>CM051237.1:382633112-385033112 GCA_027917425.1 Gastrophryne carolinensis | reverse complement strand
GATTTGCCCTGTACCTCGGCGGGAACAGGGTCGCAACAGGTTTGTAAAAGTCAGACATTTCCGCATGGAAACATTACGGTCAGCGGTGAGATCTATTCGGCCCAGCGACTTCATGACCACGGTGGACATCAGGGATGCTTATCTGCACATCCCGATTTTCCAGGGACATCAGAAGTTCCTGAGGTTTGCTCTGGAGGATCAGCATTACCAGTTTGTAGGACTTCCATTCGGGATATCCTCAGTCCCCTGTGTGTTCACCAAGGTGTTGGCGGGCATCATGGCTATCCTGAGGAGCCAGGGCATTCGTGTTTTACCCTATCTGGACGACTTGCTGATTGCAGCCCAGTCCCTTCAGCAGGCCGAGAGTGATACTCGGACTGTGTTGACAACCCTGGAAGCATTCAGCTGGGTAATCAATTACCCCAAGTCCTTTGTCACTCCCGCAACAGTGAGATCCTTCCTGGGAATGACGATAGACACCGCTCAGGTCAAGGTTTTTCTGCCACAGCAGAAGGTTTTGGGTCTCCAGACGCAAGTGCTGGCCTTGCTATCTTGTCAGCAGCCGTCGGTACGTCTGGGGATGTAGATTGGTGGGCCTCATGGTGTCATACTTCGAGGCAGTGCCCTTCGCCCAATTTCACATGAGACCTCTGCAATTGAACCTGCTGACCAGCTGGAATCGGATGCAGGAATCTCTGGAACAAGGCTTTTCGCTGTCCCCCCTGGCCAGGCAGTCCCTCTTGTGGTGGTTGAACTCCCGGAACCTGCTGATGGACAAGTCCTTTCTGACTCCCCATTGGGAGATAGCTACCACGGATGCCAGTCTGACAGGCTGGGGAGGCATTTGGCAGACCAAGAAGATCCAGGGACAGTGTGGTCCGCAGGAGAATCGCTTACCCATAAATCTCTTGGAGCTGAGAACGATACGGTTGGTGCTTCTATGCTTGACTCCCCATTTAAAAGGTTGTGCGATCCAGGTTCGCTCGGACAATCAGACGGCTGTCGCCTGGGGTAATGGGGTAATGGTCTCTCAGCAGCAAGACCTTTCACGCTCTGTGTCTCTGCTGGGGTCAGCCGGACATGAACCTGTTTGCGTCCAGACACAATCACAAGCTTCCAAGGTTCATCTCCCTCTCAAGAGATCCTCTGGCCATCTGGCCATTGCAACAGACGCTCTGGCGATTCCTTGGACGGAGTTCAAATTTCTGTATGCATTCCCTCCGTTTCCACTCCTGGGCACTGCGCAAGATAGCCCAGGAAGGGGTACCAACCATCCTGGTGGCTCCTCGCTGGCCGCAAAGGAGTTGGTTTGCAGACATAGTTCAGATGTCAATAGATCACTACATCATGCCCGAGGACCCAGGGCTTTTCACACAGGGGTCACTGCGGCACCCCAATTTACGGACGCTGGCTTTGGCGGCCTGGCTCTTGAAACCCCAATCCTGATGGAGAAGGGGTTATCGGCCACGGTTGTGCAGACAATGATTCAGGCTCGGAATAAATCTTCCCCTATGATATACTATAGAGTTTGGCATGCCTATATTGCTTGGTGCGAGACCAAGAGTCTCCCTTGCCGCATTTTTTCTATTTCTAGGATTCTGGAGTTTTTACAACACGGCTTAGACTTGGGTCTCCAGCTGAGCACCCTCAAGGGTCAGGTCTCTGGCTTAGCCATCTTTTACCAGAGATCCATTGCCAATCATAGGTTGATCAAGACTTTTTTCCAGGGAGTCACCCATGTTCGACCACCGCGTAAGTCAGTATTACCAGTGTGGGACTTGAATTTAATACTTTCCGCTCTTCAGGGTCCTTCCTTCGAGACATTGTGTGATGCTGCATTGTCTATTTTGACTCACAAAGTGGTCTTTTTGGTAGCGATCACCTCGGTGCGTCATGTATCAGAGCTGGCCGCCCTTTGTATGAAACCTCCCTATTTTGAGCTGCATAGGGATAAGGTTGTTTTTCGCTTTAAACCTGATTTTTTGCCTAAGGTCGTTTCTCCCTTTCACCTTAAAGCGGACCTTCACTCTAAATAAGAGTCTATCTTATATGTTTCCCACACCCTGTACATAAAGATTGCTCACATTAAAAATCATCCTACCTGCATCTACTGCATTTTATAAGCCTTTAAACATCCAAGATGGCGGCTTATGGAAGCTGCCATTTTTGCAGGCAGCCTGCAAACAGGAAGTGCCTGCAAACAGGAAGTGACTGTGCTGCTCTGCATTCTGGGACTGCTGACCTTTCCCTGACCCCAGCTCTGCTCTGTCTGAGCAAAGCACAGCTATAACCCGCCCCCCTGTACCTTATCCCACTCTCCTCTCCTCAGTAAGTGTGATGCTTCTGAGTCAAGATGGCGGCGCCCGTATCCTAAATTCCCGAACAGAGTTGCAGCCCAGTGGGGGAAAGTATAATAAATTAGTGACTAAACATGTAAAATATATTAATTTTAGATGCTGAGGAATTGTTTTTTAAGAGTTTGGGCTTTTCATTAAATCATGGTGAAGGTCCGGTTTAATGAGGAAGTTGTCTTACCTTCCTTGTGCCCAGCACCGACTAATTCCAAGGAAAGGACCCTCCATGTCTTGGATGTGGTCAGAGCCATAAAGTATTATCTGGCTGTAACTGAATCCTTCCGGAAGTTGGATTTGCTCTTTGTCCTCATGGAAGGCTCTAGGAAAGGTTTGCCACCAGCCAAGTCCACTCTCAGTAAGTGGATCAGGCAGGCGGTGGTGCAAGCATATTCTGCCAGGGGGAAGGAACCCCCTTTTGGGATCACTGCTCATTCTACCAGAGCTATTGGTGCTTCTTGGGCTTTTCAGCACCAGGCATCAATTGAACAAGTTTGTAAGGCCGCCACTTGGTCTTCAGTTCATACTTTTACAAAGTTTTACAAGGTGGATGTCAGGGCCTCAGCTGATGCTGTTTTTGGCTGAAAGGTGCTTCAGGTGGTAGTGAAATGAACTACATGCTGTTCCACACTGGGGATCCTGCCCAAATGGACACTGCTTTTGGATGTCCCATTTGTAAGGATATTGGGACGACCTGGACTGGATGTAGGGAAAAATACAATTCTGTGAAACTCACCTGTAGAATTGTTTTTGGATACATCCAGTCCAGGTCGTCCCACCCCGCCCTTGTGTTCATTATGTCCTGTTTGCCTGTTATGGTGATCAACCATTTTTATTTTAATTGGACATTGTTTTTTGAGCTAATTTTTTTGCTTAGAGAGAGTACAAGCTGAAGCTATGTGAAGTAACATGGTTTCTTAGGCCTCCCGGCCTGTCCTCTTGTTGAATACTGCTTTTTAACCACTGGGGAATGATAGAGGGACACCTGCCTTTATAGGGAGCTACATCTTTGATCTTGCAGTTGAGCGCCCCCTAGGGGCGAACACCCATCTGTAAGGATATTGGGACGACCTGGACTGGATGTATCCAAAAACAATTCTACAGGTGAGTTTCACAGAATTTTATTTTTTGCATGTGAGAATATTTATAGCACCCCATTTAAATATAGATACATGATCAGTCATCACTGAGGTCAGTCACTGATGCAGCCTGGATCATCGTTGGTGCTTCACATCATCCTCAGGAGGACTGATGCAGCTTGGGTCAGTTATGTTGTTCAACAGCAGACTACTGCCTATTGAAATGCACTGGGATTGGAAGAAGTCCTGCTAGCGTTTCCAATAGATTATTATTGTTTATTTATAAAGTGCCATCGTATTCTGTGGCTCTGTACAAAGTATGCTTTACAGGAGGGTGGGATGAGTAACATAATTATAAATAGCAAGATACACCATGTTACTCCGCACCACTGCTTAAATCAAGGTGTGCCGGTTATATACAGGTCCCAACCCCAAATGGTATAGGACATACAATACTCGACAAGAGTGGGGTAATCCAGAACAACCCCACAATATACCTGTTTAAATGTAACCGCACAAACCAAGAGATATAAATTGATAATAGCCCTTTATTTCATATATGGGTATTCCAACAATACTAGGTCACACTTGTGAAGTTAAAATCGAAAGTTAAAAACATCAGACCCCATGAGTTATCATATCACGCCGTATATGTTAACAATTAATATCAAGTCCCTATATAAAATCTGTAACCACTTACACAGCAAAGTGCAAATATAAATCAATTCATCTGAATACTGTGTTCTGAGCTATACTATGTGCAAAACAATACTTCTGAAATGTGTGAGACCTATATGTCAGTGCAAAACAAGATTAAAGTGCCAAGTGCCAAACAAACATATGTGTTGAACCTTACCTCCTAAACTGTTATCAAACATAAGTGAGATACCAATGTAAATGACAGATTGGAACTAAAATATAATAAGCTACATCACCGGATATAAGGGGCTGTCCCCTAGGGGTCCGAACGGGCAGAGACAATGACGCGTTGTGTGATCGCTGCTGGATCACTTCCTCAGGAGGAGACGGCCTGAGGAAGTGATCCAGCAGCAATAACGCAACGCGTCGTTGTCTCTGCCCGTTCGGACCCCGTTCGGTTTGTTTGGCACTTTAATCTTGTTTTGCACTGACATATAGGTCTCACACATTTCAGAAGTATTGTTATGCACATAGTATAGCTCAGAACACAGTATCCAGACTAATTGATTTATATTTGCACTTTGCTGTGTAAGTGGTTACAGATTTTATATAGGGACTTGATATTAATTGTTAACATATACGGCGTGATATGATAACTCATGGGGTCTGATGTTTTTAACTTTCGATTTTAACTTCACAAGTGTGATCTAGTATTGTTGGAATACCCATATATGAAATAAAGGGCTATTATCAATTTATATCTCTTGGTTTGTGCGGTTACATTTATACAGGTATATTGTGGGGTTGTTCTGGATTACCCCACTCTTGTCGAGTATAACATAATTATAATACACAGGGCATTATGAGTCATATATAGCAGAGATATGACAAGCAATGCATATAATACATACAGTATTATAAGTCAAATACCACAAAACAAATTGATGTAAATTTACTTGTTTAATATTAAAAAAAAATAACTAAAAATGTTGGTCCCATCTGAAGAGCTACCAGCCCAGTTCATAAAGCACTGATTCTGGTCCTAGTGGGATGCCTATCATCAGCAAAGGTCTAGTTCACATCCAGGAGTGCCCTGGAGAACAGGTAGGGCCTTATTCATGAAGTTATAGCGCCAGGTAGTGCCTGTACAGCGGCAGGCAACACCAAGTTCGTCAGGTAGCGGCAGGTGAACGCCAGAGACGGAACGCAATTACACATTTATGAAGCCGAATCTGGTGAGCGACTAGAACAACATGTAGCGTTCGACTCATCAAAATCCCAGCCTCAGCGTATAGCGCCGGCGTTCATCCTTGCAGAGCGCCACGTCTTACCTGTCGTTACCTGGTGCTCTGCAATACATTTCTATGGACGATCCTTAAACCCCTTTCCTGATCCCAATTTTTTTTTTCCTAAGAAAAACACAAACCTTCTGACGTATTCTGGGCAAGAAAATTACATTTTTGAAAACTTTTTGGATTAATAATATTTTTATGCAAAATTGTCCTTACATGTCTGTTATTAAAGTGTTCATGTTACAATGTTATAACAATGTAATTCCATATGTTTTTGCTTTGTTACTAGTGGATATACAGTATGAACAAAAACAGCCTTTAATATTTGGCGATGTTTGTGGCTTTTTTGATGAATGTGGTGAGTCAGTCGAACTGAGCGTTACTGGCGTTACGGTTCGCGCACATACAGCGTAGTACTGCGACTCACATATCATATTCATCAATGCCGGACAGCGACTGAGGTGCTTTGAAACAATGATCCATGGCTGAGCACAGCCACTACTAGCGGGCGCTCTGAAATCTGCTCTACAGACGCTCATCTGTCACTACCTGGCATTAGTAATGAATCAGCCTGCACGTCTTCAGAGAGGGAGGGAGCCCTCTGTTTTATTCTCAGCTCTTACTGCTTACTCCCTTTAGGAGACCAGTCCTAGTACAGTACTACATCAGGCTCCTAAAAGAGCACCTCTTCAATTCTCCAACCAACAAAAGTTGAAGATGATTTTGATTTCGTCGTATTTTTTCTAATATCTCAGATACAGTGATTTTTGGGGGCTTTGTCCCTTCTTCTGCTCAATCTGATATAAGCTTCCAAACATCAGACCTCTGCACCCCTGGAGAGAACACTCTGATTCATATGCTTCTGTGGTGGCCACTGTTAAGTTTTGTTCATACAGGATGCTAGCATTCCACAAGAGGTCATGGCATACCAGTCCTGGCTAGGAGCCCTCTTGGCTTGCCAGGTGTTCAAAAAGGGGTCAGGACTCATCTGTATCCTTTTAAGATGCCTTTCCTTCCCAGTGGGATCTGTTCCCATAGACACATCTTTATCTGAGTAATAGTCAGATCTAGTCTCTGTGGTTTCTCATTATAAATAAGAACAGGGTTGGCCTTTGAGGTGTGAATGGTGTGCCACTGCATAGGGCGCCACGTTTGGGTCAGGGAGCAGCTGGCATGCCCTGTTTGCTCCATTGCTGCAGACGGGAAAGCCGGCAATATGGCCTCTGCATGTGCCATGGGATTGCTTGTGTGATAATCCCAGTTATTGAGGAAGTTTTTTGAGCGGGGATCCATCCATCCTAAGGCCTGCTCTGAGGAGGAGCATCTTTATTGTCCTGACACTCCTGGACCTGCGCAGGGTTTCTTTGGTGAAGGTGCATGGGAAAACCTTGTCAAGTTGGTTAGTAACTTGTCGTGCTGGAAATGTTGTATGCTGGATATGTTATGACAAGTGAAATAAGTTCCTCTATCCTTGAGGGGAGGACCTTTATGATTTTGTTCTGCTCTCTTAATACACCTGCCTATGGTGAGCTCTGCAGTACTTTCTTAAAATCAGGCTTCTACTGGGTTGTTTGTGCCCCAGTTTTGTAGTACAAGGCTCGGACCCGGGGGGGGGGGGGGGTGTCTGTGGAGTATGTTGCACCTACCCACCACCCTTCTGGCTTGGGTTGTTGTTTTCCCTCATCCTACACTGCCCCTCTCCTTGGCTGCTGACAACCTTCCGAGCAGGCCATAATTTGCATCAGTTAATTTTTCATGACCGGGATCGATTCACCTCCTTAAAGTGAACCAAAACCCAGGGTCAGCAGCCCTGGAATCTATAAGGCCACCTGATTCCCTCCCCCCCAGGCATCCTGAATCAGGATGCCACACTGTGTGAAACCCCCCCCCTCGATCCAATGGAGCATGCGCGAGCCACAACCGCCGTAAGCAATACCTTTAGCAGAATGCGTGTCCGCGCCAGTTATTTGTGAATGACTGGCGCGGGTATGCACCCTGTTAGAGGGTAGCAGGGATGCAGCCGCGGGTAGCCGAGTGCGCTAACTGAAGAGAGCCCGTGCATGCACTGTGGGCCAGAGAAAGATGGGTTATACTGGGCAACCTGGACAGTGGGGTATCCCAGAAAGGCAAGGACCAAAACCTGAGATAGTCAAAATCCTGGGTTTTGGTCCACTTTAATACCCTGTTGGGCAGATTGCTGGGATCCCTACTTCTCTTTGAACTCGTTACTTCCCGCACCAGTATCCTCAGATCTTTATTAGAATCCTTACAGATGTGTCACGGGGGGGGGGGGGGGGGGGTTACCAAATGACATCCTCTGCAGTAAGGCTTTATAGCTGTAATTTCCTTTTTTTTTCAAGACACAGCTAGCCTCTTTTCTAATAAGTGTTCTGCTCTGCCCTGCTGTCAGTGGAATGGAGTGTGGGACTATGGGCTCTAGAGCGGTATCATCTTGAAACCCTCTCTTCTTTAGCAGTTCCCTGCTAAGTACCTTTTCTTTTATTACTCACCACCATGCACCACCTTGAAGATTTTATTGAAGATCGCCCTGATTTTTCTGGAAGTTCACAAGGACTCTGGGCACCTTACTCTCTTGGAGAGAGAGAGTGTCCACACACTGGACATGGTTAGGGTAGTTCTTCTTTATAGGAACTGGATTCCTCTCATGGTCCTTGTTCTTCTCTCATGGTCCTTATTTGGGGTCAGAACCACTCCATTCATTGAAACACCGGAGCTGGGTGGGGGACATAAGGTGAGTATAGATTCTTTTTGTTCTCTTGCTTGGACAGTCCTTTTAAATCATATAAAACTTAGTGCCAAATATGTAACATGCCACCCCCACCCTGTTGTGTAACATAAGCACAGTGTCAGGAATGTGAAGGCCAAGTGCTTAGAACAGGCTTCTCATGGCAGCAGTATCACATTTTTATATAGTGACTGATTGTGCCAGTGTATTTTGGCAGGCACACAGTACTACAGAATACAAAGCACTTGTCATTTTTATTGACAGGGTTCTCCTCAGCACTTAAACAAACCTTCCTGCTGTCACCTTGCTACTCCCCCCTCCCACAGCCTACATAATCCAGCACAGCACCAACTTTTGCAGGGGACTACATAGGTGACAGTGGTAGCGTACTGCAGTGGTAGGAATGGTATTTGGTAATGGTATCACAGTCAAAGTAATTGTAATCCAACAGGTGTATGTCACGGTTGGCAGATAAACTCACACACAACTCAGCTGTGGCTTAAACAGTGTAGTTCTGCTTTATTAACTTTTCAGCACAGTGCCACTCATAGCACATCCCCAGGGTAAAGCTGCAACTTCCACATAAGCCAATTTCCAATATCAACATATCTCTGATCTGATTGCAGCCCCTCTGACTGATTTACTTAACCATTCCCTTTCAACTGGTGAGGTTCCAGATGATTGGAGAATGGCCAATGTCGTACCAATCCATAAAAAGGGGAGTAGAGAAGAAGCCAGTAATTACAGGCCAGTTAGTTTAACATCTATAGTGGTCAAATTAATGGAAACACAAAAAACAGATAATTTCCCATCTAAAAATTAATGACCTATTGGACCCAAAACAGCACGGCTTTACTGAGGGCAGATCATGTCAGACCAATCTTATTGATTTCTTTGACAATGTCACTAAAGTGTTAGATGAAGGTGGTGCTGTGGATATCGCCTATCTGGATTTTAGCAAAGCCTTTGACACTGTACCACATAAGGAGCTCATAGATAAGTTATTGAAGGTAGGACTTAATCCCTGGATAGTTCAGTGGATTTCCAGTTGGCTGAGGGATCGGTATCAGAGCGTTGTTGTAAATGGTGTGCAATCTGAACAAAGGCGAGTTACAAGTGGTGTGCCGCAAGGCTCTGTCCTGGGCCCCATTCTTTTTAATATATTTGTAAGTGACATAGGAGAAGGCTTGGTAGGAAAAGTTTGTCTGTTTGCTGATGATACAAAGGTTAGTAATAGGGTGGATATTCCTGGAGGTGTCTGCAACATGGAAAATGATTTAGCTTTACTGGATAGATGGTCAAAACTGTGGAAACTAGAGTTTAATGTCTCTAAATGTAAAATCATGCACTTGGGTAGAAGGAATCCCTGCTCTGAGTACCCTATGGGCAGCACTGTGTTAGCCAGGACCTCGGAGGAGAGAGATTTAGGGGTACTGATTACTGATAGCTGCAAGATGAGTGGACAGTGTAGCCAGGCAGTGGGAAAAGCAAGCAGGATGCTCGGCTGCATAGTTCGAGGCATCACCAGTAGGAAGAGGGAGGTTGTGATGCCACTGTATAGAACCCTGGTAAGGCCACAGCTAGAATACTGTGTGCAGTTCTGGAGACCTTACCTGCAGGTAGTTGAAAAATCAACAGTCACTGAATTTAAACATACCTGGGATAAGCGGATAAGCACACATCTATCCTAAGATAAAGAGTACATACAGTATACACATAAGGGCAGACTAGATGGACCGTATGGTCTCCTTCTGCCGTCAACCTTCTATGTTTCTCACAGTTCACAGTTAATCACAGTAACATAGAGCTTACTCCACCCCACTTTGATGTGAACACTAGCTTGTAGGAACTTAGGCAGAGAATCATGCAGGTTATTGGTTGCTAAGGGATGGCCTCTTCACCTTATGGATCATGGTCACAACTTGGGTTTAAGGCTTCCACTGGTCCCACTAGTATAATCACCAATCAGCGAATGTCCAGGGACAACATTCCCAAACGTGTTGAATCAAAGATTCCAGGGCTGCCCCTGCGACATCCTTTAGAGCAGACCTGGGCAATGTACGGCCCGCGGGCCGTATACGGCCCTTTGCTAGGCTCTTACCGGCCCGGGCTGAGCTGGCCAGTAAGAGACGCAGAGGAAGGGAAAACATGCCAGACTCGATGAGCCGAGTGGCCGATCGCCTGCTGCTTAACTTAGGTGATCGCCTGTGTACAGTGTGAGAGGCTTAGGTTAAGCAGCAGCTGATCGGCCGCTCGGCTCGTCGGGTCTGGCACATTCTCCCTTCCTCTGAGGAAGCCAGACCCGATGAGCAGGTGATAGAGACCTGGGGACTTTGGAAGGACAGAGTAGGAGCTCCAGAGCATCAGTAAGTCTGCTCAGAAAGATTATGTCGTTTGCTTGTGTTTTCCCTTCCTGCCTGCTGTCTCTTTTTCACCATGTACCTGCCCACCATGCTCTCACCATGTCCCCTTCCTGCTGTCCACATGCTCTCACCATGCCCCCTTCCTGCTGTCCACATGCTCTCACCATGCCCCCTTCCTGCTGTCCACATGCTCTCATTATGCCCCCTTCTTGCTGTCCACATGCTCTCACCATGTCCCCTTCCTGCTGTCCACCATGCTCTCACCATGTCCCCTTCCTGCTGTCCACATGCTCTCACCATGCCCCCTTCCTGCTGTCCACCATGCTCTCACCATGTCCCCTTCCTGCTGTCCACCATGCTCTCACCATGCCCCCTTCCTGCTGTCCACCATGCTCTCACCATGCCCCCTTCCTGCTGTCCACATGCTCTCACCATGCCCCCTTCTTGCTGTCCACATGCTCTCACCATGCCCCCTTCCTGCTGTCCACATGCTCTCACCATGTCCCCTTCCTGCTGTCCACATGCTCTCACCATGCCCCCTTCCTGCTGTCCACATGCTCTCATTATGCCCCCTTCTTGCTGTCCACATGCTCTCACCATGTCCCCTTCCTGCTGTCCACCATGCTCTCACCATGCCCCCTTCCTGCTGTCCACCATGCTCTCACCATGCCCCCTTCCTGCTGTCCACCATGCTCTCACCATGTCCCCTTCCTGCTGTCCACCATGCTCTCACCATGCCCCCTTCCTGCTGTCCACCATGCTCTCACCATGTCCCCTTCCTGCTGTCCACATGCTCTCACCATGCCCCCTTCTTGCTGTCCACATGCTCTCACCATGCCCCCTTCTTGCTGTCCACATGCTCTCACCATGCCCCCTTCTTGCTGTCCACATGCTCTCACCATGCCCCCTTCCTGCTGTCCACCATGCTCTCACCATGCCCCCTTCTTGCTGTCCACCATGCTCTCACCATGCCCCCTTCCTGCTGTCCACCATGCTCTCACCATGCCCCCTTCCTGCTGCCCACCATGCTCTCACCATGCCCCCTTCCTGCTGTCCACCATGCTCTCACCATGTCCCCTTCCTGCTGTCCACCATGCTCTCACCATGCCCCCTTCCTGCTGTCCACCATGCTCTCACCATGCCCCCTTCCTGCTGCCCACCATGCTCTCACCATGCCCCCTTCCTGCTGCCCACCATGCTCTCACCATGCCCCCTTCCTGCTGTCCACCATGCTCTCACCATGTCCCCTTCCTGCTGCCCACCATGCTCTCACCATGCCCCCTTCCTGCTGTCCACCATGCTCTCACCATGCCCCCTTCCTGCTGTCCACCATGCTCTCACCATGTCCCCTTCCTGCTGTCCACCATGCTCTCACCATGCCCCCTTCCTGCTGTCCACCATGCTCTCACCATGTCCCCTTCCTGCTGTCCACCATGCTCTCACCATGCCCCCTTCCTGTTGTCCACCATGCTCTCACCATGCCCCCTTCCTGCTGTCCACCATGCTCTCACCATGCCCCCTTCCTGCTGCCCACCATTCTTACACTTTGCCCCAGCTGATATGAGCTCTCCTTCCAGACTGCCAGAAGCCAAGGGCTTCTCTGATTGGCTGGGAAATTATCACATCAGAACGTTTGAAGTGGACCAAAACCCTGCTTTATCAGCCTGGGTATCTTATAGATCCCCTCCCCGCGGGGCATCCAAAATCGGGATGCCCCGCTGTGTGAAACCCCCAGGTCGCCCATAAACTCACCTTCTTTCCCAGTTCAACGGCGCAGGCACGAGCTGCGGCCGCATGCCCGCTATCCCTCTAGCAGGGCGCGTGCCTGTGTCAGCCATTTGAGAATGGCCAGCGCGGGCGCGCTCCTTGTTAGAGGGAAGCTCGAGATGCAGCCGCCAGCGCACTCAGAGCCGCTGAGCTTAGACGTCGCTTAGACGCCCATAGCTCAGCGGCCCTCCACAATATTTTTAGTTTCTCATGTGGCCCCATGGAAAAAATAATTGCCCACCCCTGCTTTAGAGGGATGCCTCCCTGTGTGAAAGCCCCAGGGACTCCGGTAAACCCACCTTACCATCACCGCATATCTATCTTTCCTGTTGCTGTGCGTGCTCACTGCCCAGCATATCTGAATGTCTGGGCATGGGAGCTGTCTCACCTGAAAGCCAGGGATGTGGCCAGCCAGCTTCAATGAGTCATACTGCAGTTTTTGAGCTCAGCCAATTGGCAATCAGATGGATGACTGCTGAGCCAGCTCTATCCCCCAAGGTACTTTGATATGGAGGGCAGGTGGGGGGCCCCAAAAATGGGTTTGAGTCTGCTTTAAGCCCATTCCTAGGGCACTTCTTCTGGGGCTCCCAGTGGCTCAATGTCTCTGAGTCACTCAATCACTGTTCAGTGGGTGCAGAATTGCAGCACTGATTGCATAACTCAGCAGTCACTCCATTGCGGTCAGAATTCTTGCCTATCTCACACAGGTGAAAATATGCAAATTCTCTGCATGTTAGAGGAGGTGAGAGTTTTGGATGGGCTTTTTTGCCTTGTGCTTAATTAATACTATTGTCTTTTGCCCCCACCTTATTCCTCTCCAAATAAAAGAACTCACTGCTCAACTTCTTACTTGTCAAAAGTAGGAATCCCCTTTTAATAAAAAAGACTGCTAGCTGATGGTTGTAGACTAGTGTAACAAGTATAATTGATGATTGAATAAGCCTGTATATAGTTTTGGTCAATGACAGCTTTTCTAAATCATTCCTCAAATATTTGCAGTAGGAAAGAGGTTCTTAGGAGTGTATTATTTCATAACCCTAATTAGACTGAGAGTGACCACAGATCCTTGGGATCAGCCAGGCAATGGAACTGGTTTTTCAGACTAGAGCGTTGCTGTAGGTGTGTCCCTGTGCAGAATCGCATTAGAAGAAACGTCCAGCTTTCTTTGTGTGGAGTTCACATACAGTAGGCAGGTGTGAGGAAGCAGCTGACATCTCGGCGTAGAGCGGTTTGCTGGAAGGGGGAAAATGGCATCCCAAGGAATACAGATACCGGCCAGCTGTGAAGTGACTGACATCCCCTGTGGACTTGCAGTTTTTAGAAGATTGCCTTATGCATTTATGCTTCCTGAGCTGGTAAGTTATAACATTCTATCTAATATCAAATCCTAATAGCTTCTTGGATCTATTTATGCAATAAAAGGCAATATGAGACTTATAGAAATGTGAATATGTAAAATTGGGGCCTTTGTGGTGGATATAAAATAATCTGGAGTTATCTTCAGATAATATTTCCAGATTCTGAGTGTGTTCATAATTGATTTTAAATAATCTCAGCACTTAAAGTTTACCAATGTGTTTATATAGGCTTTCACATTAAAACAATGAAGAACTTTGCCTAATGTTTATGGCTGATCTTATTTGATTGGAATAGATCAAAGACTTGACAGCGGCTGGGGAATCCTATACATGTCTTAACAGAGGAGTGCATTCTTCTATTGACAGATCCAGTGTGAACATGTGTAAAAGTGTCACAAGTGCCGAACGTGCAGCTTGTTCTGCATATGCAACAAATACACATCAAATGAGTTATCCAAAGAATTCAGCTTTTTTTCTGATATGTTTGAGTTTTAAAGTCAAATCTTCTCGCTTAGCACATGATATTGTAGAATACATTTTTTTCTTCCATTAAAATCTAAAAATGCACATATGATAGGGTAAGTTCTACAACAGAGGGGAAATGATTGTTGATGGTATAGAGATTTTATTTGAAAAGTTATAAGATAACAGCAGCCTATGGGTGATTCAAACACATTAAAAATGAGCCTCTCCAAGTGGCTTATAGTTTATCATTTCTAAATGAATTTTTTTTTACCTCATTAGACCTAATTTACACCTAACCTGTACAAATGCCTCATTGCATGTGCAGGGGATTTTAACTTTAGAAAACAACTTGTATTTCACTTTATTGGTCTGAATCAGGAAATCTCCGACCGCCTCTCCAATTTCCGGAAATATCTTAAATTTGGATCATTTTTTCTTTCAATTTGAAAATTCTTTTTTATACTTTCCTTATTTATGTTATTGTCTCCTGTAAGTCGATCTGAATATAAGCAAATCAGTAGCAATGTATTCCTATTTGTTTGTAGTTACAGAGTAGTTAAATGGACCAAAACCCAGGATTGTGACTATCCAGGGTTTTGGTCCTTGCCCCCTGGGCACCCCGATCGCAGGTGCCCCGCTGTGTGAAACCCTCCAGGTCGTCTGAGCGAACTCGCCTCTCCCCGGTCCTACTGCGCATGTGCGGCCTCTCGTTCAATCAGCATGCTCGGATCCACTGCAGCCCCTTCATCTAAGCCTTCTTCTAAGGTACACTGGCAGCTGCATTCCCTTCTTATAGACTCCAGGGCCGAAATCACAGAAGATCCAGAAACCTAGACCATATTTATGGATTTTCTTTCTTGTCTTTATACTTTTTAAGAAATACTATGACCTAGATCAGGCATGCTCAGTCTGTGGCCCAGAGGCCACATATAACCTTCAAAGCCATGTGATGTGGCCCCTGATCTGTTGTGGGGAAAGTGGAAGGGGTAAATAGAGCTTGATCTATGAAGGTAGTTAAACAGGGACAACAAGAGTTTGCACGGAGAGAGATGTAGGAGGGGCGCATTTCCAAATAGAAGAGGCAGAGGTGGCTTGGATGTGACCGTGATTAAACATCACCTTGGGGTGAAATTTTCCGCACAATCATTTGTTATTCAATCAAATAGTTTTTCTGTATTAATTGTATGCTCAGAATTGGTGGGTGTTTAGATGGGTTGATTATTGGGAACAGGATTAAGATATGGGACTAATGAGGGAGGGCTATAAATAAGGGACCCATATATTCCTAGTGGTAAGGTAATCAGCATGTGTATTGGTAGCATATGGGGATTGTTACATATGAATGTGGCAATGGGGTAGTGGAAGCTAAACCTATTCATTCTGGGTTGCAACCAGTCTCCAGATAACTTCGGTGGCCCGCACTGTATAAAATGCTGAACACCCCTGATCTAGATGAATGAGAATCTTCAGAGACACTCCTCTGGAAACAGACTGCCACCTTTTCAGTTTATTATGATGTCTTCTCATTCTGTTGATGCTGATCAAATGATGCTCTATTCATAACCTTTAGGGGAAGAGGGCTTGGTCAGGTAGGCCTCTTAAGGTCTGTTTATACCTCACTATATGCTAGTCGATGTTGCTGAATATATCTTGAAAGTATAAAAAAAAAAGAAACAATACAGCCCTAACCAAAAATATGCTCCCCAAACTGGTGCCTTTATACATTTGCTCAGGACCAATCACCTCCTCTGCTTCTTCCTCCTCTATTCTCCACGTCATGTTTATCTTTCTTTGGAATGACTTTTCCTATACAGCATATTCACACTGGCTCTAATCACTATCTGATAAGGTGTAGGCTACCACACCTATAAGTGTTCCCATACCTGTGTTTCCACTTCCTGTGCCATGGACTTATGGGCAGTTCCCTCATTCCCAGTGTATAGTGATACCAGTGTGTATGTTTGCATTTCAATTACTTACAATCTGAACTATTAGTTTGCAATTACAATGATTTGTGTCATGAACCATGATATTCTGATTATTTTTATGTTCGAAGCAGTGGTGGATAAACATTTCCATTTTTAGAGTCATGGCCTATAGCACCACCATAGGATGCAACATCACCATTAGGACCCCCTCTTTCTGCATCAAATGTCCCAAATATTCAGATCTTCTGAATTGACTATGACCAGCCTCTGGCCACCATATGACCAGCCTCTGGCATCCCCTCTGAGCCGCCCCCAATGTGGTCCCTGACCGGTCAACAAGTGTTGCTCCAGGACTGAGGTTATGGCATTCTAGGGACACACCATGGCCAAGAGGCGATATAACCACACTTAAAGTGATACTGCAGGCAAAGGTAATTGTTACACCATGGCGTCAGGCTACATTTGGCACTGCCCTAAATCATTTTCTGTTTTTAAATAGAAGCAGAAACGGCTGAGTTATCGGGGTTTAAAGGTTCAGCCAATGACATTCTCTTTTTTATCCCATCCCCCAATCAGCTCAGCAGAGCGGGATAGGTTTGCTGTTCCCTTCCTGCCCCTTCCTCCACCTCCTCCTCCTTCCCCAGATTCATCGCAGATTATGCAGCATCACAGATCTATGGGCCACGCCCACTTTATTCAGAAAAATATCATAAGCTGAACCTATAAACTTCAATATCTCAGCCATTTCTACTTCAATTTAAAAATGGAAAACAGTTTAGGGCAGTGCCAAACAGAGCCCGACCCAATGGTGCCTGCTGTATTACTTAAAATTGATGGTACTGAATGTTCAGTGTTCTAGGGACAGGCAAAAGTTGGATGGGAAAGCAGTGCATCACACCGATTTTCCGACATCATTCTATGGCCAGCCCCTAAGGGGGGGGGGGGGGGGGGGTTAGCGCCTATTTAAATAACTGAAATTCAAGATTAACTCCCTTATCCAATTTTGATGGACCAACAGCTGCGTGAGGTGCACTGTGGACCCACTGCAGATGCAGATCTTCCTCATTAGATGCTTACTTACACAGTAGAAGGCTGCATGATAAAGGGGTGAACCACCAACACATGTTGCAGCAGGGGGTTTGCTTTTATTCACCATTTTGGTGAAAGGTTGGGACTTTTTTAATGGATATTATTAAAGGCTGCATTTTACTTATATTTGCCGGCCGTGGTGGAGATTCTGGACTTTCCTTGCCATTGAAATGAGTGGACTCAAATTTTGTAAAAGCGCTGCATATAGAATTTTATCTGCAGTCCATAGATGTCTATGAACAGCACAGGTAAAGTATAAGTATTGCGCTCTTCCTGCAGCGTACTGCTACTCTTGGTCCAGCACTGTCACCGCTCTCCTCTAGATCCTCTGTGTTTGCAGATGCCAGCTGTTCTCTGCTGCCAGATCTTTCAACCAGGTCTTTCCACTGTCACCCGCTCTCACACACCTTCACACGGTTGCCATGGCATCTGTAGGGTGATCACTGGAGTATGTAGTTGGCACTAGAGTGTTTGCACCACAATGCTACTGATATGGCCTTGAAGTTCTTTCATTCTGAGCTGACAACTAGCTCCTAGACCAGGGATCTCCCACCTGTAGCTCCTGAGCCACATGTGGCTCACAGGCCCCTATTGTGTGGCTTGCCAGTTGAAAACACTGGCAGAGGTCTGTTGAGTCTAGGAGGATACATGGCACTTGCAGGCTGGGTACTGTTGGCACCATACATGGAGATAATGCAGAGAAATGTACTAAACTGGCTTACCTGTCTCAGGCAGCTTACAATGCAATACGAGAGTATTTTTTGGGGCAGGGGGAAAGACATGCATACTAAATTGTTAAGTCTGATGCTTCTATGTACTTTAATTGGAAGTATTTCAGGTTCTTTCTTGTTATTTGGCTTATATGGGGAACATGGCTCCTGATCATCTCTCAATGCTGAATGTGGCGTCCATGGTATAAAAGATTGGGGACATCTGCTCTTTACCATGTCCTATAAGTTTATGTAATAGTGGAAATTGATCCTGAACTTTATTTTATTCTCAAAGCTGCAGCTCCCCCTTTTTCTTGTTTAATTTTATATCAGAAAGACAGATCTATCCGATGAAACCTACAGGCCAACAATGCCTCCTTCTCTTGGTCAATTAAAACAGACATATTTTGTGCCCACCCCCCTCCCATCCGACTTCCTCGGCTCAACCCAGTTAGGAGAATAAAAACAAAAACCCTGACCTGGTATGAGCTTTTTATTGCTCCCACTGTAGAGGCAGGTCACCCTTCAGTTTTCATTGCTGTTGGGGGTTATGAGTGACGGTCTCATAATCCATTTACTACAGCAGCACTGCTCATTGTCCCCATTCTGGGACTAAGCTCGCAATGTAGAAGCGGGCAGATGCAGGAACTCAAGTTTTATTTGGGTGGATAAAGGTGGAGGGGGTCACTATTTAGTATCATAGAGGTGCATTGCACAATAAAGTTCATTTTCACCCCAGTATAGGGGGCAGCAACATGCACCTCCAATATGCCACCAATAGTACCAGGAGCAGTATATTATATCCCTGTGTGCCACACATTGCGAAACACTGATTTCTAGGCTGTATCATTTTTATTGCGGTACATCTAGTATCTATCAGTACAGAAACTTTGCACTTTTACTGTTTGTGTAGACACGCCAAATTTAAATCACACAAAGCGCAAAGCAATTGTAAACATCTGATCTCTGTAAGTGAAGCCTGTAAATTCCTTTGTGACCTCACACATATAAGTGTGCACTTAAGAGGTTTTGTTCGGTCTTCTTAAAGCATTCTATAGTATTATGCCATTGTGTATGGGATTTGTTTTTTAGGCCGGCAAAACCGCATTTTTTTTACACATACACATATATTTGTGTTTCATTTCTGTCTCTCTCTATCATTGATTCAAGCTATTAGAGCTCCATGCAGATGCTGTGGAATAGCAGACAGATTCTACACTACTAAACTGCATGGGAGCGACCATCTTGCCACAATTTTGACAGCCCTAATTTTAAAAACTGCTTCAAAATGCCGCCAAATCTCTTTTAAATAATGATTTATTTCAAGCCGGAAGTAAAAAGCCAACCGGCTGTAAAGAGTCACTGCTCAGAAAGATCTTGTAACAACATTGTAAACAACTGTAGTAATGATCCAATAGGCTATTGACTTATATTGGTACATAGTTACACTCACCCCCCCAGCAGCTGTTTTTTCAATGTGAGTGTCCATGTAACATGCCAGACATGCTGATCCCCTTTCTAAGGTAAAAATCTCAGTTTGGTATAAACTTCTTATAGAAAAATCCCAAGATCCAGACAGCCTACAATGTGTGGAGAAACAATACCACACAGACATATTGCAGCCATGCTGATCTTTACACTAATGCAGCCATGCTGATCTTTACACTAATGCAGCCAGCTAGAGAAGGATTTCATCTCCTTCTAACATCCTATATGGAAACAGATAAAATCTCTGGCTGGTTGGACTGATCATAAGGAAGCTCCCTGCTCATGTACAGTCTGCATGCTAGCAAAGCCCCCCCCCCCCCCCTCACCCCTCCACCCAAGCTCATGTGTAATCAGGGCTCTCAGGTGTAATCCAAGATGGTCACTCCCATGTAATTCTAGGAGGACAGCTATTCCATAACATCTGCATGCTGTTAAACCCTCTCAAACATCAAACACCAAACACCACTTATCATCAAAGGGGGGCTTTAGGGGAGCAAATTACTAAACTTTGTTTTCTTTCATGCATGGATGGGGGGAGGCAGCTGTTACTTGCCTGGATCTCTCTCCTGTGCAATGTCCTAAATGGGATGGGCACCAGCTATAATGCTCATACACCCAAGCAGATGCCACACTTACTTTATAGGGGTGCAACAACCCATTGCAAATGTGTATAACTGAGACCTCTGTATTTAATACTGGTTAGACATGTACTTTAACTGAATACTTGAATATGACTAATGAATGGTTCCACTCCTGTATGTTTTCACCACACACACACTATAACTGCAGGAACAGCCGTCACAAGTAAAAACATTAGCTTTCTGCAAGCTCATATAAGGGATTGTTCAGAGACGAGGCTCAAACATGGGGTATGTGTCCAACTAGAGGCCTTCCTGGTGTCTAGATCCTGTCCTTTGTCTCCTCTTACCTCTAAGTTTATCCAGTGTATCACATATCTTTATTTTCCTTTCCCTTACACTTTCTCTAGTGATGTCCTCTGTGTGGCTCTTGGCCACCTCCTCACTGCCCCACCACCATTTGTAGATTTCAACACGTCCCAGAGAATGTAGCAGAGCATGCCACCATGAGCTTCCTCACGTTTCTTGTATGAGCAGGTGCCATCTAGTCTTTAAACTGGACCAACACCTATTTTACAAAACATGGGCAATGGCCCGATTGCTGTAAAGTCTACAAACCATAGTTGACAACTCACTTCCTCAGAGAAATGCAGCCTGATGATTGCAAGTGAGTCAACTAAGGTTTATGGGCTTTACATCGCTCAATCCGGGGGGGGGGGGGGCTCGGTAATTGGGGTGCCCCCACCCCGCAGCAGACCAATATCTATGTTTGTAGCACACAATGACCACTAGGGGAAGCACAGCCCTACTACAAACAGAAAATCATAAGGACACAGTGTGCTTTACGTATTCAAGGCAATTATTAATAGAGAGATGGTGAGCACCGGGGAGGGGTTAAGCTTCTAAAAACAGCTTTAGTTAAAGTAATTGTCCAGGCACATTCAAAATTATTTCTATTGCATAGGGCAACACATGGCAATTATTATTTTTATTTATATATTTTTTCCTTTTTAAACATTAAGCCGGAGTAATTATAAATCAAAGCTTCACCCTGCGTTGTGTTGCAAGTACACTGTGTGCAATGCGTTAAAATTAGCTGGGATTGATTCTATCTATCACTAACAGAGGTGGTGTCAACCTGACATTAGCCTTAGGATTGGGCTGGAGGTGTTGGAGGCAGATGCTCATACACTCCAGTATAGTGTATAGTCAGAGGCGTAACCAGAGGCTCATAAGGTAAGGGGGCCCCCCATTACTGTTGTTTCTTATTTCTTATATTTGTGCTCTCACAGCATCATGTACAGAACAAATAAGCAGCGTTTGTTGTTTCAGTCTTAATTGTATCACATTTAGTTGAAATGAACCATGATAGGGTCCAATTCAAAGTTCTCACCAGGACCCCATCATGTTTAGTTGTGTATAGTAGCGTACAGAATATACCGTGAGAACACCAGAGTACCACTAGAAATAAAGCTCCTTTTCTAGTTGTCCAGGAACCACGTCTGGTCTACATGTGTCTTATTTTATAAATACACTATAAGCCTATTGATGTCATGACACCTTGTTTAAACATTACACAGTCCAATCATGTATTTTCATGACACACATTTTAGTAATCAGACAGGAGGGTTTGTGAAGTATTCTCAATGTCTTTGTTTCTGTTGATAGTCCAAACACATGTAGGATTACTTTCAAATGAGAGAGTTACTACTGTAATAAAATGTAAGCCTATTGGGGACAGTGTGACCTAGTCCTCATACAGGGGTCCTTCCACAGTCTAGTGAAATCCCAGGCTGAGGTTTGAAGTTGGAAAGCTGGAAAGGAGTGCTTTATTCTTTAAGCCAAAAGTAATAACATGCCGCATAAAGTTGTAAAGTCTGGAGCTAGAGCCCCACTCGCTATGACCCCTGCAACCCCCTGAAATCGTGACCTTGACCCTGATTGTTGCCCGAAATGCGTTCCTGTGAATGGCTGCCGGCGGTCACAGCCAATTGCAGTACAACATTTCGGCCGAGGATTGATGTCAAGGTAAGGATTTTGAGCAGGGATCATTGGACAGGAAAGCTTCAGCTGTCTGGTTCTTCCCCCGAAACTGTTACGATGTGGCCCCACCATTAGCTAGGAAACAAGTGTGGGACACTTGCATTTTTTGTGGTCTTGCTTTGCAGTGGCTGCTTTAGTTGTATTCCATAGACTAGAAAAAAATTTTCCCCACAGACTTGATGCTGATTTAAAGAAAAAAAAGTGAGCACCTCCTTTTTTTCAGCAATATGCAAAGCGTGGGTGCGCAATCCAGATTAAACACCTGCGAAACCAAAATAGTCATTTAGCTGAACACATTTAGTCATTTAGCCCTAGTAACACCAGTACTGTGGGTACAAAATGGTTTGTGTGATGGGCGTTCATAGGATCAGCAATGAAACAAATTGCACCAAACTTAAAGACGATTTTAAAGCTGACTGGAGAAGCTCTTACCATGACAACATTTGATGGTAAGCCCAATTGGCTGCCAGTGGACATTTATTCTCCTCTCCCAATTCACAATGAGATACACCAGAGTGACAGTTGAATTTGAATCTTTAATATAATTATACAGGTTTATTTATGAGCCTGTTTTCATTCATCTATTCCCATTGTGCCTGTCCCCTATAATAAGATTATCAAGCTCTTCTTAAGACTTATGGCACACACCTTGTACGTTACACCCAGGCGAATGTAGAGACACCCAGAAATAACTTTGATAGATGATGAAATGCTTCTAAGAAACCCTCCATCATAACAAGACACAGTGTATTAATTGGCCCTAGTTCCTCTAATATAATTGCTGGAAAGTATGTTTCACTAGCAACCATCTACTAATCTGATAACTAAAGAATTTGGATTGGATAGTGGTGAGCCAAATACACTATGCCTCTATTCTGTTCTGGTGTAGTTCTGCCAAATAATTTGCAATGTTCTAGTTGGGCCCCCCAGTCTATGGGGATAACTAAAGTTGCCCAAATACACCCAAACTGCATGGTGAGAAGATCACCAAACAACTAGGGAACCTTGTTATAATTATCCTTTGGAGTTACATTTGTATCAATGCAGAGAAAAAATGCTGGTTAAAGGAGAAAGTCCACAAAAATCTTCAGATCAGGGCTGCCAGGGGGGCACTGGGCTACCCTGCTTACCTACAACTGGTCTCGTGGTGGCAGTATTTGAAGCTGGGTGCACATCTCTGGGTTCTCGGGGTTGGGGGTAAAGAGTGGTATACAAAGCTCTGCTTGTTCAGGCCTTGTTCATTGCACCTGACCACTTCCTGACTGTAATGATAAAGTACAGGTCCTGACCCCAGATACCTGTGGGATGTGGGATAGCAATCACTGCCACTGGATCTGGTATGAGGACCTTGTGGTAGATGGGAGGAGGAGTATATGGAGAGGTTACCAGCCTAGGTTGGATGGTAATTCTTTGCTCATATGCTCTAAGTGGTCTACCAATCTGGTTTGTAGATCATTAAGGGGTTCATAGGGTGGGATTAGGTGCTTTATATGTAGACGAAGGATGAGGTAGAATAGTGGTAATAGACGTTACTCCCTAGTTTGCACTTCTTTAATCGATCTTGTTATATGTCAAAGCTTATTTCCATTTTATGTACTTTCACTTTACATAATATAGTGTGATACAATCAATGGCCAATCAAACATATGGTTCAAATGAGTAGCTCTCAAAACTTTAGTTGAAGTTCATCAGGTTTTATTCCATCAGGATTTATACACTGGTTTGCAGCAGTGGTGCACTCAGTTGGTCTTAGATTGTAGCAAGTTAGGTGGACGCGTTTCCTTAACACCAAGAAATGTCAGAGAGAGACTGTAATATTGGTGATGTTGGGTGCTCTGCTGCCCCTTAGTGACAAAGATTGCCCCCTTGTTTGGAGGTAGCCCTGATCTAAGGTCTGTAAGCAAAGCATGCCTAACCGGGATGTAATTTTCTGGGATGTTGTTCCTTATTATCCTATTTTGCATTAGGGTCTCTGATGCTAGCCATAGTCATATCAATATGTCTAAGTTTCTATTTGTTGGTCTGTACTGTATGCCATGAAAGGCATTTCTACTGTCCCTTGATCCTTCCTTATGTTGGTTGTACCCTTCCCCCCTTCAGGTAAACCAATAAGAGAAATCAGGGAGGGGTTTGAGTCCCATCAGGTTTGGTTGTATGTTCCTGGTATGTCCTTGTGTTGTTATTGACACTATTCTACTAGCCTCTACATTTTTACTTGCCCCTGGTGTACTCATTGTAGTGTTTTGTTCCACTAGACTTAGGGCCACATTCTGAGAGTTGTCTGCAGAGTCTTACTTTAGGCCTTGGAGAACACACCGCTGGCCTTATTATGAATGACCATGTGTTTCCTGTTATAGCCCCGTGTTGCTGCTAGTTTATGTATCCTAGCTTGCCTTGTATCATATGCTCTTGGGGCATTGTGTTGTTGCAATGGACTTAGGGTAACATTGTAACATAGGTCAAGGAGAACACAAAGCTCCATATTGCTTTCAGTGAAAGCACCAACCAAACAGCATGATACATACAGTAGGAGCATCTGTACAACCTTGTCTATATTCTATATGCATCCTTTTAAACCGAACCTTTACCCTGAATAAGAGCATATCTTATATGTCCCCCCACACTGTACATACAGATTGCTCTCATTAAAAATCATCCTACTGGTGCCTGGTGCATTTTCTTAACCTTTTAACATCCAAGATGGCAAACCGTGAAGTCTCAGGCTGGCTGCAGACAGGAAGTGTCTTCTGACTGTGCCGCTCTGCATACTGGGGTTGCTGTCCTTTTCCTGACCCCAGCTCTGCTCTGTCTGTGCAGCATGTGATGCTTCTGAGGCAAGATGGCAGCGCACATATCCTAGTCCTGAGCAGGGTTGCCTCCTAGTGCGGGTAAGAATAATAAGTAAGTGAATAAAAAGGTAAAATAGATTAATTTTAGATGCTGGGGAATATTTTTTTAAGGGTTTGAGCTTTTCATTAAATTATGCTAAAAGTTCGGTATAAAATGCCTGGCGCTTTTAATCTCCTTTATGTATCCACCTTAATACATGTTAATACTTTATGTTTCATCCTCAAAACAATGCATGCTTATTAGTATTGTATTGGCAAATAATATGGTAATAGGACAGCCAGGTAAACCACATTCCGACATAAACCAGTCTCATCTATTGGCATGATACTGAAGGTTTTTGGCAGTCATTTAATTTTGTAAACTCTTGTAGAAGCAGACATTTTTGTTGGCAAGCTTTTATATTTCATTAAAGTATAATGGATAACAAAGTGCAGTTTGCTGAAAAACCAAGTTACCAATTTATTTTTAAGTCCTATACCTGCATTCAATTTTTTAAACCTGCCCCATTGGGGATGTCATGCAATGGTTTGTTGTAGTACAAAATCTAAGCTGTCTGGTAATACTGAATATACTCCCATCCTTTCTGGGAATATACATAATTTAGATCTCATTGTTGATACATGTGTGTTGTGTTTGTAGTGATCAAGCAAGTCAGGGGTTCCTACTGGAACTACAGTGTTATGTTAGATTTTAGACATTGGAAAATGCGCAGAGGCACTCGTATGACAGCATTTACATCATAACGTTTGGACTAAACCTCAGTCAGCTTTTTGGTGCTTTTCTAAGGATTTATAGATGTAATTGAAACTTACCTCCAGTCAAGCAGTGCACACCGATTAGGGATCCTACTAAATAACCCCTAAAAATGACAAAACAGGAACCAATACCCCCTTCTCTGTTTGCATCCCCCAGCAAACCCATGGGCTGCTATAAGGAAGTGGGGCACTTGGTGTGGAAGCCATGGATGACAGCTGACAAGCATCCAAAATTTGGATGCCCAAGTGTAGTCGACAGAACGTCCCTAAAGGACTTTTTGGCTATAAGCTTGATTTCATATACCTCGGTGTTTCATTGTACCTCAAGGAAACTATATACACAAATCCAATAATTAGCCAGCAAGCAGCTGACTATCCCATGTGCCCCTCCTCTAGTTACAGTCGAGCAGGGTAGAAGCTGTAGCAGTGCTCCAAAGTTTTCCCTTTTTTCAGCTCCATTTCTCCAGGACCATGCAAAAAAGTGGTTCTACGGCTAAGAAAGCAAAGAAAGCAGTCTCACCTAGAATATTTAAGGCATTTACATATAATCAGAGATTTTCTGGTGTTTTGAAATGGTTCATTTTATACTGTTCCCAAGGGGGAAAAGGTGGAAGAAAATTTGTGTGTAAATTAGTATGTGCTTGAACAGGGACTTTAACTCTGGAAAACAGGTGTAAAGCTCATCCACAGCTGATTCCACTTGGTGTGTTTTTTATATCCACTCGCTCACAAATGCCTCTCTAGTCAGAGAACCTTGTGTAGAGCTGTGACCGGAATCCCACATTCTGCTTGCATCACTTCTCAGATTCTCCCCTTTCCAATCCATCCCTTACAGGTAAGAGGAGCCATTTACAGTAGCCTATATGCAGCAGTAGAAGATAAGAGCATTGGTACTCATTAAATTCTAGTCCAAGGTTAGGTGGCGCCAAAGATCAGCAATCAGTGTAGTGACACACCCAGAAAATCATTCAACATCATACAAGTAGCACAGACTGGATTAAAACATCGTTGGGAGTGTGTGGACACCCCATAATCACAATGTTAATAAAAAAGGCAATACAAATCAAAATAAGCAGATAAACCAGAGAGTCCAAAAGAGCAAAAAAGATCTTACAGGCAGCACCAGGGTGGAAGTAACCCTCAACGTTTCGGTTGCAATAACCTTCCTCAGGAGGGAGCGGTACTGATCTTTGGCGCCACCTAGCGGTCACTCTGGGTCTGTTACCCAACTTTGTAATATATACTGTGTTCTTATATTGTACATATCAGCACCCATGTGCACTGACTCCCCATTAAACCTTTATGTTATTTTGCATACAAATCTTGGTTGTTTACCTCTCTTCCTCTATAATATATTTTGCATATTGGCTCTGTGAGGTAGAACATAGAGCAAAAGACAGACTGAACACCACCCTTGGTTTATTCCAAGTCTCTCAGATACTTTATATACTGAAAGGTGTGCTTCAACCATCCGAGATTGTTTCTAAACTGTTGGTATCACAAGATGTCCATTATTCCTCCCATGAATGCAGGAACCTAGCTCCTTGACTGGTGGTCCTCTGCTGGCCTCACTGTTGTGAAGTCATTATGCACTTTTGATGGAATGAAGATATTGACTTTTCTCAGAGATTAACTACCTGTCTGAGACCTTTCGCTTCATGCAACTAAATCACTAGGGCCCTTATTTAACAAGGGATAGCGCCAGGTAGCGAATGGTGAGTGAACGGTAATGATGGTCACCGCCACGAGAACGCCGGCTCCCCTCCGCAATCACACATTTATCAAGCCGATCCTGCTTAGCAACTGACAGAGCGCAAGATAGCGAATCATTCATCATTATTCCAGCCTCACCCCACAGCGCCAGCGAGCGACCTTGAACAGCGACAGGTATGACCTCTCGCTACCTGGCACTCTCCAATGCATTTCAATGTAGAAATCTTTAAATATTCATATTTAATTGATATTAATGTTTTTTTTTTTTTTTTAAATGTCAAAAATTCTGTGACCACTTCGGCAATGTTAGGTAAAAAAAAAAAAAAAAAAATTTGTGCAGAATTGATATTACAGGTCTGATATTAATGTATTCATATTACAAAATGTTTTGAAAAACTTGTTTTTTTTTTATCCAAAAATATGGTTGTTTGGGGGGTTAAAAAACTACTTTTAACCCATCGCCGCCAGCGCTCTGGGGTTTAAACAAGCATTTCACAGCGCGAGAATTTTTTGAGCGTGATTTGTTAATGAATATGCTGGGAGCCGGTCGCTAGGGCCATTCGCTGTCATGCGCTCCCATACAGCGCGGAACCTTTCAAATAGCGACTCCTCACCCAATATTCAACATTACGGCAAACCGACTGAGTCGCTATCAACTACAGAACAACGGCCAAGCATAGCGACTACTAGCGGGCGCTCTGAAAATGCCGCTACTCTCGCTCATCTGTCGCTACCTGGCGCTATTAATGAATCGGCCTCTAAGTCTCAGGGCTGCTTAAACAGGATATCTCCTCTTTCGTTCGCAGTGAGCTTGAGAAACGAGGTTCCAGTGACCCTTCTGTCCCAGGGCTGTCTTGTCTTGCTTTCTTTCTTTCTGTACTTTATTTCTCGTCTCCATCCTTACTTTCTGTTTTTATTTCTTTTTAGTTTAAAGTTATATTTGCTCTGCTGTGTTTATTCTTCTTTGGTACAGCATAATGATGTCATGCTGGTGGGTTCTTTTACATAAATTTTACAAAATTTGACTATTGCCGAATGTAAGCAAAGCACCCTATGTTTTTTTTTTGCAATACTCTCACTCACTATAAAAGAAGCCAGGAACAAGGAGGTCAGGAGTTCAACACCAATGCTGCACTGGGGCTACAGTAAACTGAGATTATGCTGCTTCCCGTTCTGGGGTATGGTTCAAACCAACTATGTTCTTAGCATAAGGTGGTCTGACTAGGAGATATAGAACAGGCACTCAACATACACCCTTTTAAAGAAACAGATCAGTTTAAAGAACTACACACATTTGGAAAATGTTACCACTTGACTTGAATACCACGTCAACATTTGATCTGGTAAGTTAATTCAAGTTGCTAAGTTCTTTAAAGTGGACCATCACCCTCGGGTGATCGGCCCGGGAATCTATAAGATTCCCGGGCCGATCACCTCCCTCCCCGCGGGACATCCGAGATCGGGATGTCCCGCGGGGTGAAACCCCCCCAAAACCCCCAAACCCCCTTACCTTAGTTACCTCGCGCCCCTCTAGGCGCGCGCGTCAAGAGGGACGCGCGGGAGGTGGCGGCGGAGGAGCCACGGACAAGCGGCTGTCAAATCGCTTGTCCGTCGGCGCTGGGAGCGGGGAGAGGTGAGTTTTCCGGGTGATCGGGGGGGTTTCACACAGCGGGGCACCCCAATCGGGGGTGCCCCACCGAAGTGGACCAAGACCCAGGATAGTCAAAATCCTGGGTGTTGGTCCACTTTAACCCAGACCTGCACCCTGATTAAGGCCCTTATTTAACAAGGGATAGCGCCAGGTAGCGAATGGTGAGCGAACGGTAATGACGCTCACCGCCACGAGAACGCCGGCTCCCCTCCGCAATCACACATTTATCAAGCCGATCCTGCTTAGCGACTGACAGAGCGCCAGATAGCGAATCATTCATCATTATTCCAGCCTCACCCCACAGCGCCAGGGAGCGACCTTGAACAGCGACAGGTATGACCTCTCGCTACCTGGCGCTCTCCAATGCATTTCAATGGAGCAATCTTTAAATATTCTTAATTAATTGCTATTAATGTTTTTTTTTTTTTTTAAATGGCAAAAATTCTGTGACCACTTCTGCAATGTTAAGATATTTTTTTTAAGGTAAAAAAAAAATTAAACAAAAATTGTGCAGAATTGATATTACAGGTCTGATATTAATGTATTCATATTACAAAATGTTTGTAAAAACATGTTTTTTTTTTTTTTTTCCAAAAATATGGTTGTTTGTGGGTTAAAAAACTACTTTTAACCCATCGCCGCCAGCGCTCTGGGGTTTAAACATGCATTTCACAGCGCGAGAATTTTTGGAGCGTGATTTGTTAATGAATATGCTGGGAGCCGTTCGCTATGGCCATTCGCTATCATGCGCTCCCATACAGCGCGGAACCTGTCAAACAGCGACTCCTAACCCCGTATTCAACATTACCGCACACCGACTGAGTCGCTGTCAACAGCCGAACAACGGCCAAGCACAGCGAATACTCGCGTGCGCTGTGAAAATAACGCTACTGGCGCTCATCTGTCGCTACCTGGCGCTATTAATGAATCGGCCTCCCTGAGTCTATCTTGTATGTTTCCCCCACCCCAAACATACTGATTGCCCACATCAAAAATCATCCTACCTGCAGCTATTGTGTTTTTTAGCCTTTTAACATCCAAGATGGTGGCCTGTGGAGTCTCGGGCTGCCTGCAGACAGGAAGTGTCTTAAAATATATTACTTTTAGTTGCTGGGGAATAGTTAAGGGTTTGGGCTTTTCATTAATTGATGCTGAAGGTCCTGAGTGAGTTGAAAAGTTCTATGCACTTCAGTGCACTTTGATAAATTAATTATGCATGTAAATAACATGTATTTTAAAGATGGACATAAAATACTAAAACTATATTAAACCAAAATAACACCCTCAAAAAAAGTTGTGTGGATCTGGATAGTGCACCGCCATTCAAATAACCCTCACCTCATTTATTTCTGTCAAAGATGCTCTTTGAGTACAATAATGTAGTCCCTCTGGCTGGCACAGCAGAAGCTCCCACTGGCACATGACTAGCTAGAGGGGGTTCAGCCAAGCAAGCGCACCCTCTCAATGGGCCATCGCCAAGCCTGCCCCCTTTTCAGCTGTGCATGTCCGTCAGTCGGAGCGTGCCGCTTGCTCAGGAGCGTAGGTGAACTTCTGGATTGCTGGCACAGCGGGCCACCATTACTGTCCTAAAAGAGGGGTTTTGACAAAAATAAATGAGGTGATGGTTATTTGAATGGCAGCAATATGGATAGCACAGGAGCGCTATCTATCCAGATGCACACAACTTTTATTAGGTGTGATACATACACAACACAAACAGATACTTGCAGGCCGATTCATTAATAGCGCCAGGTAGCGACAGATGAGCGCCAGTAGCGTGATTTTCACAGCGCCAGCTAGTATTCGCTGTGCTTGGCCGGGGTTTGCTTGTTGACAGCGACTCAGTCGGTGTGCGGTAATGTTGAATACGGTGTTAGGGGTCGATGTTTCACAGGTTCTGCGTTGTATGGGTGCGCCTGACAGCGAATGGCCAGAGCGAACGGCTTGCTGCAGATTCATTAACAAATCACGCTCAAAAATTTCTCGCGCTGTGAATTCCTTGTTTAAACCCCAGAGCGCTGGCGGCGATGTGTGTAAAGTAGTTTTTAACCCCCAAACAACCATTTTTTTTTTATGTAAAAATTATACAAGTTTTTCTAAACATTTTGTAATATGAATACATTAATATCAGACCTGTAATATCAATTCTGCACAAATTTATTTTTTTTTTACTTAAAAAAAAACATAACATTGCAGAAGTGGTCACAGAATTTTTGACATTAAAAAAAACAAAAAAAACATTAATAGCAATTAATTATGATTATTTAAAGATTGCTCCATTGAAATGCATTGGACAACGCCAGGGAGCGCCAGGTCATACCTGTCGCTGTGATGGGATTAGCAGCGGCGCTGTTCATTGCAGTCGGCTACATGATGAATCCCACGCTAGCTGACGCTCTCGCCAGCGCTAGCCTCATTTAGCGTGATAAATGCGTCATTGTGACCGCCGCCGGGCGTACTTGAGTCGGTAGCCGCCGTTAGCTGGCGGTACCTGGCGCTCGTCAGACACTACCTGGCGCAAGCCCTTGATAAATAAACCCCATAGGTTTTGATCGGCAAGTATAATCCCTCATATGTAAATCACTTTAGAGGTGTGTGCCTCTGCCCTCATCCATAGAGGCATCCTGCTTGGTGATATAATGAATGAGAAAATTAAGCCCATAGCAGGTCATCATGTCACTGAATTTCATTGTAACTGGTCAGTTAAAGCGATATTTTATGGCTTATACCTTACTGTTTAGATATTTTTTATTAGGCAGAACGAATAGCAAACTATGATTACAGTGTTTGTGGTTTATTAGATAAAAAACAACTCTGCTTTTCTTATTCTGTAGATTTATGGAGCTTTCTACCTGGTGTGTATTATTTAGGGTTGTACATGTTGATGAATGTCCTTAGGGGAATCCACCCAACAACCATTTCTATGTGCAGTCTGAAGTTAATTAATGATAATTAACCCACTTGGGTTAAATCAGCTCCACCTTATTGGAAATGTTTGGGTCATCATCATCATCCTCTGATTCCATATCATTGGAGAATATTAAAATGGTGTTTTGAACTAAGATGTCAAGTGGTTAACACTGTTGTCTTGCTAACTCCCAGAGAGAACCTGTCAGGAGAGATGTATAGGTGCGGGCACTGCTAGCCTCTACCTAAACAACACTAGCAGCCTGGCCATCATGCTGATCCTCCATTTGTAATAGTTTGTGAGCCACTGTCCTAAGTGCGCATGTTACTAGTAAGTAACAAATCATCAGAAAACGATCAGACGCCCTAGCTTGCACGTTATTTCCACGTCATAGGCTAAGTGCTACAGGAAAGCCAGATCAGCAGCATTTCTTCAAATTATTACACCTGACCTAGATGGGTGCAAGTGGATATATGAGTTTGAATACTTAGAGGCCGATTTATTAATAGCGCCAGGTAGCAACAGATGAGCGACTGTAGCAGTATTTTCACAGCGCCCGCTAGTATTCGCTGTGCTTGGCCGTTGTTCGGTTGTTGACAGCGACTCAGTCGGTGTGCGGTAATGTTGAATATTGGGTGGGGAGTCCCTGTTTGACAGGTTCCGCGCTGTATGGGAGCGCATGACAGCGAATGGCCATAGCGAACGGCTCCCAGGATATTCATTAACAAATCACGCTCAAAAAATTCTCGCGCTGTAAAATGCATGTTTAAACCCCAGAGCGCTGGCGGCGATGTGTTAAAAGTAGTTTTTTAACCCCCAAACAACCATATTTTTGACAAAAAAAATTAAACAAGTTTTTATAAACATTTTGTAATATGAATACATTAATATCAGACCTGTAATAACAATTCTGCACAATTTTTTTTTTTTTTTTTTTTTTACCTTAAAAAATATATCTAACATTGCAGAAGTGGTCACAGAATTTTTGACATTTAAAAAAAACAAAAAAAAACATTAATATCAATTAATTATGAATATTTAAAATTGCTCCATTGAAATGCATTGGAGAGCGCCAGGTAGCGAGAGGTCATACCTGTCGCTGTTCAAGGTCGCTCGCTGGCGCTGTGGGGTGAGGCTGGAATAATGATGAATGATTCGCTATCTGGCGCTCTGTCAGTCGCTAAGCAGGATCGGCTTGATAAATGTGTGATTGCGGAGGAGAGCCGGCGTTCTCGTGGCGGTGACCATCATTACCGTTCGCTCACCATTCGCTACCTGGCGCTATCCCTTGATAAATAAGGGCCTTAGATTTTATTACATAATAGTTTATGTTGGCGCAGGGCTGGGCAAAGTAGGAGGCAGATAGGTGCTGAATCAAGACACTGTGTAGACTAGGAGCATCAACACCAGTCAATACCATTCAGCGCCACTATTTGAGCCTCAGCATCACTCAGTGTGGGATTTAACAAACCAAAAACAGGCAGAGTCAATGCGGCTGCCAGCTTGTGTCTGATTTATCACTAGTGTCATACAGTTCGCAGTGCTCTTGTTTACACAGTGCCTTTTTATAGTGGCTCCTAAGATCCCATAGACCACAATGGGCAGAACTGTATTGAAGCATTTAATGCTTGGGCGAACCTGAACTGCAAAGCTAGGGTTCGTACCAGACTTGAGAGTTCGAGTTGCCAAACCTGAACACGGACTTCAGCCAGGAGTCCATGTTCGAGTTCTGCATTTGGCCTGAACCTGGAAAAGCTGGTTGCTAATATAGGTTGGCTAAGTCCATTCTAGAGTCTGAACTCCCTTATAACAAACTAGAAAACAGACAACATGATGGTGTGAGACCATTGTGGAGGGTTTGGTGACATGTTCATGAGAGCAGCTGCAGTGTCAGGTGGTTTTGGTCTGGATGATTTGCAGTCTCTTTCCAGAAGATCATTTTTTAAAGAGTTGTGTGTCGTCGGCCACAACTTGCTCCCTTCAAGGTCCTTGCAGCATGCAGATTTTTAAGTGATTGCAGGTTGCAACCAATCACCTTCTCAGCAGAGTGAATGATGTGCTGTAGTCTGCTCTTGTCTCTTGTGGTTGAGGATGTGTACCAGACATGGCCAATTTAGAATGGATTCAGTGATGGCAGAGTAGAGGTTCACCATCACTGCCTGTGGCAGGTTAAACCTCTACAGCTGCCCAGGAAGCATATCTCTCTGGGCCTTTTTGGTAATGGAGCTGATGTTGTGCTCAGACTTGAGGACCTGGAGAATGAAGATGCCCAGTAAGCGAAAGGACTCTACAGTTCTTAAATGGGGGCAATGCAGGGGGATGGAGTTGGGTTGAACTGGGCTCTTCCTAAGGTCTACTACCATCTCCACTGTTTTTTGGCCATTGAGCTCCAAGTTTGTGCACCAGGTCAACAGATGATCAGTTTACTATCTGTAAAGCGACTCATCTCCACCTGAAATCAGCCCAATGGGGTCATCCACAAACCTGATGAACTGATGACTGGAAGTGCAACTGTTGGTGTACAGGGAGAGGAGGAGGTTTCCCTCCAGCTTTTTCACTTTAGTTGCTTGTTTCAGGATGCAAACCTGCATATATGTTTTGTGGAGAATGTGTATGTGTATATGTGGTTAACTTCAGGAAGGGTCCCTCGAATACACTCCCCATGTCCATATATAGAGGTGAGGTTGCAGGTGAGCAAATATCATCTTAGATGAGACATTAGTGCTGACAATATATAGCAGTGCCTGTTCTTTATCATTTAAAGGAGAGATATCATATTACAGCAATGGTAACCAAGCTAATTGGCAAGAGGAGGCATTTCTTGTATACCTCGCATAAATACCATATACCATATATCCTCCCCCTGTTTTTACTGTGTCCCCTCCATCTCTCTCTCCTCTCTGCATTCCCCCTGGCTCTCCATATCTCCGTATTCCATCCATATTATACCGGTATATTTTATGAGGATAAGTGTGTCTGGGGAGCATCACCTTGAAATCAGCCGGCCCTACTCTGATTTATTCACCCGACTAAACATAAGCAGGAATGTTAAACCGGACCTTCACCATGATTAATTGAAAAGCCCAAACCCTTATAAAATGATTCCCCAGCATCTAAAATTTAATATATTTTAAGTTATTAGTCACTTATTATTCTTTCCCCCACTGGGCTGCAACTCTGTTCAGGACTTTAGGATACGGGCGCCGCCATCTTGACTCTTGACTTGAAGCATCACACTTACTGAGGAGAGGAGAGCGGGATAGAGTACAGGGGGTGGGTTATAGCTGTGCTTTGCTCAGACAGAGCACATGAGTATTGCAAAAAAAATCATAGGGTGCTTTGCTTACATTTGGCAATAGTAAAATAGACAATATATAGCAGTGCCTGTTCTTTATCATTTAAAGGAGAGATATTACAGCAATGGTAGCCAAGCTAATTGGCAAGAGGAGGCATTTCTTGTATACCTCGCATAAATACCATATAGGTTTATGTTTTAATTTTACTGGAAGAAAGAAAAAGTTGGGGCGGTGACAAGTTTTCGATTGGACCATTTCACTTTTACAGGTGGTGCTACAAGAATCTACTTGTCTGTAACATTCAAAAGTTTCTAGATATTACCCATATTGCAAAAAAACTTTTTTGTGAGTAAACACTTTTTCTCCTGAATTTTTCGCTCTGTGCAATTCAGCATCATATTTAACCAATGTTTAAAAAATTGCACAGCTGAATATGGTGCTGAATTGCACTGAGGAATAAATGCATGAGAAAAAAGTGTGAGGAGCTGTGTGCTGGACTAGAGGAGCTAGCAGGGGTGTGTATAAAAACCAGAGTGAGGATATCTTGAGGCAGTGAACTTGGAGGTTCTCTTTGTCTAGGATTACATTTAGGGGTTATGTATTAAAATGGGAAGAGCTGTCTCTTGTTCCTCAGTTGGACTGTATTAAAACTGATGTGGTCAGGGCCGGCCTTAAGGTGAAAGGCGTCCTGTGCAAGCTGTAGGATGCCCCCCCGGGACAAAGCTTCCCCCCTCCAATAGATGAAGTCATCTCTCTTAACCTCCCTGGCGGTGTTCCCGAGCGTGACTCGGGGTTAATTTTCGCTGCAAGTAGCGGTAACCCCGAGTCACGCTCGGGGTAGATTAGGCAGAGGAGCAGAGTCTGGCAGCGGAGTCTCCTTACCTTTTCCTTGCGATCCAGCGATGTCTCCGCTGTGATCGCCGGTGAAAGCCCCGGCAGATGCGTCCCTCTGACTTCCTGTTTCCGTCTCTGTGAGCCGCAGAGGCTCATGGGGGCGGAACTGGGCGGCAGATTCAAATGTAAAAGTGAAACACACACACAAAGTCAAGTGATACAGTGAAATCCTGTGAGATTACACTGTATCACCTCAGATTTGACACTGTAACACCTCATATTTGCCTATTGATCATCCTACACTGCCCTGCCTGCCCTTTTTCTGCCCATAAAATAAATTTTTTCCCATGGCATCAAAGTGTCACTTTAGCATCTCCAAAGCGGTTTTGGATCAGATAAGTGACAGCGGCAGCGACACAGAGCCCTTCACAGAAATGAGCGATAGCGATTCGTGGCAAGATTATTATAGATTATAATTCACGATTTTATGTTTCAAACTTTATCACATCTGAGAGGTCTACTACAGTCTTCTATGGTCAGGTTTAAGTAAGTAATTACTAAGAATGGCAGGCCTACAATACATAACACCAAATTTCCATACAAAAAAATGGTAACGCTTTTGGTACAAAATTCCAGACATAATCATAACGCCAGGGAGGTTAAAAATGATTATGACAGGGGGAGGGTGAGCAGGCCCCAAATCTGAGCAGATGGTTGGCTCCCCCCCAACCAAACAAAACAGATGTTCCCCAAACAGCCTCCCTCCGCAAAACAGAACCTGCAAAAACAGGTAAACCCACCAAGGGAACCTTCTAATGAGGCTGTAGTTTCACTCAGCTTTCTGTCTACAGACCCCAATGTGAGCTGCTTCCCGTGAATGAAAAAAAAACACCTATCATGATGGTGCCCTGTGCAGTCACTTCGAACCCCCCAAAGGCCGGCCATGGCTGTGGTAGTGCAAAATGGAGCAGGTCCCGAAACATTTTCCACAAATAAGAAAAAAAGTACATCTCAGCATTTTAATAAATACAGATCCTGGCAATTTATTTACTGCATACCGAATATGACAAAAGCCAGGAAGGACCAGATTTTTACTTTATTTATAACATTGCGTGTGGTACTTGGCTGCTCCGCTGAAAGCTGCTTGTCTGCATAGCTTGCCAAATGTGAGTCATATAAGAGGTATTTCTATTACATTAGATTTTTCTAAATTAATAATTGAATTGAAATCGTATAATGTTTAAAGCATTACCAGTAATTTTGGGTTAGGGCAGGGAAGAGTTTTAAACAATGAAATATTTTGTAGCTGCCTTTAATCGAATTGGGGAGTCTCACTTCCTGTTCTGTGGTGACCAAACAGGAAGTTTATTCAGAGGTCACTCATGCTTTCACTTGTTTTTTCATGTGGTTTGTGACTTCATTGGGAAGTCCTTACTTTTCCAGTGACACCAATCACCTTCATAAGAGCTAGACTGAAGCCACAGACATTGTGTAACAAGTACAGCAATGATTAATTAATAAATAATAATTGATTAATAATTTTCACAATAACATCCATCATGTAGCCATTTTCACATTCCTTCATTCTCTTTTTTCTCACAATCACTTTTTTACACGATCTATCTTTTCATCTCCATTTATTTTCACCTTGTCTACATAATTTTTTTTACCTTCCCTCCTCGTTTCCACTTTTGTCTCTCTTTCTTTCTTTTCCACCAAGTGTTCTCATTCTTTTTCCATCTTTTTTTTATAGCTCCATCCATCTCTCTTTTCCATGTACCCTTTCCTCCCCCTGTTTTTACGTTGTTCCCTCCATCTCACTCTCCTCTCTGCATTCCCCCTGGCTCTCCATATCTCCGTATTCCATCCATATTATATATTTTATGAGGATAAGTGTGTCTGGGGAGCACCACCTTGAAATCGGCCGGCCCTACTCTGATTTATTCACCCGACTAAACATAAGCAGGAATGTTAAACCGGACCTTCACCATGATTTATTGAAAAGCCCAAACCCTTATAAAATGATTCCCCAGCATCTAAAATTAATATATTTTAAGTTTTTAGTCACTTATTATTCTTTCCCCCACTGGGCTGCAACTCTGTTCAGGACTTTAGGATACGGGCGCCGCCATCTTGACTCAGAAGCATCACACTTACTGAGGAGAGGAGAGCGGGATGAAGTACAGGGGGGGCGGGTTATAGCTGTGCTTTGCTCAGACAGAGCAGAGCTGGGGTCAGGGAAAGGTCAGCAATCCCAGAATGCAGAGCAGCACAGTCAGAAGACACTTCCTATTTGCAGGCTGCCTGATGTTCCATGAGCCGCCACCTTGGATGTTTAAAGGCTCATAACATGCAGTAGATGCAGGTAGGATGATTTTTAATGTGAGCAATCTGTATGTACAGGGTGTAAACATATAAGAAACATATAAGATAGACTCTTATTTAGAGTGAAGTGCACAGCACTGGCCATCAGGAGACTCTGCAGTCCGATGACATCTGGTGACTGGGCAGACTGGCTGTAACAGTGGGAGATGGCTGTGTCCTCTGAGTCTAATAGCAGTCCAGGGCGGCGTGAACAAATTTGCTGCTGTCTACAGTTCCTATAGCTTGCTCAACCATGCATTCTTTCCTATTGGTAGAATTTTTCTTTTACAATGGTAAGCATTTGTAAACACCTATGGGCATCCCAAAAAGGGCCCTCCTCAATGGAGAGATTTCTGGGCATATTGGATCTAGATGCAGCAGCTTCAGGGGCAAGAGGGTGTTATTATTTTATTTTTATTTTAGCCTGGACTGTCGCTTTAAGAATTAGAGAAGCCCTCAGATATATATTGTGGCACTGACATTCACTGATGTGAATGTTGCACGGCAGGGCTGGAGCTCTGTCTGTTTGCTTCTTGATAGATGTTTAGCAAGTGCACACCCTGCGTGAATAATTTATAGGCACGCCTTACTGCTCTCACACCCAAAGACACACATGAAATCAGAAATTGTTATCACTGGGCGAGAAATGTAGAGACTAGTGCGCCACAGTTCTCAATGGATTAATATTTATCGATTACACATTTATTAACTGATACAGCCCCCAATTGACAATGGTTATATGCTTTATATTGGAAGAACCTGTTCCCCTTTGTAGTGTTGGACTGACCCACCAGAGCACCAGAGGATCCTCCAGGGGGCCCAAGGCACTGTCAGGGCAGAACAAGACATCCAAGACTTTAGTATTGTTATTGTCATTTCTTCAGTAATTGACATTTATTATTTGGTTAATAAACCTCAGGATAATTTCCTCTGGTGGGTCCCATGAATGTTTTCCTCTGGTGGACCCCAGAAAGTTCAGTATGACCTTTGCTAAATTGCCACTTGAAACTGCACCGAAACAGAAAAATAGTTGTGTACCATGATATCCCTTTCCAGTCTTCTGTGCAGAGGTTTCGCTTTACATGTCATTTTAAGAGTTTCCATTATTGTGTCCCAAAATGATGCCCTGAATGTGCTGAGCTTATCTGTGTTCTATTTGTTTGCAACTCTGTGTTATAAAAGAAAACCATTTTCTATAGGAACAATGTGTTAGCAATTTACACCAAAGTGGTATGTTGTACCTGCACCAACTTTCACACTCTAACTTCCTAATCATCTGATTGGCTAAGGCAGAGACAAGAGGTATAACCCCTTTTGCTGAAATGATGAGGCCCGCAAGGCTGGTTGGAGAACTCCTTTTAGCCTGGCTCTAAGCTGGGGACTGAGAGCCTTTCTGGGATCTCCCCTATGTGACCACTTATGTCACAGGAGAGGAGGAGAATAGAGGGGGGTTGGCGCCCGGCAGCATTTGAAGTTTTTTGCTTAATTAAGTATATTTAAATATTTAGAAATATTTAGAAACATATATTGTGTCTTTTTTAACCCGTCATTTAACTTCTGAATTGGTAAGGGGTCCCAAGCCCCTATTGCTCTATTGCTTGGTGGTTTGCCGGGTTGGTAAGAGATAGTGGAGGGGGGGGGGTGGAGGCCTATACTTTTTTTCAGCTTTATTGGGAGGGAAGATTTTTGAAAGAAATAGCCCCTCCTTCCACGTTTAAAGCAGACCAAGACCCATCTGCAAACTTTGAATTCTTTGGAGGTACATGGGGCACATATACCTCCACAGAGCGACCAGTTGCATTAGATGGCTGTGTAATTATTAGCCATACACAAGCATTGCACATCCCAGCAGTCTCTAGGAGCATGTATAGATCATTTTCAATGCTCTGCCTAATTAACCCCTGGAAATGCCGGCAATCAGGGATTATTGCTTACCTTTTTCCAGTCTCATATGGTAAATGGGGACTGGTGGACAGCAGGTGCTATAATATATGAAGGTGAGTTTTATACCCACATATGGGAAATTCCATGGGTCTATCAGTGTTCTGGCATTCCTCAGGATACCTGAGTGGTGAGGGAAAGGGTGGCCCAGAGGGTCATTTTGGATTTAAGTCTGTGCTCTGCAGTATAGAAAGTGATACAAGTAAGGGGGTGGGTGATAGATTTGGATGTTGGGTGTAGGGAAAGGCACAGGGAGATGAATTCGCTAGAAAGTCGCCATAATTGCTTTCTGTGCACTATTAATGTGCTACAGATTAATTGTCATTGAATTTTGAACTAGCAGAAATAATTTATTAACATCAAAGACATCCATATATACAGTTATTATTCTGGGAACTGTTTAGTATTAATGTAGTAGTATTAGGCCCTTATTTATGAAGGAATAGCGATAGGTAGCGACGGGTGAGCGACCGGTAATGACGGGCACCGCCACGAGAACGCCGGCTCCCCACCACAATCACACATTTATCAAGCCAATCCTGCTTAGCGACTGAGATAGCGCCAGATAGCCACTCATTCATCATTATTCCAGCCTCAGCCCACAGCGCCAGCGTCCGACCTTGAACAGCGACAGGTATGACCTCTCGCTACCTGGCGCTCTCCAATGCATTTCAATGGAACAATCTTTAAATATCCATAATTAATTGTTATTAATGTTTTTTTTTTTTTCAATGTGTAAAATTCTGTGACCACTTCTGCCATGTTAGAATTTTTTTAAGGTTAAAAAAAAAAAAAAAAAAAATTTGTGCAGAATTGATAAACTACTTTTAACACATCGCCTCCAGCGCTCTGGGGTTTAAACATGCATTTTACAGCGCTTGAATTTTTGGAGCGTGATTTTTTGATGAATTTGATGGGAGCCGGTCGCTCTGACCAGTCGCTATCATGCGCACCCATACATCGCGGAACCTGTCAAATAGCGACTCCTAACCCCGTTTTCAACATTACTGCTACACCGACTGAGTCGCTATCCACAACCGAACAACGGCCGAGCACAGCGACTACTAGCGGGCACTGTGAAAATACTGCTACAGTCGCTCAACTGTCGCTACCTGCCGCTATTAATGAATCGGCCTCTTAGTATACTAATAGTACTATATAGTATTTACTGAATCCAGCCCAACCAACCCCAAAGCAATGCGGCCTACTGGGAATTTGCTCTGTGCTGCCTATAGCCAGTCTGTTCTGTACACATCTAGAATCAGCTAGCTTACAGGCTCTCCTTTTTTTAATGACACCTTTTATTTTATGAATTCCTTTACCTTTGTCATTGCAGATATTTGGAGCTTGGGTTTGGATCCTGGTAGCTGCTACACGAGTATTTTATCCTCTCCTGCAAGGATGGGTCATGTATGTTTCAGTTTCTTCATTCCTCTTCACACTGATACTCCTGATGGTCTACGTGTTTGGCTTCCACAAAAACCACTGCGGAACATGGAGATTAATAGTAAGAAATTCTTCTCTGCTCTTCCGTTATTTCCCATTCAATATGATAAAAACTACTAATGGCATTTCTTAGATTTCTATGTAGAGGCTTTTTCTATAAAATTATATTATTATTTTTTGTGAAGCTGTGTACAGACATACCCATTGTCTACATTTCCAACAAAAAGTAGATTGTCACAGATAAGCCGAGGAGTAAACTTAGGTCATGTCCACACTATGCAATTGCTTTGTGAAACCCTAGTGTTCTGATGATGCCGGTGTTTACTAGTGATTGCGCTTGCTATCACCTATTCAGCTGCTCTCAAAACATTGCATGCTGGACATTTGCTGGGTGGTTGTAGTCGCCACCAAAAATGTGCCCATAAGCCCATGGCATTGCAGGACGATTGCCTAGAAGTGCTATGCACCCCCCACCTTCACATTACTTGGCTCAATCTTCATTTTAACAGGAGATACACCATTGGCAATTTTTCAATTTAATACACATTTTCCCACAAGCCATTTTTTAGCTTAAAGTAAGTGATGTAAGCTACTTGAGAGGGTTTAAGTCCATGCAGATAGGCAGATCCTATGCTGAACTGGGGGTAGTCACCTTGCCACAATTTTTACAGTCCTGCTTTTGTAAAACCTGCAGTCAAAGGTACCCTAAATCTCATTGAAATAATGCTTTATGTCTAGCCAGAAGTAAAAAGCCATCAGCTGTAATAACTCATCACAGCTTTTGCAATGATCTGCCACAGCGGCAACCATTGTCTTACATTGATACATAGTTACATTCATCTCCTCCAGCAGCTGATGATTCAGTGAGTAAGTGAATACCATGATAGACATGCTGATCCCTTTGCTGACGTAAATCTCTCTCAGTTTGGTGTGGGCTGCTAATAGCAACCTTTACAACCCTAATCTTATATCTCATTTTAATATGGACTGGAGCTGAGATAAAAAATGACATTCCATAATCCATGATCTTGCCAGTCGCATTGTATATAAGATATTGTGGGAAACTAAACCTATTCTACAGCAGTGTGACCACCTCTTGAAAAAGGAAAACAGCTTCACAGTACTTCGCTAACTGAACGTTTTATAAATCTGATGTTTTTTTTCTTTACATTAGGATGTGGTCTATCATGGACTTACAGCAATGTTTTACTGTTCTGCTGCTGCGCTGCAAACCTATGCCACAATTCGATGTGATATATATAGAGTCCAGGATGGTTGCACTGTTGTATACTATCACTTGGATGCTGCAGCCACGGTAAGTCATACTCATATGTGTGTGGGCATTATAACCACTTAATCCACTAGGAGAGGGGTTCTCAACCAGTGGAACATGTACACAGTGGTGGACTGGGGCCAAAAATCAGCCCTGGATCTTACCAGCCCCTGGTAAGGGATTGAATTTGGGTATTAAAAGCAGCAGCCCAACTGGCCCTAAAGAAGTGCGGCCCATCGGGCATTATCCCAGGTCTTCCTATGAGCAGTACATGTACAGGAGATTCCGTCAGGTGTTTCAGGTGATACACAGTATGTAAGCAGTCTGATCTGCTGCCATCTATACTTTACCCAAGACAGACTGGCTCAAAAGAAATCTAAATTATTTATGCCCATTTTTGTTTTGTGCATGTTTAACACCAGGCCATAGAAATCCACGGAGGTACCCACATACACCATATGTGTGATGAGCTGTGCTACAAAACGTTGACCCGTATAGACGGACAGTGTAGACCATGTCGCATGTGGCCCGCACTGCCCTTGCGGCCCCCAGCACCCCTAAGGAGTTAGGGAGCAGAGCTTTCCTAGCAGTGCAAGTAGAGATTAGTGTGTCTCTAATTTCCAAAGCAGAAAGCTGGCCACCGATAAACTTCTCTGTAAAGGTGGGTGACACATAGTTGGGCACATATTTACCTTAGCTGAAAGAGAAATATGCAAAATGATTATAACAAAAAGTTCTGTTTAAGTAATATGTTCAGGATTCATTTTTTTCATAATCTCATACCATGTTATTCTCTTTTGTATTTTAGTTCTTTGCTTTCTTGACTATGCTACTGTATATGCTGCACAGCTTCCAGTCTTACGTCCACTAAGGTCTTCTGAAGAGTCAAACAGATCTTTCTGTGAAGCTACAAATCAAAAGGAATGCTTACGAGCTCTGCAAAAGTGACAGACTTGAAACATCAACCATTAACCATAATGAATATAAAATATCCCACATTCAAACCTATGTATATTTTTTTATAGAGAGAAATGAAGGTTTATACTTTGCTTTATATGGTAAACCAGCCAAAATATATATACCTTCAAACCCATGAGCTAGGCTGATAAATGCCACGATATGACAGACATATCCATTAGAATGCCACTATGATAGCAATAAGGGTGCGTGAATAGTATTATTTTTAATATGACTTTATTTACTTTCAGCACTTTTTCTGCGCTGAAATTGCTATATTTATTTTTACATGCTAAATTACTTTTGATTTTATGAATTTGAATTCATCTGAGCTTAGTTAGAATATACAAAATTCCATTACATTCCACTTTTAAAGAGAAACCTTTTTGTAATAAACATAACTTAATTAGTACAGATGTGTCTATACTCACCCTTTCTTAAACAATGAGGACTGCATTTATCATGATGCAGCACAATATCACAATATGGTAGTGAAAGCAGACTGTAATTTACATACATATACATTATAAACACATCGCAGTTAGCTATTAAACTATTTACACTGTAACTGCTGGGCTCCTGGCTGCTATACGATGTAACACAGCAGGGTACTGGTTTGAATTTTTCCACTCATGTCCTGCACGTTACATTGCACAGCATGGCAGCTGCACAAGTTTCCTTACTCTTGGTGCTGCTACCTCTGTAACTGGGTGTGGCCACACGGAGTATCACAATTTCATGTGTAAAAATCCAATCATAAACATCTCAGAATATATCCAGTTAAGGGGAAAAATAAGGGTAGCTACATTTGTAAATTTACATGGGAGACTGCCCAAAATGTTTAAATAAAATTATTTTTTATTTTTCCTGCCTTTTCAGTCAGTAGATTCTAAAAATGTAAATAATAAAGTTGTTGAATAAAGATTAGTTTTTTTTAAGAAAAATGTAAAACTTTTGGGGATAAAAACCAAGGATTTTGGTCCTTGGTCCTATGAAGCTACAAATCAGAAGGGATGCTTATGAGCTCTGCAAAAGTGAAAAACTTAACATATCAGCCATGAACTATAATGAATATAAAATATCCCTTTAACATTCAAACCTATGTATATTTTTATAGATATAAATGGAGGTTTATACTTTGTTTTATATGGTAAACCAGCCAAAATATTTACCTTCAAACCCATGAGCTAGGCTGATAAACGCTCATGACAGACATATCCATTAAAATGCCACTATAATAGCAGTAAGGGTGCATAAATAGTATTATTTTTAATATGACTTTATTTACTTTGAGCACTTTTTCAGCAATTTTGGTCCTTACCCCCGGGGCACCCCGATTCCTGGTGGTCTGCTGTGTGAAACCCCCCAAGTCACCCAATAAACCTTTCCCCAATCCTACGGCACATTTGAAGGCTCTCTTTCAATCAGTCCCCTCGGCTAAGGGCCAGATTTAGCCTAAAGCAGCGGAGACATTCACGGTCTGTGCCTATGCCGGTCATTGACAAATGCCTTGTGCATAGCTCACTGTGGTTTAGTGCATGCGCTGTTGGATCGGGGAAGGTTTTACATGGGAATGGGGGGGGGGTTTACACAGCAGGGCATTCCAAATCTGGATGCCACACGGGGAGGAATTCAGACAGTCCTGGATTCTTATGGACTCCAAGGCTACTTTTGGTCCACGTTAAACTGTTACAGTGCTGCTGCAGTTAATTTACAGCCCTGAGCTATGATCCTCTCTGGTTCACTGTTGCTGAGGGAGAGGATGGGGGAGCAGGGGGTAAAAGGAAAGGGAAAGCGTCATATTATTTTATGTAAAAAAAGACATATATGAATGCGATATATATTTAAAAAATTGAATATGGAGGAACCGCAATTAGAGCCACTGCCATATATCTGCACATGAGTGATAATGCTAACACCTGCCTTTGATTTTGCTCACAATCTGGGATACGGCTTGTGTCAAGAATAGTAGTGAAACCAGAGTTCTTATTGGCTGGACCAAACCCTTACAAGCTAGATGCAGCTAATATGAAAAGTTCCATAAGAATGAGCCATGGTATAATACTTCATGAATAGAGGATTCTGCCTGTGTGTTGAATGTTCAGAAACATGTTTATCCATATAAAACGGCACATTTATACACAACAGAGTACAATTCCTCTCTAATATTTCTATGAGGTTCAAAAATACAATAATGTGTAAATGTAATAAAGTATTCAACTGTGTCTCTATTTGCTGCATGAAGTTTATAGGGGCGAACCCATATCAGTTTTTTTAGGAAATTTCCATCATGGTAAAGGTGTCAAGACTGCCTTATAATTATTTATTAAACCAAGGTTGCCGAAGGCACTGTAATCCTAAGGAGATTTTGCCATTTGCAAGCATGGCTAGATAATCAGTCCAGACCTGGCCCATGCCGTAGTGTAAATACTAGGAATGACAGTAAATCATTAGACCAGGTCTTCAAAGGGGTTCTGTTTTCACCCCTCATGAATTAAAGCAACAATGTAATGTAAATCTAAATATTCTAATACATGTTCCTGTATACTGTGAGCAATGATGTTTATATGTCAACATGCATTTTGTGTTTTGAGGGCTGTTTACAATAAAAATAAAATTGGAAACTCACTCTGAAGTTATTTCATTTAGATGGAAAAGTTGAAATAGCACGCACAATCCTGACATCCAGGACTGTTTACCTGACAGCTATGTGCTCCCCTCCATGAATACATTTAAAAAAAAATATTTTTGGGGTTTGGGCTTCGAATTAGGGATGAGCGAATCGGTTCTAACGAACCTGAATTCGCTCCGAATTTCAGGGAAAATTCGATTCAGCACGAACCCGAATTTTTAGTGGTTCGTGCTGACCGAATTTTCCCTGAAATAAAAAAAAAAAAGGCCGGCATGGTGGGAGCGGGGAGACCGGCTGCGCTGTCAGCGGGCGGCGGAAGCCGGCTGCCGCCGCCCGCTGACGGCGCAGTCGGCCACCCCGCTCCCACTATACAGCAAACACTTACCGGCATGGTGGGAGCGGGGAGGCCGGCTGCGCTGTCAGCTGTCATCAGAGGACGCGTCATCAGAGGAAGCTGCTTCCGCCGCCCTCTGACAGCGCGGCCGGCCTCCCCGCTCCCACCATGCCGGCATTTTTTTTTTCAGCAAACACTTACCGGCATGGTGGGAACGAGGAGGCCGGCTGCGCTTTCAGCTGTCATCAGAGGACGCGTCATCAGAGGAAGCCGCTTCCTCTGACGCATCCTCTGATGACATCTGCTGGTAAGTGTTTGTTGTATAGTGGGAGCGGGGAGGCCGGCTGCGCTGTCAGCGGGAGGCGGAAGCCGGCTTCCGCCGCGCGCTGACAGCGCAGCTGGCCTCCCCGTTCCCACCATGCCGACATTTAATTTTCCCTTTCAGGGCTTGGTGGGAGCAGGGAGGCCGGCTGCGCTGTCAGCGCTGCCGGCCTCCCCGCTCCCACCAGAGATGAGCGTTTCCTAAAAGTTCGATTCGGACGAAACCGAATTTCTTTGAGAAATTCGGCGAATCGCCTGAATCGAATTTTTGAGAAGTTCGCTCATCTCTACTTAGAATATACTGCCACACCTGCAGTATAGTCTCTTAGGATTGGCCCTTTAACACTTCCGTCAGAAACCCCCACACTCTGAGGGCTGCATGGAAGACATTAGGAGGAAGCACACATTTCTCAATCTTACTCCTGATTTTGCAGCGTTAAACATGTGCTGTCTGAGCCTGCCAAATCATTTAGCTCAGACCTGGGCATTGTAAGGCCCCTGGGCCACATGCGGCCCTTTTATTTGCTCCGGCCCACGACCAGCATTCCCTGTAAGGTGCGTGGCCGCACGCTGCCGACACCGCTCAGTCCCGCCCACTGGCCGCGCAGTCTTGCGGGTTGACGTGTTTTAACAGCACTTTTGCCCCTCTGTAGTGAGTGTGATGTAGCGGGGGCATGTGTGGATTAAAGCCTGCTGTCCTATTGGACAGCTCCCTCCTGCAGGTTTGGCTGTGGGTGGAGTTTCTCTTCCCGCCCTTGGCCTGTAGTGTGTGGCATGTGTTAGTCGCTGTGGAGCTGACGCCGGAGATGGAGGTTCTCCAGTTACTTGTCTGCGCCGCACGTCGCAGGTTGCTGGCACTTGTATGTAACACCAAATGTGTTACATGCCGTACGCAGCGCCTGATGGTGCACTGGCTCTTGTAGCCCATTTCTGGCCAGACCAATGCCTTTGGGAGGGCGGGGGGGCCATGCTGCAAGGTGGGAAGGGTTTCACACAGCCTTATCCAAGGCCGGCCACTGGTCTCCCCCCGGGCATCCCAAACCGGGATGCTCCACTTTTTGAAACTCTTTTTACTCAGTAGCAATGTGAAAAAAAGGCAGACTCCTTCTCTGAAAGCAGAACAAAACCCAGAGCGGCCACTGGTCTCCCCCCTGGGTATCCCAGATCAGGATGCCCCACTGTGTTGTTACCTAGTAGCAACTTAACAAATGGTGGACTCCCCTGTAAAGTGGAAATGAACCCAGACCGGCCACTGGTCTTCCACCTGGGCATCCTGGGCTTTGTTCCGCTTTAAGGGAGGGAGTCTGCCATTTTTCATCTTGCTACTGAGTAAAAAGGGTTTCACACAGTGGGGCATCCCAATCTGACATTTCCAGGGGGAAGACCAGTGGCCGCTCTGGGTTTTGTTCTGCTTTATGTGAGGGAGTCTGCAATTTTTTACATTGCTACTGAGTGAAAAGTGTGAGCAGCGCTGTGTTACTTTAATAATAATGTAAAGGAGGGGGGTTATTTCATCCTAACCTAATTTGGTCATGATGTTTTAAAGCAGACCAAAACCCATCAAATCCAGCCCTTTGGAGTGTGAAGGAATCCAGGGCTGGGTTACAGGCATCATGCCTCTGGGGCATCCCAATTTGGGATTCCCTACTGTGTGAGACCTCACTGGACACACAAAATGTGGTTTATTTAATAAATTACATTTTTTTGTAAGGCAGCCTCACTTGTTTAACTATCACATATACTCATACCAGCTTGTCACAACAATGCTATTTACTGCTTTTTATAAAGAAATTATTATTATTATTGTTTATTTATATAGCGCCATCTTCCGTAGCGCTTTACAAAGTAGTAATTACAGACAGGGTAGAAACATACGGTACATATACTATTTCAAATGCAGTTTTACAGAGTTGACAGTGGATATTCTGAGTACAAGATACAATAGGGGAGAGAGCCCTGCCCTTGTGAGCTTACAGTCTAAAGGAAGAGGGGTGAAGACGAGGGGGAAGGAATACAATTATATTATGCAGAATATTATGCAGAATTGAGTTCACCCTTTTGGCTCCACCCTCCACAATATTTTTAGTTTCTCATGTGGCCCCATGGAAAAAATAATTGCTCACCCCTTATTTAGCTCATCGCTATTGAACAACAGTTCATCAATGTCATCATCCCATTTAACTGTAATAAGAAAGCTGCCATTGCCTAAAATCCACTTCACCTTGGACAGAGACAGGTATGTGCTGTTCAGTGATCAGAGAGACAGGCAAGCCATATGCAACAACATCTTTTGCTAAAGGGTAGATAGAGTTTTTGAACACACCTTTATTTTCACAGGGGTAGACTGCTGAACTCCAACCTCTGCAATTCTGCCGGTGATGCTTTTACCCATAATATAATCTTTTGTTCAAAAAAGAGTTTTGGCCCAGGAGATGGGCATTTAGGGATTATTTTCATCCTTTAGAATTAGAAAAGAGATTGAATTAGAAAGAGTGACCCAGACCTGAGGACAGGCCAATGAGAAAATGTATGCACTGGCGTCAGTAAGTTTAACTAGATTGTGATTGGCCCTGGAGTCGTGATGGTGCAAGGTACTGTGGCCGAGCCAAAGATCAAGACTTACAGCAAACAACAAACCACAGAATTTTCCCACACAAAAGATGGTTTGGAAAAATGAAGGTAAGCATCTTTGATGTCTAGTGTGAAAAAAGACCCCGTGCTTTTAGATGATAAGAACAACTGCAGTGATATGAGCTCAGTGAGGCCAAAGCTGTTCAAATGCTTCAGGACTAAAGTACTTATCTTCTAAAGAAAGACATTCACATATGCCGGAAAAGATGAAAAAGAAGAAAGGTTGAAGAGGAAGAAATGATCGATCAACCATGTTCAAGGCCCAAACAGTGTGCCCACCAGAAGCCTGCTTTGAAACTCTACAAACATTCCTCTCTAGCTTGATGAGTGATGTGATCTGTTAAAACATCACCACCTCAAAAGCCCCTCCTTAACTGCTGCTGTCAGAATTGCATTGCATAGATCCGTTGTTACCCTGCTGTAGCTCTAGTGAGAACACCAAGTTCAATGGGATTGATATTTTTGCACCCGCATGCTTCAAACTGACTCTAACCTCCAATCCCCCCCCCCCAGGGGACCGTGGCTAGGGCAGCCCACCACTCCGGGCACGTGTTTGCACTCACTGCCCCTTAGTGTGTTCACAGAGGCAGAAATACAAGTGTTAAAACTTCTGTACAGCAAAGAGTAACCCAGCCCTATCTGACTGGCCAATATCTCCTAGTCAATGAATCAGAAAATGATTAACTTTAACTTCTAAACAGTAGACATGGATACAGTAAACCCCCCTGTGGTTTAATTCGTATTCAACCAAACCGCAGTATTTCTAGGTTTTAAATGCATCCACATCTCCTTAAAGCAGATATAGGAAGCAGATATAGGCGGCTCTGTAGCCTCTAGGCCAGGTGATCTCTCAAATAAATGGGATGGTGGTCACAATGTGGATTGTCATGCAGGGGCTGACCATCTTGTTGAGGTTCTTGTCTCAGATCAAATTTGGACCACACTATTACAGAGCACTACTGATCTGTCACCCTGTGACATTGCCCATAAGACTGATGCGTTTACAGCTGAGCTAGTGGTGGCACTGGGCTGCTCCACCCAACCCTTGCTGGGAGACCATGTATGGTTACTTACTGTTGGCCATAGGGTGGCGACCACTGGCCTGAGGAAGACATGCTTTCTGTCCTAAGAGGGTGCTGTTCTTCACTTTCCTCCTGCACCTTCCTGGTGCTCTGGTGACCCATCTGCTGACCCCATGTTGGGACAAACACCTCATCATCTTGCACCTCTTCTTCCTTTTTATTGACATCCCCACCTGTGGATCCAAAGAGACAAAAGGCAAAAGGGGTGCTGCTTGTCTTCCAGCTTTTTGCTGCTTTGCTGTGGCCCTAGACCTATTGAGCACAAAAATAAATCTACCAAGATGGTCCTTTAGAGGAAGAGAAGGAGACAGGGGTTTCCTGCCTGTTGCAGCCTTAGAAGAGCTTGGTTTTAGAATGGCTGCTTGTAGAAATCACTATTTCTAGTAATTGTCTCTTTCATCCACATGCCTACCACCTGGATACTGCCAGCTATATGGCAGCTTTTTATTTGGCATGCAACAATTGCGTTTTCATTACAAAATGTGCATAATGACATTAGTATGTTTTAGGTTAAATGTGTGCATATTTAACTAAAGCAGACACCCCACCACCTATACAGCTGTTTTTAATTGTGTGACAGCTGTTTTTAAATGCACAAAAATACACCTGAATATTTGGGGGGGTGAATGTGAGCAATTTAAGGTGAAGCTGCACATTTTGTGGCTGTAGACAGTTTTCTTTATAAAATAAATACTTTTTTTCCTCTTATCCTACTATAATCTTTTTGAACTTTTGTTTGCCCTTTCCTTGATGAGCTCAATAGGGAAGAGTATAATAACACAATATACTATGATGCTAAAAGCTTGATAAATGTGTCAGTCCTGACAGTATTTCCAAAGCAGGTATTTAACGAAAAAGTTAACCTAAATCTACTTGACTGAATAACATTGGCTCCAAATCAATTCTTGGCTTCCTTCCACGATAGCCTAGGTGTGGATTTATAACGCTTATGCCAAACGGGATCTTTTTTCAAGACTAACCAGCACAACTTGATTGTTTTTTTGTTTGTTACTGCTGATAGGGTTGTTGGTATCAACTATAAAGTTGCCCAAATGTATTGTAGGAGCCATGCAGTCATGCAGAGATAATATCTCAGAAACAGAGTTAAAGGGCCAGAGAGGGTAACAGATTACAGCAATTATGAGTTAGGGGGTCATTAGCTAAACCCTGCTGATTCCTGTCCCATCCTGACTTGGCTACCAGTTCACAGGGCAGGATAGCACACAGCTCTGTAAAAGCCCACTCATATGAGCACTGGGAGGTAAAGAGAAAAAGTACTGCTGGCAGATCTTAGGCAGCCTGTTAGTGGCAGCTTGGTGGGACACGCCAAATCAGGATTCTGCCCCCTCCCTCAAGCTGCAGGGATCCGTGTTTTAAATGACAGGAGAAAGGGCTTGCTGGACTGATAAGCATTTATTCAGGAGAAAGGTTGACTACCGTTCAACCAGGTTTGTTTTTGGGTCTGAGAAATCGAAGGCTTTTATGGGACTAATGCTTTGGTGAACCTTACATTATAGAAAAGTATTTGATATTAGGTTTAGAGATGAGCGAACTTTTGAAAAATTCAATTCGACTGATTCGCCGAATTTTCCGACAAAAATCGTTTCGACACGAATTTATTCGCGACGAATCGCTATTAAAAACGGCTATTTCTGAGCCTCCTAGAGCCTCAATAGGGTTGTAAACCATTCTGCCTTGCTGTAACACGCATAGGATGCGTGCTGGGTTAGTTAAATAATACTTTGAATAAATATCACATGCAGATCAGAGGCATCGCTAATAGAATCGCAGAGCGGCACAATTGCAGAGAGTTGAAGTGGCATCACTATGAGGAGCAGGAGCCCAAACATTGGCTGAAAGAGACACTGGAGTTGGCTGCAGGAGCCCAAAAATTGGATGAATCACACCCTGGAGTTGCAAGCAGAAGCAGCAGGAGCCCAAACATAGCTTGAAAGAGACACTGGGGTTGGCAGCAGGAGCCCAAAATTGGATGAATCACACCCTGGAGTTGGCAGCAGCAGCAGGAGCCCAAACATTACTTTAAAGAGACACTGGGGTTGGCAGCAGGAGCCCAAAATTGGATGAATCACACCCTGGAGTTGGCAGCAGCAGCAGCAGCAGCAGCAGGAGCCCAAACGTTACTTTAAAGAGACACTGGGGTTGGCAGCAGGAGCCCAAAAATTGGATGAATCACACCCTGGAGTTGCAAGCAGCAGCAGCAGGAGCCCAAATATTACTTTAAAGAGACACTGGAGTTGGCTTCAGGAGCCCAAAAATTGGATGAATCACACCCTGGAGTTGGCAGCAGCAGCAGCAGGAGCCCAAACATTACTTTAAAGAGACACTGGAGTTGGCTTCAGGAGCCCAAAAATTGGATGAATCACACCCTGGAGTTGGCAGCAGCAGCAGCAGCAGGAGCCCAAACATTACTTTAAAGAGACACTGTGGTTGTCTTCAGGAGCCCAAAAATTGGATGAATCACACCCTGGAGTTGGCAGCAGCAGCAGCAGCAGGAGCCCAAACATTACTTTAAAGAGACACTGGGGTTGGCTTCAGGAGCCCAAAAATTGGATGAATCACACCCTGGAGTTGCAAGCAGCAGCAGCAGGAGCCCAAACATAACTATAAAGAGACACTGGAGTTGGCAGCAGGAGCCCAAAAATTGGATGAATCACACCCTGGAGTTGGCAGCAGCAGCAGCAGCAGGAGCCCAAACATTACTTTAAAGAGACACTGGGGTTGGCTTCAGGAGCCCAAAAATGGATGAATCACACCCTGGAGTTGGCAGCAGCAGCAGCAGCAGCAGCAGCAGGAGCTCAAATATTACTTTAAAGAGACACTGGGGTTGGCTTCAGGAGCCCAAAAATTGGATGAATCACACCCTGGAGTTGGCAGCAGCAGCAGGAGCCCAAATATTACTTTAAAGAGACACTGGAGTTGGCAGCAGGAGCCCAAAAATTGGATGAATCACACCCTGGAGTTGGCAGCAGCAGCAGGAGCCCAAACATTACTTTAAAGAGACACTGGGGTTGGCTTCAGGAGCCCAAAAATTGGATGAATCACACCCTGGAGTTGGCAGCAGCAGCAGCAGCAGGAGCCCAAATATTACTTTAAAGAGACACTGGGGTTGGCAGCAGGAGCCCAAACATTGGATGAATCACACCCTGGAGTTGGCAGCAGCAGCAGCAGCAGCAGGAGCCAAACATTAATTAAAGAGACACTGGGGTTGGCTTCAGGAGCCCAAAATTGGATGAATCACACCCTGGAGTTGGCAGCAGCAGCAGCAGCAGGAGCCCAAACATTACTTTAAAGAGACACTGGTGTTGGCTTCAGGAGCCCAAAAATTGGATGAATCACACCCTGGAGTTGGCAGCAGCAGCAGGAGCCCAAATGTTACTTTAAAGAGACACTGGGGTTGGCTTCAGGAGCCCAAAAATTGGATGAATCACACCCTGGAGTTGGCAGCAGCAGGAGCCCAAATATTACTTTAAAGAGACACTGGAGTTGGTAGCAGGAGCCCAAAAATTGGATGAATCACACCCTGGAGTTGGCAGCAGCAGCAGGAGCCCAAACATTACTTTAAAGAGACACTGGGGTTGGCTTCAGGAGCCCCAAAATTGGATGAATCACACCCTGGAGTTGGCAGCAGCAGGAGCCCAAATATTACTTTAGAGAGACACTGGAGTTGGCAGCAGGAGCCCAAAAATTGGATGAATCACACCCTGGAGTTGGCAGCAGCAGCAGCCCAAACATTACTTTAAAGAGACACTGGGGTTGGCTTCAGGAGCCCAAAAATTGGATGAATCACACCCTGGAGTTGGCAGCAGCAGCAGCAGGAGCCCAAATATTACTTTAAAGAGACACTGGAGTTGGCAGCAGGAGCCCAAAAATTGGATGAATCACACCCTGGAGTTGGCAGCAGCAGCAGCAGGAGCCCAAACATTACTTTAAAGAGACACTGGGGTTGGCTTCAGGAGCCCAAAAATTGGATGATTCACACCATGGAGTTGGCAGCAGCAGCAGCAGCAGCAGGAGCCCAAACATTACTTTAAAGAGACACTGGGGTTGGCTTCAGGAGCCCAAAAATTGGATGAATCACACCCTGGAGTTGGCAGCAGCAGCAGCAGGCGCCCAAATATTACTTTAAAGAGACACTGGAGTTGGCAGCAGGAGCCCAAAAATCGGATGAATCACACCCTGGAGTTGGCAGCAGCAGCAGCCCAAACATTACTTTAAAGAGACACTGGGGTTGGCTTCAGGAGCCCAAAAATTGGATGAATCACACCCTGGAGTTGGCAGCAGCAGCAGCAGGAGCCCAAACATTACTTTAAAGAGACACTGGGGTTGGCTTCAGGAGCCCAAAAATTGGATGAATCACACCCTGGAGTTGGCAGCAGCAGCAGCAGGAGGCCAAACATTGGCTGAAAGGCACACCCTGAAGTTGGCATCAGCAGGAGGCCAAAAATTGGTTGGAAGGCACACCCTGAAGTTGGCATCAGCAGGAGCCCAAAAATTGGCCTAAAGACATAAATATGTTTTGCACCATTTGGAAAGTGTAAAACGTGGCACCATGCTGAATCTAGTCGCATGCATCAGGCATTGGTGGGTGGAAATCCTGGCTGATCCATCCCTGATTCATTTTGACAAAGGTGAGTCTCTCCACGTTTTTAGTTGACAGACGAGTTCTCCTCACCGTAACTATGGCCCCCGCCGCACTAAACATCCGCTCAGATGGCACGCTACTTGCCGGGCAGGACAGCTTTTCCAGGGCAAACTCTGCTAGTTGCGGCCACAAATCAAGTTTGGCTGCCCAGAAGTCCAGCGGATCCTCAAGGTGTGTTGGCATGGTCATGTCACAGTATGACATGACCTGCTGGTTCAGGTCCTGCTCCAGGTCTTCCTGCTGCTCATGAGTAGCCTCACTATGCGGGTGTAGAAAGCTACTCATTAGCGACTGAAGACTGAGGCTGCTGCTGATGGAGCTGCTGCTGCTGCTCCTGCCAACCCCCCCAGCAGCCATGGCAGTGGAAGGTGAGCGCAGAGGTCCCCTCGAGTCAGACCTGCGAGAGTATGGACCATGGCGCAGATAGGCATCGGCCAACTGCCTACGTAGAATGTCTTTGTAGTAGTTCAGTTTGTCCTCCCTCTCAGTGGGTTTAAAAAATGCCCCCATTTTGTGCCGGAAGAGAGGGTCCAATAAGGTGGACAGCCAGAAGTCATTCCGCCGACAGATGGAAACAATTCTGGGGTCACTACGCAAGCACGTGAGCATGCTTCCTGCCATTTGCACAAGTGACTCGGATGGACTACCTTTCTCCATCTCCACTGCATACTGCCACGGTGTGTCCGGGTCCTCTGTCTCGTCTTCCTCAAAAACCTCTAGCTCCTCTGGCTGCTCCTGCTCCTCCTCTCCTGTCCGCTGACTAGATAAACCAGCCATTTTGCCAAGCCTAAACTGTGTTTCGCTGGGCAACTCCTCCTCCTCTTCCTCCTCCTTCTCCAGTTCAGCTCCAACGGGGTTCATGTGGCCGTAAGATGTAAACGCCATGTCTCCAGTGCCCTGACCAGCCATGGTTTCCAACATGTGCTGTAGTACATGAAGCAGTGGAATCACATCGTTCATCCTGTAATCCTGCCGACTGACAAATAAAGTGGCTTCCTCAAAGGGCCTGAGCAAATGGCAGGTGTCACGTATGAGCTGCCACTGGTTGACATTGAAGTTACACAGGGGAGTCCCCCTATCTGCTTGGATCATCAGGAAATCCGTGATGGCTTTTCTCTGTTCATATAATCGGTCCAACATGTGAAGGGTGGAATTCCAACGGGTGGAAACATCGCAAATCAGACAATGTTGGGGGATACCGTTCTGACGCTGTAGCTCAAGAAGGGTGTGTTTGGCGGTGTATGAGTGGCTGAAGTGCATGCAAAGTTTCCTTGAAGTTGTTAGGTCTTGCAGATGGGGGGAACACTTCAGAAACCGCTTGACAACCAGATTGAAGACGTGAGCCATGCAGGGGGCATGGGTCAGGCTTCCTTGGCGCAGCGCAGACAAAATGTTCTTCCCATTGTCGGTAACCATGATTCCCATTCTAAGTTTTCTTGGAGTAAGCCATGTTTGGATTTCCTGATGAATAAATTTAAGCAGTTCCTCCCCTGTGTGACTCCTTTTGCCAAGACAAACCATGTGAAGCACTGCGTGACACCTCCGTGCCCTGCACACATGGTAGACTGGAGGGGCACTGAGACTTGAGCCTACAGTGGAGGGTGAGGAGATGGCGGAGGATGAGGAGGCCGAGTCGCACAGTGTCACAGGCCCAACGGGCAGGGAGCGCGGAGGCCGAAGCGACGTGACCTGTCCAAGTTGCTGCTGCTGCTGCTGCAAGGGGACCACATTCACCCAGTGGGCCGTAAACGACATGTACTGTCCCTGACCGTAGTTACAGCTCCAGACGTCGGCGCTGCCATGCACTTTGCTACACACCGACAGGCTCAAGGACCGGCCCACCTTCTGTTCAACAAAAGTGTGCAGCGCTGGTACTGCCTTCTTGGCAAAGAAATGACGGCTTGGGACTCTCCATCTCGGCTCGGCACAAGCCATCAGTTCTCTGAAAGGTGCAGAGTCCACCACCTGAAAAGGGAGCGACTGCAGCACCAGCAACTTGGACAGGAGCACATTCAGCTTCTGCGCCGTAGGGCGCATACTGCTGTCTCTTGGACATGGCTTCGCTGATGGATTGCTGGCGGGATGCATGACTTGGAGGAGGAGGAGGAGGAGCAGGAACGACAGAGGATGGGTATGACGCACAGCTGCCTTCGGCTGAGGTGCTGGAGCCTTGGCTGGCAGAAATTGGGAGCGGCGTGCCACTCGGTGAGGAAGCAGTCTGGCCCACCTCTCCGGAGCCTAGGTTCTCCCAGGCCGCTTTATGGTGACGCTGCATATGTTGACGCAGGGCCGTGGTGCCAACATTTGGGCCCTGCCCACGCTTCACCTTCTGCCTACATATCTTGCATGTGGCCATGTTACCCTCCTGCGGATGCTTCAGGAAAAACTGCCACACTGCCGAGTAGCTACTTTTCCCACCAACAGGCCTCACTGATTCGCTGCTATTGTCGCCAACTCCAGGAACCCCTGCCCCACTACCTCCCGATAAGGTAGCCTGCCGCGCAGCAGGTGCTCTACCCCGCCCCGGCCCCGTTTGGCTCCAGGCTTTACAATTGTGCCCCCATGCTGCCTGCCAACCATGCTGCTAACACCTTGCTGCCTGAGCTGCTGACTCCGGGGCAACCTGCCCCCTCTTCTCCTGATGATGACGATGAAGCCCCTTCATCACCCGGCTCCCAACTGCGATCGGCTTCATCGTCATCATCATTATCACCGAGTTGTGGCTGTACGTCACTGATGTTCGTGGATTCGTCAACAGTGTCTGGCGCAGGAGCTGGAACGCTCGCAGCACCCACGACACTGTCCACATCACTATTTGTCTGCCTAGCTAAAGAAGCCACCTCCATTTCTTGGCTGGGCAGTAGCTGCTGACTGTCCTCTATCTGATCGTCCTCCTCACTAAAGAGTGGAGCTGAACCCAAAGCATAGGATACGTCGCTGGGGGAGGGAACGGCATAGGACAGAGGCAATGGGAGGACAGGGACTGATCTCAGGGCATGCCAACTCATGGTTGTGTCAGAGGAACCTACCGACCCTAGACTGGGGTTCTCAGACGTAAGTTGTGATGATGTTGTTGATGAGCGCATTAACCAATCTACCACGGCAGATGCGTTACTGGTGGAGACACGACCGCTAGCAGATACTGGCAGACCAGGTCTCTCACCGTGACTCCTGCTGCCACTCGCCCCTAGTCTGCTGCGACCTCTGCCTGCTGAATCTTGGCCTCTGCCACTCCTCTTTGAACATCCTGGCACTTGTCTGCCTGACATTTTTTATGTATTTCCTTATTTAGTATAAACAGATAGGGTTCAATGTGCAGTTTTGCGGTGCCCTGCGGCCTGGTTTATTAAAAGCAGTCAAAAACAAATGGGATGCCCCCACAGCAGACTTGAGATCAGTATATATGCACACAGCAACAGTGTGTAAGCAGGCTGAAACAGGCCAAATTACTTTAAATAACTGTGCAGCTTACAGTAAATGCAGAGGCTAATGGTATGTTACAGAATGGGATGCCCACAGCAGACTTGAGATCAGTATATATGCACACAGCAACAGTGTGTAAGCAGGCTGAAACAGGCCAAATTACTTTAAATAACTGTGCAGCTTACAGTAAATGCAGAGGCTAATGGTATGTTACAGAATGGGATGCCCACAGCAGACTTGAGATCAGTATATATGCGCACAGCAACAGTGTGTAAGCAGGCTGAAACAGGCCAAATTACTTTAAATAACTGTGCAGCTTACAGTGAATGCAGAGGCTAATGGTATGTTACAGAATGGGATGCCCACAGCAGACTTGAGATCAGTATATATGCGCACAGCAACAGTGTGTAAGCAGGCTGAAACAGGCCAAATTACTTTAAATAACTGTGCAGCTTACAGTGAATGCAGAGGCTAATGGTATGTTACAGAATGGGATGCCCACAGCAGACTTGAGATCAGTATATATGCGCACAGCAACAGTGTGTAAGCAGGCTCATACAGGCCAAATTACTTTAAATAACTGTGCAGCTTACAGTAAATGCAGAGGCTAATGGTATGTTACAGAATGGGATGCCCACAGCAGACTTGAGATCAGTATATATGCACACAGCAACAGTGTGTAAGCAGGCTGAAACAGGCCAAATTACTTTAAATAACTGTGCAGCTTACAGTGAATGCAGAGGCTAATGGTATGTTACAGAATGGGATGTCCCAAAGCTGACTTGAGATCAGTATATATGCACACAGCAACAGTGTGTAAGCAGGCTGAAACAGGCCAAATTACTTTAAATAACTGTGCAGCTTACAGTGAATGCAGAGGCTAATGGTATGTTACAGAATGGGATGCCCCAAAGCTGACTTGAGATCAGTATATATGCACACAGCAACAGTGTGTAAGCAGGCTGAAACAGGCCAAATTACTTTAAATAACTGTGCAGCTTACAGTGAATGCAGAGGCTAATGGTATGTTACAGAATGGGATGCCCCAAAGCTGACTTGAGATCAGTATATATGCACACAGCAACAGTGTGTAAGCAGGCTCATACAGGCCAAATTACTTTAAATAACTGTGCAGCTTACAGTAAATGCAGAGGCTAATGGTATGTTACAGAATGGGATGCCCACAGCAGACTTGAGATCAGTATATATGCACACAGCAACAGTGTGTAAGCAAGCTCAAACAGGCCAAATTACTTTAAATAACTGTGCAGCTTACAGTGAATGCAGAGGCTAATGGTATGTTACAGAATGGGATGCCCCAAAGCTGACTTGAGATCAGTATAGCGCTTGCCTTGAGAAAGGAGCCGTGAGCTCCGGAACGTGGGCGCGTGGTTCCGCGATCATTGCACTTTGTACTGCCACTTGGTAATATACTTATCATGTATTATACAAAATGATCATTGTTCACGTCATGATTTGAACTGTATATATGTATATATGGAAGGTCACATTCTGGTATGATGCAGGGCATGGTGTTTATGTACTGACCAGGTGATTATCATAATATATGTTCTCAATATACCACTTGTTCTTCTTTTCCTTGACTGATTGTATTCAGCCTGCATCCCGCATACCACTCATCAGGTTCGTGATAGAAGCACCTCATAGTCCATTGGTAATTCATGCTTACCACTTTATAGCCATAATAACAAACAGATATGGTTTTTGCTAGTGTTCATGTGCATTATACTTTCTTTGCATGAGGTGTACAAACGTCCCTGATGACAGCCTTGACCTTCGCTCACACAGAGCTAACTCATTGTATCCTTTTGCTTGATTTATGTGTTGTACATTAGCAACTTAATATTACTTGTGTATATATTTATCTTTAAATACAAATTTTACTTGCAAACTAAGTCTGTGTATTGGAGTGCCTTTGATCCAAAAAAACATATTGACGCAGCAGATGAGAAAACCATTGGCTCATCATGTTTTAGATACTGTATTGCCTGTTGCTGGTTCTTCTCCCGCTATTTGTAGCGGTAGTGGTGACTCGGCAGGGAGCAAAAAAGGTTCTCTCACACAGGCATAGGTCTGGCACATGACATTTCTACTTGGTGAAAGCTGTGGCAACTTGGGTACAGATCTTATACTGTTAATATGCCAATTTTGCTTCCCTCAAAAGCATGAAAATTCACCAATTTTCCTTTACAGCGAGGGTCTAAGAGCATTGCTATCCAATAGTCATACCTTGATGCCAATGATAAGTCCATAAGCAACAAAACATACAACCAACCTTGCTCACCAGCATGAGTACCCAATTGTTTTGTCCTTTGAAATGCATTGTGAAAGTTGTCACTAGCTGGCAGCATCATCATCTATGCTATAATGAGTGTAATTTCTTTCCCCCAGCTGGACCTGTGTTACCAACATGTTCTCCTTCTCTTCCAAAGTTAGACACCCTCCTTCTTTTCCTTATGGTGCCCACCAGCTCAAGATGGTGACTGGGTTACACCTTTGTTCCAAAATAAAAATCAGGGTATATGACGTAGCTCATAAATCTGATGGCCTCTTCGAGGAGCCTGAGTTGGCAACACATATCTCTAAAGATCTGCCACTGCATGATTTCAAAGTCACATTATCCTTGATTTATTGACTACTTGACTTGCGAGCTCTTCTTCCTGCTTTCTTCAGTGCCAGCATGTTCTGTCAGCCATTTTTAGCATTTATTGCAGAAGAAAAGTCTGAGATTCGAATATAGTCTTGAACATTTGGAATTTCGGACTGAATCTAGTTCTAGACAAACAGGTGGCAGAAAGTTTATCCATAGATATATTTGGTTGCTAATACAGGTCCTGAAAGAAAAAGAAAACTAGACGACCTTAATATCTTTCTTCAGAGTAAACTGAACTTTTTTTGTTTTTACCTTCTTTTCTTTTTCTTAAACCTGTAGGGCAAATGTATTTTCCATAGTAAAAAAGTATAAAGCATAAACTTGTTTTCATTGAAATACTAATACTACGATAGTTTTAACATGACTTATAAATTATTTGAAAGATACCGGACAATACTAATAGTATTGTTTAATAATGCTATTATGCACTCATGCCATCATTTCCAGATCAGTTTTATTTTATAATAAGAACAGGAAACACTTATGGCTCATTTCCACGGACAGATAAATTGGCCATTCATTGAGCAAGCGAGTGAACGACGTATGGCTCATATGCACGTTGTGCATTTGATGTGGAAGATTTGTCTGCTAACTCTCTTTTGTAAGATTGCTTGTTCTGTGCGCTCCACGTCTTTATCTACCACGTATTCGTGGTCATTTTCATTTTCCACATGGCAACAAGAAATTATGTCAGCCAAAAAATATACAATGCTCAACCAACAAACAAATTCTCATTCATCTCTTGATCGCGGGCGGCATTTGCACTGATCCAATACCGTCTCATTGTGGTTGACTTTTTTCGTTCACAAATTAGTTTGTGGAAATGAGCCAATAAACTGCCTCAATGAATAATATTCACTATGGCATTCGCTACAATCCTAGACCTGGCTTTCTTCCATGATCGCGTAGGCATGGAACTAATAAAGCTTATGTCAAACAGGACCATCCCTGGAATATTCTTTAGACTAATCAGCAAAACTAGAAAAACCAGATTGAACCAGGGAATGAAACCAGACACACGTGTCGCGGATTTTGATCACTTTTTAATAATACAATTGTAGTTTGTTACTTTAACCCCTTCAAGACCAAGTTCAAGAACAAGTCTCTTGTGTTGAATTTTGTTTAACTATTTAAGTACACAAAATGGATTTCAAAAAGGTGGGTTGAGGTGAGGGGAGGTGAGCAAATGAGTGGCAGGAACAGATGGGAAAAGGTGAGCAGATGAGTGGCAGGAGGAAGTGAGCAGAGGTGAAGCAGGAATAGGTGGTGAGAAGTGAAAAGAGGTGGCCTGAAGTGAGGTCAGAATAAGTGAAAAGAGGTGAGGTTGGCTAAATCAAGGAGAGGCAGGAAGAGGTGAGATGGGTTGAGGTGAAGCAGGAAGAGGGGGGGCGAAGTGGGAAGAGCTAAGGTAAGGAAAGCATTGGTGAGGCAGAAAGTGGTGAGATGGGAAAGGGGGTGTCACGCTTAAAAAGGTGATGTGGGATGAGGTGCGGTAGAAAAAGGTAAGGCAGAGGTAAGTGGAGGTGAGGTGTGCAGAGAGGAGATGAGCAGAGGTGGGTAAAGGTAGGCCAAGGTGGCGGGGGGCACAAACAAAGGGAGTGTGAGCCGCATCTCTACAATAGACGGTATTAAAGGAACTTCTGGATCAATGTTCGCAACCATAACTTCAAGGTCATTATGACTATAGACTTGGTCAGTCAATGCCATTTGTAAGGCCTGCTAGGCAAAATTATCCCCCCCCCCCCCCAAAAAGAGATCCTTGAGACCAACAGATTCCTGGCCAAATAGGATGAAGGAGACCAAATCAGAAAAGCAGTTCCAGACAAACTGCCACATTTCTCAAAGTGGACCAAAACCTGGAATTTTCACTATCCTGGGATTTGGTCCTTCCCCAGGGCACCCCAGTTTGGGGTGTTCAGCTGTGTGAAACCCAGTCATTCGCTGAGCTTACTCACCTCCCCACGTGCACAGCCATGCAATTGCAGCAGGTGATGCAGTGCACAGCCGACAAGAGAGACGAGTGACGCCAGTGCTGGTTGCGCATATACGTGGGCTTGGGGAAAAGGTAAGATTTTTGGGTGTCTACAGGGATTTCCCAGAGCAGGGCATCCCAGTTCGGGAAGCTCCGGTGGGAGGGAGTAAGCCTTCCCTGGGATTTTGGTCCACTTTAAATGCTACACATCTTGTTTGGGAAATGTTTGGGAACAAGGCTCCAACGATTTACGTCCACCTGGACGACTAGGTGAAAAATACTGTAACAAAAGCTCACAATACCTCAGTGACGCCAACACATGGATTGGGTGCAGTGTGCAATGGACTTTCAATTCGAGACAGTTGGTCATTCAAAGCAACAGATTTAGTTTTCAGCATCCTGGAATTGAAGGCTACAAGCTTGGCCTTAGTAGTGTTTCAAAATATAGTAAAGAACTCTCCATTAATGCTAAAATTGGAAAAGACTGCTTGTTTTCATATAAAAAGACAATGGAGCGCAACTGCTTCCCTAATGAGAGATCTGTCAATAATTATGTAGTGGGCAATGAAGAACGTACCTTTAATATCAGCCACATACATCATGGAAAAGGACAATTTCCGCGCAGATGTTCTGTCATTTCACAATGTGGACCAGAAGGAATGGTCAACTCAAAAGTTAACTCAGAAGCGTCAAATTTTTTCTCTGGATACCAATCCATGGGGGGGGGGGGGGGGGGGGGGGCTTATCATTTCTGGAGCCCCATTAACAGCTGTGTCTGGGGGCCCAGAGGTCAATTTTTTAATATAGCAAAATACAATAATAACTCACCTTGTCGGGGATGTAGCCATGGCCTGCTCATGCACTGTGATAGTGTGAGTGAACCCAGAGGAGCATCCTGGCATTGTCCATGCATGGCATAGGAAATTGTCTGGTAATTGCCCATATGGCCCTCCAAGTTCTACTCCCTGTGGCATTCCAAACTAGGATGCCCCACTGTGTGAAACCCCATTCATTTGCCACCCTAACCTAATCTTGTTCCAATGATGCATGCACAGGTCATGCCCTCACTATACATTTAGCTAGATGCACACCCAGTTAGAGGTGAGCGGGGATGCAACCAGTGGCCCCCTCTGCACCATTAAAGGAGCAGTATCACGAAATTTGCATTAAAAAAGATAAATAATTAAATAGCCACACAATAGCTTCTAACATGTGTATAAATAATCTGGCGATAGAAATAGGAAAAAATATATGCCTTTCTTTTAAATTGTATAATGACAATGGCTCAGTCCATTTGCTGAATAGGGGGATCTGCTGGGTTGTATTTAGTGAGCTGCTTCATTTCGCCCACTGGTTTCCTAGCAACACTTTACCTCAGAGGCTGACACTGTAATCAGTGGTAACGGCTGTGTGTGTGTGAGGTGCTGCTTTTGTTATGAGACCAGGTGACTCAAATGTGTAAAATCTATACAAAATAAACTAAACTGACTGAAAACGACTGAAATTCTTCTTTGAATAACTGTGCAGGAAAATCTAAAGGTATTAAAGTGGAACAAAACCCTGAGTTGCCGACCCTGAAGTCTATAAGACCCGGCCATTGACCTTCCCCCTTGGGCATTCTAAATCAGGATGCCCACTGTGTGAAACGACCCCTGGATAACCACAGATCCCCCCATTTTTCTGGCGCGCTCACACAGATAGTCATTTAGACAAGCCGGGTGGCCAGGAAGGTTAATGCTCAGGCTCCCCATCTGTGTACAAACAGAGCTGATTGGATGAGAGCCCACGCATGCGCTGTGGGACAGGGAAAGGTACGTTTTCACAGGCGAACTTGGGGATTTCACATATCAGGGCATCCCAAGTCAGGATGCCCCTAGGGGCACAAAACAAAACTCCAGATAGTGAAAATCCTGGGTTGGGTTTTGCTCAAAACACACAAAGCTGACAGAAAGATCATATGGAAAAGAGAGAGAAAATGGTAAACTGAAAGATTCTGCAGCAGAGCCAACATGAAGGGAAAACTGTCAAAATCAGCTAAATGACTTCTAGAACTTTTCTCTCTGTTTTAGATATATGAGTTCTGGCCAGGCAATGTTGTTATCTTATGCAGGACGGCTGCCAGCACTGAACAGCTGATACTTTGTTACATTGTTTCACCCCTCTCCTCAGCGTGGAACAGGCCAGAGTGTCGGGTCCCGACACTGACAAGACATAAACATGAGCTATTAGTCTCCAGCTGCTCAACACAGACATCATTTTTTTCTAAATTTGTAATTCTTACTCCAACACTTACCTACATTCAAAGTACAATTTAAATATAAGTCACCAAGAAAAATTTGCGATACTGCTTCTTTAAGTTCACTAGCTGCTTTGATTGAGCAGCCGGCTCATGTAAGTATACAGTGGCTTCCTATCTGCTGCACACTCTGCATTGTGTTAAACGCCATCCCTCACTCACCACAGCCCATCCACCGGGTGCCATTATTTATTTTTTTAAATAAAATGTTGCCACTGATCTGACCCTGCCTCTGGGAGCTCCCTGACAGGTGGGGGCCTCATGCAAATTTGCATGGTTTGCATGGTGGTTAAGCACCCCACTTCCAGTCCAAGAGATCACAGGGAAGAGATACTTTGTCCCGGAGATAGAATTTCAATCTAGGGTATGAATTTATACTGACTCATTGAACATTGAAAGACAGCCAGACAACAGTGATGGCTATATTGGCCTTATGGTCCTTGGTTACTAATGGTCCAGATGTTGCGCAGAGATCACCCATTGAAACTGCTGACATCAAAGTATCTCCTATATCAGGGAACAGAGATTCACCCCAACATAGTGAGGCTATGGGGGTTATTTAAGAAGGGATAGCGCCAGGTAGCGCCTCGTAGCAGCAGGTAGTGTCTGGTGAACTGTATGCAAAACCACATATATGAAAGCAAATCTGGTGAGCGACTGTAACAACGCCATGCAGCGTCCGATGTATTATTACAGGCTGCTCAATGTATAGCGCTGGCGCTCTAGCTTCCAGGTATTACCTTTCGCTCACTGTCGCTCTGCCATATATTTCAGTGGGCGTTTATTTGTTTGTGTTTAAACAGCGTGTTTGACATTTTTATTTTGCTCAAATCATTGTGTGACGTCTCCTGGCTGCAAACAAACATTTTCAGAAACTTTTTGGACTTTTAATTTTTTTATGCAGAATTGTCATTACAGGACTGGCACTAAAGTGTTAATGTCATTCTGTGTGTTTTCGCTTTGTTACAGGTGTATATGTGTTCAAAAACAGACTTTAATCACACAGCGTCTGACGCTCTATGCTATAGCGACCAGATTTAGAGCCCAGTGTGTGTGTCCTTTTTTGATAAGTATGGTGTGGAGCGCCAAGATTCGGTTGCACTGAGCTGGCGCTACCTTTCGCTCACTGTAGCGCTATACAAAGGCGCTATGTTACAGCGCCCGATACACGCTTACAACGTCTACTAGCGCTCGCTCTAAGCACCGCTATACAGGCGCTTGTCTGCCAATACCTGGCGTTAGTAATGAATCAGCCTCCACGTTTGATGCCAGGGCTATTGATCGGGAAATGCTGATAGCTGATAGTTGCTCAGAACAGGTACTTTACCCCATCACTTCCTCCGGAAATCAGGTGTACCACAATTAAGTTAATGAAAAACTTTACAGAATTTATTTTTTCACAATATAATTCTCCACATTCAGTCGCACAGGACATAGAATTACTAAAGGCCATGGATTTAGGCCTTGGACATCCAAACTGATTCATTTGTGCGAATCAGTTTGGAACCCAATCCTAAAATCCATCTTTCTGGTAGAAAGAGTTTCAGAGATAAGAGCACTGGGATCAGAAGCATCTTTTCTACAGTTTTATCAAGAGTTCAACTTACAATAATGAGGAATTTTGAAATCATTAGCATTACAGGGAGATAAACCCCTGTCTTATATACAGAAGAAGATCCTACGCTTCCACATCCTTTAGATGTTGTAACATGATTAAGATCCTATCTCAAAGTCACAAGAAGCTTTTTGAAAAGATACAGATATCTTTTCATAGTTCCTTTCAGAACAAGAAGAGAATATACTCCACCTGCAAAAACCTTAAATTCATAGATGGTTAAAGGAAAACTCCATTTTTGTCTGATGTTTGGTGTTCTGTCTTATTGTTTCCTCTTCTGTGACTCCTGACTCTTGGGAGTGGCTTTTCTGGCCATGAGAATCCCTTTAGTATACTTGCTTACTACAAATCCCACAATCCTTTTACTGCAACAGGTGAACTCATCAGCAGCATTGGGTAAACAAAGCTGCAATCCTAGCCTCTCCATCTTAGAACACTGCCAGTAACTCTTTAGCTACTGGAACACAGGACTGTAATCACCCCCTATCTGTAGTAGCTGAGTTAATGGAAATGGAGAAGGAGCAGACCGTGGCGTTGCAGCTCCGCACAGATGGCAGCACAATAGTGGGTCATATGGGAGGCTTGGGAAGCAATATTAAGGTCGGCCTTAGAATAGAGATAGATTACCTGGCAATTCTAAGAAAAAGACGGGATTCCTTCTCCAGGTCCACTGCTGAGCCACTTTGGATACCCCCCATGGGGTTTATTCATGAAGCTCTAGCGTCAGGTAGTGCTTCGTAGCTGCAGGCAGCATCTGGTGAATGCTGGGCACTGTATGCAAAATCACATTTATGAAAGCGAATCTGGTGAGCGCCTCTAACAGCGCCATGTAGCGTCCGAAGTTTCGCTCACTGTCGCCCTCCCATACATTTCAATGGACATTCCTTTTCTTCTGTTTAAACTGGGTTTTTTTATTATTATTATTATTTTCTCTGAAATAATTGTGTCACCTCTCCTGGCCTAGAAAATGTCATTTTTGAAAACTTTTTTGATTTTTTTGTTTTTTTTTATGCAGAATTGTATTTACAGGTCTGGCACTAAAGTGTTAAAGTCACAATGTTATAACAATGTAATTCCATGTGTTTTCCCTTTGTTACAGGTGTATATGTGTTCAAAAACAGACTTTAACCACACAGCGTCTGGCGCTCTATGCTATAGCGACCAGATCCAGTGCGCCGATGCTGTGTGTGTGTCGTTTTTTGATAAGTGTGGAGAGTCGGTCGCACTGAGTTGGCGCTACCTCTCACTCCTTGCAGCGCTGTACTGGTGTTAGAGCGCCCAACATACATTACATTCATACTGAGACTCTCTGTTACAGCGCCCGATACCCGCTTACAGTGTCTACTAGCGGTCGCTCTAAGCGCCGCTATACAGACGCTCATCTGCCAATACCTGGCGCTAGTAGTGAATCAGCCTCCACATGTACCTCATTCAGTATCCTCCCATGCCAATGTCCGCAAATGCTAATGGTGCTGAGGAAGCCGTACAGGCGAAACTAGTTCACCAAAGCTATATTAATTGGAAAATTGCTCACAGAACACAGGCGTTGCATGGATACGTTTAGATGCTATGGGGATACTATGGCATGTTGGACGGACTGTGTCCTTCATTTTGTAATGGAATCTTGTTGTTAGTGTGTTTTTTATCTGAGAGGGCATAATTTATCCTCCTTATAGCAAAATCTTTATAAATAAAGTAACAATAATTTTTTTAACAGAATTAATTTATTATTTGGATTGTGTTAATTTAGGCGATGGCATATATTTTTCAGTTGTAAATTGTACTCCAAAGCAGCACTTTTGTGTACGTAGATAACATAAACACATTGCTGCTACACAGAGTTGCAAATAAATAGAACAGAAAAAAATAACAGATACGCTCAACACTTTGAATACACACGAAGTGGAAATTCCCATTAACACTATCCAAAAATCATATGAAGCTCTAGTCAAACAAGTTTCAGCTGATCAAACTAGATGGGTTGCATCATCATGGGCTGCAGCTAGTGGAGTTTCCTTAGAATCTATATGCAAGGCAGCATAATATGTTCATTAACCATTATTGTATTAGCTTTTTGTATTATTTTATATTATTGGATGAAATTTTCAAATCTTACAAATGTAAGGTTTGGCAAACAGTTTATGCACTAGCAATCTGCGACTGGTGTATACATGATGAATTACATTTTTTTTGCATCCCACCATAGTCTTTTTAGTGAGGTAATTCCTTATGGGGCCATGGAGGTTCCAGAAATACAAAAAGTTCAATACTTATTTTATGGTATTTTTCTTGTCCTGGTGCATTCTCCATTGTTAGGGCGAGCGCTGCACACCCATCTAGCAGCACTTCACTTACCTCCATGGCTGCATCCAGCCTTCATCCATTTTGCAGCACTTCCCTCATGGCTGTTTCCAGCTCTCTCCCTTCCCCCAATGCTTCCTTCTCACATGCTCAGGTGCGCACACGTCTCCGTCCACTAGAGGGCGAGCGCACTAGATTCCTGAGATTTAAAGGGCCTGTGCAGCACTGATTGGTGCTTGGTCATCCAACCCTGCATCCACTTCTCCTATTTAAATGGGCACTTCCTTTCCATCAGTGCCGGATCTTGGTCTCTCCATGCTTGTTGAAAGTCAGACATTCTTGGATTGCTCACCCGTGTACCGACCTCTGCCTGTCCCCGACTCTGAACCTTTGCTGCCTGCCCCGACCTCGGCTACTCACCTTTACCGCGAACCTGTGCTGCCAGCCCCGATCTATGCTTGTACTTACTACGCCTTTTGCCTGCCACTTGTGTACCTCGCTAAACCTCGGCTGACTGTGGGACTGGGTCGCTGTTGGGGGGTAGCGACCTGGGGGTCACTCGCCGCACAAGACCAACCTGCCTTGCGGTGGGCTCTGGTGAATACCGGTGGCCTCTTAGACTCCGCTCCCCTGACACGGTACCCGCCATCGGTCCCACAGTTAAAACGGATCCACACCCGAGTCCGCTCAACCCGGTCCGTGACATCCATGGTGACACATTAACCCGCCCTAGAGGAGCTAGTCATATAAATACTGTGGGGGAGATGGGTTACAATGTATTGATACTTATTGGGGGTTAAGGGGCAGACACTATAGAGTCTAATTTCACTGTCTACCTTTAGAGTGATGCAGCACCAGGTGAAAATTTAAATCCGGTTGCTAAATCAGTCCCAAGGTAGACAATAAAAAGGAATGTCAGTTTTCTCCGCTAAAAGGAATTGTCTCACCTGGTGCTGAATCAGCCCATTGATCCTTGATCACCATGGAGCATGCTCCAGGAAAGGAAGCATTACATTTTTCCATATTCACTCATAAAACTGCACAGAAAACATGCATAAAGTGCATTCTCACATGGTGCTGAATTGACCCTATTATTTGACAGGGCTGCCTCTCACCTTAACTTTTCCCCGTCATTTTTTTCCTTTGGTGTGTCCCTGTTAAAGAAACGACTAGAAGCAAATAAGAATGGCCAGCCCCAGAATGCATAAGGATGGTTTATATCTAATGCAATGCTTTTTGTTCTCTGTGACCTTGTGGCTGAGATACGGCACACTGCTGGATCACCAGATCTGACACAGTGTCATGGCTATTAACAATGATGCTTTAATAAAGTAACAAATTATAAGTAGACAAAATAATTTGTGAATAGAAGAATTTCTAAACACATTCCAAAGGTTCTCCTAAAACCTTGCATGAACATTGCTGTTGTCCTGACGAGTAGGGTGAGGCTGCTCACCTGGAACATTGTGACTCCACTCCCTTGTTACTGTTGTTGACAAGCCATTAATTTGACGTATTGTGCCTTTCTCACGCCCAGAAAAAAGAACAGTGAATATTTTCGAATGTGTCATGTGATCAGTGTTTAGCTATTACTTTTTTTCTTTCAGGTAAAGGGGAAGAGTCATCATTTGGGATTTAATATGGGCAGATTACAGGAGCGGACTGGTCATAGGGAGACTGAGCTGCTTCTTTTAAAACCCCTGTCCAATCCTTGCATTTCTAGTTCCCCCCAGCCCCCTGTTCTACCATAGCCAAGACACCCGAGCCAATGTTCTGCTCCTGCAATGAAATTAGTAGTGATGAGCAGGTTGGTTGAAAGAGTAAGAGTAAGAGAGTTAAGAGTACAGCAGACGAGGAGGTAGCAAACACTTTAACCAACCACTCAGGTGCTGGCACAGCCAAGTCCAGTGGGAGCCACGCCTGGTTCATCTTAAGGAAGGTAAGGATGTCCACATTGGCTGTGGATAGGTGGATCCTCTTGTTGGTATTGACACCCCCTGAGGTGCTGAATACACGTTCCTCATAGCACACTCCAAGGCATAGAGGGCAAGCTCTGGCCATGTGTCCAATTTAGTGATGTGACGGACAATGCAATAGGTTGTTCCACATTGTGGTCATGCTGACCCTCCCTTGCGATGTACTGCCGAAGCCTCTCCTGCGTTGGCAACTTGCTCCTCTTCCTCCTACTCCTCCTTGTGCCGACACTGAGTCTTCATCTTCCTCCCCTGCTCTCCCCCTCCTCAGTCATAGCCTCCTGTCGCCTCCAACTTAAAAATCTCATGCATCTGTCCCTTCTTCTCACCTGACACCACTAAAATGTTAGTGCATGCCCTGGTCATATCCTGACTGGATTACTGCAACATCCTTCTTTGTGGCTTAACAACTAACAGACTGGCACCCCTCCAATCTATCCTGAACTCTGCTGCTCGCCTCATCCATCTCTCCTCTCGCTCCTCCAGTTCTGCGCCTCTCTGCCAATCCCTGCACTGGCTGCCAGTCCCACAGCGAATCCTGTTCAAAACTCTAACTCTCGCCTACAAAGCTCTCTCCAGCCAGGCCCCTCCCTACATCTCATCTCTAATCAAACAATATCAACCTAGACGCAGCCTTCGATCTGCTGCCGACCTTCTCTTGTCCTCCACCCTGGTCACCTCCTCTCATGCCCGCCTCCAGGAATTCTCACGTGCAACTCCAATCTTCTGGAATGCCCTCCCCCACCCAATCCGCCACTCCACAACCCTCAAAACCTTCAAAGGTGCCATTAAAAATCACCTATTCAGAAAAGCAAATAATCTGGCTTAACCTATTTTCTAAAGGGCACATGCCACAAAGCTCAATAATGACTCTCACCCCAGGCTTTATAGCTTTAAAGCCTATCAAACCCTAAACCACTGCAGCAGGAAACTCTCCCTATCTAGAATAGCACTGAAAGATGGCACTGAGAGACACAGACCCTGCCTACTATACGGCAGGGTCATGTGTCCCACCAGGCCAATGGAGGAGAAGGAAGCAGCCAATCACCGTTCTTCCTTCTGGGTCCTGCCCAAGTGCGTGCACAGATTTCTGTTTGCAATCCGTGTTCGGCTCCAAGCGCTCAAACCCACAACATTTGGTATGAATCCGAACTTGGTGGGTTGGATCCAGTCATCACTATTCAGGAATGTGCCTGTTCTCTGTCCATGCAATGCTATAGCAAGGGATGAGCAAGCCTGAGCTGCAAAGTTCGGGCTTGTACCGAACTTTGTGAGCTCGATCTGCCGAACCCGAGCATGAACTTCAGCGGGAAGTTCAAGTTCGGCCGAACACGGAAAGCTGGTTAAATGATGCTTAGCAGCCAGAAACCACATCCATATCCATACTGGGCAGCTGCATTGCATTGACTTGGTATATAATACAAGTCATCTGTGCCCACTTGCATAGCATATACTCTGTATATAATACTAGTCATCTCTGGCCAGCTGTATTTCAGTGACTGGGTATATAATCCAAGTCATCTATGCTCATCAGCATTGCATATAATGGGTCCATAATACAAGTCATCTATTCCAATCTGCATCGCATATACTGGGTATATAACACAAGTCATCTCTGCCCACCAGCATTGCATATACTGGGTAAAAATTACAAGTCATCTTTGCAAATCTGCATTGTGTATACTGGGTATATAATAAAAGTCGTCTATGCCCATCTGCATTGCATATACCTGGTATATAATACAAGTCATCTGTGCCATTCTGCATTGCATTTACAGAGTATATAATACCACTCATCTGTATCCACCTGCATTGCATTTACAGGGTATTTAATACCACTCATATCTGCCCATCTGTATTACATTCACTGGGTATATAATACAACTAATTTGTGTCCATCTTCATTGCATTTACTGGGTATTTAATACAATAACTCATCTCTGCACAATTTAATTGCATTTCCTGGGACAGGCTGTCTATACACTGTCCAACAATGTAGAAAGCAGCAAATAAAGGAGAGGGATGTGGCCGTGGTGCTGCTGCTGCCGCTACTGGTTGTGATGAAGTTGGTGATGAGGATGTTTTTTATCTGTGCCTGCTACTCCTTTGTCTGGTGCAACCAGGCACCAGGATTTGCAGTGTCTTTTTGTCAGAACAAGTTGACGCAGTCGTAGATTATATGGCACGCAGTGCTATCAGTTCCATGGGATTGTCTTTTACCTATTCCACTTCTGCAGGAAGTACAGAAGCCTCCATCTCACCATCTTTACAATCAGCAAGGCTGTCCCAGCCACAGGTCATGATGGAGTCACTAATGCTCTATGAGGAGACTCCCTGGCTGGGATACCATTGCCCACCCACCTGCCCCTGCGCCGGTTGCAGACCTAGGGTTCACAGGTGGCCAACAACTTCTGTTGTTGGCCAGCAGACCAGCAGACGATCGCAGGACACCTACAATGATGATGAAAGCCGAATGCCGACTGCTACAGCTTTCTGTGGAGGCTGAGAGGGAGGGTAGTGTGGAGAGGTGGTGGAAGATGATTCCAGTGGTGATGACGAAGTTCTAGACCCAACATGGACCGAAGTCCACAAAAGTTCAAAGGAAGTATTAAAGAAATAATATTTTATTTTATTTTTAATGTATTTATGTTTTTTTTTAATTTTGTTGTTTTCTGCTATTGTTTTGAAGTACTTTACTCTACACCAGCCCATTTGCCATTGCCCTGGTGTCCCCCCCCCCCCCCCCTGCTTTGCAGCCCTCTAGCTCTTACTACTACCATTTTACAGCCATTTTTGTGGTCCCTGAGTGCAGAGTCCTGGACCAAATTTTTTGTGAAGTTCGGTCAAACATTCCGGTTCGCTCATCACTAGTTGCCTAGGTGCGCACTGATTGATTGGAAGCCAATTTTGGGGGGAGGGGCTGAGCAGGGATGACACTGACTGGTCATGAGATGGCAGGGTATCAGTAAAATCAAGAGCTTATTTTAAAGTGTCTGTAAAGGCAAATATAAAAACAATTACTTACCTTACCAATCACAGGTATGATCACTAGGGGCCCTGCAGTCTAAATGTCTCTCATTCTTGCACTGGCAGCTTCAATGCTGGCAACATGCTTTTGTTCCACTGGCTAAGCATGCTAAGTATCCACCCTTGATAAGCCTTGGCGAGGGACAGTCACATGATCCACCCCCTGCTGCCAATCATCTAGGCACCCTGGTCCCTAAAAGAAGCAGGGGCACAGAAAATCCACCTGGGCAGTACACTGTCATTCAGCCTACAGGACTCGAAGGGATCAAGCCTGTGGCTGCTAAAGCAAGTAATATTATTTATTTGCCTTAATGAGCTCTTTTTAAGGTAAAATCTAATTTTAAGGTACATTTTTTTTTAAAGCACCCTAATTCTGCCTGGTTGTTATTCTATCCATTGGTTTTCTTTTATTACAATTATTTTAGCATGGGATATGAGGGCTTTGGGCCAGCTAATCTAACTTGCTAAGTTCTCTCTTTAATAAATATCCATGCATTTTGGAAACCTTCATCCCCCCCCCGTGTAATGCAATAAGATAAGCAATCTTCACTGAAGCTGCAGCAGGGAGCTTGAGTGACAGTTCAGTTACCCAGTCCTGTGCAACATTTTGACTGTAGTGGTCTGTCACTCAAGTCTACAGCCAGGGATGGCTCCAGGTTTGTGGGGACCTTGGGCAAGAAAGTCTTAGTGGGCCCCAAAAGAGTCACCTTTCAGCTCCGCTGCCAAAAATGGGTCTCCAGCTGCTGATTGCACTCCAGTCCTTATTGCCTTCCATATCCCTTTCAGTGCCACTCAACTTAAGTGCCAAGCACATAGAATCTACGTGCCTGACTTTCCCCCCTGCTACAGTAAAAGTAAAGTAAAAAATACACTAACCTGACACCTAGTTTGATCCGGCTGGGTCTCCTCTTCATCCGGGGGGGCTTCGATCCCCCATCCAGGCCCCTCCAGCTGCAAAGGAATGCCAGGAATAATCCCCCCCCTTCAGCAGCCGCCGGAATTACATGTAAAAAAATTAATAAATAAAAATGACATTTACTAACCTCCGTACCCGATCGCTCCCGCCGGGTCTCCTCTTCACCAGGGGGGCCTCTGATCACCCCCTCCCCCGCTCTTCAGCTTCAGGAGAGAGCCTGACAGGTCCTCTCCCCCTCCTCTTATGACGTCACTCACTGGGTGGCGTCCGGGCTGTTGTTCTTTCACATGCGATCATCACTGGCCACAGCAGGGGGAAGGCAGGCGAAAATCTGGTCGCCTGTCTCCCCCCTCCAATGGACAGTGATGACCCCATCTGTAATCGGAGCTGCGAGGGACACAGGAGCTGACGATCGGAGGTGAGTAAAGTAAAAAAAAAGGTTTTATTTTTTAATGAAGTCATTTTTAATTATGTGTGTATGTGTGTGTTTTTTTTACTGTTAACCCTTTGTGAACTGGTAAGGGATCCATAAGGGATCCTATACCAGTTCACAAGGATGGGGGCTGGCAAGTCATCCTGGGCCGGTTATGCTGGGTAGGGGGGACCTCACGCCATTTTTGGGGGGATTTCTAAGGGTTTTTAACCCTTAAAATTCCCCCAAAAATGGGGTCCCCCACCCTGGGAGGGGGGACCCTATGTCATTTTTTTTTTTATTAACCCTATGTTACCTGTCGCCCAGCAGGGAAAAAAGGCTTCCAGCAGCAGCAGGAGCGCTGCAGCCAAAGTGATCAGCGTGGGACACAGTGCCCGGGGATAGATAGGAGGTAAGTATTAAAAAATATATATTTTAACCCTTTGTGAACTGGTAAGTGCTTGGTAGGGGGGACCTCACGCCATTTTTTTGGGGGGGGGATTTTAAGGGGTTTTTAACACTTAAAATTCCCCCCCAAAAAATGGGTCCCCCTCCCCCGGGAAGGGGGACCCCATGACAATTTTTTTAAATGTAACCCTTTATAGTGTAGATAGTAGTTGTATTTTATTTGTAAGTGTTATAAAGTGCTCTTTTCAGTTTGGGGGGTCTCCTGGACAGGAACAGGGGGGCTACCGATACATATGTGGTACCGTTGTAATCAGGAAAAATGGGGCTTTCACATGCAATATTGTTTTCTTTAGTAAAATAAATTGTTTATTTAAAATAAATGAGACAATTTAAAAGAAATAATATTTTATTCTTTTTATTTTTTTACAAACAACACATTTCATGTTAAAGCCAAAACTCTGCCTCAAAAATATATACATTTTTCTTGGAAATTCCTGCAAAAATCACAGTTAAACATAGCTCAAAATGGTGAAAAATGACCAGTCAACAGAGGGTGACAAAATTTCAAGTAAGCTGGCAATTAAAAGGGTTGAAAGTAGCAAATCATGTTGGGTATTGTTCTGTTCAGGGAATCTTGTGCTTTCAGACTTAACTTGTTTTTTCTTGTTTGCATATTGATATTTTAGGGAAAGGTGTTTTTTATTCTGCTTTTTTATAATTTTTTTAGGGAAACCCTGTTCAACCATAGAATTCTTTGACGGATTACTTCCAGAAAGATGAGCCCACTACAACGAACTGGGTACGCTTAGAAAGCTTAACATGTGTACTTTCAGGGAATATATGGTTTGTGGGGGCATTCCAAATGTAAAGGGTTGTTCTGGTAGAAAAAGCGCAAGCTGCACACTTTGTTCTGTTCGGAGGATGTTGCTTTTTCAGATTTAACTTGTTTTTTCTTGTCTGCATATTGTTTTTTTTTAGAAAAATGTGGCTTTGATTCTGTTTTTTATTATTTTTTTTTTTAGGGAAACCCTGTGCAACCAAATAATTAATTGAGGGATTACTTCCAGAAAACTGCACCCATGTCAACAAGCCTGGTACGCCTAGAAAGCTTGAGGTGTGTACTTCCAGAGAATATATAGTTTGTTGTGAGTATTTCAAACGTAAAGGGTTGTTTTTCTTAAAAAACTGCAAGGTGCGCATAGCGCATAGCATAGTTGTATTTTATCTGAAAATCTCCTAAAGCGCTGTTTCAGTTTGGGGGAGTCTCCTGGGCAGGAAAGGGTGTCTACTAGGGATGAGCGAATCGATCCGGACGAACCCGGATTCGTTCCAAATTTCATGAAAAATTCGATTCTGAACGAATCCGAATTTCCCAGCGATTCGATCGATCAAAGTTTTCCTTTAAACTCCATTTATTTCAATTACAGGCATTGTAAAATGGTGGATGGACATGTCTGGACATATCCCCTGGGACAAGTTATCATGGGAAGGTCACATGCAGCCTATCAGCAGCCAGAAGCCCCGGTGACGTCACAGCGCTATATAAAGCGGCGGCCATCTTGCTTGTGCGCATTTCAGACTTGCATTCGTGAGAGAAAGGTGGCTGCTGCAGCTAGGGAGAGAGAGTTAGCGATAGGTAGGGGGATTTACAGATAGGTAGGGAGATTTACAGATAGGTAAAGAGAGAGACAGATAGGGAGATTTAGAGTGGTAGACAGAGCTAGGCTAAGATAGTTTTAAAACCGGAACAATCCAGTAGCATACAAGTCACATTGACAGGGTGCCTAGTGCTGGTTATGATTCATATTTCATAATTACTGGGTTACTGTTAATATATTTGGTTTGGTTTAAATACAGCTGCACACTGTGCATGCAATGCACATGCTATTTAACCCTTTCTGCTATTTAAGCCTGAATGCTATTTTAACCCTATCTGTTAAATACAGCTGCACACTGTGCATGCAATGCACATGCTATTTAACCCTTTCTGCTATTTAGGTCTGAACGCTATTTTAACCCTATCTGTTAAACAAAAGCATTTCTCATACTTGGATTAGTGTCAAAAGTTTCTGTTCATCTTAAAATATACCAGGCCACACGGGCATCCCAAGGCACATGCTATTTAACCTTATCTGTTAAGCAAAAGCATTTCTCATACTTGGATTAGTGTTAACATTTTCTGTTCAGCTTAAAATATACCAGGCCACACAGGCATCCCAAGGCACATGCTATTTAACCCTATCTGTTAAGCAAAAGCATTTCTCATACTTGGATTATTGTTACTTTTTGTTCAGCTTGAAATATACCAGGCCACACGGGCATCCCAAGGCACATGCTAATTAACCCTATATGTTAAGCTAAAGCATTTCTCATACTTGGATTAGTGTTAAAATTTTCTGTTCAGCTTAAAATATACCAGGCCACACGGGCATCCCAAGCACATGCTATTTAACCCTATCTGTTAAGCAAAAGCATTTCTCATACTTGGATTAGTGTTACTTTTTGTTCAGCTTGAAATATACCAGGCCACACGGGCATCCCAAGGCACATGCTAATTAACCCTATATGTTAAGCTAAAGCATTTCTCATACTTGGATTATTGTTACTTTTTGTTCAGCTTAAAATATACCAGGCCACACGGGCATCCCAAGGCACATGCTAATTAACCCTATCTGTTAAGCAAAAGCATTTCTCATACTTGGATTAGTGTTACTTTTTGTTCAGCTTGAAATATACCAGGCCACACAGGCATCCCAAGGCACATGCTATTTAACCCTATCTGTTAAGCAAAAGCATTTCTCATACTTGGATTAGTGTTAACATTTTCTGTTCAGCTTCAAATATACCAGGCCACACGAGGGAATCCCAAGGCACATGCTATTTAACCCTATCTGTTAAGCAAAAGCATTTCTCATATTTGGATTATTGTAACTTTTTGTTCAGCTTAAAATATACCAGGCCACATGGGCATCCCAAGGCACATGCTATTTAACCCTATCTGTTAAGCAAAAGCATTTCTCATACTTGGATTATTGTTACTTTTTGTTCAGCTTAAAATATACCAGGCCACACGGGCATCCCAAGGCACATGCTATTTAACCCTATCTGTTAAGCAAAAGCATTTCTTATACTTGGATTATTGTTACTTTTTGTTCAGTTTAAAATATACCAGGCCACATGGGCATCCCAAGGCACATGCTATTTTAACCCTATCTGTTAAGCAAAAGCATTTCTTATACTTGGATTATTGTTACTTTTTGTTCAGTTTAAAATATACCAGGCCACATGGGCATCCCAAGGCACATGCTATTTTAACCCTATCTGTTAAGCAAAAGCATTTCTCATACTTGGATTATTGTTACTTTTTGTTCAGCTTAAAATATACCAGGCCACACGGGCATCCCAAAGCACATGCTATTTAACCCTATCTGTTAAGCAAAAGCATTTCTCATACTTGGATTATTGTTACTTTTGTTCAGCTTAAAATATACCAGGCCACACGGGCATCCCAAGGCACATGCTATTTTAACCCTATCTGTTATGCAAAAGCATTTCTCATACTTGGATTATTGTTACTTTTTGGTCAGCTTAAAATATACCAGGCCACACAGGCATCCCAAGGCACATGCTATTTTAACCCTATCTGTTATACAACATAAGCGTTGATCAGCATCAGCTGCTTTATTAAGCTACTTCAGTTTGCACTTGTTTTTGACTGCTTTTAATAAACCAGGCCGCAGGGCACTCCAAAGCTGCACCTTGCACCCTATCTGGTATACAACATAAGCGTTGATCAGCATCAGCTGCTTTATTAAGCTAATTCAGTTTGCACTTCCTTTTTGACTGCTTTCAATAAACTAGGCCGCAGGGCACCCCAAAGCTGCACCTTGTACCCTATCTGTTATACAACATAAGCGTTGATCAGCATCAGCTGCTTTATTAAGCTACTTCAGTTTGCACTTGTTTTTGACTGCTTTTAATAAACCAGGCCGCAGGGCACCCCAAAGCTGCGCCTTGCACCCTATCTGGTATACAACATAAACGTTGATCAGCATCAGCTGCTTTATTAAGCTACTTCAGTTTGCACTTCCTTTTTGACTGCTTTCAATAAACCAGGCCGCAGTGCACCCCAAAGCTGCACCTTGCACCCTATCTGTTATACAACATAAACGTTGATCAGCATTAGCTTCTTTATTAAGCTACTTCAGTTTGCACTTGTTTTTGACTTCTTTCAACAAACCAGGCCGCAGGGCACCCCAAAGCTGCACCTTGCACCCTATCTGGTATACAACATAAGCGTTGATCAGCATCAGCTGCTTTATTAAGCTACTTCAGTTTGCACTTGTTTTTGACTGCTTTTAATAAACCAGGCTGCAGGGCACCCCAAAGCTGCACCTTGCACCCTATCTGGTATACAACATAAGCGTTGATCAGCATCAGCTGCTTTATTAAGCTACTTCAGTTTGCACTTGTTTTTGACTGCTTTTAATAAACCAGGCTGCAGGGCACCCCAAAGCTGCACCTTGCACCCTATCTGGTATACAACATAAGCGTTGATCAGCATCAGCTGCTTTATTAAGCTACTTCAGTTTGCACTTCCTTTTTGACTGCTTTCAATTAACCAGGCCGCAGTGCACCCAAAAGCTGCACCTTGCACCCTATCTGTTTATACTAAATAAGCAAATACATAAAAATGTCAGGCAGACAAGTGCCAGGATGTTCAAAGAGGAGTGGCAGAGGCCAAGATTCAGCAGGCAGAGGTCGCAGCAGACTAGGGGCGAGTGGCAGCAGGAGTCACGGTGAGAGACCTGATCTGCCAGTATCTGCTAGCGGTCGTGTCTCCACCAGTAACGCATCTGCCGTGGTAGATTGGTTAACGCGCTCATCAACATCATCACAAGTTACGTCTGAGACCCCCAGTCTAGGGTCGGTAGGTTCCTCTGACACAACCCTGAGATGGCATGCCCCGAGACCAGTCCCTGTCCTCCCATTGCCTCTGTCCTACGCCGTTCCCTCCCCCAGCGACGTATCCTATGCTTTGGGTTCAGCTCCACTCTTTAGTGAGGAGGACGATCAGATAGAGGACAGTCAGCAGCTACTGCCCAGCCATGAAATGGAGGTGGCTTCTTTAGCTCGGCAGACAAATAGTGATGTGGACAGTGTCGTGGGTGTTGCGAGATTTCCAGCTTCTGCGCCAGACACTGTTGAGGAAACCAAGAACATCAGTGACGTACAGCCACAACTCGGTGATGATGATGATGATGATGAAGTCGATCGCACTTGGGAGCCGGGTGATGAAGGGGCTTCAATGTCATCATTAGGAGAAGAGGGGCGCAGGTTGCCCCGGAGTCAGCAGCTCAGGCAGCAAGGTGTTAGCAGCATGGTTGGCCGTCAGCATGGGAGCACAATTGTAAAGCCTGGAGCCAAATGGGGCCGGGGCCGGGGTAGAGCACCTGCTGCGCGGCAGGCTACCTTATCGGGAGGTAGTGGGGCAGGGGTTCCTGGAGTTGGCGACAATAGCAGCGAATCAGGGAGGCCTGTTGGTGGGAAAAGTAGCTACTCGGCAGTGTGGCAGTTTTTCCTGAAGCATCCGAAGGAGGGTAACATGGCCACATGCAAGATATGTAGGCAGAAGGTGAAGCGTGGCCAGGGCCCAAATGTTGGCACCACGGCCCTGCATCAACATATGAGGCTCCCAAGGGGTGGTCCAGTCTGCTTCCTCACCAAGTGGCACGCCGCTCCCAATTTCTGCCAGCCAAGGCTCCAGCACCTCAGCCGAAGGTAGCTGTGCATCATACCCATCCTCTGTCGCTCCTGCTCCTCCTCCAAGTCATGCATCCCGCCAGCAATCCATCAGCGAAGCCATGTCCAAGAGACAGCAGTATGCGCCCACTCATCCTACGGCGCAGAAGCTGAATGTGCTCCTGTCCAAGTTGCTGGTGCTGCAGTCGCTCCCTTTTCAGGTGGTGGACTCTGCACCTTTCAGAGAACTGATGGCTTGTGCCGAGCCGAGGTGGAGAGTCCCAAGCCGTCATTTCTTTGCCAAGAAGGCAGTACCAGCGCTGCACACTTTTGTTGAACAGAAGGTGGGCCAGTCCTTGAGCCTGTCGGTGTGTAGCAAAGTGCATGGCAGTGCCGACGTCTGGAGCTGTAACTACGGTCAGGGACAGTACATGTCGTTTACGGCCCACTGGGTGAATGTGGTCCCTTTGCAGCAGCAACTTGGACAGGTCACGCCGCTTCGGCCTCCGCGCTCCCTACCGTTGGGCCTGTGACACCGTGCGACTCGGCCTCCTCATCCTCCGCCATCTCCTCACCCTCCACTGTAGGCTCAAGTCTCAGTGCCCCTCCAGTCTACCATGTGTGCAGGGCACGGAGGTGTCACGCAGTGCTTCACATGGTTTGTCTTGGCGAACGGAGTCACACAGGGGAGGAACTGCTTAAATTTATTCATCAGGAAATCCAAACATGGCTTACTCCAAGAAAACTTAAAATGGGAATCATGGTTACCGACAATGGGAAGAACATTTTGTCTGCGCTGCGCCAAGGAAGCCTGACCCATGCCCCCTGCATGGCTCACGTCTTCAATCTGGTTGTCAAGTGGTTTCTGAAGTGTTCCCCCCATATGCAAGACATCCTAACAACTTCAAGGAAACTTTGCATGCACTTCAGCCACTCATACACCGCCAAACACACCCTTCTTGAGCTACAGCGTCAGAACGGTATCCCCCAACATAGTCTGATTTGCGATATTTCCACTCGTTGGAATTCTACCCTTCACATGTTGGACCGATTATATGAACAGAGAAAAGCCATCACGTATTTCCTGATGATCCAAGCGGATAGGGGGACTCCCCTGTGTAACTTCAATGTCAACCAGTGGCAGCTCATACGTGACACCTGCCATTTGCTCAGGCCCTTTGAGGAAGCCACTTTATTTGTCAGTCGGCAGGATTACGGGATGAACGACGTGATTCCACTGCTTCATGTACTACAGAACATGTTGGAAACCATGGCTGGTCAGGGCACTGGAGACATGGCGTCTACATCTTACGGCCACATGAACCCCGTTGGAGCTGAACTGGAGGAGGAGGAGGAGGAAGAGGAGGAGGAGGGGCACAGTGAAGCACAGTTTAGGCTTGGCAAAATGGCTGGTTTATCTAGTCAGCGGACAGGAGAGGAGGAGCAGGAGCAGCCAGAGGAGCTAGAGGGTTTCGAGGAAGGCGAGACAGAGGACCCGGACACACCGTGGCAGTATGCAGTGGAGATGGAGACAGGTAGTCCATCCGAGTCACTTGCGCAAATGGCAGGAAGCATGCTCACGTGCTTGCGTAGTGACCCCAGAATTGTTTCCATTTGTCGGCGGGATGACTTCTGGCTGTCCACATTATTGGACCCTCGCTTCCGGCACAAAATGGGGGCATTTTTTAAACCCGCCGAGAGGGAGGACAAACTGAACTACTACAAAGACATTCTATGTAGGCAGTTGGCCGATGCCTATCTACGCCATGGTCCATACTCTCGCAGGTCTGACTCGAGGGGACCTCTGCGCTCACCTTCCACTGCCATGGCTGCTGGGGGGGTTGGCAGGAGCAGCAGCAGCAGCTCCATTAGCAGCAGCCTCAGTCTTCAGTCGCTAATAAGTAGCTTTCTACACCCGCATAGTGAGGCTACTCATGAGCAGCAGGAAGACCTGGAGCAGGACCTCAACCAGCAGGTCATGTCATACCTTGACATGACCATGCCAACACACCTTGAGGATCCGCTGGACTTCTGGGCAGCCAAACTTGATTTGTGGCCGCAACTAGCAGAGTTTGCCCTGGAAAATCTGTCCTGCCCGGCAAGAAGCGTGCCATCTGAGCGGGTGTTTAGTGCGGCGGGGGCCATAGTTACGGCGAGGAGAACTCGTCTGTCAACTAAAAATGTGGAGAGACTCATCTTTGTCAAAATGAATCAGGGATGGATCAGCCAGGATTTCCACCCACCAATGCCTGATGCATGCGACTAGATTCAGCATGGTGCCACGTTTTACACTTTCCAAATGGTGCAAAACATATTTATGTCTTTAGGCCAATTTTTGGGCTCCTGCTGATGCCAACTTCAGGGTGTGCCTTCCAACCAATTTTTGGCCTCCTGCTGATGCCAACTTCAGGGTGTGCCTTTCAGCCAATGTTGGGCTCCTGCTGCTGCTGCTTGCAACTCCAGGGTGTGATTCATCCAATTTTTGGGCTCCTGAAGCCAACTCCAGTGTCTCTGTTAGCCAATGTTGGGCTCCTGCTGCTGCTGCTTGCAACTCCAGGGTGGGATTCATCCAATTTTTGGGCTCCTGCTGCCAACTCCAGTGTGTCTTTCAAGCTATGTTTGGGCTGCTGCTGCTGCTTGCAACTCCAGGGTGTGATTCATCCAATTTTTGGGCTCCTGAAGCCAACTCCAGTGTCTCTTTTAGCCAATGTTGGGCTCCTGCCGCTGCTGCTTGCAACTCCAAGGTGTGATTCATCCAATTTTTGGGCTCCTGAAGCCAACTCCAGTGTCTCTTTTAGCCAATGTTGGGCTCCTGCTGCTGCTGCTTGCAACTCCAGGGTGTGATTCATCCAATTTTTGGGCTCCTGCTGCCAACTCCAGTGTCTCTCTCAGCCAATCTTTGGCCTCCTGCTGCTGCTGCCAACTTCAGGGTGTCTTTCAAGCAATATTTGGGCTCCTGCTTATGCTGCTGCCAACTCCAGGGTGTGCCTTCCAGCTAATGTATGTGCTCCTTCTGCTGCCAACTTCAGGGTGCCTTCCAGCCAATTTCTAGGTTCCTGCTGCTGCCAACTCCAGGGTGTGTCAGTAAATTTTTGGGCTCCTGCTGCTGCCATCTCCAGTGTGTCTTTCAAGCTATGTTTGGGCTGCTGCTGCTTGCAACTCCAGGGTGTGATTCATCCAATTTTTGGCCTCCTGCAGCCAACTCCAGTGTGTCTTTCAAGCTATGTTGGGCTCCAGCTGCTTGCAACTCCAGGGTGTGATTCATCCAATTTTTGGGCTCCTGCTGCCAACTCCAGTGTGTCTTTCAAGCTATGCTTGGGCTGCTGCTGCTGCTGCTTGCAACTCCAGGGTGTGATTCATCCAATTTTTGGGCTCCTGCTGCCAACTCCAGTGTCTCTTTTAGCCAATGTTGGGCTCCTGCTGCTTGCAACTCCAGGGTGTGATTCATCCAATTTTTGGGCTCCTGAAGCCAACTCCAGTGTCTCTTTTAGCCAATGTTGGGCTCCTGCTGCTGCTGCTTGCAACTCCAGGGTGTGATTCATCCAATTTTTGGGCTCCTGCTGCCAACTTCAGTGTCTCTTTCAAGCTATGTTTGGGCTGCTGCTGCTGCTGCTTGCAACTCCAGGGTGTGATTCATCCAATTTTTGGGCTCCTGAAGCCAACTCCAGTGTGTCTTTCAAGTTATGTTTGGGCTCCTGCTGCTGCTGCTGCTTGCAACTCCAGGGTGTCATTCAGCCAATTTTTGGGCTCCTGCTGCTCCTGCTGCCAACTCCAATGTCTCTTTGAGCCAAATCCAATGTTTGGGCTCCTGCCGCTGCCAGCTCCAGGGTGTGTTTTTCAGGCAATATAGGGGCCCCTCATAGTGATGCCACCTCAACTCTCTGTAATTGTGCCGCTCTGCGATTCTAATAGCGATGCCTCTGATCTGCATGTCCTAATTATTTACAGTATTATTTCACTAACCCATCACGCATCCTATGCGTGTTACAGCAAGGCAGAATGGTTTACAACCCTATTGAGGCTCTAGGAAGCTCAGAAATAGCTTTTTTTAATAGCGATTCGTCGCAAATAAATTCGGGTCGAAACGATTTTTGTCGGAAAATTCGGCGAATCAGTCGAATCGAATTTTTCAAAGGTTCGCTCATCTCTAGTGTCTACCAATACATATGTGGTATCGCTGTAACCGGAAGAAATGGGGCTTTTACACGCAATAAGATTTTATTGACAAACTTACATTTTTTTATTATAACAAAACACTACAAATAACTAAGAACTTAAAATATATTAATTTTAGATGCTGGGGAATAGTTTTTTAAGGGTTTGGGCCTTTCATAAAATCATGCTGAAGGTTCAGTTTAATCAGAGCTACATTAACCACAGGTTATTGTAGCTATCTGATTTCAAGCTATTAATATGCTATAAATTAAGCTGTATTCTTACAGTAATTAAGGGAAGGTTGGTAAACCATATTGTTATGATATGCTTATGTGTATGTGGCACACACCCTAAGGTCACACTTAAAAGGACATTGGACAATGCTGGACTGTGCATTTCTGTGACTTTGAACTTTCTACATCACATAGAACTTTGATTGACCATGTCTTTTAACTTCTTCATGCCCTAACTGTTTTGCATAAACACATCCTTTACCGCCTTGCTTTGGCTAAACCTTGGCCAATGTGCCAGTACCTCTATATTGGACCCTAATGCAAAATGAGGATTAGCTTGAGTCATATATTACTAACTGTGCCAGTTTGCTGGCCCAGGCCTGGTTTTGAGTGCAGACCAAGATTGGATGACTATGCTGGCTTGCCATAAATTTGGAGAATAGACTGGCATATGGACTATAGATACTGAGTGACCAGTTCCCCGACTCAAGGTGGGTCAAAACACTAAGGAAGGACCTCAGGTGAATCATGTGCCTATATGTTTTCTTTAGTATGCAGAGAGGGATCAAGCAGTGAGTAAGTGCCCCAAATATGGGCTAGGCTGTTATTTTCTATACCTGTATGTCTAATGTACAGATGCTGGATACTAAAACTGCATTTTGTTATGAACAAGATGGATTCCTGATGAATTTGCGGCACCTTGGGTCTAGGTCCATGCTAAGCCTGCTGTTTGATGCTACCCCATTTACAGTACCCTATGATGGAGTGTGAGTGGTCCTGTGTGATTAAATTACTGCAGCTGGAGTGAGAAGGGCCATGCCAGGTATTGCTGCAACATTCACTGCCGTAAAGCTTACAGGCTAACCTTCCTGGATCCACGCCCCCACTAAATGTGTCACCCCCACTATGCCTGGAGGCTTCCTCTAAGCTAGAGACAACCTCCGAAAAGGACCCCAGCTCCAACTAAGAATTTTCACTACTAATAATACCGAAGTGCTCTTCCAGTGAGCAACACTCTGTTCCCTGCTCAGCTGGCTGTCACTAAAGAGACTGAGGCACTGTGACAGCCTTCCAATGGGTGAAGAAAATGAGAGCTCTAATCTTCTTGATGTCCCCCCCCCCCCCTGCTCTCCATCAGCATCTGGTTGGATAATGCCTTATTTCAACTGTACCAAGCTACAATAAGAGACTTAAATGTATCCAACCTTTGGGTGTGCCCTTGTATGCATTCTGAGTGACTGTGACCTAAGCCTGTGCCCCATGTGTATACGGTCACTAGGCTCGATTCAGAGACACATTCGTCCGGACTTCCGTAGCTGTCTGTGAAAGTTTTAGTGGGTCATTTTTTTGCTTTTGTTCGTTCATCTTTCATTCGTACGAACGTTCGGGAAAATGCGTATATGCGCTTTCGATGAACAAAAGCAAATCGGAACATTTCCGTTAGTTCGGATCATTTTCCAAACAAAATCTGATATTTTTCGTTCGTTCAGATAACTTACGTTGTTGGGATGGGCTTGCGTCTGATTCAGAGAGCTGCTTTCCGACGGACCACCACCCTATAAATCCGTTTAATTTCCGATCCACTTACGGGACCTTTGAGGGCTCGGATTGCTATTGTTGAACATGTTTTGCGGCTATGTGGAGGAGTCTGCGCGCCTTTAGCACCAAGGCATTGCATGTATCAGCATGGCCGAGGCCATAAATTGTATAGCGATGCATACCTAAATCAATAAATTTCATGTATGCCTTATCGAAGCATTTTAATGCTGACCTTAATTAGTCCTTAGAATGTAAACCTTTATTTTCCCACACATCCATATAATTGCTATATTTTTTTAGACTTATGTCCTTTGTGAATTATATTTGGATTGTTGAACTTGGTTACCTTTAGTTGGTTACCTTTGCTTTGTGTAATTATTTTGGTTGCAGGAACCGCAAGATGTGCCACTCGCACAACATACAAGCAGTGTTTGGTCCAGCTATGCGATTCCTCAGTGTTCTTGCAGGGCATCCAGGGTCGTCCCATGATGCCTATATATTGCAGAGCTCCGGCTTATTTCGTCAGTTTGAGTCAGGAGAATTATCTGGTGGATGGCTCCTGGGTAAGTTTGCTCACATTCCATCAACCCATTTTCACTGTATGGCAATGAATATAGTTGATGACTCGTGTCTTAACCTATGGCTGTTTTTAGCCCTTGATGACATGTTAAACAATATTGTAGCTTAGGCCCTTATTTAACAAGGGATAGCGCCAGGTAGCGAATGGTGAGCGAACGGTAATGACGGTCACCGCCACGAGAACGTCGGCTCCCCTCCGCAATCACACATTTATCAAGCCGATCCTGCTTAGCGACTGACAGAGCGCCAGATAGCGAATCATTCATCATTATTCCAGCCTCACCCCACAGCGCCAGCGAGCGACCTTGAACAGCGACAGGTATGACCTCCCGCTACCTGGCGCTCTCCAATGCATTTCAATGGAGCAATCTTTAAATATTCTTAATTAATTGCTATTAATGTTTTTTTTTTTTAAATGTCAAAAATTACTTCTGTAATGTTAGATATTTTTTTTAAGGTAAAAAAAAAAAAAATTTGTGCAGAATTGATATTACAGGTCTGATATTAATGTATTCATATTACAAAATGTTTTGAAAAACTTGTTTTTTTTTCCAAAAATATGGTTGTTTGGGGGTTAAAAAACTACTTTTAACCCATCGCCGCCAGCGCTCTGGGGTTTAAACAAGCATTTCACTGCGCGAGAATTTTTTGAGCGTGATTTGTTAATGAATATGCTGGGAGCCGTTCGCTAGGGCCATTCGCTGTCATGCGCTCCCATACAGCGCGGAACCTGTCAAATAGCGACTCCTCACCCAATATTCAACATTACGGCAAACCGACTGAGTCGCTATCAACTACAGAACAAGGGCCAAGCACAGCGACTACTAGCGGGCGCTCTGAAAATGCCGCTACTGTCGCTCATCTGTCGCTACCTGGCGCTATTAATGAATCGGCCTCCCCGAATGTGTATTTTATGTTAGTATTTTTAAATACTTTCAGGGGATTCTGGATATCCACTCCTGCCCTTGCTCCTGATGCCTGTTCTTTGACTGCAGAATGCGGACCAGGGGTTCTCTAATCGGGCACTATGCAAAACCCGGGCCATGGTGGCGAGGGCCCTCTGGCTTTTGAAGTCCAGATTTAGGTGTTTGGACCATACGGGGGGGGGGGGGGGGCACTGCAGTATGACCCCAACAAGATTATACCAATATTTTAATTTACGTTTTTTAACAGGGACCACACGTGCCAGAGTGGCACAACTGAGTGGCAGGGTCCTTCAGTTGGTGGGCAAGATGCAGGAGCTGCGCAACTCGTTGGGGACCACAGAGGAAGAATAATGTTCTGTGGCCTGCCATTGCTATGTATTTTGTTTTTTATAGTTGTAAAAATTTGAAATTTTCAACATTTTTTAAAATGTTATATTTTATGATGGAATAAAAAAAAAATGTTACAGTGTCATTTCATTTACAAAATACATTAACACAAAACTAATGGGCCCAGAAATATTTAAAGATGAATACTCACATGACCGAGAAATGATTTGGGTAAGTTTTAGGGGGCTAAAATGGAAGACGAACCTAACCGCGAAGTGGTTTGGGTGAGCTTTAAGGGTCCAAAAGGGAAGATGGAGGATAGTGCTAAGTGGTTTGGGTGAGCTTTAAGGGTCCAAAAGGGAAGATGGAGGATAGTGCTAAGTGATTTAGCTAAACATTGTAGTAGAAGTGAGGGTGGCAACTATGTAGGCGAGCACTTTAATGAGTTAAGTTTGTAGTGCGCAGGCGCAAGATCGTAAGGATTTCCGTCTGAACGATTATTTATTGAAAAAGGGAAACAGAAACTAACGGGAAACGTAAAGGATTCGTGGGAGGATACGATGGAAAGAGGGCAAAAACGAAAGCCTACGTTGTAACATGTGAAAATGAAACGGAAAAGTCACGCTGGAAAATGACATCCTCGTATTCGTAATCTGCCGTACGAACGGACGGAAACTTTACAGAAGGATTGCAATGGATGCATAGAATCACTCGTACACTCATATGAGAGCGGAAACATGAAAAAAAAAAAACAGATCGGCACTAAAACGGAAGTATTTTTTTGTCTCTCTGAATCGAGCCTACTGTGTTTATGGGTGCAGAGTCTCACCTTTTCCTTCACTCAGTTGAGGTGATACAGATGATCATCCAGCTTCAAGATTAGGAACATAAAGCTCATCTTTTACATGTATTGCTAAAGAATGTCCCGCATACAATTGTTCCATTCCCATATCCATCTGCAAGATAAATAGTCTCTTTGTTATTCAGATCAAGTTCTGTGAAAAAGCTTTTATCACTTGTCATGGCAATGGTTGCTCTCGAGTCAATGCACCAGCCCTGAAATGTCTGGTTGCCCATCACAATGTGGCATCCAATCCCCTTCACATGGATCATAAAGTGTGGCTTTGACCTTCTGTTTAGTATAATGTTGTCTCATTTGCTCTATTTACCAGATAGTAAGGTCTCTCTTTTTGTGCCCCTGTTTGTGGCATCTAAAGCACACCCTGGTTTCCTTCCTGTGTAACCTTGTGTCTGGAACTGTTCTGGATTTGGTTTCTGTGAAGTGACCAGCAAGTTCATTTCTTCACTTATACTTATCTATGAACCTCGTCTTTAAAAATGCTAGTGTCAGATTTGTTTCAGGGGTTGTCTTCAGCGCATTGATCAGTGCAGTGTATTGCCATGTTGTAAGCTGCATAACAACATGGCGACAGTGTGACTGTCTGTTATATTCTCATCAACTTATCTGAGTTGTGGGATCACTTCCAGCATGGCAATGATATGCTCCTGCATGTCCTGCTCTCTGCTAAGCCTCATTTTGTAAAGTGTCTTTGGCAGTAAAAACTTGCTGTTTAAACTGGATCTCCGTTGCAGTACTTTCCCACATGCATTTCGCTGAATTCTCACTGCATATGTGAATGAACTGATCGTCTTCTGTTATGTAAGCTTATGGTGGCCCGTGCCTGTCTGTTTTTCTGCCCCAGTTCTTATTGTCTTGTGGCCTTTCTGTAGTGATAACCTCCCACAAGTCATCTCTGGATAATAGTATTTCCACTTTAAACTTCCATAGCTGATAATTGTCATTGTTCATCTTGGGCATTGAGAGATTAGATCTGAGCTTCTGGCCATTCTCCCTCCTTTATATATATAAGAACAGTCTTATTTGTATACAGTAGATGTCTCTGTGGAAGCTTCTTTATGATGATTTCCATATCGACTGCACTGTCTCCCATTCGGGTCTTCGCTCTGCTTGGGCTGTTTCTGATCACTGGGCTTTATCCAGTCTCTGGGACATCATTTGGTCACTGGCTTATAACCTGTTGCAGAGTGTGAGGGCTGGGTGCAGCGGAATCAAATACAGATAGACATTTGTAGTGACAGGAACTGGCTTTACTGAAACATGAGTGCATTAAAGCAGACCAACGCAGCAAACAGTGCTCATATGCATCCCTCCCCAGGGCAATTTAGATTGCTGCCCATAAAAAATAATTTACCTTTTTCTAACTCCTGCTGGGATAAATTTTAAAAACAAGATGGCCGCTCATGAGCTTGCAGGCCACCTGAAAACAGGAAGTGCTGCTGGGCTTCCTGTTACTGTGCATTTCAGTTATGTCAGCTGGGAGAGGAAGCTCCAAAATGGCTGCTACCTTTCTTTTCCAACTGTGCCAGGCTGTTGATCTGGTTTAAGAGAAGGTCACCTTACATGGTGTATAACATAGACAGGAAAAAATGTCATTGAGATCACCTCAATTTACAGAAAACACAATATGCAGCAGATAATGTACAACAGAGACTACATATACTGTAGATATATGTAACAGAGCCATCTACTGTCATAAATGTAGACTGCAATATAGATGCAGATCACATACAGAGACAAGCTGTAAGCTGTTGCACAGTATCTCCAACAGGAATGCAGGTAATGCGGCGCTCCACATTCATTCATTAGTGTCGGTTCTGATCTTTGGTCCGGTCAGTAGGATTACTAGAGGGCAAATCAGAATACCTGCCCAAGCTACAATCCAGTGATGCAGTAAAATGTAGGAGAGGAATTACACACATCAGCACCCCCTCCTCCCCTGCATGCTTTTCATAAAGCAAGGAAGCAAGGGGTGTCTGTGCTGCATATAAATATATTGATGGATCGCAGATTGGTCATAATGTGGCCTGGGCAGGGCATTGAATCCGAAATTTGGGCATTGGGATGCCCCCTAAACTAGATCCAAAGTCAAATATGACTTTTGGTCTGCTTTAATTGGTCACTGACCTCGATCTGAAAAAGATGGAGCTTGTTTGCCAACATGGTCAATCTTTTTGGCAGACTAAGGTAAGGTGAAGCAGCATGACAGATGGCCAAGTATGTTTTTTTTTTTTTGTGACTGGGGCTCACCTGTATGGGGGTGACTGACTTACTGGCTTATATTCAGAACTCATAAATAGAAACATTATGCCAGACCGTATTGTCTGTGTGTGCACTTGGCAAGCCATGAATTAATATAAAATGATACATATTCCAGGGGCCAACCGGGGCATTCACTAGTAACCCTCTAGGCCAGTCTGAGCCTGGTACTGTCCATGTGATAACTAAACTGCCACTGCATCTGCCTCAATGTTTTCAGGTCCACCAACCCTGTTAGTGAATAAGTTGGAATTGCTTCAACAGGATGTCAATTTTATGAGCTATAAAGTAACACTGTCATGTGAAAAAAACAAGGAGTCCCCCATCTTTCTAACATGCAATTGACTAGTTGCAGTATTGAGCATCCAGATAGCTTCATTGCTTATACCAGTGTTTCCCAACCCTCCCCTCATGGCCCACCACCAAGCCCACCACCAAGTCATGTTTTGTGGATCCCCAAAAAAGTCGGCTCTGTATCAGCACTAATTACTTTACCTGTGTATCTGTGTGGAGATCTGAAAAACATGGTAGGTTGGGGGCAGGGCCGGCGTTAGAACCCGGCAAACTCGGGCAGCTGCCGAGGGCCCCCACCCCCAGGCAGCCGCAATGCCTTGTATTTTGCCCTCTTCTCACCACGGAGGAGCCCGGGGGGGGGGGCGATCGGAGGCCCCGCCAGTGAAGAGGACACCTGGCTGGGCCTCAGACCCCCCCCAGGCTCTTCCGTGGTGAGGAGAGGGCAAAATACCTCCTCCCCAGCGGGTGACTTGCCATTAACCCCCGGCACCACCAATTACCTGCCTCCCCAAAGGCCAGGGGGGGGGGCAGAAGAGCCCGGACCCACGAAGGCCATGTGGGTTTGTAGCCAGCAGGGTGGGGGGCTACCAAAGCTGGCCCCTGCGCCCTCCTCTACAAGCCCCCATAGCTGGTCCCGGGCTGGTTATGCTGGGTACGGGGGACCCCATGTCATTTTTTTCTGGAATTTTCAGGGTTTTTAACCCTTAAAATTACCCCCCCCAAAAAAGGGTGCGCGAGTGCGCATGCGCTTCGGAGGCTGCTGGACGCGTTCTAGTCAGCTCCGCGCCCGATGGACACTGTCAGGGGTTTTTCTGTGCTGTGAAGCATATCAGGCAGCGGCTGTCAGAGAGGTGACTCACCTGAGATCTCCTGTGCGAGAAGGGAGATAGCAGCGGGGCTGTTGGCGGTGATCGGGAGTGGAGGGGGCGAGCGACGGCTGTGCGCAGTATCAAGATGGCGGCCGAACTCACCGCAGCTGACCTCGAGGAAATTGAAGAGATTGAGGGGAGTGAATCACCCTTCCTGGTTAGTGAGAGAGACGAGCAGAGGATGACAGGCACGGCTCAGCACACAGAAGTAAGTGCTGTTACTCTCTCACAATTTGAATCCCTCCTGCAAAAAATTACATTAAGTTTATCTACGCTGGAAGCCAGAGTTGGCGAGGTTGCAACAGCACAAGACATCCTCGATGGGGAGGTGAACCAGCTAAAGCTACATAATGTGTTTTTGTCCGCCAAACTTGAGGACATAGAGAACAGAGATAGGCGGTCTAACCTCCGGTTCCGGGGTCTTCCAGAGCACATTGAAGACGTTAAAGCGGCGGTCACCGCCCTGTGCCAAGAACTGGTTCTGGCGATACCGCTAGAGTGCCTAGAGTTTGACCGCATACATAGGGCGCTGGGTCCACGCAGGCCGCCTGAGGAACCACCGAGAGATATTATAGCCAAGTTTCATTTTTTTGCCACTAAAGAGGCTGTACAGAAAGCGTCGAGACTCGCAACTACGTTAATGTTTCAGGGGCATAAATTTCAGATTTATTCTGATATCTCTGCAATCACTATGGGTAAGAGAAAGGAAATGAAGCCTCTACTTCTTGTTCTCCAGGAAAGAAGAATCAAGTACAAGTGGGGTTTTCCCTTCTGCATCACGTTTATGTATAAAGAATCTTCCTTCTCAGCATCTTCGGCGGAAGAATTGCGGTCACAGATGGTGTCGGCAGACCTTCTTAAGCAAGCGCCGGTCAAATCGCCTAGAAGCTTTGAGGTTTCACCTAAGGTGCAGAGAGCGGGTCATAGTTCATCTCTTGTTCTGAGTGACTCTTAAAGCTGCTTAATGTTTTTTTATGTGCATTACTGATTTCTAGGTTTAAATGTTGGCCTATTGAAGATGTAGCAGGGATTCAGACGGCCTCCTGGCAACAAGGTTCGCTTATGTCTATGTCCCCTCCATCTCCTTGCCCCCTTCTCCACGAGTGTGCTCTATAATTGGTTCTAACTGTTTTTTTTTATATACACTATGTTACATGCATTTAGATATATGCTTCTGCAAATTTATATGTTTACAGTTGATCCACCCACATGTGTCTGTCGGCACTCACATGCAGCACTCCTTTAGAATTAGAGGGATACCTCCCTGTAGTTTAGGTTAACGTTTGTCGTAAGTAAGTTTTTTAATCCAGCTTCCCATGTTTAAAAATTTGGGCGTCAATTTACATAATTTGTCCCCACTGTTTCTGGGCTCATTTAGTAGCCATAGGTCTCCGTTCAATTGGTGTCTTCTGGGCCCCACGGAGTAATTCGTTATACCCTTTCCCTTGTGGATCCTGGGAGGTCCAAGGTATCTTTGAATGGGTAAAATTAAGTTGTTGAACATAGGGGTATTTGTCTTGCTTCTGGTTGCATGGTAATCAGCGCATTTAGGTTACTACTCACTGTGTGGCGGCGCTGTTTGCCTGGCTCCAGGACCGTGCACAGGCCCGCTTTATAGTTATCTTCCCGATTCTCCCTTCCCTCATCTTCCCGTCTCCCTCTTCCACTTCCCCTCCCTATTTTCTTTTTTTTTTTTTTTTACGTATTTACCTAGTTCTTATTTTCTCTTTTTCCTTCCAAGGACAAAGTACTGCTTCTTTATATTCTCTGCGTGTTCCCAGTATTTGGTGGCATAACAATGACATCTATTTTATCATTAAATGTACAGGGTTTTAATTCCCCTAATAAAAGGAGCATGGCTTTCCGCAAGATTAGAACTCTGAGACCAGATGTGATCTGCTTGCAAGAGACACACTTCTCTAAATCCTCCTGTCTGAAATATTTGGATGCTTCGTATCCCCAGGTATTTATGTGCTGTGCAGAGAAGAAACAGACAGGGGTATTGATAGGTTTTCGTAAAGGGACCCATTTTTTATGTAACAAGGAAATTGGGGATCCAGATGGAAGATACCTTATATTGCTGGGGACGCTCCAGGACACGGATGTCACCGTAGTGAATTATTATGCTCCTAACACCAATCAGGGGGAGTTTCTTTCGAAGCTTTTTAATGAGGTGGCTACAGTTGCACAGGGGGTGACTGTACTTTGTGGTGACTCGAACCTTGTTCTGAACCCATATATGGATAAGCAGTCCTCTGACAGTCCTATAGTTGCTATTCAGTCTGCAGTGGCCTCTAAAAGATTTCGAAAATTATTGGATACGCTCTCCTTGGCTGATTGCTGGAGAGAAGCCCACCCGGGTACACGAAATTTTACTCATTATTCACACCCGCATAATATTTATTCTAGGATCGACCATGTATTTCTCTTCCAGAGACATCTTGCTCAGATGCAATCAATCGAAATTGTCCCAATATCGTGGTCGGACCATGATGGCTTAGTACTTAAGCTAAAATCTATGTTTTGTAAACCGCCCGGCTTTTCCTGGTCGCTTAATTCTTCTCTTTTGTCAGACCCTGGGGTAATTACCTCTGTGTCTGAAGCACTTTCTGAATATTTCACACAAAATGATACCCCTGAGGTTTCTGCAACTATTTGGTGGGAGGCACATAAGCCCACAATCAGAGGTAGATTTATTCAAATAGCGTCCAGGAAAAAACGGAACAGAAACGAGCGCATCGATAAGCTGGAGGAGGAGTAAAGGGTAGTAGCCGATGAAGTACAAATGACGCCAACCTTACAATCTAAGCTATATAGGATATCTAATTACTTAAATCTGGCTTTGGCAGGAAAGGCAGAAAATGCTTTACGATATGTTAGACACAAGAACTATTGCAAGGCGAATAAGCCCGATACTCTTCTGGCTAGAAGATTGAAAACCGCGGAGCAAAATTACTGCCCGATTAGGCTTAAAGATGAAAGGGGTGCCCTCTCGAGCAATCTGGAAAGGATTACGGCATTATTTAGGTCCTAGTTACAGAAGCTATATACTATTTCTAGTCCCCCGAAACCTGAAGATTTCGAAAAGTTCTTTGAGAATATAGCCCTGCCGGTATTACCGGAGACATTGCGGGACGCTATGGAGGCAGATTTTAGTGAGGTAGAGGTCTGGAAAGCTATAGGTGATCTGAAATTAAATAAGAGACCGGGGCCAGACGGCTTTGTAGCGCTCTATTATAGGTCTTTCACGGACATTCTTGCCCCTAAGCTGACAGCCATGCTTAACGATGTCAGGCGGGGACACCCCTTCTATCAGGAGTCTCTCCTGGCATCAATAAGTATGATTCCTAAACCGGATTCCAACCATTCGCTATGGTTTAACTTCAGGCCTATATCACTTATAAATCTGGATCTGAAAATTTTTACTAAAATCCTGGCAGATAGGATGTCAGAGTATCTTCCGACAATGATTTGTAATGACCAGGTGGGGTTTATCCCGGGATGACAGGCGGGGGAAACATCAGGCGAGTACTTCAGCTAACGCATATTGCAAAGAAGAGGGGAGCGCAGGCTTTACTTCTGTCTCTTGTTTCCTGGGAGTATCTTTTTTTCTTACTAAAGAGATGGGGGTTTGGCCCGAAGTTCCTGGGGATACTGCGGACCATTTATGCTAATCCTAGTGCTTACCGTATTTTTCGCCCTATAAGACGCACCTATTTTCCCCAAAAGTGGGTGGAAAATATCCGTACGCCTTATCGGGCGAATGTAAAAAAAAAAAAAAAAAAACTCACCCGTTCCCGGCGCTCCCGCGTTGCCTGTTACACTGCGGGAGCCAAGAGGAGCGGCGGGGGCTCTGTCCCGGCCCCGCCGCTGCGATCGCTGTCTTTTACAGGCAGCGATGACAGCGGCGGGGCCAGAGACAGCGCTCCCGCCGCTCCTCCGCCTGCTGCTTCTTCCGCCTGGGGAACATGCGAGCACCCAGGTCAGGGCAGCGGGTGGGCGCGGCCTGCACCAAGTCGGTGCAGGCCACGCCCACCTGCTGCCCTGACCAGGGTGCTCGTATGTGCCCAGGAAGAAGCAGCAGGCAGAGGAGCAGCGGGGGCGCTGTCTCTGGCCCCGCCGCTGTCATCGCTGCCTGTAAAAGACAGTGATCACAGTGACGGGCCGGGACAGAGCCCGCCGCTGCTTCTTACGGCCAGCTCCGTGAATGGGGTGTGCGTGGCCTGTGCCGACGCTGACGCGGCGCAGGCCACGCCCACCCCATTCATGGAGCCGACCGCTCAGCGGAGCGGTGTCAGTGGAGAGGTGAGTTTAACTTTTTTTTTTTTTTACTTAAGCCGCACAAGGGGGGGGGGGGGGGCACACAGCCTACGGGAATTGGGGGGAGGGGGGATGCCACACAGAATATGGGGGGAGAAGGGGATGCCACACAGCCTATGGGAATTGGGGGGATGGGGGATGCCACACAGCCTATGGGGGAGAAGGGGATGCCACACAGCCTATGGGAATTGGGGGGAGAGGGGATGCCACACAGACTATGGGAATTGGGGGGAGGGGGGATGTCACACAGAATATGGGGGGAGAAGGGGATGCCACACAGCCTATGGGAATTGGGGGGAGAGGGGATGCCACACAGCCTATGGGAAATGGGGGGAGAGGGGATGCCACAGAGCCTATGGGAATTGGGGGGAGGGGGGATGCCACACAGCCTATGGGGGGAGAAGGAGATGCCACACAGCCTATGGGAATTGGGGGGAGAGGGGATGCCACACAGCCTATGGGGGGAGAGGGGGATGCCACGCAGCCTATACAAATGGGGGGAGAGGGGATGCTACACAGCCTATGGGGGGAGAGGGGGGTGCCACACAGCCTATACAAATGGGGGGAGAGGGGGATGCCACACAGCCTATGGGGGTAGAGGGGGATGCCACACAGCCTATACAAATGGGGGGAGAGGGGATGCCACACAGCCTATGGGGGGAGAGGGGGGGCACACTGCCTATATGGAGAATAGGAGAGGGGAATGCCACACTGCTTATGATAATGGGGTGTACCCTGCCTATATGGGAATGGGAGGGGGATGCCACACTGGGTATACGGGGAATGGGATGGGGGCATGCTACACTGTCTATGGAATGGGGGCATCCCACATGGTCAATGGGAAAGGGGAATGCCACAGTGTCTGTAATGGTGCGTTTTTGGTTTAAAATATTTTTTTTCTTATTTTCTCCCCCAAATCCTAGGTGCGTCTTATGGGCAGGTGCGTCTTATATGGCGAAAAATACGGTATATCAAATATAATGGTTCTCGATCTAACATCTTCCCCTTATCTAGAGGTACAAGACAAGGCTGCCCGTTGTCTCCTCTCCTGTTCGCCCTGGTAATGGAGCCGTTAGCGCAGACTATCAGAGATTCAGTGGATATTTCAGGGATCGAGGTGGGGGGACGTCATCACAAGCTATGTTTATTCGCAGATGATGTACTGTCGTTGGTTACTAACCCCCTTGTATCCCTCCCTAATTTAACGAAGACCTTGAATGAGTTTGCAGCTGTGTCAGGACTGCAGGTTAATACTGCTAAGTCTAAAGCACTGAATATAAATGTCCCAAAGGACGCTTGGGCCCAGTTGCGGGCGTCATTTGACTTCCAATGGGAAAGTAAACTTAAATACTTGGGGGTTACTTTAACAAATGATTACGAATCTTTGTTTACTGCCAACTACATTCCCTTGCGCCAACATCTGCAAGCATTGCTGAAGAAATGGAAAGACTGCAATTTATCTTGTCTTGGTAGAATAGCTGCGGTCAAGATGACCCTACTACCTAAATTTTTGTACCTCGCCAGGACCTTACCGGTAAAGATCCCTCCGAGTTATTTAAAAATTCTCCAAAATAAGATTTTTGACTTTATCTGGGCGGGCAAGAGACCTAAGGCTCGATTCAAAATCCCAAATGTCATTATGTTCGTATTTGCAATCGAAAGTTTTGTTGGGTGTTTGTCATTTTTTCCTTTTTTTTGGGCCATTTTCGACTCGCACGAACGTTCGAACATAGACGTATATGTTCGTTCGTCCATCGAAAATCATTTTGTGTTTTTACGCAACTTCGGGACTTTTTTCCTTCGAAATCGAAAATGTTTCGATCGGTCAAATCATTTACGTCATTGCAATGGGCTGGCGATTAATTCAGAGAGCTGATTGGCAAGTATTCCGACGCCCATATAGTCATTTCCTTGTCGAGCGTCTTACGGCACCTTTTTGACCTCGGGACTAGGCAGCCAAGCGTGATGGAGAGTGACTTTGAAGAGCATCAAGCTCTTCTTCTGTTTGGCATTGATGGGATCTTGAGGTCAGAGCCCAGATTGCACCGGCGGCGACGCATGAACATCAATGGCATGCATGACGTTGAGCTGTTCGAGCTGACCAGGCTTAATCGCGCTTCCCTCCATAAATTGTATAGTGAGCTGCGGCCATGGTTAGCCCGCACCACAAGGAAGGGGCATGCAATTTCAGGTATGACCAAGATGCTTGGCTGCCTGCAATTTTTGGCGAACGGCTCGTTCCAGAGGCTGGGTGCCCTCTCCGTGGGGATCTCACAGCCTACGCTGAGCCGCGCACTATCACATTTTTTGGAAGGCATGGCTACCCTAACCCCCAAATATATTTTTTTCCCAGATGATATGGTAGCCAGAAACGCCATTAAGCTTGGTTTTTATAATATCGCCGACATGCCCAACGTCATTGGTGCCATTGACTGTACCCACGTCGCCCTGGTGCCTCCTGCTGCCGACGAGTACATATACAGGTAAGTAATGTTTTTTTTTTTTGGTTTCATTTTAGGTTAAGCCTCCTTGTAATGGTCCCTCCTTGTAATGTTTCCACCTTCTAATGGTTCCACCTTGTAATGGACCCACCTTGTAATGGTCCCACCTTGTAATGGTCCCTCCTTGTAATGGTCCCACCTTGTAATGGTCCCACCTTGTAATGGTCCCTCCTTGTAATGTTTCCACCTTCTAATGGTTCCACCTTGTAATGGACCCACCTTGTAATGGTCCCTCCTTGTTAGGGTGCCTCCTTGTAATGGTCCCACCTTGTAATGGTCCCTCCTTGTAATGGTCCCACCTTGTAATGGTCCCACCTTGTAATGGTCCCTCCTTGTAATGGTCCCTCCTTGTAATGTTTCCACCTTCTAATGTTTCCACCTTCTAATGGTTCCACCTTGTAATGGACCCACCTTGTAATGGTCCCTCCTTGTAATGGTCCCACCTTGTAATGGTCCCACCTTGTAATGGTCCCTCCTTGTAATGTTTCCACCTTCTAATGGTTCCACCTTGTAATGGACCCACCTTGTAATGGTCCCTCCTTGTTAGGGTGCCTCCTTGTAATGGTCCCACCTTGTAATGGTCCCTCCTTGTAATGGTCCCACCTTGTAATGGTCCCTCCTTATCGAAATGTGTGTGTTCATTTTTCTAAATGCCTTCCTAATGTTTTCTTGTCTTCCTTTTTTTCCAGGAACCGCAAAATGGGCCACTCCTTTAATGTGCAGGCAGTGGTGGGGCCGGACATGCGGTTCCTTAGCGTCCTCGCCGGCTACCCAGGCTCAGCCCATGATGCGTACATCCTTAGACGATCAGGATTGTACCGACGGTTTGAGTCTGGGGAATTTTCCGGTGCATGGCTCCTTGGTAAGTGAACATAAACCACATAATGTAGTTGTGGATGTTTGTTTTTAATTAGCATTTGGCAGTAATGTCTGCCAAACTTACACCTTAAACAAACTTCTGGCCATGTGAAACCACACTTGAATGTTAGTTATTAACCAACCAAGCGTTTCGCCAAGTTTGGCCTGCATTAGCCACATTCTAAATTATCTGTTGGTCTAATTTAATAATCCCTCTTACACCACCCTCGTGTGGAATCGTGCACTTAACTTGAGCATAGTTTAGGACCCATCTTTGCTAAGCTGGTTTGCACTTCCACACGAGAGTAGAGCGGGATAAATCGCATGTGGCGTGTTTCTGCTGTTTTGGTCTCACACAAAGCATATAAGGGGTCAGCAAAACCTACATCCTAAGCACACTTTGAAACCCAGAGCTGGGATCCATATGTATGATTGTCCCTCATCCTCACTCTTTGTATGTTGTCCTTTTGTAAACCTCTAGGACAGATGTTTAGTTTGGGACTGGGACAGTGGCAAATGTTGCCTCATGTTGATCACACAATTGACAAATAGCCTCCTATTGATGTTGCTGGTGCCTTGATGGTCTTACATGTTTGTTTTCCTAATCTTATGTATAAGGTGATTCAGGATACCCGCTGCTGCCGTGGCTCTTGACGCCAGTACTCCGGCCCCAGGATGCCTCCCAGGATGCCTACAACTGTGCGCACCGCAAGACCAGGGCTGTGGTAGAGAGGGCCTTTGGTCTTTTGAAGACTAGGTTTCGTTGTTTGGATCATACCGGGGGCGCCCTGCAATATGATCCGAAAAAGGTCATAGACATAATAATGGCCTGTGCTGTTCTGCACAATTTTGCGATTTCACAACGGGTCCCCCGGTATGTCGAATTTGCTCCCTCTCCACCCAGCGAAGACCAGGAGGACTCATTTCTGGACACACACAGTAGTGTGTCTGGCCAAAGTGTGCGGACTAATTTGATCGCGACCCATTTTGCTTAATGTAACCTGTATTGGCCTTTGTTTAACATTGTGTTGTTGATTTAGTTTTCTTTCCCTTTGTGTATGTTTCGTTATGTTTGTGGTGTTCAAATAAGTAATGAAGTAATTACTCACCACAGGCCTAATGCTTTCCAACTCTCTTTTTTGGATGTGTGAACTGTGTGAATGTCCAAGTATATATTTCTCTGTGACACCCAAAAAAGAGACAATAAAATTTATGAGCCACATGTGTCTTTAACTGTTTATTTTTTAAAAATAAGAGCTCAAACTTGGAGTTGCTGCTCACTCCAATGTTCCAAAAAAATTTAGGTAACCACAAAGGATTAATGGTTAGATCAACCATGGCAATAATGAAAACAACAAACAATCCTGGTTGGCCACATTTGCCCCTGCCACAGGTGTAAACCTGGTACAGGGGTAGAAGCTTGAGTGGCACGTTCAGTGAGGATTCAGATATGGCCTTGGCTAGTGGCCTACCTCACCACTCTAAGGAGCTCTATGGGCGCAAATCAAAAACACACAACCCAAGGCATACACCAAGGGTATCTTGGTTTGCCTCACCAGACAAGTCAATACAGGGGGGATTAAGAGCAAAGATGTTGTACAGATTCATGTTGTGGAGACATTAATATGGGTGATGGCCATAGTACCCAGGTGGTGGCCCTTGCTGATTGGCCCGAACGTGGGCCTGTGTGGCATTCTGAATCTGCAACTGGTCCAAAATGTTGCGCATGATATTTACCATTTCACCCCTGTAGGCACGGTTGTCATTGTTGGCAGTCTCCATGTGGCTGTTGAGGGTCCGCAATTCGTTCTGCACAGCCTGTAATGTGGTATTTAGGGTCTCGATCCGGCCATGCAGTGCCTCGCGGTTTAGTTGGTTTTGGTGCTGGAAGGTCACCCTCTCGTGGTGCCATGCGTCCAACATTGCCATGCCCCTCCCCTGGTTGCGCCGTAGCGGATTCCGCCTCCCCAATCCCCTGGTTCGGGGTCGTGCCGAGGCTGTTGGTCTGGGCCCCTCAACAGACACAGGCATGCTTTCACTATCCTCAACAGCAGAGACAACACTGGGGACTTGACTGTCAGTCTGTGCATGCTGGCCATCATGTGCAGCCACCATGCTGCCAGATTCCCTCTGCTGCTGCTGAGTTGGTGGTGAAACATTTTGGACCAGTTGCAGATTCTGGGCCAGGGGTAGATCTTCAGAAGGGCACATAAAGGATCCATCCTCCTCCAGCTCCTGGATTTCATCCATGAGTGTGTGGGTCTGTATGGACAGAGACAAATTAGATGTTAGCTTGCCCACTACATATGTCAATCTGTTAGTAGTAACATGCAAAGTAACATGGCTAAACGACATTTGCTCAATAAACTTACAGAATATATCGGTTCCTCCCTCCTAGGCTGCACGGAAGTTGACGGCATGTCCACACTGGCAGTGGATTCCACAGTAGCTGAGCGATGATGGTGGCCTGCATGAGAAGCAAAGACACTATGTAAACACACACCTATGCATTGTTGACGGGTCAAAAGACATATGCCGAATTAGTTAACGGGTCAAAGCTGTCATGGGCACTTCAACAACGGGGCCAAATAAGCTTCAATTTCCATGCCATTATGTTGATAAATTTTTGGCCTACAACTACTTCCACATTGTTCTACTCAACTAAGCCAAACATTCAAGTTCAGCTTGTTATGTGGCTGACCACATCCCTTAGAGGCCATTAAAGTGGACCTTCACTCTGATTAAGAGTCTAGCTTCTATGTTTCCCACACCCTGTACATACAGATTGACCACATTACAAATCTTCCAACCTGCATCTACTGCATGTTATGAGCCTTTAAACATCAAAGATGGCGGCATATGGAATCCGCCATCTTATCAGGCAGCCTGCAAACAGTAAGTGCCTCCTGACTGTGCTGCTCTGCATTCTTGGACTGCTGACCTTTCCCTGACCCCAGCTCTGCTCTGTCTGAGCAAAACACAGCTATAACCCGCCCCCCTGTACCTTATCCCACTCTCCTCTCCTCAGTAAGTGTGATGCTTCGGAGTCAAGATGGCGGCGCCCGTATCCTAAATTGCCGAACAGAGTTGCAGCCCAGTGGTGGAAAGTATAATACATTACTGACTAAACATGTAAAATATATTAATTTTAGATGCTGAGGATTTTTTTTTGAAGAGTTTGGGCTTTTCATTAAATCAGGGTGAAGGTCCGGTTTAATGGGAACCCACAAACTTTTACACTCGGGTTCTATGTACATTCACGTCTTGTATGTGGACCAAAAATCTAAAGTTAAGTGGCCACACACATGCCACACCCTGGCCCAACACAGAAATCACCTACAAGCCACAGCCTAGGTGCCTGGCTTCCCAGATGTGTTACTGGCTAATTGTGCATGCTCACTAATTGTAAAGGTCACATAAATCTTACTCACCTGCAGGACGGGTCGGGGAATCTGTGTCCCTTAGGGCCGCGTGGCCTTCGACGGCGACTGGATGCATCAATCCATAAATCATCTCCTCAGCCGGGGTCAACTTGAGTTTGGAGGGAAAACCTCCTCCAGTTTTCATGCTGCAAAACAGAGTTAGGGTAATTTAGAACCAGGTGGCCAATACAACATCCAGTCTAATCCTAAAGCTAACATTTTTACCTGTCAATCCGCCTTTGATTTTCTTTCTTCCGTGCAGCATATTTGAGGTCCGATATCTTGCGCTGAATCTGTACAACATCCTTTAACTCTTCCCCCGCTGCATTCACTTGTCTGGTTAGGTCTGCCAAGATGTTGGCTCTGCGCTGTTTGGTGGTGTTTTTTGATCTGCGCCCATATAGCTCATCATAAACTAAGGTCAGGCCACTAGCCAAGGCCATAATTTGGGCCTCACCAAAACGCCCACTCAACTGCCCTCTTCGCAATGTGCGCCCTGTTGTTTTGGGTTGTGGGTCCTCCATGGTGTCATCCAAATGGGGTGACATCCTTGGCTGGGTTTGTGGGGTATAATGCAGGGAATGGTGGCTGCCTGGGGATTGGCCTGGACTGGGCAAGGGACTGGGTGTTCTGGCCTGGCTGGCCACAGAAGTCCCAGGTGTTGATGTGGCATAGTAACCTTGCCTTTCCACCTGTGCCGGTGCCAAATGTGGGCGAGCAGGAGAGCTTCGTTCGGAGCCTGAAGTAGTGCTGCCCTTGGAGGTAGTAGGGCGGACCAAGGGTGAGGGCGATCTTGCAGGGCCGGCCCTCTTCTGTTTTTTTTTTTGGCACACTCTTGGTGGGCTGCGGGACCTGGTTCGGCCTCTTTGTGGGCTGCATGGCCTGCTGTGGCGTCTAGGGGGGCTGCGGGACCTGGTTCGGCCTCGAGGGGGGCTGCGGGACCTGGTTCGGCCTCTTTGTGGGCTGCGTGGCCTGCTGCGGCATCTAGGGGGGCTGCGGGACCTGGTTCGGCCTCGAGGGGGGCTGCGGGACCTGGTTCGGCCTCTTTGTGGGCTGCGTGGCCTGCTGCGGCGTCTAGGGGGGCTGCGGGACCTGGTTCGGCCTCTTTGTGGGCTGCGTGGCCTGCTGCGGCGTCTAGGGGGGCTGCGGGACCTGGTTCGGCCTCGAGGGGGGCTGCGTGGCCTGCTGCGGCGTCTAGGGGGGCTGCGGGACCTGGTTCGGCCTCGAGGGGGGCTGCGTGGCCTGCTGCGGCGTCTAGGGGGGCTGCGGGACCTGGTTCTGCCTCGAGGGGGACTGCGGGACCTACTGCGGACTATTGTGGGTGTTGTAGTGGGGCAGGGTGGGGTGGGTCTTCGGACCCTCTTACCCGTTTTTGGCCCAGTAGCCATACTAGCCTTTGTGGCCTGGGTCTTTGGTTTGCCTGCCTGCTCCTTTTTTTGCCCATAGCTGGTAGTTGGCTTGGCCGGCGTTTTGGTACTAGGCCGTAATTTTGCTTTTGGCTGCTGCGACCTGGTTTTGGGCCCTTCGGAAGGCTCCTGCCGTTTGGCTGCCTTCTTCCCCGTTTGCTCCTTTCCAGTTTTGCCAGGAGGTTTTTTGGGTGCCATTTTGATTTTCTCAAATAATCAGCTGTGTGTGCAGGGACCTTTAAGTAAGCAAGCCAGCGTGTGACGTACGTTCGCACGGCCGTGCGGAACCCGCTGAGGCATTGCGTACGTTCGCACGGCCGTGCGGAACGCGCTGGGGCGTTACTTATCTGCTGCCGAGAACAAGAAGCAAGATGGCACCCACTATCTTCACCCGCCAACAAGAAGAGATCATCATGTTCGTAAGTGTATTCGATGGACTTTTGTTAGATTAGGAAATGCTGCTCTATATGTGAAGGAAGCGCAGGAATAAATGGCTTTGGTTAAAAATGTGATAAACTACATGCACAACCAAAGGCACGCCACACACGTGCCAAACAACATTTAGGCCATATTGTGAAATTACTGAACACTAGAAATGTGTGTGTGTTAATGTAATTACCCCAAAAAATGTTTTGCTGACACATATTGATATGTATTTAGAAGTAAAGTCGATGTTTTCTTTATGTTTTGTAGACCATGCTGGAGCGCAGGTACGACTACCTGCCCAACACATTTGAAAAACGCAACGTCGCCCTGGAGATAATCTCGAGCATCCAACAGCAGACCAACACCACCTTCACCCACACGCAGATCATGCAGCATTGGTCGGACCTCAAACGGCTGCACATGCCCCGGGTGCGGAGGTTCTTCGGAATCCATTTTCCAAGTAAGTAGATTGCGATTGCATGCAATATGTAACTAAGACAGAAGGTAGGACTTTACTTAGAATGCCTTTTCTTTTCTAGTGTTGGAAATGGATTACCGAATTCGCCGCACCCGGAGGCGCAGAGGCCGACCAGTGCTGCATGATTCTGCAGCTGGGAGTGAAGGTGGTGGATCTCCAGGGCGACGGGCCGACCCCTCCTCTGTGGCCTCCTCAGACCAGCCCCTGGACCTTACCACAGAGGAGGGGCGGCACAGCGTGGGCAGGCAGTCGTACCCTGCCACGCATGCGGGATCCTCTGGTATGTCACTCTTCATGTCTACACCAAAAAAGAGAATTGCTAGCTCCTGATATCACCAAACTGAATCCTTTATTCTGTATTTGTAGATGTTTCGGTTGCGGGTGAAGTAGTGGGTCAGGAGGCAGCAGATAGGAGCCCACAAGACCCTGGAGAAGGTGAGTGATGTGACCCAGACTTAGCTCAAAACATTGGAGGACTGCGGAATCAGACATCCAAACTAACCATTTGGCCCATGTTTCTACAGGCACTTCTTCACAGCAGAGCCAGGAACCAGGACCTCAGGGTGTTGTCCCCAACGAGCCATCTCTCGGCCACCAACCAAGTAAGTAGTCATGTCATTGTAGAGCTTTCGGTCTAAATTCCCCTGAACACAAATACACATAATGCCCTAGTCAATGGCAATATAAGAGGGACCTGTGGCCACTGAATTAGCTTAATTAGTTGCCCAACTGTCCTGTGGCCACTGAATTAGCTTAATTAGTTGCCCAACTGTCCTGTGGCCACTGAATTAGCTTAATTAGTTGCCCAACTGTCCTGTGGCCACTGAATTAGCTTAATTAGTTGCCCAACTGTCCTGTGGCCACTGAATTAGCTTAATTAGTTGCCCAACTGTCCTGTGGCCACTGAATTAGCTTAATTAGTTGCCCAACTGTCCTGTGGCCACTGAATTAGCTTAATTAGTTGCCCAACTGTCCTGTGGCCACTGAATTAGCTTAATTAGTTGCCCAACTGTCCTGTGGCCACTGAATTAGCTTAATTAGTTGCCCAACTGTCCTGTGGCCACTGAATTAGCTTAATTAGTTGCCCAACTGTCCTGTGGCCACTGAATTAGCTTAATTAGTTGCCCAACTGTCCTGTGGCCACTGAATTAGCTTAATTAGTTGCCCAACTGTCCTGTGGCCACTGAATTAGCTTAATTAGTTGCCCAACTGTCCTGTGGCCACTGAATTAGCTTAATTAGTTGCCCAACTGTCCTGTGGCCACTTCCTAACCTTAATTCCTGTGATTAATCATATGTGCATTATACTTAATTTGTTTCTTTAAATACATTAATTACACAGGTGATAAACATGTATTGTTCTCCGAATAATTTGAATTTCTGATTTTTTGCCAGGGACCACAAGACAGCGACTTGCTGATATCAATCGGAGGGTCCTTGAGTTGGTGGCCGATCTGCAGGCGATGCGGGACACGTTGGGGACAACAGAAGAGGAAGACTAGTGTCCTGGTTCCTGGCCCTGTTGATTTGTACATTTGTACATAGTTGTCTTTGTACATAGTTTTATTTTTGACCCCCAAATTTTAATTGTATATAGTTGTTTGATTTTAAACAAATATTTTCTTGTATATAGTTTTAATAATTAAAGTAAAAACCAGTGTATATATTTAGAGGAAACAAATAGAAATGTGTATATAGTTAAACATTTTTTAGGGCCAAAGTGGCCAACAATAGTTGTCTTACAAATGCCAATTGAGCATTAAAAATCAAAAAAACAAAAAAACAACATGTTGTCCCATTTATTTGCACACATACATTTTACAAAAACAAGGGGACAATGACATATTTGAAACTCAAGATTGTGATGTCCGTGAAGTGATTTGGGTAAGTTTGAGGGACCTAAAATGGAAGAAGAACCAAGGCGCTAAGTGATTTGGGTAAGTTTTAGGGACCTAAAATGGAAGAAGAACCAAGGCGCTATGTGATTTGGGTAAGTTTTAGGGACCTAAAATGGAAGAAGAAACAAGGCGCTAAGTGATTTGGGTAAGTTTTAGGGACCTAAAATGGAAGAAGAACCAAGGCGCTAAGTGATTGGGGTAAGTTTGAGAGTGTGAAAATGGAAGAAGAACCAAGGCGCTAAGTGATTGGGGTAAGTTTGAGGGTGTGAAAATGGAAGAAGAACCAAGGCGCTAAGTGATTGGGGTAAGTTTTAGGGACCTAAAATGGAAGAAGAACCAAGGCGCTAAGTGATTTGGGTAAGTTTGAGGGTGTGAAAATGGAAGAAGAACCAAGGCGCTAAGTGATTGGGGTAAGTTTGAGGGACCTAAAATGGAAGAAGAACCAAGGCGCTAAGTGATTGGGGTAAGTTTTAGGGACCTAAAATGGAAGAAGAACCAAGGCGCTATGTGATTTGGGTAAGTTTTAGGGACCTAAAATGGAAGAAGAACCAAGGCGCTAAGTGATTGGGGTAAGTTTGAGAGTGTGAAAATGGAAGAAGAACCAAGGCGCTAAGTGATTGGGGTAAGTTTGAGGGTGTGAAAATGGAAGAAGAACCAAGGCGCTAAGTGATTGGGGTAAGTTTTAGGGACCTAAAATGGAAGAAGAACCAAGGCGCTAAGTGATTTGGGTAAGTTTGAGGGTGTGAAAATGGAAGAAGAACCAAGGCGCTAAGTGATTGGGGTAAGTTTGAGGGACCTAAAATGGAAGAAGAACCAAGGCGCTAAGTGATTGGGGTAAGTTTTAGGGACCTAAAATGGAAGAAGAACCAAGGCGCTATGTGATTTGGGTAAGTTTTAGGGACCTAAAATGGAAGAAGAAACAAGGCGCTAAGTGATTTGGGTAAGTTTTAGGGACCTAAAATGGAAGAAGAACCAAGGCGCTAAGTGATTGGGGTAAGTTTTAGGGACCTAAAATGGAAGAAGAACCAAGGCGCTAAGTGATTGGGGTAAGTTTGAGAGTGTGAAAATGGAAGAAGAACCAAGGCGCTAAGTGATTGGGGTAAGTTTGAGGGTGTGAAAATGGAAGAAGAACCAAGGCGCTAAGTGATTTGGGTAAGTTTTAGGGACCTAAAATGGAAGAAGAACCAAGGCGCTATGTGATTTGGGTAAGTTTTAGGGACCTAAAATGGAAGAAGAAACAAGGCGCTAAGTGATTGGGGTAAGTTTTAGGGACCTAAAATGGAAGAAGAACCAAGGCGCTATGTGATTGGGGTAAGTTTTAGGGACCTAAAATGGAAGAAGAACCAAGGCGCTAAGTGATTTGGGTAAGTTTTAGGGACCTAAAATGGAAGAAGAACCAAGGCGCTATGTGATTTGGGTAAGTTTGAGGGTGTGAAAATGGAAGAAGAAACAAGGCGCTAAGTGATTGGGGTAAGTTTGAGGGTGTGAAAATGGAAGAAGAACCAAGGCGCTAAGTGATTGGGGTAAGTTAGAGGGTGTGAAAATGGAAGAAGAAACAAGGCGCTAAGTGATTGGGGTAAGTTTTAGGGACCTAAAATGGAAGAAGAACCAAGGCGCTAAGTGATTTGGGTAAGTTTTAGGGACCTAAAAGGGAAGAAGAACCAAGGCGCTAAGTGATTGGGGTAAGTTTGAGGGTGTGAAAATGGAAGAAGAACCAAGGCGCTAAGTGATTGGGGTAAGTTTTAGGGACCTAAAATGGAAGAAGAACCAAGGCGCTAAGTGATTTGGGTAAGTTTGAGGGTGTGAAAATGGAAGAAGAACCAAGGCGCTAAGTGATTGGGGTAAGTTTGAGGGACCTAAAATGGAAGAAGAACCAAGGCGCTAAGTGATTGGGGTAAGTTTTAGGGACCTAAAATGGAAGAAGAAACAAGGCGCTAAGTGATTGGGGTAAGTTTTAGGGACCTAAAATGGAAGAAGAACCAAGGCGCTAAGTGATTGGGGTAAGTTTTAGGGACCTAAAATGGAAGAAGAACCAAGGCGCTAAGTGATTGGGGTAAGTTTTAGGGACCTAAAATGGAAGAAGAACCAAGGCGCTAAGTGATTGGGGTAAGTTTGAGAGTGTGAAAATGGAAGAAGAACCAAGGCGCTAAGTGATTGGGGTAAGTTTGAGGGTGTGAAAATGGAAGAAGAACCAAGGCGCTAAGTGATTGGGGTAAGTTTTAGGGACCTAAAATGGAAGAAGAACCAAGGCGCTAAGTGATTTGGGTAAGTTTGAGGGTGTGAAAATGGAAGAAGAACCAAGGCGCTAAGTGATTTGGGTAAGTTTGAGGGTGTGAAAATGGAAGAAGAACCAAGGCGCTAAGTGATTGGGGTAAGTTTTAGGGACCTAAAATGGAAGAAGAACCAAGGCGCTAAGTGATTGGGGTAAGTTTTAGGGACCTAAAATGGAAGAAGAACCAAGGCGCTAAGTGATTGGGGTAAGTTTGAGAGTGTGAAAATGGAAGAAGAACCAAGGCGCTAAGTGATTGGGGTAAGTTAGAGGGTGTGAAAATGGAAGAAGAAACAAGGCGCTAAGTGATTGGGGTAAGTTTTAGGGACCTAAAATGGAAGAAGAACCAAGGCGCTAAGTGATTTGGGTAAGTTTGAGGGTGTGAAAATGGAAGAAGAACCAAGGCGCTAAGTGATTTGGGTAAGTTTTAGGGACCTAAAATGGAAGAAGAACCAAGGCGCTAAGTGATTTGGGTAAGTTTTAGGGACCTAAAATGGAAGAAGAACCAAGGCGCTAAGTGATTGGGGTAAGTTTTAGGGACCTAAAATGGAAGAAGAACCAAGGCGCTATGTGATTTGGGTAAGTTTGAGGGTGTGAAAATGGAAGAAGAAACAAGGCGCTAAGTGATTGGGGTAAGTTTGAGGGTGTGAAAATGGAAGAAGAACCAAGGCGCTAAGTGATTGGGGTAAGTTAGAGGGTGTGAAAATGGAAGAAGAACCAAGGCGCTAAGTGATTGGGGTAAGTTTTAGGGACCTAAAATGGAAGAAGAACCAAGGCGCTAAGTGATTTGGGTAAGTTTGAGGGTGTGAAAATGGAAGAAGAACCAAGGCGCTAAGTGATTGGGGTAAGTTTGAGGGTGTGAAAATGGAAGAAGAACCAAGGCGCTAAGTGATTGGGGTAAGTTTTAGGGACCTAAAATGGAAGAAGAACCAAGGCGCTAAGTGATTGGGGTAAGTTTGAGGGTGTGAAAATGGAAGAAGAACCAAGGCGCTAAGTGATTGGGGTAAGTTTGAGGGACCTAAAATGGAAGAAGAACCAAGGCGCTAAGTGATTGGGGTAAGTTTTAGGGACCTAAAATGGAAGAAGAAACAAGGCGCTAAGTGATTGGAGTAAGTTTTAGGGACCTAAAATGGAAGAAGAACCAAGGCGCTAAGTGATTGGGGTAAGTTTTAGGGACCTAAAATGGAAGAAGAACCAAGGCGCTAAGTGATTGGGGTAAGTTTTAGGGACCTAAAATGGAAGAAGAACCAAGGCGCTAAGTGATTGGGGTAAGTTTGAGAGTGTGAAAATGGAAGAAGAACCAAGGCGCTAAGTGATTGGGGTAAGTTTGAGGGTGTGAAAATGGAAGAAGAACCAAGGCGCTAAGTGATTGAGGTAAGTTTTAGGGACCTAAAATGGAAGAAGAACCAAGGCGCTAAGTGATTTGGGTAAGTTTGAGGGTGTGAAAATGGAAGAAGAACCAAGGCGCTAAGTGATTTGGGTAAGTTTGAGGGTGTGAAAATGGAAGAAGAACCAAGGCGCTAAGTGATTGGGGTAAGTTTTAGGGACCTAAAATGGAAGAAGAACCAAGGCGCTAAGTGATTGGGGTAAGTTTTAGGGACCTAAAATGGAAGAAGAACCAAGGCGCTAAGTGATTGGGGTAAGTTTGAGAGTGTGAAAATGGAAGAAGAACCAAGGCGCTAAGTGATTGGGGTAAGTTAGAGGGTGTGAAAATGGAAGAAGAAACAAGGCGCTAAGTGATTGGGGTAAGTTTTAGGGACCTAAAATGGAAGAAGAACCAAGGCGCTAAGTGATTTGGGTAAGTTTGAGGGTGTGAAAATGGAAGAAGAACCAAGGCGCTAAGTGATTTGGGTAAGTTTTAGGGACCTAAAATGGAAGAACCAAGGCGCTAAGTGATTTGGGTAAGTTTTAGGGACCTAAAATGGAAGAAGAACCAAGGCGCTAAGTGATTGGGGTAAGTTTTAGGGACCTAAAATGGAAGAAGAACCAAGGCGCTATGTGATTTGGGTAAGTTTGAGGGTGTGAAAATGGAAGAAGAAACAAGGCGCTAAGTGATTGGGGTAAGTTTGAGGGTGTGAAAATGGAAGAAGAACCAAGGCGCTAAGTGATTGGGGTAAGTTAGAGGGTGTGAAAATGGAAGAAGAACCAAGGCGCTAAGTGATTGGGGTAAGTTTTAGGGACCTAAAATGGAAGAAGAACCAAGGCGCTAAGTGATTTGGGTAAGTTTGAGGGTGTGAAAATGGAAGAAGAACCAAGGCGCTAAGTGATTGGGGTAAGTTTGAGGGACCTAAAATGGAAGAAGAACCAAGGCGCTAAGTGATTGGGGTAAGTTTTAGGGACCTAAAATGGAAGAAGAAACAAGGCGCTAAGTGATTGGGGTAAGTTTTAGGGACCTAAAATGGAAGAAGAACCAAGGCGCTAAGTGATTGGGGTAAGTTTTAGGGACCTAAAATGGAAGAAGAACCAAGGCGCTAAGTGATTGGGGTAAGTTTTAGGGACCTAAAATGGAAGAAGAACCAAGGCGCTAAGTGATTGGGGTAAGTTTGAGAGTGTGAAAATGGAAGAAGAACCAAGGCGCTAAGTGATTGGGGTAAGTTTGAGGGTGTGAAAATGGAAGAAGAACCAAGGCGCTAAGTGATTGGGGTAAGTTTTAGGGACCTAAAATGGAAGAAGAACCAAGGCGCTAAGTGATTTGGGTAAGTTTGAGGGTGTGAAAATGGAAGAAGAACCAAGGCGCTAAGTGATTGGGGTAAGTTTGAGGGACCTAAAATGGAAGAAGAACCAAGGCGCTAAGTGATTGGGGTAAGTTTTAGGGACCTAAAATGGAAGAAGAACCAAGGCGCTAAGTGATTTGGGTAAGTTTTAGGGACCTAAAATGGAAGAAGAACCAAGGCGCTAAGTGATTGGGGTAAGTTTGAGAGTGTGAAAATGGAAGAAGAACCAAGGCGCTAAGTGATTGGGGTAAGTTAGAGGGTGTGAAAATGGAAGAAGAAACAAGGCGCTAAGTGATTGGGGTAAGTTTTAGGGACCTAAAATGGAAGAAGAACCAAGGCGCTAAGTGATTTGGGTAAGTTTGAGGGTGTGAAAATGGAAGAAGAACCAAGGCGCTAAGTGATTTGGGTAAGTTTTAGGGACCTAAAATGGAAGAAGAACCAAGGCGCTAAGTGATTTGGGTAAGTTTTAGGGACCTAAAATGGAAGAAGAACCAAGGCGCTAAGTGATTGGGGTAAGTTTTAGGGACCTAAAATGGAAGAAGAACCAAGGCGCTATGTGATTTGGGTAAGTTTGAGGGTGTGAAAATGGAAGAAGAAACAAGGCGCTAAGTGATTGGGGTAAGTTTGAGGGTGTGAAAATGGAAGAAGAACCAAGGCGCTAAGTGATTGGGGTAAGTTAGAGGGTGTGAAAATGGAAGAAGAACCAAGGCGCTAAGTGATTGGGGTAAGTTTTAGGGACCTAAAATGGAAGAAGAACCAAGGCGCTAAGTGATTTGGGTAAGTTTGAGGGTGTGAAAATGGAAGAAGAACCAAGGCGCTAAGTGATTGGGGTAAGTTTGAGGGACCTAAAATGGAAGAAGAACCAAGGCGCTAAGTGATTGGGGTAAGTTTTAGGGACCTAAAATGGAAGAAGAACCAAGGCGCTAAGTGATTGGGGTAAGTTTTAGGGACCTAAAATGGAAGAAGAACCAAGGCGCTAAGTGATTGGGGTAAGTTTGAGAGTGTGAAAATGGAAGAAGAACCAAGGCGCTAAGTGATTGGGGTAAGTTAGAGGGTGTGAAAATGGAAGAAGAAACAAGGCGCTAAGTGATTGGGGTAAGTTTTAAGGGAGGTCAAGGGAAAAGGCAGAAGAACGCTAAGTGGTTAGGGTGAGCTTTAAGGGAGCTCCAGGGAAAAGGCAGGAGAGCGCTAAGTGGTTAGGGTGAGTTTAGTGATGGAAGTGAAATTATGTAGGCGAACACTTTAATGAGAGAAGTTTGTAGTGCGCAGGCGCAATATCGCAAGAATTTCGTCTGGACAGATACTTTAGGAAAAAATGAAGCAGGATGTAGCGGGAAAATGATAGGATTCGTGTGAGGATACGATGGGAAAAGGGCAAAAACGAAAGGCTACGTTGGTAGTTGGGCAAAATAAATCTGAACATTTTCGATGGAAAATGACATCCTCGTCTGCGTACTCTGGCATACGAGCACACGGACGCGCTACGGAAGGTTTACGAAGCATGCATAGAATCGATCGAACGTTCATGCGAGAGCGGGAAATTTTGAAAATCTTACGACGTCGGCACCAAACCGAAAGTTTGTTTGTGTCTCTCTGAATCGAGCCTCTAGAGTAGCAATGCAAACCATGCTTAGGCCTAAGTCTCTGGGTGGGTTGGGAGTTCCTCACCTTAAGAGATACTATCAGGCAGCCCAGATAGCACAAATACTTTCATATCATGCTATTACTGATGTCCCTAGCTGGGTCTCGATAGAGTCTGATATATGTAGCCCCTTGGTAATTGACAATACTTTATGGATCACCTCAAAATTTAGGAAACTGGACCACAATCCGATTATGGCCCACTCGTTAAGGTTATGGGATGACCTCAAGTTTTTGGATGGTCTCGCTTCGCCCCATTTACCTCTGGTTTCTATATGGGATAATCCAATGTTTCCCCCGGCCTTTACTGACCCTGGTAGGTTTCGTAGGTGGAGGGAAGGGGGAGCATCGAGACTGCTTGAGTTCATTCAGGGCACTTCTATGGCCACGTTTCCGCAGCTTAAGGAAAGGTTTCACCTTGACTCGAAGGACCTTTTTAGTTACTTGCAGATTGTGCATTTTGTTCGATCATTAAGCAAGACGGGAGCTGGACTGGATGAACTTACTTCTTGTGAAATTAGATGTAGAAGGGACCCTAGAGGGAAGGGGGGAGTGTCCGAAATTTACAATCAGCTATGTAAGCGCTTGGATTGCGCCAGTTTATCCTATAGAGGAAGGTGGGAACGGGATCTCCAAGCACCTAGAGACGAGCGCGTATGGCTGCAGATGTGGGCTAACTCCTTTGGAGTAGCGGCCCCGGTTATGGCTATTGAAGCAAATTTTAAGCTCATTACAAGATGGTACTTAGTCCCCGAACGAGTGGGACACTTTGCGGTTGGTGCCCAGAAATTTTGCTTTAGAGGGTGTGCCGAGACAGGCTCATATCGTCATATTTGGTGGGACTGCCCTATAGTGATAATTTTTGGAAAAAAAATATTTGAGTTCCTGAGCTCAGTAGTGGGCAGACATCTGGAACCTGATCCCTGGGTGGCTCTTCTTTGTAGTCCGGTTAATCATTGCTCAAAACCCCAAAAGACCCTTATATATCACATCGTGTCTGGAGCAAAATCAATAATCGCTAGAGCCTGGAGATCTCCGGTTCTTAGCTTTATGGCGTTTAAGAATAAGGTAAATTCCATAATGGCGATGGAAAAATTATCCGCATTACATGGGGGTAGCCTGGAGGATTTCCGAGAAGTGTGGTCTCCTTGGGTCCAGAGATTCATGCCTCCTCACTTTGATTCTGCCCTTCTGTCTATTTAATGTTGCAGGCTGCTTAGGTTTATACGAACCTTCCTCCCCCCCCCTTTTTTTTTTTATTCCTCCCACCTTCTTTCCCTTCCCCTCTTTCCTCTTTTTGGGCTTCCCTCTTCCTAGGTTCCCATGTGCCAGTATTTTCGGCGAAAGTAGAATGACATGTTTTTTAGAAGATTACTAATAACTTGACAATGAATCCTAGCCTGATTATTAAGGCTTCTGAATGAATGTTATGTTTGTATAGCGAGACAATTTTATGGATAGCTAATGTTTTTTTTTTCTTTTCTCTTTGGAGAGTACTGGAAAATACTTGTCGAAACGTCTGTGCAGTGTTCATGCTAATTGTATTTTCCAAGAGATTACCTGTGCTATTGTACTGATGTCTGTATATTTTCTTAATAAAAAGAATTGAATAAGAAAAAAAGGGTGCGCCTGCCAAGGAGGGGGACCCTATGTCATTTTTTTTTAATTAACCCCTTATGTTCTTTCAGCCAGAAGGTGTAAAAGGCTTCCAGCAGCAGTAGTGCAGAAGCCAAAGTGACTGGCGAGGTACAGAGTGTCAGATGGATGGGAGATAAGTATTAAAGTGGACCAAAACCCAGGATTTTGACTATCCTGGGTTTTGGTCCACTCCCCAGGGCATCCCGATCGGGGGTGCCCCGCTATGTGAAACCCCCCAGATCTCCCCGCATTAACTCACCTCACCGTGGTCCTCCGGCGCATGCACAGCTGCTCGTCCGTTCAGTGCGTTTGGAGCCGCTGAGCTATGCACGTCTGAGCGACGTCTTAGCTTAGCGGCTCCGAGCGCTGGCGGCCGCATCTTGCGCTTCCCACGGCGGTCATTCTCAAATGGCCTGTGTGGGCGCGCACCCTGCTAGAGGGATAGTGGCGATGCGGCCCGCGCATGTGCCGTTGGACCGGGATTAAGGTAAGTGTATAGGGCGACCTGGGGGGTTTCACACAGCGGGGCATCCCGATTTTGGATGCCCTGCGGGGAGGGAATGGATCGGCCCGGGAATCTATAAGATCCAGCTGGGTTTTTGGTCCACTTTAAAAAAACAAATAAAATAAGGTTTTCTGTGTGTTTTTTTTTTTTTTTTTACATTCAACCCTTTGTGAACTGGTAAGGGGTCCAGGAGATCCCTATACCAGTTCACAAGGCTTAGGGGCTGGCAAGTGAGGGATTCTAGCCTGCAGGACCACAAACCCGCCTACGGTGTGCAAGGGCCAGAGGCTGGTCCTTGCACCCTCTTCTATGCCATGGAATTTTTTAGACCCCTGAGCCGCAACTCTCCACCACAAAGGGGCCCACTGAGACCATGCCCCCCGAGGGCCCACATAAACCTGGAGCCGGCCCTGGTTGGTGGGCTTTGAGGAGAGGGCTGGGGAACACTGGCTTATACAGCTTGCCTGAAACAACGTGGCAAAACCCAGCTCTTGCACCTATTGTAAAGTACCACTAGATGGCAGTGCTGTCCAAATGATAAACACGTAAGATCAAAACTAGAATGCTATATATATGAACACCAGGAATACGTTGCTATGCAAAAACGTGACAAGTTTTTAATAAAGGTGATACAAAAAGTGATACAAAAAATGAATAATGGTAATCAGTAATAAGTATACGCTATACAGAATCAAGATTATATACAAATCAGCCATTAGGTGGCAAAATGGAGATACCATGCAGATACAGAGAATCAAAAATTTCAGCATTGTAAATGGTGAAGATAATGCGAATACAGCAACGCAGAAGAAATGGTAAAACTCCGTAGTGCATAAGGTCCAAATCAACCTAATGCATAGGAACAAACAAGCAATAATAGTTAACACATGATCAAAAGAGATTACAGACTCCTTACCCTCCTGACGAAGGTTTAGAACAGTGGTCCCCAACCTTTTTTTCACCGTGGACCGGTTCAGGCTTTGGTTCAGGATTTGGTAATTTTACCGCGGCCCGGTGGGGCATTGGGGGGGGGGGCTGACTGGGGGCGGGGCTGGGGGTGTGGCTGGGGTCGGTGCAGCGGCATTGATTGTTAATATTGTTTTGATTCAATCATTTTAATGTTAACGTATTTAATCATGCCTTCGAAATAAAATACAGTTACAGAAAAAAATAAATAGAACGTGATTTAAAATTTTAATTCTCTAAATTCTAGTGACTAGAACGCTAAATCAATGAGAACCCATTACTACAATACTACACAGTGCCCCCATAGGTGTTCCACAGGAATAGCAGCAAAGGCATAGGCTGTCTGGGCATGCTGGGAGTTGTAGTTTGGCAACTCCTAGGAGGCAGCAGTGAAGATCACTTACCACTGAGCTTCACTGCTGCCTCAACCGCACTTGCAGTCCCCTCCGCCGCCGCTCCATGCCGCCTCCTCTTCACCAATTCACACTGCCACTTAGCCACCGCATCCTCACCTGTGGCCACTATTGAGATCACAGGCCTGCTGTGTTCGGGTGAGAGCTACGGGAGTGCTTCGGGTCGGCGGGGGGTTTTGGGGGTGGGGTGGCTCGGGTCTGCCGCGGCTGTCGCTTCTAATGTTGCAGCTCTTCCTATACAGGCCGTGTGCGGTGATATCATCTCATTGCGCGCGGCCTGTATAGAAGCACTGAGTGCAGGTGGGTGCAGGGATGATGTAAGGGGCGGGGGGTTGGAGCGCGGGGCGCGATAGCCTCAGGGCCCGGCACCATTTGAGCCACGGGCCGGTAGCGGTCCGCGGCCCGGGGGTTGAGGACCACTGGTTTAGAGCACCGAAACGTTGAGGGTTTCTTGGTGTCATATATCCACTTGACTCTTGATTCTGTAATCTCTTTTGATCATGTGTTAACTATTATTGCTTGTTTGTTCCTATACATTAAGTTGATTTGGATCTTATGCACTACGGAGTTTTACCATTTCTTCTGCGTTGCTATATTCGCATTATCTTCACCATTTACAATGCTGACATTTTTGATTCTCTGTATCTACATGGTATCTCCGTGGGCATAACTCCATTTTGCCACCTAGTGGCTGATTTGTATATAATCTTGATACTGTATAGCATATACTTATTACTGATTACCATTATTCATTTTTTGTATCACTTTTTGTATCACCTTTATTAAAAACTTGTCACTTTTTTGCATAGCAACATATTCGGGGTGTTCAAATATATAGCATTCTAGTTTTGATCTTACAGTATATATAGTGTGCAGTGAGTGGGCACACTTGGCTATCTATTCTAAGTATGTCACACACCCCGCTTCAAGAAATTCATAACATGTGGGTAATACTGACCTGTAGAGGGCGATATGCAGAGATGCCAGGAAAAAAGAGAGCCCCTCCCAGTCCATAAATACCTGGGACCTCCCACTCATTACCCAGTCTTCATCTCTGCAGTCGGCGAGCAAGTCAGAAGATGTGGTCTCCTCCTTGCACAGGGGGATATCAGGTAGCCGGGATGACTCCCGGCCCTTTAGTTATCTATTTCTGCCCAGATCTTTTTTTTCTGTTACCTCATGCCTCCCAGCCTAGGCTGACGGTCCGGGTAAGGGTAGAAAAGCACCCTTGGTGCTTAAGAGCAAATGCTCTCCCGTGAGACCCTATATAAGAGGGTAGGCGGTCATCCGGGATGGTGACCCTGGTTTGGGATGCCCCGTCCCTTGGCCTTACACTTTGGGTGGTCCCCCCCTTTGGGTAATGCCCCTCTCTCTAGCGGGATAGCGGAGGGTAGGAGCAGGGCCCCTTATTCGGTGTTAGGTCCAAATTTTGTAATCATTAATTCTTAATAATGTTTTAATGTATTAATTTATTAAATTATCCTCCCAATAGTTATTAACTTATTTATTACTTCATAACAGCTTGTATTTCTCTGTCAAAACGGCGCTGTGGCCGCCATTTTTATGCAGGCTATCTCCCTGAGGTAAAAGGGGCCGGGCGTCAGGGTCAAAGCCACGGCCCGCTCCCCTCCTTCTGTCTCTTCTGAGACCGGCGCCGCGGCCACACATGGCTGCGGTGCCGGCCTTTTTGCATTGTCATGGCGGAGGGGAGCTTCTCCCCTCACGCTTTCACTCTTGGGGGCGGGGCCGGGCTTTCCAGGGCTGCGGCCCGCCCCTGTGTCACAGGCACCGCTGAGGTGCTTTTCTCTGTGCCTGTTTCCTCAGAAGGAGCTGGCCACGCCCCCCTTCTCTCCTCAGAGCTGCTCTTTACCTCACGGAGAGAGGAAGCTGTCTTCAGGACCACAGTGAGTGGCCCCGTGGGCCCCCCTTCTGTCCCATCACCTATAATTATATATTTTTATGTCATATATATATATATATTTTATACTCCGCTTTTCTTATTAGCCTTTTTTATTATGTCTTTCAGATATAACCTACAGTGGTGTTAGGGGGTTTCTCCCGGTCCTAGGGTCCCTGGGTTCTAAATTGGCTTATTGCAAATCCTCCCACTTGGGACATTAAAGGGGCATCCCGGGTTGCTTATATGCATAATTCCCTCGGTCATTGCAACCAACTACAAGTTCACCTTATGGAGGCATCCCCGGATACTGGGCTCGGGCTCCCCTCGGGGCAATCCCGGAAGTGTATGGGGTGTGGGGCATCCCTTACTGGCGATGATGTATATCTGTGTATACCATGCGCACAGCAGACTATTACGCGGCAGTCCAGACCCCAGGCATCTGGTTCAGCGCCGCCGGTCTCTCCTCCCCCCCCCCTCCCAGTTTGATCCGTGCCCAGTCTGACGTTGTCATGGGCGGGCAGTTGCAATCGGAGATGTGTGCCCGATTGGCCAATCTTGAAAAATTATTTTCCAGCACGGTCACCAGAAAGGCTCCGGCTAAGAGAAAGCACTTGTCGCCTTCACCGGCGGCCGACTTGGATGATCTTGATAATCTGGACTGGTCTGATTACTCCCAACTTGAGGAAGGGGAGGTATATGAAGAATCAGATCATTCAGACGATCAGCAGTTTGTGGGTGCTGATACCGAGCGGGGCTTGGGGAGGTCTTCGGATACTCCTAATGTTCTGGCTCAGATGTTTGAGGTTTTGGCTATTTCTCCTCCTGAGGCGGTTCCACAGCAAAAGGGGGAATTTTTCGAAGAATCCAGCCCGCGCTTGGAATTTCCTAACCAAAAGCATTTTGATGGGATTATTGCTAAGGAATGGGAGAGGCCTGCCCGGCTCCCGGGTGTCCCTCAGGGTTGGGACAAAAAATATCCCTTTCCCTTGGATACGGTTAAGCGTTGGGTGTCCCCTCCCGAGGTGGATGCACAGACTCTGGGTTTATCCAACACTACTGTTTTAAATTCTCCTGATTGCTCCACGCTTAAAGATGGTGAGGATAAACGCATTGACCAAATGGCTTGTCATGGTTTTGCCAGTGTTGGGTCAGCCATCTTCCCTTTGTGGGATTACGACTCTTTGGTGAGAAGTTGGATTCAGTTGCCAAGGGTGGTAAGTTACCTCAACGCAAAAAACAGCGTCGTCCCTTTCGGGGGGGGGGGGGGGCGGGTTCCTTTGCTCCTTCCTTTCGTGGGGCTAGAGCTGGCAGAGGAATTGTTTTCCCCGCAGCCAGAGGAGATTCCTGGAACAGGGGCAGAGGACGTGCCCGCCCAGGATACAGCTGGGGCTCTAAGCCCAAACCTGCTGCCAAGCCAGCTCAGCAATGAGGGGGCGCCCTCACCCATGTGGGTGGGGGGACGGCTGCAACACTTCTCCCAGGTCTGGGACCGGGAGGTCTGGGACAGATGGATCCGGGAAGTGGTGACTTTCGGCTACAAGCTGGAGTTCAAGCTCCGGCCCCCTCCCAGATTCCTCAGGTCTCGGGTGCCTTCGGACCTTCTGGCCGCGCAGGAGCTCCAGGCGGCAGTAAAGAGTCTGTTGGATATGGCAGTTATTTGCCCAGTGCCCCCCTCAGACAGGGGTCGGGGCTTTTATTCCAATCTGTTCACGGTGCTCAAGAAGGACAGCTCGGTTCGACCCATTCTGGATCTAAAGATCCTCAACAGGTTCGTCCGTACGTGGAAATTTCGCATGGAAACGCTGCGTTCAGCTATCCATTCTCTTCGGCAGGGGGACTTTCTGACGTCCGTAGACATCAAGGACGCCTATCTGCATGTGCCGATTTTTCCAGTGCACCAGAGATTTCTCAGGTTCGTGGTGGAGGATCGGCATTTTCAGTTTGTGGCACTTCCTTTCGGTCTTACCTCGGCTCCAAGGGTTTTCACCAAGGTGCTGGCCGGGGTGATGGCTCTCCTCAGAGCCCAGGGTATTCGCATTGTCCCTTATCTGGACGACCTTCTCATTATGGCATCTTCCTTCAGCCAAGCGGTATTGGACACCAGAACTGTGGTGTCCACTCTGGAGAGATTCGGGTGGGTGATCAACTACCCCAAGTCCTCCCTTTCTCCGTCCAGGTTAGTGTCTTTTCTGGCAATGTCCCTGGATACTTCCCAGGCCAGGGTGTTTCTTCCTCAGTCCAAGGTTCTCTTGATTCAGGAGTTGGTTCGACTCCTCCTGTCTATCCCTCGTCCGGCCATCAGACTGGAGATGAGGCTGGTGGGATTGATGGTAGCCTCCTTCGAAGCGGTTCCCTTTGCTCAGTTCCACACAAGGACACTTCAGCTCCATCTGTTGGCGGCCTGGGACGGGTCGCCACTGTCGTTGGATCAGTCCTTCCTGATGACCCCCCGAGTTCGGTGCTCCCTTCAGTGGTGGCTGGATCCAATCAATCTGTCGAGGGGCAGATCCTTTCTGGCCCCTTGTTGGGAGACGGTCACCACGGATGCCAGTCTATCAGGATGGGGGGGGTTCTGGAAGGATCGTCAGTTTCAGGGACTGTGCGGGCCTCAGGAGGCTCACGAGTCCATCAATGTTCTGGAATTGAGGGCCATCAGGATTGTTCTGTTTCGCTTGACTCATCAGTTGCAAGGATTGCCGATTCAAGTCCGGTCGGACAATCGGACGGCGGTCGCCTACATCAATCACCAGGGAGGGACTCGCAGCAGGAGTGCCCTCAAGGAAGTGTCTTTGATTCTGGCCTGGACGGAGACCCACGTCCCGTGCATTTCAGCAGTTTACATTCCGGGAGCGGAGAACACGGAGGCGGACTCTCTGAGCAGGTTCTCAGCTCGCCGGGGGGAATGGTCTCTCAGCCCCAAACTGTTTCGCTTGATTTGTCTCAGGTGGGGGTCCCCGGTGGTGGACCTCTTTGCCTCTCATCACAATCACAAACTTCCGACATTTGTGTCTCTCTCACGGGATCCACTGGCTCTGGCAGTGGATGCCATGTCTCTGAAATGGAGGGATCTGGGGTTTCTGTATCTGTTCCCTCCGTTTCCCTTGGTGGCCAGAGTGGTGCGCAAGCTGGCCCTGGAGGGTGCGTCAGCAATTCTGGTGGCTCCAAGTTGGCCAAGACAGGTTTGGTTCGCAGATGTGGTAAGGTTAGCAGAGGATCAGTTCGTTCTGCCCCTGCTGCCGGATCTGCTCACCCAGGGTCAACTACGTTATGCCAATTTACCAACGCGTGGCTGCTGAAACCTCCATCTTGAAGGAGGAAGGTCTTTCCGATGCTGTGATTCGAACTCTCATTAGTGCTAGGAAGCGGTCTTCCTCTAATATCTACTATAGGACTTGGAGGTCTTATATTGATTGGTGTGAGATCAGGGCGTTGCCTTGTAGGGAATTTTCCATCTCCAGAATCCTGGAGTTTCTTCAACATGGTCTGGACCTGGGGCTCCAGCTTAGTACTCTGAAGGGGCAGGTTTCTGCCCTGGCGGTGTTCTTTCAAAGGTCATTTGCCCTACATCCTTTGGTTAAGACTTTTTTCCAGGGAGTCACGCACGTGCGGCCTCCTAGAAAACCTTTGCTCCCTGTTTGGGATTTGAATTTGGTTCTTTCTGCTCTTCGGGATTCTCCTTTTGAGCCCTTGAATGATATTACCTTGTCTTCACTTAGGCAGAAGGTGGCCTTTTTGGTAGCCATCACTTCGGTTAGGCGTGTCTCTGAGTTGGCGGCTTTGTCCATTCAAGCCCCGTACTTTGAGGGGCATCAGGACAAGGTGGTTTTTCGTTTCAAGTCCGATTTCCTTCCTAAGGTTGTTTCTGCCTTTCACCTAAACCAAGACATTGTTCTGCCCTCTCTGTGTCCTAATCCCAGCAATGACAAGGAGAGGGTCCTGCATTCTTTGGATGTGGTTCGTGTTGTGAAGTATTATTTGGAGGTAACGTCTTCCTTTCGTAAGACGGATGCCTTTTTTGTGGTGCCCTCCGGGCCCCGAAAAGGCTTGGCGCCTGCCAAGTCTTCCATTTGTAAATGGATCCGTCAGACCATAGTTGGGGCCTATTCTGCCAAAGGGAAGGTACCCCCTTTTCGTGTTACTGCTCATTCTACTCGTGCGGTTGGGGCGTCCTGGGCTTTTCAGCACCAGGCCTCTGTTGAGCAAGTTTGTAAGGCTGCTACTTGGTCTTCTGTTCACACTTTTTCCAAGTTTTACAAGGTTGATGTTCGGGCCTCAGCGGATGCTGTGTTTGGCCGCAAAGTTCTGCAAGCTGCAGTGGTTTAAGTTGTGCCTTGTTGCCTTGTTTTGGATCCCCGCCCTTTATGGACACTGCTGTTGGATGTCCCACACGTTATGAATTTCTTGAAGCGGGGTGTGTGACATACTTAGAATAATACCATTTTGTGAATATTCACCTGTAAAATGGGTATTATAAGTATGTCACACACCCCGCTTCACCCTGCCCTTTTGTATTCTGGATCCTTTATATGGTGAACTTTGCGTTGTTATGCTTTGTGTTGGGCTCTTCCTGGTCCCTTACCTTACTGCTGTTCTTATACTGGGTAATGAGTGGGAGGTCCCAGGAATTTATGGACCGGGAGGGGCTCTCTTTTTTCCTGGCATCTCTGCATATCGCCCTCTACAGGTCAGTATTACCCACACGTTATGAATTTCTTGAAGCGGGGTGTGTGACATACTTATAATACCCATTTTACAGGTGAGTATTCACAAAAAGATGTTTTGGTTAGAAAATTGAAGCACATGCGACAAGGCTGACTAATTAAATTCATCCAATCAAATAAGCTCAAAAATGCAGGCGAACATTTAATGTTTCCATGCAAAAATCGGCTCGATTTTCCAGCTGAGAATCGCAAAACTCTGAAAGAGTCTCTGGTGCTGAGAAGCTTTACCCCAAATGGTGCATTTGTTTTATTTTACACAGCTTAAAGAAGTCCTAAACCCACCCTGGAGTCTATGAGACTCCAGGGCAGGCATACTCGCTCCCCAATTGGAGTGCCCCATTGTGTGATACCCCCAAGTCGCCCAAAAACTTACCTTCATTCCTGCTCCAATGGCACATGCACTAGCAGCAGCCGCATCCCCGTTATTCCTTTAGCAGGGCCTGTGCTGTTCCCTGTTAGAGGGTAGCGGGGGATGCGGCCGCCAGTGCGCTCGGGTCCACTTGTATTAGAATAGCTCCTGGATGAAGGGGCCCGAGGGAATTCGAATTCACTGATTGGACGAGCGGCTGCGCATGAGTTGTAGGACCAGGAAGAGCTTTGTTTGGGTGACCTGGGGGGGTTCACACAGCAGGGCACCCCCGATCAGGGGAACCAAAACCCAGGATAGTCAAAGGTCCACTTTAAGAATGATCAGCGACATTGCCAAGTAATATATCTCTGTAAATTTGTTACGATTGTTTTTTTTCAATTGTCGACTATTCACTGTGTGATGAAGGATCACATTCATCCATGTAATGCTAGATATGTATTTAGTAATAAATCAAGGCAACTGGACTTGCTATTTTCTTTTGTTGCACATGTTTTGTTAAGAAACGCTAACGCTATGTAATGACACTTAGCGGCAGATGATTTTAGTGAGCGCCACCAGCAAGTCATATTCATGATACAAAAAAATGTAGCGCCTCTCCTAGTGCCATGTAGCGTTCCATGTATCAAGAGCGGCGGATGCCACTCATATCAGGCGGTCAGTGTCTTTATTCCATAGACTTCAATTAGCCATTCCAGTCCCATTTTTTGGAGTGGCTTCTAGTGAGGCATATCTTTTTTGCTCAGTCAAGTGACTTGAAATCCCTTGGAATGTTCAGAATGTTTTTTGTGTTCATTATTTTACTTAGGTTACCTGCTGCTAAAATGCGTTTTCATGCCTGACAATCATGTGTCATGTCATTTGTATGTCCCCAATGTCATCCCATGTGTTTTTAAATGGACACTGTGCAGCTGTCAGGCCCAGGTGTGTTGGGAAATTCCTGATTTAGGGATCACAACTCGAGACAGGGAGGCAGCCCTTAGCCAGGCAGTTAATTCCTCCGAGGTGATCTGGGCCCCAGTGCAGACTATGGTGGAATTTGGCTCCAGTGCAGGCTATGGCACAGCTGGGTCCCAGTGCAGGCTTGTAACAGCGCTACGGAAGATGACGGCGCTATATAAATAAATAATAATAATAACAGAGCTGGGCCCCAGTGCAGGCTTGTAGCAGAGCTGGGCCCAGTGCAGGCTTGTAGCAGAGCTGGGCCCAGTGCAGGCTTGTAGCAGAGCTGGGCCCAGTGCAGGCTTGTAACAGAGCTGGGCCCCAGTGCAGGCTTGTAGCAGAGCTGGGCCCAGTGCAGGCTTGTAACAGAGCTGGGCCCCAGTGCAGGCTTGTAGCGGAGCTGGGCCCCAGTGCAGGCTTGTAGCGGAGCTGGGCCCCAGTGCAGGCTTGTAACAGAGCTGGGCCCCAGTGCAGGCTTGTAACAGAGCTGGGCCCCAGTGCAGGCTTGTAGCAGAGCTGGGCCCCAGTGCAGGCTTGTAACAGAGCTGGGCCCCAGTGCAGGCTTGTAGCAGAGCTGGGCCCCAGTGCAGGCTTGTAACAGAGCTGGGCCCCAGTGCAGGCTTGTAGCAGAGCTGGGCCCAGTGCAGGCTTGTAACAGAGCTGGGCCCCAGTGCAGGCTTGTAGCAGAGCTGGGCCCCAGTGCAGGCTTGTAGCAGAGCTGGGATCCAGTGCAGGCTTGTAACAGAGCTGGGATCCAGTGCAGGCTTGTAACAGAGCTGGGCCCCAGTGTAGGCTTGTAGCGGAGCTGGGCCCCAATGCAGGCTTGAAACAGAGCTGGGCCCCAGTGCAGGCTTGTAGCGGAGCTGGGCCCCAGTACAGGCTTGTAACAGAGCTGGGCCCCGGTGCAGGCTTTTAGCAGAGCTGGGCCCCAGTGCAGGCTTGTAGCAGAGCTGGGCCCCAGTGCAGGCTATGGGACCAACAATAAAGGGCCGTAGGCCCAAGACACACACGGCCCAATTCAGACAAAACTGTAGTGAACCGCAAGGGTCAGCAGGACAGCACAAAGACCCAAACTGTGAGCCCCAGCACAGACAAGACATGAACTATGAAGAACCACAAGGCAATAAGCCCAAAATCATGAAACGGGAAGGCCCGATGGCCCCACAAGGACTAGGAGGTATAAGGGAGACTGCAGAGCACGGCTAGGCTTTGGGGAGACAATGCAATCATCCAACACAGGAGGTGGCCAAGCACATGCATGTATAGGAACCTTAACAGCATGATTAATGCCAGGTTAAACAATGTGGTGATGATGGATGGCGGATCACCAGTTCAAGCCTCCGTTCATTGCAGTCCTAACACTCACTCCACATCCCCTCCTTTACAAGCCGGATGCCTTTTGGGAATTTTTTGCATCCTAACCATCTTGGGTTAATTGAGCAGGGTCAAAGTTAAAGGGGAACACTTTATTACAGACACATCCCAGGGAACAATGGCCAGGGGGACCAGGACCTTCATATCAGGAACCAGAGGAGTCGGGACCTTCACGGCAGCACCCAGGGGGGTGGGAACTTCACACCCATGCCACTGAATCCCTTCAAATCAGAGCCTAGGTAACCAGAATCAGACCTTCCTGCAACTCTAAGAAACCCTTCAAGGTCTCTTTGAGCCAGCGAGAAATCCCCATGTGTGAACCAAGAGATCAGGTTCAGGCTAAGGGCAAGTCTGAACAAAGCCCTCAGAAGGGCATGCAAGGACAGAAGTAAATGGGCACTCCGGGTTTGAGGCAAAACCTTGGCACGCGGGGGTGGAGGCAACAACTGGGCACGCTTAAGCAATGGCAACAACTGAGTATGCCAGAGCAGAGGCAACAACTGGGAATGCCAGCACAGAGGCAACAACTGGGCATGCCTGCGCAGAGGGTGAGGTGAGCACTGGCATTAGAGGCTCAGGCAAGGCAGGCACTGGCAGAGGCTCAGGCAAGGCAGGCACTGGCATTAGGGGATTGCGCAAGGCAGGCACTTCTACCTCAGGCGAACCAAACTCAGGCACTTCTACCTCAGGCGAACCAAACTCAGGCACTTCTACTTCAGGCGAACCAAACTCAGGCACTTCTACCTCAGGCGAATGACACTCAGGCACTTCTACCTCAGGCAAACCAAACCCAGGCACTTCTACCTCAGGGGAACCAAACCCAGGCACATCTACCTCAGGGGAACCAAACTCAGGCACTTCTACCTCAGGGGAACCAAACTCAGGCACTTCTACCTCAGGCGAACGAAACTCAGGCACTTCTACCTCAGGGGAACCAACCGCAGGCATTTCTACCTCAGGGGAACCAAACTCAGACACATCTACATCAGGCGAACCAAACTCAGGCACATCTACCTCAGGGGAACCAAACTCAGGCACATCTACCTCAGGCGAACCAAACGCAGGCACTTCTACCTCAGGTGAACCAAACTCAGGCACTTCTACCTCAGGTGAACGAAACTCAGACACATCTACCTCAGGGGAACCAAACTCAGGCACATCTACCTCAGGGGAACCAAACTCAGGCACTTCTACCTCAGGCGAATGAAACTCAGGCACTTCTACCTCAGGCGAACGAAACTCAGGCACATCTGCCTCAGGGGAACCAAACTCAGGCACATCTACCTCAGGCGAACCAAACGCAGGCACATCTACCTCAGGGGAACGAAACTCAGGCACTTCTACCTCAGGGGAATCAAACTCAGGCACTTCTACCTCAGGGGAACCAAACTCAGGCACATCTACCTCAGGCGAACCAAACACAGGCACTTCTACCTCAGGCGAACCAAACGCAGGCACAGCTACCTCAGGCGAACCAAACTCAGGCACTTCTACCTCAGGTGAACGAAACTCGGGCACATCTACCTTAGGGGAACCAAACTCAGGCACATCTACCTCAGGCGAACCAAACTCAGGCACATCTACCTCAGGGGAGCCAAACTCAGGCACATCTACCTCAGGCGAACCAAACTCAGGCACATCTGCCTCAGGGGAACCAAACTCAGGCACATCTGCCTCAGGGGAACCAAACTCAGGCACTTCTACCTCAGGCGAACCAAATGCAGGCACTTCTACCTCAGGTGAACCAAACGCAGGCACATCTACCTCAGGGGAACGAAACTCAGGCACTTCTACCTCAGGGGAACCAAACTCAGGCACTTCTACCTCAAGGGAACCAAACTCAGGCACATTTACCTCAGGCGAACCAAACACAGGCACTTCTACCTCAGGCGAACCAAACGCAGGCACATTCTACCTCAGGGGAACCAAACTCAGGCACTTCTGCCTCAGGGGAACCAAACTCAGGCACTTCTACCTCAGGTGAACCAAACTCAGGCACTTCTACCTCAGGGGAATCAAACCCAGGCACTTCTACCTCAGGGGAACCAAACTCAGGCACTTCTACCTCAGGGGAACAATACCTAGGCACTTCTACCTCAGTGGAACGAAACTCAGACACATCTACCTCAGGGGAACCAAACTCAGGCACTTCTACCTCAGGGGAACCAAACTCCGACACTTCTACCTCAGGGGAACCAAACTCAGGCACTTCTACCTCAGGCAAATCAAACTCAGGCACATCTACCTCAGGGGAATCAAACTCAGGCACTTCTACCTCAGGGGAACCAAACTCAGGCACTTCTACCTCAGGGGAATCAAACTCAGGCACTTCTACCTCAGGGGAACCAAACTCAGGCACTTCTACCTCAGGGGAACCAAACTCAGGCACTTCTACCTCAGGCGAACAAAACTCAGGCACTTCTACCTCAGGGGAAGCATACCCAGGCCCTTCTACCTCAGGCGAACCAAACTCAGACACATCTAACTCAGGGGAACCAAACTCAGGCACTTCTACCTCAGGGGAATCAAACTCAGGCACTTCTACCTCAGGGGAATCAAACCCAGGCGCTTCTACCTCAGGGGAACCAAACTCAGGCACTTCTACCTCAGGGGAACCATACCCAGGCACTTCTACCTCAGTGGAACCAAACTCAGACACATCTACCTCAGGGGAACCAAACTCAGGCACTTCTACCTCAGGGGAACCAAACTCAGGCACTTCTACCTCAGGGGAACCAAACTCCGACACTTCTACCTCAGGGGAACCAAACTCAGGCACTTCTACCTCAGGGGAACCAAACCGGGAACCAAACTCAGGCACTTCTACCTCAGGGGAACCAAACCCAGGCACTTCTACCTCAGGGGAACCAAACTCAGGCACTTCTACCCCAGGGGAACCAAACCCAGGCACTTCTACCTCAGGGGAAACAAACTCAGACATATCTATCTCAGGGGAACCAAACTCAGGCACATCTACCTCAGGGGAACCAAACACAGGCACTTCTACCTCAGGCAAACCAAAATCAGGCACTTCTACCTCAGAGGAACCAAACCCAGGCACTTCTACCTCAGGGGAACCAAACTCAGACACATCTACCTCAGGCGAACCAAACTCAGGCACATCTGCCTCAGGGGAACCAAACTCAGGCACATCTGCCTCAGGGGAACCAAACTCAGGCACCTCTACCTCAGGCGAACCAAATGCAGGCACTTCTACCTCAGGTGAACCAAACGCAGGCACATCTACCTCAGGGGAATGAAACTCAGGCACTTCTACCTCAGGGGAACCAAACTCAGGCACTTCTACCTCAGGTGAACCAAACTCAGGCACTTCTACCTCAGGGGAATCAAATCCAGGCACATTTACTTCAGGCGAACCAAACACAGGCACTTCTACCTCAGGAGAACCAAACGCAGGCACATTCTACCTCAGGGGAACCAAACTCAGGCACCTCTGCCTCAGGGGAACCAAACTCAGGCACTTCTACCTCAGGTGAACCAAACTCAGGCACTTCTACCTCAGGGGAATCAAACCCAGGCACTTCTACCTCAGGAGAACCAAACTCAGGCACTTCTACCTCAGGGGAACAATACCTAGGCACTTCTACCTCAGTGGAACCAAACTCAGACACATCTACCTCAGGGGAACCAAACTCAGGCACTTCTACCTCAGGGGAACCAAACTCCGACACTTCTACCTCAGGGGAACCAAACTCAGGCACTTCTACCTCAGGCAAATCAAACTCAGGCACATCTACCTCAGGGGAATCAAACTCAGGCACTTCTACCTCAGGGGAACCAAACTCAGGCACTTCTACCTCAGGGGAATCAAACTCAGGCACTTCTACCTCAGGGCAACCAAACTCAGGCACTTCTACCTCAGGGGAACCAAACTCAGGCACTTCTACCTCAGGCGAACCAAACTCAGGCACTTCTACCTCAGGGGAAGCATACCCAGGCACTTCTACCTCAGGCGAACCAAACTCAGACACATCTAACTCAGGGGAACCAAACTCAGGCACTTCTACCTCAGGGGAACCAAACTCAGGCACTTCTACCTCAGGGGAATCAAACTCAGACACATCTAACTCAGGGGAACCAAACTCAGGCACTTCTACCTCAGGGGAACCAAACTCAGGCACTTCTACCTCAGGGGAATCAAACCCAGGCGCTTCTACCTCAGGGGAACCAAACTAAGGCACTTCTACCTCAGGGGAACCATACCCAGGCACTTCTACGTCAGTGGAACCAAACTCAGACACATCTACCTCAGGGGAACCAAACTCAGGCACTTCTACCTCAGGGGAACCAAACTCAGGCACTTCTACCTCAGGGGAACCAAACTCCGACACTTCTACCTCAGAGGAACCAAACCCAGGCACTTCTACCTCAGGGGAACCAAACTCAGACACATCTACCTCAGGGGAACCAAACTCAGGCACTTCTACCTCAGGGGAACCAAACCCAGGCACTTCTACCTCAGGGGAACCAAACTCAGACACATCTACCTCAGAGGAACCAAACTCAGGCACATCTACCTCAGGGGAACCAAACTCAGGCACTTCTACCTCAGGCAAACCAAACTCAGGCACTTCTATCTCAGGGGAACCATACCAAGGCACTTCTACCTCAGGGGAAGCAAACTCAGACACATCTACCTCAGGGGAACCAAACTCAGGCACTTCTACCTCAGGGGAACCAAACTCAGGCACTTCTACCTCAGGGGAACCAAACTCAGGCACTTCTACCTCAGGCGAACCAAACTCAGGCATTTCTACCTCAAGGGAACCAATCCCAGGCACTTCTACTTCAGGGGAACCAAACTCAGACACATCTACCTCAGGCGAACCAAACTCAGGCACTTCTACCTTAAGGGAACCAAACACAGGCACTTCTACCTCAGGGGAACCAAACTCAGACACATCTACCTCAGGGGAACCAAACTCAGGCACTTCTACCTCAGGGGAACCAAACTCAGGCACTTCTACCTCAGGCGAACCAAACTCAGGCACTTCTACCTCAGGGGAAGCATACCCAGGCACTTCTACCTCAGGGGAACCAAACTCAGACACATCTACCTCAGGGGAACCAAACTCAGGCACTTCTACCTCAGGGGAACCAAACTCAGGCACTTCTACCTCAGGCGAACCAAACTCAGGCATTTCTACCTCAAGGGAACCAATCCCAGGCACTTCTACTTCAGGGGAACCAAACTCAGACACATCTACCTCAGGCGAACCAAACCCAGGCGCTTCTACCTCAGGGGAACCAAACTAAGGCACTTCTACCTCAGGGGAACCATACCCAGGCACTTCTACGTCAGTGGAACCAAACTCAGACACATCTACCTCAGGGGAACCAAACTCAGGCACTTCTACCTCAGGGGAACCAAACTCAGGCACTTCTACCTCAGGGGAACCAAACTCCGACACTTCTACCTCAGAGGAACCAAACCCAGGCACTTCTACCTCAGGGGAACCAAACTCAGACACATCTACCTCAGGGGAACCAAACTCAGGCACTTCTACCTCAGGGGAACCAAACCCAGGCACTTCTACCTCAGGGGAACCAAACTCAGACACATCTACCTCAGAGGAACCAAACTCAGGCACATCTACCTCAGGGGAACCAAACTCAGGCACTTCTACCTCAGGCAAACCAAACTCAGGCACTTCTATCTCAGGGGAACCATACCAAGGCACTTCTACCTCAGGGGAAGCAAACTCAGACACATCTACCTCAGGGGAACCAAACTCAGGCACTTCTACCTCAGGGGAACCAAACTCAGGCACTTCTACCTCAGGGGAACCAAACTCAGGCACTTCTACCTCAGGCGAACCAAACTCAGGCATTTCTACCTCAAGGGAACCAATCCCAGGCACTTCTACTTCAGGGGAACCAAACTCAGACACATCTACCTCAGGCGAACCAAACTCAGGCACTTCTACCTTAAGGGAACCAAACACAGGCACTTCTACCTCAGGGGAACCAAACTCAGACACATCTACCTCAGGGGAACCAAACTCAGGCACTTTTACCTCAGGGCAACCAAACTCAGGCACTTCTACCTCAGGGGAACCAAACTCAGGCACTTCTACCTCAGGCGAACCAAACTCAGGCACTTCTACCTCAGGGGAAGCATACCCAGGCACTTCTACCTCAGGCGAACCAAACTCAGACACATCTAACTCAGGGGAACCAAACTCAGGCACTTCTACCTCAGGGGAACCAAACTCAGGCACTTCTACCTCAGGGGAATCAAACTCAGACACATCTAACTCAGGGGAACCAAACTCAGGCACTTCTACCTCAGGGGAACCAAACTCAGGCACTTCTACCTCAGGGGAATCAAACCCAGGCGCTTCTACCTCAGGGGAACCAAACTAAGGCACTTCTACCTCAGGGGAACCATACCCAGGCACTTCTACGTCAGTGGAACCAAACTCAGACACATCTACCTCAGGGGAACCAAACTCAGGCACTTCTACCTCAGGGGAACCAAACTCAGGCACTTCTACCTCAGGGGAACCAAACTCCGACACTTCTACCTCAGAGGAACCAAACCCAGGCACTTCTACCTCAGGGGAACCAAACTCAGACACATCTACCTCAGGCGAACCAAACTCAGGCACTTCTACCTCAGGGGAACCAAACCCAGGCACTTCTACCTCAGGGGAACCAAACTCAGACACATCTACCTCAGAGGAACCAAACTCAGGCACATCTACCTCAGGGGAACCAAACTCAGGCACTTCTACCTCAGGCAAACCAAACTCAGGCACTTCTATCTCAGGGGAACCATACCAAGGCACTTCTACCTCAGGGGAAGCAAACTCAGACACATCTACCTCAGGGGAACCAAACTCAGGCACTTCTACCTCAGGGGAACCAAACTCAGGCACTTCTACCTCAGGGGAACCAAACTCAGGCACTTCTACCTCAGGCGAACCAAACTCAGGCATTTCTACCTCAAGGGAACCAATCCCAGGCACTTCTACTTCAGGGGAACCAAACTCAGACACATCTACCTCAGGCGAACCAAACTCAGGCACTTCTACCTTAAGGGAACCAAACACAGGCACTTCTACCTCAGGGGAACCAAACTCAGACACATCTACCTCAGGGGAACCAAACTCAGGCACTTCTACCTCAGGGGAACCAAACTCAGGCACTTCTACCTCAGGCGAACCAAACTCAGGCACTTCTACCTCAGGGGAAGCATACCCAGGCACTTCTACCTCAGGGGAACCAAACTCAGACACATCTACCTCAGGGGAACCAAACTCAGGCACTTCTACCTCAGGGGAACCAAACTCAGGCACTTCTACCTCAGGCGAACCAAACTCAGGCATTTCTACCTCAAGGGAACCAATCCCAGGCACTTCTACTTCAGGGGAACCAAACTCAGACACATCTACCTCAGGCGAACCAAACCCAGGCGCTTCTACCTCAGGGGAACCAAACTAAGGCACTTCTACCTCAGGGGAACCATACCCAGGCACTTCTACGTCAGTGGAACCAAACTCAGACACATCTACCTCAGGGGAACCAAACTCAGGCACTTCTACCTCAGGGGAACCAAACTCAGGCACTTCTACCTCAGGGGAACCAAACTCCGACACTTCTACCTCAGAGGAACCAAACCCAGGCACTTCTACCTCAGGGGAACCAAACTCAGACACATCTACCTCAGGGGAACCAAACTCAGGCACTTCTACCTCAGGGGAACCAAACCCAGGCACTTCTACCTCAGGGGAACCAAACTCAGACACATGTACCTCAGAGGAACCAAACTCAGGCACATCTACCTCAGGGGAACCAAACTCAGGCACTTCTACCTCAGGCAAACCAAACTCAGGCACTTCTATCTCAGGGGAACCATACCAAGGCACTTCTACCTCAGGGGAAGCAAACTCAGACACATCTACCTCAGGGGAACCAAACTCAGGCACTTCTACCTCAGGGGAACCAAACTCAGGCACTTCTACCTCAGGGGAACCAAACTCAGGCACTTCTACCTCAGGCGAACCAAACTCAGGCATTTCTACCTCAAGGGAACCAATCCCAGGCACTTCTACTTCAGGGGAACCAAACTCAGACACATCTACCTCAGGCGAACCAAACTCAGGCACTTCTACCTTAAGGGAACCAAACACAGGCACTTCTACCTCAGGGGAACCAAACTCAGACACATCTACCTCAGGGGAACCAAACTCAGGCACTTCTACCTCAGGGGAACCAAACTCAGGCACTTCTACCTCAGGCGAACCAAACTCAGGCACTTCTACCTCAGGGGAAGCATACCCAGGCACTTCTACCTCAGGGGAACCAAACTCAGACACATCTACCTCAGGGGAACCAAACTCAGGCACTTCTACCTCAGGGGAACCAAACTCAGGCACTTCCACCTCAGGGGAACCAAACTCAGACACTTCTACCTCAGGGGAACCGAACAGGTGAACCTGATGCAGACTCGACAGAGGGTTCAGACTCGACAGAGGATTTGGGCTGACTCAGGGTCACAGACAGGCACAGGGTCAAGGTCAAACATTGACATTGGGTCAGGGTCACAGAGAGGCACAGCGTCAAGGTCAAAAATTGACATTGGGTCAGAGTCACAGACAATGAGTCAGGATCAAAGACTGACATTGGGTCAAAGGAAGGCTTGGAAGCAGGCTCTCAGAAAGGTTCAGGGCTGAGCTCACAGATAGGTTCAGGAATGAGCTCACAGTGATATTCACTAACAGGTTCAGTCACTAGGTTTACAGGTTCGGGTTGAGTTATTGGGGTCACTGGCATGGACTGATGATAAACAGCAGACTGGAGCACCCCAGTGGACTGGACAGATGACAGAACAACAGATGGATGGTAATCATCCCCTGAATCAGATATATATGTCCAGTCATCTGACCCACTGTCATTCTCATCCTCAACCTCACATCAGTCCAGGCATCTGCCTCACCATCATCCTCATTCTCTACATGAGACACAGAGGTAATAGACTCAGCTTAAGTTTCTGATTTCTGGGCTGAAAGAACTGCAGCCAGATTAAAGTCAGCCTCAGGAATACATATATAGTACGTAGCTATAATTTTAAGGCATTTAACAAATTTCTCACGTAGGTGTTTGCTGTGATTCAGCCATGCTTTAGCCCTGAAACAAACATCATCTTCAAAAATAAAAATTGCCCCTTCAACCAGATTACCAGGCCAGGCAACTTACTAGCCCCTTTAGCCTTTGACCCAGGTATAGTGCTTTGCCTGGGGTGTCAGTGGTATTTATTTTTAAACAGTAGAATATAATTCATAAAAAATATAAAAGTTAATACTGCATGTATTTTACACTGCTAAAAAAACATGCTGGTAATTGTTAACCCAGCTTCCTAAAGGTAAAATACACACACAAGGGAATGTACAGAGTAATTTTTACAGGGCAGCTGTAAATAATTCATTCAAAAGTGTAGTAAAACTAGAGGCAAAACATTGCTGAATCACACTTATTTTTTACAATTGTAAATTTCAGTGCATGCGAGCAGTGCAATTCGAATACACAAATCTTAAATGGGTCACACTCAACCCTATCAGTTTGCAATCAGTCCTATACACTGTCTCTAAATATATATATATATATAAATCTGCAAACAGAGGACTTAGTTGGCACACATCTGCAGAAATATGCTAAAGCTGAACCCTCAAATGCCATGGTGCCTCTGTGTAGGCACAGTCCTAATCTATGAGATCCCCACTTGGGACATACAATGCAATGGATGAATTGGGAGCAGTTTACCTGAGGTTGCCCTATAATCTGGAGTGCAGCACATGGGGGAAAGTTTGACAGTCTCCCACATACAGCTCAGGACCCACCACCCTATTTGCTTGTACAAAGTCAAGAGATACAAAGGAGGGGTGGTAGCCACTCAGACCAATTTATAACTAACCTGGGATGTGCACATGAGCAGGGCAAATAAAATAGACAGATTATAAGCTATAAAAGCACAAGGTGCGCACTTTGTCTGCAGAACAGGGATTTTCAAGTGAAAATACTGTTATGCTTTACTTTGGGGTTGGGGTTTGGCAACCCTACCCTTGGAGGTAGCTGTGCATGTTTAGTATTGTTCTGCTCAGGAAACCTTTCAGATTGTGTGTTTTTCTTGTTAGCATATTCTTTTTTTTTAAAGAAAATGTGATTTGTATTCTGCATTTTTACTATTTTTTTAGGGAAATCCTGTGCAACCAGTGAATTCCTCGAAGGTTTGCATCCAAAAAGCTGCACCCATGACAACAAGCCTGGTATGCCTAGAATGCTTTCAATGAATATATGGTTTGTCCAGGTTATTTCAAGTGTAAAGTGTTATTTTGGTTGAAAAATTGCAAGGTGCGTACTTTGCAGGAATTTTCAAGAGAAATGACCATTATGCAGATGCTTTACTTTGGGGTGTTTGGCAACCCTTCCCTTTGAGGTAGCTGTGCATGTTGCGTATTGTTCTGTTCAGGGGACCTTGCCATTTCAGATTTAGGGCTCGATTCAACAAAGGTAGAAAATTGATTTTTCGTGTGTTTTGTGCTTAAAAAGTTGCGATTTCGCGATAGTTATTTTTACGAGGGATTCAGCAACCTGGAACCATTGTAAAACACGAGTCACTCGAATTTAATTCGATTGTGATTGTAAAAGTGCGAAATAAATTAGTGGATTTGAAAAATTTACTACTGCACTTTGCGATTCGAAAATTTTTCTACTGATTCAGGTGGACTTGATGAGCCATACACATGATATAAATCAGAGTGTTTCACACTAGTTTTTTGATGCAGCTTTCAGCAGGAGAAAACTCATTTTGCTCTTTCTCACAATGGAGCCCTTCTACTTTCTTTGCAATGGTAGTAAACTCTAATGGTAGTAAAAAATTCAATACATAAGACAAAAGCATGAGAATTCCACTGTTTGTGAATCACTAGTTAGGAAGACAATGAAAGTCAATGACACTTTTTTACTCCTGAAAAAAATATTGAAATTTTTACCCCTATTTACTAGTAGTAAAAAGTTCCATAAGAACAGGGGAAGGTACATGGGAGTGGTCGACCTTTGGGTCTTTACACCAAAACCCAGAATAGTCAAAATCCTGGGTTTTGGTCCACGTTATAGTGTAAGCATAAGAATGGCGTACCATGAGGTTAAAGCTGGCAAAGAGCTGCACCCTGCACCCAAGGACAATGGCCACATTTCTGCATTAAAGGAAACAATTTTAATACAGGTCCCTAGCAATCCAACCAAACACCCCCCAAAAAAACAACATACATGCCTCTTACAAATATTACTGTTTAATTAGTACTTCCACTACAGCATACCTTGCCTCTTTATTACATGTATCCACAATGTTACAAATATTACTGTTTAATTAGTACTTCCACTACAGCATAGCTTGCTTCTTTATTACATGTATCCACAATGTTAGCCATGTACAAACAGCTACACAGGCCATTAAAAAACCTTACAACACCATGCAGCAGTTAGAAAACAATACTAAACAATAGAAAAAAAATTTGAGGACATCTTCCATCTATTTTCGCTTGCGACAGCCTTTTTACGAGCAATTTGAAAATTTTACGAGTGATTTGAAAATTTTATGATTGCATTTTCGAGTGCACGTATTTAATTCAACCCCTTTTTTTGAATCACTCTTAAGTCAAACATTTACGCATGCGATCCGATTTTTCGAGCGGCACAAATTTATTTCTACCTTTGTTGAATCGAGCCCTTAGTGTGCACCCACGACAACAAGCCTGGTACGCCTAGAGCGATTGAGGTGTGTACTTTCAGTGAATATATGGTTTGTGGGGGTATTTAAAGTGCAAATTGTTGTTCTGGCTGAAAAAGCACAAGGTGAGCACTTTTCAAGTGAAATGAGAGTTAAGCGTATGCTTTAATTTGGGGTGTTTGACTACCCTTGGGGTTAGTTATACATCTTGGTTATTGTTGTGTTCAGGACACCTTGCTGTTTCAGTTTTAGTGTGTTTTTTCTTGTTAGAATATTTTAGGAAAATGGGGTTTTGATTCTGTTGAATATATGAATATATGGTTTGGGGTTATTCCAAATGTAAAGTGTTGTTTTTATTGCAGAAATGCAAGGAGTATGAAATAGTCGTATTTTCTTTGAAAATCTCTTCAAGCGCTATTTTCAGTTTGGGGGTGTCTCCTGGGAAGAAAAAGGTGTCTACCAATACATAAGTGGTACCATTGAAATCGAGAGGAATAAGGATTTTACACACAATATGTTTTTGCATTTTTTATTGAGAATAAATACTACAAAATGTAAAAAGTCTTTTATTTTACTTTATTGAACATATTTTCCTCAAAAATATTAAAAAGCACTGACAAACTTTTCATTTCATGTTAAAGCTGAGACTGTGCTGAAAAAAAACAATATATACTTTTCCTGAGAAATCCGTTAAAATCAGTTAAACCTGTATAGCGCAAAATGGCGAAAAATCGTCTGCCAACAGAGGGTGACACAATCTCCAGGTAGGCTGGCACTTAAAGGGTTAACCAATGGGGCTCATTGGCCCATTCAAATTTTCCTCTGGCAGGCGTGCTGTCTGCAGCACCACCGGAGGGCATAAGCAACAAGTGCTCGTGTGCACGCAAGCATGGACATTGAAGCCGGATATGTGAGAGGAAGAGGAGGGCCACAGCACCACTTGTGTTGGTGCTGCTCAAGCAGATGAGCAGCAGGACGACAGCATGCCGCCCAAGCTAATGCCGCTTGAGTGGCCGGCCAAGGACGCCGCAGAACCGGGAGCAGCTGAGAGGATCATTGTGACAGTTGTCATACTTCCTTACTGAAATGACGTTATCCAGGTTGGTTACTTTACCCGACTAGGCACTGTGATTGGGCCAGCCAGTTGCAATGTGTGGGGGGGGGACCCAGAGCGCGAGAGCGTTGGGAGCTATGGCGGCGACCACTGCGATCCAGCATCTACAGATGGCTCTATCAATTTGAGGCAAGATTCCTCTTTTTTTTGTATGTGTGACTAAGAGTCGTTGAGGGCTTGAAACTACAGCGCTGTGTTTTAAATTAGCATTTTACTGCAAACTGTGCTTTTAATGGATAAAAAAACATGAATGATTTCACAGAACCCAGCTGATGGACATTTGCTTCTAAATAATTGCATTTCACTATTAGAAATGAAACCCTGTGATCAACTAAAGTTACCAAAGTTGCAAGCATTTTTTTATTTATTTATATATTTAATAATAATTAGCTGCCTTCTTTAGTTAAGCAGTGGACAGCTTAAGATATGTTCCTTAGAAATGATGATATAATATTTTGGTCCACTTGTAAAATGACCTCCCTCCCAACATCTTAGAGCTCCATGCTGCGATGGCCAGTAGCAGGAGTTGGGCAATGGCAGTCACACTCATTTTTTATTAATTGGCTTAAAGAGGAACAAAACCTGGGATTTTGTTCATATTCCACAGGACATTCTTATTTGGAGTTCCCTGTGACCCAAAAATGCCCACTGTCCTTACCTCTCCAGCAATCCCACACCACATGTTCGTGCTCTCCCCCAAACAGCTTTCTATGGCATGCATATTAGGAAGCTGTATGGATGGAGAACAGCAGGCAACCCCACAACCTCTTTTCTCTGGCTATGTGTCAGTCCAATTTGTGGTAGCAGAGGCACTCTTGCCCTTATGATCTGGTTGGATGCATTGGCTAGCGGTGGCGCCGTATATCCAAGAAAGCAAAGAAGCCAGCACTCCAAGTTTTAAAGCTAGAATCCAAAAAGTGAAATCCAAAAAAATGAAAAACACGCCTAAATTTGTCCATGTACTCATCCAAAGTTTCGGGGTTCCAACGCCCCTTCCTCAGGGACAGACAAAGCCTTTCATTTTTTTGAATTTCACTGGCCATTTTTGGATTCTTGCTTATTGCTTTTTGGAATATAATAGAATTGACTTTAAAACTTGTGCTGGCTTCTTCGCTTTCTTGGTTGTGTGCCAGGGTGCAGCCATGCAGCTAAATGCATCACAAGATTTTTTGTTTTCAAGAGTTTTTCACATCAATGCCAGGGCAGTTTTTAGGGGAGGTATATGAGTCATTTTTGGGTCTTGGGCGATATTTGGTGTCTGTTGCTTCTATTTTGGAAGTCGCCAATATTTATAAAATTATCCTCTGTCACCCCATGCTCCCATTTCAACTGCCCAAAAAATAATATCATTAGCCCACTTCATTTAGCCCCTTTGTGTTAGTAACACGAATAATCACACAGCTACCACAAAAGTAATTTTTGAAAGGTTTTTTATTCCATTTTAGATACAAATAGTAATATTAAACATCATCACCGCTCAACAACGCATGAAATATGTTAGTATTTATTTACTGTGTGCCAAAGTAGATATGTAGTCTTGGGATATATATGCAGCATAGATTTTAGTTCTGAATGTAAAACAGGATTTATATCTGTCCAGAAGCGATTTGCATCCTAAAACTGGTGGGTAACATGCCATCAATAATTCAGTGTGCTGTAAATTTCTGTCCACAGCCAAGTTATTTGCCACTGTGCTGTCAACACCATATAAAACCGTCATCTTGTCCCTGTAATGTTAAACTTAAGATTGTAATATTGATCTAAGCATATACATAAAAGTTTCCTTTTTACTAGTTGACAAAAGCCTGTTCATACGTATCCTTATCTCACCTCTGGTCACAGGACGCTGTTATACACAAGCAGTGCTGCTTTCTGCATTTTTGCAGTTACTAAGGTGTGGGTTCAGGAATGTACTAGTTAAACCAGATAAGCGATTGCGAGTTATATTAAATATCAAGTTAAACGACACCCCAACCCGTACAGTTTGCTTGTTTTGCTTGAACACTAAGATTTGTACTTTTGCTCACCTGATACTGATCATGGCTTTAACTGTCTTGCAAAAGATTAAGATAAAACCTGACAGTGTAAATAGCCTTAAGCAACTAACTAAGCAGTTGTCACCGTAAACACAGTTTATATCACTTGTGCAAGATTAGAGAAATCCAGACGCTGTGATTTGTAGGGGGTTGGAGTTATTCTAAGGTTTAAAGAAGAACAAAAGCCAGGAATTTGACTTTCCTGAGCTTTGTTCCAGTCCCCAGGGCTTCCCGAATTGGGATACCCTGCTGTGTTGCTATTCACTCACCTATTCCTCAATCCAACGGTGCAGGCCCAGGCTATTGTTCAGTGAGAGCTGTCTGAGTGACTATATCATTCGTTAAACACCTCTTATTGACTAGCATGGGGAGCGTGTGTTCTGATTGTTATCAATAGGGAGCATGCCAGCACAACCCCTGCATCTCTGGCGGTGTGCGTGCTTCCGCCTCAGCCTATCTATATGGCTGGGGCAGGAGCACATGCATGCTGCTGGGGATACAAGGGATGTGGCGGTGTGCATTAACCATTGACAAAAATCAAAGCCGTTTGCCGAATGGCGTAGTTACGGCACACAGCTGTCATTGGATGATTAAGGATGCCCTGGGGGAGGGCCTAAAAGATTCCATGTCTCACCTAGGTGGGTTTTGTTTCACATTAAGGCAAATATGCCAAGGATGACCCTCCTAACAAGTTATCTGTCCCTCTAACTGTTCTTCCAAAGGGAATTTGCTCCTCATCCATTTTTTCCATCAGACCAAAACCCTCTTCGCTCGACTCTAGAGTTTAATAGACTATAGGGCTGAGTGAAGGCTTAACCTTTTGGGATGCCCTGGTGTGTGAAATCTCCCAGTTCACCCTACACTCACCTCAGTGGAGTGATCTGATGCATGGGCCTACAGCATAATCCTGGTTTTCACAACCATGAGCCCAGCAGCTAGGCAGAGGGAGTGGGCATGCTGCCGTGCTGTGTGACAAAGTGCTGGAATGCACTTTAACTTGCAACAGCAACCAGCAGAATGCCTACTTTCTACACCCTATGTGTCCCAAATCAGGGAGCAACAGGGCAAGGGTATCTTGGATTTTGGTCCACTTTGAGAATCTGGACTTGATTGCTGCTGTTCAGGCAAGCTGCAGAGCTTGGCCTGCAACTGAGCACAATCCTTCAACCTTTGAAGATGTTAATATTCCCCAAAGGTTTAAAAATCATCTGTAAGCTGCCCCCAACACTCGCACTCTGCAACAGGTTATGGGCCCAGTGACCAAATGAACACCCAGAGACCAGGTAAAGCCCAGGGACCAGACGCGGCCCAGGCAGAGCAATGTCCTGAATGGAATACAGCGAGGAAAATGCAGAGGTCGACATAAAGAAGCTTCCACAGAGCATGGTAAGACTGTTATATAAAGGAGGGAGAATAGCCAGTAGCTCAGAGCTTAAACTATCAGTGCCCAAGCCGAACAATGACAATTATTAGATATGGACATTTAAAGTGAAAAGGCTATTATCCAGAGATGACTTGTGGGAGGCCACAGGAAAATAATCAGGACTGTGACAGGAACAGGCAGGCATGGGACACCATAAGCTTACTAGTAGAAGTTATTCACATACGCAGTAAGAATACAGGCATGTGCGATGTACTGAAAAGACTGCATGAGAGATCCAGTTTAAACAGCAAGTTTTTTCTGCAGATGATATTTTACATAATGAGATTTAGCAGAGAGCTGAACATGCAAGAGCATATAAATGCCATACTGGAAGTGATCGTACAACTCAGATCAGTTGGTGAGACAGTCATATTTCAGCTATGTTGTCATGCAGCTTACCCGATACATACACTGCACTGATCAAAATGCTGGAGACATTAGCATTTGTAAAGACCAAGCTCATAGATGAGTATCAGTGAAGAAAGGAGCTTGCACATGACTCCACAGAAACCAGAACAAGTCTTACATATAGAGACATAGTCTGACATATAGAGAGGGACTGTACTATATGGAAAGTAGAGCAAATGAGACAACATCCCTCTTATACTAAACAGGTCAAAAGGTCAAAGCCGCACTTTCTGATCGATGTGAAGGGAACTGCCACATTTAAAGTGAGGCGCAACCCTACATTTCAAGGCTGGTGCATTGAATCGGTCACATGACATGTGATAGAAGCTTTTTCACAGAACTTGATCTGAATAACAAAGGGACTATTTACCTTGCCTGAAGTAAAATACATGCATAGGTATATGAGCATTAAACCTGAATGATGCGGGACACAATTTAGCCATACTAGTAAAAGATGTGCTTTATGTTCCTGAGAAGGAGGACTATCTGTGAAGCATCTGACAGCCAAATTACTCACTGTAAAATCCCAAGGGGACAAGTGTTCTATCCTTAATGGCAAGCAGACAATAGCAAGTGACAAGCTGGATGATCATCTGTATCGCCTCAACACAGGAATAGGTGAGACTATGCACCCATAAACACAGTGATTGTATACACATGTGGCGCAGGCATTTAGGTCACAGATATCCAGAATGCATATAAAAACTACAAAAGAGGAATCTGACAAAGGATCTAATAGTATCTCCTTGTCCAGTTACCTTTAAGTGTGAATGTTGCATCAAATCCAAAGCTACAAGAGCAACACCTCCTAAAATTAGTCAGAATAGAGCGTCAAGACCACTTGACCTAGTTCACAGTGATGCATGTGGTCCCCTAAACACACCTACACCTGGAGGCAACAGGTACATAGTGACTTTCCTAGATGACTATTCAAGATACCCCTTCACGTACCTAATGCAACAAGAGTGAAGTTCTTGACAAATTAAAAGACTATGTAGTAAACACAAGTAACACATTTCAGAGGAAACCTCCCATAATTCGTAGTGACAATGGAGGTGAATTCACAGGTCACAAAGTACAAGAGTACTTAAAGCAGAATGGAATGAAGCATCAAAAGTGCCATACACACCAGAGCAAAATGAGGTAGCTGAAAGAAAGAACCGAACTCTGACTGAAATGAACAGATGTATGCTGACATACCCCTCGATTCAAAGAGCAAAAGTTAATTGATTTCGTATCGAGAATCGTAAGTTTGGGTGGGTGTTTGTCATTTTTTCTTGTTTTTTTGCCCATTTCGTATTCGCACGATCGTTCGCGCATAGACGTATATGAACATACGCATTTCGTACGGAAATCGTATATTTTGCGTTAGTTCGTGTCTTTTTCCCGTCCAAATCGTATTATTTGCGTCAGATCCTATTTTTTACGTCATTCACATGGGCTTACGACCAATTCAGAGAGCTGATTGCTAATTGTTTTGAAGCCCATTAAAGAGCTGCTTTACGAAATGTTTGCCGGCAGCTATTTGGCCTCGGGAGTAGGATGGAGAGGAGCGAGTTTGTGGCACATCAAGGGCTTATGCTTTTTGGCATTGAGTTGATCCAGATGTCTGAGAGCAGATTGCCCCTGCGTCGTCGCATGAACATCGATAGCATGAATGATGTTGAGCTGTTCGAGCTGACCAGGCTTAATCGCGCTTCCCTCCATAAATTATATAGTGAGCTGCGGCCATGGTTAGCCCGCACCACAAGGAAGGGGCATGCAATTTCAGGTATGACCAAGATGCTTGGCTGCCTGCAATTTTTGGCGAACGGCTCGTTCCAGAGGCTGGGTGCCCTCTCCGTGGGGATGTCCCAGCCTACGCTGAGCCGCGCACTATCTAAATTTTTGGAAGGCATGGCTGCCATAACTCCAAAATATATTTATTTTCCGGATGATATGGCAGCCAGAAACGCCATTAAGCTTGGTTTTTATAATGTGGCCGACATGCCCAACGTAATTGGTGCTGTTGACTGCACACATGTGGCACTCGTACCTAGGGCAGCCGACGAGTATATATATAGGTATTTATATTTTGTTTTAGGTTATTATGTTGCCCAACGTGTAATGTAACCTGTTTTCCTTTGCGGCAGCATATTTTTTTTGGGCTCATTTGTGTACATGCCTTATTTAGGCTTTTCATTAGTAGTTTCCAATAGAGTGCAGACATGTTTTAAATTTTTGATCCTTTTTTCAATTATCAATTACCCTTTTTGTATGCTTTTGCCTTAAGGAATCGAAAAATGGGACACTCCCTTAATGTCCAGGCCGTGGTTGGGCCGGACATGCGTTTTCTGAGTGTCCTTGCCGGCTACCCAGGATCGTCGCACGACTCATATATACTCAGACGATCTGGGTTGTTTCGGAGATTTGAGTCAGGTGAATTTTCGGGTGCATGGCTGCTTGGTAAGTGTGTCCTATTTATTTGGTATTAAATTTCTGAATAATCTGTTATTTGTGGATATTTGTGTTTTTGTATTCTTTACATAAGCCTGAAACTGCATTTTAGTTGGGTCTTATTTTCGGAACTCAAAACCAAAATGCTTGCCTCACTTTGTCCTTCAGAATGTTTTCCCTTTAGTTAGGATGTCTGTAAGTTCCATGTCCCAAAATATATTGGTTGTGAGTTTATACCCAAGTATCTGTTAGTTTATGGTCCTTTTGTAGTATTGGTCTTTAAATGTCAAAGTGGACTTAAACTGCATACATTGTATTCTTTATATAAATGTTGAGTGCCCCTAGTTCCATGTCCCAAAATATATTGGTTGTGAGTTTATACCCAAGTATCTGTTAGTTTATGGTCCTTTTGTAGTATTGGTCTTTAAATGTCAAAGTGGACTTAAACTGCATACATTGTATTCTTTATATAAATGTTGAGTGCCCCTAGTTCCATGTTCCAAAATATATTGGTTGTGAGTTTATACCCAAGTATCTGTTAGTTTAGGTTCCTTTTGTAGTATTGGTCTTTAAATGTCAAAGTGGACTTAAACTGCATACATTGTATTCTTTATATAAATGTTGAGTGCCCCTAGTTCCATGTCCCAAAATATATTGGTTGTGAGTTTATACCCAAGTATCTGTTAGTTTAGGTTCCTTTTGTAGTATTGGTCTTTAAATGTCAAAGTGGACTTAAACTGCATACATTGTATTCTTTATATAAATGTTGAGTGCCCCTAGTTCCATGTCCCAAAATATATTGGTTGTGAGTTTATACCCAAGTATCTGTTAGTTTAGGTTCCTTTTGTAGTATTGGTCTTTAAATGTCAAAGTGGACTTAAACTGCATACATTGTATTCTTTATATAAATGTTGAGTGCCCCTCAGCAGCATCCTAATTGTAACATGTCAGAAAACCCAAAATATCTTTAAATTCTAACTGCCCTTGCCTGTGCAGATGTTTTATCATTCTTTTGTATATTTAAGCGGCATTTTTATTTATGTACTACATTAGTGGCAATAGTTATTTTGCTAATGTGCCCTGGGTGTATTTTTACGCCCTTTACCTTACATCATTTGGATATATGTCAAATTCTTTGTGTTTGTTGTCTTGCCTTTTTAATGTTTATGAAATTTAATTGTCTTGTTAAGGTGATTCCGGGTACCCACTTCTCCCCTGGCTCATGACGCCTGTGCTGCGGCCCCAGGATGCCTCTCAGGAAGCGTACAACCGTGCGCACCGCAAGACCAGGGCTGTTGTGGAGAGGGCCTTTGGGCTGTTGAAGACCCGTTTTCGTTGTTTGGACCATACTGGGGGCGCCCTGCAATATGATCCCAAAAAAGTGATCGACATCATCATGGCATGTGCTGTTTTGCACAATTTTGCAATACTAAAACGTGTACCACGTTATGTGGATAGTCTGCCCTCTACAGCCCTAGAGGATGATGGAGAAAATTATGTTGGGCCACCCAGTGAGTCTGGACAATCAGTTCGAGCAAACTTGATATTGCAGCATTTTAGTTAATTTAATTTCGTTTTTCAACATTCTGTGTGTCTGTCTTAGCCTTTTTGTTCAATATGTTGTTTTGCCGTAATGTGGCATTACCTTAAATTAAAACATTTTTCCCTTAATTGTTGCCTAATGTATTTCATGTTGTTTACTTAGCTTGATATTTGCATTGTTACACCTCTTAAACCAAAAAGTATCTGGTTTAGCCCAAGCTGATTTAAAATGTGTTTCCACTAAAAACGCCACAAGTATTTAATTGTGAAATTTGTTTTACTTTGTAGAATTAGAATTATTGTGCTTAACATAAAACATTCCACATACAACTGTGGTTAAAAAGGCATGATATAACAAAAAAAAAATCGAGCACATCTACACCTGGAAGTGAGTGGCACAACCAAACAAGGACACCCAGTCCAAAGGCCAGCCTAGTCCAGTCATTAATATTGCCTGTGCCCAGGGATATTTGGGCATGGCCATAATGTCACACAAACATTTCTGCAAACAGGAGGAGCACAAACCAAATACATATTTAAAGCCATAAGTGGCCAGATACACTCCACATAGACCTATGGCATTGGCTAGTGGCCTTAATCATTACTCTAAGGAGCTATATGGGAGCAAATACAAAACACAACCTGCATGAGCAACACAAAATGGATTGTTTGAAACCTAAAAGGACAAGTAAATACAGTGGGGGGTAAGAGAAAAGATGTCCCACACAATCATGGCTTAATAGGGTGGCTGCCCATAATACCCAGGTGGAGGTCCGTGGGGATGGGACCTAGCCTGGGCCATGGCTGCATTGTGAATTTGAAACTGCTCCATAATGTTTCTCTGCATATTGGTCATCTCAGCCATGGCTGACTGGATGCCATTACTTGCAGTTACCATGTTGCTGTTGAGGGTACGCAACTCCGCGAGGATGCCCTGTAAGCTGGTATTGATGTTGACCATGTCGGCATGCCTTTCCTCACGCTCATTAACGAGCTGTGCCTCATACGAGTCCCTCTCTTGGGTCCATAATTGAAGCAGGGCACTCTGCCTCCCCTGGGAAATTGTGGGGCGGCGTAATGGAGTCCGCCGCACAATTACCCTGGCTCTTGGGCGTGCCCTGCCGCGTTGTGTCGTCCCCTCAACAGCAACAGGCATGCTTGGCAAATCCTCAGCAGCAGAGTGAACACTGGGGACTGTTGTGTCAGTCTCCCCATGTGCATGCGCAATGGATGGAGATTCACTCTGCTGCTGAGGATTGGCCAGAGAAACATTAGGGAGCAGTTCCAGATTGGGACCCAGGGGGAGGTCATCGGACGTGCCCTGCAGGGAGACATCAGCTTCCTCCATTTCCATGATCTCTTCCATGATTGTGCGGGTCTGTAGGGACATATAAAAAAAAAGGGTAAGCTGGCGTCCAAATTTGGGATTCCATCAGTTTAACACATGCTTAAGCACTTGGTAGTATTTATGGTACTAAATTAACTTACCGGAAATCTCGGATCTGGGCTCCTATGCTGTACGGACCTGGTAGGCATAAGCAACCTGGGGGGTGAGTTTACCCTTGCTGAGGGGTCATGCTGGGCTGAAGAAGAGAAAACAAAACAAGGTAAACACACACATAAGCATTGTTTTTTTAGTTACTAAAAAAAGCCACTATTTGTAATATTAAGCAACTCTACAGCAATGGGGACAATTGTTAAAATACACGCAATTTTAGATAGGTGCAATGGCTCGAGAAAACTGCTAACTGACCTCAGTTCAAAGTCAGAAAGTGTACCCAGTCAGCATACTACTTGCACAGCAACTATTTGATTTTGACTACCATTCTCTAGGTCAGGGGTACTCAAACACTTCTTGTAAAGGTCCATTTAAAGGTATGTGGTGAGAGGTGAATGTCTGGGCATGGGCCTGTCGCAGGGGGTGTCTAGTTAGAAATAAACACACTGGGGGAGGGGCTGGAGATTGCCAAGTGCAAACTAATAAAGGCTGCTTGCCCTTGCTGGGCTGGATGGGGCAGAGCTGAGGGGACAGGGATTGGATGGCTAAAGGTGGGAGGTCAGGAATTGATGGTGATGGGATGGATGGAGCAAATATGTTAGAAATGTATGGGGCTTATGTGGGGGGGGGGGCAGATGGTGGGACTGTGGCAGATGGGGCAGAGCTGGGGCAGCGGGACAGGATTGGACCAAGAGAAAGATGCACCAAGTTACTGTGTACCTTGCAATGCCACTTCCTGTGCAGTACTTCATATTGCAATGCTATGTTTCAGGGAGCCATGACATTGGGCAGGAGACCAACCACTACATCGCCGATCAAGGGGGCAGCTCTGAGCACGTCAACACAGAAGTAACTGAGTGCAGTGCTGTCTGAGCAGGGGTCCGGGAATCTGGTGCCAAGGTCCGCATTGGGACCCCGGGCCGCCAGTTGAGTCTCGCTGCTCTAGGTCAGATATGTTTGGGGGTGTGTCATTAAATTGTTACCTCAAACACAACTCACACAACAAATAGCCAACACATCCCTAATGTTGTGTGTTTTGTGATTGAGTCCAAATCTAACACTTTTCAGGATAAACTTCGTTAGTTGACAAATATTTTTTGTTAATTGGTCTTTTACATAATGTATGTGGTCCTAAATGTGTGATTCACAGGGACCAAAACAGGACACAAACAGGCACAGTAGTGCGAGCCCAAGCAAGCCACACCATAGGGCCATACCGTCATCTTGGTACTAGTGACCTTTATATTTTGTAGCAAACAGGCAAACATGCAGATTAAGAGTACTCACCGTGGGTACGGGTCGGTGAGTCTGTGTCCCTTAGACCCGCATGGCCACCGACCGCGACCGGATGGAGAAGGCCCAGCACAATTTCCTCAGCAGGGGTAAACTCCAATTTGGTAGGAAAGCCACCTCCAGTTTTCATGCTGAAAAGAGAAAATCGTTTGGTACTCAGAAAAGGTGCATACAGTACATCCTAATCCTTATATTTGGAGACATCATTTATTTACCTGTAATTATGCCTTTTAATTTCTTTTTGACGTACAGCATATTTGAGATCCGAGATTTTCTTTTGAATTTGTGGCACATCTTTCCTCTCTTCCCCCGCTGCATTTACTTGTCGTAGGATGGTTTCAAACAATTCCATCTTGCGCTGCTTCGTGGTGTGTTTTGATTTGCTCCCATAGAGCTCGTCATAGTATAATGTAAGGCCACTAGCCAATGCCATATTTTGGTCATGGGAGAATCTCCCACTCAACTGGCCGCGGCGCAATGTGCGGCCAGATGGTTGGCTTGGGTGCTCCTCCATGTGTGCAGACACATGTGGTGACATTATGGCCTGGGGCTGGGTAGGGGAATGGACGGATTGCTGGCTTCCCAATGACTGGACTGGACTGGCCAAGGGACTGGGTGTTCTTGCGTGGCTGGCCACCGAACTTCCAGGTGTAGATGTGGTCAGGGTGGCCATTCTTTGGCCTCTTGGGGGGCTATGTTCCCGGCTGGTGCCAGGTCGGGGGCTATGTTCCCGGCTGGTGCCAGGTCGGGGGCTATGTTCCTGGCTGGTGCCAGGTCGGGGGCTATGTTCCCGGCTGGTGCCAGGTCGGGGGCTTCTGGCCCTGCTGCGTGGCCTGTATTGGCTTCTGGCCATGCTTCTTGGCCTGGACGGGCTTCTGGCCCTGCTTCTTGGCCTGGACGGGCTTCTGGCCCTGCTTCTGGGCCTGGATGGGGTTGTGGCCCTGCTTCTGGGCCTTTCTGGGGTTCTGGCCCTGCTGCGGGGCCTGTATGGGCTTCTGGCCCTGCTTCTGGGCCTTTCTGGGGTTCTGGCCCTGCTGCGGGGCCTGTATGGGCTTCTGGCCCTGCTTCTGGGCCTTTCTGGGGTTCTGGCCCTGCTTCTGGGCCTGGATGGGGTTGTTGCCCTGCTGCGCGGCCTTGCTGGGGTTCTGGGCCTCCTGTGTCTGCTTTCTGGGCTTCTGGCCCTGCTTCTGGGCCTGGACGGGCTTCTGGCCCTGGATGGGCTTCTGGCCCAGCTGCGTGGCCTTTCTGGGCTTCTGGCCCTGCTGCGGGGCCTGGGTTGGCGAAGTGCCCTGCTGGAAACCATGGGCGGTGTGGGCTCCCTTGGGCGGCCTCTTCTGGGGGCAGAGGTGGTGGGTGCTGCTGTGGCCTGTTTTTTGGCAGCAGGGGCACGTGCCTTGGGGGCCCTTTTTTGGGTAAGGGAGGGTCCAGTGTCCCTTGGTGGGGCCGAGGTGGTACTCGCCTTCTTGGAGCGTAATTTCTTGCTTCCTTGCTGGGACCTGGTGGTTGGGCCCTCTGAGGTCTGGCTTGGCTGGGCGCGTTTTGCTGCAGGCTTTTTGGGTGCCATTTTCCACAAATGCTCAAAGAGAATGAGCTTTGGGTGCAGGGACCTTTAAATAATGAGCCCAGCGTGTGACGCCTATGCGCACGACTACGCGCTCGTACGGACGTACGTTCGAGCGGAACCAGGAAACCGCTGGGGTTTCACTTATCTGCTGCCTTGAAGAAGCATAAAGATGGCGCCCACTATCTTCACCCGTCAACAGGAAGAGATCCTCATGCTGGTAAGTGCCTGGCTCTGCGTTTTAAGCTAATACTCAATGATGGCCTAAATGTAAATGATGCGTTTGAAACTAGTTTTGGGTCTCTTAATGTTTAAGAACTGGCTCCTCACACTTCATCCTCAAGGGCCGAGCCTGGCCACGTTGTCACCTGTCTATGCTGATGTCCGAATTAGGGCAATTGCTCTGGCTTAGCACCAGTTAATAAACCTGTGGAGTAGCGGGGCTAGCTGTCAAACCTGGCCTGGCTCGGACCTTGATGCGGATGTTTGAGGAACACTGTTTGCCTAAGACCGCAAAACACAACGGCAAGCCACACACGTGGCCCAAAAGCCTAAGCATAAGCCGACATATTGGATGTTGAAACCATCCTAACATGCCATAGATGCAGGTGGCCTGATTTTTAATGTTGGCTATTATCTGTATGTACATGGTGTGTGAAACATATAACATAAGACCAGACTCTCATTCACAGTCAACGTCCGCTTTAAGGCACTCCCCAAAAATGGCTGCCACTCTAAATGTGTGTGTTAATGACATGAAATTCTCAACTTGTGATGCAACACATATGGGTCTGTGTGTAAAAGTAAAAGCTCTGTGTCCATTATGTTTTTCAGATCATGCTTCAGCGCCGGTATGACTTCGCGCCCAATGTGTGCGAAAAAAGGGACATCGCCCGGGAGATCATCGCGGAAATCCACCGTGTCACCAGCACCACCTTCACTCACACCCAGATAATGCAGCATTGGTCGGACCTGAAACGTCTGCACATGGCCCGGGTGCGGAGGTTTTTTGGGATCCATTTCCCAAGTAAGTACCAAACGATAGCATGTTATATGTTGCAAATGTATAAGCTATACCTTTATTTATAATGACTTTTCTTTGTTAGTGTTGGAAATGGATTTCAGAATTCGCCGCACCCGGAGGCGCACAGGCCGACCAGTGCTGCATGAGTCTGCATCTGTGAGTGAAGGTGGTGGATCTCCCGGGCGACGGACCTACCCCTCCTCTGTGGCCTCCTCAGACCAGCCCCTTGACCTTACCACAGAGGAGGGGCGCAACCGCGTGGGTGTGGAGTCATGCCCGGCCAGGCATGGGGAAGGCTCTGGTATGTCACTCTTCATGTATAGGCACAAAGATATACATGGCAGGCCAAAAACTAAGTTATCCTTTATTATGTATTTGTAGAAGCTTCTGGAGCGGGTGAGATAGTGGAGGAGGAGGCAGCAGAGATGCTGGAAGTCGATCCTGACGAAGGTGAGTGATGTCAGCCAGCCTGGGAGCCAGATCTGTTTGGAATAGTGACTCTATACAACTACTAACCAAATGTCACATGTTTCTCCAGGGACTTCTTCACAGCATAGCCAGGACCAAGGGCAGCCTGTTGGCCCCAACCAGCCATCTGTCGGCCAACAACTCAGTAAGTATCCATGCCATTATTCATATTAATGTGTTGTTAGCTAATAACACACACATAACTAAAGGCGTAGCCAATGTGTAGTTAACACTTTCATGTGGGCACTTCGTTAGCTTAAAGCGGACCCTAACTCGTATTAAGAACATAGCTAATATTTAGGCAACACACTGTACATACAGATTGGGAACATTGAAAAACAGCCTACAGCCATCTAATGCATGTTATGAGCCTGTAAACATCCAATATGGCGGAATATGGAATGCGCAATATTGACATGCTGCATGGGATACAGATTAGAAAAAGTAAGGTGCTGCCATGCATTGTGGGACTGATGACCTTTCCCTGAACCCAGCTATGCTCTGTATTCCCAAAGCACCACTGTAACCTACTCCCGTGTACTTGATCCCACTCTCCTCTCCTCATTAACTGTTATGCTTCGGAGTCCCGATGGCGGCGCAGTAATCCTAAATCCACCAAAATCTACTTCGATCTGGTGCAGAATCATTTGGGAATAGTTATTGCTTTTCATTAAATAATGTTGAAGGTCCGGTTTAAGGAGTTTCAATACTTACCTGTGGGAAATGCATTTACTTTATCCCTTTGAAGAATGACATATGTCATGCATTTACATGTATTTAATTAACCCCAAATCTATTTCCAGCATACAAACCGGTCTGGTACTCCTATTTATGTTTATTTCTCTATTGCTTACAGGGATGAGGCCACAAACCGTGGCCGAAAAAAAAAAAAGAATGAAAGAGTTGGTGGCCGAGCTGCTGGCCATACAGGCGACGTTGGGGCCAACAGATGAAGAAGAGGAGGAGGATTAGTGCCCTTGGTCCTGGCTACTTTTGTAAAATAGTTTGACATTTGTTTTTAGATATTGGAGTTTTAGATTTTTAAAAAACCAACAAATTTGAAACATTTTTAAAATGTTTTTACAAAAAAACAAACAAAAAAAAAACAAATATTTTAAATAAATAATATTTTAAGCCTTCATAAATGTGTCATTTCTAATATGCGCACAAAAAGACATTTACACAAACACGAAAAAACACGCTTCGAAACATATAGACATATGTACATTATGTTGTTTGGGTAAGTTTTAGGGTCGTCAACATGAAGAAGGATGCAAGCGCTAAGGGGTTTAGGTAAGTTTTAGGGACCGAAAAATGAAGAAGGATGCAAGCGCTAAGGGGTTTAGGTAAGTGTTATGGACCGAGAAATGAAGAAGGATGCAAGCGCTAAGGGGTTTAGGTAAGTTTTAGGGACCGAGAAATGAAGAAGGATGCAAGCGCTAAGGGGTTTAGGTAAGTTTTAGGGACCGAGAAATGAAGTTGGATGCAAGCGCTAAGGGGTTTAGGTAAGTTTTAGGGACCGAAAAATGAAGAAGGATGCAAGTGCTAAGGGGTTTAGGTAAGTGTTATGGACCGAGAAATGAAGAAGGATGCAAGCGCTAAGGGGTTTAGGTAAGTTTTAGGGACCGAGAAATGAAGAAGGATGCAAGCGCTAAGGGGTTTAGGTAAGTTTTAGGGACCGAGAAATGAAGAAGGATGCAAGCGCTAAGGGGTTTAGGTAAGTTTTAGGGACCGAGAAATGAAGAAGGATGCAAGCGCTAAGGGGTTTAGGTAAGTTTTAGGGACCGAGAAATGAAGTTGGATGCAAGCGCTAAGGGGTTTAGGTAAGTTTTAGGGACCGAGAAATGAAGAAGGATGCAAGCGCTAAGGGGTTTAGGTAAGTTTTAGGGACCGAGAAATGAAGTTGGATGCAAGCGCTAAGGGGTTTAGGTAAGTTTTAGGGACCGAGAAATGAAGTTGGATGCAAGCGCTAAGGGGTTTAGGTAAGTTTTAGGGACCGAGAAATGAAGAAGGATGCAAGCGCTAAGGGGTTTAGGTAAGTTTTAGGGACCGAGAAATGAAGTTGGATGCAAGCGCTAAGGGGTTTAGGTAAGTTTTAGGGACCGAGAAATGAAGAAGGATGCAAGCGCTAAGGGGTTTAGGTAAGTTTTAGGGACCGAGAAATGAAGTTGGATGCAAGCGCTAAGGGGTTTAGGTAAGTTTTAGGGACCGAGAAATGAAGTTGGATGCAAGCGCTAAGGGGTTTAGGTAAGTTTTAGGGACCGAGAAATGAAGAAGGATGCAAGCGCTAAGGGGTTTAGGTAAGTTTGAGGGACCGAGAAATGAAGTTGGATGCAAGCGCTAAGGGGTTTAGGTAAGTTTTAGGGACCGAGAAATGAAGAAGGATGCAAGCGCTAAGGGGTTTAGGTAAGTTTTAGGGACCGAAAAATGAAGAAGGATGCAAGCGCTAAGGGGTTTAGGTAAGTTTTAGGGACCGAGAAATGAAGTTGGATGCAAGCGCTAAGGGGTTTAGGTAAGTTTTATGGTTCATAAAGGTAAGTGGTAGCCTGGCGCGAGGCAGTAGTGGTGAGAGTGCGCATGCGCAAGATCTTAGATACATACGAACGAACGAATCTAAGAGGCCAAAAACCAATGAAAACCAGAGGCAAACGCAAGTAATTGGAAGAGGTGGACGATGGAAGCAGCACAAAAAACAGGCTGCCGCCGCAACAAGTGAGCACATGAACGTGAATTTTACGATTGTCAACTGACTGAGGCAAGTTCGGGAGATAACATACGAACGGACGTATATTTTAGGATAGAAACGTATTTGCTTATTGAATCACTCGCAAGTTCATACGAACGCACGAGCGGACGTGAAAAATAGGATGATCGGCACCCAAATCAAAGCTGTTACATGTTTCTTTGAATCAACCCTATAGTCTTGAATACCACAAAAATACTGGGGTGAGGCAGCAATCACAACCACTTATTTGCAGACTAGTATCTTTATTAGAACAGTGGATAAAACTCCATATGATCTGTGGCACAATAAGAAGCCGAGTGTAAAACACCTAAGAGTTTTTGGGTGCAAAGCATTCACTTATAGTCCACAGCACCAGACTCCAAAACAAAGTATTTGATGGCATCTTTGTTGGATACAGTGACAATGTTAAGGGTTACAGAATCCTTCATCCATGATTTGTAACTTCTGAACGAGCTGCTTTAAGTACTGAAGAGCAGACACAAGCAAGCTCAGACACTGATTCAAGACGCTCAACAAGATGCTCAACAAGAGAGAACAAAGGTAAACCACCTGTATGTCTCTTATACAAGGAAAGCAAGCAGCGTCTCTAGTTAACAAAACAGAACACATCTACATGCAACAACCACAAGGGTTCAAAGATGAACAAAGGCCAGATCTAGTATGCAAGCTTCAGAGGAGTATATATGGTCTAAAGCAAGCTGCCAGAGCACGGAATATAAAAATAAATGAACTGCTTACACATGAGGACTTTTGGAGGTGTAAAGAAGACCCCTGGTCCTGATTTGTTTAGAGCAAGAAGGGGATGACGCAGAAATACTGCAAACCCTGAATCAGCATTTTGAGACCAAATCTTGGAAAAAAATAATTACCCTGGCATTCAGATTGAGAGAGGAAGATGGTAGCTTTCTTCTGAACCAAAAGTACAAAATACAGGAAATAATTGAAACTTTTTTAATGGAAGATGCCAAACCAGTAAATTCTTCCATGGAACCAACTACCTGAAGGAGATCAACAGCAAAGACACTGCACTACCAACAAACACTCAGTACAGGAAAGCAATAGGGATATTGCTGCACATTACCACAGCTACAAGGCCTGACAGCTATTGGTATACTATGTGGAAAGGTTTCAATGCCAAATCAGATGAACTGGAATGGAATGCTGTAGAGCGAGTCATTTGCTATCTTAAAGGGAATTTACACTACAAGCTAAGGTTACTAGCAAGTGATGAAAGCACCCTGAAAAGATATGTGGATGTCAGCTGGGCCTGAGACACTAGTGGCTACTTGTTTCTTCTATCAGGAGGTGTTATCATTTGGACTAGCAGAAAGAAGCTCTCTGTTACATTATTATCTAATGAAGCAGTGTACGTTGCAGCAGTGCAGGCAAGCCAATACGTTATATGGGTAAGGCAACTGTTAACAGACTTGGATAAACCACAGTTGGAATCAATGAGAATTTTTGAGGACCATCAAGATGTTAGCTCGAGAACCAAGCACATTCATGTAAAGTTCCACCTTCAAAGTTACTTTATTGCCCTACTGAGGATATGACAGCAGATATCCTTACCAATCCCCTGACTTCTGAAAAACACTTGAGGTTTACAAAGAAGATGGGCTTAACAGACAAAGCCTCAGCTGTTGAGAAGGGGTGTTGGAGATACTGCGCAACAGCTTACACCTTGTCTCTGTATGTGATCTGCATCTATATTGCTAGACTAATTCCATTTCAATGTATGACAGTAGATAGTACTGTTATATATATCTATGTGTAGTCTCTGTGCTACATTCTCTACTGCATGTTGTGTTATCTGTATATTGAGGTGATCTCAATGACTTTGTTCCTGTCTACGTTATCCACCATGTAGGGTGACCTTCTCTTAATGCACTCATGTTCCAGTAAAGCTAGTTCCTGTCACACCACAAATGTCTATCTGGATTTGACTCCGCTGCATCCAGCTCTCACATTCTGCAACACAGATTTCACGTGGGGTACAACAGAAGTGTTGACAAAATGGTTTTACTCCAAATGGTTAAACTTCCACATTCAGGTAATTACAACTGGGGAGTCATGGATGTCACAAAGTGGAATGTCTCAAGGCGATCCAACACCCATTTTATGAAAAATGGTGGGTGATGGCACATGATCAGGGAAGCTTCATTTCCACAGAGGAGGAGCCTTTGTGGACCCCCCCTCCCCATGTGACTAATGTCACTGGAGGGGATGAACATGTAGGGGGATTACCTAAGGAGAAATGAAGGAGGGAGCCCCCCGACCCAGCGCACCTGAACAGAGGTCACAGCACCATGGGAGAAAGGAGGAGGAAGATGCCAAAAGGTGAGTTATTTGTTGTTTTTGTTGTTTTTTAGGTCCCTTTTAACTGGCTGTAAATTGGTAAGTGGGCCAAGGGACCCCTCCAGCAATTCACATGTTGTGGTAGCTGTGTGGTAGAGTCACTGTACTCCCAAATGCTGGATACTGGGGACTATCCAGCTTTAGGGGTTCTGAACCAGATTGTCCCAGCTCATTACTAGTCACCGGTAAGCAGCGGTCAAACAGATCACTGCAGGATTGTGTAAATTTTATACTACTGGACTAGGATTGAAATGCTGCAGGGGACAACAGTTTAGTATGTGCTTTTGCTATATAGTTCGACCTGGACTGTCCTTTTGTTGCTGGTACTGCTAAGATATGGCAATGTTACAAATACTGCATTTACATTTAGGAGAATCAGAGAATCAGCCATAGCCTCCTTTTGCCTGAAGTTTTGATTAGGTTACACTATAATTAGTCAGTAAATCAGATTAGAAGGGTTGCTGCAATTAACCTTTAGGCACTAACATTGTTGAATCTACCTGATAAACTAACGGGATTGCTTGCTGCTTGCTTGGTAACTGGAAATCTGTTATGGCCATTGTAACAAGTAACAAGTAAACATTATAATTGCCCCAAGCTTGTAGGCAGCTTAGGTGTTTTGGCAAATCAGTCTAGAATATATGTTATCAATAGATGGGATCAAGATGTCACAGGTTAGCCTAATTTCCAGCTACACCTGAACAATAAACGAAATTCAGGTTTGCACTTCATAAAACTGCCAGTGGATCTTCCAAAAAGTTTAGGTTTAAGGGGTAGCCAATGATGTCACTGGGTCTAAAAGTACGAAGAATAAATACTGTCTGTGAAAAAAGACATTATATAATAACAAGAAAATACCACACAAATATATATTCATCCTTCAGAAGCATGCATATCACTCTAAAAAGGGGTGGTACAGATCCTCTTTTTAATTTTTTTATCAAAATGTTTGCTTATTAATCATTGAGAATTGGGCAGACAGGTAGCGGCACCAGCATCGCAGAGAGAGCAGCAGCAGGAGGGAGAAAGGGCCCTGGCTCCAGGACCTGGAGGAAGATGGCAGCAGCAGGCATCTATTGCCGAAGGAGGAGCCCGGCAATGACCCAAAATGCAGTGTCGAGTATCTGTCCCTTTAACTGCACTGCAATGCTGGTGGAGTCACTGTGAATAAATTGCAGCACAGAGATGTGAAAAGGCCCATTTGCTTTCAAAGACAACATTTTATTCCCACTTGTGTCATGTTGGAGTTTTTCTTCTCCAATGCAACATAAGCAGAAAGGTGTAAAAGAGCCTGAATACTTTTTCTCCAATCCCCCAGCCATTCCATCCTAGTTTGGTGAATAACACATATTGGTTCCAAAGAACAAGCCATTTGCGTGTGAAAGCCCCTTTCCTCCCAATGCGACATTAGTATCTTAGCCCCCCGTTGCTGCCCAGGAGACCACCCGAAGCGCAGGGGCAAGTTTCGGGCCCTTTCCTGTCAGCTAAAGACCCTGTGGGGGGCGAAAGTCCCCTGGGTGACCGATGTGAAGTTAAGCTTGATTTTTTGTGTGCCAAAATGATGCCCTCAAGGTGCTGGGTTTTTCTAGTATTTTTTTTTGTTAAGTTAGAAAATGTGTGTTTTATGGAAGCAGTTTTCCCTGCCTGCAATCTGTTGCTATTGGCAACTATATATGAGGTCTGTACTCCAAGACATCAGAGAGAGGTGAGTCCTGTACTTCTACTTCTAAACTTTTAGTAGAATTTGCCTTCATATCAGAGCAGAGGGTTGTTGTAAAAGTAGCCCTTTTTGGGAGGGTCACAAAGTAATGTTGGGGGGTTTCTTAAGTAGACTTACATAGACGTTAAAGAGTGATGGTAGCCCTAGAGTGTTATGGAGGCCATTAAGCAGTAGAAAGAGCTCCTTGGTGATCTGTAGCCCTAGGATGTTTAAGGGGGGTATGGCACTATGGTCCCCAGGGGGATAAGGAGGTTCTTGAGTGATATGTGGCACCCTTTATTGTAATAGAGCTGCAGGCACAGCAAGGGTGACTCAAGGTGATAAAAGGAGGCCCTTAGAAATTATGGGCGACCCCAGGGTGGTAAAGGGGCTCTAGCATGATGGTACCCTTTAATGGTGGGAAAAAGTATATCACAGGTGGGACATACAATTGGTTGCCCTGCCACCAGCATAGCCACAGTGCTAATTTCTTTACTGGCCAGGCTCATGTATTTCTTTTTGTGCTCCTTTCCACTGGTGATGGAACCCGACACCTTCAGCAAAGGAGGACCATGTAATAGAAGGTTAAACAATAGTGACGCCTTAAAGTGGACCAACACCCAGGATTTTGACTATCCTGGGTTTTGGTCCACTTCGGTGGGGCACCCCTGCTGTCTGAAACCCCCCAGAAAGCCCCAAAAAACTCACCTCTCCCCGCTCCCACGTGACCGCGCCAGCCAATCACAGCGCTCAGAGCCGCTGTGGTATGCGCGTCCAAGGCCGCCTGGACGCGCATACCAGCTCAGCTGGCTCTGAGCGCTGGAGGCCGCGTCTCACGCTTCCCTCTAACAGGGAGCGCGCCTGCACCGGCCATCCACAAACGGCCGGCGCGGGTGCGCGCCCTGCTAGAGGGAAGCGCGAGATGCGGCCGCGGCTCGCGCATGCGCCGATGGAACGGGGCTGAGGTAAGGTTTGTGGGCCTCCTGGGGGGTTCCTCCCCGCGGGACATCCCGATTTCGGATGCCCCGCGGGGAGGGATCTGATTGGTCCGGGAATCTTATAGATTTCCGGGCCGATCCCCCCTGGGTGTTGGTCCACTTTAAAGGCATTAATAGTTTGTGTTTACAAAGTACAATAAAACACACACAGCTTCCAGTAGGACATGCTCACCTAACCAACAGGCATATCCACACTGGAGTTTGAATAAAGCTGGAACAGATAATTAAACCAGTACCAGGGTGGGTTTCTTTGAATGTTAATAGAGTATATATGTAGCTCAGGGGAATGGCTGATATTAGTGTTTGCCAACAGTTGTATATACTATGACAACGGATTCAGGCCCTGTAACATAAGGCTTCAATCATAAGGTAGACTAAAAGTGTGTTACCTGTAATGGCAAATGGGCTAAGTTTGCAGACTGAGTTGTGTAGCAGGTATGAAGGGAAATTCAAAAGGGGCTGTGAATATGGGTCGGGATGAAGAACCGATAAAACTGACCGATAAAAGACCTCTCTAGTCTGGGATGAAGTTTGGGCTAAAGCTCATTCTAGTTACAACCTCTTAAATCTGGACTAAATGTCTAACTTTTGGTCTAGTTCAAAGTTCTCCGCATGTCCACTACCTTCTAACATCAGTTTTTTTGAAGGTTCACTTCACTTACAATTCCTACCAATGCAGAACAAGAAAAAAACATTGTGGTACCTAGAAAAGATAATGCGTCTGGGGCATCTGCAAAAAATGTGGACCATTTCCTGTCATTGATTATATGCACTTTAAACCCTTCTCTAAATCTATTTTTGCCTGTTTTTTCTGATCCTAGTACTTCTCTGCAGCCAGGTAGGTACAAACCCAGGTGCATATGTCTATTTGATAGCCAGAATATGCTGCCAGCGTTATTTAGGAGAACTAAATAGAACAAGATCTATGTTGTGATAAGACGCTCCAATGAACGTGTCTCAGGGCAAGAATTACCTGTTTACTTCCTGACGTGCCGCTACCATATAGAGGCAGGAAATTTACCAAGAGCTTGGTGAGGTCAACCCATCTTATCACATTGTTATTAAAAGACAGGAATGCTGCTTTTCAAGAATGTTCCAATGAACTTTAATACCACCCCTCCATAGCCGGATGGTTTTCTTTATGCCCTGCTGCCCCACTATAGAAGGGCGTAAGCGAGGCTTATTCTGGCTATTGTAAATAAGGAGCACAGAATTATTTTTCTCATTATTAGCAAAGGCTGCTATGTAGTCTTACTAGTTGAAATGTAAAGATTTTAATTTATTGGATGATCTTTGGCTTTACTTAGACACTTGTATACACTTGTATGAAACTTTGCCGTCTTTTAGTCAGTAGATCCAATGCTGTGGACAGGGGATACATTTGACAAAAATCCGGGTCTGCCACCATGGATGCTTTGGCATCGTACAACAATAATGTCAGCTTCTTTAGTGACCAGAATGGCATCCATGGACCATGGGAGCCCAAGTACATAATTAAAAGGTCTGTTACCAAGGATACTCATTATCTAGTATTAGGCCGTTGAGTACAGGAGCATGACATGAGCATGGCTACGATGGGGTCCAGCAAGCACTTGTTATAGATTGTGAAATCCCCTCAGCTTTCTTAGTCACTGCTGTTGTTGGCTGCCCATCCTCATGCCATCTGACCTGCTTTTTTTTGTCATGCTGTCCCTGGACCCACCCGGCACCAGGGTAGGGTTTTATGACTGCATCTGCCCATCTGCATCTGCCAATCTGTGGCTTTGGGCTGGGCTGTGTGCTGTCTGCAGGTGCTCTGAGAGTGCCCATGCACAGACAGGGCTGGTTCCAGGTTCGTGGGGGTCCTTGGGCAGGAGAGTTTTAAGGGGCCCCGAAGTGTGTCACATGATGTAACCTTTCAGATCCGCTACCACAAATGGGTCATCTTCTTCCACCTACTGAGCTTCCATCAATTGCCCTCCATTCCATGCCACCTTCTCCATTGTTGTTGACCATCCCCTGTTACTGAGGCCAGCCATGAGCAGGTCTGCACACAACACCCGGCATTCTGTGGTTCAGGTCCACTGTAAAAAAATACCATGGTCAAGCATGAGCCTGAGTGGGGCCCTGAAGATGCCAGGGGCCATGGCAATTGCCCAGGTCTGCCCTGTTCTGGCGCCGACCCTGTGCACAGGCCTGAGCCTGCATCTGTAACGTGCAAAAGGGCATATCAATGGCTCCACATGGGGCAGGGTTATCACTGGATAGAAGGCACAGAATTTTTTTTGTGAAGACGAACACAATGCTCAGGGCTGCCAATAGGGCCAGTGGCTGGGCCTCATTCACACCTGTCCAGTACCTTAAGCATTGGTGTGAAAGAAAAATGCTACAATAGCTCTTCTATGGCCTCTTTCTCACCTCTCTGGTGCGGCAGGGGGAAGGAAAACAAGGCCACAAAAAGCCTGCTTCTAAGATGCAACCACAGGCATACCAAGTCTAAGCACAATCCAAACGAATGTAAAAAAATGTTGCATAAATTTGTCTGTATTGTTTGTCAATAGAAAAAAAAATGACATAGAGTTCCCCTTCTCCAAGCCTACCAGCCGGCACACCAGGTAGAAGAGCTGGGGTTCCAATGGCTCAGAGGACACATGGCCAAGCTCTAGCCAGTGTGTCCTTCAGTGCTGGTCCCATGAGCACCGTGCCTGCTCCAGTTGGAACCTAGCTTTTCCTTGGCCTTTGGGGATCTGGGAAATGAATGTGGTGTGGTGACTGTAAGCCACCATGCGGGGAGGTAACTTGCTACTCCGCTATCTTCTGAACTAGAATAAGTGTAAGAACGGTGTAAAGGTTTGTAGAAAAAAAAAAGAAATAATGAGGAACATTTTAAAAGTGCACTGAATAAATTTAAAGCAGACCAATCACATCCTATGGAAGGTAAATTAAAAAAAACATGTATTAACTCCCCTTAGTATCCTGGTAATCAATTGGATAAAAATACCCACAAACGATTTTGACTTCAAATGAAATATTGAGAGAAAATTAAGGGAAAATGAAATCTCTAGCACTATTTTCATTAGGCTCTAATTGCTCCCATGTTATTGTGAGGGGGGGGGGGCTCAAATAGCTAGTTTAGAACAATGATATCCTGTTAGAAACCAGTTGGATACAAATGGCATACCTTGGGAAAACAAAAATTAAATACACTCTAATATACTTGTTTTGGGGGGGTTTTGGTCCGTTTAAGACAAAACTTTTGGGAATAGCGTGTTTTTGTCATGTATATGTATGTATAGTACACAGTGTTAGTGTTCACCCTAGACCTCAAAATTAACCAACACCCTTGAAACCCCCAGGGTGAAAGGGTATCACATAAACTAAAGGTGGGGTCAGGGCTGTCCCCCTGTAACTATCTGCATGAAAAACCAATGCATAATAAAGGAAAAAACCTATATTCCCCACCCCATCTCAATATGATAGACATATTTGAGAAGGAGAGGGAAGATACATGAATCATACAACTGCCTGTCTGCTGTGTAGATCATGTCTTGTAAGCTGTGGGGCCTCTGTTTCCTCTCCCCAAGTCTGCGACCACCACAGGATTGTCCAGGTCCTGTGCAACCTCCACTATATGGAGCTCGGCTAAAAGACAAGTTGGTTAGTCTCTCCATTGAGTTTTGTGTCTCCTGTGCCCTGGCTGGTCAGCCTATTGCCTCTCAGGTGATGTAAACATTATTTGGGTTCCCAGCCTGCGATTCTCTGTGCGGCCTGCTCCCGACCTGTGACTTCCTTGTTTATATCTAGAACTTCTCACCAGTTCCCAGACTATTTCCCAGTCCAATTAAGTTTCTTCATCTCATAGCTGGCTGTTTGACATCAAGCAAGAATTCAGATGAGCTACATCTTACTTTTGGTGCCTTTTTGGATAAAAATACTGTATGGATTACTTTAATCCATTGATAAATTGTGCTGTTCTAGGCCCGACCTCCAACAACACACATCACCATTAAGGGCACAATAGGTCACCTCCAGGTCTGACCATCAGGCTTCTTGCTGTTTTCTACCACCTTGCTGTTATTATGGGGGTGATCTAGGGCAGCATAGCTGCTATCCATATATGTTACTTGAAGCAGCTTCTTTATGCCACAGGTAAGGGTGTTAAGAGTTTATTTTATTTCCCTACTTATCACAGTGAAACTCCCAGCATCATTTGTTAGAAATGCTAAGGAAAATGTGTGCCAGACCTAAAGGCTTTTTGGAGTCTAGGTCCAGTTTCAGCCTACTTTAAAATGTATTTGAGGTGATGCCAGCAATGCTATTTGAGCAGAGACGGTCAGGACAACCCCCCTCTATTTTTATACCGAACTGCAGCTCAGTAAATCTCTTTCTAGCCCAGATAAATTGGACAATATTCATTTGAAAGGCATACAGAATGTTGAATTTTGATTCAGGAGATGTGTAAACAGATTTAATATTTTTATTTTCTAGAAAGCCTGAAAGGCAAGAATTCCTGGAAAATTTCTGGTGAGCTGGACTGCTCTGGGGCTAGCTGGGCATAGCCTCCAGCGTGTAACCTACCTCTTCCAGAACCTGCCCGAATTAATTAATTTCCATGCCCCCATTACTATCCCCCATACTTGGTCTCATAGTGTACTTCCAGACCATGTTCTATCCTTATGCTATAGCCTCAGCATCATGGCTTTTCGGGGACCAAACCCAGTACCAGTAAACCTTTAGTACCATTACTTTAAGGTTATATTCACCCCTGCCCATGATCAGTCTCTGCAAAGCTATAGCCCCAGTATCATTGTAGTGGGAGGCCTAGTCCACCCCTGCCCATGATCTATCCCCGAAATGCTAGAATGCTAGATAATAAACGTACCTGGGGACTGGCTGAAAAGTAATTGGTAGTGGTGTGCAGCAGCTCATTGATTGGTCATGGGCTGTCTGGAACCAATAAAATCCCTGGCTAAATCTTGGCACCAGTCTGCTTTTGCAAAATTGGCACTGCAGTGGACAGCTGGTCTATAATGGGTTCATGTGTGTGGAGAAGGCTGGGGGGTAGTTGTAGGCTCAGTCAAGCTAAGACATATATTACTTGTAAATTAAACTGATTTTAATGCACGACAGAGACATCTATTTTCTTAATGTCATTGTTAAAGATACAAGTTGAAAGTGGTTAAAAAACCTAAAGTGTTTTCATCCAGTACTTAGTAACTTATTGGATGAAGTGTGGTTAACAAAATCCACTTACCTAAAACACTGCAGCCATTATACAGCATATTAGCACACTGCAGCATGCGGCTATGGGATGAACTAAATCATATCCAATTTCAAAAATGTCAGAACTACATGGTGCAAGCAGAAAAGTCAATATTTGAGTATAAGGCACTTTTTGTTACATGAACTTTAGTGGAAACCTACCTGTCTTTCTACCTGCCGAGAACAAATGTGTTTTGTCCTTTTAACAGTAAGGTATGAACACTGCTATTCATTGTAAGCAAAGACCATGCCATATTTTGACGGCATATCTATCAGCAAGCACTGGAAGTGGTATTTCAAGTTAGGGGAAGTGAGGAGATTCTCTAGAAGTAGGTGTCAAAGTTCATAGGTCCAGGGAATGTTCTGATTCATGCACACGGCATGGGGATAGCCAAGATGCATAACAAAAATATTGTTAGATGCCACTTTTATCTACCAAATAAAATGAATCCAAAACTGAGATGCAAAAAGTTTTCATACTGTCTAATTCCCCAAACTACAGTAGGATGTAGAAGCACATTGTGAAGATCAGATTCACTGTGTCTGCTTTGTTCCATGAATCTGCCTCCACTGCAACCCAGCACTCATACTCTACAACACACCTCGCACACCCCAAAGGCTGGTCTTACATTGGAGGGTGACCTGTGCAAGACTCACACCCCCCCCAGGACTAATTAGGATGTGTGCCCTCCAATGGAATGCGACAAATCAAACTTGAGACAAATCAAACTGTGCACTCTCTAATATTTCTGCAACCACCAATTTATCTGGCAGGTGAACAAACAGCACCCCCTTCCCCTTTAGACAAAGAACCAGTATTTCTCCACCAATGAACCCCACCTACTCCCCAAAAGGAAATCTGGCAAAGCTTGACCCCCCATTGCCCAATAAGGAAAAAAGTCTGACGCCCTATTGGTTCCCCTAGGATGTTGGTGTCCTGTGCAGATGCTCTGTTTGAACACCCCATAGGCCAGCTCTGCTCTCTAGTTATTGTCTGGAACCTTATAATACAGGCAATTGACCTAAATGCATGGTTCTTGTAGGTTGAATGGCAGTTCTCCTTTTATCTCTTTTAATGGAAAATTGGTTTTCTAACAGGGTCGTGCCTAAAGCAAAAAAAAAAAATGCTCAATCATCAGCATTCCTTTTCCAAGGGAGTGGTGAAAGTGACAAGGAGTTGTCATCAACGACCTTCGTGGCCAAGGGGGTTAGAGTGGTATTTGGTTGATCAGTGGATTCTGATGGGCTGTTTCATATCCTGCTCCTATTTTAAGGGTTTTTTCTGCGGGGCACCATGTGTGACACATCTTGGCGATCTTCTGTAAAACACCATATTAGGGGTCTTAGGGGGATTTTTCGTGTGCAGGTCACAAGAAATAGACATAGTGCCTAAAGACCACCTTTAGGTTTTTGGGGTAGAGACGGATTCTGTGCAGTCGGTTACCAATGGATAAGCGGCTGACCTGTTGATGGGTCTGAAACATGTTTTTGGGGTTGCATAGTATCAGCTTGTAGAAGTTCCAATCTTCATTGGAAAACGCAATTTGACATTCAGTCTTCCCATGGGGTTTGCAAAGTACATCACTTTACTCACTCAAACTTAGAAGTTTATGATATGAATACATTTTCTGGAGGTTATTGATGGCCCATTTTACTGAGAACTAGCCCTGATGTCAGGTCAGTGAGTTGAATAATTTTTGGCATTTTGTTTGGTTGGTAGGTGGTGTGCAGAGAGGTGGCCTACATCATGGTTGGCATCACTATAAATCAAGAACCTGGCTTTCGGAACACTTCTCATTTTTTTCCACAAAATTGTGGGAAAACTTAGGAACAGGTGGGCCAAAGTACAAGCTCATCTGACAGTAATCTGGGAATTGGTGAGATGAGATGTTGGTTCTTACAGCATGGGGCAGCTATATGAAGGCATAGCAACAATGGTTAGTTGGAGAGAGTGAGATCACTTTACCTCAGAGAGTAGGGAAGAGAGAGTAAGGCACAAACTGTTCCTCTGTATCTGTTAAGTAAATTTTAGAAAGTGGCAAGTTCCTACCTGCCTTTGTGAAGAAACTGGTGGTTAGCTCCGGGATAAATTGGCAGGGTGGAAGGGTTTTACAAAGAACCTAAGGCAGGAGAGCACAGGGTATGCAGAATTACAGGCTTAAACCAATAGTGTGGGAATTCTTGGACAACATCAAGTAGAATGTTTGGTATCCCTGGGGCTGCATCCGGAGGTGTATGGTACACACCCATTTCAGACTGGTGCAAGGCAAGCCAGGTGGAGTATGTCGAGGAAAGTGGTCAGGAAGACTGGCTGATGGAAATTTTGGAGGTACAGAACTGGTATTACGTTGACGCTCTAGGATTTTAGGGTAGATTAGGGTTTTAGACCCTGCGAGGTCTGACTCATTCTTTCTTTTTCTATTGTGTAGAGATGAGGACCATTCATGGTGGGGTAGGATGCGAATACCTAGGCAGCCTGGCTGGGTATATCGGAAGAGGTGGTAAAGAAGATGGTAATCTTGGAGGTATTGAAACAATATTAGAAAGAAAGGAAAGAATATTATGGTTGTAGGTCCAGTGAGGTCTGGATTTTCAGACATGTTATTGCGTCCTAAAGTTCAGCGGAGCAGCAGAATGCTACAGTATACTGGTTAGCAGCCTTAAGGGTTGTTGTGGGAAGAAGTGATAGTAATGGATCAGAACAGAAGGATGGCAGTCAGCAATTAAAAGTGACTGGTGCGTATTTATGGTGGCCACAAGACACGGTGTTGGTCATAATTTATCCCTATGGTAGTTTAGAGGTTTGCTAGGAAACAGAAAGCAGTGGATGGGAAGGAAGCTTTGACCTTTAGGGGGTCTGGTGGCGCATCACATGGAATTGAAGGATCAGTGAAGATTTTAGGTGGAGATGGGGTCCATCGAATTGAGGTTGGGATTAATATGTTTAACTCGCCCCCAGAGTTAAGATTTTGTTGGCGTGGAGTTGTGGCAGATAAGCCAAAAATAAGGGGTCATCACTGATCTATTAGTGGTGCTGACTTGGTTTGCAAGTTTTGAGGTGGCTGGTGGTTGAATTGAGTGCTCCTCAACAAGAAGATCATGGTTAGTAGCAGGTTCGTTATGGTTACCTTTCAGAGTTTTGGCAGGTGGGAGATCCACCTGGCTATGGTTGATTGGTAACCAGAAATGGTTTAGTAGGGAAACCCAGTAATCTCTCAGCTTTTTCACGGCGGAAAATGAAGTGCGGTTTCCACTGTTGGTTGGTTGGTTTAGGCTTAATAATAAAGCCCAGGTGGTGCCCCTCAAAAAGAAACATAAACAGGACATGGTGTTAATGTATTGTTATGATTAATAAAGATTATTGGTCGGAGATGTTCATTTTGATCGAAATCGGTAGTCTGTGCCTTTGGTTTAAGAAGGGCTAAATGGGTTTAAGGGGGGGGGGGCAGGCTGGCCCCTTGGACAATCAAGGAAGGCGAGTGCCCCATAAATTGGACCAAAACCTGGGATTTTTACCAGGTTTGCGTGTCCTTCTGGGGCACCCTGGTTTGGCGTGCCCCAATTGTGAGACGCCCCAGGTTGGAAAGCTCACTTACCTCTACTTGAGCCCACGCTGTGGCTAAAACAGCCTACTGGAATCCTAGCCACACTTGTGAGCTGTGCAGCATCACTTGGCCCGGGGTCCAGAAAGGAAGTGAGTGATGCTGATGCTGGTCATGCATGCGCTGTGGGCTTGAAGAAAAGGTAAGAATATTGGGCAACTCGGGAGTAGGCCTTCCATGGACTCTCATAGACTCCAGGATGGGCTTTTGTCCACTTAAGGGCATAACTGGGGGGTCGTGCCATTGAGGGGACCAGGATTGGCTTAGGAAAGGAGAGAATGGGTTCTGGAAGGGATGTAGAGAAAATGGTATTTAGGGACAGAAGAGAGAGGTCCCCTTTCCTTGTGGGACCTCGCTGTGAGTATCCCCAAGCTCCTGCCCTGATATATATATATATATATATATATATATATATATAAATGTGTACTGGTGTGAGGATGGTCTTCAGTTTTCTGCGAGTGTTTATATTGTTCTTAAGCATGTTTTAATTTTGCTCGTTGTTTATGATATGTTTATATTATTTTTAAGTATGTTGTATTCTTATTGCCTTTTATTGAGTGTCTATATTGGTTTTTAGCATTTTATTATAGATCGACTTTGTCACAGCGGGCCTTGTCCTTGTTTACAAGTTTTGAGGTGGCTGGTGGTGGTGGATAATGCTCCTCAACAAGATAGGGGGGGATAGGGGGTGGGGTTATAGCTCTGCTTTTCACAGACAGAGCAGACAAAGACACTTCCTGTTTGCAGGCAGCCTGATGCTCCATGAGCCGCCATCTTGGATGTTTAAAGGCCCATAACATGCAGTAGTTGCAGGTAGGATGATTTTTAATGTGAACAGTCTGTATGTACAGGGTGTGGGGAACATATAAGATGTGCTCTTATTCAGGGTAAAGGTCCTCTTTAATTAGACTTAAGATGGCAGCAGTGGGATTAGGCCATAGAATGGAGATTGTTCTAAAAGGTAGAGTATAAAGGGATTATTATTAGGGATGAGCGAACCGGTTCGGACGAACCGGAATTCGCTCCGAATTTCAGGGAAAATTCGATTCGGCACGAACCCGAATTTTTTTTGGTTCGTGCCGATCGAATTTTCCCTGAAATAAAAAAAAAAAAATGCCGGCATGGTGGGAGCGTGGAGGCCGGCGCCGCTCTCAGCTGTCATCAGAGGACGCGTCATCAGAGGACGCGTCATCAGAGGACGCGTCATCAGAGGAAGCGTCATCAGAGGGCGCTTGAGAGCGGCGCCGGCCTCCACACTCTGACCATGCAGGTAAGTGTTTGCTTAAAAAAAAATGCCGGCATGGTGGGAGCGGGCAGGCCGGCTGCGCTGTCAGCGGGCCGGCGGCGGCCCCTCTGACAGCGTAGCCGGCCTGCCCGCTCCCACCATGCCGGCATTTTTTTTTTCAGATGAGCGATTCGTGAAAGTTCGATTCCGGCGAACCCGAATTTCTTGGGGAAATTCGGCGAATCGCCCGAATCGAACTTTCAAGAAGTTCGCTCATGTCTAGTTATTAGTCATAGAAGGATGCTGGGTAGAAACATAGTAATAACCAGGAGGGTAGTCATTGGCTGGAGGGTTTAGAGAACAGCCTATCCTGTGTCGGACATGTGACCGAACATGTGATGGAATGTTCTGGAAGGTAGTTAGAGGTTATATAGCGAGGCCACAGTTCTAGAGCCACTTGATCTTGTAAAGGAGCAGATGTGAAAACAGACTCTGTTGGAGAGAGGGGGAGAGATCCAGCAATGGGGAACGAAGCCCTGGGGAATCCTCCTTGGGGAGTAAGACCTGTTGGTTGAACCTTTGATTATGTAAGGGACCGAAAGAAGTGTAACCAAACGGATTTATGGAGATGTGCCATGTTTTAATGTCTGCCATTGGAATGAATAAATAGGAACTCTGCTTTTATCCATTGGACTGTCTATAATCTTTTCGAGCGGCTCAGTGAGTACTAACCTCCCCTATGGTCCAGCCCCAGCACCCCACCCACACAGACACACTTGGAGCACCCTGGGGCCAGAAGAATCTGCTCCCTGCCGTCCTCACTGAACACCAGATGTGCGAGGGCTACACATGGATCTAATTAAGACAACTAGCCTCCTTGAGGTTGTTGTGTGCCTTTTTCTTGCACAACTGTCTAATGTTTAGCCAACTATAATATAGTCACATAATATCCTGCTGCTTTACTATGCCCTGGTCTTGTTGACATCTACAATCCTCTATTATTTGCAGACTTGCAAGTGCTTTCTTGTTGTTTCTATGAGGAAAGGTAAACTAACTGCCTCACCTTGCCAGGCCAGTTTTGGTTAATTATAAATAGGTAAAGAGGGGCTTGGGTAAAACAGACCGTCCTTGTATTACTAAGCATACACTTATTTTTTTTTAGGTATGTGTGTACCCATGCTGTCGAATTTACGGCACTTGTCACCATGACTTTGAGGTATTTAAAATGTTTGAATATGGAATGTTGATGACACAGAAATGAGCAAACTTTGCAACACACCCACTGTAAATCCTTTTTATCGCTCTTGTTTGTAGTACAATGTTAGTCAAAAAGATTTACACAAATAATTCTTCCTCCTACCAAAGAAAATGACTAATAAAATCCAACTGTATTCAAAGCAGATTTCCATCTTGTTATTAATGGAATGTTGAAACTATTGCAGATCAATCTAAGGTGCACAAAAAATGGAAAGTTAGCCTGGGCATATTCGGTTTAGTCATTTATAAAATAATATACAAGCAGTTGGTATCTGCTCAACAAGGTCATACTCTGATAGGAAATGTTCATAGCATTAAAAGGGACCAAACAATATTCGGCCTATCCCCCCAGCATTCCCAGGATTTGGGATACCCGGCTTTGTATAATCCCCATGATCACCTTAAAACTTACTTTACCAGCAGTCCCACAGCAAATTCCCGGGAAACTGCTGCGCCCCTTGCATCCCGTGGATGATGCACGCTCTGGCTTCCAACTATTCACGCTGGGGAGGAAGCATGTGTCAAAAATCTTAAAGGAGCCACAGCACTCAACCCTGTTAGCTTACAGACAACCTAAAATCTGTATCTAAATCTGGTTAAAAACAGAGGGCTTGGTCCACACACATCTGCAGAAGTATGCTTAAGCTGCACCACCAAGCACCAAGGTGCCCCTGTGAGGTGCAGTCATAACTCTAATCTCTGAGAGCCCATTTGGGACATACAATGCAATAGATAAATTGGGAGCAGGCTTACCTGAGGTTGCCCTATAACCTCGAGTGCAGCCCATGGGGTGGAAGGGTTAAAGACCTTGCAGTACAGCCTAGACCCTACACCCCATGTGCTTGCACAAATTCAGAACAAAGGAGGTTGGTGATGCCTACCACGCGAACACCACCATCAGCCCAAGACAATCTTACCTGCTACTAGGTGAAACATAGAAACATAGAAGGTTGATTGCAGAAGGAGGCCATACGGTCCATCTAGTCTGCCCTTATGTGTATACTGTATGTACTCTTTATCTTAAGATAGATGTGTGCTTATCCCAGGCATGTTTAAATTTAGTGACTGTTGATTTTTCAACTACCTCTGCTGGAAGTTTGTTCCAAGCATCTACTACTCTTTCTGTAAAATAATATTTTCTAACATTGCTCCTGACCTTCCCCCCTCGCCCTGACCATGTCCCCCCTCGCCCTTCTTTCCTCCAGACTGTACAAATTAAGTTCTTTAAGTTTCTCCTGATAAGTTTTAAGCTTAAGCCTTTGGGCCCGCCTTTGGGCCCGTTCTATTTAAATAATGTCTTTTTGCAGGGAAGGTCTCCAGAACTGCACACAGTATTCTAGCTGTGGCCTTACCAGGGCTCTATACAGCGGCATCACAACCTCCCTCTTCCTACTGGTGATGCCTCGAGCTATGCAGCCGAGCATCCTGCATGCTTTTCCCACTGCCTGGCTACACTGTCCACTAATCTTGCAGCTATCAGTAATCAGTACCCCTAAATCTCTCTCCTCCGAGGTCCTGGCTAACACAGTTAGCCTTACCTTTAGATGTGCCAGCTCGGCTAAGACATCAGCCTCCAGAAACTCCGGAGCTGTGCCCTCCCAGCTGGATGCTGTGCTATGGCCATACCTGCTACTATCTGAAAATACCGAACAAAAGTAGCTATTCAGACGGTCAGCCACAGCCTTATCTCCGTCAATATATTTATTTTCCCTATTTCTAATTTTTGAGACTGCATTGTTTTTCTTCTTTCTGTCACCAATATATCGGAAAAAGGTTTTATCTCCCCTCTTCATAGATTTGGCCATTTCTTCCTCCTTTTGCCCTTTAGCAGTCCTTATAATCAGTTTTGCTTCCCTCTGTTTAATTTTATACGCCTCTCTGTCAGCTACACTTCCACTTACTTTATACTTCTTATAGGCAGACTTCTTATCTTTTATGATAGTGCCAACTTCCCTAGTAAACCATAATGGTTTCTTCTTCCTTTTATTCTTGCTAGTCTGTTTCACATATTGCTTAGTTGCCTTTAAGATGGCCATTTTTAATAGTGACCACTGGGCACTCACTTCTGCTACTCTGTTCCACTCACCTAATTTTCTTTCTACATACTCCGTCATTTCCTTGAAGTTTGTCTTCCTAAAGTCTAGCACTTTGGTTCTGGTGTGTGATTGCACAATGTCTGTTTTTATTCTGAACCATAAGCATTGATGGTCACTGGAACCCAGATTTTCTTCAACCCTGACCTCGGACACCAGATCCCCATTGGTCAGAACTAAGTCCAGAATGTTATCTCCTCTAGTTGGCAATGTCACAAGTTGTTTTAGAGACACTCCATTAAGTGCCTCTAATATATTCCTGCTCTTGCATGTCGATGCACTTGGGATATTCCAGTCCACATCGGGCATGTTGAAGTTACCTGTAATTACAATGTCCCCCTTCTCTGCCATTCCACTGATTTCATCTATTAACAGGTTATCTAGATCCTCAGATTGTCCAGGGGGCCTATATATCACACAAATTCTGACCACAGCTCCCTCCTTAGTCTGGATGGTAACCCAGAGAGTTTCTAGTTCATTATGTGTATGCTGAATTATTGTTGATTGAAGGGTAGTCTTGACATAAATGGCTACTCCACCGCCCTTTCTATCCAATCTGTCTTTTCTGTACAATGTGTAACCGGGTATAGCTGTGAACCACAAATGTTGGATGGCCGCATCCCCAGTTTTTATGCTGGACATGCACGCTCCCGGCCATTCAGATAGGCTGGGTGTGGTGCGCTCACAGCTACAGGGAAGCTGGCGAAGTGATGGCCAACATTTGCAGCACCGTGGGAGCCACCGGTAAAGGTGAGTGTACCGTTCATACAACTGGGCATCCTGCTGGCGAGAGTGCTCTTCTCCCCTAAAATATTAGGCGCACACAGATGCTTTTATAGGCAATGCATCTGGGGCAGGATTAGAGGTGCTACTGCGCTCCACAGCGTACCAGCGCATAACTTGACGCAAATGCATGCTGCTGGTGTCAGACCACTTACAATGGCTTGGAGGGTCGCATCTGTCCCCCGGTCCTTGAGTTTGACACGTGCTATATATGATGGCATGTAAATATATTGTTATTTGGGAATGCTCTAGTATAACAAACATAATTTATGTTAAGCAGAATATTTGTGCACAGAAGTTCCCAGTTAGATGCTTATCCTGATCTGAAAGGTTGAAAAGCACTAAAATACATTGAAGAACGCTATGTGTGCCATTATGTTACGACAGGCAGGAACTTTTGTGCTGGCTTGGGTACACGCTGTATCACAGAGGAAGCCAGATTTTCAGGTTTGAAGGGTCTTGACCTCATGGGAGTGTAATAGGTATGCCCTGTCATTCCAAGGGAACAATAGCTGATTCATGTAAGACTTGGAATACAAGTATCTGAATTAGAGGGGTTGGTTCCTCTGTTGACAGACTTCAAGATGCTTCGGCATTACGTCTCTCTGGCATTTATAACACTTCAGATTAAAGGCAAATAGTAATGCAGTATATAAAGGCTTCAAAAGTTTGATTACATTTCACCCGCATTTTTCTAACAAAAGATAAAACGAGACAAAATGTATTATTTTATTTGCCATAGTACAGACAAACTTTCATGCACATACATGTAGAATGTTTGTGGCATGTGAGCCCTGGCACATGGATTTGTGGGAGCGGGCAAGGGAATATAAATAGCATATACAGTGGTATGCAAATATTTGGTCAAAACTACTGTTAAGCCTGAACAGCACCCTCAAAGTAAATTTTGTTCTTCTGGATTGTGATCCCACACTATCCAGATTGCTGCCAATAAAAAATTGCTCACCCTTTTATTTTTCATTGTTCCCATATTAATAGTGGCCCCTGGGCTCTCTGTGGCTGGCAAAGCGGAAGCTGCTTTGGCCAGCAACCCAGAAGCGCTGTTAAGCTCCAGAAAGTGCTGGACCATTGGCCCATTGAGAGGGCGTGCATGCCAGGCCCGCTCCCCCTTCCAACTAGGCATGCACAGTCAGAGCTTTTAGAGCCAGCAGGAGCGTGCTTCAGCTTTGCCAGCACAGAACGCCCAGGGGTCCCATTAATATAACATTATAGACCTCAGTGAGTGTCTGGCTATGTTCCGTGTCATGCTATATCTCATATACACTCATGCTATAAACTAATTTCCCTCACCCTCACCTGGATATGTTTAGGGTTTTGGCATGTTTTTGGTTATACCATACCTCCCAACTCTCCATGATTTGGAGGGACTTTGAGTACATGTCTCTTTTGAGTACATGTCTCCCTGTACCTCGTTGTTCTCATTTGTCCCTCTTTGAGGTGTAACATGCAGATCTGCAGCAAAACATTCATTTGCCTATTCAAAGTGTTTATGTTGTTGTAACTGTTACCTTAATCTCCTATCCATCCCTCAATGTGTGGGCTAATCTAACAATTGTCCCCATTTCCCACACTGAAAAGTTGGAAGGTATGGTTATTCCACTATAGTTAGATGTAACACATCATGGTGGGGAAATCTTATACATGATATATATATATATATATATATATATATATTATATAATTTATTTTTTAATTCCTCCCCTCCAGTACTCCCCTCTCCTGCCTTTCCTTCCCTCCCCCCGCCCTTATTCCCTTTCATCTATCTAACTAATACTGTTTATTAAGTGCTGATAGGAAAGCATATCCATGTATTTATGGTGGGTTCTCAGTACTTCTGACTACCTTGATTAGTTCAGACTATAGATCACCATATATTGCCCATCTAGGCTCTGCTCGTCTTCCATGCAACTTATACCCATTGTTTTCCAGATTCTCAGGCATGGGGGGTCTTCTTTTCCACATTTTTTATGTTTTGCCCTTTTTGTTGCGTACTAGCCATGTCAATTCCCCCGGGGAATCACACTCAATCATGCCATCTGTGGAGTGACTATCCCTGTAACTCCCTCCATCTTTACTATTATCCTTTACACATCCCATGTTCTCTGTGCATACATACATCCCCACCATCTGTGTTTAAAGCAGGTGGAAACTATTTTTGGATCCTCCGCTCATCCCTGGGGCACCCCTGCCTAGGCAGCCAGACGATGCTGATGGCTCGGCGGAGGCCTCCTGGTTGCCACTGTCGAAACCATGCCCCACGGCACCATTGAGATCGCCGATTGGCTGATCTCAATGCTGCCGCTTGACATGTGCCAGCTGGCTGGCCGCATTCCCAGCTCACTGTTTGGGTGTATGCATGCCCCTCGCATAGCCATTCAGCTAGGCTGGGTGTGGGGGGCGCGCACAGCTACAGGGAAGCCAGGGATAATGCGGCTGGCATTTACAGCTTCGCGGGAGCCACCGGGAAAGTAGAGTTTACCAGCGACCCCAGGGGTTTAACGCTGTGGGGCATCCTGCTATGGGATGTCCCGGAGGCGGGCAGGCTTTTAGATTCCAGGGCCCGGCTGATGTGGTTTCGCTCCGCTTTACTGGTTGCACTCATTTTCCCACACTACCAGCAATTAAAACATTGGAAATCAGAGTTAGAATCAGTCATATAGTAGTAGCTGGTTAAAAATATGATACAAAAAATATGTAGGGGAGGGGCCCTAATCTGCATTACTGACCCAATTGCATCTTCTGGCCCAGATTGGAGATCTCTACCCCATGACTTTGGGCCCGCATGGTGGGCATTCCTCATGATACTTTAAATACTGCCCATTTTTTGGTTGCAAATTCTAAAAAGAGATTCTCAAAAGAGAGAGGTGGCTGTTCTCTGAAGAGTCAGATTATTGAGTAAGTTTCCGAAATCTGTAGCTGCCGAACATCTGGTACTCCAGTAGTAGGGGGTCATAATAATCCTGTTTGTTTAGCCCTTCTGGTATCATCGATATCTGGAAAGGGCGATAATGTTGGGTTGTTTAAACATCTAACTATAGCATATGGATGGGCTGTCTGTTTGATGACCTTATTGATCGCTTCTAAATTCAAGGATTTAACTGCCTCCTTAATTGGAGGAGTTATTTCTACACCTACCCATCTTGGTGATAAACTCCTCTGCATCCATAGTATTGCACTTTTAATGTGGCTTACTCTGTGATATACTTCCAGATGTGGTGTTCCCCACCCTCCTTCTGTCCTAGGTCTTGTTAGGGTTTTATGAGATACCATGTTTACGGCTCTTCCATATAAACCTCCCCACCATTCCTTTTATATCTTTAAAAAAAGAATTTGGCTAACATTATGGGAATGTTCTGGCTAAAATACAAAAATTGGGGCAACAATAACATTTTAGCTGCTATTATACGTCCTAATATATTTAGTGGAGTTATATTTAGTAGGAAGTTATTGTATTTTTCAATTTGTTTATTAGTGCACTATCTTTTTGGCAAACTCATTAGAAAAAACAGTACCTGGTTCTTTGAACATCAATGGTTTTTTAAATTAAAATGATTTTTTTTGCATAAGCTTTTAGTTATTTAAGCTATTATTGCTCTTTTAGAGGGTGAGTTTGCCCCCCTGACATGTATATGTTCAGAATCGTAATACATGTTCAACGTTTATCCTTAAAATTTTCATCAGTTGTTCGTTTCCAGGGTCCATATGTCCTCTAACTTGTGAACATTTTTCACTTGCACTTATATATTTCCTTTTTTTCTAATAGAGCACATATTGTAATCAAAACGTGTTGTCTTAGATAGAGTAGTCTGTTTCTCCCTATGAGTCGTTATTGAAGTTCCTATAGTAATTTATGTTGTTTAGTTCTTAACTTGAATAGTCACTTTCTCATTATTTTTTCCGAGCAGAGAGAAAAAACACACAAAAGAGATTATGGAGGGTCCAAAGAATCTGGAAACTTCTTACACTTTTGCCTATGCGGGTGGTAGTTACTTGTAACATCCTGAGGCTGTTAGTTTCGGTTCTTCGCTAATGATCAGCGGCTATACTCTCCACTATAGGCCCTTTGGCCGCTTATCTCTACTGTACTGCAACGCTCCTTGAGCAGTTGGCTGTAGATTTCATACATTGTTTAGGAAGAAAAAGATTTGTCAGCACAGAGAGATGATAGGACCATTACTTGCATCATCTTGGGGCTATTGGTTTGTTCCCTTGATACAGGTTGGCAGTTATCCCCCTAAGAGAGCTGCAGATAGAAAATGAAAGAGAAAGTAGAAAAAGAAATAACATAAAAACATATAGTTTAGCACTTTATCTCAGATAACCTGTAATATTTCACAGGCATTGTATTAATGTTCTCTGTACCTATACCACACAGGATGTTGATAGCACAAAAGAAAAAAAAGGATCCTTTTAACTCAATATGTGGACATTTTCATAACATGTTCATCCGTTGTCTGTCTCCAGGGTCCATATGCCCTGTCTACGTCTTACACTTGTTAATATTTTCTCCTTTACACTGAGATTGGGTAAGAAACACAGGACTTCTTGCATCTGGTCCTTTCCATTGTTACTTACGCCTTGTCTGTGGCATCAGTCAATTACTATGTCCTCGTTTGACTCAAGCATCGTTTGACTTCAGATTTTCCCTACTTATTGATGTTGGTATCCCCTTGATTTTGAAGTTGTTTTGTCTAGAACAATTCTCTAATTTGCCTGTTTTTCGGTTAAATCAGAAGATCTTGGTGGAGCGTCAGTGATGGAACCAAACTACACTTGCCACAAATCGTATTAGAGGGCCAAAGCTTGCTACAATAACAACCCGAAAGAAACTTGCTACAAACTTTGCGGTACCACCGCGGGAATTTCCTCCCAGGGAGAATACCCCAAGCAGTATTTTCTCTAGGGGTAACTTACAGAAAAAATACAATCATATGGACAACAAATATTTAACTTGTTCTGTAACAAAAAGAATATAAGATTTGTATGAACAGAATAATGCACTGTAAATGAAACTGTATATACACAATGAAAAATGTGATATATCTGCACTGTAAATAAACAGCACTGAAATTTGATCACGGTGAGTGGAGTAAGGTACTTTAGAGCCCACTATTACCCCCAGAAGAGTTTTCAGGAGGAAATAGTGTAACTCTCACCCCCCTCTGTTATGTACATGTTTTTGTCCACGGACCAGGATAATGGTATCGGCTTCCAATGATTCAAGCCTTTGTGTTATCAAATGCATCACTTCCTTTATTTAAGCTAATTTGGTGCAAACTGTTTCTTGTATTGATTGATTGACTGTGGTTTGTAGCACATTATCAAGATGAATTTTAAATTCACCTTGCTCTTTTGCAAGTCTTAAGGCCAAGATCTTTAGATTCTCCTCTTCGGCTGGGGTCATCTTACCCTTCAGTCCTGAGGTCCTATTTCTTTCACTGTCTCGCATATCTTCCCCTGAAGCGCTGGAAGACCTATTTATTTTCTCCACTATTTTCTGTTTTATTTTTGGTTTGGTTCCTCCTCTAACTGTTAAGCAAGTTGAAGATAAACTTATCTCCAAAAAGCATTAAAGATGACACTCAAAAACCTTTTTTTTTTTTACAGCTTTTACATTTTTGAATAAAAAAGGAAAATGACATTTTATAATGGTGGCTGCATCTATTATGGGATTTCGGGGAATTGGTCTCTGTAGAAGCTCTTTTCAACTTAAGCTTTTTGTGTCCCATTTCCACAGGACGGTTAGGTAATGAGTAACCACTAAAAAAAAATGCAATCTAGCAATAATTGATCTGTGAAAAATATCAAGTGATCAAGGAGAATTTGCTCATTGGTCGAGCATTGTATCATTTTGGCTTTAATTTATATAATTATTGCTTCAATGTCAGCATGTGGAAACATAAATTGACTATAAATAGGACTATACAAATCCCAAAATATGATAGGGAGGGACTTTTGGAGTATGGGACTCGGGGAGGTGACTTGTATGAAAGGATGGAGGGGCTTACGGCAGCAAATGATGCGTACAGATGAGTTAGGAGGGATATGGAGGTATGGAAACTGACCTGTTATAAATGTATTGTAGTGCTAATGTATTCAGCAATTCGGAGAGAAAGCCAGATGACTAGTTCAACATCTTCAGAAAATGGGCTAAAATCACTAGTGTACCATGCATTACCGGTATATCATTCCTATGCTAATAATTACTGGTTTCTTTAAAGAGCAAATTAAACAAATAGTGATCCTACCCGATGTGAGGTTTGTGTAGATTTTCAGATCATCCATTCATTGCCATATGTGAAACAAATAATGACTGTTGATTAAACGTTTTTCTTTATTGAGTTTTACAAAACAAATATGTCAAACAATGTAGAAATGGAGCAGGGAAGAAATAAAAATCATTATTGTATTTAAAATATTATTAGATACCTCCTGAAAATTCAGACTTGGAGTGTTTCATGATGTGGCTATAATTTGTCTAGTGGCTCAGAAAAAAAGGATTAGGAGTTTCTGTTCTTGTTTATGGAGCATGTGTAGCTAGCTTCCAAGTAGGGCTTCCCAAGGATTCTTAGCCAGATTTCGACCAAGGGTGTAGTTAAATATATTGTAGACCCTGATCCATAGGTGTTTGACCTTGGAACAAGTCCACTACTATACATGGGTCATAGTAATCTCACCTTCACAACCCCTGAAGCAGCTAGGAGAGTAAGAGGGATCATACTAGGAGTGGGGTACCAATACATCAAGACCTTATGATTATTCTCTAATGCATTTATGTGGAAGGTGCTGTGCCGAATTTCCTCCCATATTATGGCTATTTACCAAAGTCTATATTTTCCCTCAACTCTTTATCCCAGGCATGCATATAGCCTGAATATAATCAAGTGTTATGAGGAGCGTCATTTATTGATTGGGATAAATGGAGTCTCAAGAATCTCTCTTCAAAATCTGTGAGAGAGTAGGTAAGTCATACTTCAAATGACCAGAAAGTAAACTATAAATACCAAATGAATTCTGAGCGTGGCTACTCCTAAGACTTGCAGTGATCATGTGAGACATTAATTTAAAGGGACCTGTTAGGGATCTGTAAAAGGCTAAACTCATCTCTTCTTCCCTTTAGCAGCTGGTGTGATGTCCTGCACTTCAAACTGTACCTGCCTGGGAGACCGGGGTCCTGTGATGTGCATATCTATGCATTTAAAGGCCGGCCACCATTTGCAAACTCAGCTGAAACTGCAGCCATAATAGTAAATGAAACATGCTGCTCCATTCCCTATATCAGAGAGGTCATATCAGGCACTGCCTCTGTACCAGGTAGCAGGGTCATGAAAGCACATTGTGGAGACTGATCTCTAGGCCTGGTACATATTTAAGAACCAGAGCAAAATTGTTTCAAGGGAGAAAGTGAGGATGAGTTTTTTATATCCCCTAATTAGAACATGTGAAAAAGGAAATCACATGGAAAGTATAATACAATTTTTGATGCTTACGTACATGATTGGATAAGTAAGTGCTACTTGTTTAACAAGCTCAAACCTTTTCCAAATTAAAATAGTCCTGGGGCTCCCATTTGTTTCACTCATGTATATGTTCATATTTCTCCTAAACATTTTAGAGTGAAAATTGGAAACAAAATCTTCTTGGATGCTATTGCTAACTACAGATGTAGCAATTGTTAACCCAGAACTCAACTAATTGGGATATCTCAGCACAGTAGTCCTTGAAAAGCATTGAAGATTTCAAGATAGCAAGAAGCACCAGAGCAATAAGTTAAGGGCTGAAGAATGGTGCGTCTGTAAATCATTTGTAGATAGTGGGAAGATTTTTTTGTGCAAATAGCAATAGCTTAAGCATTGGTAATGTCCAAGTAGCAGCAGTTACACGGATGGTAACCAGTGGTAACAATTAGTCTGTTGAAACGTGCACTACACTGACAGATTTGGTCAAGCCTATAAAGCTTCCCCAAAAAAAGTTCTTGCTTGCATCTACTGTATATATTTGTAAATATTAGTGGGCACAGCCTTACTCAAATCAAAAACAATCAAGCGTGCTCCAGGGTCTGTGCAAATATTGGAAACACATATAGACAATAGGCACATAAAACCCAAGTAGACGGGCACAGCTTATTTATAGATATTAATAATTTATTAAGGTTCCAAAAAGAAAAAAAAACTCATTAAAAAACATGTACAGACAATATTAAAACTGGCACCTAAGACCATCCCATATCTCTAAGCCACGGGTACAGTACTAAACCAGACAGAACAACATAATAGTTGTAAATCTAATAAATAATCCTATCAATAATAATCTTTAATAACCTATAAATATACAAATAATTTACCAAGATGAAAAAGTCTATATACAGACCAAAAGTGCTTGTGCTAATTTAAATTGCAATCAATATATAAATACATTTTGTACATATGTGATAAAAAATCCTAATAAATGCTGTGAACTATAAGTAAACTATCAAAATTCACCCATAATCTATAAACTAACTCTATATAAAGTGCATGCTGTGATATTACCACCTTCAATCAGGCTTAGTGGTATAAGATGGCTTGCACATAAGAACAAGGAGTATATCAAGCAAACAAAGGAAAAAGCAAAAAGTATAATTACTGTCCCTTAATGGCCATCTCTACAATAACCGGGGGTCTGTGCCAATCCAACAATCTCACGCGTTTCGTTTTTGCAAGCTTCCTCAGAGATACCCACCTTATACCATGAATGTCTCCTTTATACTGGTGGCTTGTGAGCCCACGACCTCACCCCAGGAAGTTCTCCCTCTGACCCCGGAAGCACTGCACAGTGTGAAGCACATGCTGTGCTGGTGAGTGCTGGTCCCGCCCCTCCCATGATGACCTGGCCGGTGTCATCGGCTAAGGGGGAGGGTCGGTTGTCAGCACCTCACCCATCCAGGCAAGGGGAGAGAGACAGGGAGGGGGGAGTGCACAGAATCACAGCCATCAGATCTGGGAATATCTCTTTCAATATTCTCTGCGTGGTGCACCCAGTTGTGAGAATTCTCCCTTGAACCGTTACAAAATACTACCTCTATCGATTATATACAGATATTTATCTCAATAAGTGAATCCTTATAAGTTATGTATTGACACATGACTTGCACTGCATTATCCCTTCTTTGGCACACATATCCCTTCTTTTGACATGCTCCATGATCCAATATTAAAGCCATATTGTCCCTACTTTCTGGGCCACAGAAAGAGGGACACTTAGCATCAGACTCATAGATAAGATATATAACAAGGCCCAGGAGGTATGTCCTGGACCTTGATACCTTCCATGCGAGTATATAAGCATCAGCATGGGTCCCAAAGTGAATATAACATTCGATAATGGGACTACATCATCCTATATATAAGCATATAGTGTAAGCCAATAACTTGACTATGTAGTCCCTGCTTTCTGGGCATCCAAAAAAGAGATCATCAATTATCCAGGGGAGGGATTATATACATTGGGTTCATGATTCAGGTAAAAAAAATAAATAAAATAAATTAATATAAATCCTAAATCGCGGGTATCCTTCTCTGATTTCAAAGATAGTCAACATACATTCCAGGGTAAAGAAGGTGTCCAGACAATAAACTGCCAGGCCGAATTACTAAGCACACTATGGGATCTCAAATCTTGACTTTATGGTCCCTTCTTTCCAGGCAGCCAAGCGAGGGGTCATTCAAATCTAAAAAGACCAGAGGGGTATCCCACATGAGGAATATCGTTCCATGCAGATCATAGATATAAGCATCATTCCCAGGATGAATGTGACATCCAATCATAGAATCACCCAGCCAAATATATAAACACACTGGGTCGGGGGCATCTTCTTCCCCTGATCATATGGATGGTCCCCATATATTCCAGGGTGATTGTAATGTCCAGACTTTAAGACTCCCGGGCCGAAGATGCTGGCATGCTATAGAGTCCCAATCTTGACTTGATGGTCCCTTCTTTCTGGGCTTCCAAGCGTGGGATCATTCAATTCATGATTCAGATGCTAGAGGGCCACGGGGTATCCCAAGTGGGGAGTGATGTTCCATATAGATCCCAGATGTAGACAAAATTCCAAAGTGAATGTGACATCCAATCATGAAATCACCCAACCACGTAGGTATATGCTCTATGAACAGACAAATAACCAAGCATCTGTGTGTAAAATAATGTGCATGAAAAACATAAAAACAGTGAATCAAAATGTGATAAGCCTAAGCCCCAAATAATTTCCAATTGGTGCAACTAGGATCCCTCCTAAGAAATGAGGGAAGAAATAAAAAAAAAAAAAGTATATAAATAAGCAATGTGAAACATACTTCTTCAAAACAAACCCTCTACTTTAATGCTGGAACCTGAACTAGTTATTATAGGAACAGTGCATAACTAATCTCCTCGTTGATTCCCCTTGGTGTCTCTGCATCTAAGTTGAAAATCCATTTACCGTATATACTCGAGTATAGGCCGACCCGAATATAAGCCGAGGCCCCTAATTTTACCACAAAAAAATGGGAAAAGTTATTGACTCGAGTATAAGCCGAGGCGGCTTTTTTAAGCCCAAAAAGTGGGCTGAAAAACTTGGCTTATACTCGAGTATTTACGGTATTTCCCCCCCCTCTCATACACAAAGACAGAGACACAAAACACAAAGAGAGAGACATACACACACACACACACACGCTTACCTCGGGGGCGCATCAGCGGTGACTGTGTTTCCCTGCTCCTGCCCCTCCTCCTCCCACGTCATCTGACCTCTCTGTGGCAGAGAGCTAATGCGGAACTCGGCGGCCGCCATCTTGCTACACCCAGCACTGTGTGGGTGTATCTCCGCTCTCACCTCCCGGCGCTGCAGTGTCACCGGCTCTTCTGCCGCCTCCTCCCCGCTCCTCCGCCGCCGTCCGGAGCATTCTTGTGCTGCCGCCCGCCGGGGACAGCCGCCTCCTCTCCTCCGCCGCCGTCCGGAGCAGTCTTGTGCTGCCGCCCGCCGGGGACAGCCGCCTCCTCTCCTCCGCCGCCGTCCGGAGCAGTCTTGTGCTGCCGCCCGCCGGGGACAGCCGCCTCCTCCCCGCTCCTCCGCCTCGATTCACACCGCAGATCCGGGGACGCACGTGGCCGACACAGCCGTTCCTCCGCTCCCAGCCGCCTGCTCCACAACACAAGGGTGAGTGCGGGAGCCGGCACGGGGGCGGGAAATTTTCACTGACTCGAGTATAAGCCGAGGCAGCTTTTTTCAGCCCAAAAAGTGGGCTGAAAAACTCGGCTTATACTCGAGTATATACGGTAAGTTCTTCTTGTAATAGTTTGCATTTTAGATCCCCCCTGCGGATCCCCATTTCTACCTTCTTTAGTCCTATAACCTGTAAGTCATTTGGGATGCCCCGATGTTTAATTAAGAAATGTCATGCAACTGGCGTTAGAGGCTTACCCCTCTCTTGGTCCCGTGCCGCCAAGCGTATGTTGGAAAGATGGTTCTGCAATCTCTTCTTTAAAGCGTTGCCTGTTTCGCCCACATAATCTGCAAGAACATTGCAGTGCATAAATAACTCCTGTTTTTTTCCAGTGAGTAAATTGCTTATTTCTTTAGTTTTCCTCATAAACGGGCAAATTGAGCAGTGGCCACATGGGCCCTTTGGTTTGCTCAGTGTAAGCCAGGTTTGTGATTTATTGTTAAAATGACTGTGACATAGTTTGTCTCTTAAATTTAGATCCGTAACTTTTGCCCTCAGATAGGCCCTCCTGATGACTCTTCGTGGATAGCCTCGATTTATAAACCTCTGTGTCAGGGACCGTGCTTCATTCTCAAAATCATCATCTTTCGTACAATTCCGCCTTACCTGGAGGAATTGGCCTATTGGTATCCATTTTTTTCATGGGAGAAGGTTGGAAGCTATGGTAGTGTAAAAGACTATTAAACGCTGTTTTTTTCCGATACAGGGTCATCCCCAGGGTCCGATCGTCCAGAATTTGTATCGTGATATCCAGAAAATTAATCTGTGTGACAGAGCATTCAAAGGTCAACTTAATATGAAGTTATTCTATACCAGGACAAAAACCTTTGTGTTCTGCTATGTCCTGGCGACCCTCCACAGGAATGAAATGTTTAAATATATTTTTCCTTTGTTCTTAATTGTCACTTTACAGGGAGGGGGTTTGAAATAGCAGGTCCTAATAAAGTACTGCAAAATTAATTGCTGGGGTTAGGTCCAAACCCCAAATCTAATAAGGACCTAGCACTCCCACCACACCTCGAGACTAGGTTGATTTAGAAATTCATGATCATGTTTATTAGATACTTTCTTTTAAAAACAAGCAATTCATACATGTTCCAATATTGCACATTATTTACAATACAGTTGATTATATTATATACATCATACAACAAAGAACTGTTCTTTTGTACAGTGAGTTAATGGTTATGTATAATCTTAAAACAATAAATTCATAACATCTGCGTTCTGTGATTATTTAGCTTACTGGTCTGATGATCAAATCGCGATCAGGGCAGACATGTTTCGCCATTGTGGCTTCCTCAGTGCCCTGTATTTTTAGCAGTATTAAGCTTAAATTATATCTGGAATAATTTGATGGACCATTTCTGTATGGCTGGGTATACCTCCCACTGTGCTCGAAACTGTCCGCCTTTATAAAGAACTTGTATGCTGCAGGCTATCGCTGTAGTCCTTAAAGTTTTCAGGATAAGTAGAAGGGGAGGCGGTCCTAAGATTCAGAACCTGTGAGGATTCAGGACCTTGGAAACTGGCACGCTGTGGTCCCCGCTCTGATGCTGGAGTATAAGCGCCGTTGCGCTCTCTTTCAGTACAGCCTCACCTATGTAGGTCTTATCAGGAAATGGTTGGTGCATAGCTGCGTCTATGTAGTGAGCTTGTTCAGTATCCTGGCTATACTCTTGGCGCGAGGCGCGCTTCCAGCATCCGGCCTATGAATGAATTTCTAAATCAACCTAGTCTCGAGGTGTGGTGGGAGTGCTAGGTCCTTATTAGATTTGGGGTTTGGACCTAACCCCAGCAATTAATTTTGCAGTACTGAACTTAATATGAAGGTCATTGTTGTTCAACTCTCTAAAAAATTGTTCACATTTGCCATGGGGACCTTGCCAAATTATGATAATATCGTCAATAAAGCGATACCAGGTGACAATGTTGTCTTGATATTGGCTCATAGAATCTCCGAATACGACCCCTCCTGGGCCTTGTTATATATCTGATCTATGAGTCTGATGCTAAGTGTCCATCTTTCTGTGGCCCAGAAAGTAGGGACAATATGGCTTTAATATTGGATCACAGAGCATGTCAAAAGAAGGGATATGTGTGCCAAAGAAGGGATAATGCAAGATAAGTCATGTGTCAATACATAACTTATAAGGATTCACTTATTGAGATAAATATCTGTATATAATCGATAGAGGTAGTATTTTGTAACGGTTCCAGGGAGAATTCTCACAACTGGGTGCACCACGCAGAGAATATTGAAAGAGATATTCCCAGATCTGATGGCTGTGATTCTGTGCACTCCCCCCTCCATGTCTCTCTCCCCTTGCCTTGATGGGTGAGGTGCTGACAACCGACCCTCCCTCTTAGTCGATGACACCGGCCGGGTCATCATGGGAGGGGCGAGGCCAGCACTCACCAGCACAGCATGTGCTTCACACTGTGCAGTGCTTCCGGAGTCAGAGGGAGAACTTCCTGGGGTGAGGGCGTGGGCTCACAAGCCACCAGTATAAAGGAGACATTCATGGTATAAGGTGGGTATCTCTGAGGAAGCTTGCAAAAACGGAACGCGTGAGATTGTTGGATTGGCACAGACCCCCGGTTATTGTAGAGATGGCCATTAAGGGACAGTAATTATACTTTTTGCTTTTTCCTTTGTTTGCTTGATATACTCCTTGTTCTTATGTGCAAGCCATCTTATACCACTAAGACTGATTGAAGGTGGTAATATCACAGCATGCACTTTATATAGAGTTAGTTTATAGATTATGGGTGAATTTTGATAGTTTACTTATAGTTCACAGCATTTATCAGGATTTTTTATCACATATGTACAAGATTTATTTATATATTGATTGCAATTTAAATTAGCACAAGCACTTTTGGTCTGTATATAGACTTTTTCATCTTGGTAATCTATTTGTATATTTATAGGTTATTAAGGATTATTATTGATAGGATTATTTATTAGATTTACAACTATTATGTTGTTCTGTCTGGTTTAGTACTGTACCCGTGGTTTAGAGATATGGGATGGTCTTAGGTGCCAGTTTTAATATTGTCTGTACATGTTTTGTAATAAGTTTTTTTTCTTTTTGGAACCTTAATAAATTATTAATATCTATAAATAAGCTGTGCCTGTCTACTTGGGTTTTATGTGCCTATTGTCTACTGTATATATTTGCATACATATACAGTGCTTGTGACCGATGAGGCTCAGTACAAGGATGAGGGTGTGGGGACATTATCAATGCATAGTTAGAGGTGGGATGCTTAGTACAGTAGGAGGAAGGTAGTAGGGGTAGTGCTGGGACCCCCAGAGGGTTTGTATGCATGGAGCCAGAAATACACACACTGGTTCCCCACCAGTGGCACAAGGACCACTGGTGTTACTTGAGAGCCTATGAGTTGGTACTTGGACGAGGCTGCAGATTGATCTGTATCCCAACCTGATGCCAAGCCTGATTTGCTCCATAAATGTAAAACTACTTCAACATACTATACAAAACTATTTATGCATGCATTTAATGCACTTTAGTTGTGTTTTGCTTTTTGACACAGTTTTGGGTGTCTGGCATGCTGTACAGACCACCCAGGTGGTGCTTGTGATCATTAGAAAACAGAAAGTTGTGCTTAATGAAAAAAGGTTTGAAACCCCTGTTCTAGATGATGCTCATAAGATGGTAGTGAGGGGTGTGTAGGGTCTACATGGTTACCAGCAAGGTTTAGGTTGTGGGGCAGCCAGGAACATAGGGAGACCCTTAACTGAAGGGGTAGTAGAAGGGTAAATGAGCGTCCTGCAAGGTGGCCGGATTTCATAACTTGGAGAGCTGAAACTAAAGTAAGAATTTTGAGGGTGTGGAATGTGACACGCACATCAAGCAACAGGCATTGCCGTGAGTGCTGGAGCAACATGTCTCCTTCTTATGAAACGCACTGCATAGGGTTGCTGTTGTGGCTGGGGGGGGGGGGGAGCAGCTTGACTTGTTCCAGCTAACCATTCCTGTCCCCCCATGTCTGATTGTTACCCCCCTGCGAACACAGAAAAACACAGCAGATCTATTTAGCATGGCCCCCTTCAGAGGGATGTTTATTGCAGTGCTCCAGGAGAATCAGGACGCAGTACACCCTCTTGGCAAACTGAGACTGCACCTTGTCTTACACTTTCTGGGAGGCTGGGCCAAGTTCCACATAAGGTAAATAATCGATAGGGGGGAGCCAAAGAGCCCACTTTCTTGAGCTAGAGAACACTGTCAATGTCAGCTAACTGGGCTTGTCTGTATACGGGACTGACATTGCAGTGTTCTTCAGAGGCTAAAATACTGTATTGTAATCGCACACTAAGGTTCACAGGACCAAAACAGCTAAGATGTAGATGTTTTCGTCGAAACTATGGAAGGGTGTGCCTACACTTTGCATCATGTTACATATATCACAATGTCAGATTGTTATGAGACGTAAGGCCTGTCAGGTTACAAACCAAACTTAGAAAACTAAACTCATTGCAATTTGCAAAAACATATTGAAGAAGAGAAATGCAATAGTTATCTGGTAGGGGAATGTGTTGGACTGGCCCACCAGAGAGCCATAGGATCTCCCTGTGGGCCCCAGGCACTGACCTGAGGCCACCTAGGTCCTAGACCCCTAGGCACTGATTTAGGGACACCATCATGGCAGTACAAAGGATCCAGGTAAAGTATTTTTGGTCTGTTCTGTGAGTTTGTAATACATTCATTAAGCAATATGAATTATTTGATAAATATAAATATCATTTTACATGAGGCAGCTAACATAGAAAGGGATTCCATTGCAGGCAATTATTTACCTATTTATTTCTGCAGTGCCATACTGAGCTCACATAGAAGGGTCCCAGTTATGGTGTGCTTGTTATACAGAATACATCTGGAAGTTCAGGCTAGTAAATCACATATGATATTGAGTGCTTTTCAAGGACATGGCAAACAAATGTAAAGGGTTATAAGCTGCCATTCTTCAATGATTACAGTCACCTTACAGTCCCATATAAGTAAAAAAAAAAAACCTGCGGCTGAGTCTGTGGATAATTCCCTGCATTCTATTGCAAGGGATTAGGTCACTCCCCAAACAATTTGCATTTTACTTGCCTGTAGGCTGTAGGCTAATAGCAGCCAAATTAGTATTTTATGATGCCATTTCTGCAAGAGCGAGAGAGACTATACAATCTTCTTATGCTCTGTGGTTTTTTAATTAACCGACATGCTACCAAGGTCATCAGGTTTAAAAAATAGCTTCACTGCCCAACCTCTGGAGTGTGCAAGTAATGCTGGGCGCCATCTTAATTCCAGTGTTCTGTTTTTCACTTTCCCTTCTTTTAATCCCATTCTTATTTATACATTGTCTACTTCTTATTTTCAAATTTGCTATATGAGATCTGAGCTATAGGCAATAAGCCATACTTGGGCCCTATTCATATTAGGTCAGTTTAACCTATGGGCTGATTCATTGGTGTATTCTTATTTGTTGTATGGCTGGCTTTAGGGGAGGACAAACAAGCCTTTTTCCCAAATGGCCTCACGTCTGATCTTTTTTGACTATTTAAATATAGTTTTTTTTCCTGTTGGTATTTTGTTTTATTAATTCAGTGTTGCTGAGTAGGGAGTGGGTGAGAGTAAAAGGGGTTCATGTTGCTGAGTGGGTCTGGCTGACCTGTAGGTGGTGTCAGTTGATGAAAATGAGATTTTGGGACCTACTTTTAATTTTGGGTGTTGTACAGTATCCCCTCGATTCAAAGAGGAAAAGTTAATTGATTTCGTATCGAAAATCGTAAGTTTGGGTGGGTGTTAGTCATTTTTTCCTGTTTTTTTGGCCATTTCCGACTCGCACGAGCCTACGTACGAATGCGTATATGCTCTTACGATCAGCGGAAGTTCGTTCCTAAATTTTAGGATCAAAACGTAAAACTTAGGATCAAATCCTAAAACTTACGATCAAAACGTAAAACTTAGGATAATTGGATGTGTTTAGGTGTGATTCAGAGAAACCTCTAAACGCGTTTTAAAAGAAAGCCACAGCCGACACCTTTTAGCAGCCGGATTGCTGTTCGTGAACAGGTTTTTTGGCTATGTGGAGGAGTCTGCGCGTCTTGTGCTCCAATGAACTGCATGTATCAGCATGGCCGAGGCCATTAATTGTATGGCAATGCATGCCTGATTTAATACATTTCATGTATGCCTTATAAAATCATTTTAATGTGGACCTTAATTAGTCCTTTGCATGTAAACCTTTATTTTGCAATATATTTGCGTTAATTAAAGAAACTTATGTCCTTTGTTATTTATTTTAAAATTGATGTACTAGAATAATATTTTTAGATAGCATTTATTGGTGTAGTTGTTTACCTTTGCTTTGTTTAATTATTTAAGCACATCTTTGGTCAGATGCATCACACTTACTGAGGAGAGGAGAGCGGGATAAAGTGCAGGATGTGGGTTACTGCTGTATTTTGCCCCCAGAGCTGGGGGCACGGACAGTCACAAGGCCCTTTCTGTTTGCAGGCTGCCCGATAATACCTGAGCCGCCATCTTGGCTGTTTCGAGGCTCATAACATGCAGAAGTTGCTGGGTGTTTTTTAATATTTGAGAGCAATCTGTATGTAGAGGGTGTGGGTAACCACACCCAAAATTTAAAGTTGTACCATTTGAAGCCAAAATATTAAAATTAAATCCACAAGTAAAAAATGCAAGTTAAGTAAAAATTAAACAAAGTAAGATTTACTTATGCAAATGCATTCATTAATGGTTGGTTACTACAAAATGAATGAAATAAAGAAAAATAAAAGAACAAATATTTAGAATGCACTTTAATGAGGTAAGTTTGTAGTGCGGAGCCGCAAGATCAGAAGGATTTACGTCCAGACAAAAAAGGAAAAAGGGCAAAACCAATGTTGCAACCTGAGAAATGAAACGGAAAAATCAGGATGGAAACTGACATAGGTCTGATTCCCGAACTGCCATACGAACGGACGTATATTTTAGGATAGAAACGTATTTGCTTATAGAATCACTCGCAAGTTCATACGAACGCACGAGCGGACGTGAAAAATAGGATGATCGTGACCCAAATCCAAGCTGTTACATGTTTCTTTGAATCAACCCATATATCTTGTATTGTAAGTAAGGTGGTCTACAGGTGTTCCCCATCTGTCCCCAGGGGACCCTGCATATTCTGCCTCATTGTTGCTTGTATGTATGCTTTGTTTATCTACTGTATTTGAAAATTTCAAGACTAATAATATAAAGCACACATTTTGTAGAGTAAGAGTATAAGCAGGTTCTTAAAGGAGCTTTTATGCACCTACTATTAAAATCCATATAAATATTCTAGATAGTGAAAGAAGGAGTTTCTCTCACATCCCAACTGAAAGAGATTCATTCCTCGCATGTGCTTTTACTGGTCGGAATAAAATCCAGAAGTGACATGTTTTTGAGTGTACCATTCCACTTTTACATGGGTGATCTGCTCCATACCAATGGCTGTCTCCTGAGCCTGCCTGTGGGGAGCAGCAGCATTTATCACTCTAAATATCATCCAAAAAACATTTTAGGGTGGCTAAAAGTATCTACACACATCAGAAGACTTGCAATAGCAAAACACTATTATTAGCACACGGGCTGGCTCAGAGGACAGTTGAACAATTCTTCCCTGCAAAAGTAGAATGGAACATTTAAAACCTTCTTTTAGAAGGAAGCATCATGCCTGGATGTTTTTTTTTTGATGCAGGGTGTAAAATAGCCCCTTCTCCTGCCTCGGGTGTAAAATAGCCCCTTCTCCTGCCTCTAGCATATTTATATGGATTTTAAGTATTTTTCGTGATAGTGCTCCTTTTACTACATACTGTATATTAGAATAACAATGTTGATATTTGCTATACATGCCTTTGTTCAGGCAACGCCCAGAAAAAAAACTTCATGCATGCTTGTAATGTGGGTGTATCATTGTGTAACTGCTCATTATTTGTGAAATTCTTCAGACAATCCCAATGCTCACGGCGGTGATCATGTTTCCAATGTGGTATTCTGTTATTGTCTGCTAGAATGGAAGTTCCATTAAATTACGATGACATGTTTTGCTTTTGTGCGTTTCCAACTCTTTTCCTTTCTAAATCTCTTCCATGCTACTCTCCCAATACTGGGACGCTCATTTAATGGCTGGAAAGGCTGCCTGATTTTGGATACTACATCCTTTGACTCTTCCACCACTTTATATCCCCATTAGTTACTTTATTTTCATATCCTTGGACTAGCACCCCTCCATGTGGTGCATTGGATTCAAAAGACTACTTGGGAAGGAGGCTCCTAGTACAAGGAGAGCCCCTCCTATCTCTCCCAAATCTATCCTCTGACCTTGTAGCTCTACTGGATACTCCTTTCCTTTCTCTTTCTAGGTTTGGGATCTCTTCCATGTGGTGCCTTGGCTTCAAATGCCTGCTTGGGTAGGATGCTCCTAATACATAGAACCCCACCCATCTTTCTCAAATCTCTCCTCTGGCCTTGCAGCACTACTAGGTTCTTCTAATCTTTTCTTTCTGAAATTGGGACCCCTTGCATGTCTTGACTTTAAATGCCTGCCTGGGTAGAAGGCTTCTAGTGGAGAACTCCGCTCATCTCTCTCAAAGTTTATCCTCTGGCCTTGTAGCTCCACTAGATACCCCTTCCCTTTTCTTTCTGGGATTGGGACCCCTTCCATGTGGTGCCTTGACTTCAAATGCCTGCCTGGGTAGGAGGCTCATAGTGTAAGGAGAACCCCTCCTATCTCTCTCAAATCTATCCTCTGGCCTTGTAGTTCAACTAGATTCCACTTCCCTTGTCTTTCTGGGATTGGAACCACCTCCAAGTGGTGCCTTGGAGTTGAGTTCCTATCTAGGTGGAAGGCTCCTAATACAAAGAGAACACCTCCCACCTCTCTCACATCTATACTCTGCTCCTCATAGCTCTACTAAGCAGTGTCATCTGGGACAGGGAAGGCCATTTATCTTATCCACATTCCTGTTTCTGTGTCTCTCTACTACTTATTCTACTGATTCTGTAAGTGTTTATCATTTAGCCTCCTACCCATTGTGTATGTAATGTATATACACACTAAAAATAGATCTGAAAGGTACTAAAGCCCATCTGAAGTGTGTGTGTATGTTAGTGTGTGTGTGTGTGTGTGTGTGTGTGTGTGTGTGTGTGCGCGCATTTGTGTGTGTGTGTGTTAGTGTGTGTGTGTGTGTGTGTGTGTGTGTGTGTGTATGTTTGTGTATGTGACTTGGCACTGGGAGCAGACACGTGTGCCATATCTGTGTGTTGCAGAAGGGGTTGTACCCACCCACATTTGCTTGTGAGGCAACATGAGTATCAGACACGTGACAGGCAAGTTAGCTTGTCATAACCTTTGTCTACTGCCTTGCATTCTGACAGCTATATTTCTAATGCTTGGAATGCCTTTTTACCATTTTGTCTTGCCACATTTTTTAATGCTTGCCAGTTTTTATATTCATAAAGCAACTCTCACCCCTTTCTTTGATTCGTCACCGTGAGTAATTTGTTTTCTCACATTTTTTTGAAAATAATTACTTTTTGTTTTAATGTTTTGCCCTAAGTGCAATTCAGCACCATATTTAGCTTTGCAATTTGTTTAAAAACAGCTAAATATGGTGCTCAATTGCACTTTGGACAAAAATCAAGAGAAAGTGTGAGTAAACAAACAACCCTATTGTGTCTTCACTTTTTAAAAAGAATTGTATTTTAGTATTAAAACCCCACTTTCATTTGCTCTGCACACATTCATAGAAGTGTCATCCTGATAGAGGTAACAATCGGGAGTTATGCTAATTATTTGGTGTAGTACGATTAACCCGGTGTGCAAATTGCAACCTGCACTTTGGTGAGCTTTTTCACAAATAAAAGTGCAATAAAAGATGTTCTAATTTTTCCCAAAAAGTTTTTATTTTTTTATTTTTACAGGTAAGCTGCATCCTTTTGGCTATGAGGTAGGGATATTTGTGGAAAGTTTGGAAACAACACTACCATTTGGACTATGCTAAAAAAAGTACCATTTTTTTCTGTGTGCCTCATATAGGGAAACACTCAAAAAACGATTTTACCCCACTGGTTTATGATTATTTAAATTATCTTTAAAATGTCATTGCAGGTACTGTATATTTTTTGGGAGAAATTAGAACAAACATTTTTGTATTGCCCGTATTTGTGTGTTAAAGTTAAAAGGGTGCAGATTGCAATTCATTCCTAAATGTACACCGAGAGTAATACTTGCTTTATCTAATAATTAGCATCACCCCTCCTCCACAAGCCCTCAGAACATCTTTGTGTCCCCGCTGATTGGTCAGTCGCCCAGGCATGTGTCGTGGGAATGGGGAAAAGATGAGTTTATACACAATCACTGTGGTATACATAGTGGGGCATCCCAAATCGGGATCGGCCCCCACCAGGAGGAACAAAACCAAGGAAAGGGAAAACCGGGAGGCTGGAGCAAAGGGATTGAAATGAAACGTGGGCCCTTATTTATGAAGGAATAGCGTCAGGTAGCGACTGGTAATCGGCCGGTAATGACGGGCCCCGCCACGAGAACGCCGGCTCCCCACCACAATCACACATTTATCAAGCCAATCCTGCTTAGCGACTGAGATAGCGCCATATAGCGACTCATTCATCATTATTCCAGCCTCGCCCACAGCGCCAGCGTCCGACCTTGAACAGCAACAGGTATGACCTCTCGCTACCTGGAGCTCTCCAATGCATTTCAATGGAACAATCTTTAAATATTAATAATTAATTGCTATTAATGTTTTTTTTTTTTTTTTTTTTTTTTAATGTGAAAAATTCTGTGACCACTTCTGGGAAAAAAAATAAAATAAAAAAAATTGTACAAAATTGATATTACAGGTCTGATATTAATGTATTCATATTACTAAATTATTTAAAATACTTTTTTTTTTTGGTTTCCAAAAATATGGTGGTTTGGGAATTAAAAAACTACTTTTAACCCATCGCCTCCAGCACTCTGGGGTTTAAACATGCCTTTCACAGTGCTTAAATTTTTTGAACGTGATTTTTTGATGAATATGGTGGAAGCCGGTCGCTCTGACCAGTCGCTATCATGCGCACCCATACATCGCGGTACCTGTCAAATAGCGACTCGTAACCTTATATTCAACATTACGCCACACCGACTGAGTCGCTGTCAACAACCGAACAACGGCCAAGCACAGCGACTACTAGCGGGCGCTGTGAAAATAACGCTACAGTCGCTCAACTGTCGCTACATGTCGCTATTAATAAATCAGCCTCCCCGAGTCTTGCAACGGCTTCTACCCTGCACTGCAGTAAATGGGGGAGGCACACATGGGATCAGGCAAGTTTCTGCCTTATTATTGACGTTGCCTGGACTGCAAAATGTCAAGCGGTAAAGATGTTGTTTGTTTAAATATGACTACCTACCATCTCCCAGGCTTGTAAGCAAAAATAGTTCATCTTGTCGGTCTCCCACATTTCAGGGTCACATCTCATGCACCTTATACTTACATATAAGCAGGTCCAATCAGTTCTCATCTTATAATTGAATCTAACAATCATAATGTTTACTTTGGAACAACAGCTCTGAAGCTAGTAAGTGACTCTAAAAGATATTTTTAGAATTGTCCTTTCAAAAAGAAAGTTTGTTGCAACTACAAGTCCATCACATTTAAAAGATATTGCCTAATCAAACTAAATAGTAATAACCTGTATATGTAGCCATAAAAATGTTTTAAATACCAGTTGCATGTGCATGACGGTCACTTGTGGAGAAGGATACGAGTAGGGTGCAACTGCTGCATTGGAAGGGTGAATAAAAAAGCCTGTTTTGGGGGAAAAAGGGCATCCCAAATCAGGATGCCCCTGGAGGGAGCATCTACTTTTACTTCAATGTACAGTGAATAGTGGGAAAGGATGATTACATGCAGGGCCGACGCCAGCCTTGGTAATACCTGTGAAAGTCCCAGGGTCCCTAGCATCTTCACGGGCCCACTCGGGCTCAGACTGGGCAGTAGGATGATTATCTGGTGGGCCCTACCTACTGGACTGGAGAGCTGATGGCCTGCTCATGGCTGACTTTAGGACCAGAGGTTAATCTCCAGCAATGGAGAAGGTGAAGAGGAATGGTAGAGAGGTTGAAGGGAGCTCAGAAGCTGGTGAGAACCTGAGGAAGATCAGCAGAAGTTGTGGAACCTTCAGCTGCAGTGGAAAAGGCGCTAATGGCGGATTTTTGGCAGCAATAGGGACTCATCAGAGGCAGCAGGAAAGGCAGCAAAGACTGCAGAATGGTCAGCAACAGCATAGAAAGTGGCAAGGACTAGTGGACTATGGTGGAAGGGGAGTAGGCATTAAGGATTGGAGGGCAATCAGCAACAGATGCAGGGAAGCTGAATGAAGCCGCAAAGAGGCCCGCTGAGACACCCTTGCCCAAGGGCCCAAATACACCAATACAAATTGGCCCTGAGGGGATGGTTGGTGCAGTTACTGATACGTTTTGTGCAGACCTCCTCCTGTCCACATTTGTGGAAAATTCTGTGTCCCGGCACGCTCGCTCTGCACAAAGTGACAGGGGCGCAAACTTATTGCAGTGGCCCAATCTCTGAGTCCGGTAAGTTTTGAAAGACTGGACACCTTGTCAGTTACAGGTGAGTGTAGAAGACCGCTGCCTGCCCCCCCCCCGCCCCCATCCCATAAGATACAGTGAGAGCAAGGAAATAGACAGTCTAGAATTTAACAAATAACAATAAATAATAAAAATACCTGACGGGGAATTTATCCCTGGCAGTCCGCCCTTACTTTTGGTTGCACATTTAAATGGAATGCATTCTTTGTCTTTCCTTTATTTGAGTTTCTAAACCCTCCCAGAACGAGACTATTACCAGTTTTAGGAAAGCTGCACACAGGTCACTATGTATGAAGGATTGGGTGGAGGCATAAACCAGCATCTGAGACCGTTGTCACATTTTCTTTTTTCAAAAAGCTTTAAAGTAGTTTGGACTCTCAGCTTTGCACCTACTGCTTTACAGGATTTAGGGGTTCTCCCACCCTCAGTTCTGGATAGGTATGGAGGACAAACAGGGGAATCACGGGAGAAACAAGGATATACGTGATATACATATACAGAGCCAGTGTCAATGTCTGGCACACCTAGGCAGGTGTTGGTTGCTCTGTGCCTTGGGAGAGGGGGAAGATCATCTGGGGGACCCAGCAAGGACAAGCCAGGTTGGTGTGTCACAGTGTCTCCTGAGTGGTAGGTAGGGTGAGTGGGGTATTGGGCATGCCTGAAGAATGTGGACATGCAAGGGGCACATTGATATGCCATGTGTCAGTGGGTGTGACTGGGACTCCAGTGTTGGTTCTCATAACAGCTGGTGGCAGCTGATGTGTGTAGTGTGTGCTTGGGTTTCCCGTCCCTCTTCTGATAGGGAACCCAACCTGGAATTACTTTATAATTTATTTTATAAGATCTGCTTTTATGTAATGTTATAATAACTGAACAGTATATAGAGAGATTGTCAGTTAATGTACATTAAACCCTGCCAAGTTTTATATCTGTTTGAAATCATAAGTGAGGATTGGAACCAGTTGAAGTTACTGTCCAGGCTAAAATAAAAACCCTCTATACTCATTCTTTGTCCCCCACAGATGATGACTTCTAGTGGGGTGGGTTATTTTTATTTTAGCCTGGACAATCACTTTAAGTATTCATTTTTCTCTAAGGGTTTAGTAACAGCAGTTGAACATTTGAGGGACAATGTGATGACATCAGAGGAAGTAAGAACAGCAGAGAAACCTGACACTGGTCAGCCATCATCTGTAACTTTTGAAGTTATCACAGAACCTACCAATACTGAAGAGCAGACACAAGCAAGCTCAGACATAGACCCAAGACGCTCAACAAGAGAAAACAAAGGTAAACCACTTGTACGTCTCTCATACAAGGCAAGTACTGCCAGTAATAATGAACCAGCAACTCGGGAAGATACCTCAGCTTTCAGAAGGGGGAGCCAATAATTGGATAAAGGCTGCAAAGGAAGAGATACAATCCATGCATGACATCAAAACATGGACACTTACAGAACTACCACCTGGAAGGAAAGCCATAGGCTGTAAATGGACTTTAAAAGTGAAGTACAATGTACATGACACAGTTGAGTGATACAGATCAAGACTTGTAATCAAGAGATATTCTCAAAAATATGCAGAGGACTATGATGAGACTTTTCCTCCAGTAGTCAAACATGCTACAATAAGGACTTTGCTGACAGTATTCGCCACAAAAAAATGCAAGTGAAACACTTTGATGTGACAACAGCATTTCTACAGAAGACATCTGCATGAAGTAACCACCAAGATTCAAAGATGAACAAAGGCCAGACCTAGTATGCAAACTTCCGAGGAGTATATATGGTCTAAAGCAAGCCGCCAGAGCATGGAATCTGAAAATAAATTAGGTGCTTACACATAAGGACTTTCAGAGGAGAAAAGCAGACCCCTGCCTATACACAAAGAAATTGGCTTACAGATCTATGTGCAAATTTGTATGGGTGAACTCCTAGAGCCCGATTTATCAAGGACTTCTGCCACACAATGCTCCATTGGTGCAAATTAGAGTAGTTAAAAATGTAATAAATAATTGTTGTTGCACTACAAGAAGCACATTTACTAAAACATTAGTCGTGCAGCATTATGCTGAAAAATGTATAAATCATATTTTGCACTGCTCTAATTTGCACTGAAATGGCATTGTCTGGCAGTGCTTAATAAATCAGGTCCCTAGTTTGTATTGAGCAAGAAGAGGATGAGACAGAAATGCTACAAAACCCTAAGTCAGCACTTTGAGACCAAGGATCTTTAAGAGATGCCCTACTGAGGAGATGATATCCTTACCAAGCCCCTGGCAGCTAAAAGACACTCGAGGTTTACAAAAAGTATGGGTTTAACAGACAAAGCCTCAGCTGTTGAGAAGGGGTGTTGGTGATACTGTGCAACAGCTCACAGCTTGTCTCTGTATGTGATCTGTATTTACAGTATATTGCCTGGTTACTTCAGTTTATGGTAGATGGTGTTGTTACATATATCTATATGTAGTCTCTGTTGTACATTCTCTGCTGCATATTGTGTACATTGAGGTTATCCCTATGACTTATTTTCCCTGTCTATGCTACCCACCATGTAAGGTGGATGTGGGATATGGCTTTGGAAACAGGCCATTAAAAGAAAAAAATGAGCAGGGTCCAAAACATCGCCCCAGATACTTGGGTTTAGGGGGGGGGGAGGAGAGGAGAGTGGATAGTATATGGGAGGGGTTCAGTGAGTTTTGGTCCACTTTAAATGGCATGACAGGTAAAATTGATATCCAAATGTTTTTGGCATTGCAGAGGAATAAAACCCTGTAATCGGGCTCATGAATCTAAAGGACTCCAGGGCCAGGGCATCCTGATTTGATCACATTCTGGAGGATGACCATCCCTTACATGCCTGTTTAGGGTGTTGTGTTATTATGCAACAGCTTTTTCTGCAGGGTGTTGTTGTGCCCATTAGTCATGGAGAGAATATGCAGAGTTGACTCTAGAGTGTGGGCCAAGTATTCACAACACTGTTTTCAGATGTTCAGATTATCGTCCATGTCTTCTTATGTTCTGGGATATTGATAAAAAGTATACAAGCAGACTTTCAGGATGCAGATACGATATTGGCAGCAATAGAGCTTGTCCTTTAATAACACAAAGTCATCATATGTATGCTGTATAACTGTGTTGCCCTCTGTCTCTAGCCACATTCCCTTCCAGCTGAGGACACCTGGCACACTTGAAGCAGAGCTCTTGTGATGACTGTACAGCCAGGCTATTGTTTCACTTCACTTAACTCATCCATGAAACATTTGATTGACAAGCATTCAGTTGCTTAGGGAGGGGTGAACAATTAACCATGCCTACAAGGTGGAGTAAAATGTAAATACAAGCCTTTAACCTGCAGCAGCATTACATCTCTGTTGTACAAGCTACTCCTCAAGGATCACCAGTTCTGCACCTTGCTCACTAGCAGACTTAACACAATGGCAACACCCAATAATGCACCTCCTATATATGCGGATGCCTCTCCATTGCCATCAGGAGTACAAACTATTGCAACTTTTCCAGACCTTCTTATGATATTGGAATTTGTAAGTAAATAATTATTTGATGTATAACAGTATATATAAAACTTTACTTCAACTTCACTTGAATTGACTGCATTTTTCATATTTGTATTTGTTGTATTAGAGCCATAAAATTAAGTTCCCCTTTCCCAACACCTTTTTTAATGTTTTTTAAACTTTTATCAGTCTTGTGTATGTATATGTTTTCAATAAAAGCATGGTATATGAATTTTTAAACTACTGAGTGCGGCTCACATTGATAAAGGCTTTTGGGACTGTGCTGGCAGCCCCACCACCTTTCTATTTGTATAACAGTATATAGTCGACACTGTGTATTACTAATATTGGGGATATATAAGCAAGTCAACGTATAGTTTGTTTGCAAAGGATAGAGAATCATTACTGCATAAAGACTTTTTCTATTTAACATTTATTTCATAAAGGTAATTAGACATTATGGTGATCACATTTTACTGTTCTGTTCAGTTCAGCCAGTTACAACAGCACAAGTTTATTGGATTTCAGTGAAATCCACACCATGAAATAAGTGCCATTAATAATTTTTGATATACTGTATTATACTGTAATAATAATGTCAAACTACATATGGACCCCTGAGAAGTCCATCTAGGCAGGAGGTAAGGTTTGCTGGAAATGCAAAGACTCTCCTCTCACCCGTGGCCAATATTAACCTGTTCCAGGTCTGGCTCCCTATCTGAAGAGGGACCAGAAACCCTGGCACACACTGCAGCAAGTGGCACGATCTGTTATGAGAACAAGAACTGAAATCCCAGTCACACCCACCTAAGGAAACCATGTAGATTGATCCTGAATTGCCCCTTGCACGCCCACTTGGAAACATTTTTGCTTGAGGACATTCTTCAGACAATTTAAATTAGTTTTGTATTACCCTCTACTGCCATTCCTGTGCATGACATATAGCTTATGTATAGTTATCCCATTTATTTGTATATAAAAACATGAGGTTTACTCATCTCTCAAACTGGGCAATGGGAGACAGAACCCAGATTGCTAATAACATTTTCTCGGAACATAAAACCGAGGCCCTTATTTAAGAAGGGATAGCGGCAGGTAGCGCCTGGTTAATGTGAGGTAGCGACAGATAGCGACTGGTGAACGCCGGACACGGCACGCAATTCCACATTTATCAAGCAGAATCTGTTTAGCGACTGGGATAGCGCCATGTAGCGTCTGATTCATCATTTTCACAGCCTCAGCGAACAGCGCCAGCGTTCAGCCTTGCACAGCGCCAGGTATGACCTCTCGCTACCTGTCGCTCTCCAATACATTTCAATGGACGAACCTTTTCTTCTCTTTAAACCGGGTTTTTTTTCCCCCAAAAATCTAAAATAATTCTCTGACCTCTTCTGACATTGAAAAAGCTGTTTTTTCACATTTTTATGATTTTTTTTAAATTTATTCAGAAATGACATTACAGGTCTGCCATTAAAGTGTTCATGTTACAATGTGGTTACAATGTAATTCCATATGTTTTCGCTTTGTTACTAGTGGATAGATGCTGGAAAACACACTTTAAACGCACCGCCTCCTGCGCTCTGGGCTTCAAACAAGCATTTTTCAGCACCAGAGATTAGTAAGGCTGTTTTTTGCTGAATATGGTGTGAGTGGGTCGCTATGAGCAGTCGCTAACATGCGCTCCCATACAGCGCTGTACTGGTCAAATAGCGACTCCTCACAATGTATTCAACATTACTGAACAGCGACTGAGTCGCTATGAAGTAGTGACCCACGGCTGAGCAAAGCGACTACTAGCGAGCGCTCTGAAAATGCCTGCTACAGAAGCTCATCTGTCGCTACCTGCCGCTATTAATGAATCAGCCTCCCCGTTGGTCCCTATAGAAAACATCTTTATAGTGTTCCCTCTAGTTCTTTGAGGATTGACTCTAAAGTCAATTTTAACTAGTCTGAATTGTTTTTTAAAAACACATGATAGATATTAGTTGACAACTGGGCATACATGTACACCATTTTTGTTTTCAAATTTGTATCAAGCCAATATTAAGAATATTTATCGCACCCCAGGGCAGCACCTTCTTTCCTAGTGATGTACTTCGCTCCCTCATTCCTATTTCTAAAACGAAATGGTAAATGTAAATTATTATGATAAATATTTTTGCAATTAGATATTAATTGCAATGCTTTTATGTCCCACGTGACCACTGGTAGCCAATGGGTTTTGCTGGGTGGGCATTTGTAGCATTTGTAGGTGGAGAATACAAGTATATAAGGGACATGGAGGTTTTGGGGGCTTCCTATGGGAATTCAAGTGAAGGGCCATCATAAATTTGACCTTGTCTACTTTATACATATTTAAATAAATGAAAGGCAGAAATATATGTATACTACTGTGTGAGGATAGATTCAACACTGGGAGCGGAAGTTGAATGGTGCTTCTGCCTATATGGCATGATGGCAGTGCCAACTCCCAAACCAAGGAGGTAAGAGCTAGCTAAACTAGTATAGGAATAGCTACTCAGGAGTATAAGAATAACTACTGTACATCCCTTCCCATTGTGCAGAGCAGTGTGATCACACAATACACAATCTTGGAAGTGTCTCACTTTTACCATTAAATATATATACCACCCATGTCACCTGGGTACACTACTAAGCCCTAATTAAGACACAGTCTTCTCCATAAAGATTTATCATGTTTCCTATGATATTTGCAGTTGTAGCTAGGGATGGACGAACCGGAATTCGCTCCGAATTTCAGGGAAAATTCGATTCGGCACGAACCCGAATTTTTTTTGGTTCGTGCCGATCGAATTTTCCCTGAAATAAAAAAAAAAAAATGCCGGCATGGTGGGAGCGGGCAGGCCGGCTACACTGTCAGCGGGCGGCGGAAGCCGGCCCGCTGACAGCGCAGCCGGCCTGCCCGCTCCCACCATGCTGCCATTTTTTTTTTCAGATGAGCGATTCGTGAAAGTTCGATTCGGGCGAACCCGAATTTCTTGGGGAAATTCGGCGAATCGCCCGAATCGAACTTTCAAGAAGTTCGCTCATCTCTAGTTGTAGCTGACACAAGATCTCCTAAAAGGATGGGAAAGGTACCCTAACCCCTGCAGTGCCCCAAATAACGTCATGCACAATCACTGGCAGGCAGCCTACACAGCCTTCTTTACTCTGTTATGTACGGGATGTAATGGTAAAGGTAATGGTAAGTACCTTTCATCAGCATGGGGCGGATTTCTGTACCCTACAGTTTGTCATTTTTTGTAACTCACATTAAAAAGCATTTAACTGGTATGTATATTTTCTATATATGTTTTATGCTGATATTTGATGACTAAGAAAGAAGTTCATGTATGCACTATATATACCTTATGCAGCAATACACACCTAACCTATTGCTAATACAAGTGATGTCATCTGGTCATAATATTGAACTGAAATAATAAAGATGTACTCACTTATCTAGCAGTCTCAACTGAGATTTAAGACCACCTATTGTGTTTCCCTGAAAATAAGCCCTAGCGTGATTTTTTTTAGCATCACATAAAAGCCCTACACCCAAAAATAAGCCCTAGTTACAGCCCTAGTTTATTGCCCCCCCCCCCCCCCCCCCATCAGGGACACTTGCTGCAGAGGGATGGGGGAGGCTATCTATCTATCTGCCTCGCGACCCATCAGACCAAGGACTAAAAAGCCTCCTGGACCAAACCATAACCCAAAGTTTGGTGGAGGCCCTCTTTGCAGGGCAAGGGGTGGAGGCCCCGGGGCGTGTGCCCCTTGCACCCTCCTCATAATCCAGCCCTGTCTTTACACAGTCTCTATTGTTTCTGCATTCTATTGACTATTAAGAGCTGCACCTTTTTTCTGCATCCTGTGTCACAAAGTTGTCAGTCCTGATGTATTCATAATGCAGCTGCTATTTTTTTTTGTAACTCACCTGCCGCACCCTTGTCTCTTTGCCTTGGGTGGTGTCTGTGATCCCTTGTTGTGTCTTTTGAGATGTTTTAGTCTTGTGGCAATGCCGGGTTTCTTGTTCGGTTAGTGAAGTGAAGAAATGAGCTAACTTGTGAGGCAGAGTATATTTTAAGCTGAGCTTTGTAGAATACCTATAAATCGACATAAGACCTGATGTCATACAAGCAATAGACAAATCACACTATATATAAAACCAGATACTGCACATACTGTACACACTTTAGACATGTAACATAAATATTGTTTCACACCAGTGCGATTGCAGGGAGTTCGCGCTTTTGGGGTTAGCGCCCCGCAATTGCCTGTGAAAAGCTCCCTATGGTAATCTATGGGCACTTTCACATATAATTTGGACGTTTGCCAGGCACTCTGCAAAAACCATGCCAGCAACGTCTTGAGGGTGCAGCGTTTGCAATTCCACTCCATTGAGTGGAGAGCACAAATGCCAACACCCTTCGGGCGCTGACACTTACTGTTGCGTTAGCTTGAAAGCGGGAGCACCCCGCAGCCGCTTTGGGGGGAAACCAGCCTAATAGCTTGCAGACTTTGTAGCTGGTGGTCAGCTAACTTTTGGTAATGTTGTCTACATGTTGGAGAAGATGTGTGCTGCATGGTACATGTGGTGGATTCTGGGTGTGTGCAGATGGAATGTCAAAGGCATAACTACAGGGGGCAGCGGTAGCGACTGCAACGGGTCCGTAAGATCATGGGTCTCCGCCATTGTTGTTCCACCACTTTTACTATGTAATTCATGCTCACATGGCATCACGGTTGGAAAGAGAGAGACATTTATATCTGCTGTTTCCACGTTTAGATTTCTTATTGCAGTTCGTTTAGTTAAACATTTGCATTCTAGGGGCTGAATGTTATGGGTAAAACGCCATAGCAAGTTATGTTGGATCCCCTTTTAACTTCTGCACCAGGACCTGCTTACATTTAGTTACATTTAGTGTCCTTCCTATCCTGGGCTGGTCAGAAGAAAACAATTTGGTGGATAGAATATTCAGGGTTTCAATACACAATAAAGCAGCTGCAGCCACCCACTGCTCGGTCCATAGCTCTCCATAGAAGTGCTCATAGTTCTCAATAAGAGCCTGCCATGCACAAGCAACAGCCACACGTTTGCCCGGCTTCTTAGCAGCGCTGCAGGTAAGTGATTAGCAGCATTTTGGTCTGTGGAACAGGCCACAAATGTCTCTGCCTAAGCAAGACAAAAAAACTCATACTCATCTCCCCCCCCCCCACAGGTCACCCAGTAGATCATGCCATGCAGTACCCTCCGCTCACTGGTGATACTCAGGGCAGACAATGCGCTGTTTGACATGGAGGTTGACAATGTTTTTATTTTTTAATTTTGACTTAGATGTCTCTTTACAAGTATAACGCAAGAGGTAATATTGAAAAATGCCATCAATCATTTTTTTTTGCCTTTCTCTGCTTAGGATACAATGATGAATAAACTTCAATCACCTAACACAGAAATTGAAATCATATTCCCCACCAGGGAGTAAGAAGTTTAGCCTTTTGGGCGAGCCTGTAGAAGATCAGGTTCAGCAACTTCGGCTGAACTTTGAACAAAAGTTTGTGTTCCAGAGCTTGACCCAAACCCAAACCCCATTACAGGGGCACAAAAATTGTTGTAAAATGGGGATAGCAAGGGGTAGAGGGCTGCAAGTCAGGGGTAACACCAGGGCGATTGCCCTTCACAAAATGGGGTAGGGCTAGTACTAATTTTAGCAGACTGTGTGAAAGAGCCCCCCCATCACCCCATAGCAGACTGTGTGACAGAGCCCTCCATCATCCCTATAGCACACTGTGTAACAGAGCCCCCCATCATCCCTATAGCACACTGTGTAACAGAGCTCCCCATCATCCCCATAGCCGACTGTGTAACAGAGCCCCCCATCATCCCCATAGCCGACTGTGTGACAGAATCCCCCCATCACCCCATAGCAGACTGTGTGAAAGAGCCCCCCTATCACCCTCATAGCCGACTGTGTGACAGAATCCCCCCATCACCCCATAGCAGACTGTGTGAAAGAGCCCCCCTATCACCCTCATAGCAGACTGTGTGACAGAGCCCTCCATCATCCCTATAGCACACTGTGTAACAGAGCCCCCCATCATCCCTATAGCACACTGTGTAACAGAGCCCCCCATCATCCCTATAGCACACTGTGTAACAGAGCCCCCCATCATCCCCATAGCCGACTGTGTGACAGAATCCCCCCATCACCCCATAGCAGACTGTGTGAAAGAGCCCCCCCATCACCCTCATAGCAGACTGTGTGACAGAGCCCCCCATCATCCCTATAGCACACTGTGTAACAGAGCCCCCCATCATCCCCATAGCCGACTGTGTGACAGAATCCCCCCATCACCCCATAGCAGACTGTGTGAAAGAGCCCCCCCATCACCCTCATAGCAGACTGTGTGACAGAGCCCCCCATCATCCCTATAGCACACTGTGTAACAGAGCCCCCCATCATTCCCATAGCCGACTGTGTGACAGAATCCCCCCATCACCCTCATAGCAGACTGTGTAACAGAGCCCCCCATCATCCCCATAGCCGACTGTGTGACAGAATCCCCCCATCACCCCATAGCAGACTGTGTGAAAGAGCCCCCCCATCACCCTCATAGCAGACTGTGTGACAGAGCCCCCCATCATCCCTATAGCACACTGTGTAACAGAGCCCCCCCATCATCCCCATAGCAGACTGTGTGACAGAATCCCCCCATCATCCCCATAGCAGACTGTGTGACAGAATCCCCCCATCATCCCCATAGCACACTGTGTGACAGAATCCCCCCATCACCCCATAGCAGACTGTGTGACAGAATCCACCCATCATCCCCATAGCAGACTGTGTAACAGAGCCCCCCATCACCCCATAGCAGACTGTGTGACAGAATCCACCCATCATCCCCATAGCAGACTGTGTAACAGAGCCCCCCATCACCCCATAGCAGACTGTGTGACAGAATCCCCCCATCATCCCCATAGCAGACTGTGTGACAGAATCCCCCCATCACCCCATAGAAGACTGTGTAACAGAGCCCCCCATCATCCCTATAGCACACTGTGTAACAGAGCTCCCCATCACCCCATAGCAGACTGTGTGACAGAGCCCCCCATCACCCCATAGCAGACTGTGTGACAGAGCCCCCAATCACACCATAGCAGACTGTGTAACATATCCCCCAATCACACCATAGCAAACTGTGTAACATATACCCCAATCACACCATAGAAGACTGTGTAACATATCCCCCAATCACACCATAGCAGACTGTGTAACATATCCCCCAATCACACCATAGCAGACTGTGTGACAGAGCCCCCAATCACACCATAGCAGACTGTGTAACATATCCCCCAATCACACCATAGCAGACTGTGTAACATATCCCCCAATCACACCATAGCAAACTGTGTAACATATACCCCAATCAAACCATAGAAGACTGTGTAACATATCCCCCAATCACACCATAGCAGACTGTGTAACATATCCCCCAATCACACCATAGCAGACTGTGTAACATATCCCCCAATCACACCATAGCAGACTGTGTAACATATCCCCTAATCACACCATAGTAGACTGTGTAACATATCCCCCAATCACACCATAGCAGACTGTGTAACATATCCCCCAATCACACCATAGCAGACTGTGTAACATATCCCCTAATCACACCATAGTAGACTGTGTAACATATCCCCCAATCACACCATAGCAGACTGTGTAACATATCCCCCAATCACACCATAGCAGACTGTGTAACATATCCCCTAATCACACCATAGTAGACTGTGTAACATATCCCCCAATCACACCATAGCAGACTGTGTAACATATCCCCCAATCACACCATAGCAGACTGTGTAACAGAGACCCCAATCACACCATAGCAGACTGTGTAACATATCCCCCAATCACACCATAGCAGACTGTGTGACAGAGCCCCTCATCACCCCCATAGCAGACTGTGTGACCAAACCACCCATCACACCATAGCAGACTGTGTGACCAAACCACCCATCACACCATAGCAGACTGTGTAACCAAACCCCCCATCACCCTATAGCACCTACCCCCATAACATGTTAAGTCGCTCATTGGCAGCAAGCTGGGCGCTGTAGTCCATGCCAGCTTGCGGCCGCCCCCATCGCGGCCTGTCCCTGCCTATGTCACAGCTGCTACCCTTCCTGATTGGTCAGGGGCAGGCCTGGATGGCACACGGATGGGGGCAGCAAGATTTCTGGCCTGATTGAGTGAGGGGAGGGCTAAAAGCTTTAGTGTTGAGGGCTGAACCCAAACATGGACTTCTGGTTTAGGAACACGAACTCCCAAAGCTCAGTACAAACCCTAACTTTGCTGTTCAGGTTCACCCAAGGCTAGTTTTTATTGATCCCATGCTGCTGAAATTTGGGCTGGTTAGCTGATCTTTCAGGGGCTTCTTTTCTGCTGGAAAAAAAAAGCGCAGGACAAAGACATGGAAGAAACCTGCTAAAAGCTCTCTTTCCTGATCTTCAGCACTAGGGGTTCAGGTGAAAATTATAAATGCGATATTCTGAAGACCATGGAGACCCCCCCCACCGTAAGAACACACTTTAAGTTTGAACAGACTTTTGGCCCACATAGAAGGTGTCCTAGGGTTGGCCCAGGGCAGCCCAGTTTGTGGTCTTCTACAACGTTAGGTCACCCCCATGCAGAATACTCACCTTTTTTGCCATCACACAGAAGTCAGATGTGCCACTGAACACAGTGTTTTGCTCTGCAGGGGCATCCAAGCTCCCTCTGGTCAGTGGGAACAGGGGTGTACACAGATTGGAGTGGCCACTGCCGGGCAGGGTGCTCTGTTCAGTTCTGCATTTGACAGCCTGGGCATCAGGAAATAGTTGATTATGCTGCACCTGCCAGGGGGGTTCCGGACATATCCTCATCGGCAAAGACCATTTCAATTTTGGTCCAGTTTAAAGAACTGATAGAATATTAAGCATGCTGGATGGCAAGAGTAGAGATTATTACATATACATCCAATATGAAACGCTCCAAATCTTATTTTCCATTAATGTCGGTAGGTATAACCAGGTTTGAGAGCATTTATTCATTATTCGTTTCGCCCTGAGGAAGTGACATGATTTACGTCACGCAACACGTCGGCGTGAGGGGTTGTTGGGGGTGCCTGCGGGTCTGCTCTGGTCAGCTAAGGTATTGTTTATATGTGGTATGTCTGTTTTTTTCCACCCGGCTGGTCCTTAAAGTGGACCAACACCCAGGGGGGATCGGCCCGGGAATCTATAAGATTCCTGGACCGATCAGATCCCTCCCCGCGGGGCATCCGAAATCGGGATGTCCCGCGGGGAGGAACCCCCCAGGAGGCCCACAATCCTTACTTTACCGGCGATCCAACGGCGCATGCGCGAGACGCGGCCGCGTCTCTCGCTTCCCTCTAGCAGGGCGCGCTCCCGCTCCAGCCGTTTTGTGAATGGCCGGCGCAGGCGCGCTCCCTGTTAGAGGGAAGCGAGAGACGCAGCCAATGACAGCGCTCTGGTATGCGCGTCCAAGCGGCTTTGGACGCGCATACCAGAGCGGCTCTGAGCGCTGTCATTGGCCGGACGAGGTCACGTGGGAGCGGGGAGAGGTGAGTTTTTGCGGCGATCGGGGGGGTTTCACACAGCGGGGCACCCCCGATCGGGGTGCCCCACCTAAGTGGACCAACACCCAGGATAGTTAAAATCCTGGGTGTTGGTCCACTTTAAGTTTGTTTACCTGCACTTAGTTTGTTTATGGGTTTATTCAATTGCATTTAGTATTCTGGGCACACTGCACTTTATAGATTAGGTGTTTAACATTAGGCGTTATTTAGCAGGTAGGGTTCATTCTCAGTGGCCATTTAGGCCATGGGATAATAATATATTCCTTTTGCACAGATTGTTAATTTGCATTGCACTTGTATAAATGCACTAAGTAGATTGCCAGCTTGTTATGTAAGACACCATCATTATTCTCTAGATCTGTTGTTGAGACCTGTGTTTTAGGCTTAACAGCACTATTAATGCCATCAGGCTGTTCCTTTCCTCCTTCCCCCCTCTCTGGATGTAAATGTGTTTGTGTTTTTTACTTGATTTTAATGTGTCTGTGTATATTTGTAGATATATGGATTAATAAAATTGTTTAAATATTTTCCAATATAAAGAGTGGTGCCACTAATTTGTTGAAGGTTTGGTTTGTTTTGGGGGACTTGTGGGACCCCTCTCTTTCAGGTTTTTCATTAAGAGTTGAACAAAAAATCTCATGGTAGTAAAAATTTAAATTCATGAGAAAAAAAGCCTGAGAATTTCACAGTTAGTGAATCTCCAGATAGGAAGACAATGAAAGTCAATGGCACTTTTTACTACAGGTAAAAGTGGGTAAAAAGTTCAATACGTTTTTCAGGAGTAAAAAAGTACCATTGACTTTCATTGTCTTTCTATCTGGTGAATTACTAACAGTGAATTTTTTCTCATGAATTGAATTCTTTACTACCATGAGAATTGTTTTCAACTCTTAGTGAATCAAGGCCATTACCATGAATGAAATTCTCATGGTAGTAAAAAAATCATTTCATGAGAAAAAAGCTTGAGAATGTCACTGTCACTGCACTACTTTTCTCAGGAGTAAAAAAGTGCCATTGACTTTGATTGTCTTCCTATCTGGTGATTCATCATCATTGAAATTCTCAGGCTTTTTTCTCATTAAATGACTTTTTTTTCTTGATGAATCAAGGCCCATTTGCCTTTTCTAAGGAAGGACTCCTAAAATCTAACTGCCTATTCCTTTGGCCAGCCTGTTCTGGATTAATGGCATATTGTTTTGCAATTATGCTGCGGTGTGGAGATGCTTATACCCATCTCACAATACTTTTGGCAGACATTTGTTTGCAACTTTTTTTCCCACAGGCTGGCTCAGGGGACAAGCAGTTAGAGTTCCAATAGTTCTTCTCTGTATATAAAAGCAGAAGGTATGGTATGTTCAAAAACCACACCGGTTTTGTCTTCTAAAAGAGCCAGGATCTAACTCTCCCTATACTCTCTAGCTTGTCTAAATTGTAATGAGGAACAGGTGGTCTTGACCAACCCATTCCTAGCTACATGCTGATTGGCCGTTAGTAAACACCAAGTTTACAGCTGTGCAATGGCTCAAATGTTTGCAAAATGACACAAAAAGGCTCCACCTTTACAAAATGTATTAACTATGTATTGTCCTTCCTTTTAGGTTTTCGGTGGCCTTGTATGGATTTTGATAGCCTCCTCCCGAGTGCCAAATCCGGAAGCTCAAGGATGGGTTATGTTTGTTTCAGTTACTTGCTTTGTTTTTACAACACTTCTTCTGCTGCTATATTGTGGCAGAGCACATGGAGGAAAATCGACCTGGACAACAATAGTAAGTTGTGTGTTTAGAATACAATCAAGCAGGAGCATTACTATTGTAGGCGCAGAAGGTCGGGGGGGGGGGGGGGCATCATTGTTGCTCCTCCACCTTATTTAACATAATTGTGCTCACCTGGCATCATTTAGTGAAAAGAAGCAGCATTTGTCTCTGCTATTTCAGTCTTTAATTGTCTAGCTAGATCCAATTGAGTTAAAAAATGTACTGTATGAGCCTTAACAGGGCCCCATTTTATTTCAAAATCAGGGCCCCATCATGTTTAGTTACAACACTGCAAGGACTAGCTGCCTGATCCGCCAGTAAAAGCTCTTGACTGGACTAGAGCCCCATGCTATCTCCCGCTATTACCCCAACTCTCCATCAATAAAACACTGCACAACGTATATATCTTTGGAATGATACAGTTTAATCGGCCGCAGCTGAACAAATAAATACTAGATAACACAAATCCCCAAGCCCTCAATCGAGTCTGAGTGGCAAGCAACCAAACTAAACCTAGATGAACCTAAATAGTCAGAAGCCGTTTTAAGCTCCGCCGCCATCTCTGTTAGGCCCGGAGCTCAACAGGGCTAACCGCCAGGGTGCAAAATAACGGCAGCCTGGCTACCCCAAAAATTGTAGCTATCCTATGCCGGCCAGCCTGGCTCGTTTTTCCGTCTGAAAAACAGCCACATTTCCACGCCTCAATTCTCATTTAACCTGTCAACTCAGACCTGAAAGGTTGACTCCTTAACACTGGCAACCCTGCCAACATTCGACTGTCACTCACTCCTCTCTCACACAACTCATTAATTCCTAAACCCGGACCCCTTCATTGAGAAAACCCCTCCATCGTACTGTTCTGTACCCCTGATGACCCTAATTCATCCTTTCCTCCATGAATGCCCTCCACTTGGGGATAACCCATCTGAAGCCTTCCACAAGCTCAAACACCCAGTAGCATACATTTATCTTGTTCGATCTTAATATCCCTCCTAGGTAATTAATGCCACCAGCAAGCAGGCTCGGCATCCCATCGGACGAACTCCCACTGTCTCTATATCTGCTTCACCATCAGCCCTCAGCTCCAATCCAAACCAGCTGTACTCCTTTAACCGGTACCTCCAGGACCAGGCTGCTCCTCCAAACCGCTGATCTCCAGCCTGCTCCACCAAGTTAAATATCCAATAAACTGCCGGACACACTTAATCCACTGAACATGCCGAGTTTAACATATTAAGGGCGATCGGCCCCTTCATCATCGGTCACATAATCCATCAACACGAATTTCCGATAATCCTCCAATTCCACCATATCAAGGATTCTCGGCCCCTTCCCAGTGGTCTCTGTAATCTGCCACTATGAGTACCCGATAATCTACCAACTCTTTAATATTAATAGGTCCCGCCCCTTACCAGTAGACCCCATAATCCACCACTATGAGTATCCGATAATCTGTTGGTTCTATCATATTAAGGGCTCTCGACCACTCCCCCGTGGGCCACGTAATCCACTTTATGAGTATCCGATAATCCACCGAACACACCGAGTCTATGATATTAAGCGGTTAATTTAAATACTGTCCCTCTTTCTCACCCTGAAAAGCTGAAAGGTATGATTTAAAAAAGAAAGTAAGTTAGATGTGTGACCTACACAAACTTCCACTAGATTTCATGTATTAAATCTTTTACTACTAGCAAATCTTAAAGTGGAAGTCCAATGAAGCAATAACCCCCCGCACTGTCTCCCTCCCCTAATGCTGAGGCAGGGCAGAGGTTACAACAAAGAACCAGCTTTCTTTGCGCAGTATCCAGTGGCATTCTCTTGATGCATCGGGTCCCGGGCACAGCCATCTTGATTTTTTTTTCTTTCAACTCCACCGCCCTGCCTCAGTGCCAGGGGAAAGATTGCACACTGAACTATCACTTTAAATGAAGGTAAACTCAACCGCAAATGTTCCATACAGCTTTGGTGTCAAAATACTCACCAGGTCACTATATTGTGACCTACAGCCAGCAGGCCCATCCTCCATTCACCAGCAATCTTCAGGCAAATGGCTCCCCCCCCCCCCCATCATTCATTGCAATGGAAGTTTTTTAACACCGGAGCAGGATGCAAAAGCTGCGGGGGACAAAATGTTCCATTGAGAATAGGCTTCTGCTTTAATGAAAGCAGGTTCCTTATTTGATTCCACTCTTTTCTATTGAGCTTCTAGGTCATATAGCAGCCACATTAATATTTTCTTGGCAGAGTACATGCCAAAAACGAATACACGAGCTATGCTGGCTTCAATCATAAAGCAGATCATAAACCAGACAGGTTTGATAACTTTTTTATTAACTGGCAAACTGGTCTCTGTACACAACATTTTGTTTTATATTTTATTGTTTCTACCAGGTTACCCGTATATTTAAAATGATGCTATATCCCAAAAGACCTTCTATCTACAGCTCAGTGTCCGAATATAGCTTGTGTTTTTTTACTAATGCTTTTTCCCAATATTCATAAAAACACAAACCGAATGCATGTTCTAATGGTCGACCATATTGCTCCCTTGCCATGCAGCAGCGCCCGCTGCTGTTTTCCAGTGATGATACATTCAGTTAAATGCAGCTCAGCTTTAGGGGTCAGCCTTATCAGTTATTTTAACGGCAATCAATCTGAAAGCAATTCAAACTAAACTGCCATTTTTGACAGTTTAGCTTGCAACTGAATGAATTAGCATATGGCTGCCATTCAGACATCATACTGCTTCCTGTTGTGCTTTTATTAATACTGGGCAAAGGCTTTATGCAATAAAAAACACAGACAGTTTGGGCATTGGGATGGGCATAGAAGGTGACAACATAAACATACTTTCTGGGTAGAGGATCCTTTTAAGCTTGACAGCGCTCTACACATGTCAGTGCTGTGTCCCTCTCTTTCCCACACAGCTTCTGCAAATCTTCACTTGATACAGAACTGGAGAATGGCGGATGCTAAATGCAATGTGTGGAGCTGTGGTGCTGCACCATATAGGCCCCTATATGTAGTAATACGACCACCACTACTCTAGAGCAGGGTTTCCAACCTTTTCTAATGAAGTACCACGACCCTATTCTCTGATTATTCCAAGAACTACTGCTGCTTTACTGTACCTCCTTGCCCATGGTGTAAGCAGGAGAACCTAGCCTTTCTGCTACCTGAGGCAAACTATTGAAAGACGTCCCTCCACACCTCAAAAGAGCAACACAGGGGTAGGTAGTGGAGGTGGGGGCCGTGGTAAGCCAACAATAATTGACTTAAAACACTCTCCTCTGAACAACCAATATGTAAAAAATATTTTAATAAAAAAATAAATAAAAACAGGTTGATTGCTGCCCCTCTGCAGTGCCGCCTGAGGAGGTTGCCTCACATGGCCTCATTACAGATACAGTCCTGGGTGTAAGCTCTCCCACCAGCAATTCTGAACACCAGCAACCTAATGGTACATCAGTAGAAAGCAATGGGGCTTTTAAACAAAAAGGTAAGTCTGTGCTACAGGGCAGGGCTCCCCACACAATATAGGTACTCTTAACCAGACCTACTCCCCCCTTAGAAGTTTAGTGGATCTACAGCCCCCTCTGGGGCATATAGCTCAATTCTACCACACAATTAGAAATACCTCTTCTCATTTGGCGTGCAAACACAACACATTGGCCAAAGCCTTCTCTAACAGGCCTCCTTTTAGTGGACTCACTGTAACATTTAGGGAGAAATAGGCATATATTAACATACCTTCCACATTTTCTGGGTAGGAAAGAGGGACAATTGTTAAATTAGGCCACTCCCCCTCCCCCAATATAAACACTTTGAATAGGCAAATGAATCATTTATTGATGCAGATCTGCATATTAAACCTCGAAGAGGGACAGAGAAAAACAGTGAGGGACAGGGGGACCCAAAAGAGGAACATTCCCTCTAAATCAGAGACACTTGGGAGATATGTATGAACCCCCCCGTGTATTATAACTTCTCCCAGCATCCAATTAATAATCCCCTATCCTCCCCCCATCAGTATTGCAGTTAATAATCCCCCAATCCATTCAATGAATAATCATCCCAACTCCTTTCTATGTGGGAGACATGTTCCGCAGTTTCATTGTCTCATTTCTTTTTTCTTGTGCCCACTTAGGAACCCAACAGAGGAAATCTTTCATGGGGCCTACCAGAGGCAATCATTTTTGGGACCAACCCTTCAGCTGTAAAGAAAGACCCCAAAGAAACATACTAAATAAAGAACAAACTCACAGAACATATCAGGCAAACCAGAAATACCTTGTTAGCAGGGCCGGATTAAGTGTGGTGGAGGCCCCTGGGCACAAATTGGTGGTTGTCTGGCACCCACCTACTTACTGGAACGTCAGATCGAGTCCCTTGTTCTGCTTTGTCATTCTGGGTGGGGGGTAGTGTAGTTACCCGGCTGGTCCAGCAGAAAACAGTTCCCTGCATTGAGCTGCCAGCGGCTGTGCCTGGCGGCTTATGTGCAGTATCAGCTCTGCACGCTCCCATCACTGTACCGTTGCAGACGGCGGTTTTGCTGCTCTAGACTCTCTGTCCTGCACTGTGGTGGCTTTGGCTGAAGGATTGCAAAAAGGCTTGCTCAGATGCGCCTCACGGCTGCTGATAGCTTTGTTGCCGGCACCGTGGCCGAACAGACCAAAGATTGAAAATCCTCCTGGACCAGACCATAACCCAAAAGTTGGTGGGGGGCCCTTTGCAGGGCAAGTGGTGGAGGCCCCGGGGCTCTAGCCCTTTGCGCCCCCCCCTCATAATCCGGCCCTGCTTGTTAGTCTTGAATCTTCTGTATTTCCTGATGGTGGCCCTGGCCTGGGGCAGCTGAAGGGTAGGGGTAGCCAGTAGGAAGTCCACGTGTTGCTGCTGCAGAGCACACACTTACTGTAGCCTGGACAATGTCAAATCCTGGACTTTACAATGCAACTTTTGTTACCTACGGGTATATCATTACTTTAAACAAGCTTGCAGGGTTAGAAAATGGAATATTGTAGATATATATAGATGTATGTATATAAATGTATGGATGTATAGATGTATATAGAATAAGATTCTACACCGTTACACAGCTTTATTCCAATATCTAACACCATTTTATCTCCATTTAGGATGCATTTTACAACTTTATTGCCGCTCTGTTCTACCTAAGTGCTTCAGTTATACAGGCTTACAATACAATACTGTTGGGCAGATTAGTCATTGCAGGTGACGTCTACAAATTCTATCAAGAGAACATTGCTGCTGTGGTAATTGTCATATCTATTACTATTATCTACCTTTATAGTATTATATTATAAAAAAATGAGTCTACTGAAAGAAAAACATTTGGTACAATAAGTGTTATCTGTTACAGTGAAAAAGATTTTTATTACCTCCAACCCCCAGCTAACCCTGGACTGACCTGTTCCATAGAGAGTGGTATGGACTATGGTCCAGACTAGTGTTGAGCGAACCTGTAGAAGTTTGGGTTCGGATGAACTTTGAACAAAAGTTTGGTTTGGGTACCTGAACTTGACTCGAACCCGAACCCCATTGAAATCAACAGGGACCCGCACTTGGTGACCCAAAGTGGCTGTAAAAAGGGGGTAGTAAGGGGTAGAGAGCTGCAAATAGGGGTAATATCAGGGCAATTGCCCTGCAAAAAAAGGGTTAGTGAAAGTACAGTGCTTGAAATAATAACATAACCTGAACCCAGGGGCGGACTAGCTATATGGCATACCATGACAATGCCTGGTAGGCCACCACATCCCCTGCACTGGCCGGCTGCAAGCACTCAGGCTTCTTGGGGCGAGCCAGGTGAATCTGGCAACCCGTGGCAGCTCCCATTCACCCGGCCTGTGGCTAGAAGCCAGAGCCAGCATTAAATTAGAGGACAGTCGGCTATTGCGGGGGTGGTGGTGGCTTCATAGGCCACTGCACAGATAGTTGGATGGCAGGTAGGCAGTCTTGGCTCAGTGGCAGTCTTCGGCTCCCAGCAGCGGTGGCTGTGGCATCCCTAGGCTTCCAGTGGTGGCAGTACAGTGAGGTGAGCGGTGGGAGGGGGGTTGGGAATAGGAGGATTCTGCTGCCCAGCCTGTTATGGGGGAGGGTTCTGCCTCACAGCATGTTATGGGGGGTTCTGCTTTAGAGCCTGTAATGGGTGGATTCTGCCACTCAGCCTGTTATGAGGGGATTCTGCAACTCAGCCTGTTATGGGGCATTCTGCCACTTAGCCTGTGATGGGTGGGCTCTGTACTCTGCCTGTTATGGGGAGCGTGGATACCAGGCAGGACACACTGCAGAAGGGCAAGCGTGACCAGAAAAGACCTTGGCCTTTTTTTCAACCCCAGTCCTTCCCCTGCATGAACCTACCTGCTCTGAAAAGACAATTAATAAATTATGTACATGCAGGGAAGAGGGGAAAAACACTCACACTCTGTGGTGCACAAGCCATGAGCGGCAGCAGAACGCCCATTCCGACCACAGGCTTCTGACTGAAGTTTGTATTCAGGTTCGGGGACCCCAACACGATATGTTCATCATAGACATGGACAGTGTTTTTGATTCTCTCAACATCAGTCCAGATTCCTTCCTTTATCATGGAGGGAGTTTTACCAACTGCTCCCATACAGTATGAGCTACGAGGAATGCTTGGGCAGTTACTTCAGGAGGAAGAACAGTCCTCTATGGTAGCATTTATGCTGGGCACTGTGGGATGGGAGGGATCAAGTGAATATTTTTATTCAATTATTTTACTAATTTGTCAGTGGAAAAGGGGGGCAGGGCTTCAAAGAGGAAGTAAAGTCACAAATTACTTTACTTCCCCTCAGCCCTGCAGCATTATTTGGGATCCATTGGGGCACAGGCACAGTCGTCTCATGGCCCTCTTACTCAGGAAATCCGATTGGTTACCAGCACTCACTGAATAGCTGTCATATGAGGGACCTTGGAATAGAGGGCTGCCCATCGTGGGATGCCACCATGATGCAGGGGTGAGAGGAAAAAAAAATGGCAATCCATGAGGAGGTAACCTTAATGCAAACTTGACTGTAGGAAGTGTTTACCACATCCCACTTCCTTCCACAGCCCACATCAAAAAACACTTACACCTATTTCTTTGGAAATATATTATTTTAATAACATCTGCCACAGACAACCAAATACATGCATATATATACTGTATACAGTGGTGGACTGGGTCCAAAAATCTGGCCTGTGTTTGACCAGCTCCTGGCAGGCCCGGGACAACCTTGTTAACCCCCCACCCCCAAGAGACTATATAAACTGACTATTTCTTGGGGTCCTTAAAGTGGGACAATTTAAACCAGTTTGTGGGTGATGGGCATGGTAGGGGTGTGGTTTAGCATGTGGCTTAACTACGGGTCACATGCACTAGGAATATTTGGTCCATAAAAGGTTGGTGATTGAACCAATGCTCAGAAGCCCATGCATTCCACTGCCACCATTCAGCCAACGAGTCAGAACAATTATAAACCAGCCAGCCATCCAGCATTTGGTGGGACAATCTTTCCAATGTCAGCAAAGTGGGATATTGTTTTTTTTAAGTGTTTTTCCAGAGTTTTTGGTGGGAACAGTGGTTCTCAAAGTGGCACTGTCCCACCGAAAGTGTGACAACTGGTTAGTTTAGGGCTATAGTATTGGGGGTTAGGGTTCTTTGGCTTGTGGGTACAGTGGGGCTGGGATTGAATGTGGGTATTAAAAGCAGCAGCCCAACTGGTCCCAAAGCAGTGCAGCCCACGGGGTATTGTCCTGGGTCTCCCTATGGCCAGTCCGCCTCTGAATGTATACAATCACACATCCTAATGTCTGGTTTAAACTATAAACATTGGGTGTCATTCTAAAGCAAGTTCAATTCTGGGTGCACATTTGGTGGGAACTGCAGCCAGCATCTCGGTAAGTTTTTTAATTTTAACACATTATTTTCCCAATGACTTAGGAATAATTGTTTAAATGTTTGGAAACAACAGCAGCCAATAGAGTATGCAGAAACTCTTCTTTAGCATACTCACACACATAGGGTGCTGTTGTTTCCAAACTTTCCAAAAATTATTTTTACCTCATTGAAAAAATGACGCACCTCACCTGTAAAAATGCCTTATCACATGTCCAAGTGATTTTTTTAAGAAACATTATAACAAAATATTTTTTGGTGTGTTCAAGGTAAAAAGCTCACGAGATTCAGGCTGTGATTCACACCCAAATGTGCAGCCAGAGTTGTACTTGCTTCACCAAATCTTTAGCATGACCCCCCCCCCCCCATGTTAACCAGGTCACTGGGTCCAAAACAGAAGACCACTGGGGCCAGAAGGAATACTTGGGCTGTTCTCTCAAGCAAGCTGCACCATGGAAACTCTAACCAGATATTCATAACATTTAACCCCTGGTTGCCTTTGTTTACATTACTGGATGCTCCTCAGTCATGCTGTCCCTGCGTCTTATTGATTGAGGTAGAGGGAGATGGGCCTTAAGGCACTCCCTAAAACCAAAGAGATGCCTAGCCCTTTTGTAGGAGCTTGAGGATAGTGTAACATCCTAACAAATTCAGGATTGATGAGATATCCACCAATACATGTAAATGATCCTGGCGTAACTATTTCACCCCAAAAAAGTACAAAATGGAGCTGACATACAACAAACACACGCTACGGCAAGTGTATATGAATGTGAAAAATATCTGCGATGCCAACGTGAAATACAAAATCTTGGCACCAGAAAAATTCCATGTCAAACATGGAGATCACATGGTGATTTGTTCTTTAGATATTAACTTTTTTGTATTGTATTTTGTTCTTTTGCAGGTGTTTGCCTACCTTGCAACTCTGGTCTATACAATCCATGCTGTGGCTTCCCTCATAAGATGGAAACGATCTCCTTAAGATGCAACCCAATCAGATTGTTTATTAAATGCTGTTTTTGTATTTAAGATGGAAAATATTTGCATGAGAACATTTTAAAACCTCTCTACAGAGGCATTTTTTTTAGGCCTCACTCTGACCTGGCCCAGGATCTGGCCTTTTTTATACAAGTGACTAGTCTGAGGTGCAGGGGCCAATACCAGCTGTGTGTACACTTTCATTTTGCTCCCAGTTAAAGCGAGCTGTGTCATGTGACGGGTGGGGCCAGAAAAACCTCTATGTCCAGTTCTGGACTAGCTCTTCAGAGGATATTCCGGCTGGCCTCAGGCATTGACCCAGGGCAGTACCAGTGATCTGCGAGTTTGTTATTTATTTAGTAAGTTACATTTTTTATTCACCCAAAACAAAGTCCAGCATCTTAACTCTGGCCAGCAAAAAATCCAATTGGAGCTTACCCTTTAATATTAGTCATCATAAAAAGTACTAATCCCTTGGAGGCAGAATGATTAAGGGGTGACCCTCAAAACACGTTGCCACCAAGGGGTTATCTTTACATGGGATCACAAAGACGGGATGGGGACTGTTTTATGATGACTTATATTAAAGGTGAAGTTTTAACTGGAGCTTATTGTCACCAGAGTTGAGGTGCTGGACTTTGTTTTGGACTTTTCAATTGTGGCCATTCCGGAGGCCCGCCGTGCACCACACCTGACCGTTGGCACATATAAATTGGATAAAGAAGCTGTATGATACTTGGAATCATATACATTTATTTGGTTCATAGAGTCACATTTTATATTGTGCGACAATATCATTATGTTTTAGCTGAAGGATGGGCCCCAAAAATTATTTCCTTTGACTGACCCTGCAAAAGTGGCTCCAGAACCTACAGGACTGGGGCCAGGTAAGTTTGACTAGAAAGAAAGAATAAAATATTTCATGGAGAGTGAGACTTAAATTCCAGTCACAATTATTACCCTGCCACCCTCTCCTGGTGCTGAGACAAAAACCATTACCTTCGCCATGGTCCAGTGCCACTGTCTCCGGGTTCTGTACGGCCACACAGAAAGACACAAAGCGGCACCCCCGGCTCTGTGTGTGTGCCTGGAAAGTAAGGGTTTTTTCTTTTTACCTCCCCCCCCCCGCCTCAGTTGTAGGAGAGGATGGCAGGGCAGGGGGGAGGGGGGCAGATAATTTTGACTGGAATCCAGCATTAATAGTGAAGGGTAATTAAGTCACTTTATTTTGCATTTCTCATTTCCGTTACCTCAGTCACAAAATACCCTGTTCCAAGATGACTGAATGATCCTAAACATAAATTGGGTGAATGGGAGCTAACCTTTGTGTTCCTGGCACTTTGAAAATGACTAGGGATGAGCGAACCGGTTCGGACGAACCGGAATTCGCTCCGAATTTCAGGGAAAATTCGATTCGGCACGAACCCGAATTTTTTTTTGGTTCGTGCCGATCGAATTTTCCCTGAAATAAAAAAATAAAAATGTCGGCATGGTGGGAGTGGGCAGGCCGGCTACGCTGTCAGCGGGCGGCGGAAGCCGGCCCGCTGACAGCGCAGCCGGCCTGCCCGCTCCCACCATGCCGGCATTTTTTAAAAAAGCAAACACTTACCTGCATGTTCGGAGCGTGGAGGCCGGCGCTGCTCTGAGCTGTCATCAGAGGATGCGTCATCAGAGGGCGCCTGAGAGCGGCGCCGGCCTCCACGCTCCGACCATGCAGGTAAGTGTTCGCTTTTTAAAAAAATGCCGGCATGGTGGGAGCGGGCAGGCCGGTGCGCTGTCAGCGGGCCGCCGGCGGCCCGCTGACAGCGTAGCCGGCCTGCCTGCTGCCACCATGCCGGCATTTTTTTTTTTCAGATGAGCGATTCGTGAAAGTTCGATTCGGGCGAACCCGAATTTCTTGGGGAAATTCGGCGAATCGCCCGAATCGAACTTTCAAGAAGTTCGCTCATCTCTAAAAATGACCAAAACTGGAAAAGGTTTCTGCCGGACCTAAAATATTTTAGGTTTTAGGTATTGGTCCTTTTTGAGACATGACTTTTTGATAGAAGTCCCCTGTGGGCAAACAGAAATAAGGGCATACTCACCTCTGATCCTCCACAGCACCCTTCTGAGGCCAGATCTTAAATACTTAACCATTGAAGAGATCCTTTAAGTGCCCCCCTGCTGGCCGATGAAATCTGGCTGTGGTTTGTGAGAGCAGAGCCAAGTCTGGAATGACATCCCTGAAGACACAGTAAATAGAGTGCACAGCTCCATTCACCATATTAAAGTGGACCAATCACCCCTTGCAGCTGGCCTGGAATCTAATAGATTCCAGGGACAACTGCTAACCTGCCCCTGGGGCATTCTACACCCGACCCCCCCCCCCACGGCGCTGGTAATCTTATCCCGGTGGGTCTCACAACACTCTCATCTGTGCCGCATCTCCTGCTTCCCTGTAGCTGTGCGCGCTCCCTGTGCCCAGCCATTAAGATAAGCCAGATGTGCATGATCACGCACTCCACGGGGGAGCTGGGAATGCGGCGACTAGTGCACCTATGCCAGCACCAAGTTCAAATCAGCAGCTCCTTGCCGCACATTAGTATGCACTGCATAAAGTGCAGATTGGACGAGTGTGCATGCGCCGTGGGAACAGCAGAAAGGTGAGTCGAAGTGGGCGATCTGGGGGGTTTCACACAGGGGGGAATCCTACATCAGGATGCCCCAGGGGCAGGAAACAATCACCATGATAGTCAAAGTACTGGTGATTGGTCCACTTTAAAGGAGGCTTATTAGACACTATCTTAATGTACTCCCTCTGTTTAAAGCAGGGGAGGGGCAGACATAGAGCTCAGGATCTGGATGGGCCTGGACCTCCTTAAATAGACTAAAGACAACTAGTACATTGACCCCCTACCTAGCTAGTCCTGTCAAAGATCATGTTCTCATGCTGTACCAGGCATTCAAGTTGCTGGGCCATGGGTCAGGCATAGAATGCCGGAGCTGTGCAACTCCACTGTGGGTGCTGCTGGGATTTCTGTGGGAACATGTTCAATATCAGACACAGGTGACTTCATTTTTTATTGTATCCCCCAGTGAATAAGCAGAGGAGAGAGCAAGGGGAGGGACTTGACTAGTTGTGCTGCAGGGAATCAAAGGTACCATTCCCCCATATTGTTGTTCCCCTTTAAACTTGATTTAATATATTTATTGTATGTAGATTGTGTAGTTATAATCTCATTACAAACATTTTTCTAAGATAAGAATTTATGACAAGAATATTTACCAGGAATGAACTAGCAAGGGGGATTGAAGAACAGACCCACAGGCACCTCTTTATTTTTCAAGCAAATATTATTTATATAAAGTATTATGGGGTGTAGTTGCTCCCCTTTACTTCTATGCTACAACTCTGTGTCTAGACAAATGAAAATATTGTATTAAAAATAATGGGTCATTGGAAATAAGAAATTATTTGTTGTTTGCCACCCCATGTTGACTTTCCACAAATCTAGGTTGGTCAACTACCACTACTATAAATTTGTAATAAAAAGTTATCTTTATTTTTAAGAAATTATATATATACCTGTATATATAAATGTATATATATATATATATATATATATATATATATATATATATATATAAATAGATAATTGCAGGACAAACAATTTCTTCGAGTTTACCTCCTTGTCATGAGGCATTAGACTGGCAGTGGTCCCACCACCCTCCCTTGGACCAACATACATAGGTAATATGTTTAAAAAGAATAAAATATATATATATATATATATATATATATATATATATATATATATATATTGCAAGGGAAGCTGTAGCAATTTCTGTGAACCAGTCACGCCTATCGGTTTCTATTTACAGGACCTCCATTTCTAGTCATTGATTACAGTAGGTGGGTTTACAGAAAGATCCAACTCTTCTTTACTTTACTAGACACCCACTAACAAAAACTGAAAATCAAGTGCACCTGCCACTTTTAAACTGTTACTATGCTAATAAGGCCAAAAATATGCAAACTATTTCTGAGTAGGAAAAAGATCACAAAAAAGGCCCAAAACTATCCTGAACTATAGACAAGTATCCCCACAACATGCTGTAGCAATGTACTGAAATTTTGTTAAAAATAGAAAAGCTATTTTCCTTTATTTTTTAATTCCTTTAATTGTAGATGAGTTAGATTTACTATTGTACACAATAGCAAAAAGTGCACTTCACCTAATGTTGAACACCTACCTGAGACATCAAAGATAGACTCCTCATTTATTGAACAATAAAATAATAGATTACAGGTACCCATATCGTTTTGTATTAGGTATTTTTAGAAATGACCTTTTTAGTCTGTAGCCAACCTTTAAAAACTTTTCCCTTTCTTTTGATACAGTGGGTCCAGCTTGAGAGGTCCCTTTCCAGGACCCAGTCCCATGTGACCCCTGTCAGCCAATCAAGTAAGCCTGGATAAGCTTGCTGTAACTTTTTACATTTTAATGCCCCCCTTCCGCAGGAGAATTTGGAACTCCACTCCCCTTGACAAAACTGATGAAGCCTGAAAAGGATCTGAATTACTGGGCCTCAGTTCTGTGCCACACATGGGAGTTAATCAACAGTGGACAAGTGGGTTAATATTAAAGCCCTCATCAAACTTATACTGGGGGGGGGGTTAAACAGACTTTAAAGCTAAATGTAATTTTCTTCTGAATTTCCATGTGGCTACCAACATTTGAAAGATGATCAAACAAAAAAAAACATGCGTGTCAGTGGTATTATGGACATCCACTAGCAGTGACAACACTTAGGTCACAGGAAAAATTTGGAAGTGGCCGTAATGGGCTACAGACTAAACAAAGAACAATATAGTGTCTTAAACCATTCCACATTCTGTCAAAAACAAACAAAAACAGTTTTGGCTTTCTATGCTATATAGCACTGTTACTTGTATTATTTTTATATAAATTGTTTTTTTTAAATAAATGTTTTGTAATCTTAACAAAGTTTGATTAATGTCATTTATTAAGCAGTTACCAAGGTCAACCTCTTCTATGATCACACAGGCACTGGGAAATTTAAATAAGACATTACAGCGTTGATTCATCACCCTGAATAAAACTTTCACCCCGTGAAAGTGCTGCTCTAAGAACTCTCCTATCCACGTGTATTTTTTGCCTATTTTTGTCAGCAGGTGACTTTACTCTCAAATGTGCTATGGTAAATTGAATGACAGCATGTGCATTTCTGTTTTTTCAAGGAAAAAGACATGCAGAAGAGTATTTTTGTTTGTTTCAAAAATATTTTTTAGTTTTTAAAAGTGTGCCACCCCCTTGTTTGAGACAACCAGCCTGGGCACCACACAGAGCTGTCATCAGGATATTTTGGGCCCCATACACCCAAAAAGTCTGCCCCCACCAGGTCACTACTCCCAAGCAATGCTCAATTTGGAATGGAATATCCTGATCTGGTCAACGAGATCCACCTCCAATACTCAAAGCTGCTGGGCATGGTTCTATGGCAGAAGAGGAGCTCGGATTTCCAGACCTCTAAGTCAGGCAATCACAGTCCTGGGGAGCTGCTTGGGGTAAATTATAGCAACTTGGTGAGTGTCTTTACTCAGTTGACCAAATTAGGTGTTGCTCAGGGGGCTCCACCATAGTAGGGAAAGTGTGGCTAGAAAAGGCTGGAGCCTCCTCTTAAAGAGGACCTACGGCCAATCTAACAAGTGCCCAGGTTCTAAATTAACCTTTCCCACCCTGACCAGCAAATACCAAGATATGCAGTCTCATGTGTGGCATGAGTAGATGCATAAAATTATATGAGATCTCAATGGACAGTAGAAGGCAAGGATTTAGGTTCACTATAAAGCAGGCCATTAGACTTCCTGGCATTTCTGTGCTAGTACAGGTGCTCTGATGCAGGGACTGTAAACTACTCTTCCCACCCACATGTAAGCCTTCAACTGGAGAGTTACTTACCTCTTCCTTGCAGTGTTCCACATGCTTCTGTGGGCTCATGTTGCTGTGGCTGCAGGAACGCTGCTGTGTGGCCATGGGCCCTGTAAAGTAGCTGCAGGAAAGCTGCTGTGGAGTCATGGGCACTGTAAGGTAGCTGCAGGAAAGCTGCTGCAGGGCCCAATGGCCCTGTAAAGTGGCTACAGGAAAGCTGCTGTGGGGCCATGGGTCCTGTAAAGTGGCTGCATGAAAGCTGCTGTGGGGCCATGGGCCCTGTAAGGTAGCTGCAGGAAAGCTGCTGCAAGGCCCAATGGCCCTGTAAAGTGGCTGCATGAAAGCTGCTGCAAGGCCCAAGGGCCCTGTAAGGTGGCTGCAGGAAAGCTGCTGTGGGACCTGGGGCCCTGTAAGGTGGCTGCATGTATGCTGATGCGTGGCACTGAGCCCTTTTAAGGACAACTATCCTTTGCCAGGTGTTCTGGCATCAGGCCGAATATATTTTCATAACAAACATTTCCCTACTTCTCATCTGATAAATCCCTTACTTTATCCTACTGCAGGGTGACACATGTTACATTGAATTACATTGTTGAAAAATTGTTGAAATTGTTACAGTGTCACAAAATAACAGCCAGCTAGCTGTGTTTACTGTGCAGTAGAAACATGTAACATATTTATCAGATGAGAGGCAGAGAAGTGAAAGTAATGAAAATATACTCAGCCCAACACTAGAAGACCTGGCAAATAATAGCTGTACTTTAAGCTGGATGTGAGGGGAGGGTGTTATGCTAGGCGGGGCTGGGTAAGCATACACAAGTGCGTTTTATAGGCGCAACATTTAATGAGCACTGGGTCAAAACAAAAAGCTAGAAAAAAATCTGCCACGTACCTGCTTGGGTAAAGCAGTGCCCGGGAGGCCCTTTCCGGTACAGTAAATGGAGCTTGAGATTAACATGTGTGAGAGTTAATGGGTTTGTGCTTACGTGCCATGGATACTCTTGGGAGCTGGGCTCATAGATGACCCTCATGAAGATTTCCCTTTAATGGGCCTAAAACAGCCACTCGCTGTGGCACTATTTTTGGTTCAAAGGGGCAGAAACTATCCTAATCCACCGCTCACACCATCAATGCACCCATGCATCCAAAATCGTTTTTGCTAATAGATAGGGTGATTTTGTTTTACTTTAGGTCCACTGTCAATGTCATCTTTCCTCTAGTGTGATCTGGACGGCTGTTATGCTCCCTCCTAGAAATGTTATAAATGTCAGCAACAGCAGAGATCAGTGACCGTGTAATAGCATTTGAGAGAGTTTGTAATCAGGAGGAAATTGATAAGCCCCAAAGCAAGAGCAGTTTAACTTAGGAGTGGTGGAAATCCGACAAACCAGTAATACAATAGCCTGTAAATGAGTAACAACATGCTTTTTATTTAAAGCAGCGCTAATATGCAGAGCAGTTTCCATGCACCCATATTAAAGAGAAATAACCCCCCTCTATCTATAGCAACCCCCAGGCTTATCCACAAGCCTTTTGATGAACATGTTTGATTATCTATTGTGCTACTATTAAAATAACGTGCTGCAGGGCTGCTCTATAAAGGACTGTTCATACGTGATGGCTTGCATGATGGCAGGGGCCAGAACCCACCAGTAAAACCCATGGTACACAGATGCCAGCGCTGATCTGACCTGCCTGGTGTGTCGTGTTGTGCAATACACTAAAGGTGCTGTGCAAGTCTACTTAGATGAGACCTAACCTTAGATGAGGGCCTCTCACACTACCTATTTAATTCTCAGAGCAGCTTGCCACACTAAATACAGAGTGCCTTGTCGGGGCCGTGTGGCTTCAACATGTATCTGCAGATATATGCAACCAAATCTCTGTCTTTCCACATAGCTAAACATTTTTGGTGCTTAATACTTAGATGGGTGGGCCCACATTGGGGCTTCCCACACTACCTATTTAATTCTCAGAGCAACTTGCCATTTTTCTTTCAAGTCTCTAGGAATCAGAAAAATTAAAGTTACCCATTCTCCCCCCATCCATCTATACCTCTCCCTCCCCAAAGTCCCCTGAGAAACATGAAGGTATCCCTCTGCCTCCTTATCCCCTAAACAACATAAAAGTACACACACACTGCATTTTTTTTTTACCCCAGGAACATAAAAGTATCCCTTTCACCCATTCCTCAACCATGACCATTCTACCTCTCGAATGCCCCTGAAGGGCATACACCCTCTCCCCCCATCTCAATCCCAGGTAAATAAAAGTAATCCTATCCCCTGGGAACTTGAAGTCTTCCCCTTTCCCCACCATGAATATATCCCAATGCCCCCCAAGGAGCATGAAATAATATACCCCCCCGGTATCTCCACCCCTCGAAAATGAAAGTATCCCTCTCTGCTCAGGAATCTGAAGTCCCCAAATCCAACCTTCCACCACCATGAATGTATCCCTTTCTCTCCCCCCCCCCCCCAAGAAATCTGGATATCCCTCCTCATCCCCACAAGGAACATAAAAGTATACCACCACCACATCTCTGCCCCGGAAGATGAAATAATCCCCTTCTCCCACCAGGGACATGCAGTTATCCCATTTCCTCCCCTGCATCCCAGAGTCAAGTATCCCACTTCCCCACCCAGGAACATTCCCCTCACCCCAGCCCAGAATTACCTCCTTAAAGGAGCACTATCGGGAAAAATGGGCCAATAATAAAAATCCATTCAAATATGCTGGATGGCGAGTCCAGCCAGGTTTGTTTTTTTTTTTATTTTAACAGATAGAAAGAGAAAATCGCAGGTGACAGGTTCTGTCATCCCTCCCAGACTAAACTTGTTACCCTTGAATTTTATTCCTACCAGGAGAAGAAAGCCACAAGCTTGGTGGGAGTTTTATTCATTTCAGGTGTATAAGTGACCTTTCCTATGTTTATATGGATTTTAATATTATGCTCCTTTATTGTAGCACATTATCTAACTTCTGTGTAAAATACTGCCCCAAGCTCTAATGAGCGCTAGGGAACAGCACACTGCAGCTTCTTACGTCTGCCCTGCATAGGGCTCCTGCCTCTGGAGTTGACTGCTATTGTGGGTGAAACCATTAAACATGTCCTAGAGTTTGACATAATACTAACCTTCCCTGTTCCAGGACGTTAGCAGCTGCCACCGTACGTTTTCGCTTTTTTTAGAGCGCTTTGCAAATTAAACTTTAGCATTTATTGACCTTACTATATTTTTGCACACAAGCACTTTATGTGTGAGATATATATATTTATATATATACACACACTTGTGCTATTTCAGTGCTATCAGTGTTAATTCATTTCCCTCATACACTCGAGATGAATATAGGTTGGATGGGGGGTTTCACAAAACAGGAAATCCCAAAAGGGAAGCAGGCCAAAACCTGCGGGGTAAAATTCTGAGTTTTGGTCCACTTCAAGGTTTTATATGTCTTAATGTGATATGATTTTTTCTAAAGGATTATTTCTTTTTGGTTATGTTTGTTCTTGTTGGTTATTGGGTTTGTATATAAAGTGTGACGGGGTGGTCTGACTGCTACAGTTTGGAAGGGTTAGGTATAGGAACCTATCTCAGACTAGTAGAGAGATAGGTACTAATGTAAGTTTTTGTTGTAAGTTGTAGCTTAAATACAAGGTGGCAGTATTGACTAATGAATGAGTGAGATAAAACATAAAATAGTCTGGAGTAAGGCTTTAATATAGGGTTAGAGCCCATGTCAAACTTAAGGGCCAGATGCGGCTCTCCAATCCTTTTTATGTGGCCCTCTGACCAGAGAGTTGTGGCTGGACGGCACCCCTTCTAGCTGGCCCAGTCACTCCAAGGCTTCCGACACCCGCATCAAATACTCGCGCCTGTGTGTGGTGCTGCTGAGTGCTGCACTCCACTATAGAGCACAATACCACTGCATCTGTCCTGGGCAATATAATAATGTATCTGTCCGGCGCAATATAATTCTGCAGCTGTCCTGGACAAAATGTTTCAGTGCCTGTCTGCTTCTGTATTATTCTGGGCAAGTGAATTCTACATCTATCCTGGGCAAAATATTTCTGTGGCTGTCCATGCACAGATCCAGGTGCATGAGGCCCTCTTATTGGCCACAGGACGTTACAGTGTTGCAACTTGGCTGAACTTAGGGGTATATAAAGATGGTCTGTATGGAGTGCTGGAGTCTAGTATCACAGAAGTCTACAGAGCTAGAAGTCTGGGCAAATAATTCAGAGGAAACAGACAGGCTAAGACGGAAACCATCTAGCAGAGAGAAAAGAGAGCAGAGATCTGAAAGCTCACAAAGACCTAAGGAAAGGAATAAAGGCATGTGTGACCAAGAGAGATAAGCTGTGACCAATGTAAGCTCAAACAGAGGATATATCTAGGATTGCATTATACATTCAAAGTGAAGAGAACTGTGTTACTGCCTGCAAATTGGATGCTTTTCCTGCATCATAAATTGTATTATGATATGGAGTTCCGCTTTAAGTGAATGCAGGAAAACTGTAAGTACTTTAAGAACAACATCACACCTACCACCACATCTTAGATACAGTCACTGGGTACCCCAAGGTCCAAAGATCCCCCCCTTTCTGTACAGCGCCCTTGGCCTGGCGAGTGTGTCTTAAAGTTGTGTTATTTACCGTAGTTTGTTTTTAGCCAACGTTGGTACTACAAATATTTTGTTTCAGTAAGTGTTGAGCTTTTGACCACTTACGACTGTATATTGGCTTTTTAATACATCTTACTCTTCCAATAGATGAACTATTCTGTTTGTTCAGTACATACAGTGGCTTGCAAAAGTCCCGTATCGCCCTATAAGACGCACTTATTTTCCCTAAAAGTGGGAAAATGTCAGTGTGTCTTATTGGGCAAATGTAAAAAAAAAAGTGTACCTACATATGGCACGCCTGCGTTACTGGCAGCCTGGAAGGCCAGACAATGGATGAGCGGCAGCCCACTGTCCTCACCGCCGCTACTTTCCCTCTCAGGTGCAACGCGCGCCCTACACTAACACCCAGTCTGTGAAGTGGGTGGGCATGGCCTGCATCCACTGTCCTCATTAAACGCTCCCGGGCTGCCAGCAATGCAGGCGCGCTGTACATTATTCTTTTTTGTTTGTCCAGCATCCGGATGATTCTGCCACACTGCCTATATAGAGAATAGGACGGTGGGAAAGCCACACTGAATATGGGGAATGGGAGGGGGGAAGCCACACTGAATATGGGGAATGGGAGGGGGGGAAGCCACACTGAATATGGGGAATGGGAGGGGGGGAAGCCACACTGAATATGGGGAATGGGAGGGGGGGAAGCCACACTGAATATGGGGAATGGGAGGGGGGGAAGCCACACTGAATATGGGGAATGGGAGAATGCCACACTGCTTATATGGGGAATAGGATGGGGGCATACCACACTACCTATGGATAATGGGCTCAGGCAATGCCACACTACCTATATGGGGGATGGGAGGGGGAATTCCACACTACCTATATGGGGGATGGGAGGGGGAATTCCACACTACCTATATGGGGGATGGGGGAATGCCACATTGCCTATATGGGGAATAGGATGGGGAAATGCTACACTGTCTATATGGGGAATGGGATGGGGTAAAGCCCATTGCCTATATGGGGATTGGGATGGCGGAATGCCACACCTCCTATATGGGAAATTTGAAGGGGGAATGTCACATTGCCTATATGGGGAATGGGATGGGGTAATGCCACATTGTCTATATGGGGATTGGGATGGGGAAATGCTACACTGCCAATATGGGGAATGGGATGGGGTAATTCCACATTGCCTGTATGGGAAATTTGAAGGGAGAATGCCACACTGCTTATGGGGAATGGGAGGGAAGAATGCCACACTAACTGTAATCGGGAATCTGCATCTTGCCTATTTGGTTCTTGGGGAGTGGTATTTTAGCACCACATTCGGTCCAGAATATTTATTTTCTTATTTCTCTCTTCAAATGGGGAGGTTCATCTTATAGGGCGAAAAATATGGTATTCATGTTTTGTTTCCTATTTTATTACATTACAACCTGTCTGAAATATGTGTGATGCATCTGCATTATATATATATATATATATATATATATATATATATATATATATATTTTTTTTTTTTTATTAACAAACTGAAAATCCATACAGCGAAACATGGTGGTGGCATGTCAGTGATTCGAGACTGGGAAAGAGCTACACCTTTTAACAGGTCAATAACCCAAAACATCCTGCTTAAGCAACACTTGAGTGGTTTAAGGGGAAACATGTAAATGTATTGGAATAGTCTAGTCAAAGCCCAGACATTAATCCATTTGAGAATCTGTAGTCAAACTTGAAGATTTCTGTTCACAAGAGGAACCCATCAAACTTGAAGGAGCTGGAGCAGTTTTGCCTTGAGAAATAGGCAAAGATTCCAGTGGCAAGAAGCATGTTAAATAAAAGGAAAGGCATAAACCCTCAAATAATCCATTTTAATACCAGGTTGTGAGGTAGGGTGAATACTTTTGCTAGCCTCTGTATAAAAGATACAAGGCTCTTTCCTAAATGAAAGTAAGTATTATTCAGCTAGACCTTATACAATATGGTAATGAGGATATATGTGTTCTTGTACTATAATTTGTCCATGCTAATGCATTACACAATGTTTTGTTCTGAACAACAGTAATCACTTGAGCAAGAAATATCTTACATTCTGTGAATGTGACTAATACATAAACCTTAAATCCTAGTAAAGAACACCCTGAATGACGGGATGGGTGTTTTAGGCTTGTCAGGACTACAGAGATTTTTTTTATTTACCACACCCAGCTTGTTCTTTCTGGATGCTTGAGATATCACAACAGTGAAAGGAGATGATTTGCATGTTCCCATCAACTCCTAAAAATCATGGGTAAATCATGCTTTTCTTTTTTTAAAAAAACAAACAAAAAAAATCTCATCCCCTGCAGACAGTAAAATCTGGCCCTGCTACATGCCCACACTCTTTTTTAGATGGATACATACTTTATTACGCTAAATAGGTACATAGTACAAACATGGAATGCTTTTTGGCAATGAAATACATCAAGAGAGCTAAAACAAGTTATTTTGGCTTCAAAGGAAAGATTTTGAAAAAATTAAAGCTTTTATCTTATATCCCTTCTAGCACTATTTTCAATAGCCACCAATTGCTCCCAGCATGAACTTGCGAGGAGGGAAGATCTAAAGTTCTAAACAACTAGTTTAGAACTATGGAATACTGTCCGAAATCAACAGCATACAATGGCATAGCTGTGGAAAATTAAAATCGCTATAACAGAAATGCCAAGTAGCACTGAGGGCAGAAAACATCCAAATGTTTTTTTTAGTCCCTTGAGGTTCTTGTTGTTTGAACCATGAATCTGTCACCAGAAGGTAAAAGTCTGAAGAGGTTATGCCCTGGCTGCGATGAGTCCTTGATTATTATTTTTTTTGCCCTTGACGAGAATCTGCTTATAAACTTCTCTTCCAGAGACAGTAACGAGGAACCAGTTATACGTTCCGCAGTTCTGGTGACTCTCTACAGCTTGATGTTGGCACCTTCATACCAGAAAATGTTGTAAGTGTTGCAGTCAGGATGGATCCAATAGCAGCATTATAAAAAGTATTCAGGATGGGACATATCATATGTTTTTAGTTGATGTAGGAAATATAGCCTTTGTTGGTCCTTCCTTAGGACAGCAGTTTTCCGCCTGCACCATTTCAAGTCCTGTGGATGGTATCCATAGAGCCAGGGGCCTTGTAATGATAATATGGCTTATGGGCTGAGATGCCCTACCGGGCCAGGTGGGAACTTCAGGATCAGAGCTTGGTCAACTAGTTTGTGTCGTATGCATCTTACAAGGCGTCATATCTGTTTGTGTACTTCTAATCTTCCTTGGGAAGTAGCAGTTAGCTTTCCATTGACCATAATATTGAGCATTCTGGGGGAGAGTTCAGACCAAGAAGAGCGACTCTCATGGGTTGGGGGTGCACTTCCTTTCTGTCAGCTTTGAAATACCATTATATACCTCTTTCAAGAGGGACTGGACTTTTGAGCAGGACCACCAAGTGTGTAGCTGAGTCCCGAGCTCCGAGCATCCCTTAAAGCAATTGGGGGAGTTTATATGGTTACATTTATGTAATCGACGGAGGGTTAAGTACCATCTCATCAAGAGCTTATATGAGTTTTCTGTAGCTAAAAAATTGTATGAGGTGGTCCGTGAGGCTTCTCAGATCATTGGCCACTCTTTTGGGAAGCATGACTCACCAAGTTTTTAATCCCATTTGACCATGCAAGAGTGTACAGGGTTTGCGGTTCACATCATCAATTTTAAAAGGTTGGTGTTACTGTTGAAAACGTCTGAAGTCAATTGAGAACGTCTGAGGTCAATTATTAGTTTAATCATTTTCTGAATGCTGAGGATTAGTTTGTTTGCCTTACATCATGAACTGGGAGGCATATTATGGTGGTATCATGGGCAAATTTGATGATTCACCTCCTCAAATTTGATGATCACCTCCTTCTGAGGTGTAAAGTGAGATAATAAGGGTTAATGAGACGCAGCCCTGAGGGGCACCTGTGTTTATGGTTTTAGCTGAAGAAAGCACCCAGTTTGACTCTCTGGGGTCTGCCAGTCAATAAATTGTTAACATGGCTAACGGTTGACAATGGCTTACAGTTTGCCTTGGAGAATGTGCAGATCAATTTTTCTGAACCCAGATGAGAAGTCTACAAACAGAACCTACCAACCAAGGTTGGTCAGTATGATCCAAGGTGTATTTGATCGCCAGATTGACCACATCCTCAGTTGATCTTTTTGCTTGATATTCAAACTGAAGCAGGTCCCACTGGGTTGAGGTTCTTCAAGAATTCTTTAGGAGTCTGTCCAATACTTGCAATCAACTGGTGCATGAGCCTCCATCACAGGGTTTGGAGCAGGCTGGTTCACTTGATAATCCTATAAGGCTGAAACGGAGGCATAGCACAGTAAAAGTGTGGGGGGGCAGTGGTGATTCCACTAAGCTGGTCATGTTACCAGTGACCTGTGACTAGTTTGTGTGCCTGTGTATAATGCACAGGATATCAAAAACCCATTAAATATACTGTACAACAAAAAGATGGCTGAAATGGGGGTAGAAGGGATGGGGTGGCATTACAGCTATAGGGGCTGGCAGTAGGCAATGTCAAGTGGAATGTGACTACCCCCTCTTAATCGTTTTCTGAAGAAAAAAAATCATTATTTCCTGTATAATAAGAAAACCCACAAACAGTTAACCAACAATGTGTTCTCAGGACCTTGAAGGCAATAAAAAGAGAATGAGAGCTACGCATAAAAGTGCAAAAAAATACTGACATATGACACAGCTGATAGCTCATAGTGATATGTTTCCCACAGTGAGCTGCTCACTCACTAGCTCTGTAGAGGCGCCAACAAGAATTGAGAGATAATCAAGGAAGCACTTGGAGGCCACATTCACATGGTGTCACATTACTGCTAGGTATATAAATATATTGCATATATACATACAAGCACTAGTTTAAAATGGAGCAAAACCCCATGGGACCAGCCCTGAAATCTAAGATATCAGGGCAGGCCACTATCCTGCCTCCAGGGCATCCTATAATGGGGTGCCCCACTGTATGAACCCCCCCCCCAGGGTCACCTTTCCCGTTTGCTCCTGTGATGCCACTGTCGCCTGCACTGCATCCCCAGATTCTGTGAGTGCAGGACGCGGGAGTACAGGCACGCACCCGAACTGAAAGCCAGGGATGCGGCCAGTCGGCTACATGTAGCCAACGCGGTAGGCCCGAGCAACTTGGGCAGGGGGCATGGGGGACCCAAAATTAGGTTTTGATCTGCTTTAAAGTGGACCAAAACCCACACCGATCGGTCCAGGAATCTAAGATTCCCGGGCCAATCGATTCCCTCCCCCTGAGGCATCCAAAATTGGGATGCTCCACTGCATGAAACCCCCCAGGTCGCCCCATACACTTACCTTGTTTCCCAGTCCAACGGCGCATGTGCAAGCCACGGCCACATCCCCGCTATCCCTCTAGCAGGGTGCGTGCCCACGTCAGGCATTTGTGAATGGCCGACGCGGGCACGCTCCCTGTTAGAGGAAAGCGGAGGATGCGGCCACCAGCGCACTCAGAGACGCTGGCCTTAGGTGAAGACTTGGATGTCGTTACGTCAGTGGCTCCAAGCAGGCTGATTGGACGAGCGGACGTGCATGCACCGTAGGACCAAGAAGAGGTGAGTTGGCATCGGTGCTCTGGGAGGTTACACACAGCACACCGGGGGAAAGGACCAAACTAGTCAATATCCTGGGTTTTGGTCCACTTTAAAGCATTAGAAAGTGAAGAAATAAGGCAAGACCTGTTGAGGCTACCTGATTATATTTAAGGTAAGGTTTGGAGAATAGAATACTGATCCACAGAAGCCAGCTGCCAACAGGGAAAAGTGGGAAAAGTGCCGCACACCTCTGCATTTGTGTGGCCGCACTGCCTCCACCAATCAGTGACGTGTCTTTGCGGTGTGCAGAGTTTTTCTCTGTCCCCTGGTGGTTGCTGGGTTGTTTGGCTTGTTGGGGGGTTCCAGGCATTCTAAATTTGCGCAAGGCCCCAGCACCCATAACAAACTGGAGGATAGCTTTAATGTGGACCAAATGTATAAATAGTGTAATTTCACATGTCATTCACATTTGGGATGTTCCACAGTTTTCCCCTCTGGTATTCTTTGGCAGTGGGGCAGGCCAGTTTGATTGTAACTGAATTAATTAGCATATGGCAGGCCATTCACCATTTTACTACTTCCTGTTGTTTTTTTTCTAGTGTTTTTATGGATATTGGGCAAAGGCTGAGGTAAAAAAAAGAAACACAGGATGTTTTGGGGCACAGGGCTGGGGATGGAAGGTGATTACAAACACTTCCTTTCTGAGTATTGGTGAACTTTAATCCACTTACTCAGCCAACACCTGACAAACCTTGTTCCTCATCCCAATAAGAGCCATAAGAGATAGAGTTTTACTCTAGGTCAAGAGCTCCCACATTTGGTGTCTTTCACATGCAAAGACGACTAGGAACAGACTTACCTGCCTATGAAATTAGGAGGGAGGATGGAGTAGGGCCCCTGATGGTAGTACATTGAAATCTTCTAAGATTGATTGGGCCTGAATCTAACTAAGACAAGAGGCCACATGATACCGTCCCTTCCCAGGTGATTGGTGGTAGGTGCTCCCCCCAAGGATACCCCAAAAGTTGTAACCACAACCTTCTTTCTTTACTCCTGGATGCCCTGCCCCACTTAGGTGAAGGACACGTTTGCTTGCCACCTCGTGTGTCGGTTCCTAACTTGGATTGGGGGTAGTTCTCTTAACCCCTAGGTAATTTATAAGATGGCAATAAAAGCTCAGTATGTTATATATAAGGGTACCAAAGTAGTCACAGAAGGTCCCTTGAAAATCTGGGCACTTTGGCACCTGGAGACAGGGTGAGGGCACAGGGCTATATAGCAGTTCTCTACATCTTAGAATATCTCAAAGGGAACCTGGGGTGTTGGCAGGTAGTCTAACACAACCTTGGCGCGATACCAGCCTATAAAAGAAAAAATAGGAGCTACAGGAGTGTGACACCATGATAGTGAGAACAGAGAAGCGCTCTGGGAAAATGTAGCTGCATCAAAGGTTTCAGGAGGATAGAGGGGACAGCCCTGTGAGATGCTGGTGTCGGGGGCGTCATCCCACGAGGAAAGTGGGAGGAAATTTATCCTACTTTCCTGAAAGGACCCCACCCTACCACCAGTAAAAGCAGGGTGGCCCCAGGGAAAGAAAAATATTTCAAAAAGTGCGCTAAGTGTCTTTATTTATTATTAGTCTATGCTGCAATATTTAACCCTAGTCTGTGGGGTGCAATGTCCACACATTAAAAATGGGTCCCAGTATCACATCTCCTCTGTCCAATGGCCATGTGTAACCCCCAACCTCTATTCACCTGTAAAACTTACCTGACCGCCAATCCAGTGGAGCATGTGCGGGTGCACAGCCAATAGCCTTGAGCTGGGGGCGTGCCCACTATTCACAAATGCATGTCTGGCTAAAGGCATAGCGGTGCGAGGCTATGGCCACACATGCATCATTGAATCAGCGGTGAGGTAATTGTTATTGCCGATCTGGGAAGTTTCACACATGGGGACATCCCAAATTGGGGTGCCTCAAGGGGAGGGAATCAGGCAGCACTGGAATCTTTTAGCCTCCATCACTGCTTTAGGTCCACTTTAATGTAGAGTATAGAGCATGATGCCTGGTTGGCGTGTGTGCTCCCACGCCCAGCTTGTCTAAATGGCTGGGTGCAGAAAAAAACAGGTTGGGTATGCACAGCTATTTTAATGACTATAAAATGGGGTGCTGGCAGGAAGGGGCAATGTATGTATAAAGACACCAAGAAAAAGGAGCCCTAGATTAGCCCCAAAAGCCCCTATATGAAACTGCCGCACACCAGAGCAATATGGATGAAGAAAAAGCTAAACTTATTAAATCATTCTTAAATCATGACAAACAACATAAAACTTAAAAAAACATATATACACATAAAAAGCGCTGGAGATGGTTATCCTGCTGTTGGCTCTTATTTAGATATCAAATGTATCATATTGCATATATATCCAAAAATTTAATGAATAGACTGCTATGCCTGTATGGTGGCTTTTAAATAAGCAGAGAATGTGCTAAAGATTTAGAAAATATAGAAAATATATTAATAAAGTTTATAGTAGTGTTATAATATTGTGGAAACTCCACTTTAAAGTGCATAAGTGCAAAAGGTTTTTTGGGGGTGCGGAGTTGCCCTACACGGGTTTCTCTGCTTATGCGACCCTTTCTAAGATACCCCTGCTAGGTTGCCTTAAGAGTGGGTACATAATCGAGAATTCCAGGGTTAGGTACCCCCGGTTGTAATTATTTTCTCTGATTATGACCACACTATTCTGTTAAAACATTTCATTCATATTAATTTGATTTTAGATAAAAAAAAGAGAAGATATATCTATACATTTTATAAACAATAACAGCTTCGGTATTTTATAAATACATATTAATCGGTCATTGCCATTTTCTCAGTAATCCTTGAAACCTTTCAGGTGGGCAGACATGTTTCGCCTTACAAAATAGGCTTTATCAATGCCCTTTCACCTGAGAAAGAAAGATATGAGAGCATAATAAATTGTAAGGAACAATTGTGCTGTGGCAAGTAGCTATAGCAAATATGTTGTCGTTTATACAGTGATTTAGCAATGATATTGGATAAACAATGGAATACCTTATCAAGGAATTTCGCACTACCCAAGGTGCATAAATGTGTGGCCATGCCTCCGGGACGTCCCATCGTCTCAGGCATGGGGGCTCTCACTGAGAATGCCAGCCGTTATGCGGACCATCATTTACAACCCCTGGTGATGAGCTTGCCCTCATACGTCAGGGACACGGGCCATATTGTCCGTGTCCTGGACGACATCTGGGTGAGCCCTGAGGTCTTCCTGGGGACGCTGGACGTGGAGGCCCTGTACTCAAGTATTCCCCACAAGAAGGGGCTCCAGGCGGTAGAAAGTTTTTTGAATGAGCTTGACCTAGAAAGACACAATCATAACCTCTTCCTGCTTCGGCTCCTCAATTTCGTCCTCACCCACAACCTGTTCCTCTTCAAAAACCAGCTATACCATCACATACAGGTAACGGCGATGGGGACGACTTGTGCCCCATCGTTCGCAAACCTGTATCTTGGCTGGTGGGATAGGGGTTTGTGGGCAGAGGACAAACTGACCAAGTACCTGTGCCACATGGCAGCGTGGCACAGGTACATAGATGACATCCTGGTCATCTGGGAGGGGCCGAGGCAGGAATTAGATGAATTTGTGCGCTTATTGAACCATAACACGGGCAACCTAAAATTCACGTGTGACTACAACCAGCAGAAGGTCACCTTTCTAGACATAACAATCAACAAAGATTTGTCCGGCCATATCACAACCATCTTATACAGAAAGGACACTGCAGCAAATACGACACTAAGAGCATCTAGCTCCCACCCACTCCATCTTCTAAAAAGTATCCCCTACGGGGAATACCTACGCGCTCGACGCAACTGTAGTACCATGGAATCTTTTCAGGACGAAGCCAGGATAATACGGAGTAGGTTGACAGAAAGAGGCTATAAGCAATCCACTCTTAAGGCAGCTTATAAAAAAGCTGCAAAACTGGACAGACAAACACTGTTATATAGACCTAAGAGAGAACAAAAAGCCAACAAGGCCCCGCCCTCATCCTGACTTATACCCAGTCGCATGCACAAATACGTCAGATATTAGAAAAGCACTGGAGGATTCTACTGAATGATCCACATTTAAAAACGTTCCTACCTAGAAAACCAAGAATTATATTTAGACAATCTCAAAATATTCGAGACCGACTAGTTCAAAGTCATTATAATATCAACATGAAAGAACATTGCTGTAAACAAAAGGGCACCTATCGATGTGGGGGATGCAGCATATGTCGCTACATCCAAGTAGGTCCAACAGTAACGATTACTAACAAAGGGGAATATAGAGCCAAACACTTCATTAACTGTCAAACGACTAACGTAATTTATCTCTTAACATGTGGCTGTGGGCGTTTTTATGTAGGGAAGACAAATCGCCAATTAAAGCGGCGAATTTACGAATACCAACACAGCATAAAAAGTGGCAACCAAAAATTACCGGTGGGTCGCCACTTTGTCTTACACCACAATAACGATCCTAGTTCCCTAAAAGTCTTTGGCTTGGACCGTATACACACATCTCAACGTGGAGGGAATATAGAAAGAATAACGTTACAGACTGAGACAAAGTGGATATATAAACTGGGGGCAGCTAAATATCCAGGACTCAATAACACATTAAGCTTTGCCCCATTCTTATAGGGATTATCAAACACTGGCATACAAAAACAAGTAAGGGAATTGGGGAGTGTTCTACAGGGAAGGTGGAAAATCACAAAAAGAAGGGATAAACAACTATCCATAATGGTAAAAAATTATAATGTGTTTAATGTAAATAATGATACATATGTGAACCGAGAACAATCTGGCCATACACCCACTGGTATAACAATTAGGGGTCAAAAGATCCAGATTCATAAATGAAGAATCTGGACGGGAACAAGTTTCTTTCTCTTTACATCATACACAGCTTTCCCTGCCTGATGGCATTATACATAGGGATTCATAGGTGGGCACTACATACAGTACGTTGGGCTCTAGGGCATTTCACATTATATACCTTTCATTATCTGTTCCAACAGGTAGAAGCAGCTCCAGTTCGTACAGCTAGCAATGTCTTCCCCCCTCCTTTTCTGATATGTAAACACTCAATTTATCTTGTCCCATGCGATCAGAAATGGAGATAGTTGCATGGACGTATAACATGCTTATTAATGCAGGGGCTTTTGCGCAAAGGCACTTATATCTCGCTTATCCCCCACAAATATCTTATTAAAACCATGTCTGACTACTAGCACAGAGCAAGGAGGACAATTAAGGACATGATACAACTAATAGAATTCAACAATGTTTTGAAGAAATGCATTTCAACAAAAAGGAAAATAGGCTAGCACTTACTGTGAGGTCTCCAACAAAATGGAGCCTCACAACAGACAATACGAACTGGCCGGTGACGCGTCACGTCATTTCCGGCGGAAACTCCGGAATGGCGTGACTTGCGCTCCGGGCTCTGGACATCACTTCCGGCTTTACAGCCGAGGATGGTGTGGAGCGCATCCAGAGCCCGGGGCATAAAACAGCGTCAACGGAGTAGCGCAGATCAGCCCCTATTGACGAAGGAGCAGGACGCCATACATACAAGCAGTAAGGACAGAAACGGGAAGATATTTCTTCCCCCTACGCTCCAGCTGCAAACTACAGGTACTTAATTATGACACCTTCCATTCACCTATTCTATACATAATGCCTGAAGTAAAACACTGTTTGAGACCCAAAATATATAAGAATTATATAGTGCACCATTCTTCCACAGCGCAGGCAGGAAGTATACTTGGACAATGCATGTATAGCACTTAAAAAATAAGGATATATTAATGGCGGTTCAATAGGAAAATGAGCATTCCTGGAAACTAGGTATGAAATATAACCTATAGATAAACGAAAATATATCTTTTGATAATAGAGACATAATATTAGACCAAAAAAAATTTCTTTAAAGGATAAGCTGCAGAATAACCCTTAAAGGGTCAGCATACCTCAAAAAGATCACATACTGTTCCCAAGAGGGTATATGGACCAGATTTTTCTCGGGGAAATCACTGAATGGACAGCACTCAATGAGACAAATGCAGGAAATTCCTTGATAAGGTATTCCATTGTTTATCCAATATCATTGCTAAATCACTGTATAAACGACAACATATTTGCTATAGCTACTTGCCACAGCACAATTGTTACTTACAATTTATTATGCTCTCATATCTTTCTTTCCCAGGTGAAAGGGCATTGATAAAGCCTATTTTGTAAGGCGAAACGTGTCTGCCCACCTGAATGGTATTTTCAAGGATTACTGAGAAAATGGCAATGACCGATTAATATGTATTTATAAATTACCGAAGCTGTTATTGTTTATCAAATGTATAGATATATCTTCTCTTTTTTTTTATCTAAAATCAAATAAATATGAATGAAATGTTTTAACAGAATAGTGTGGTCATAATCAGAGAAAATAATTACAACCGGGGGTACCTAACCCTGGAATTTTCAGAGAAATATGTGCAAAAGGTGCAATAGATTTGTGCAGAAAAAGTGCTCCAAGTTTTTTTGAAATGGCTGGGTGCCTGAGCGGAAACCAGGGATACAGCACGTGCACTGTGGGGGTCACAGGTGAGGTGAGTATACAGGGGATCCCTGAAGGTTTTACACAGCGGGGTGCCCCGAGCATAGGGGATTGGCGAGCACTGGGGTTTTTTAGACTCTAGATCTGGCTAAAATTGTTTTTGATTCTTTTTAAAGCAGAACAAAACCCAGGAATTTCACTTTTCCAGGTTTGTTATGTTCTCTCGGGGAATCCTGAATGGGGATGCCCTTCTGTGTGAAACCCCCCAATAAACCCGGTGAAACTCACATCTCCTCGGTCCAACGGCTCATGTGCAGGCTCTTGTCCAATCAGAGCCCTTTGCCGTGTTTATAGCCTTTGGCAAAGGGCTCTGATAGCCTTGAATGGGGAACCCCCAGCGACACACGCGCTTCCATCTGAATGACTAGGGTAGGAGAGTGTGCATACCCTGCCAGGGATGCGGCAGCCCAAGCTCCCCATTGTAAACAACAACCTTGCAACAAACGGCCCCAACTGAACGTGAGCCCACATGAACCATTGGACTCGGGAATAATGAGTTATCAGCGATCTAGGGAGTTTTACACAGCCATTCGGGATGCCCCAGGGGAAAGCAAGCGGACGATCCTGGAATCTTTTGATTGTCTGTTTGTTTTTCTGTGGTTAGCCATGGAGTCTAAAAGACCCCTAAATGACCGGCTTTGCTGCCCACTGATGCCGACCCTGACCAACATGCCAAGGATCCTTCCTATTTACCCTTGAGTCAACGTGAGATGCACCCATTGGCTTCTCGTGAGTCCCCTAGCGGTGGCTAGTTTAAGGGAACCCCAACGTTTCTAATATCTCCTTCTGGTTGATGACCTGGTTCCTCTATTTTGGCACTGGTATTTTGGCATTCCATACGGCGCTGCTTAAGCAAAACACGTTAGAGCCAGTCACTCAGTCATTTATTCCTTTCTTTTCCAAAAAAATAATTATAATAAAATAATCTGTTAATTTAAAACTGGTCTAAAGGTTCAAAGGAATTCTACAAGGGATCTGTCTAGTTGATGCGTTCCTTTACTCCTACTTCTGAGTCGCCAAAGTTATGACATGCAATATGCCCATATCCTAAGTAAATTGTATAAATAGTAATGGTGGATCAACTACATCCCCCTTAACTCAGTTTGAATTGATAGGTACAAACAGTTCAGCTTGTGTAGATATCTTTCCAGATAATGTTCGAAGGGAGGTCGGCAGCTTCCTAGGTGAGAAGATCTTGAAGGAGACCTCCAGTCAAAAAATCAAAACTTCGTAAGCAGCTCTCCTACAGCTGCCCTCTGGCAGTGACGTAAGCTATTTGAGAGGACTTAACCCCATGCAGATACTGTAGAATAGCATGCAGATAATGCACTTCTGAACTGCATGGGAGCTTCCATCTTGATTTACACCCGAGAGCCCTGCTTCTGGTGTAATGGCTCATCATTTCACTGTTCACAGAAGAAATCTCCTAGATACATTGTTTCCACTGTTTGAATGCTCTGCTCCTGCTGCACTATTAGGGTAACATAAATATATGTTCCATCACACAGATTCCCTTTGCTACAGCAGCTGTAAACTCAGTGTTTCTGTGTGTGTAGGATGACAGACAAGCTGCTCTGTGTTACTGAGGCATATATCTCTCTCTGTTTGGCGTGGGCTGCTTCTAGCACAACTCATCAGATCATGTGTAAGCAGCACCGTAACATGTGTAGCAAGATGGCCGCTTCCATGTAGTTCAGGAGTGCTGCAACTAAATGCTCTTCCAGAACAGAGTGAAATTGACTTACATGGCTTTTGGGGTATCGTATTGTACAGGGCACCATCTAAATCTCCCTGTAAGGGGGAAAGATCTCAGCTGTCTTAGCAGGGTAAATCCATTTCCAGTCTCAGTCTTTCATCTTTCTCTCTTTACTTATCCCCCCCTTCTTTTTTCCATTTCTTTTCCCCCTTTTCATTCTCCTTGGCACACATACACCCCCTTCTCATTTCAACATTCTCTCATTCTCTACTTTTTCTTTAATACATTTTTCCCACCTCAATTTTGCACATTCTTTCTATCTCCCCTTTGTCACCTTTCACCATTTTCTTCTCTTTTCATTTCCTCTAACTTTTTTGACACATTCCATCTTTCTCTTTTTCAAATTTCCACACCCCTTTTCCTTTTCACCCTACACCTATCTTGCTCTCCTTTCAGCATTCCCTCCTTTTTCTGTCCCCCCTTTCAATGCTCCATCCATCTCTTGTTTCTCTTTCTGTTGTGTGTTTCCTTCTTGTATCATTTTCATTAACTGTTTTCAGTCAATTTATTTCCATCTTCTGGTTTCCCTTTATCTCTCTTATATTTTACCTACATTCTCCACATCTTTCTGTTTCATATGTACAGTGAGAGTTTGTTTAGAAATCTTGCACATGGTGACATTCAATCTAAGGCCAGCCCTGATGATTTCCAACTGTGCCATAGTTCAGTTATTTGGCCTTGCACATGTCTTCTCTATTTGTTTTGTTCTACTATGGCTATATGCTGCCACTCCGTGGCCATTGCTATAATTGTTTCCTATGTAACCTATAATTATATGACCCTATTGATTTAGTGTAGGTATCCCACCCCTTCCTGTGACTTCATGTCCTGATTCTACACTTCTTCTGAATAGTCTGCTCTTAGGGCCATGCTGCACATTGTGAGAAGCAATTACCCCCTGACACCAGGAAACATTAAATGACATGAAGTTTTAAGAGGCTTAGAGAGACTTTGCAAATTAAGTTTGTATCTGTGACAGGGTAGTGCTAAAGGGGAGGTACATATTAAAAAATAACAGCAGTCTATAGGAACTGAAACATTAATTTCTATAAATGTGTTTGTATAGGCTAAACCTAAAAAACGTATCTCATTATCAGGGGAGTACATAGCCTAGCGTACATAGCAGGGCCCCCACGACTGGTCAGAGGAGGAGAAAGCTGTGTGCAGCACGTGGACAGGCAGACAAGAAGGCCGCGCAGACAGTGGCAGGGCCTGCACATGGCGAGCTGTAGCGCCTGCGTCCCAGAGAGAAAGAGGCGGCATGGCAAGGTAAGTATGTTCAGCGGTACATACTGCAGAGGTGGTGGCCTGAAAGGGAACAACATAAGGTCATTCACTAGGGACCTAGGTTTCTCCCACCCCTGCACCAAGAAACACTTGCTGAGTCCTGAGAATCACCACCGTCCATGTTGCTGAATTGAGGTTGGTGCCCTTTAATGCTGACGCTTCTCCCGCACTGCTGCCAAACTTTTTCAGAATCTCTCCTTTGTCTGCTTAGCATACAGCAGAGAAACCCCATGTGCTCCTTCCTCTAGTGTTCTAGCACCGGTTTGGACACCTAAGAATGACACCATGCACACCCGACACGATGACGTGGCTCCCCAACCTAGAAGTGACACTGTCACAGATCGGAAGAGAAGAAGCTCCTCCAGCCCACCTGCCCTCCTACTGTCCGGAAGCACCCCTGGAGTCTGATACAGAACGCCATACTTACCCCGATACTGCTGCGTACCAGGTACCCGACCCATGTTCTGCAGCAGTGCCCATTGTCTGACATCCCTCACCCACAGGAGCATGCAAAAAAGTGTTCTAACATCCACTCTGTCCCTGGGTGCTCTCAGCGTGAGCGAGCCTGGCAAACCACAGTGGTCCTACAGCTGTCTCTGACCCCAGCAGAGAATGTACAAGACTTATAAAAGCTGTGCCAAGACATGTCCTTCCCAGCTCAGCAACAACCCACAAAACTTGAAGCAAAGAAATCAGCTTTGCTTAGCATACATAAGGTATTTATATAAAATAGGAGATTTAAAGTTGCTTTGAAGTGGCTTTTTTACACCGTTCCCATGGGGGATGGGGGGGGGGAGTTAGTGTGTGCTCAGACAGGGACTTTAAATGAAAGAAAAAACACCAATAATTAACTTGAATTCTTTTTTTGACAGGTGTTATTACTTTTTAAAATTGTGTGTGCAGAAATGTATAATGTAACTTAAAGGGACTCTAAAGGCAACAATAACCTGATGGCAGTTACATGTGCCTCTCCTTCATTTCCTGCCTCTCAGCGTAAGTGAGCTCCAAAAACAATCGTGGTCCCACAGCTCTCTCTCTTACCACACTAAAGCATGCTCATGGCGCAAGAAGCTGTTTCATGACATGCTCTTCCCAGCTCAGCCAGAAATGTAGGCAAAGACAGTGGCTTTACTTAGAATAAGTGAGATATTTACAATTGATTGGAAATTAACTTTACATTGTTTCCAAGGGGGATAAGCGGGAAGAAAGTTAGTATAGTCCTGGACAGGGATATTATTGAAATAAAATGTTCACGTACTATTCAGTGTACTTGCACTTTTATGTACTGTACTTCTAGCTATTTCAAGCAAATATGTGGCTACTAGAGATGAGCGAATCGAATCTGACGAACCCGAATTCGTTACAAATTTCAGGAAAAATTCAATTTGTAACGATTCCGAATATCGCTGCGATTCGATCGCTCGAATCGCTACCTTAAAACTCAATTTACTACTATCCAGGCCATCTAAAATGGTGGATCCACATGTCAGGACATGTCCCATGGGGCAAGGAATCCTGGGTAGATGTCACATGCTACCTATCGTCAGCCAGGCTTCCCGATGATGTCACAGCCCTATATAAGCGGCGGCCATTTTGCGGAAGCTAATTCTGACACTGTATTGCGGCCAAAGCAGATCACGCGGTGAGAGCGAGGGACAGATAGATAGATAGATAGATAGATAGATAGATACAGTGAGGGAGAGATAGATAGAATAAGGAACAGAAGGAGCGAGGGACAGAGAGAGAAGGAGAGAGGCTGTGACAGTGACAGAGAAAGACAGGGAAAGTTTAAAGTGTTTGCATTAGCTTTCAAGCCTATTTAGTGTTAATAACACATCTGCCTATTTAGCTTTTCCTTTTCCTGGTGTCATTCTTTAAAAAGCATGCTAGCATTAATATTTGAAGAGTACCTGTCTATTCACATTGTGCATTTTGTAAAGAAAGTCACTTTTTCACTGTTAAAGCAGCCAGCCTGTGTCTCTGAACAGGGGGCATCCCAAATACTAGCATAAATATTTGAAGAGTACCTATCTATTAACATTGTGCATTTTGTAAAGAAAGTAACTTTTTCACTGTTAAAGCAGCCAGCCTGTGTCTTTGGACAGGTGGCATCCCAAATACTAGCATAAATATTTGAAGAGTAGCTGTCTGCTAACTGGTTGCATTTTGTAAAGAAAGTCACTTTTTCACTGTTAAAGCAGCCAGCCTGTTTCTTTGAACAGGGGGCATCCCAAATACTAGCATAAATATTTGAAGAGTACCTATCTATTAACATTGTGCATTTTGTAAAGAAAGTCACTTTTTTACTGTTAAAGCAGCCAGCCTGTGTCTCTGAATAGGTGGCATCCCAAATACTAGCATAAATATTTGAAGAGTACCTATCTATTAACATTGTGCATTTTGTAAAGAAAGTCACTTTTTCACTGTTAAAGCAGCCAGCCAGTGTCTTTGAACAGCGGGGCATCCCAAATACTAGCATAAATATTTGAAGAGTACCTGTCTATTAAAATTGTGCATTTTGTAAAGAAAGTCACTTTTTCAGTTTTTTTTGTGTAATATATCTTTATTGAGTTTTCAAGTTTTTCATAGACATTAATACAGCAAAGACAGGGAAAAAACAGTATAAGAAAATTACAGAGCCATACTACAATGTTGTACAATGGAGACGACCAATAGAAGCGTCAAAATCTTGTAGCGGTCAAAGAGAGAAGAAACAGGTCCCTAACAATAATACCTGAGCATCTTCGTCACAGGTAACGACGATACCAGGGTTGTGCGACACCGCATTGCACCCCATTCATCGTTCTCCAATTACTGGTCACTAAACAAGTGGGAGACCGGGTCATACCATAGGTCCAACTAAGGGAGATGAGGAACAGAGGAGCCAACCCCCCAACCCAGAGGCATAAAAAAGAAAAGAAAGAATAACAAGAAATAGGAGGAAAAAAGAGGAAATACGGAAGAAGAGAGAATAGGAAAAAAACAAGAAAGAACAAGATAGAACACCCCCTCACCCATTTCCCTCAAGCAGGTCCCGAATCCCCGGAGAACTCTTGGAGATCTCCCAAACTGTCCAGACAGTTCCCCCCCCCCTCAGCACCGTCCAGTGCCAATTCTTCCATCCTCTTAATGTTTTCCAGTTCACCAAACCATACCATCAATGAGGGCACGGTATCAGAGCGCCAGTGTCGGGGTATCACTGACCTCGCTGCTGTAAGCATATGTCTTTGCAGGCCCCTCCCCCCCCGATGCCACGGAGCCTGGAGTCATTGATAAGAGGGCCACCTGTGGAGAGTTGGGGACACTCTCAAGTGTCGTGCACTCAAATACCTTCAGCACCCCCTCCCAGAAAGTCTTAATGGCAGGGCACTCCCACCAAATGTGAGTCAGGGTCCCACGGGCCCTGTTGCACCTCCAGCAGTCTCCGGTCTCTGACCCTCCAAACTTCACCAGGTCCACTGGACATCTGTACCACCTAGTCAAAATTTTGTAGTTCCTCTCCTGGGCTCTACAAGCCATTGAAACTTTGTGTGTCAAGGCAAAGGATTTCTCCAACTCTTCCCTTTCAAACGTCAGACCCAATTCCGCCTCCCATCTTCTGCAAAATTGGGGGAGTTTGTCCTCCGTACCCCCCATTCTGGTAGATCCTGTACAGGGTTGAGATAGCTCGTGCCGGGGGATTCTGAGCTTTAAGGATCATTTCTAACGGGGCAAAGTTCCCAATGAAGGCTCTCAACTGAGTGTGTAAGAACCAGGACAATTTCCCCTCCCCTCCCCTCTCTCTCAGATCAGATAGTGATGGTAGACCAGGGGCCTGAGGTCACATCTCCCAACCTCGTATCTTGGGTCGCGTCCCAAACCAGGAAAGTCTTGGCCCCTAGTCCGGGGGGGAATGCAGGGTTATCAAAAAGCGGAGTAAGAGGACCAGGTCTGTGCGATATGCCCCATCTGTTTAAGGGACCTATCCCAGAGGGTCAATAGGGGATTCACCAGATATGGGAGTTCCCGCCTCTTTGGACGGCTCCCTTGGTCCACCCAAGGCAGGGCAGTCAGGCCAATCGGAGAGATATCGTTTTCCAGTGCAACCCATTGTTTGCTCCCTCTGTGGTGGAACCAATCAATAAGCCTCACTAAAACCGTAGCCGCATGGTATGACTTCATGTCGGGGACCCCCAGTCCCCCGGCACCCCTGGCTCTACACAACGTCCCCCTACTCACTTTGGGGTTTTTACCGTCCCATATAAAGTTGAAAAAGGCTGTCTGTAATTGTTTAAAGAACCCCCTCTCCGGTAGTAACGGCAGTGTTTGAAAAATGTATAGGAATCAGGGTAGCACATCCATTTTTAATATATTTGTTCTGCCCAACCAAGAGTATTGTTTTTAGCATAGGATCTAAACCTCTCTATCGTGTTCTTAAGGAGTGGGAGATAGTTCAATTTATAAAGTTTCCCCGGGTCCGTGGACAATTGCACCCCAAGGTATCCGATTGATTCCCGTTGCCACTTAAAGGGGAAGTTTGACTGCATTAGCTTCGGAGTCTGTTCGTGCAGGGAGACGTTCAAGATCTCCGTTTTGGTCATATTGACCTTGAAATTGCTTAATCTGCTAAATCTGTCAAACTCCTTGATGATAGAGGGTAGGGAAGTATGCGGGGAGGTTATGTATAAAAGGAGATCATCAGCAAAAAGGGAGAGCTTGTATTCCCTCCCCCCACACGCCCCCCCCCCCCAATGGAGGGGTTGGCTCTCAGGGCGTTTGCCAAATGCTCCATTACCAGGACGTAGAGCAAGGGGGACAGGGGGCACCCCTGTCGCGTACCATTCCTAATATTAAAAGATCTAGAGAGGGTGCCGTTAATCTTGACTTTGGCAGTGGGATCATGATAAAGGGCCATAATTCTATCCAGCATAACCGGACCTACCCCCACCTGGGACAGTGCGGCCCTCAGAAACCCCCAATGCACCCTATCAAAGGCCTTCTCTGCGTCCACTGCTAGAAGGCATGTTGGGACTCCCTTTGTTTGGGCGAAGTGCATGAGTGAGACAGTTTCACATTGTCCCTGGCTTCCCTTCCCGAGACAAACTCAACTTGATCATTATGCACCAGCGAAGGAAGTAAGGGCTGGATCCTGCTCGCCATAATTTTGGCGAACAGTTTGACGTCAACATTGATCAACGAGATCGGTCTGTAATTACCCGGCAAGGTACAATCCTTCCCAGGTTTCGGAAGTACCGTAATATGCGCCTCCAAGGCTTGGCTCGGGAAGGGACAGCGTTAGGAAGGGGGCAACCATAGGTCCCAGTGTTTTATAGAACCTGGGGGTGAACCCGTCCGGCCCTGGGCTCTTCCCAGTGGGGGTGCCTCCCATAGCCTTCATCATCTCTTCCTGCCTTACTGGGTCCTCCAGAGCCTCACTTTCTTCCGGGGGAATGACTGGCAGGGCTGTCTCTGTTATATAGCTATCCAGATCATCCTCCAGTCACCCGTGTCCCCCCAGCCTCGATGCACTGTCAATATTATACAGGCCGGAATAGAAGGATTGAAATTCATCCGCTATTTGCGGGGTCTTATGGACCTCCATACCGTCGGCTGTTTTCAAGCTGGGGATGAATGTACAGCCTTGGGTGGAGCGACCGAGCCAACATCTTACCACATTTGTCCGAATATTCATAGTCCCTGTATCTAAGGTAGCATTGGTCATACAGCCCCTTTAGCCTCTGCCTGGCCTCGATCAGCTCTCGCAATCCCCCAGGGATCGAGTGGGCCCTATGCGCTTTTTCTAACTCCTGTATAAGCCCCAATGTTTCCACAATCTGTCGCGCCCTCTCCCTCTTGAGCCTCGCACCATGTTTAATGAAGACTCCCCGTAGCATACACTTAAGCGTCTCTCACTTTATCGGCAGTGAGGTGTTATCATTGCTATGGTCGAGATGGAAATTAGTTACTACGGTCTTAATCTCGGCCATACCTGGAGTGTCTTTCAGTAAGTTATCATTAAGACGCCAGGTGCACTGCCTGGGGGTCGCGTCCAGCAACGGGTGGGACAGGTATACAGGGGCGTGATCTGACCCAATCGAGGACTCAGGGTCCGTAGCAAGGGCATGGTGGCTCAAGAGAAAATAGTCCAGTCTGCTATATACACTGTGAGTGTGGGAGAAATACGTGTAGTCCCTCTCTCCCCCATGTAAGACCCTCCAAATATCTATCACCTGTAGGGACTGCAGAGCTTTGCGGAACCTATTAAGCTTGGAATGGGGAATAGCAGATTTCCCCTGAGAGGAGTTGATCCTTGGATCTAGGGTTAAATTAAGATCTCCACCTATGATTAACAATCCCTCTCCAAAGTCTTCTAGTAGACGTAACATCTCCACTCCTGCCTCCACCTGCCCCTGGTTAGGTAGGTATAAATTAGCCAGGGTATACCTTGTCCCGCACAGAGTAAACTTTAGGAATAAGTATCTGCCCCCAGTATCTGCCTTGAAATGTATATTCTCCAAGGGGACATTTTTGTGTATGGCGATAGACACTCCCTTAGATTTACTCTCGGGGTTAGGGCTGTGAAACCATTTGTTGTAGTACTTGTTTTTGATTTCGGGGATTTTCCCTTGACAGAAATGTGTCTTCTGCAGAAAGACTATGTCCACTCTTTCTTTATGAAACCCATATAGAATTCTCGCCCTTTTTCAGGGATATTAAGCCCCTTGGCGTTAAACGTACAGAGCTTAATGCTTGTCATTGCTGCTCAATTTTAGGGGAAGGACGAAAACGCCCCCCTGGGCAGGAGGGTCGTAGGGTCCAAGTCACGTCACAGTCCCAGGCCCGGGGGGTCGGGATCGATCACAACCCAGAGAAAAGGGTGAACGGGAAACAGAGAAGGGGAAAGAAGCAAAAAGATAAAAGGGAGAAAATAGAAAGGACAGTGAAGGAAAAATAGAACTAATAAACAAAGCCCTTCCTTATAGAGGAGGGCAGTTAACACTAAAAGGGGCGTAGCCCCCAAAACCACGCAGATCCCGTCCGCTTACAGCCTCCGGGATGGCGCGGGAAACTATTTGGGTAAAGCGGCTTCGCTACACAGGAGCACGCTCCCACTAGCCTCTTCCCACGTCACGGGTCAGAGCACCCTATCCTCCCCCATCACTTAACGTCAAATTCAACCTATACTCCATTCGCAATCACCCCATGGCAAGTCTAATAACAATAACCTCAAGGAACAACTTGAAAACTGGAAACAACTAGGTCCGCTCCCCGCTGAGGCAACAACGGGGGAGGGGAGCCCCAGACAGACGGGAAAGACCCAAGCCCCAACCCCCGGCCTCCAAGGGGTACAGCCGCCCCCCGGTTGAGCCATTGGGGAGAGGCGGGGGTCCCGGCCCATCCGCCCCGGCCGCCCCCACATGCAACAAAAACCTTATACAGTAGTTCAAATGTATTGCAAACAAACTCAATATAACCATTTGAATAGGATCTCACCCAAAAGGCTCCTTTCTTCAGCCAGATAAACCAAGCCGGCTCTCCCCCGCCAACCGTCAGAGCACTGAGCTCCAAGGGTAGAATGTTATCCCCCCCACCCCCCCAGCCAAACCAGGCAGAGCCATGTGGGGCCACACCGCGACCCCAGCAAGCCGCGACCTCCGGCGGAGCGCCCAACCACGGCAGCCCGAGGCGCGCCAGGCCCCCCGCGCCCCCCCGACCAACACTCCACCAAACTACACGTACGGCTATAAACATGTATTCACATAGCATACATCACAGACCATATATAAATACCCGGACATGGCTAAGCACAGGCCCAGAGGGGGAGGGGCACAGAGCATTAAATGTCGGATAGCTCGGGTCCTCCCACCCCCAACCGGAAACCCAGGCGGGGGAGACCCGCCCCGGCATGGTCTCATGAGTCCAGGGTCAGGGGGGATCCCAAGTGTAGTGGCACAGCAATGCTCACCGGCAGGGCGAGAATGAAAAGAAAAAAAAAAAAAAAGGGGGGGGGGGAATGAGGAAAAAATGAGATGGGTACGTCCAAGAGCATGGGTAGAGATCCGAGGACACACTCAGTGATCTGGGTTTCTTCTAGGAGCACCCCTCTTCCCCCTAACCCACCGGGGGCGTCGAGGAGCCCTCTGTGGGAGCGGGGGAGGCGGGCTAAAGTCCAGCCAATCCAGAATCGATAAAGGTGCCAGACCCAAAAAATCAAACATGTTAGACAAGTCCTCCTTGTTATGGAGTGCAAAAACAGAATTGTCCTTACAGATTATAAGGTGGAACGGATTACCCCAATTATATTAGGCCCCAATCTCCTGGAGCCTGTCGAGTAGAGGGCGAAGCATTCTTCTCATCTGGAGAGTGCGACGGGATACGTCCGGCAATATTGCAATCTGCGAACCCCGCCACTCGAACTGGCCTCGTTCCCACGCCCGACGCAAGATATCTTCTTTAACGGTGAAAATGTGGATTCTGCACAAGACATCCCCAGGCGCTTGGGGGTCTCCAGCCGGGCGACCCGTCACTCTGTGAATCCGGTCGATGTTTATCTCGGAGTCCAGGGGTCTTCCCAAAAGGGAGCTGAATAATTCCGTGGCTGAAAAGCGCAATGCGTCGGCCCAGACCGATTCAGGGAGGCCGCGGATCTTCAAGTTATTACGCCTGTTCCTATTCTCCTGATCATCCACCTAAAGCCTGAGCTTGGTCAACTGTTGTTGGTGTTGCGCTTGCATGTTTTCCAGATTTGCTAGCCGGGTCTCATGGTCTGCACGGGAGTCTTCAATAGAAGCGACTTTAGTCTCCAGGGCGGAGGATTTCTGTAGTATGTCTTCAATTTCCCTACGTAGCGCTCTTTCAATTCGGGACGCCACCGCGTCCAGGTCCGCTTTAAGCTCTGCTTTTGTGGGTAGATATTGTAGGATAGCCTGGAGGTTAGGGTCGATGGATGGAGTTGAGGGTGGTCGATCGCTCGGAAGAGACCACGGTAGTGACCCCAGGGGAGAGCCAGCAAGACAGGCGCCAGGCCGCCGGGGGGAGCCCGAGGCGGTGGCTCCCAGGGGGCCAGGGCATCCCTGCCCAGGCGTTACGTCGCTGAAGGAGTCTAGACTGGACCCTGAAGACCATTCCAGCACTTCCAACCCAGGGGTGCCCTGTGGGAACCCAGGTTGAGCTGTGCCGCGCATCTCAAGGGCAGCCGGTTCAGGATGGACATTAGCACCACTCTGCTTGCAGCTGTTAAGCTTCTGTGGTCATAAGGAGGGCTCAGGAGCGACGAGGGAGAGATCTCCCTTAAAGTAGCTGTGCCGGGCTGACTAGGTAGGGTATAGGGGTCATCAGCCCCATTGCAGCATTCCCCACATTTGAGCCCCACCGGGTGATCCTCCACTGGAGCTGTTAGGGTGGCCAGTCCTCCCCTGTCAGGGCTTTTCAGCTTCTGCGCTGTATCAGAGGGGAATGCGACACTGCCTGTCTGCCTTGCTGAGGCGGCTGTCAGCGCTTCTTCACTGCCGCATCCCCTCCGCCCACGTTCAGCACCCCCCCGCTCACTTCCCGGCTGTCTTCAGAGGCCGGCGCGTCCTCCGCCTCATCAAGGTTCCCGATCGTGGCGGCGGGCAGCTGCTCCCGCCCCCGGCCTCTCCTCCGCTCCTCGTTCTCGGCCCCAGCAACAGACTCCGCTCCTGGGGTTGGACTCGGGGAAACGCCAGCCATACCTCGGCAACATTAAAGGTGGGTCCCGGCTTCTCGGGCAGCGCTCTCCCCTTGTGCGCGCCTGCCTCAGCGCGTCCGCTCCTCCTTTTTTACTGTTAACGCAGCCAGCCTTTGTCTTTGGACAGGGGGTATCCCAAATACTAGCTTAATTATTTGAAGAGTAGTTGTCTGCTAACTGGTTGCATTTTGTAAAGAAAGTCACTTTTTCACTGTTAAAGCAGCCTTTGCCTTTGAACAGGGGGCATCCCAAATACTAGCATAAATATTTGAAAAGTACCTGTCTGCTAACTGGTTGCATTTTGTAAAGAAAGTCACTTTTTCACTGTTAAAGCAGCCAGCCTGTGTCTTTGAACAGGGTTCATCCCAAATACTAGCATAAATATTTGAAGAGTACCTGTTTGCTAACTGGTTGCATTTTGTTAAACGCAGTAAAAATGTCAGGCAGAGATGTGCCAGGATGTACACCGAGGAGAGGCCTAGATTCATCAGGCAGAGGTCGCAGCAGACTAGGGGCGAGTGGCAGCAGGAGTCGCGGTGAGAGGACTGATCTCCCGGTATTTGCTAGCGGTCGTGTTTCGACCAGCAACACATCTGCCGTCATTGATTGGTTAACGCGATCATCCACCTCATCACAAGTGACATCTGACACCCCCAGTCAACAGTCGGTAGGTTCCTCGGACACAACCCTGAGTTGGCATGGCCCGGGAGCAGCCCCTGTCCTTCCATTGCCTCTGTCCTATGCCCCCCCTCCAGCCGACATATCTTATGCTTTGGGTCATCAGGAGAAGAGGGTCCCAGGTTGCCCCTGAGTCAGCAGCTAAGGTAGCAAGGTGGTAGTATGGTTGGCAGTCAGCATGGTGGCAGAATTGGGATGTCTGGAGCCAAACGTGGCTGGGGGCGGGGCAGACCACCTGCTGCTTGGCAGGCTACCTTCCCGGGAGGTAGTGGAGCAGGGGTTCCTGGAGTTGGCAGCAGTAGCAGTGAATTAGTGCGGACTGTTGGTGGAAAAATTAGCTACTCGGCAGTGTAACAGTTTTTCATCAAGCATCCGCAGGAGGGTAACCTGGCCACATGCAAGATGTGTAGACAGAAGGTCAAGCGTGGCCAGGGCCCCAATGTTGGTACCATGTCCCTGCGGCAACATATGCAGCGTCACCATAAAGTGGCCTGGGAGAACCGAGGCTCCGAAGTGGGGGTCCATCCTGCTGCGTCAGCCAGTGCCACGTCGCTCCCAATTTCAGCCAGCCAAGGCTCCAGCACCTCAGTCGAAGGTAGCTGTGCATCATGCACATCCTCTGTCGCTCCAGATTCTCCTGCTTCTCCTACTACAGGTCAGTCATCCCGCCAGCAATCCATCAGCGAAGCCATGTCCAAGAGACAACAGTATGCGCCCACTCCTTTGGCGCAGAAGCTAAATGTGCTCCTGTCCAAATTGCTGGTGCTGCAGTCCCTCCCTTTTCAGGTGGTGGACTCTGCACCTTTCAGAGAACTGATGGCTTGTGCCGAGCCGAGGTGGAGAGTCCCAAGCCGTCATTTCTTTGCAAAGAAGGCAGTAACAGCCCTGCACAAATATGTTGAACAAAAGGTGGGCCAGTCCTTGAGCCTGCCGTTGTGCACCAAAGTGCACGGCAGAGCCGACATCTGGAGCTGTAATTATGGTCAGGGGCAATACAGGTCTTTTACGGCCCACTGGGTGAATGTGGTTCCTGCACAGCCACAACAGCAACAGGTCGCGCCGCTTCGCCCTCCACGCTCCCAGGCCATTGTGCCTGTGACAGTGTGCGACTCTGCCTCCTCATCCTCCGCCGTCTCCTCAGCCTCCACTGTTCGGTCAAGTCTCGCTTCCCCTCCAGCCTACCATGTGTGTAGGGCACGGCGGTGTCACGCTGTGCTTCACATGGTTTGCCTTGGCGAACGAAGTCACACAGGGGAGGAGCTGCTAAAATTCATTCATCAAGAAATCAGAACATGGCTTACTCCGCGAAAATTGGAAATGGGAACCATGGTGACTGACAATGGGAAGAACATCTTGTCTGCGCTGCGACAAGGAAGCCTGAGCCATGCGCCTTATATGGCACACATGTTCAACCTAGTTGTCAAGCGTTTTCTGAAGTCTTCCCCCCATCTGCAAGACATCCTAACAACGGGAAGGAAACTTTGTATGCACTTCAGCCACTCCTACACCGCCAAGCACACCCTTCTTGAGCTACAGCGTCAGAACGGTATCCCCCAACATAGTCTGATTTGCGATGTTTCCACCCATTGGAATTCCACCCTACATATGTTAGATCGACTATACGAACAGAAAAAAAGCCATCAATAATTTCTTGATGATCCAAGCAGATAGGGGGACTCCCCTGTGTAAACCAATGGCAGCTCATACGTGACACCTGCCATTTGCTCAGGCCCTTTGAGGAAGCCACTTTATTTGTCAGTCGCCAGGATTACAGGATGAACGATGTGATTCCACTGCTTCATGTAATACAACACATGTTGGAAACCATGGCTGGTCAGGGCACTGGAGACATGGCGCACACATTTCATGGCCACATAAACCCTGTGGGAGCTGAGGTGGAGGAGGAGGAAGAGGAGGAGCACAGTGAAGCACAGTTTAGTTTTAGCAAAATGGGTGGTTTATCTAGTCATCTGACAGGAGAGGAGGAGCAGGAGCAGCCAGAGGAGCTAGAGGGTTGTGAAGAAGGTAAGACAGAGGACCCAGACACACTGTGGCAGTATGCAGTGGAGATGGAGACAGGTAGTCCCTCTGAGTCACTTGCACAAATGGCACGATGCATGCTCAAGTGCTTGCGTAGTGATCGCAGAATTCTCTCCATTTTCAGCGGGATAACTTCTGGCTCTCCACCTTATTGGACCCTCGCTACCGGCACAAAATGGGGGCATTTTTTACACCCACTGAGAGGGAGGACAAACTGACCTACTACAAAGACATTCTATGTAGTCAGTTGGCCGATGCCTATCTGCGCCATCGTCCATACTCTCCCAGGTCTGACTCGGGGGGACCTCTGCACTCACCTTCCAATGCCAAGGCTGCTGGGGGGGTGGCAGAAGCAGCAGCCGCTCCATCAGCAGCAGCCTCAGTGTTCAGTCGCTAATGAGTAGCTTTCTTCACCCGCATAGTGAGGCTACTCATGAGCAGCAGGAAGACCTGGAGCAGGGCCTGAACCAGCAGGTCGTGTCATACCTTGAAATGACCATGCCAACACACCTTGAGGATCCACTGGACTTCTGGGCAGCCAAACTTGACTTGCTGCAACTGGCAGAGTTTGCCCTGGGAAAGCTGTCCTGCCCAGCCAGTAGTATGCCATCTGAGCGGGTGTATAGTGTGGCGGGGGCCTTAGTCACGCCAAGGAGAACTCGTCTGTCCAGGAAAAGCTGCCAACTCCTGGGTGTTTCTTTCAGGCAACATATGGGCTCCTAATGCTGCTACCAACTCAAGGGTGCTTCTTTCAGGCAACATATGGGCTCCTAATGCTGCTGCCAACTCCAATGTGTTTTTCAGGCAATATATGGGCTCCTAATGCTGCTGCTGCTGCCGCCAACTCCAGGGTGTTTCTTTCAGGCAACATATGGGCTCCAAATGCTGCTGCCAACTCCAGTGTGTCTTTTAGGCAATAAATGGGCTGCTTATGCTGCTGCCAACTCCAGTGTGTTTTTCAGGCAATATATGGGCTCCTAATGCTGCTGCTGCTGCCAACTCCTGGGCGTGTCTTTCAGGCAATATATGGGCTCCTAATGCTGCTGCTGCCAACTCCTGTGTGTGTCTTTCAGGCAATATATGGGCTCCTAATGCTGCTGCTGCCAACTCCTGTGTGTGTCTTTCAGGCAATATATGGGCTCCTAATGCTGCTGCTGCCAACTCCTGGGTGTTTCTTTCAGGCAACATATGGGCTCCTAATGCTGCTACCAACTCCGGGGTGTTTCTTTCAGGCAACATATGGGCTCCTAATGCTGCTGCCAACCCCAATGTGTTTTTCAGGCAATATATGGGCTCCTAATGCTGCTGCTGCCGCCAACTCCAGGGTGTTTCTTTCAGGCAACATATGGGCTCCTAATGCTGCTGCCAACTCCAGTGTGTCTTTTAGGCAATAAATGGACTGCTTATGCTGCAGCCAACTCCAATGCGTTTTTCAGGCAATATATGGGCTCCTAATGCTGCTACTGCCAACTCCTGGGCGTGTCTTTCAGGCAATATATGGGCTCCTAATGCTGCTGCTGCCAACTCCTGTGTGTGTCTTTCAGGCAATATATGGGCTCCTAATGCTGCTGCCAACTCCTGGGTGTGTCTTTCAGGCAATATATGGGCTCCAAATGCTGCTGCCAACTCCAATGCGTTTTTCAGGCAATATATGGGCTCCTTATACTGCTGCTGCTGCCAACTACAGGGTGTGTTTTTCAGGCAATATATGGGCTCCTAATGCTGCTGCCAACTCCAGGGTGTGTCTTTCAGGCAATAAATGGGCTCCTAATGCTGCTGCCAACTCCAATGTGCTTTTCAGGCAACATATGGGCTCCTAATGCTGCTGCCAACTCCAATGTGTTTTCAGGCAATGTATGGGCTCCTAATGCTGCTGCTGCCAACTCCTGGGTGTGTCTTTCAGGCAATATATGGTCTCCTAAGGCTGCTGCCAACTCTTATGTGTTTTTCAGGCAATATAGGGGCTGCTTATGCTGCTGCCAACTCCAGGGTGTGTCTTTCAGGCAACATATGGGCTCCCTATGCTGCTGCCAACTCCAGTGTGTCTTTCAGGCAATATATGGGCTGCTTATGCTGCTGACAACTCCAATGTGTTTTTCAGGCAATATATGGGCTGCTTATGCTGCTGCAAACTCCAGGGTGTGTCTTTCAGGCAATATATGGGCTCCTAATGCTGCTGCCAACTCCAGGGTGTGTCTTTCAGGCAATATATGGGCTCCCTATGCTGCTGCTGCCAAGTCCAATGTGTGTCTTTCTGGCAATATATGGGCTCCTAATGCTGCTGCTGCCGCCAACTCCCGGGTGTGTCTTTCAGGCAATATATGGGCTCCTAATGCTGCTGCTGCTGCCAACTCCTGGGTGTGTCTTTTAGGCAATATATGGGCTCCTAATGCTGCTGCCAACTCCAATGTGTTTTTCAGGCAATATATGGGCTCCCAATGCTGCTGCTGCTGCCAACTCCAGGGTGTGTCTTTCAGGCAATATATGGGCTGCTTATGCTGCTGCCAACTCAAATGTGCTTATCAGGCAACATATGGGCTCCTAATGCTGCTGCCAACTCCAATGTGTTTTTCAGGCAATATATGGGCTCCTTATGCTGCTGCTGCCAACTCCAGGGTGTGTTTTTCAGGCAATATATGGGCTCCTAATGCTGCTGCTGCTGCCAACTCCAGGGTATGTCATTCAGGCAATATATGGGCTCCTAATGCTGCTGCCAACTCCAATGTGCTTTTCAGGCAACATATGGGCTCCTAATGCTGCTGCCAACTCCAGTGTGTTTTTCAGGCAATGTATGCGCTCCTAATGCTGCTGCTGCCAACTCCTGGGTGTGTCTTTCAGGCAATATATGGTCTCCTAATGCTGCTGCCAACTCTTATGTGTTTTTCAGGCAATATATGGGCTGCTTATGCTGCTGCTGCTGCTGCCAACTCCAGGGTGTGTCTTTCAGGCAACATATGGGCTCCCTATGCTGCTGCCAACTCCAATGTGTTTTTCAGGCAATATATGGGCTCCTAATGCTGCTGCCAACTCCAAGGTGTGTCTTTCAGGCAATATATGGGTTCCCTATGCTGCTGCTGCCAAGTCCAATGTGTGTCTTTCTGGCAATATATGGTCTCCTAATGCTGCTGCTGCCAACTCCAGTGTGTTTTTCAGCCAATATATGGGCTCCTAATGCTGCTGCCAACTCCAATGTGTTTTTCAGGCAATATATGGGCTCCTAATGCTGCTGCTGCCGCCAATGCCCGGGTGTGTCTTTCAGGCAATATATGGGCACCTAATGCTGCTGCTGCTGCCAACTCCTGGGTGTGTCTTTCAGGCAATATATGGGCTCCTAATGCTGCTGCCAACTCCAATGTGTTTTTCAGGCAATATATGGGCTCCTTATGATGCTGCAAACTCCAGGGTGTGTCTTTCAGGCAATATATGGGCTCCTAATGCTGCTGCCAACTCCAGGGTGTGTCTTTCAGGCAATATATGGGCTCCCTATGCTGCTGCTGCCAAGTCCAATGTGTGTCTTTCTGGCAATATATGGCCTCCTAATGCTGCTGCTGCCAACTCCAGTGTGTTTTTCAGCCAATATATGGGCTCCTAATGCTGCTGCCAACTCCAATGTGTTTTTCAGGCAATATATGGGCTCCTAATGCTGCTGCTGCCGCCAATGCCCGGGTGTGTCTTTCAGGCAATATATGGGCACCTAATGCTGCTGCTGCTGCCAACTCCTGGGTGTGTCTTTCAGGCAATATATGGGCTCCTAATGCTGCTGCCAACTCCAATGTGTTTTTCAGGCAATATATGGGCTCCTTATGATGCTGCAAACTCCAGGGTGTGTCTTTCAGGCAATATATGGGCTCCTAATGCTGCTGCCAACTCAAGGGTGTGTCTTTCAGGCAATATATGGGCTCCCTATGCTGCTGCTGCCAAGTCCAATGTGTGTCTTTCTGGCAATATATGGTCTCCTAATGCTGCTGCTGCCAACTCCAGTGTGTTTTTCAGCCAATATATGGGCTCCTAATGCTGCTGCTGCTGCCAACTCCAAGGTGTGTCTTTCAGGCAATATATGGGCTGCTTATGCTGCTGCCAACTCCAATGTGCTTTTCAGGCAATATATGGGCTCTTAATGCTGCTGCCAACTCCAATGTGTTTTTCAGGCAATATATGGGCTCCTAATGCTGCTGCTGCTGCCAACTCCTGGGTCTGTCTTTCAGGCAATATACGGGCTCCTAATGCTGCTGCCAACTCTAATGTGTTTTTCAGGCAATATATGGGCTCCTTATGCTGCTGCCAACCCAGGGTGCGTCCTTCAGGCAACATATGGGCTCCCTATGCTGCTGCCAACTCCAGTGTGTCTTTCAGGCAATATATGGGCTGCTTATGCTGCTGCCAACTCCACGGTGTGTCTTTCAGGCAATATATGGGCTGCTTATGCTGCTGCCAACTCCAATGTGTTTTTCAGACAATATATGGGCTCCTAATGCTGCTGCCAACTCCAGGGTGTGTCTTTCAGGCAATATATGGGCTCCCTATGCTGCTGCTGCCAAGTCCAATGTGTGTCTTTCTGGCAATATATGGGCTCCTAATGCTGCTGCTGCCAACTCCAGTGTATTTTTCAGCCAATATATGGGCTTCTAATGCTGCTGCCAACTCCAATGTGTTTTTCAGGCAATTTATGGGCTCCTAATGCTGCTGCCAACTCCAGGGTGTGTCTTTCAGGCAATATATGGGCTCCTTATGCTGCTGCCAACTCCAGGGTGTGTCTTTCAGGCAATATATGGGCTCCTTATGCTGCTGCCAACTCCAGTGTGCCTTTCAGGCAATATATGGGCTGCTTATGCTGCTGCCAACTCCAGTGTGTTTTTCAGGCAATATATGGACTTATGCTGATTCCACCTCAAGGCTCGGTAATTGTGCCGCTCTGCGACAGCGATTCTAATAGCGATGCCTTTGATCTGCATGTCATACTTCTTTACAGTGTTCTTTCACTAACCCAGCACGCATCCTATGCATGTTACAGCAAGGCAAAATGTTCTACAACCCTATTGAGGCTCTCGGAAGGCCAGAAATAGCTGTTTTTAATAGCGATTCGCCACAAATAAATTAGGACCGAAACGAAAAAATTCTGGAAAATTCTGCAAATTGTCTGAATCGAACTTTTCATGAATTCGCTCATCTCTAGTGGCTACTGATGCCAAGAGCTGAGCATGTTTTCATTATTACAGCAATAACTTTTGTGAAGGTGATTATTTGAATCTGACTTTAAATCCCGGTAGTGTATGCATACATCTTCACTCTATCGTCCAAAAGCTATTAGGAGTACTAGGAAGTCAAAGAAAGAAATAAAAGAATGATGAGAAACCTTTTTTAATAAAGCTCCATCCTCTATTTTTGGAGATTAACTATGGTCAAATGCTAAAACAATTAATTATTTAAATCGGCAGAGCAATAAAGATCAGTCAGACTCAGAATATGGATGATAACTATATAAAAGAAGCAGAGGCTTGGTGTAGTAGTGCCGTGGACTAAAGAATTTGTCTAAGACAACTCTAGGCTGGGGCAGGATGAAGGGACCAACAGTGACCGAGCAAGAGGCAGAGGATCTGAAGCCTGGGCAGAAGAGAGAGAGCTGTAGGCCCCCGTCAGCAGCATTGCCAATCCAAGGGCAGGGGCAATAGTATTTGGAGGCCTGGTGGTGTGAGTGAGCAGCATGTAGACATCTACTGAGAACCTGTCACCCTGTTGCAGATCACAAGGTTGCTTTCCCTGTGGAACCACAACATCTTAAGTGCCCCCCCTCAGAACATCGTGATAGTGATGTGCCTCCATCTTAAAAAAACAACAAAGTCTCAGCACTGCAGTTCCAAATTAGTTAATGGGATACAGAAGGTAAAGGCAATCATTAGACCATTGTGTCAGGCTTCGTTTGGCACTGTCCTAAACTGTTTTCCTTTTTTTAAATTGAAGAAGAAAAGAAGAAATGGCAGAAATATCAAGGATTACAGTTTGATGATTTCTCTTTTGAAATATGTGAGCATGGCCCTCGGCTCTGTGATGCTGCATAATATTTAGCATAATCAGTGGAGTCTTTAAGACAGGCATTCTCAACACCCTGGCTGTTCTCTTTCTCTCAAAGTGTCCACAGTCTGATAATCAATAGTGAAGGGAGGGGGAAGGCTCTGTTGTCTTGTTCCAAGGCTGCTATTCCAACGCTACATCTAGTCACAACCACAATCACACCGGCAGCCATGGATGATTCAAATGCTAATCAGGTGCAGTGGTGATTAAAGAGCTAATCAGACGTGACAGTGATTCATATGCTATTTAGGTTTGCCGTGTGCAATGGGGTGCAGAGAGTGGAGTGGGAGCTGGCTGTAATAGCTCAGGCTGCATAATACTGGTGAGCTCATTTTTGCTGAGCTGACAAAACGGGAGCTATAGACCACCAGTCTAGCCCTATAATTGGTGGTCTATGGCAAAGGAAATCAGGGGGAGTGACACTACTCTTTGCCTTGTTTTTACTTCCAGGAGCAGCTGTGTTTCGACAGAAAGGGCGAGGGCATTATGCTGATAGTTTATGCACTATGCCTACAGAGTCTCTTTAAATATAGCTTAATAGTCCATGTCAAAACATGACAAGCAGTATCAAAACAAAACAAAAAAATGAAAAATCACATTGCCAGGTGACCCTCTCAATCTTACCTTGATATCGCTTTAAACTGCTTGTGTATTCCCTATAACATAGCAACGAGTATAGTAGAAGTCATCCGGCATTTGAACATGAAGCTGAAGGACTTGCATTGTGCACCTTTATAACTATAAATTGACTTTATTTCATTAGTCGTGATTGATATGATTTCATGAATATAAATGCATTAATAAATATATATAAATTGTTTACTGAAACTAATTTATCAATCTCATTGTCTTTATAATTTAATATTTTTTCATTGCATGTGCACAATTCATTATCTTTATTGCCTACTTGTGCTTTATGAATTGTTTCTGTGAGTAACTGCTTTATTAATTGGCTTTCTTGATTTATTATTTGCTGTCTGCAGTAATAAATTAATAGCCATGCTGCATTCCCCTTTCCTTTCGATGATGGTAACTCACCTGGGTACCTCCACTCGCACAAACCTTGCCAAGGTAGGTCTAGGCAGTATCAGGACCTTTATAGATTATGGGGGTTATCTAAATCACGGTTTCTCAACCTGTGGTACACGTACCCCAAGGGGTGCACCAGTAAGGGGTATCTGACTGGTCTGGTATATTAACAGTATCCCTTCTTGCTTTAAAAGTGCTACGAGGCCTGTGGACCTCTTATCCTATGGGGTAATTGGTTGGAACCTCTAGAGGCCAGGGTTCCTTGATCTAAATAATTTGAGGCTGGGTTTTGAGAAACCCAGAGATTTTCTCCCTCAGCACACAGAAAAGGTTAAAGCAGACCAACATCCTCTGCGGCGAGGGTGTTAGTTTCCGCTGCTAAATGACGGGCTTGGGGGGGGGGGGCATCCAGAATGCAGCCCCCCACACATAACCCCCCAGAACGCCCATAATTCTCACCTTTACCTCGCTCCAGCAATAGAAATTGAGTGGCACGATTGGCCATCTAAAGGTCACATGGGTGGTGACGTTCTGGCCTCTGAGGCTTTGCCCACGTAATCACCGGACAGCCAATCACGGCACCCGATCCTCGCCTGGTGGCCAATTGCGGTGCTCGATACTTGCCACTGGAGTTAGGTAGAGGTGAGGATTACAGGTGATTGGGGAATATGTGCGGAGGGGGGCTTCAATGTTCAGGATGTCAGCGACGCCAGCGGCAACTGCCCCCCTCACTGCGGAGGGTGCTAGTCCGCTTTAAACAGGAAGTCCAGTGTACCAATCCCTACAGCTGTGGGACCACTGTAGCTTGCCATGTTTTGTTTCAGTATCAACGCAGTATTTTAGAGTGTTCACCTTATTACTTATTTCTAGAGTAAGAGAAGAGTCCTGCTTAATTATTGTGACACATCTGTATGTATTCCTATTAGCTTACTTTATTCAAATAATATATTTTAGAGTGAAGAAAGGCTAAAGACGACCTTGGACTTTTTTCATTAACACAACGTTGCTCACATGTTGGTGGTAATCTTCCCTTGGGATTATTTTGGAGGGGGGGAATTGGATGCACATGTTTATTTCCAAAAACCCATAACATACAGTAAGACCTACATTTTTCCAAACACAAACCAGACATTCAGCATCATTGAATGAAAAGCCCAAACCATTAAAAAACTATTCCCCAGCATCTAAAAGTAATATATGTTTTTTGTTGCTAACTTTCTATTCTTTTCCCCATTGGGCTTCAACTCTGTTTAGGACTCTAGGATACGAGCGCCACCATCTTGCCTCAGAAGCATCACGAATTGAGGAGAGGGGTGAAAAGTGTAGGGGGTGGGTTATAGTTGTGCTTTGCACAGACAGAGCAGAGCTGGGGTCAGGAAACGGACAGCAATACCAGAATGCAGACACTTCCTGTCTGCAGGCAGCCTGAGGGGCCGCCATCTTGGATGGTAAATTCTGTGACACTCACCTGTAGAATTGTTTTCTCTTCTACATCCTAAGTGTGGCTCCTCCCGGCCCTATATACTCCCAGCTGTCTCAACACAAGTCAGTAATTGAAAAGTAAAAGAACCACTGGCCGGGAGGCTCAGGCAGCTATGATTTATAGAAGAAAAAATGTTAATTCACACCTTTCTCCGCTTATTTTCTTTCCCAATTTTTTTTCTATGCTGAACACACTATTTACATATATACAGAAACACCAGGACTGGGCTCTCTAATGAATAGAAAACCATAACCCAGCAGAAGGGAGGGTCTGACGGCCTGGAAAGGATGTAGAAGAGAAAACAATTCTACAGGTGAGTGTCACAGAAATGTAATATTTTCTCTCCCAATTCATTCCAGGCCGTCAGCTCCAGAAATGAATGGGACCTCCAAAAGCAGTGCCTACCTACGGGCGGGTGTAAAGAGTAGCCAAAAACAAGTTAACCAACTACTGTACTGTCTATGAACCAAAGACCAAGTAGCTGCTTTACATACCTGTTCCACTGAGGCCTGATGCTGAAAAGCCCAGGATGTGCCAATAGCTCGAGAGGAATGAGCTGTAACCCGAAAGGGAGGCTTCTTTTCCTTGGCAGCATAGGCCCTGACTACAGCCTGTCTTATCCATCGGCTGATGGTAGACTTAGCTGGTGGAAGACCCTTTCGAGGACCTTCGGCTATAACACACAAAAAGTCTGACTCACGAAAAGGCTTTGTAGCAGAGATATAATACCTTAAAGCTCTTACTACGTCCAAAGAATGAAGGAGCCTTTCCTTGGGATGAGCTGGATCCGGACATAAAGATGGTAAAATCACCTCCTCATTAAGATGGAAAGGAGAAACCACCTTAAAATCCGGCTTAAATTGGAAGACAGCCTAATCCCTGTGTAACTCAAAAAAAGAGCTTTAAGAGATAAAGCGGCTAATTCAGAAACCCGACGTACCAAATACCTTAACCCTTTAACCCTTTGAGTGCCAGCCTACCGAGATTTTTTGTCACACTCTGTTGCCGGACTACTTTTCACGTTTTTGCGCTACACGTGTTCAACCTGGATTTTTGAAGGGATTTTCAGGGATTTTTCAGGAAAATTATATATTGTCTGGGCTTCAACATGAAATGTCGTTTGGCCTTTTTTTAGTGTATTCTCAATACTTTTGGGTGAAATATAAGCAAAAAAATAAAAAAAAAAACTATTTTTTACAATTTGTAGTGTTTTTTTCTAATAAAAAATGTAAGTTTGTTAATAAAATATTATTGCGTGTGAAAGCCCTATTTCTTCCGGTTACAACGGTACCACATATGTATTGGTAGACACCATTTCCTGCCCAGGAAACTCCCCAAACTGAAACAGCAGTTTAGGAGATTTCAGATAGAATACAACTATGCAATATGATTGCATAGTTGTAAGGGGTTAACTTAAAAAAAAAAATGACGTAGGGTCCCCCCCTCCCAGGGAGGGGGACCTCATTTTGGGGGGAATTTTAAGGGTTAAAAACCCTTAAAATCCCCCCCAAAAAATGACGTAGGGTCCCCCTTACCCAGCATTACCGACCCGGACCAGCTATGGGGGCTTGTAGAACAGGGCGCAGGGGCCAGCGTTGGTGGCCCTTGGCCCTGCAGGCTACTAGCCCACATAGCCACGTGGCCCGGGCCCTTCTGCCCCCCCCAGGCGTTGGGGAGGCAGGTAATGGGGGACTGGGGGTTATGGCAAGTCACCTGCTTGCCGCATGTGACCTGCCATACCCAGAGCCTTGTGAACTGGTATAAGGGGTCTCATGGACCCCTTACCAGTTCACAAAGGGTTAAATAAAAAAAAAAGACACAGACACAAAATTCTTTATTATTCTTCTTTCACTTATACTTACCCCCTATCCAGTGTCCCACGCCGCTGCAGATGACAGTTGTCGGTAGTGATCAGAGCAGGGAGGGAGGGAGGGAGATCAGAGCCTCCCTGCCTGCCACCCTCCCTGCTCCGATCGCTACCGACAACTGACAGAACGGGGCCCGGGTGCTGGTAACCCGAGGAGCGGGATGACGTCATCAAGTGGGCGGGGCCAGCGGCGGCCGAAGAGGGTGGTGTTTCTGGGCCCTCACCCGAAGCGTGGAAAGCCCAGGGGGGGGGGGGATCGGAGCCCCCCCTGGTGAAGAGAAGACCCGGGGAGAGCCATCGCGCTGCGAGGTGAGTAAATGACATTTACTTTTTTTTTTTTTCAGATGTCGGTGCCGGCGGGGGCCTATTCCGGGCCCCCTCCTGAAGCTCTGCTACTACTTCTTGTACAGAATCGCTGGCACTTTCAAATGAGGGGACAGGTAAGTCTGTATCTTTTTTACTTTTTTTTATGGGGCTCTAAAGTCAGCTACGTGACTCTCACGTAGCTGGCACTTAATGGTTGGAGAGGCAGCTACGTGAGAGTCACGTAGCTGGCACTAGAAGGGTTAAATGCCAGCCACGTAACATTTACGTGGTTGCTTCTCCTCCACTTAAGTGCCAGCCACGTAAAATTCACGTGCCTGGCATTTACCCCTGCTAGCGGGCAAAAAAAAATACTCACCTGACCCTTCGTTGGATCCGGCTGGGTCTCCTCTTTAATTTGGCGTCATCCGATCCCCTGTGGGGGCTCGGATGGCTCCAGGAGAGCCCCCGAAATAGCGCCCCCCCCCCGCTTCGGCAGCAGCAGCTGCTAACTGTAAAAAAAAGAAAAAAATTACATTTACTTACCTGCAGTCGTGCTGCCTCCCTCCGGGTCCCCTCTTCATTGGGGGGGGCCTCCAATCGCCCCCCCCCCCCGGCTCTTCAGCCGTCATCCTGGCTCCCTGCGGCTCCTCATTCAGATGCGATCATGCTGGCCACAGGAGCAGAGGGGCAGGTGATCACATCATCACCTGCCCCTCTGCTACTGCAGCCAGCATGATCGCATCTGTCATCACATCGAGGGACAAAGGAGCTGACGATCGGAGGTAAGTAAAGTAAAAAAAGTTTTTATTTTTTAATAAAAGTAATTTTTTCTTATGTGTCAGTGTGTTTTTTTATACTGTTAACCCCTTGTGAACTGGTAAGGGGTCCATGAGACCCCTTATACCAGTTCACAAGGCTGGGGGCTGGCAAGTCCCCTGCGACTAGCGGGTGACTTGCCATTAACCCCCGGCGACCCCATTACCTGCCTCCCCAAAGCCCAGGGGGGGCAGAAGAGCCCGTGGCCATGGGCTATGCGAGTTTGTAGCCTGCAGGGCCAGGGGCCACAAAAGCTGGCCCCTGCGCCCTGTTTCTACAAGCCCTGCATAGCTGGTCCCGGGCTGGTTACTTTGGGTAAGGAGGAGCCCATGTCATTTTTTTAACCCTTAAAAATCCAAAAAAAATGGGGCCCCCCACCCTGGGAGGGGGACTCTGTCATTTTTTTTTTCTCGATTTAACCCTTAGTAGTGTGGATGGTAGTTGTATTTTATTTGTAAATGTTATAAAGTACTTGTTTCAGTTTGGGGGGTCTCCTGGGCAAGATAAATAAGTGGTACCGTTCTAATCGGTAGAAATGGGGCTTTCACATGCAATATGGTTTTCTTAATAAAAAACATTTTTTATTTAAAATAAAGGAGACAATTTTCCAAAATTTTTTATTAATTTATTTTTACTTAATAATAATATTGTAAAAAAAATAAAAATTTACAAACAAGACATTTCAAGTTAAAGCATAAACTCTGCTGCAAAAAAAATATATATCCATTTTCTTGAAAATTCCAGCAAAACATGGCGCAAAATGGGGAAAAATGACCTGTCAACAGAGGGTGACAAAATCTCAAGTAGGCTGTCAATTAAAAAGGTTAAAAGTAGCTATGCATGTTGGGTATTGTTCTGCTCGGGGGACCTTGCGCTTTCAGACTTAGCTTGTTTTTTCTTGTTTACATATTTATATTTTAGGAAAAGGTGTTTTTTATTCAGCTTTTTTATACATTTTTTAGGGGAACCCTGTGCAAACAAAGAATTCTTTGAGGGATTAATTCCAGAAAGATGAGCCCACTACAACAAGCTGGGTACTCTTAGAAAGCTTAACATGTGTACTTTCAGGGGATATATGGTTTATTGGGTATATTCCAAATGTAAAGGTTTGTTTTGGTTGAAAAATCGCAAGGTGCGCACTTTGTCTGCAGAGCTGAAATTTTCAAGTAAAATTACCGTTACACACATGCTTTACTTTGGGGTGTTTGGCAACTCTTCCCTTGACAGTAGCAATGCATGTTGGGTATCGTTCTGTTCGGGGGATGTTGCTTTTTCAGATTAAACTTGTTTTTTCTTGTTTGTAAATAGTTTTTTTGGAAAATGTGGCTTTGATTCTGCTTTTTTATCCTTTTTTGGGAAACTCTTTTCAACCAAAGAATACATTGAGGGATTACTTCCAGAAAACTATGGCCACATCAACAAGCCTGGTACACCTAGAAAGCTAGAGGTGTGCATTTCCAGAGAAGATATAGTTTGTTGTGGGTATTTCAAATGTAAAGGGTTGTTTTTCTGGAAAAACTGCAAGGTGCGCATAGAGCATATCACAGTTGAATTTATTCTGAAAATCCCCTAAAGCGCTGTTCAGTTTGGGGGGAGTCTCCTGGGCAGGAAAGGGTGTCTACCTATATATATGTGGTACTGCTGTAACGAGGAGAAATTGGGATTTCACACACAATAAGATTTTATTGACAAACTTACATTTTTTATTACAAAAAAAAATACAAATTGTAAAGATAAGGATTTTTTTTATTTTTTTGCACATATTTCACCCAAAAATATTGAGACTACACCTAAAAAATTACAAACAAGACATTTTATGTTAAAGCCCAGAAAAAAATGCTGAAAAAAACAATATATCATTTTCCTGGGAAATCCCTGGAAATCCCTTCAAAAATCACATTTGAACATAGGGAGTGCAAAATAGTCTGGCAACAAAGGGTGACAAAAACTCCAGGTAGGCTGGCACTTAAAGGGTTAAGAGTCAATAAGGTTGGAGAAGCATCTATCAAGGGCTCGAAGGGGGCGCCCTACAGAGCTGACAATACTAAATTCAAGTCCCGATAAAATAGGCTTGCGCGGCGGGTGCACATAATTGACTCCTTAAATAAAAAAAAACTATTTAACAACAAAAATAATAATAAAAATAAAAAACGTGGGGAGGGGGAAAGGGGAGATATATAAAATATACCAAAGTTCCTCCAACAGGTTCACCAGACAAAAACCTGTGGCTGATTGTTTTTCTTAAAGAAAGTCTTCAGCCCAGAGTGTATAACACCCTAAAAGTGCCCAAGACCCCTGTGCTTGCCTTACCACCTGAAAACCAGCACAGCTGAGGAGGCATAGAGGGTCCAAGGATCCGTGGGATATAAGGCCGTGGCAGAAGGCAGGCAGGATAAAATCCTCCACTTTCGGCATAAATCCTAGAAAAAAGGGGAGAAAGAAAATCCAGCAACCTTCGCAGCCCAGTCCACCTGCAAGGATGAAACTGACTTGTGTTGGGGCAGCTGGGAGTATATAGGGCCGGGAGGAGCCAAACCTTTCTTTCTTGCAGTCCACACCCTCTGGGCAGGAATTGACCTGTTCGTTTCTGGAGCTGATGGCCTGGAATGAATTGGGAGAGAAAAATGCAATAGGTGCAGGTAGGATGATTTTTAATGAGGGCAATGTGTATGTAGGGGGTCGGGGAAACATATAAGATAGGCTCTTATTAAGGATGAAGGTCCGCTTTAAATCTGTCTCCTTTGCCCTAGCCAGATGAGATGATTAGCTAGCCAGAGTGAGGAAGTCTGTGCTCTGCACATCAAACGCACCAGTTGATGTACATTGCTAAGGTAAACACATTGTTGCTAGGGAGAAAAAAAATAAGTTCAGCACAATGAAGACATCATTTTGGCATCAAATAATGGAGACTTGAAAAATGCCACCGAAAGTGAAATTACCCTTTACAAAATGGGATGAACAGAACAAAGGTATTTGCAGGCTATGTGAAAATAATGAAGTTATAGCAGATGTGATTAATGTGGACACTTGTCGGCTTATACCAAGAGAAGGATGATCAGGTCCATGAGCTAATACACTCTAATGATGTCACATGAACTTTTTGTTCTTGCTAAGGCAGGCCTATTTACTGCGACAACTCTTGTCCCTGTTTGCCCCCTTATGCGCCAGGATTAGCTGGTTGGCTACAGGAGTGGTGTGCCCAAGAGCACACAGGTCCAGCCCGCAAACTTCACAGGTGGGCAACAGTCAAAGTGTGATCAATGAAGAAATGAGGAAAATGACCGCGCTACTATTACATGAAACTTTTTAAAACAAAAACAAAATATGTTAAAAATTGCTCAACGTGCGTCTACACAAATATCCCTGTATGTCCAAAGATTAGTATATGTTAGTGTGGCACAGAGCAAAAAGCAAAACTAGGTTGAGCTCTCTAGAGCCCTAGCATATCCACAATCTCCAAGTTCAATCCACAGACGTCCCAAAATGCATGCAGTCTTGAAAAAGCTGCTACGGCAGCGAAAAACGCGTTGACGGCGGTGGGGGCGGCTAAACAAACAACTTGACTGTAGATACAGCTGCACCAGACGGTCTTTACCCTTCCCTTCACCAGTGGCCAAGGTGTAAACAGGACGGGTGAGAATCGCCCACTGTATCAATTTGCGTGTATAAAGCTTTCTAAATGTGAGTGCAACTATTGGCACCTTTTTAAGTCTGAAGATTTTTATTAAAATGTATTACGCAAAATTCCCCTTTTCTTCCTTCTTTTTGGATTTATCCCTGTGGGGAAATTAAATCCGAGTTGCATTTATGGCACTCTTCTCGTCTGCACTATGAATGAAGGTGATTTGCTACCATTGATGTGAAATCCACTGCAGGCCAGTCTAAGGCATATATATATATAAACCAACCTCTGGTAAGAGTGCCTTCTATAAGGTGAAGGATACACTGATGGTGCTTGAAATGGAGTGATTCTAACCACCTTGGGAAAGTGCATGCACTTTGGGACGTCTGTGGATTGAACTTGGACATTGTGGATATGCTAGGGCTCTAGAGAGCTCAACCTAGTTTTGCTTTTAGCTCTGTGTCACACTAACATATACTAATCTTTGGACCTACAGGGATATTTGTGTAGACACACGTTGAGCAATTTTTAACATATTTTGTTTTTGTTTTAAAAAGTTTCATGTAATAGTAGCGCGGTAATTTTCCTCATTTCTTCATTGATCACACTTTGACTGTTGCCCACCTGTGAAGTTTGCGGGCTGGACCTGTGTGCTCTTGGGCACACCACTCCTGTAGCCAACCAGCTAATCCTGGCGCATAAGGGGGCAAACAGGGACAAGAGTTGTCGCAGTAAATAGGCCTGCCTTAGCAAGAACAAAAAGTTCATGTGACAACATTAAAAAGGAATTTCACTTTCCTGTGTGTTGTTCCTCGCTGTGGCGGCATTCCGAATTGGGATGCCTTGCTGTGTGTACCGCCCCAGGTTGGCGTTTCATTCACCTACCTTGCACTCCCATGGCGCAGACCCGGGCGAGAGCGAGTGCGCTGATTGGCTGAGCACGCTGGACGTCACTTGGCTCCTTTCACCAGGGTGAGCGTTCGGGGGGGGGGGGGCTTGGGGTAGGTTCGTGGGGGTTTCACACAGCAGGGCATCCCAATTCGGGATGTCTCAATGTCCCTCCAGGGCCTCTAAAGGCACAATGTTATTATTATAGCAGCTGTATATGTTGTAGCAGGTGTCCAAAATGTGCCCCTTCTTTCAATTCTATTTCTCCATCACCATGCTCCAAATGCTCCTTTTGTTGGCTATACACATACATGTATTATTAGAAGTGTCACATCCTTTATTATTTAGATTATTATATTGCCCCCCCTCCTCCAGAGTTAGTTGTTTTACTAAGTTATGGTGTCCATGGTCTATGTCCTTAAAGAACTAATAAAATGTTTCAATTAATAAATATTAATGTGTTGGCGGTGGTGCTATTTGCCTCCCAATCTCTGGGAGGAGACTCCTCTTTACATTTGTGTACAATTATTCATTTTATTACAGCGTGTGAAAGGCTGAAGTATTTGAATAAAAGACAATTTCAAACAGGTTCTGGGGCGTATTGGCATTTTAAGAAATCATTTCCTGACAACTGAAGTACTCATTTAAAAAATGTCAGAACACTTACAATCTGAAGTGTCTTTGTAATGCTTGCGTTTTATCCAATCTAATAAGTGAAATGCATTGTGCAACTTGAATAAACTGGAATAACCAATCAATCAGAGAAGACAAAACAAGTGTTATTCACCACATCGGACCCTCTAAAAATTAACAGCATACTGTATATCCCAACCTCATAATGCCTAGGTGCAATATCTGCTTTTACTCTTTGAAATAAAGCCCCACTGTCCCATATATTTGCATAAATATTGCAACTTTGTCTAAAAAATATTCGACCAACATATTGATTCCAGCAGGGCCCTACCTGTAGCCACATGCAATGAAGCCTTTAACTGGCATTCTGAGACTTCTGGGTGACAGGTTCACTTGAACATGATTTCACTTCAAGATTAGCAGCCCAAAGCTGCCCTCGAAGGGCTGCTGCGTCCCCAATTGGCTGAAGGCCTTGAAGAAAGGTGAAAAATGTGGGTAGTAAACTCACCATGTCAACACTTTGATGTTGCTTGTTCTTTACATGTGATCACTGGCAGCCAGAAGGTTTCATCCAGTTACCAATTGCGGTTGAACATGCAGTGAATGCGTGAATGTGTTTGTAACAAAGATTTTTTGGATTTTTGGGCCTCCTAGGGATTTTAAGGGGTCAGGCATCCAATATTAAGCTGCCAGGTCAAGGGGAGAATATTTACATTTTTATTATGGGAAGACCACCAGTGCAATGAAATCTAGAGCTGGGTCATAAAACAGGTCATAGCGGAATAAGGCTCTGGCCCAGTTTAGGCAGAAAGCTATGTAAAAGAATTGTGCAGTCAAAGCAAGGTTTTCTAACCTTCAAATTCTGTAGCCCAGGCCCCCAGATTTTGGTTCTGCATTTAACACAGAGGTGGATCTATCGCCACCTCTGATAAAGAAATTTTAAGATAGGAGATCACACCAATCCATTGGCATTGCCCTAATGACAACCTGGGTGACCCACTATCCATAATAGCATATGCAAGTAACAGAAAAGACAACTGGTTAATTGTGGAGCTGGCACTAAGGACAAATGTGGCAATAATTCTGGCAGAAAAACTATTTATTGCACAAACCTCTGGGGCACATGAATCCAAGTACAACAACAGTATTAAAAACACACAACATTGTGATAGTGCTTAAAATAATGCCCCCCCCCATACACACCAGATGCCCCCCCCCCCCCCCCCCCCACACACACACCGCAGCAAGTCCTGGTCAGCCAGTCACTGAATCTGAAGATTACGCTATAACAGAGCTTATCATAAAGCAATGTAACAATCAATGCTGCGAGCTGTAAAGTGCTGTACGACTGCCAGCTGGGCTGTTCGAAAGACACGTTGATATATACACTATTCAGCATGAAGTGGGAGCAGGGGGTTCTGGGCTGAGGTACACAAAGCCATGAAACCCAGTGGCTGGACTGCCACCTCCACTTGACCGCCAAGTGATACCTGTGTTACCGCCACGGATGTGTAGATTGCGCCGTCATGACTGCAGACCTTCCAGAGTGGTGAAGTTCAGGCTGCCGAGGTCGGCACTTATAGAGAGGGGGGCATGTGGTTGCCCAGGACTAGCTGCAGTGTGTGTATGCCTGGTGTACATGGCCCCCCTCCCCCGTTATTTAAATTTCTATCACAAGGTTGTGTGGTTTTAAAAGTCTTGGGGAACTTGGATTCTTTATGTGCTAGAAGGTTTGTGCAATACTGTTTTTTCTGAGAGAGTTATTGCCACATTTGTCTTTAGTGCCCAGAATTAACCAGTTGTCATTTCTATTACTTGCCATCTCCACCTCTCTTGCATCAGACTAACCATTGGTGATAAACCTTTGCTTGTGTTTGTAGAAGAGATCTAGCTCACCCATCTGCTTGTATGTGGGACTCACACAAGCTAAAGAGAAACATTCAGCCATAACTTTACAGTAGCAACAGTTTACAACAGTAGAAAAGAGGCGAAAGACATGTTGTTTTATCACCTGGCCTGGGCAGTTTTCATGTGATTGTTTTAGCTAAGTTGGAATTGAAACCAAGCAGAAAAAGCTATAGAGTGAATAAAGACACAGGCTGAAAGGATGGAGTGAACATTGAGAAATTGAGGACACACAGCCAGACCCACAGAAAGTAAAATCTAATCCTGTTCTTGACATTCTGAATCATTAATGAAAAAAGGAACTTAGCAAATGCATAACACACAAATTGTCAAGATCTGTCCATGTCCTATATGATGTGGATGCACAGAGCCAATGCAACAGAGAGCGAACAACAAGTGAGGTTCAGGAGCAAAAGGATGTCTGTTTAACGTGTAACGTGTGTGTATGTTAATGATTAGAGATTAGATTTAACATTGGGTCAGGGTTAGATTTAACCTTAATAATGTCAAAGTGGTTTGGTCAAGCCAGACCTGAACCACAGCAATAGTCAGATCCAACATTTTGGGCTTTTTAAAACATTTTTACACAAAAAATATAGCATAGCTAGTCCAGGGCTTAAAGGCTGATCACCGGCCCCTGGCAATTAACTATCCCCCTTCGGCACAGATGGGGTGCACCTGGCACTCTGGGAAGAGTCTTATGTTGGGCCTTTCACACCATCGTAGCCAGTAGGAGAACAGGTAATTAGCAAGTTGTATAGTCTTTAGGTTTATGGACGAGTTAAACATCAAAAACAAAGGAGACGTATGAGGACCTCTGAGAGGAGATGTTGACGATCCTAAGGCTGCTTACAAAACTCTCTAAAGAGTATGGACTGCAACAATGAAAAGTCTGACTGCCGCAAATTAACGCCAGCCAACTATGAGGTTGTTTCATGCCTCAACAGGACGACACTGAAAAACAAGCATGGCACTACTGCATAGAATAAAGTTGCTGCTCCCCAGAAAGAACATACTGTAACTGCTCATTTGCAGTTTGCTATGATCACCCGGGCAAGAAAGGTGGCTACTAGAACGTTATGTAGGTAGATAAGCCAAAAAAAGTTTTTGGTTTATATGAAAAGTTTTGGGCGTGGAGAAAACATGATTATATGTAAATGCTGCTTTCTTTGCTTCAATTTCTGGGTTGGGGTTTATCTGGGAAGGGCATGACATGGTGCAGCTTTGAGTCATGGCTATGGGCTAGACATCTGCAGGACCACTGTGGTTTTTCTATATGCACTCATGTGGAAAGCACCATGGAACAAGAATGGTTGTTAGACCACTTTTTTGTGTGGTCCTGAAGAAATTAAATTGAAAGGAGAGCAAACTTTAGAGTCATGCTATGGCTTCTACCCTACACTGCAGGAAATCAAGGAGAGGTACATGGGACAGGATCAGTTAACTTGCTTGCTGCCTTATCTTTGCAGTCGGGTTTACAGTCCCTTTAATCCCATATAAACCGTGGGATGATGTAAAAACCATGTCTAATATTTTTTGACATATAAAATTATTTTTGTAAAAATGTGCAGTCAGAAGTTTCCTTATAAGAACAATTATTCAGATAGATTTAATCAAAATGCTTTCCAGCGATAATGTAAAGGCCTGCTATTAATCATAGTTATGAGTGGAGCTCAGTGTTTCCCTCCGAGTTCTGCTCCAAGGACTGCAAAGCAGATGTCACGATGGCCAATAAGTAATCATTTTTCATTTGTATCTTTTTAAACTGTTAGCACATAACATCCAGAAACTTTAATTTATGGCTGTGGAAACATTTTTTCCAGATTCATTAACTTTTATAACGTAGCGTCATTTCTAAAATGCAGCAAAAGCAATTTAGAAGCCACGGTTGTTCATCAGTAGTTTATAATTTAAAAGATGTGGTTTTTAATTTACGATTTTTGCAATCAATTTGGGGAGGGTGCGCAGCGTTCTGTTAACAAATGGAAATTATTTTCTTTTGCCAAAGAATTCGGAAAATGAGATAACGGACCATATGTAGCAAAATGGCTTTTATGGCAGTATGTTTATAGAAAGAAATGGGATTTATTGTCTAAAATGGGAATAAAATAAAGATGTCAGCCAAAGTTGTGAAACATTGAGAAACTGTGTGTGACGTTTGGATTGCAGAATTGCTGCTGTTTGTTCATTTTCACATTTGTCTGTACTAAAAAAAAAAAAAAAAAAAAAAGCATGGGATGAATTTATTATACATATGGCCAGAGGGGCCCATGTTAGGCCTAATATAGTGGGCTACAAAACAGGAAAAGCTTCCATATTAAAGAAGACCAAGACCTTGCAGCTAATGGTGTTGGTATGGGACCCGATGCATTTCAACAGACCATCCAGAATACTGGAGCCCACATCATCCCCTAGAATGCCCAAATCCTTACCACTTTCTGGATTCTACATTGGAAATGGAGCCCCACATTCGCCGCCGGATGACCATGTGGGTCGACAGGTTAGTGGCTGAACGGGTGTTTTTGGGGAAAAGGTCTTTGTTAAAACAAGATTTTACATGACACCTGTAGACCAAGGGCAACAAGCTATAGCAATGCAAATCATCTCCTTTCATCTCAAGTGCCCAGAAAGGCAATGTTTGGATATAGTTTAAAAAATTTACACAAGCATCGCCGCCCAGTTTAGGATGTTCATTAAACTAGACTAACACCCTTACAAGAAACAGTGCTCATATGCATCCCCTCCCAGGGCAATTCAGTTTGTGGAACATAAACATCTTATCTCTTTGGAACTTATGCTGTGGTCGATTTTACAAACAAAATGGTGACCTGTGGAGCTGCAGGCAGCCTGCAAAGAGGATGTCCTGCCTCTATGCATTGTGGGGATATGTCAGTTGATTCCAGGCAGTAGCACGACTGGGATGTTGGGAAAGAAATCTCCAGAATGACTAGGAGAAAATCGTTGAGGTGGTGTTTCAACTTTGAGTGGATACGGGAGTAGGTGCTGACAATGATTCAGTATCAGGCATGCAGATGGGGCAAGGGAGTTTTGTTTTCCTAACTGCGAAAGGCGGTTGGTCTGGTTTAAGGCTGGAGGTGGACAGCTGTATGAGAGGTACTGACAAATGATAACAGGGCTGGATCTAGACAGTTAATCATATTCTGTATCTTGGTCTGTATTTTCCAGTAAAGTACTTTTTTTCCTTAAGCATCCTTAAAGAGTAAATACACTTTCAATGGCATTTTTAAAAGATTCCATCATAGTGTGCCAAAATGAGGTCTTATTTTTTTCCCAGCTACTACGTGTTTGTTAGCAGCGCATACCAATGTGGTGTTTTGGAGCACATATCAGTGACTTCCTGACTCTGGCTTGCTCATCATTAGCTAAGACAGAGACCACAGGTTTAACCCCTTCTGCATTAATTCAACCTCTTCAGATGGGGGCAGGGATCACAGTCTTGTGTTCCAGTAGCTAAAGGATTACTGGGGTTACTCTTACCTGGGGAGGTCATTACTGCTGATTCATTTGGCCAAAGCTGCTGAGAAGCTCAACTGTTACAGAGAAAAGATTCAGGGATTTGTAGTCCGAAAGTATACCAAAAAGCTTTAAAAACCAGGAAAGCCACGCCCACTCTAACCAAAACGAGCCACAGAAATATAAGAAATCGGAAACCACATGCTGATAAATAAATCACAGGTATCAGTAACAAATGTTTATTTTACATCCCAGAAAAAAAACAAAACAATAAAACATAAAAAACATGACACAAAGGGGGTTTTCTTTTAAATAGGGAGCTTTGGGTCTGTTTAGCCCACTATTTAAGTGTTTGGCAAGTCAAAAGCTAAAAAATAAATACCAGTAGTTTATCTTTCATTGAGTGGCTTCAGTGCTGTGCTTCCTGCTCTCCTTAGCAAGGAAATTACTTCCTCATTCAGCTTTCAGTCCCCACCCCGCTGATCTGGTCCACCAATCAAACTTTAGTGGACCAAGAACGGAAACATTCCCTCCTCTCACACTCATCACTGTGTGCTTACATCACATCAATGTTGCCACACCCACTGTTTCTCTTCATTTTTTCTACAAATCTTTAATGCTCTAATACTTTTAAAGATTACTTAGGAAGTACAGGGTCTATTTCAAAAACGGATTGAAATGTTTAGGACAGTGCAACGTGTAGCCAGAGACAATGGAACAACAATCAGGCTTTCCTTCAGTATAACTTTAAGCCTAACATAGGTCTGTCCTGACAGGATTTGGCCTTGCAGCCTTGTAGAGTTCTCAAGTCTATCTCCTGACACAGCCATCAACTTCCAGCTTTGTGCTGATGAGGGTTTAACATTTACTGACTAAAATAAATGTATGCCACATCAATAAAATTACAATTCTGTGAAATACTCACCTGTAGAATTGGTATTATAAGTATACAGTACGTCCTGCTCCAGATAGATTACTTACACTTGGGTTATCCTCCGCCAGATGGCGCTGCACTGCCGAGACATGCAAAACAGCTCCTCCGGGAGAATTTAACCACCCAAAAAACTGGTAACTTATAACAATGACAACAATCACCATACAGGGGATCCAGAATAATGCAAAAACCAGGGTGGGGTGGAGCAGGACGTACTGTATACATATAATACCAATTCTACAGGTGAGTATTTCACAGAATTGTATTATTCTTAGTATACAGTACGTCCTGCTCCAGATAGATTACTTACACTTGGGACATCCAATAGCAGTGTCCATAAGGTAGGGTGGGATCCCCCAATAAAAAGGTAACAGCAGACAATTTAAACCACTGCCGCCTGCAAAACCTTGCGGCCAAAAACAGCAACAGCTGCCGCCTTGCACACTGGTGCAATAGAAGCCTGGTGCTGGAAGGCCCAAGGGGGCACCAATAGCACGAGAAGAAAGCGCAATAAAGCGAAGGGAGGATTCTTCCTCTTAGCAGAGCAGGCCTGAATCACAGCCTGACGAATCCACATGCTGATAGTAGACTTGGCAGAAGCCAAAAACCCTTCCTAGGACCAGAAGGCACAACGAAGGGAGCATCAGTCTTCCTGAAAGCCGCAGTGACAACCAGGTAGTACTTCAAGCACCTGACCACGTCCAAGGAGTGCAGAACCCTTTCCTTGCCATTACTAGGATTGGGGCACAAGGAAGGAAGAACAATGTCCTGATTCAATGAAAAGCAGACACAACTTTAGGCAGAAAATCCGGCTTAAAGCGGAACACCACCTTGTCCTAGTGTCTCTCATAGTATGGAGACTGAATGGATAGAGCAGCCAGCTCAGACACACGCCTAACCGAAGTTATGGCCACCAAAAAGACAACCCACAAGAAGAGCATCAGTGTTCTTGAAAGGTGCAGTAGCCACCAGATAGTACTTCAGACACATAACCACATCCAAAGAGTGCAAAACTCTCTCCTTAACATTGCTAGGGTTAGGGCACAAAGAGGAAGAACAATATCCTGATTCAAATGAAAAGCAGACACTACCTTTAGGCAGAAAGTCTGGTTTGAACGAAACAACACCTTGTCCTGGTGCCTCTCAAAGTAGGGGGGCTGAATGGACAGCACCGCCAACTCAGACACACGCCTGACAGAAGTGATAGCTACCAGAAACACAACCTTGAGTGTAAGAATAGCCAAGGCAGCAACCTGCACAGGTTCAAAGGGAGCACCCTGCAAAACAGGCAAGACCATTTTCAAATCCCAAAAAACAGGGACCATAGGTTGTAGTGGGGAATGCACATGAGCAACCCCCTAAAGGCAGTCTTAATCAAAGAATGCTGAACAAAAGACTTCTGAAAGAAGACAGGATAGAAACCTGACCCTTCAGAGTACTGAGTTAGAGAAAAACTCCAACCCATGCAGGAAAACTCCAGATCCCTGGGAACTGAGAACACCCAACAGGGAAGAGACCAAGACTCAACCAGTCAATGAAGGTACGCCATACCATATAACAGATAGAAGAAGAAATCATCTTCCTAGCCTTCACCATGGACTCAACCAACAAGGTAAACAAACCATTCTCCATCAAGATGGAGGTTTCAGCAGTCAGGCCGTCAAGGCCAGAGTTTGTAATTGGGATGGCGTAAGAGGTCCTAAGTGAGCAGATCTGGCAATCCAGGCAGAAAGCACTGATCTACTGCCATCTGCACCACGTCTGCGAACCACACTCTTCTTGGCCACCTGAGGCCACCAGAACAACTGGCACCCCTTTCAGAGCAATCCTGCGCAGAACCCTGCCTAGCAGGGGGAATGTAGAAAGACATACAGAAACTGAATGTCCCGCCATGACAGTACTAAGGCATCCATGGGCACGGGCAGAGGATCCTGGTATGGGGAGACAAAGGCCGGGAGTTTGTGATTGTGACGGAACGCAAACAGATCCACATAGGTTGGCCCCAACGGTACAGAGATTGGAACACCCTGTTGCAGAGGGACCCCCCTGGAATGTATACCGCTGAAAAGCAAGGAACATTGGCCTCCACCAGATCAGAATCAGAGACACTTCCTGGAGGACCCTCTTGGACCGGGTCCCTCCCTGATGATTGATGTAGGGAACTGCCATCAGAGTGACCATGAGCAGTCAAACGAATCAGAACTAACCTGATCGCTCACAGCTGCAGGACATTGATAGGTGAATAGGCCTCCTAAGGACCCCACCTCCCCTGGAACCGCAGGGCCAGGAGAAACCCCCCCAACCTGATAGATCAGCATCCGTGGTGACCGTCTCCCAGGAAGGAGCAAGAAGGTTCCACCCCCCAATAGGTCCATCCACTACAAGAGGGACCTCCTCACCAGGGGGGGAAGACATCCAGACCCTGTCCAGGGACACTGGGTCCTTGTTCCATACAGACAATATGAGAAGTTGCAGAAGCCCCAAGAGGGACTGAGCACAACAGGCCGCTGCGAAGCACGCCACCATCAGGCCCATCAGCTGCATCCCCTGCCTTGGTGAAGGAACGGGGACAGCTAGGAGAAACTGAACTTGTGCAAGCAGATGTCCACCTTCTGCTGACGAAGGAATATCCTTGCCTGAACAGTGTCCATATTCATTCCTAGGAATGAAATTTCCAAAGAAGGGGACAGCGAGAACTTGGTGGTGGCTGATCACCCATCCAGATGACTCCAGGATGGACACCACCAGCTGAACATCCAACTATGCCCGATGTAGAGGCTGGGAAGTGATGAGGACGTCCAGGTAGTGCAGCACGCGGACGCCCCTTGGCCTCATCAGAGACATCACCCCCACCAGCACCTTGGTGAGCACTCTGGGAGCTGAAGAGAGGCCAGATGGCAAGGCCACAAATTGGCAGTGTTGGTCCTCCAACGTGGATCTAAGGAATCTTGGTGTCCTGAAAACACAAGGATGTGAAAGTAAGCATCTTTGATATCCACAAACGGCATGAAGCCCACGGTTCGCAAGGAGCAAATGGCCGAGTTTCCATGAGGAAGGCGCCTGTACTTGACAAATTGCTGAAGATCTGTGCATCCAGAATGGGCCAGACTGACCCATCTTTTTTGGGAACTGTGAGAAGGGTGGAGTAGGGTCCCTTGCCTCTGTCCGTTAAGGGAAATCTGCAAACGACCCCCAAACCCCGCAGACTTTGCATGGCCTGTGCCAGCACCTGAGCAGAAGCAGGGACCAGGAGTACACGGGACCCGGTAATCATGGGGGGGGGGGGGCGCACAGCAAACACCATCTTGTAGCCGGAGGACACTACCTCCTAAATTCACCGGTCTGAGGCGTGGTGCCTCCAGACTTAAGCAAGGTGCCGCAGCCGTCCCCTCACCCAGGCGGGTGAGGGCGCCCCATCATGCTTGAGGAGACTTGGGAGAGGATTTGAGCATAGCCCCCCCCCCCCCCCCAGAGGAGCAAGGGTGTTGTCTTCTGCTCCTGGGACAGGGAGTTGCGCGAGCCCCCAAGAAGGACGCCCCTGGTTCCTGATTAACCCCATGGTGGGGGGTGGAAGGGGGGCCCTTGCCCCGAAGGGCCCGAGACAGCCGTCTACACTGGGGTAACTTACCTCTCCTACTAAACAGGTCTAGGCTGGCCCCAAACAGACGCAGCCCTTTAAAGGGGAGCCCGGTAAGGGCCTTCTTCGCAGCATTGTCAGCACCCCACTGTCGCAGCCAGAGTAAGCGGCGTCTAGCCACCACAAGGGCAGAAGTTCTTGCACACATTCTAATGGTGTCATCCAATGCTAATAGGATAAATTTTACAAACACATCACAATTGGAGAGTGCATTAAACACATCCCAAGGGAGATCATCAGGGGCACGATCAAGCACTTTTCTGATGAGGGTTCTAGTGGCCACAGCAGTAATGGCAGAGGCACAGACCGGGCGTAGCGTCGTCCCCGTACATGCAAAGGTGTGGGAGGCCAGCAGGTCAATGCGCCGGTCCTCAGCATCCCGAAGGGTAGTATAGTCAGGGGGATGCAAGAAAGGGGTGTTAGGTGGCCCTATGATCGGGACATCCACCTCAGGGGGGAACGACCAACATTTAACCCCTGGAAGTTTATTGGGGCACTCCCATTCCTTGAGCACAAGGGTATGGAAATGTGCCTGCTCTAGAAATTCCAAGCGTGATGATACTGTATGGAAACGCTCCCCTCTTTGCCTGGGAGCCTCACCAGGGGGAGAGATAGACAGAACCTCAGAGATCTGGATCAATAATCTGTCAGTGACCCAGGGGTCAGGGCCAGAGTCTTCATGACCCTCCGGTCTCTCATCAGATGAGCCTGAGTCAGAAAAGAGCTCTCCTTCATCAGAAGGGGTATAGCCACACATAGAAACATAGAAGGTTGACGGCAGAAGGAGACCATACGGTCCATCTAGTCTGCCCTTATGTGTATACTGTATGTACTCTTTATCTTAGGATAGATGTGTGCTTATCCCAGGCATGTTTAAATTCAGTGACTGTTGATTTTTCAACTACCTCTGCTGGAAGTTTGTTCCAAGCATCTACTACTCTTTCTGTAAAATAATATTTTCTAACATTGCTCCTGATCTTCCCCCCGACTAGCTTCAGGTTGTGCCCCCTTGTTCTATCATTAAGCTTCTTCTTAAAAACACTTCCCTCCTGAACCTTATTCAATCCTTTCACATATTTAAAGGTCTCAATCATGTCCCCCCTCTCCCTTCTTTCCTCCAGACTGTACAAATTAAGTTCTTTAAGTCTCTCCTGATAAGTTTTAAGTTTAAGTCCTTCCACCATTTTCGTTGCCCGCCTTTGGACACGTTTTATTTGAATAATGTCTTTTTGCAGGTAAGGTCTCCAGAACTGCACACAGTATTCTAGCTGTGTCAGAAACTCCTCAGTTCCCATAGGGAAAACAGTAACATTAGGCGTCAAGAGCCGCTTCTTACCAGGGCCCTTACGCGCTAAGACCTCGCAAAAATCTGTTCAGCCGTAGGCAGTCTAGATGCCAATTCAGGCTGAGAATCCCCACTTGTGTGCGACTCAGCAGGAGTGAGATTTAAGCCAGGGGGATTAGGTGAAGTGAGGCGAGGTGCAGCCACTGGCAGGCCAGATTGCAAAGCCAGCGCTTGCTCAGCACAAGGTACGCAGACCCGTGTCTTGTCAGCATCAGCATGGGGTTGTCCACACGCCCTACACCGCCGGTCATGTCCCAGAGGGACCCCGGTCACATTATCCTTAGATGCCTCCATATGGTGATTATTAGGCACAATATGCCAGTAGGGATTGACGCTATAAAGCAACCCTGGATGCCCCAATGATAGGGAGTGGGAGTAAATTTACGAAGCCCGCTATCAATTACACCAGGTCGGGAGAAGCCAATGGATTCACCCTCTGAAAGACACAATGAGAAGAAGGGTGTAAGAACCGAAACACACTACAGTGAATTATAAAGCCGCCCACGAGGGCACTTACGGAACACGGTAAGTAAGAACGTCACACACACACGTGCGACCAGACAATATGGCGCCGAGAACTTCGAAGGGCGGGCCAGTGCGAGCCGTGACACGAGGCGCGCCATGCCAGGCCCCGCCTCCCCGAAGAGCGTGAAGTCCAACACACAAGCAGCCAATGAGGACGCAGAAGTGTCTGAGGTAACGCCGCCGCCTGGCGCGGAACATCCAAATGAAGGAAAAGGCGCGCGCGGCGGCCTTAACAGTGTAAAAAGACAAGTCAGCGCGGCGGTTGACACCACATATAACAGTCCAAGCAGACATTACAAAGAGGGCCATAAGCATGTAACAGTCACAGTACACGGACATCCACACCCCCCCCCCCCTTCTCTTCCTCCCAAGGGCTACTGGGAGAATGAGGGAGGATGGCGGCCCTTTGTACAGGGCCCACCGCTACCGGGGCATGGGACAATAATGCGGGCTCACCATCAGCCTATACCTAAAAAACATTCAGCACAGAGCAAAGTAAGAGTGAGTCCTCTTTAAAATAAAATCAAAATAAGAGTATTTGAGTCCTCATTAAAGTAAAATCCGTTATAAATCCATCTTCAACCAATGCTTACACTTCAGACAATACTGCACTAAGTGCAGTTGTTTAAGTCCTCTTTAAAGTGAAAAACAATCCAGACTTCAACCGGTGTTTAGTATTCAAACATATTGTGATCCCACCACCACTTTTATGCTGTTACCAGACATATGGCTTTAAATCGCGTTGAATCAAGCAAATATCTCAGATGTTACTCAATCTCAGGGAAACACTCAGATTTTACCCCTTAGAGGCAGTAAATATGCTCCAAATAAATTGCATGTAAAAAGAAAGAAAAAAACATAGTGCAACAAGCTAAAAGCAAAGGGGCTTTAATGAAAGGCCAAGTGAACACTCACATTAAAAAGATAAAAGAAAAAATATAAAACAAGCCAGTAAGGCTAACTCACGCTGCTCGATCCCCAGCCTGTCCAAGGGGAGAGTAAATCCAACACCGCAGGCTCTCCAACACGTTTCGTCGCCCGCTGCGACTTCTGCTAGGTGAGCCGGCGCGGCGGTGAATCCTGTTTAAATATCGAAGTTGGGGATGGGACTAATCACCCACTTTGGCATCCTCCAATCAGGGCTAAGCTTGTCATAAAATCCGCTGCCTAATCCAGGCAGAGGTGTGTTCAACATGCAAATCGCAGCTCAGTAGAGCTGGGTGTGTCATCATAACCCCTCAGAAAAAACCTCAAAGGCTGCACTTTTCGGATGATATTAACCTAATTAAAACTATATTCTACTACCCATTAAATAAACATGGCAATACTGTCCCATTAGGAAAGCTGCCCATTCTCAGCACCCACCGGGCTATGAGACTACAAAGCCCTTTTTTTCCCATTCAATGGGCGCTCCAGGGTAAAAGGAATAATTGACTCCTATCCACACTGGGCCGATACAAAAGACTTATTTACATAAAGACTACGTAAAAATATATAATAAATTATATATATAAAAGGAGCCGGTGGGGGTATTACCCCCAAACACTAGCAACATACCCATAAAGACAAGGGAAAAGAATGTATATATCCCTTCAATGACAACCAATTTCTGGGAATCTATAAGGTGAGTTAGCCTTACCAGCTTACACATAAACATAATATAAATGAAGTATAATTATATTAAAAAACATTATAGCCAATACAGGTATAGATAAAGCACACCTAAATTCAGGTAACATACCTTATGGCTACACAAAATATGCTACATATGGATTGCTGAATCCTCAACCCCTAAAGCATACCTAAAACGGGCCTTACATTATACAGCCCAACAAAAAGCACCACAATCGGACGATCCAAAAGGAGGGGGAAGGTCGACCTAGGATCGAATTCAACATTAAGCCCGCTAGGGCTCAAAGTATCCAAGGTAAAAATCCAGAAACTCTCCTTTTTGGATACCTCCCTTGTCAGATCCAATCCCCGCCAATGGCCCTCAATCTTGTCTAGGGCCATAAAGGACATTAAAGAAGGGTCACAGTTATGTTCGATCTTAAAATGTGCAGAAAGACTATGTGTATCCAACCCCTTCCTTATGTTATATATGTGCTCCCTTATCCTAATTCGGAGCTCCCTTGTAGTACGCCCCACATATAACATATTACATGTGCACCATATTAGATAAACCACAAACCTTGATGCACATGTGATTAATTTAGAGATCTTATAGTCCCTTCCCATCCTCGGATGGACAAATGTTTTCATCGGTCTAGGGGTAGGTCTGCACATCTTACACCCCGCACATGCACCACAACTATAAAAACCTTTTTGTTCACTCATAAAGAAAGAGGAAGGATGAGGGATTTGTCTAGGAGGATCAACATAACTTTTTGTAAGGATACTTCTCAGGTTAGGTGCCTTTTTAAAAATTAATTTTGGTTTCTCTGGTAACTTAGGACCCAAGACCTCATCTGCCTGTAATATGTGCCAATGTTTCATCATGATTTTTCTTATTGCCTGTGATGAAGGAAAATTCCTCATCTCCCATTCCCTTCTGTCGAGATCCTTTTTGGGGGAATCTCTCCTGCCCCCTAACCTGTATTAATTGTTGGTTCACATTACTGGCATCATAACTCTTATCTACAAATTTCTCTGCCAAACCACTCGCTTGTACATCAAAATCTTCAAGTTTACTACAATTTCGCCCTCAACCTCATGAATTGCCCTCTTGGAATTGCCTTAATCCAATTGGGATGGTGGCAACTTCCTGCGGGAACAAAACCATTTCTATCTGTGGGTTTAAAGTACGTCTTTGTTACTAGAGATGGAATTTCAATCTGTATGGTAAGATCCAAAAAATTAACTCTCTCCACACTCATCTCAGCGGTGAATTCCAGATTGAAGGTATTATTATTAACTAGTCCGAAGAATTCCTCCAGAGCTTCCCTTGGTCCATCCCATATAACAATGACATCATCAATAAACCTTTTCCACATTTTCAGGTGGGGCCAGCTCCCCACCTATACCGCCTACCCTTTGGTGGGGGACTGCAGTGGAGGAATGCTCCTTAAGCACACAAGGTGCTGCCTACCTTCACCCGACCAGCGCAGCCCAAGCTGGGAGGCACATCACATCAAGGACGGGTGGGAATAGGCCAACAGGGCCGCAGGCTCACCTGCGATAGAGTGATAATTTCATGTCTTCGCAGTCAGCACTGCAGAGAAATCTGGGGATTTGTGGGAGGTCCCCAGGTATTTGAGGGGCCGGGAGGAGCCTGTTTTGCATGTCTCTGCAGTGCAGCGCCATCTGGCGGAGGGTAACCCAAGTGTAAGTAATCTATCTGGAGCAGGACGTAGTGTATACTAAGAATATAAACATATGAGGGGTGTTCAATATGTTATTTACCCTTTTCTGTCAATGTTAGTGAGCAGAGTTTGTGCAGGTTGAGGCATGGCTGGACTTGATGAAAGCTCTGTAAGTGACAGGGTGGCAAGTGCAGCCCATTGCAGGACTAAAAATAAAGTGAGGGATTACATTCCTAACAGAGGAAGAAAAGAATCATTAAGAAACCCATGAAACGATGATTGTTGTATATGATGATGATGTACCTTCCTACTACCATGTTTTGGCCCAGGTCCACTCCAAAGAAATAAATTGTGAAGCAGTTAGCTGGAAAGTTCATGGCAACTATTTGGGATGCATACCACACATAGGAGATTTATTACTAGAATTCATGTCACACAAAGCAAGAACTGGAGACATATATGCTTCATTAATAAGGGCTTTATGTGATGCAATCAATAGAGAAACACTGTGGGAAGTTGGCTGCACTGCGTACACAGCAAGACAGACAATGGAGGGACCGGACCGCGGCGCAGACAATGGAGGGACCGGACCGCGGCGCAGACAATGGAGGGACCGGACCGCGGCGCAGACAATGGGGGGACCGGACCGCGGCGCAGACAATGGAGGGACCGGACCGCGGCGCAGACAATGGAGGGACCGGACCGCGGCGCAGACAATGGAGGGACCGGACCGCGGCGCAGACAATGGGGGGACCGGACCGCGGCGCAGACAATGGAGGGACCGGACCGCGGCGCAGACAATGGAGGGACCGGACCGCGGCGCAGACAATGGAGGGACCGGACCGCGGCGCAGACAATGGAGGGACCGGACCGCGGCGCAGACAATGGAGGGACCGGACCGCGGCGCAGACAATGGAGGGACCGGACCGCGGCGCAGACAATGGAGGGACCGGACCGCGGCGCAGACAATGGAGGGACCGGACCGCGGCGCAGACAATGGAGGGACCGGACCCCGGCGCAGACAATGGAGGGACCGGACCCCGGCGCAGACAATGGAGGGACCGGACCCCGGCGCAGACAATGGAGGGACCGGACCCCGGCGCAGACAATGGAGGGACCGGACCCCGGCGCAGACAATGGAGGGACCGGACCCCGGCGCAGACAATGGAGGGACCGGACCCCGGTGTGAGCCCCAATACCGGTTTCAAGGCAAGGTAATACACAAAGGGTTGAAGAGCAAAGCTACACTCTGGAGAGATGATGCAATGATCCAACACAAGGGTGGGGACACATGCATTTATAGGAAAGCCAAGAGGATGATTGAAAGTCAGCTGAGGAAAAACAAGGGAGCGTTAGGACACAGGGAAGAGCCACACAAATCCAGCAGACACACACCAGAAGCACAGCAAGTAGCAAAAGCAACAGACCTGGAGCAATGATAGAAGGCGGATCGCTGGTTCAAGAACCCCATCCATGCCAGTCCTGACAAAACCCTTATACTAATTATCCTAATACTTTGTAATACCAGCTTTCTACTCATTCCAATGTGATTTCCCTAGTCTTTTTTTTTTTGTACAAGGATTAAATTTATACTGGCACTTTTGGTTGCTCATCTTTCCCATATTGGCAAGCCTGTACCGAAGGAAGTGGAAAGCTTTGCAACCAATCATTATCTCAGATGCCTCGGTTACAGATTCACAAACAGGTGTTACAAGCTTTCACTGTCTACTTCAGTGCAGAGCACCATCTCAACAGGTTTACATGTGTGAATCTGCTAAAGAACACACTGAACATTCTTGAACTATTTATTAAGGGTCTGCGAGGGTGGAAGACTGACAACAGTGGTCTACAGAAAACCAACACCCAAGGACCAGTAGCGAATTATCTGACCCAAATCATCCTCTGAATCATAATAAAAACGTTACAACCAAGAAGCTATCATAGTAAACACAGAAGTCTAAGACAAAATAAATTCAGTCACATCAAAAAGCCCCCCCCCCCCCTAAAACATATAAAGTATCTAGACTTGGTTAAAACAGGGAAGGAAAAAGAAGAACAAAAAGATTACCAGTGAAGGTGGGAAATGTAAGAATATAGTAAACCCCCAAGTTACACACCCCACCAGAGCCCATGAGGCCAAAACAGTTGAACCTCTATCCTGTTTTGGTGCAGTTCTTCAAGCTTAATTCAGGATGTGCTTTTGGTTCTCTGAAAATCAACTAAAGCAGCCAAATGCCCCCAAATTGCATGATGGGAAAATCCCAAAATCTGGTGTCATTAAGACTAAAATATTATGGGGCATCATAGACAAATAATAAAACAAAATTTTAAATTTCATTGTGAAAAACACATTCTTCTGAGGGGGTATAACATTTATTCAGATGTTTACTATAGTTAATTAGTGTCTTGTTCTGTTTTCACTTTCAAATACAATAGCTGACTAATGGTGACCTTTGATGGAAAGAGCTAGACAATGTAAAGAGTAACAGGTCATACCTTGTATGAATCTAACCTCTGCACCCCTCTGCTGGGACTGTGATGGCATAAAATGACTGGGTCATTTAGTCAGAAAAAGTACTGGACAGCAGAATGCATATACAGTGCCTTGAAAAAGTATTTTTCTTTTACAATAATTTTTATTGTTTATAGAAAAGCAGTAGTAGACAATACAAAATTTGGGTAAGAACATTCTGTGGACTTCGTCAGTAACAGCACGTACATATAAAATGACAAAACCAGCATGCATAGAAAATTCACTTTACATAGTCCAAGAAGAAAAAGAGTGCAAAATATAAAAAATTTCAATTAAGCATAATGTAACATGTGGTTATTATAAGAAGCAGTTATTATCATTTTGGCAATGACGAGGCATAGCCTCTACCTATATATATGTCGTTACATGAGAGCCGAACAGTAAGAACAAAGAGAGGGGGTGAGGGTGAGGAGAACCCACTGACACAGAACAGAGGGAAAAATAGGAAAAGAGGGGAGTGATCGAGGGGTGTTATATTAGGAAGAAAGAGAGGGGGAGGGTAATAGGGAGTGGGGAGGGGGGAGGACCCGACCAACAGTTCCCGTCTATATCGTGGTTCCTAGACGTCCCCAACTTTTCTACTCACTCCAATATAGTTTATCCATGGGGACCATATTTCACTAAAGCGATCATAGTCATCATGGGCTATTGCCGTCAGTTTTTCCATTATCATAATATCAGAAATTTTAGTAATCACCATCTGCCAGGGTAAGTGTCCACTCCTCCAATTCCTAGCTATTATCAGTCTTGCTGCTGAGAAAATATGTAGAGCTAATTTCCATTGGGTAAATTTAAAATTATTTGTCTTATAAGAGAGGAGGGCTTCCCATGTGCTAGGGAAAAAAGTGCCTGTAAAGAGCGTAGATAGGAGGTCGTATACACTGCTCCACATCTTACAGGCATGAGGACAGCTCCACCATATGTGGTGCATAGTTCCTTCCTCCTGACATCCCCTAAAGCACATGGGAGAGGTATTTGCATCAAACTTGTGTATTCTGGCAGGGGTGAGGTACCATCTAAACAGGACCTTAAAAGAATTCTCCTGAATGAGAGTGTTGTATGAGACCTTCCCTGCTGATTTCCATATGTTTGACCAGGTTTGCTCGTCACCCATTTTCCCTAAATCTTCTTCCCACTTAGTCATATATAAATGAGAGTTTGTCCCCTCAGGTTTGACCAGGGATGCGTAGAGTTTTGAAATTGCTCCTCTCGCCAGTGGGTCATATAGGCATCTCTGTTCAAAGTCCAAAGGTTTACTATAGTGATCCAGGTCCCGAATCAGTGATTTGACGAAGTGGTCCAGTTGTAATGCCCTAAATTTTTCAGCAGGGGGTGCTACGATTCTATTGGTCAGTGAGAATGGGGATTCCCCTTTCCAACCTGCGAGCAGGTCTTGTATCGTGCGATATCCCTGTTCCTCCCACCACTTAAATCTCTGTCTTGATTCCAATCCCGGGGGAAACAACTGGTTTCCCAGGATAGGAGCTGCCGGCACATGTGGCGAACACCACCCCCTGAGTTTCGCATTCCTGTCCCAGATATCCAGCGCTGGGCCTATGCCCTGTACCAGGGTCTCTGGTCTAAGTTTCTTTGGTGTCCAGATAATTGATGACACAGAAACTGGAGACAAGCTTAGACATCATCTGCACCCAACCAGGTATATTTGTTGTAGCATGCAAAGGGAGCAGTGCTGCCAGCTGCGCCGCCATGTAATATTTGTATAGGTTTGGAACGCCCAAGCCTCCATCTTCCTTTCTACAGTATAGTGTTCCCCTAGCGATCCGTGGTCTAATCGGAAAAAGTATTTTTCTTTTCCCCATTTTTATAAGTTAAATGTTCAGAACCAGATTCGTCTGGACTTTCGCATGTGTCTGTGTATGTTTTTGTGTCTGTTTGGACTTTTTTTTGTTTTTTACGTTCCTTTTTCCATGTGTATGTTCGTTCCCGCTAATGTGCATATGCGCTTTCGATGTACGGATCTAAATCTGATCATTTGCGTTAGTTTTGATCATTTTCGCATCAAAATCTGATGTTTTGCGTTCGTTCAGATAACTTACGTTATTGGGATGGGCTTGGGTCTTATTCAGAGAGCTGATTGCCAAGGGACCACCGCCCTATAAAACGGTTTCATTTGTGATCCACTTACGGGACCATTTTGCACTCGGCTTGCTTGCTTGACCATGTATTGCGGCTTTGTGGAGGAATATGAGCGCTTTCAGCTCCAGGGCATTGCATGTGTCAGCAGGGCCGAGGCCAGATTGCACCGGCGACGCTTGCATATCGATCGCATGCATGATGTTGAGTTGTTCGAGCTGACCCGACTTAACCGTGCTTCCCTCCATAACTTGTATAGTGAGCTGCGGCTATGCTTAGCCCGCACCACAAGGAAGGGGCAAGCATTTTCAGGTATGACCAAAATGCTTGGCTGCCTGCAATTTTTGGCGAACGGCTCGTTCCAGTGGCTGGGTGCCCTCTCCGTGGGGATGTCCCAGCCTGTAGAAACCAACAATAGATTGTCCCTGCACCACTACTAATTAAAGAAAAATAATAAGATGGTGTGCAAGAAAGATTTAGTGTAACAAAAGCAATAAAATTGCAACAAAAGTAGTGTGGGGCCCAGTACCCCACAAAGTACAAACACCAAAAAAAATCTGCACCACCAATCTGTATATCTAGAATTCAATCAGGACATGCAACAATAAAATATATTTCTAATTGTAAATTTATTATTTACATAATATTAAAAATAGAGCTCATACAACAATGCTAAAAACCATAGTAACTCAATGGGAAAAATCTCAAGCCATAAGGGGGTGTCATTGTGCAAAGATAATATAATACAAGAATATATATATGTGAACCAGTGGATAATTAATACAAACAGTCTATATTCAAAAAATGTGAAAAACTACACAATATTGATTTAAATGATAATAAATCCCACAATTATCATGTGATAAAACATGTGCATCTGAACGAATCCAATGACCAAACCCAAAAAAAATAATCCTAAAGTGAAATGAAAAGTGTATAAAGAAATCCTATCACCCAATAATCTGGCTGGAGATCCCGCTGAGTCCTGGTGCCTCTTTACCCACGCGCTCCGTGGAAACTACCACTTTGCAAGGTGCCAGGAAAGAACAAAAGGTACCTGTGTTGCTCGCCTTAAATAAACCGCCTGAGTGATCAATCAGGTGAAACATATGAGCGCCATCCGCCTCAACCCGCGCACAGCGTCCCCGGCCGGCAGACGCCCCGTGCAGGAGAAACAATCACGTCTCACATGTGAGCTGCGTGCGCCTCCCCGCCGACCCCCCCCCAAACCACCCGGCAATCAGCGTCACTCCACCCCGCCGCACAGCAGCGCGTGGTCATGACAACAAACGCCGCCGTGGAGGGGGTGATCGGCAGCCAAGCACCGCAGCCGCGCAGAGCATACACACCGCACAGTCAGGGAAAGACCGGCTCACAAACACAGGTATCATTTGTATGTATACAAAAGTAATTTAAAAACATCTCTAACTTTATTATTAGATACAAATGTTACAATAATATTATATACAAATGTCCCATTATTGACATGCCGCTAAAATATCCTAACTATACAAAGAAATTATTGATTCTATATTTGTGATTATAAAACATTGGCTTATCATATCTACAATGAACAGGCGAGGAGGAGCAATATATACATATATACACAACCAAAATGTATATATCATTTCACAAGTAGTATTACCAGCATTATGTACAAGCATTTACAGGAATTTATAATATAATTGTCCAAATGAAGGATTACATCAAAAATAAGAATAAGAATAAATAAATAAATAAAGATATGTGAGTATAAGAATAATGAGAGCAAATGGAAATGGAAGTGAGTCCACCAGATGTTCCTATTCTAATCCATTTCCACTTACACTCACCCATCCATACCCACATCTATAGCCCAGGCGAGCCTTGGTAAGGGAAGAAGTGTACAACAAAAACTAAACCTAAAGGGTGGTAATAAGTATATTTTTCATATTATTTGTTATCTATTGTTATTATCATTTTACATTTTATCCCCTATATTTTATATATATTATATACATTTTTTATATATATATAATGTTGGCAACATTGCTGGAGTTGGCTCATTAGTTATTTGTTGCCCTCCTATATGCAATTTAAAGGGCAATCCCTGATATTATCATATGCTCTAAAGAAGGTGAAATTAGACCAGTAAGTATATGAGCATACAGGGACTGTCCGGCCAACACTTACCGAGGAAACATATAAAAAATATATATAAGAATACACACATAAAAAATGTATAAAAAATGCATACATAAAAAATATATGTATATACATAAAAATCATATGCAAGTAGAGAAGCCACATAATGGCTAGATGTATATATGTCATTAAGTACAGGTGTCCACATGAACACACACACAAAAGTGCAAAGCAACACCAATTAAATAAGTGAAATGAAATAAAATAAAAATAAATATAAAAAAAAAAAAAAAAAAAAAAAAAAATAAGAGAATTATAATAATTATGAAAAATAAAAAATAATAAATACATACACCCAATATATATATATTTTATATTTTATATAATATCCCTTTTTGTATGCGTGTGTGCACACATGCCCACGCGTATATGCATGCCCATATGTGCACACACACGCACAAAACCATATACATTATTAATGTTCATAACACCAATAACAATGAGGAAAAACTCCCTTATATATGCACAAGCTTGATGTTCCAGAGACCATATTCTCCCAGATCAACTTCATCATTATTCTGAGGGTCCTACTTCAAAGATCTTCCGATCCCTCATGTATACTTCATTCAAACAATGGCCTCAACTCCAGAAGAGAGACTGTTCCTCTTGATAGTCGAACTCAAAAGAAAACGAACAGCAAACACCCGTGTCACAGCAAATCACAACCTACACAAATAACAAACAAGTGCATAAGTGATTAGGAAAAAAAAAAAAAAAAAAAAAAAAAAAAAAATTTATTTATTATGTTAAATCATTACACACATTCCCTCCCATGTAACAATCCCCACCCCATCTGTAAAGACAAGCATATTCTCTACCCGCAAAAAACTCATATGAAACCACTCCATTTCTGAATGCACACTATTTACCTGCCTAAGAAGGGTTCAAGTGACACCTCCTCATTAAGACCCAAGGGCGAGATGGTATTCAATTTGTGCATCCATCTCAATTCCTGCTGCAACAATCTCTTTTTTAAGTTTCCTCCCCTGATTCCCAAGTGTATTTTCTCCAGGGGCACTCTTACCTTGGTGTTCTCTCAGGAAGTGTTCTGCTACAGATGTAATAATTTTATTCTGTCCCTTGTCTCTCTCAGCCAACCGGATGTTGGATAAGTGGGCCTGCACACGTGTTTTCAGGGAGTTTTTTGTCTCCCCCACGTAGCCTAACCCACAACTACATCTAAGGAGATATATTACCCCTTCTGTTCTACAATTGAGAAACTGTCGGATGTAATATTTTTCTTTGGTGTATTGATTATATACAACATCAGTCTTGACTAAGTGTCGGCAGATGTTGCACCGACCACAAGGGAAGGCACCCTTTGAGTGAAGCCACGTAGGGGATCTGACAAAGTGGCTCCTGCTCAATCTATCCCTCAAGTTGGGCGCTCTCCTAGCTGTCATACGTACACCATCCTTAACCATATCTTTCAGGTCCGGGTCCGTGAGTAGTAAATCCCAATGTCCCTCAAGGATGGAACGGATATTCCCCCAACTACTGTTATATTTTGTGATGAATCTAATCTTTTCACCTCGTGATCTCATTTTGGGGATTAACATGGTTTTCCTATCCATAGTAGCTACCTGTTTACATGTATTCTTTATCAACTTCCGTGGGTAACCTCTGTCTTGGAATCTTTCCACCAAATCCTCAGCATGCTTGTGAAATTCCTTTTCACTTGAACAGTTCCTCCTGATTCTAGCAAACTGTCCTTTGGGTATACTCTTTTTCTGATGCGGGGGATGAAAGCTCCCATAATGTAGCAATCCATTAACTGCCGTTTCCTTCCTATGTAAGGTTGTTGAGATTGTACCGTTTTCCTCGAGCTTCAATCTAAGATCCAAAAAGTCCACCTGTTCATTGGACACAGTGTAGGTTAAAAATATATTCATATTATTTTGATTTAATCCATCCAAAAATTCATGACATTTGTCTTGTGGTCCCTGCCACAGGATGAGGAGATCGTCTATAAATCGAAACCAGCCCATAATAAAGGGCTGGTATTCGCCCAGATGTTCTCCAAAGACGATCTCCCTTTCCCACCATCCCAAAAAGAGGTTCGCTATGGAAGGCGCACAACGCGCCCCCATAGCGATCCCCCTCCTCTGTCGATAATGATGTTCATCAAACACAAAGTGATTATGGGTCAGTACAAAATCCACCAACTCAAGAATAAATTTGTGTTTGTCCCTACGCATTTCTGTCTCCATATCTAAGAAGTATTTGGTGGTCTTAAGGGCCCAATCATGAGAAATATTAGAATATAGGGACTCGACATCCGCTGTAATAAGGATTGTCTCCTGAGTCCAACATGTGTCTTCCAACTTTTTCATAAGATCCAATGAATCCCGAATGTAAGAGGTTAACGATTGCACAAATCCCTGGAGATGTAGATCTATATAAAGGCTTGCTTGTTCTGTCAAGCTGCCTATTCCAGAGATGATTGGCCGGCCAGGTGGATTGTCAAGATCTTTATGCACCTTTGGTAAAAGGTAAAACGTGGGCACTACTGGATGATCCACTTTTAGAAAATCATACACCGTTCCATCAATTATACCTTGTAGTATCGCTCTATCCAGAATATCCATAAGGTCATTCTTATAGGACTCCAGGGGGTTCTGTGGTAATTTTTCATAGCTTAAGCTGTCGCCCAGTTGTCTCTGGGCTTCTTGGATGTACAAATCAGTACCCCAAATTACCACATTTCCCCCCTTGTCCGCTTCCCGAATAACTATATTCGGGTTCTCTTTAAGATCTCGGATGGCCTTAAATTCATTTGGGGTTAAATTTCTTTTCCCTTTTACCTGAGGTAATCGTTCAATAGCCTCACTCACCGTTCTAAAGAACATCAGAACTGCCGGTGATGATCCAATTGGTGGGGTGAAGGTAGATGGCTTTTTGCATTTCATCATCAGATCCATCCATTTACACGTGATATCCTCGTCAACCCCAGATGGGTAGCTCATAGGGGATGCTGCTGTAGCCCCCTGTAAAGGAATGGGCGGGGTCTGTATGTTGTTATCCACATGAGTTGTTGGTGAGAAGTGTTTCTTTAGTAATAGTTTCCTACAAAACATAAATAGATCTTTAATGACCTCAAATTTGTCAATGTCATTAGTAGGGGAGAAGTTCAAACCCTTACTAAGTACTGACCTCTCCATAGGTGTCAACTTATGTGTGGAGAGGTTAATTACTTCCAGCGTTCCCAAGTTGTTGGACAAGTGGTTAACTCCTCTATCTGTCACTCTTGCAGGTACTGAAACATCACTCTCACCACACAACATGTGATCCTGTTCTATACTCGCCGCCGTTTCGGGCGCTGAGGCACCAGTCTCAGCGGATCCCATGTTATCCTCTCTCTCTCTCTCTCTCTGCTCCTCTGCCCGTTTCTTCTTTCTGAACTTTCTGCCCCCCCTCCTCCTCCTCTTCTCCCTCCTGTGTCCGCCTCCCTCTCGCTGTCTGAAGATAAAAAAAGATCTTCCTGTGTGCGGTTGGGTGTCCAATTAGTCACTGAAGAGCTCCTACTTCTCACTTGTGAGGTGGAGCGTCTCCAATGTTCCCCTCTCCTATTTCCTGAGTGTCTCCATCTGTATATTCTTTGTTCATCTTTATCCTTCTTATCCCTCGCCATCTTAGATCGTTTGTTAGAGATGATGTTATCCTCATAACGATCTAGATCCCTTTTCAAGGTATCCTGGCAGTCCTGAAAGGACTCTTGTGCCGTGCAATCTGCCAATTTATGATACAATTTTTGCAAATCCGCTTTTACTTTCATCAAGAGATCCTTGTCAAACTCAATGAGCATATCAATTAGTGCTAGTGAACAGACCTGTAAGTGGGACTCCCAAGTTTGTTTAAAGGAGTCACTCACTTCCCATGCAGGAAAGATTTGAATTCTCAAACCCCTTGGAATTAAGCGTTGCTCTTTATACCATTCAAGTGTGTTGATATTCCACCATAATTTAATATATTGTTTCCGTACAAATTTAAGCTGTGAAAAGACAGCTTTAACATCTCTCTGTAATCCAATCCTCTCATCACCATCAACATCCAATAAATTCCTAAACCTATTCTGCCACATCTCCTCCTCCTCCTCAAAGTTCAGATTAAATTGTGAAGCCATAATATAAGTGTGCAGGTACACCCCACACTCCTACAAAGGGGTGTGGATAACTGGGACACAAGTAGAAACCAACAATAGATTGTCCCTGCACCACTACTAATTAAAGAAAAATAATAAGATGGTGTGCAAGAAAGATTTAGTGTAACTAAATGTTGGATGTCCCAGCCTACGCCGGGCGCTATACAAGTTTTTGGATGGCATGGCTACCATTAGTCCAAAATATATCTCATTTCCGGACGACATGGTAGCCTGGAACGTGCTTAAGTTGGTTTTTTTTTAATATGCCCAACGTCATGGGTGCGATCGATTGCACACACGTTGCATTGGTCCCTTCCGCAGCCAACGAGTACATCTACAGGTAAGTTCATTTATGTCATTTTGTTATATAGTTTAGGCAAACTGTATTGTAAATACCTATTAATCCCTCCTTGTAAAGTGTTCATGTGACCCATTTTACAGTGTATACCTTAATCCCTCCTTCTCAAGTGTCCCTGTGACCCATTTTACTGTGTATACCTTAATCCCGCCTCCTCAAGTGTCCCTGTGACCCATTTTACTGCGTATACCTTAATCCCGCCTCCTCAAGTGTCCCTGTGACCCATTTTACAGTGTATACCCTAATCCCTCCTTCTCAAGTGTCCCTGTGACCCATTTTACAGTGTATATCTTAATCCCTCCTTTTCAAGTGTCCCTGTGACCCATTTTACAGTGTATACTTTAATCCCTCCTTTTCAAGTGTCCCTGTGACCCATTTTACCGTGTATACCTTAATCCCTCCTTCTCAAGTGTCCCTGTGACCCATTTTACCATGTATACCTTAATCCCTCCTTCTCAAATGTCCCTGTGACCCATTTTACTGTGTATACCTTAATCCCTCCTTCTTGAGTGTCCCTGTGACCCATTTTACAGTGTATACCTTAATCCCTCCTTCTCAAGTGTCCGTGTGACCCATTTTACAGTGTATACCTTAATCCCTCCTTCTCAAATGTCCCTGTGACCCATTTTACCGTGTATACCTTAATCCCTCCTTCTCAAGTGTCCCTGTGACCCATTTTAGTGTATACCTAACATCAATGTTTTTAATGTAGGCCTCACCAAAACATTTTAATGCGGACCTTAATTAGTGGTTAGAATGTTAATCTTTTTTTTCTCCTACATACATATAATTTTTGGTTTTAAAACTACTTATGTACTTAGTGTTATTTGGATTGTCCAACATGTTTTTTGGAGGGTGTTAGGAGTTAGTGTTTGAGTAGTTTACCTTGGATTGCTATTTTTTTTTTTCTTCCAGGAACCGCAAAATGGGCCACTCACTGAATGTCCAAGCAGTGGTGGCCCCGGACATGCGGTTCCTTAGTGTCCTCGCCGGGTATCCAGGCTCATCCCATGACGCGTACATCTTGCGGAGCTCAGGATTATTCCGTCGGTTCTGGAGAATTATCAGGTGGATGGCTCTTTGGTAAGTTTCCTCAAATTACGTCATTCCCTTTTCACTGTATGCCTATGAATATAGTTGATGAGCCATGTCTTAACCTAGGGCTGTTTATACCCCTTGATGACATGTTAAACCGGACCTTCACCATGATTTTTAGAAAAGCACAAACCCTTACAAAACGATTCCCAAGCATTTCCACCTACCGTATTTGCCGGCGTATAAGACGACTGGGCGTATAAGACGACCCCCCAACATTTCCACTCAAAATATAGAGTTTGTTATATACTCACCGTATAAGACTACTCCCTCTTCCGCACACCAAATAAAACGTAAAAGAACATCAGATTTTATTTCAACATGCTAATTCCCTTCCCCAGAGTCCCTGGGTGGCTTCTTACAGTCATACTTTCTGGCTTCTTACAGTCATGGGGGCATCCCTCAATACAGGCATGGGGGCATCCCTCAGTACAGTCATGGGGGCATCCCTCAGTACAGGCACGGGGGCATCCCTCAGTACAGGCACGGGGGCATCCCTCAGTACAGGCACGGGGGCATCCCTCAGTACAGGCATGGGGGCATCCCTTAGTACAGGCATGGGGGCATCCCTCAGAACAGGCATGGGGCATCCCTCAGTACAGGCATGAGGGCATCCCTCAGTACAGGCATGGGGGCATCCCTCAGTACAGGCATGGGGGCATCCCTCAGTACAGCCAGCGAGTGGCCCCACTCCCTCCTCCCCCCGCCCCACCGCTCACACACTTACCGATGGTCGGAGGGCTGGTCTGCCCGTCCCTGCTGTTCCTGTCGCCGCAGCTCTAATACACACACACACACACATTCATTCTTACCGGCACTTCCTGGCTGTTGCGCGCTGGTCGTCGGTGGGCGTGCCCCAGATGGCCGGCATCCATTGTTTTCATTGGACAGCGGCCATCTGGGACACGCCCACCGACGACCTTTGCTCAGATGCATCACACTTACTGAGGAGAGCGGGATAAAGTGCAGGGGGCGGGTTATAGCTGTGCTTTGCTCAGACAGAGCAGAGCTGGGGTCCGGAAAAGGTCAGAAATCCCAGAGTGCAGAGCAGCACAGTCAGAACGCACTTCCTGTTTGCAGGCTGCCTGATATTCCCTGAGCCGCCATCTTGGATGTTTAAAGGTTCATAACATGTAGTAGATGCTGGTAGGATGTTTTTTGATGTGAGCAATCTGTATGTACAGCGTGTGGGTAACATATTAGATAGGCTCTTATTCAGACTGAACGACTGCTTTAAACAATATTGTTGTTTCGAATGTGTAATTTATGTCAGTTTTTTATTATTCCTTCAGGGGATTCCGGCTATCCGCTTCTTCCCTGGCTCCTGACGCCCGTCCTTCGGCCACAGAATGAGGCACAGGAGGCCTACAAATCGGTCACACAGAAAGACCCGGGCCGTAGTCGAGAGGGCATTTGGACTGCTCAAAAGCCGATTCCGGTGTTTGGACCATACCGGGAAGGAGGGGGGGGGGGCACTCCAATATGACCCCAACAAGGTCATAAACATAATCCTGGCATGTGGTGTTCTGCATAACTTTGCAATCATGCATAGTGTCCCCCGATATGTGGATCTGCCCCCCCTCTCCACCCAGCCAGGAGGCAGATGAGCAGTACACTGGCACAACTAGTGCCTCTGGGCAAGCAGTGCAGGCCAATTTAATAATCGCCTATTTTGACTAAAATTAGTTTTCTTTGTTTATGTTATTTTGTTATTTTCAATATGATTTGCTTTTGTGAAGGCCTTTTTCTTTATTTTTCCAAAAAGTAATGACTTAATTACTAAAAAATTGACACCTGATTTGAGCCTCATGCAATTTATTTTCGCATGTTTGTTCTTAAAAACCTTCATTAATATCAAAATAACCCAAACATTAATGCATCAACTTAGTCAAGAACAGCTAAAGTCCCATTCAATATATTTTATTGAACTATGTAAATGTGTAGTTGAAGGGCACTCGCAGACTCAAAATGTACATACATAGTAAAACAGAAATATACATTGGGCCAGACTCATGGCCCCTAGCAATTGGCCACAACCAGGAGTTGTAAAGTAACGCACTCCAGGACAAAGTTTCACCGCCCAACAACACAAAGATACATAGGGAACAACCATTTCCAGGGGAATAGTCGGGCAGAAATACATAGGCCCACATACACACCCTCTCCTGCTCGGCCACATTTGCCACCGGCACAGGTGGAAAGCAGCCACACCTATGCCACATCCACGCCTGGAAGTTCGTGGGCCACCCAGACAGTAACCCCCAGTCCTAATGCCAGTCCAGTCCAATCTTTGCCATGGGCAAATGTAGTTGTTGCACACCCAAGAATGTCCCCCAATATTGCCAACAAACAGGATGAGCCAGCCACCATTTGATTAGGCCCAAGCCTGCAGCGTGGCAGCTTGAGCGGCCGCTTCAGTGAGGCTTAAGCTCAGGCATTGGCTAGTGGGGTATGTCAGCACTCTAATGAGCTATATGGGTGAATTCAAAATCAAACCAGCAAACCCATAAAAAAGCCAATCTTGGCCAATCATGCCCTCTCCGTGGGGATGTCCCAGCCTACGCCGGGCGCTATACAAGTTTTTGGATGGCATGGCTACCATTAGTCCAAAATATATCTCATTTCCGGACGACATGGTAGCCTGGAACGTGCTTAAGTTGGTTTTTTTTTAATATGCCCAACGTCATGGGTGCGATCGATTGCACACACGTTGCATTGGTCCCTTCCGCAGCCAACGAGTACATCTACAGGTAAGTTCATTTATGTCATTTAGTTTAGGCAAACTGTATTGTAAATACCTATTAATCCCTCCTTGTAAAGTGTTCATGTGACCCATTTTACAGTGTATACCTTAATCCCTCCTTCTCAAGTGTCCCTGTGACCCATTTTACTGTGTATACCTTAATCCCTCCTCCTCAAGTGTCCCTGTGACCCATTTTACAGCGTATACCTTAATCCCCCCTCCTCAAGTGTCCCTGTGACCCATTTTACAGTGTATACCCTAATCCCTCCTTCTCAAGTGTCCCTGTGACCCATTTTACAGTGTATATCTTAATCCCTCCTTTTCAAGTGTCCCTGTGACCCATTTTACAGTGTATACTTTAATCCCTCCTTTTCAAGTGTCCCTGTGACCCATTTTACCGTGTATACCTTAATCCCTCCTTCTCAAGTGTCCCTGTGACCCATTTTACCATGTATACCTTAATCCCTCCTTCTCAAATGTCCCTGTGACCCATTTTACTGTGTATACCTTAATCCCTCCTTCATGAGTGTCCCTGTGACCCATTTTACAGTGTATACCTTAATCCCTCCTTCTCAAGTGTCCGTGTGACCCATTTTACAGTGTATACCTTAATCCCTCCTTCTCAAATGTCCCTGTGACCCATTTTACCGTGTATACCTTAATCCCTCCTTCTCAAGTGTCCCTGTGACCCATTTTAGTGTATACCTAACATCAATGTTTTTAATGTAGGCCTCACCAAAACATTTTAATGCGGACCTTAATTAGTGGTTAGAATGTTAATCTTTTTTTTCTCCTACATACATATAATTTTTGGTTTTAAAACTACTTATGTACTTAGTGTTATTTGGATTGTCCAACATGTTTTTTGGAGGGTGTTAGGAGTTAGTGTTTGAGTAGTTTACCTTGGATTGCTATTTTTTTTTTTCTTCCAGGAACCGCAAAATGGGCCACTCACTGAATGTCCAAGCAGTGGTGGCCCCGGACATGCGGTTCCTTAGTGTCCTCGCCGGGTATCCAGGCTCATCCCATGACGCGTACATCTTGCGGAGCTCAGGATTATTCCGTCGGTTCTGGAGAATTATCAGGTGGATGGCTCTTTGGTAAGTTTCCTCAAATTACGTCATTCCCTTTTCACTGTATGCCTATGAATATAGTTGATGAGCCATGTCTTAACCTAGGGCTGTTTATACCCCTTGATGACATGTTAAACCGGACCTTCACCATGATTTTTAGAAAAGCACAAACCCTTACAAAACGATTCCCAAGCATTTCCACCTACCGTATTTGCCGGCGTATAAGACGACTGGGCGTATAAGACGACCCCCCAACATTTCCACTCAAAATATAGAGTTTGTTATATACTCACCGTATAAGACTACTCCCTCTTCCGCACACCAAATAAAACGTAAAAGAACATCAGATTTTATTTCAACATGCTAATTCCCTTCCCCAGAGTCCCTGGGTGGCTTCTTACAGTCATACTTTCTGGCTTCTTACAGTCATGGGTGCATCCCTCAATACAGGCATGGGGGCATCCCTCAGTACAGTCATGGGGGCATCCCTCAGTACAGGCACGGGGGCATCCCTCAGTACAGGCACGGGGGCATCCCTCAGTACAGGCACGGGGGCATCCCTCAGTACAGGCACGGGGGCATCCCTTAGTACAGGCACGGGGGCATCCCTCAGTACAGGCATGAGGGCATCCCTCAGTACAGGCATGGGGGCATCCCTCAGTACAGGCATGGGGGCATCCCTCAGTACAGCCAGCGAGTGGCCCCACTCCCTCCTCCCCCCGCCCCACCGCTCACACACTTACCGATGGTCGGAGGGCTGGTCTGCCCGTCCCTGCTGTTCCTGTCGCCGCAGCTCTAATACACACACACACATTCATTCTTCCCGGCACTTCCTGGCTGTTGCGCGCTGGTCGTCGGTGGGCGTGCCCCAGATGGCCGGCATCCATTGTTTTCATTGGACAGCGGCCATCTGGGACACGCCCACCGACGACCAGCACGCAACAGCCAGGAAGTGAAGTAAGCATGAATGTGTGTTAGTATATATGAGAGCGGCGACACCCAGCGTATAAGACGACCCCCCACTGGAAGGCATGTTTTACAGGGGGAAAAAGTCGTCTTATACGCCAGCAAATACGGTAATATATTTCTAGTTTTTATTAACTTACTTACTTATTCTTTCCCTTACTGGGTTGCAACTCTGTTCATGACTTTAGGATAGGGGCGCCGTCATCTTTGCTCAGATGCATCACACTTACTGAGGAGAGCGGGATAAAGTGCAGGGGGCGGGTTATAGCTGTGCTTTGCTCAGACAGAGCAGAGCTGGGGTCCGGAAAAGGTCAGAAATCCCAGAGTGCAGAGCAGCACAGTCAGAAGGCACTTCCTGTTTGCAGGCTGCCTGATATTCCCTGAGCCGCCATCTTGGATGTTTAAAGGCTCATAACATGTAGTAGATGCTGGTAGGATGTTTTTTGATGTGAGCAATCTGTATGTACAGCGTGTGGGTAACATATTAGATAGGCTCTTATTCAGACTGAATGACTGCTTTAAACAATATTGTTGTTTCGAATGTGTAATTTATGTCAGTTTTTTATTATTCCTTCAGGGGATTCCGGCTATCCGCTTCTTCCCTGGCTCCTGACGCCCGTCCTTCGGCCACAGAATGAGGCACAGGAGGCCTACAAATCGGTCACACAGAAAGACCCGGGCCGTAGTCGAGAGGGCATTTGGACTGCTCAAAAGCCGATTCCGGTGTTTGGACCATACCGGGAAGGGGGGGGGGGGCACTCCAATATGACCCCAACAAGGTCATAAACATAATCCTGGCATGTGGTGTTCTGCATAACTTTGCAATCATGCATAGTGTCCCCCGATATGTGGATCTGTCCCCCCTCTCCACCCAGCCAGGAGGCAGATGAGCAGTACACTGGCACAACTAGTGCCTCTGGGCAAGCAGTGCAGGCCAATTTAATAATCGCCTATTTTGACTAAAATTAGTTTTCTTTGTTTATGTTATTTTGTTATTTTCAATATGATTTGCTTTTGTGAAGGCCTTTTTCTTTATTTTTCCAAAAAGTAATGACTTAATTACTAAAAAATTGACACCTGATTTGAGCCTCATGCAATTTATTTTCGCATGTTTGTTCTTAAAAACCTTCATTAATATCAAAATAACCCAAACATTAATGCATCAACTTAGTCAAGAACAGCTAAAGTCCCATTCAATATATTTTATTGAACTATGTAAATGTGTAGTTGAAGGGCACTCGCAGACTCAAAATGTACATACATAGTAAAACAGAAATATACATTGGGCCAGACTCATGGCCCCTAGCAATTGGCCACAACCAGGAGTTGTAAAGTAACGCACTCCAGGACAAAGTTTCACCGCCCAACAACACAAAGATACATAGGGAACAACCATTTCCAGGGGAATAGTCGGGCAGAAATACATAGGCCCACATACACACCCTCTCCTGCTCGGCCACATTTGCCACCGGCACAGGTGGAAAGCAGCCATACCTATGCCACATCCACGCCTGGAAGTTCGTGGGCCACCCAGACAGTAACCCCCAGTCCTAATGCCAGTCCAGTCCAATCTTTGCCATGGGCAAATGTAGTTGTTGCACACCCAAGAATGTCCCCCAATATTGCCAACAAACAGGATGAGCCAGCCACCATTTGATTAGGCCCAAGCCTGCAGCGTGGCAGCTTGAGCGGCCGCTTCAGTGAGGCTTAAGCTCAGGCATTGGCTAGTGGGGTATGTCAGCACTCTAATGAGCTATATGGGTGAATTCAAAATCAAACCAGCAAACCCATAAAAAAGCCAATCTTGGTAGCGCTCACCAGACAGGTAAATAGAGTGGGGATGTAGAGGAAAGATGTGGAAAGGTGAAATAGATCTTAAAAGTGATGTTGCCCATTATAAGGTTGCGGTGGGCCTTGGAGGTGGCCCAACACCTGGGAATGTGTGTCATTCAGAATCTGCCACTGCTCAAGCATCTGTCTGTTGCTAGTTCGAAATGCATCTAGCATGGCAGTGAAGTTTGCATTTAAGGTGGCCGTTTGTTCTGCCATATGTGTGATTAAGTTGGCCATTTGGTCAGCCATCTGGCTGTTGCTCGTCTTAAATTCAGTCAGTGAAAAACTGTTAGCGTGAGGGCACCACCAAGAAATCACAGTCCAGAGGGTGCTCCTGGAATTCCACTATTTACTATGCACAACAAAAGACCAAAAATTAGAATTCCAAAAAATTTGGGCACTCCACCAGAAAAATTCTCAATTTTTTATTTATTCTCAGCGCATACATTAAAAACTACATATACCACATAAAACACACAACATAAACACATAACATGATAAAAACAATTTACCCTCCTGGATGATATAATCTATTAATCAATTGACAATATCACAATAATCTAATACCCAAAATTATTATACACAAATATTTACTCAAAAGAAACTGCGGATTAGGTTGCTCATCTCAATTCCTATCTTTATAATATGAAAAAAATCTCTAGAGAATACTCCTGCCCCCCGCTGGTGAATAAATAAACTGCTTCCAAACAAAATCAAGATATCTACTCTATAACAATTAATATATATACACAAATATGTAAAACAATCCCTCAAATACATAAAGTGCAAAGTGCTTAAACTCTATTATGATACAATAATAACTAACTAGTCAAAAGTGCCAAGTGCTAAGTGCTAATACCTTCATTTGCAAATCAATGGGAGCAAGGGGCAGCAAAGAAGCAATCAAGACAAAGTCAATACCACATGTCAAAGAAAGAGCAAACAGATACCGCTATATGAATCACATCCAGGGGTCCGTACAGCTTTCCCTTAAAATCAGTCAGCATGTTGGTTAATGTATTATTGAAAATCTCGAATTGTGCAGTAATCTGCTCTGTTGTTCGTTGAGTCACCTGCCGAAAGTAACGGCTGTCATGGCGCCATGCTGACTCCAGGATTGGCACCCGCCTCCCCTGGGAAACTGGTCGACGTTGTTGACTGTCTTCCACTTCCCCGGGTTTGAGTGCCTGCAGATGCTGGACCTCTAGGGCGAGCAACAGTCCCAGATGTGCTCGGCAAAACCTCTGCAGCAGAGCTACCACTGGGGACTGTAGGCTGTCTCAGCCTGCTGGCCACGATGGGCTGGCAGCATGCGTCCAGCTTCACTCTGCTGCAGAGGATTTGGTGCAGTAGGATGCTGGGGCAGTGGAAGATTAGGTTCCAGGGGGGTAATTTCAGAAGGTCCAATTAGGCTGGTATCCTCCTCCTCCTTCATCTCCTGGATTACATCCATCAGTGTGGGAGTCTGTTGGGATATGTGAAAAATTGTTTTAGATTTGGCCCTAAATATCTTTAGGATCCAAATTACTCATGTGCATTCACATGCATCAGCAGTTTCATCAAAGTCCCCTTACCCTATATATCTGTTCCTGGATCCTAGGCAGCAGGGAAGTAGACGGCATGCTCAACCTGGAGGAGCCTTCCACACTTCCAGAGGCTGGATGCTGGGCTGGGTTTAAAAGTAAAAGGCAAGTAAACACACAAACATCCATTGATGAGCTGAACTAGTACATATGCGTTCTAAAACACGTGGCCAAGCAGGAATGACAACTCCCTCAATGGTCCAAGTTGACACAAGTTTTCACAATGAATGTCCAGTATCTCTTATATGTATGCCTCATCCTGTACATACAGATTGGTCGCCTTAAATAATACAAACATGCATGTACTGCATGTTAGGAGGCTTTACAGATACAAAATGGCGCATTAGGGGGCCAGTCAGCTTGCAAATAGCATTTGGCTTCAGAGTATGCTGCTGTGCATTCTTCCTAGGTAGCACTTTCCCTGACCCCAGCTCAAGATTGTCGGAACAAAGCACAGCTACAACCCCATTGTTAGAAAGACAAAGAAGTAATTGTTGTCTATTATTTACTATATTCACATCACATGTTAGTTTAATAGTGATCATAAATACTGTCAAAGGTCGTGTATGGCCTGCAAACCTTTTTAAGGACCATTAACTACTGCACCCTGGGAGAGTGGCCATAATGAAGGACATTCCTCAGACATTAAACACCCGCCGAAAGCAGTTACCTCCCCTCAAAGCCACTCCCTAGGGGCATTACTAACCTGCAGAAATGGTATGGATGTCCGTGTCCTGTCTGCCAGAGAGGCCCTCTAATGCGGCGGGGTGTATTAATGCCAGGACCATTTCTTCAGCTCTGGTATATTGTAATTTGGGGGTAAGCCTCCGCCAGTTTGTAAGCTGAAAAATAGAGGTAAAAAAATTTGGGCCATTGTGGTCACTACAACAAGCAGCAAAATGCACACCTCCAATATGTACCCGTGATTGCGCCGTTTATTCTGTTTCTTCCGTGCTGAATACTTCAGGCCCGATATTTTTCTCTGTATCTGCTTCACATCTTTCCTCTCGTCCCCAGCTGCATTGACCTGTGTGGTGAGCTCGTCCAAGATTTGGGTCTTTCTCATTTTGCTGGTTGATTTTGAATGTAAGGCCAAAAACTAAAGCCTACGTTGTTTCATGAGTAACCAACGGAAATCGAAAGCTGAAAAATGACATTCTCATTGGCATACGAACGGACGAAAACTTTACTGAAGGCTTGCGATGCATGCTTAGAATCGTGGGTACACTCAAACACGAGCGGGAATATTTAAAAAAAAAAAAAACAGGTCGACACAAAAACAAGTCTTTTTATGTCTCTCTGAATCAAACCTAATGTCCCAAAACATAGAGCAAAAGCTCAATGGAATTATTTAAATCAAAGCATATTCATTTGTTAGAATAGTTTGGTCATAGTTCAGACCTTAATCCGACTGAGAATCTGTGGCATGATTGCCATTCACTCTCCATCCACTCTGACTGAGCTAGAGATATTTTCAAAAGAAGAATGGGCAAAAAATGTCAGCTTCTAGATATGCAAAACTGATGGAGACATACACCAAGAGACCTGCAGATGTGAGTGCAGCTAACGGTGGTCCTACAAAGTGGGGGCAGAATACATATGCACATCACACTTTATTTATTTTTTAAATTTGGAAAAGCATGTATCATTTGTTTACAAATGTCTCTATTGCTTCGGTAATAGTGGCCCATGTGCAGCTGTCAGGTGTCAATGCGCAAGCGCTGCTCAGCTCTTTAAAATCATACAGGAGAAAGTGGCACGCTCCTATGACCCGGACAGCGCATGTCTTGTTGTAACAGGGAGGGGGTGATCCTGGGGGAGTTTAGAGTACCAGCGTTCTCTCAATGGGCCATCCTGAGTTGATGTAGGAGGAGCTGTCTCACACCAGGTTAATGTGCTTACTCCATTTTACATCTTGTGAGGTGGTTGTCCCCAGGAATTCGGTATGTTTCACTCTCTTCACTTCGGAGACCTCAATGTAAAGTTTTACTGGTGGAGTCAATTACAATCTCTACCATCTTTGCAGACTTTAGTATAGCTTTGATGGCTTTGCACCAGTGATTTGTTGATGGTGTCCCTATATGCAGATTTGTTAACTATGACAGTCATGTCAGCAAGTTTTAGTAGTTCACCGACTCTTCAGGAGCTATGCAGTCATCTGTATGCAATGTAAAAAGAAGGGTCTGTCATAAAAAGAATAGTGGTTGTTGTAACTCAGGGAGTATCATCTGTTTGGTGGGACATGCCATCTCGGTTGTTTCTTGCTTTCTTCTTACCCTAATGCCATGTGTTTGAGGAGACAATATTAGTCCTTTATTTATTGAGTAATAAAAACAAATATCACATATCTGTGAGTGGTAACAGCAAGTAAACTTTTGCTTTCAATATCTGGTGCACCTATTTCTCTATACAAAACTGCTTTGCTTTTGTTGAGTTGGTAGGTTTCCTATTATGAATTGGTTGCTTCAGGTCCTTCAACTACTTTTCTATTGGATAGGTTCAGGACTTTGACCTGGCCATTCCAAAAATACAATTCTGTGAAATACTCACCTGTAGAATTGGTATTATACGCATACAGCACGTCCTGCTCCATCTATAATACTTACACATGGGTAATCCTCCGCCAGAGGGCGCTGTTCACTGCAGACATGCAAAAACAGGCTCCTCCCGGCCCTTCATATACCCAGGGATCTCCCACAAATCCCCAGTATTGAAAAGCAGTGAGAAAAGAAGCCGGGAGAAACCAACCACCAACTGGTAACAGAGTAATGATAACAATCACCATACAGGGGATCCAGAAAAATGTAAAACCAGGGTGGGGTGGAGCAGGACGTGCTGTATGTGTATAATACCAATTCTACAGGTGAGTATTTCACAGAATTGTATTATTCTAAGCATACAGCATGTCCTGCTCCATCTATAATAATACTTACACATGGGACATCCAATAGCAGTGTCCATAACGTAGGGTGGGATTCCCCAAAGCAAGGCACAGCAGACAGAAATGGCGCTGTCACCTGCAAAACTTTTGCAACCAGGTACGACATGAGCAGAGGCTCTAACGTCAATCTCATAACAAAACCTTTGAAAGGTATGAACAGAGACAAGCAACAGTCTAGTAACTTATTCAACAGAAAACCTGGTGCTGAAGGGCCGATAGTACCCAAACACCAAAATAACCGAATAAAATGAGAAAGGGAATTCTTCCCCCTTAAAGGAACAGGCCAGTGTAACGGCCCAACCAGCCCACAGGCAACAGAAGCCTTGTGGAAAACTTAGAACTCTCCCTAAGGGGAATGAGAACTGGTCTCCCGTCAGACAGGCGGGAATACTGACCCCTTCATTAGTAATGAAACCACCAGGAAAAATTGCAACACCTGTTGAGGGAATGTAGACCCTTTACTTCAGCATTATTAAGAGTAAGGTCCGTGGTTAGACTAAAGGACTCAAACTATGATCTTAAAACACCACTTGGGCAAAGAGGTCCGGTATAAGACGGAATACTACCACGGCATGGTGTATATATATATATATATATATATATATATATATATATATATGAATGAATCGAGCCAAGGCTTGAGCAATCAGATCCACCTTCTGAGGCACACGTCTGACTGAGGCAGGAGCCCCCAGAGAAGCGACTTGGACTACAAGGCAGCTCAGACAGCATCCAGCATAAGTCCCAAGGGAAAAATCCGCAGGGCAAACAGAATGAAAATGGATCCCAACAGGAACCACAGAAACTACTTAGGAGATGCCCATGAGCAAAAGCCCCAAGAGAATTCCTCACAAGGATGACAGAACCAGATTCCTACAGGAAGACAGCCAGGACAGAACCTGGACCTTCAGAGTACCTAGATGGGGAGCCAACCCCAACCTATGCTGTAAAGACTCTAGAACCCAGGGAACCAAGAACGTCCAACAGGTAAGAGACCAAAACTCATGCCAATCAGTATGGTACACCATGAACCACAATAGACGGAGGAAGAGGAAGCCAAGGAAGCTTGCTCCTAGCCCCCATATACCAAGTCACCCAGAAGATCAGCCCGTCTCCAAGGGGTGAATGAATCAGCTGTCAAGCAAGTCTGTAGATTGAGACGACAAAAAGAAGGGGCCTGACAAGGACAGAACCGCACTCCTGAGAGAGCGTACAGGTCAGCAGACCTCAGCAGAAGCATCTGCGAACCACAGTTCACAAGGCCATCCAGGCCATCAATCTCATGGGTCTCTCTATCAGCACAACTGTGCGCAGAACCCCACATAGTAGGGTGAACGACGAGAAGGCATATAAGATAGAAAGTCTATGCATAATTTTACTAAGCCCCCATGACCAGAGTCAGAATATTCTGGGACAGTAAAAACAAGGGCGGAGCCCTTGTGGTATAAGCGAGACCCAGCAGAGCCACCCTAGTTGGCTCTCAGAACGCCACCAGGATAGCATAACCTGCTACTGAAGGGCATCTATTGGAGCGAATACCTCTGAGGAGCAGGGGGCGTAGACCCCCGCCCAGATCGGGATCAGGAACCCTCCAAAGGGATCATGCTGCTTCAAGCTCCAGACCAATAATAAAACAGACCGTTGTCTTCCGACGGACCAAGAGTCCCCAAATAGACAGGTCCTAAAAGAGGAGACGTCCAGTCGTATAGAGTCAACGGGAGGCTCACTGTTGCAACAACCCGTAGGAAAGATGGACCCTCTAAGGGACCCTATCTAGGAACCACAGGGGGCTTTGGAAGAAAGTCCCTCCCCCCGCCTACCTGCGAGACTTGGTACCCAAGGTGACCATTCACAGGAAGATGCAAGCAAAGAAGGGGGTGCCCCCTGACAGTGCCCTTGAATATAATCAGCTCAAGAGGAACCACCGTACCAAGGGGAAATGAGCACAGACCAAGCTCCAGGGGTGCTGGAACCCCATGTAGGATCAACAACCTACTGCGCCGAAGAGCCCAAGGGCTCGGTATATAGGGGACATCATCTTATACGCCACCAACGGGCCCACCAGCTGCAATCCTGCCTGGTGAAAGTAAGATGTCAGCAAAGGGGGGCAGAGCCCCCGTAACCAGGAGTCCACTTGTTGCCAAGGAAGAAGGCTCAAGCCTGAACCGAATCCAAGGAATGGAGATAGCAGATAAGGGACCAAGAGGGATTGAGGTGACTGAGCACCCATCCAGTAACTCCCAGGGGACACCGCCGGCCGACCAATCCACTCGGCCTGACGTAGAGACTGGGGAGTAAGGAAAGACGACCCGGTAGGTCCTAATGCGGACGCCCCCCCCCCCCCCCCCAGGCATGTCCGAGACATCACCCCCATTCGCGCCATGGCGAGTAGCCTGGGAGCGAAAGAAAGGCCACCAACAATGCCTCAAGCCGCAGGGTTGGTCCTGCCACAACGCCTAGTAACGGTCTTGGTGTCCAGCAGACACAGGGGGAACTAAGAAGATCTAGAACTCCACAGGAAGCCCCCCTTGCACAGGGCGCCTGTGTCCCAAGACAGAGATGTCATATAGGGACTACCTGTGAGAGTAGAATTGCCAGGCCTACCATAGGCCAGCGTGGCCCAGACTGCCTCATACTGTTGAGGGAAGGAGGAAGGTTAATATAGAGGCCATAGCCCCATACTGTTAAGGGCAACCTGTAAGTAAGTCCAAACTCTGTAGGCCCAGTACGGCCTGCACCAATTCCTGAGGGAAAAACAGGGGCTGGAAGCACCCTGACAACCACTGAGAGGGACCGCCCAGCAAATGCTATCCTGTGTCCAGGGGAACTACCTCCTGGAACCACCAGAAGGAGAAGGTACATTCCTAGATGGGAGACAGCTGCTGCAGCAGTACCCTCGCCCAGAAGGGCGAGGGCGTCCCTTCATGCTTGGGAGGTCTTGGTAGATTTGGACTTAGTCCTGCCAGAGGGCCCAGGGCGTTGCCTGCCCACCCCATGGTGGAAATCCACACCGAACAGTTGGAAGCACACCTCAGGTTCGCGTTTGACACTAACGTAGGGAGGTGGAGGGGTGGCCCTGCCCCGGGGAGGCCGGAGCGGCCTTCTGCGCAGGGGTGCCTTACCCTTTTTTCCAAAAAGGTCCAAACGGGCCCCAAATAGTCGCCGTCCTCTGAAGGGAAGGCCAGTGAGAGCCTTTTTCGTAGCATCGTCAGCACCCCACTGTCGCAGCCAGACTAGGCGGCGAATAGCTACCACAAGGGCAGAGGTTCTAGCACACATCTTAATGGTGTCATCCAGCGCTGAGAGGATGAACTTCACAAACACATCACAGTCTGATAGCGCATTAAACACCCCCCAGGGGAGGTCCTCAGGACGGTGGTCAAGTACTTTTCTGACAAGAGTCCTGGCGGCCACCGCCGTGATGGCCGCGGCACAGACCGGGCGCAGAGCCGTCCCTGCACACGAGAAGGCGTGGGAAGCCAGTCTGTCAATGCACCGGTCCTCAGCATCCCGAAGGGTACGGTAATAAGGAGCCGTCATGAAGGGGGGGTTAGTAACCCCTATAATCGGTGCATCCACCACGAGAGGTGCTGACCAGAAATTAACCACGTCAGGAGGGAAAGGGTACTTCCAATCCCAGGCCCCTGGGACCTCTAAGTTTACAAGGCGATTCCCATTCTTGGGATATAAGATTCTGGAACTGATCCTGTTCCAGGAACTCCAAGCGCAGCGGCGCTGTGTGGAAACTCTCCTTCTTAGGCTTGGGAGCCTCTCCAGGAGGGGAGATTGACAAAACCTCAAAGATCTTAATAAGAATTTCATCTGTGTCGCACAGGCCCCAAGAACCGGGCTCAGAATCATCACAGCTCCCGGGCATCTCATCCGAGGAGCCCGAATCTGAGAATAGCTCACCTTCCTCAGAAGGATCAAGGTCCTGCATATCAGCAGAGTCATCGGTATCGTTAGGAACCGGAGAGCCAGGAGTCGTCAGGGACCGCTTCTTTCCAGGCCCCATACGCTCCGCCAAGCCAGACAGCACCTGCTCCGCCGTAGGCAGCACGGCTTGCAGGTCATCCCCGCTCGAGTGAGACTCATCAGGAGTGAGGTTTAGGTCCGGGGAGACGGGTGTATTGAAGGGAGGTGCAGCCACTGGCAAACCTGATTGCAGGGTCAGTGCCTGTTCAGCACACGGTCCGCAGACCCGTGCTCTGTCAGCATCAGCATGGGGCTGACCACACACCGCACACAGCCGGTAACGTCCCAGAGGGACCCCGGGTACATAATTCTGAGATGCCTCCATATGGTGATTATCTGAGCAGTATGCCCGCAGGGATTTATGCAATAGGCAACCCTGGATGCCCCAAGACCCGCTAGGAAGTGGGAGAATTTGCTAAGTGGACCCGCTGTAATATATGTGAGGCCGGGAGAAGCCACCGAAGTCCTGGCGTCTGAAAGACATAATGGGACAAGAGGGGTGGTGTCAGCCGGATGAACACATAGAACAATGCCGCCCCGGAGGGCACTTACATGACCAAGGGAGGAGGCGGATCGCACCACGCGCGAAGATTGTCAAAATGGCGCCAAGCGAACCTAGAGGGGCGGGCCTGACCAGGCTGTGACGCGGAGCGCGTCAGCCGAGTCGCGAAGCTCTAACCAACAAAAAAGAAAGACAGTAGTGGATAGAAAGCGCATACATAAAGTTGCTGTCACACTGGAAAATGATGCTGCCGTCTAGGCAGTAAGCTAATGTTAATGAAAGACAAACCGGCTTGCAACTGTGGAGCAAGGAGCGCGACACTGACAACCAAGTATAATAAAAGATCAAGGCCTTAATGTGTTATATTGCACTAGGACTGCCACACATAACCCCCCCCCCCTTTCTTTTCCCCCGAGCTACGGGAGGAAGGCGAGGGAGAAGCGGACCAGCGTCCAGGGACTAACTCTGTGAGGGGCACGGGCAACAAGCGGCAGGGGCATCCACTAGAGGCTCACCATCGGCCTAACCGCCTACCCTATGGTGGGGGATTGCGGTGGAGCATGGCTCCGTTAAGCACACAAGGTGCTGCCTACCTTCACCAGACCAACGCAGCCCAGGCTGGGAGGCATATTCTTCTTAAAGAGGACGGGTGGAAATAGTCCTACAGGCCCATGGGCTGTAAAGCCCCGCTCACCTGCGAGAGCGTGATTCTTCATGTCTTCGCAGTTCAGCACTGCAGAGAAATCTGGGGATTTGTGGGAGGTCCCTGGGTATATGAAGGGCAGGGAAGAGCCTGTTTTTGCATGTCTGCAGTGAACAGCGCCCTCTGGCGGAGGATTACCCATGTGTAAGTATTATAGATGGAGCAGGACGTGCTGTATGCTTAGAATACTTTAACTTTATTCTTTTTAATTATTATTTAGTAGTGTGTGCGTGGGGTTATTCTGTTGTCACTGAATTTGCTACTACAATCATAATGCATCATTCTATCAAGGATGTCAAGCTGTCTAGATGGAGCAAACAGGCCCAAACCACAATACAGCTACCACAACATTTCCCACATGCAAAGAGGCTCTTGGTGGAATGCCATGTTTTGTAACCATTTTCAGCCTGATCATGTATAAGGTCTTCAGAAATATATTTTGTTTGTGCAATGATCTACTTCCACAAATGTGGAGAAGATCAGACTAATACATCGCTAATCTTTAAATAAGTAAAACAGATCCCCAGACACCAGATTGTCATGCGGTTGATTAATCCTTTAATTGCCAAGCACACGAATTTCATTTGACTGGCAATTTCCTCCGCTAATGTTACCTAACCCATTCCCTGCCATGCGCACCAGCTTCTGGCCTCTCGCCGACTACCGGGAGTAAGGCGTAGTCATCTCATTCAGTATAAAAAGCCACTGTCAGTATAAAAAGCCACTTCTGGTGGCGGATGGTGAGCAGAAACTGGGAGTGATTGGCGTAATTCAGGTGCGGCGTTAGGGGTCTTCGATCACTTTCAGCTGTCAGTGCAGTGGCAACCATTGCCATGGGACATTGGGATGGGAGGTAAAAAAAAAAAAATGACTTCTACTAGATGTCTGTTTTTTAAGCTTAACCATTTGTTATTTGTGGGCTGATAAGGCAGGAGGGGCTAGCAAGCGGGTGGACTTGCCATTATCTGCCTCCCCAAAAGCCAGAGGGGTAAAGAGGAGCCCACAGCCCATGAGGGCTATGCAGGCTGGTAGCCTTTAGTGCCGGTGGTCATTTTATGCAGAAATATAGAAAATTCTGAAGAGTTCAAAACTTTCAAGCATCAAAATAGCAGCATTTCTTTCACATTTTCAAGCAAATTGTTTTCATGGATGCAATAGAAGGCTGCAGAAATGTTAACACGTTTTATACAAAATAAAAACCAATACAATTTTTTTTGTTTTTATTGGTGAAATTATAGTGTACTGAAACAATATATGTCAAAGGAATAGGACAGTTCTTCAGCACATCTTCAGTATGTGATCTTCACAAAGGTAATGTAATATTTTGGCATGTAGTCTTAGTGAAATGTAACCGTTCTCTGCTCCTAATTACATATAGGATGAGAACCTGATTACAACATGGGCCGGTAATTCCTAACCCAGAACCATGGTTAGTAAATCCTTACCAAACTGTTCGCTTCACATTAGCCCAGATAGAACGCTTCATTCCCTGGGCTTCTTTAACATCATCCCAGTCTAGTGGTGTGTCAGGAATGTCACCTTCAGGTTCAGGAACCTTTGACAGGGGTCCCTGAGGAGAAGCAACAACACGAGGAAGGGGACCACATTCATCTCTGAACTCCACTACGAGAAGGCTTTTCCTGTTCGCCAGTTCTTGATGAGTTTCCTGTTTCAAAATGTAAAAACGTAGTTCCTTGATGAGTCTATTGATGTGTTAAAGTTGTGTAAAAGAAAGGTGGCTTTAAATAAAGAAACACAACACATTTCCCTAAGTAAATGCAAACAAAGCACTGAAAAAAATGGTTGACAAGATTGGTCAGGCGTGATTGCCGGTGGTCAGGTGGTTTGTACTGTAATTAGCCAGGCAACAAATAGTTTCTTGCTAGCCCATTTGCACAGCCCATTCTATATGCCAAAATACCACACAAATGGAACTTAGATCTTGGCTTTAGCTTGGTAATTCCAAGTGCTCAATTTCATTTTTCAGTTATTACTCTGTGTATTTAATGGAAGGTTTTAAGGCCTTTGCCATGAAACAGGGCCAGTTTTAGTTGAGCTTCTATCTCCTATCAGATGCTCTCCAGCACCCCCTGATACAACTATGAACTTTTAGACTGTAGAACAGTGAGCTGCCAGGGCCTTCATATAAGCATCAAAGCAGTCCTACATAAAAACCACCATGTTTTACTATCAGCATAAGTTTTCTCCAGTAACAATTTTTCCTGAGCCTTGTGTCACATGTATAAACCTTTAATCTGATTTTGTTAAGATTTTTAATTTCTTTATTTGATGGGAGTTTAGCCTAAAGATGAGCCTATTCTCGATAAAATCTGTCTGTATAATGTCTTCTAATGTCAGACATCCCCTGAACTGCATGGGGAGGGCTGAAATGATCATTACTCTGGAACTGTGCAATCCTAATGCTTAGGCCTGTCTGAGGGCATTGCCAGAGCCACTCATGGGAGTAGACATTCCATTGTAGAGTTTCCAGCAGCATTGACTGACAGCAGAGGCAAGTGCAGAACAGGGGGTGCCTGACATTAGAAGACATCTCAGAGGAGCTTCTAAATGACTGAATGCTGATGAAAGCAACTTCCTCAGTAGATTTACAATTTCTTTGGATAAAGCATAAAAAAAAAAATTAACAGGGTGTACTGTAGATGCTAGGTATTTTATAAAGAATACAAAAAGAATACATTTTGTGGGAAACAGATTGTTGCTGTGCTTCAAGGTAATTTTATTTAAGGGGCATCTAAATCCTATACAAAATATGTTGTGATTCATAGTTAAGCACAAAAAAGCTGAAATGCAATAAGAGCCAAAGGTTTCTCAACCTGCGGTACACTGGGGGTACACAGGAGTGTTCAGGGGTATACCAGCCAGAGGTCACCTGACTGGTCTGGTATATAATTTTACAAGCGAAACCTTATCCCTTCTTGCCTTAAAAGTTCCATGAGGCCTCTGGCACACTTATGTTGCTATTATTGCTAATGAATCACCCCTTTGGGGGTAATTTGGTTGGAACGTCTTGTCACTAGGGGGTACTTTGTAAAAAGCTTGAGAACCACTGCTCTAAATGGGTTTTGGTTTTCTTTAATGGGCATCTAACTACCATCAAAAAGTGTTAACACTATTCAAGGTCATTCATTTTTTGTAAAATCTAACCTAGCCTTACCCCAACAACCATATATTAAGACTTCAGCAGTGGCTGGAAGTAGGTGCAACATGCTCACTGCAGGCAAAATTGCTCGGTTGGTGGTCGACAAAAAAAGGCGCATTAGTCCTATTTAATGGTACAAAAAACCCTTTTTAGCATCTAGTAAACTGGGGTAATTCTGGCTAACATAGATGGTCGCCTTGGCATAAACTAGTGGAAACATTGAAGTGGACATACCTGTTCAGACAACCCCTGGAAGAGTGCCCTTGTGATGTTAAGCAGGTTGCAGGAACCTGACACTTTGGCATACATGTCTTTGATGCCTATCAGCTTGCAGATGGTGATGATTGCACGGTGACAATGGAGACCATAGCCTAAGAAAAATGTGATGAGGACAAATTAACAAAACTCCTAATGATTGCACATAGAAGCAGCACTTTTTAGTCAAGTCAATGGGAATAAAAGGGCAGCAGGCAGCTCAACTGGAGCCTGTCCCATGCCTCTCCTCCGTTTTCTGCACGCTGTAGATGCTGTAGGGAGCTCCAAAACTCAGAAGCAGCCAAGCTTCCACACTTCTGCATAGATAAATGAAGTTAAAAGGAGGAACAAACCTCTGAGACCTGCTACTGTTGCCTTTTTATTGCCAAGGCATACTAGGATAAAACCGTTATTTACAGACTGTGGGTACTCCCAGATAACAGCTGTGCTTAAAAAACAGATACTTTAACCAATGACACACTCAAAACACACACTCAAAATTCTCTCTGCTTCATAATTATACAAGTACAACCAGACATATAACTGTTTGTTTTCTTGAGCCTATTCCTATTTAAGCCTGCATGACAGCAGTCATCTTTGTACACCCTCATCTGAAGCAAGACCCCCCCCCCCTCCTTACCTTGCAGAGAAAAAAAAAATACAGAAGGAACTGTGCCATAGATTGACATGCCAAGTCTGCTGTACGGTGGCTGACCCTATATGAGTAAAAGGGTTCAGTCACCTAATCTCCCAATGGAACAAAACTGAGCAGAAATCATTACATGGTAACTTCTCAGATAAAACTAGAAAAGAAGAAATGTGTACCAGCACTCCAGCATTTTAGGAACTCAGGTAAAACAGTGGCAACGGCACTGAGAGCAATAAAACTTGCACTGCTGTCTCCTCAAGCAATGTAATGTAAGTGTCACAGGACAGTGTTCCACTGTTACATTGTTAAAAGCTAGCCAGCTCCCTGCTGTGTTCCATTGTATATCACCCACACATTTGTTATTACAATGTAAACTGCTTACAGCTGACTGATGACCGAGTCATTTCTCCATTGTGATGCGGTGATGAAGAAAGGAGACTGAAGAATGCTGTATCCCAACCTTTCATTTGACCTGGAACTTCTACCAAAGCTTTGGGTAAAAGGTATAATACTATGCAACTGTTCTAAATCGATAGTATGTCTAATCAAGAGGATCACTCAAGGTATGTCAAAGACTACCGCAGGGGATGCACTAAACTTAGCAGAAGATTTATGTATAGTACTTTCACACAAATTAAATGAAATATGGAAACACTTGCTTCAAGCTTTAGCCCTGCAGGAATGAACCAAGTATGGCAGGGAGGATCTATAGTTAACCAAAAATTGTCTACAGCCTATGACTGAGTAATCTATACCTGTATATGGAAAGGTCACCTTAAATTCCTTTGTGAGACAGAGAATTAATATAAATAACTGTAGTTCTCTTACCAGACGGTATCGAAGAGGCTAAATCCGAAATGAAATGTGTAATAAGCTTTCACATTGACTTAATAAAAATGCTTTTGGGACTGGAATTTATTTTGCTATCTCAAAAGGAAATGGTAGATTCAGGTCTCCCATAAAAATGCTTGTCATCCTTCTTGTACTTGAAATAGGCACATTGCTCAAAAAGTTACAGCATCACAGTCAGTAGTTAAAAGGAAAAAAAGCATCTTACACCATACTATAAGCCTTACTATTTATTAGACTTACATTTTAAAGATAGTGAATAACAAATATAATGCTATAGGGCATATAGCAGTTCTATTGTAGATACCTTGTCCCTGTAATGGTAATAGGCTCACAATAGTCCGTGCCAAGTGGCTAAACATGCCTGCCCCTTGGTTTCTTACTATGGCAGTGCTAATAATGTTACTGATCTTATGTCCAGAAGAGCAATGTTGGCATTAAATTATGGTTCAATTCGCAAGAACATAGAGTTTCCAACAGCACATCAAACAACAATTTAAAAGAAAGGAAGCCTGCAGTCCAGCAAGCAAAATTAAACATTTCAGCCATCTAGTAAATTAAAGTGTGATGAATCGCCTTTACAGGATCATTCAGATGAAAACACATCTAGAGTGTTCCCCTCTTGCTGCAGCACAGAAATCAATACGTACTTCGAACAATAAAAAATGGCTTTTGGTACTTACAATTTTTTTTTCAATTATAGTTTAGAAGAAAAAGAAGAATATTCGTGCAGTAAAGCATGCCCTGCTGTAATAGAATTTTCCCTGTTGCGACAGTCAGAATTGTTTTACAGGCCATCGCTATTCATCCACTGGAATAGTGTCTGTGTAATATCCTCTACTGTTGGCATAGCATAAAAATACTCAAAGGAGGCATATATTGCTACAGTATCTCTCCACATATAGATCATGCCCTGAATATATTTGGTTCACCAGGCATGGTTGTTTGTTTAAGCCAACTGTATCCCTTATTGTACACTAAAACCTTCTTCCCATAACCATGCAGCAACTGTATGCACTGCCTCATTTTTTCTTCATAATCTTGAGACATGAGATGTCTCAAGATTATGAAGAGAGGGAAGGAAATATTATAGCTATAACAAGTCTATCAACAGGGCAGCACCATTTTATGAAGAAGCTCATCTGCCAACTGGCAGGAACTGTGAACTATTGGGCAATTAGATCTTTAAATATGATCCACATACCAATGGCGATTCTAGAGGCTGCAAGAGCTATCCCTGTATCATTTGAAACCACTGATGGTGCTTTAGAACTCCTAATGAAAGAAAGATGGCTTGCCACATGACTTTTGACCCAGCATCTAAGCCACAACCCCTAAAAATGTAAAGTTATTGCTACAAAAATGTACAAGAAGAATGGCACCAACAGTACAGACTGACACACAAACTTAGCCCCTTGGAAGCAAAATGTTGGAGAGGGAAAAATACAATTCTGTGATTACTCACCTGTAGAATTGATATTATGAGTATACAGTACGTCCTGCTCCAGATATAATACTTACTATCGGGTATTACTCCGCCAGATGGCGCTGGACTGCAGAGACATCGAAAACAGGCTCCTCCCGGCCCCTCAAATACTCGGGGACCTCCCACAAATCCCCAGCATTGAAAAGCAGTTAACGAGAAGCCGGGAGAATTAAAACAACCCAAATTAGTAACTATAACAATGATAACCATCACCATACAGGGGATCCAAGATAATGCAAAACCGAGGGTGGGGTGGAGCAGGACGTACTGTATTCTCATAATAACAATTCTACAGGTGAGTAATCACAGAATTGTATTATTCTTAGTATACAGTACGTCCTGCTCCAGATATAATACTTACTATCGGGACATCCAATAGCAGTGTCCATAAAGTAGGGTGGGATCCCCCCCCCCCAAAAAAAAAGGTAACAGCAGACAGTTTAAACCACAGCCGCCTGCAAAACCTTGCGGCCAAAAACAGCATCAGCTGAGGCCCTAACATCAACCTTGTAAAACTTTTAAAAGGTAAGAACAGAAGACCAAGTAGCGGCCTTGCAAACTTGTTCAACAGAAGCCTGGTGGTGAAAAGCCCAAGAGGCACCAATAGCACGTGTAGAGTGAGCAGTAAGGCGGAAGGGGGGATTCTTCCCCTTAGCAGAATAGGCCTGAATCACAGCCTGACGAATCCATTTGCTGATAGTAAACTTGGCAGGAGCCAAACCCTTCGTAGGACCAGAAGGGACCACAAAAAGAGCATCAGTCTTTCTGAAAGGTGCAGTAGCCAGCAGATAGTACTTCAGACACCTAGCCACATCCAAAGAATGCAAAACCCTCTCCTTATCATTACTAGGATAAGGGCACAATGAAGGAAGAACAATGTCCTGATTCAAATGAAAGGCAGACACCACCTTAGGCAGAAAATCTGTCTTGAAGCGAAACACCACCTTGTCCTGGTGTCTCTCACAGTAGGGGGGCTGAATGGAAAGCGCCGCCAACTCAGACACATGCCTAACAGAGGTGATAGCCACCAGAAATACAACTTTGAGAGTAAGAATGACCAGGGTAGTATCCTGCACAGGTTCAAAGGGAGCACCCTGCAAGGCTGACAAAACCAAGTTCAAATCCCAAACAGGCACCAAAGGCTTACGTGGGGGACGCACATGAGTCACCCCCTGGAAAAATGTCCTAATCAGAGAATGCTGAGCAAAGGACTTCTGGAAGAAAACAGCCTGGGCAGAAACCTTACCTTTCAGAGTACTAAGTTGGAGCCCCCTCTCCAACCCATGCTGTAGGAACTCCAGAATCCTGGGAATAGAGAACACACAACAGGGATAAGACTTAGACTCACACCAATCAATGTAGGCATGCCAAACCCTGAAATAAATGGAAGAAGAAGACTTCTTCCTAGCCTTTATCATGGTATCAACAACCGAGGTAGACAGCCCCTTTTCCAAGATGGAGGTTTCAGCAACCAGGCCGTCAAAGCCAGAGTTTGTAAATTGGGATGGCGTAGGGAGCCCTGAGTGAGCAGATCTGGCACCACGGGCAGAGTGTACTGATCTACTGCCAGCTGCACCACGTCTGCGAACCACACTCTTCTTGGCCACCTGGGGGCCACCAGAATTGCTGGCACCCCTTCCAGAGCAATCTTGTGCAGAACCCTGCCCAGCAGGGGGAATGGAGGGAAGACATACAGAAAATGAAAGTCCTGCCATGACATTGCTAGAGCATCCGTGGTCAAGGCTAGAGGATCCTGGGACAGGGAGACAAAGGCCGGTAGCTTGTGACTGTGATGGGACGCAAACAGTTGGCCCCAACGGTGACACAGAGATTGGAACACCCTGCTGCATAGGGACCATTCTCCCTGGCGAGAGGTCCCCCTGCTCAGAGAGTCTGCCAGGAGTTTTTCCACCCCCGGGATGTACACAGCTGATATGCAGGGAACATTTGTCTCCGCCCAGGTCAGGATCAGAGACACTTCCTGGAGGGCCCTCTTGCTCCGGGTCCCTCCCTGATGATTGATGTAGGCAACTGCCGCCTGGTTGTCCGAGCGCACCTGAACAGGCAGGCGAGGAGAGGCGAGGTGAGGAGTCAACTGAGCCAGAACTAACCTGATCGCCCGCAGCTCCAAGACGTTGATAGGTGTGTGGGCCTCATGAGGGCCCTACCTCCCATGGAACCGCAGGGACTTCCAGAAACCCCCCCAACCTGACAGACTGGCATCCATGGTGACCGTCTCCCAGGAAGGGGTCAGAAAGGATCTGCCCCCCAACAGGTTCCTGGAGTCCATCCACCACGAGAGGGACCTCCTGACCAGGGGGGGAAGCACACAGACCCTGTCCAGGGAGGCTGGATCCTTGACAAGAGGTGGAGTTGCAGAGGCCTCAAGTGGAACTGAGCATAAGGGACCGCCTCGAAGCACGCCACCATCATGCCCACCAGCTGCATTCCCTGCCTGATGGAGGGATGATGACATGATAGCAGGAACTGGACCTGTGCAATCAGACTGTCCACCTTCTGTTGAGGAAGGAAAATCCTTGCCTGAACTGTATCCAGATTCATTCCTAGGAATGGAATCACCAAGGAGGGGGACAGTGAAGACTTGGGGTGATTGATCACCCATCCAAATGACTCCAGTGTGGACACCACCAGCTGAGTATCCAATTCTGCTTGATGTAGAGATTGGGAGGTGATGAAGAATGCCATCCAGATAAGGCAGCACGCGGACGCCCTGAAACCCGAGCAGAGACATCACTCCAGCCAGCACCTTGGTGAACACCCTGGGAGCTGAGGTGAGACCAAAGGGCAATGCCACAAACTGGTAGTGTTGATCCTCCAGAGCGAACCTGAGGAAACTTTGATGACCTAGAAATACAGGAATATGAAGGTAAGCATCTTTGATGTCCACAGACGTCATGAAATCCCCTGGGCGCAGGGAACTGATGGCAGAGCGCAGAGTTTCCATGCGAAAGCGTCTGCTCCTGACCAATTTGTTGAGGATCTTCAAGTCCAGAATGGGCCTGAGTGACCCATCTTTTTTGGGTACTGTGAATAGGTTGGAATAGAAGCCCTTGCCTTTTTCTCTTAAAGGGACCTTGCAGATGACCCCCAGCTCCAGGAGGCCTTGCACTGCCTGTACTAGCTCCTGAGCTGACACAGGGTCCTGAGGAATCCGGGATCTGATGAATCTTGGGGGTGGCCAGGCAGCAAACTCTATCTTGTAACCGGAGGACACTACCTCCTGAATCCACCGGTCTGAGACATGAAGCCTCCAGACGTGAGCAAAGTGCTGAAGCCTCCAGATGTGAGCAAAGTGCTGAAGCCGTCCCCCCACCCGGATGGGTGAGGGCGCCCCATCATGCCTGAAGGTGCTTGGGAGAGGATATAGTCTTGGGGCCCCAGGAGGAGCCAGGACGTCCACGTCCTCTGCCCCTACCCCAGAAATCTCCCCGGGCTCCAGTAAAGGAAACCCCCCTCCCTTGTCTAGCACCACGGTAAGGGGAGGAGAAGGAGCCCTGACCCCGAAAGGGCAGACACTGCCGCCTGCGCTGGGGTGACCTAACTCCCTTAGAAAAAAGGTCCAGGCAGTCCCCAAACAGGCGTAGTCCTTTGAAGGGAAAACCAGTGAGGGCCTTCTTGGCAGCGTTGTCAGCAGCCCACTGGCGTAGCCAAACCGAGCGGCGTATAGCCACCACAAGGGCAGATGTCCTGGCACACATTCAAATGGTGTCATCCAAGGCAGGGAGGACAAAATTTACAAAAACATCACAACTGGAGAGTGCATTAAACACCTCACAAGGTAAATCATCAGGGGCACTATCAAGTATACTTCTGATCAGGGTCCTAATGGCCACAGCAAAAATGGCCAAGGCACAGACCGGGCGCAGCGCTGTCACCACACATGCAAAGGCATGGGACGCCAGCTGGTCAATGCGCCGGTCCTCAGCATCCCGCAGGGTAGTAGAGTCAGGGGAGTGCATGACAGAGGTGTTAGATAACCCTAGGACCGGGGCATCCACTTCGGGAGGGGATGACCAACACTTTACAACAGCAGGAAAGGGATACTTCCTATCCCAACTCTTAGGTACACCGGGAAGTCTACTGGGGCGTTCCCATTCCTTGAGCACAAGGTTATTGAAATGTGCTTGCTCAGGAAATTCCAAGCATGACTTAACGGTATGAAAAAGTTCCCCCCTTTGCCTGGGAGCCGCAACAGGGGGAGAAATGGACAGAGCCTCAAAAATCTGGGTCAGCAATCTATCAGTATCATTCGGGGCCCAGGGGTCAGAGCCAGAATCGTCATGACCCCTGGGCCTCTCATCAGATGACCTTGAGTCGGAGAACAGCTCCCCTTCGTCCGAAGGGGTATAGCCACAAAGATGCCAAAACTCATCAGTTTCCACAGGGAAAAGAGTGACATTAGGTTTTAAGTGCCGCCTTTTAGCAGGGGCCTTACGCGCCAAGGTATTAGCAAGCACCTGCTCAGCACAGGGTACACAGACCCATGCCTTGTCAGCGTCAACATGAGACTGCCCACGCGCTACACACAGCCGGGCTTGTCCCGAAGGAACCCCGGTCACATTATCCTGAGATGCCTCCATATGGTGATTATAGCGGCACTATAGGCCGATAGGGATTAACGCTATACAGCAACCCGGGATGCCCCAATAATCCGCTAGGGAAGTGGGAGTAATTACACTAGGCCTCACAAGTTAACCAACTAATAGAGGGCCGGGAGAAGCCAACGGATTTGCCCGTCTGGAAGACACAATCAAATGAGCCGTAAGCAGACAGTAATAAAAAGGTGGTAATAAAGCCGCCCGCGAGGGCACTTACGGACCGCGGTAGGTAGAGGTCCGTCACGCAGAAGGCGACCAAGCAGACAAAATGGCGTTGGTATACCTCGAGAGGCGGGCCCGCACAAGCAATAACGCGGAACGCGCCAGAGACAGGCCCCGCCCCCCCGAAGAGCGCTAAGCCAACACGTGACAAGCAGCCAATGACGGCGCGCCGGCGGCGGCAATTTTAAGTATAGAAATAGTAAAACAAGTCAGCGTGGCGGCTGACGCAAAACATAATGTAATAAGCACAAACCCAATACACGTAAATACATACATACACATACACACACACACACACACACACACACACACACACCCTCTTTCCCCCCCGAGGGCTACAAGGAGAGTGAGGGAGGACAGTGGCCACTTAACATAGGGCCCACCGATAGACAGGGGCAAGGGGCAATAGTGCAGGAGGGGCATCCCATAGAGACTCACCATAAGCCTGAACAGCCTACCCTTTGGTGGGGGATTGCGGTGGAGCAGCGCTCCTAAGAACCTAACAGTGATGCTGCCTACCATCACCCGACCAGCGCAGCCAAGGCTGGGAGGCACGTTAATAATGGAACGGGTGGGAATAGTCCTACAGGGCCGCATGCTAATAGCCCCGCTCACCTGCGAGTAGAGAGAGCCATTTCTTGTCCTTCGCAGTCCAGACTGCAGAGAAAATCTGGGGATTTGTGGGAGGTCCCTGGGTATTTGAGGGGCCGGGAGGAGCCTGTTTTCAATGTCTCCAGTCCAGCGCCATCTGGCGGAGTAATACCCGATAGTAAGTATTATATCTGGAGCAGGACATACTGTATACTAAGAATATGGGGGGGGTCCTCATCAGCCCTCCTGTGTGAAAAATAAGAAGATAGCCTCTTTAAGCTGATTGCCCCTAGCAGTAAAGAGGACCTTTGGCTCTTTATTACAACAGCCCTGACTAACTGCCGAGGACTAGCATGGACCCTCAAGTCTTCGCAAGTGGAACCGTTGCTGCCTCCAAGCCTGGTATGACCTGGGTCCTGGCATCGTTATTTCTGTCTACTGGAGGCAGCGGAAGCGAGGACCTGGGCACAAGTGCTGCCCTAACAATACTGTGAACTCAGAAGGGAAAAAATACAGTAAAGTTCTTAGAAGGCTAATACTTATCCTGCCCTGTCGCAACGCAACTAAAGCAGAACTGGCATGCTGGGCCTTATACCGGCAGGTGGGGGAGGAGCCATGGCTCTCTTCCTGTTCTAGCCCTGCCTCTGGCTCCAAGCACCCAATTGTTATGAAGTGGTGTTCCTGTATGGACAGCTAGATGGAGATATAACCTCTTGCCCAATCAAATTACCTTTCTTCATATAGGGAAAGGGCGGATAGCATATAGGTATAAAGGTTTTACCTTGGAATAAAATATAAGGTTTCAACTGCTTGGCAAAAAGCTGACATTTGGGACTTTTTTAGTTCAAGAGCAGGAGGCTAGCTTCAGATAAAGATCTACAAAGATGTCTTTTGCAATCCAAAACTCTTGGGTATCATGACCTTATTTTATTATCTGTCTAATGCCTAGGATTCTTATTAAAACAACTACACAAACAGCCCAACGACCATATACAAAAAATCACCCACCTGAGTTTTGTTTCTTCATTTTAATAGAAGTTCTTTTAAATTTTGTTGTGATGTCATGGTATACTAAAAAAACACACACACATATATTTATGGTAAGATTATAAGTCTAAAAAATATTTTACATATGACGCTTCATATTCACATAAGTTCCAGCATACATAAATTCAATAATAACTTATTGCAAACAGATTTATGTTTATTCAATGGCTTTTCTGTCACAATGTCTGATTTATATATGCATGATCGCCTTTTTTTACCCGATTCCCTCTTACAGCAGACTGCTCTTTCCTCCCAATTAGGGAAACCCTCTTTGTGAAACCCTTCAGCAGCTCCACAGAGCATGTGTGGGCTATCGCACAATCAGCACCATATGCAGTGCATATTAAAAAACAAAGCTAAAAACAGCAGCGGACGCATCCCCGGACTTGAAATGTGAGCTCCTGTCCCTAGCCTATCTCAACAACCTGGCAAGGGAGCCGCAGGGGTGTGGGCATGTCCCCAGAAAGGTTAAGGTTTCCGGTGGCAATCTCAAGTGGTTTATACATCGGTGCATCCCAAATTTGTATGCCCCAGGGGTAGTTAACTGGGTGGTGACATACATGGCTGGTCCTCTTTAGGTGTGATTTCAAGGGTCATGTGCATAAATATCTTGATTTACCCTTACTGTGTGGGAGCAGCAGACTGTTCTGTGTTCTCCATACCTGGCATTTTACTTGGCCAAAGAATAAGATCACAACTTTTTTTTACGCTGTAGGATACTGAAGCAAAAGGGTGGGATTGAAACCTAATACCCCTAACAACACATTTGGCATATTTAAACTAGCAAGGTTATACTGTATCTATATATCTGCAATTCTTTACCACTGCAATGTGCACTACTCGAGGGGCTGCCAATTTCATTGACTACTATTAGAGATAGTTACACTTCAGCATTCCCTCAGAGAGCCATGCTGTGGCCAGTTGATTTCTCCCTCCTTCCAGTAGTAGCATGGGCGGTGTGATGAAAGAAGCAGCCCGAAGAGAGGGGAAAGGCCACAACACAGCTCAGATCGGAGGCTGTGGCCTTACTATTAAACACAAGTCAATGGCTTTTAACAGAAGTCAATTGCTTTCAACAGAAGTCAATAGCTTTCAATAGAAGTCAATGGCAGCCACACTGCAGAGCACATTTTGGTGTTCAGATAAAATTAACTGCAGACAGATTTGCTAGATCTTGATAGACTTTGTAGTTTATATTATAAAAAATCAGTCAGTTGTCGGGGGATTTTTATCAGGGTTTAGACAATTTTTTGTCTAACAAAAGCCGATCCCAAAAAGAGTCTGGCATTAAAACGCAAACAGTTTCTGGTGCTGGGGAGAGGACCGTGGCGATTTAAGCTACAACCGAATTTTCGGCCAACAGCCAAGTATATTTCTACCCATCATTCGCTGAATGTAAATTGCAACGTTAACTCCAACTTTCCTTTTTTCAAATGTGTTGCTTTGTATGTAGAGTAATTACCACTCAAAGGCAGTGACATGATTGCAGCAGCAAGCAATCCGCTGTATAAAATAGATTGAAAGCCATTTGTAAGTGTAATAAAAAGCATAGCCTTCTGCCTACTTGCCATGAAGGACATCTCCGGCCAATATTGATTGCAGTACTAAGGACAAGTGCCAGTGACAGAGGATAAACTGAAAGAACGCGTGCAGAGCATGATAGGCAGTGGTTACTTGCCTCAAATTGAACTGACAAGCTATCCAACTGCCTATCAGCAGTATTCCTGGAATTACAGCCGAAGACGGTATATAATGAGGGATTTTAATGTGAATCTTCCAGGTCTATATGACATAATGTCGATTGTAAAGGTCAACGCTGTAACAAGGCAAAGTCTAGCATCTGGGCTCTTTTTTTCTTAACTGGCTATAGGCCAAATATCCAAAACTAAAAGATCAAGAGGAAAGTAAAAAAAAAAAAAAAAAAGTACAAAGTTTAGAATCACAAAAGCACTAAGTAGACTTACTAGTATGATTGTCGCATCGTTCAATGTAATGCAAATACTGGACAGCTCTGTTCTTTGCCTGCGTGAAGAAATTCATAAATACAAGAACAATACATATTTCCAAACCAAATGTTACATGAAATTCAACACAGGCATCACAATCCTGAACAAGGAGCCTGTGAAGGAACATCAGCAGCAATGGCCATTTAATCATTTTACACTTATTATGTTGGGTAGCCCACAAAGGAATAGTGCTGTTACGAAGAGACAGTACACGTCTAATATATCTTTTTTATGTAAGCTCAGAACATACATCACTGTGACTAACTATTCTCTGCAGCACCCTGACAGCCTAATACTATTGCTGTTTCTACTAGTCCATCTTTATTTTTTGTAAGCCTTAAAAGATAACTTTTTTCCAAGGCCAGAGGTAGACTTTAAAGTGGAGCAAGACCCCGGAAATTGACTTTCCCAGGTTTTATTCCATGCCCCCTGTGTTAAATCCCCCAGTTTGCCCAGGAAAACTCACCTCTCCAGGCTCCAACAGCGCATGTGCGGGTTCTCGTCCAATGGGAGCACCCTGCTGTGACTAGATCATTCGACAGGTAGCCCTCGTTGACTTTCAGATAGGCTGGAACGAGAGTGCGCGCACGGCCGGAGATGTGGGGGATACGGCAGCATGCACGCTCCCGTCCCAGCCTGAATCTGAATAGCCGGAGTGGGGGCATGAAGCTAGGTGTGCGGCAGTGCGCACTCCCTGTTGTAAATAATGAGGTGCTATTAAAGGCTAACTGGAGGCAAATGCAAAAACAGCCATGCTAAGAGAGACAGTGAAGGCAGAACAAATGTACCAAATTTCAAGTTCTACAGCGTCTCCACTCTCTCTTTTTCTAAAACAGCTGCCCCCCTTCACACAAGTCATGGCGACTTCGCCTACAGTGAAAGGCAGGTGGCAAGGCCTGTCAAACCCTTTCAATAACAGTAAATGGAATGGGTGTGGTTAGTCACTGTAGCGTGAAGAGGGGCATTCATCCAAGGCTCATTGTTTTGAATGGGGAGCGCAAGCTACCGTATCCCCGCTGTTCAAATAGGGATTGCGATGCCCCCGGGGAACAGAACAAACCTGGGTCAAATTCCTGTGTTTTGTTAAGCTTTATACAGCATGCCTGGTACACCTCCTCTGTACATAGTGAATGGAAAGGTGGGAAGATGCATTGGGGGAGGAACATTAATATCTCCTCAGTGGTTATTAAATATCCAGATCCTGATGGCTATGCTGCAAGGCATTTTGCTACTAAACATGTCTTGTGATTGATTACTCTAAATTAAATAAATAGACAAATAATAAAAAGAAAACATAGGCTTGTTAAATGTTTTCCCGGGTGTAAAGCCCTTGTTAATTGTGCCCACCCAGAGAGCCACCATACCCCAACCAATAACTAAGCCAATGATAGCTGTAATATAAGAACAATGTGACTGATACCATAAAAGATTCAATAACGAAAAAATAGTTTTACTTAAAATGTGATTACAAGCCTAGATACCTACTTTTCTGAGTGCTATCATTCTATCGCTGGCTTTTCCAACAGCAAATCCTGAAAACAGAAGAGAAATGTAATATTTAAATTACAACATACAATTTTTTTTTAGCAGGGAGTTTACTGCAGAGCTGATGGGTATATTCCTTACAAAATGCAAGAAAACATTAGGGCTATTGAAAGACTTCTGGGGGTACTGTTGAAAATAAATTACAAGGTAGCTGATCTTTTGGAGGTCTACTGCAAGGAAAGTCATTAGATTAAGAGCTATAGCTAGGGTTAGTTTTGAAGAGTAGGGATATCCGATTTAAATTTAGTAGTGTGCGAGCCAGGGTCTAGCATAACTACCCAAGCTTACTGGACTTTTGTTCCAGTCTGCATTGTACCTACAGTCTAATCTGCAACAGAACCCCTGCTTGAACAGTGGGAGCTCACAGTCTTACCTGTTAGCTTAGCCTTTGAGTCCAGGCCCCACATTCTGTTACTAGAGACACCAAGAAGTTTTTATTCTTTTTACTAGGCCTGTTAGGGGATTAACTTTGGGGAACCACTAACTGAAATCCTGAGGATAGCGAGACCTCACACAAGCTTCTTATCTAAACCTAACCTAGGACTGTAGACAGGATGCTCAACGAGGTCCCGATTAGGCTCCTCAGTGGGGCTAGAAGGTTCTCTCAGCTCCACAGAGCTCCCCCTTCTCCAACTGGGCTCTGACTTCTATACTGGTTTAAATCCCACACCGTTGATTGCTCAACTGCCAGTCTGCCATACACAGCCTTGGCACACGCCATTGCAGTGACAGTACAGTGGACGTGGCTGAAGAACGTGACCGATAACATGACAGTAATATAGAATCACTAGGTGCATTCCTGTTGTCCACTCTACTAAGCGAAATCCTTGCAGCGTGAGGAACCATATTCTCGCCTTGTCAGAAGGACATTAGAGGAGGACCATTGCGAAATTGTGCAATAATAAAAATCCATATAAACACTCAGCTAATGAGAGGAGGGGTCACTTATGCACCCAAACTGAATACAACTACCACCAAACCTGGCTGGATATTTCTTGATGCCGGGTGTATAAGTATATTAGTATTTATATGAATTTTTATCAATGGGCCATTTTTCGCAATAGTGCTCCTCATTTGTTAGTCAGGGCTAAGCGTGAATGAACTACTGAAGGCAATATTTTTTTAAATTCAAACTCATCATAAACGTCTTTTAGCATAAAAGTAAGGAGAACAGCTTGCCACCAAATCAAATTTTAATAGAAAAATAATCTACTGTCAGTCGGGGGAAAGGTCTGCCACAAACGCTTAGTGTAATTTACATGCTAAACGCAATCACAATCCGGTTCCAGCAAGAAATGAATTTTTCAATACTTGCAATAGCTGAGAGGTGCCATTCCTGCAGGGGATGTTCATAAACACACATTTACTAATCTACCCCATAAAAGCATCAGCACAGGCGATATTTATACATTTTCTGCATCTCACTTGATGGTTGGTATATAACTATAAAGGACCAGTCCAGCCAGACTGCCCCGTTATCCCACGGTGCAGGCACGACTCATCTTTTTGGCAGTACATATAAAGCCGGATGAGAGCATAGCGGCACTCCCAAATGACAGCGGCGCCCCATCCAAGGCAGTGCATGGCCACGCCTGCCATTCAGTTGCGAAAGATGCGGCCACACACTGACTAGACAGATGCAGCAGATGCCGAGGTATGTATAGCCGGCGACTACCAGGGTTTGCCCCCTCCACATCAGCCAAGTTGACTCCAGTGCGCCCACTTTTTATGCATTTCAATGAAACTCGTGTGGCGCAGAGCCCATCTTGTTTGTTCCCCACACCCTGTACATACAGATTGCTCACATTAAAAAGCATCCCTCCTAATTGCACCTATTGTGTTTTTTAAATCTTTTAAGATCCAAGATGGCCCATGGAGTCTTAGGCTGCCTGCAGACAGGAAGTGCCCTCTGACTATATTGCTCTGCATTCTGGGATTTCTGTCCTTTCACTGACCCCAGCTCTGCTCTATCTGTGCAAAGCACAAGGTAATAGTTTTTTAAGGATTTGGGCTTTTCATTAATCGATGCGGAAGGTCCGGTGAAAGGAGTGGGTGTGGACAGTCTATGTAGAGCAGAGAGTGGGCATTCATCTCCAAGGCTGCCAGGGAGTATGAATGCCACAGGATTTGATCTTGGGATCCAGAAGGTTTAATGCTGTGGGGCGTAAAAGGCGTGTTTTTTTTATTTTTCATGGACAGGGTCTTTAATCTTCGAGCTGGGTTATAATTGGCGACCTGTGGGGTTTAACACAGCAGGACATGTCGGGTTGGGTGGATATTTAACTGCACCTAGAGTCTCGTATTCTCTAGGTCTGGTTTCAGACCACTTTAAGAAGCTCCGCATCAGCTCTCTGGAGCAAATTTGCTACATTCATATTCTATCCAGGAAAATTAGCTTAAACACAGTGAGATAACACATTTGTAAATTTGGAAGCACTTGATTTTAAAGAATGAGTATCAATTGCCTCCTCTTCTGGCAACGAGCTGAAGAAATTTTAATCACACACACATTACTCAGGCTGTAAGCAGCAGAGACTGTAATGATAATGTAACAGCCCCTCAGCTGTGTTTAATCAACCAATAGGTTCATCACATTCTCTGCTGATGAGAGGAGTGTGTGCGATGGAAATATCTCCAGAATACGAGGAAAATTATATTGGCTTTTAAAACAATTCCAACACATCTCCCCCCATCAGGAAAAAGAGCAGCCAACAGGGGAAGGAGGTCATGCTTCTGTACACAAACAGGGGCATAACTTAAGCGGTGCAACTGCACTGGGGCCCAGAAGGTCAGGGCGGCCCCATCATTGTTGCTCCTCCACCATATTTATCATATTTGTGCTCACTTGGCATCAATTAAGAGGCAGATTCACTACTAGCGCTACGTATTGCCAGATGAGCGTCTGCATAGCGGCGCTTAGAGTGACCGCTAGTAGACGCTGTAAGCAGGTATTGGGCACTGTAACCTAACGTTGCGGTAGTAGTAGCCTGATGAATGAGATGTGTGTTGGGTGCACTAACAACAGTACAGCGCTGCAGGGAGCGAAAGGTAGAGCCAGCTCAGTGCGTCCGGCACTCAGCGCTCCACAGCACATTTAACAAAATACTACACACACACAGCGTCGGTGCTCTAAAGCTGGGTGCTCTAGCATAGAGTGCCAGATGCTGTGTTATCAAAGTCTGTTTTTTTAACACATATACACCTGTAACAAAGCAAAAACACATGGAATGACATTGTTTTAACACTGGGACAATAACACTTTAGTGCCAGACCTGTATATACAATTCTGCATAAAAATAAAAAAAGTCCAAAAAATGTGTTTGTTTGCAGCCAGGAGCAAAAAAGAAAAAAAAATACCATTTTGTGATTACTCACCTGTAAAATGGGTATTATAAGTTTGTCTCACACCCTGCTTCGAAAGATTAATTACATGTGGGTTATGGTCCAGTAGAGGGCGAACTTCTGCAGAGATGACTAGAAAAAGAAGCCTCTCCCGGTCCATAAATACCTGGGACCTCCCACACATTCCCCAGTATAAGAAAGCAGTAAGGAGACCAGGAAGAGCCAATAAAATCCATGAGAAAAAAGTTTCACCATAAAGAGGATCCAAGATACAACTCAGGGTGGGACGAAGCAGGGTGTGAGACATACTTATAATACCCATTTTACAGGTGAGTAATCACAAAATGGTATTATTCCAAGTAAGTCTCACACCCTGCTTTGGAAGATTAATTACACGTGGGACATCAAATAACAGTGTCCAAAAAGGGTGGGGATCCCAACAGGCAACAGTGCACAAATTAAACCACTGCAGCTTGCAGAACTTTGCTGCCAAAAACAGCATCCGCTGAGGCCCACACATCAACCTTATAAAACTTGGAAAAAGTATGAACAGAAGACCAAGTAGCAGCCTTACAAACTTGTTCAACAGAGGCTTGGTGCTGAAACGCCCAGGAAACCCCAACAGCACGAGTAGAATGAGCAGTGATCTGGAAAGGGGGATCCCTCCCCTTAGCAGAATAGGCCCTAATATCCAAATTATCCATTTACTAATGGTAGACTTGACGGGCGCCAAACCCTTCTTGGGCCCAGAGGGCACCACAAAAAAGGCGTCCGTCTTCCGGAATGGCGAAGTAGCCACCAGATAGTACTTTACACATCTAACGTTGTCCAGAGAGTGCAAGGCCCTCTCCTTATCATTGCTAGGTTTAGGACACAATGAAGGAAGCACAATGTCCTGATTGAGGTGAAAGGCAGAGACAACCTTTGGCAAGAAGTCTGGTTTAAAACGGAAAACCACCTTGTCCTGATGTCTCTCAAAATAGGGGGCCTGAATGGGCAGAGCCGCCAACTCAGAAACAAGTCGAACAGAGGTGATAGCCACCAAAAAGGCAACTTTTAAGGTAAAAATGGATAGTGCACTGGTTCAAAAGGAGGACCCTGAAGGGCAGACAATACCAAATTTAAATCCCAAACAGGTAACATGGGTTTGCAAGGAGGGCGCACGAGTGACCCCCTGAAAAAAAGGTCTTAACCAAAGGATGAAGAGCGAAAGATCTCTGAAAGAAAACCGCCAGAGCGGACACATGCCCCTTAAGAGTGCTAAGCTGAAAACCCATGTCCAGACCATGCTGAAGAAACTCCAAAATCCGAGGAATGGAAAACACCCGACAAGGAAAGGCCCTAGCCTCACACCAATCAATGTAGGTCCGCCAGGTCCGGTAGTAGATATTAGAAGATTTTTTCCTAGTCCTGACAAGAGTCTGGACAACGGCTTCAGACAAAACCTTTTCCTTTAAGATGAAGGGTTCATTAGCCACGCCGTCAAAGCCAGCGTTTGTAAATTGGGGTAACAAAGCTGACCTTGTGTGATCAGATCCGGAACCGGAGGCAGCCTGAATTGATCGACCGCCAGCCGGACGACGTCTGCGAACCACACCTGTCTTGGCCACCTTGGGGCCACCAGGATTGCTGGCACACCTTCTTGAGCCAGCTCGAGTACCACCTTGCCCACTATGGGAAAAGGAGGAAACAGATACAGGAGACCGAGCTCCCGCCAGGACAGAGACATGGCATCCACTGCCAGAGCCAGAGGGTCCTGGGACAGAGACACAAATGCTGGAAGCTTGTGATTATGACAAGAGGCAAACAGATCCACCTCTGGACTCCCCCACCTGCGACAGAGGGATAGAAATACCTTGTTGCTGAGGGACCATTCCCCCCCGTCGAGAGGTCCCTCTGCTCAGGGAGTCTGCTTCCAGGTTCTCCACCCCCGGAATGAAGACTGCCGAAATGCACGGAACATTGCTCTCGGCCCAAGCAAGAGTCATAGACACCTCCCGGAGGGCACTCCGGCTGCGAGTCCCTCCTTGGTGATTGATGTAAGCGACCGCTGTCCGATTGTCGGAGCGAACCTGAACTGGTAAGCCCTGAAGGTGATGTGTCAGGTGCGACAGCACCAACCGAACCGCCCTGAGCTCCAGAATGTTGATGGGGATATGGGCCTCCTGAGGACCCCACAGCCCCTGGAACTGACGTTCCCTCCAGAAGCCTCCCCAGCCTGACAGACTGGCATTCGTGGTGACCGTCTCCCAACAGGGCGCAAGAAAGGACCTGCCCCCAGGAGATTCCTCTGGTCCATCCACCACTGGAAGGACTGCCGGACAAGAGGGGACAGAACACAAGTCTGATCCAGAGACAGAGGACATTTATCCCAAACCGATAGAAGATGGAGCTGAAGGGGTCTCATGTGAAACTGAGCAAATGGCACTGCCTCGAAGCAAGCCACCATCAGTCCTACCAGCCTCATGCATTGCCTAATGGACAGACGAGGGCTGGACAGAAGAAGACGAATTAATGTCTGAAGAACGTCCACCTTCGGCTGGGGTAGGAACACCCTGGTCTGAAAGGTATCCAGAGTCATGCCCAGGAACAAAGCCACCCTTGACGGGGATAGAGAGGACTAGGGGTAAATGATTACCCCCCCGAACCTCTCCAGTAGCGACACCACCGGCCTGGTGTCCAGCTCCGCATGGTGGATAGAGGATGATGTAATGAGAAGGTCGTCCAGGTAAGGCAATATGCAAATGCTCTGAACTCTGAGAAGGGCCATCACGCCCGCCAATACCTTGGTGAACACCCTGGGCGCCGAATTCAGCCCGAATGGAAGAGCCACAAACTGGTAGTGCTGGTTGTCTACCACAAACCTGAGGAACCTCTGGAGTCCCGGGAAAACCGGCACATGAAGGTAAGCGTCCTTGATAACTATTGAGGTCATAAAGTCCCCCGGATGCAGTGAGTAGACAGCAGAATGCAGAGTCTCCATGCGAAATTTCCTGGTTCTGATGAACCAGTTGAGAGTTTTCAAGTCCAAAATGGGCCTTATGGAGCCAACTTTTTTGGGGACCGTAAAGAGGCTGGAAAAGTAACCCAGACCTCTCTCTGTGGGGGGAACCGGACAAACTACCCCCATATTGCAAAAGTTTTGCACCGCCAAAAAAAAGGCCCTGTGCCGCCCCTGGGTCCGACGGAATCTTGGAGGAGGCCGGCATGCAATCTCCAGCTTGTACCCAGAGGAAATTACCTCCCGGATCCAGACATCTGTAACCTCTAGGGTCCAGACCCGAGCAAAGAGCCGCAACCGTCCCCCCACCCGCAAGGGTGAGGGCGCCCCTTCATTGCTAAGCGGGCTTGGCAACGGACTTGGGTTTAGTACCCCAGGAAGTCCCAAGGTCGGGCACGTCCTCTGCCCCTACCCCAGGAATCTCCTTGGAATGCAGTGAAAAAGGTTCCACTGCCTGACCGAGAGCCACGAAAAGAGGAGTTGAATGAGCCGGAACCCCGAAAGGACCGGCGCTGCTTCTTGCGTTGAGGAAACTTACCCACTTTGGCAACAGAGTCTAAACGATCACCAAACAGGCGCAGACCCACGAAGGGAAGTCCTGTGAGCGCCTTCTTAGCAGCAACATCGGCTGCCCACTGGCGCAACCAGACCGATCGGCGTATAGCAACCTGCAATGCCGAAGTCCTGCTACACATACGGATAGTATCATCCAAGGCAGATACGACAAAAGCAATGAACATCTCACAATGAGTCAAGGCTGTAAACTCTTCACTGCAAGGATCTAATTGGGAACCTTCCAAAAAGGCCCCTAATTAGAGCTCTAGTAGCCACGGCCGTGAGCGCAGAAGCACAAACCGGGCGCAAGGCCGAACCCACACAAGCAAAGGCATGCAAAGCCAATTGAACTAGACGTCGGTCCTCACTATCCTTTAAGGTAGTGGAAACCGGGGTATGCACGACAGAAGTATTAGACAAAAACCAGGACGGGCGAGTCAACCAGCGTTTAACCACATCAACAGGAAAAGCATACTTTCTATCCCACTGTGAGGGATACCAGGGAGCCGGCTACGCTTTTTCCATTCCTTAAGAATCAGATTGGAGTTCCCGGATCAGAAGAATTTTAACAAACAGGGTTTGGCAGTTCCAAAAAAAAAAAAAAATAATTCCCCCCACTGCGGAGGGGCTTCCGCAGGAGGGGAAATGGCAAGTACCTCAAAAATTTGAGTAAGGAGCCTATGGGTGTCGACAGTATCCCCGCGCTCTGGGCCGGCATCAGCGCCAGAGTACTGCCGATCCTCAGACGAGTCAGAGTCTGGGAAAAGTTCCCCTTCCTCAAGCGGGGAACAATCAGACCAGTCAAAGGGTGGCCCCGCCCCCTTCCAAGCTGGCCGACGGCGCTCCCAGCCAAAGGGAGTAAGAAAAACGAGCGCGCTATTAGTAGGGGGCGGGCAGCACCAGGCGCGCCAAGCGCCACACCCCGCCCCCTCCTCAGACCGAGCTCCCCCGCAAGCTGCGGAGCCGGCCACAGCCTAGGAACGGCCCACAGCGCTACCGGCCGGGCCGCGGCCAGGTCAAAAAGTACACAAGCATAATACACAAACACTCACACGCCCAATAAAGACGTGGGAAGCATTTGGTCACGTGAAATGGTTTTGTGAGGGGAGATGAGGGAGAGATTATAGGCCCCCCCCCCCCTGCCATCCGGGAAAAGGGGGGTAACGGGGGGGAAGCCGATAGCTGCAACTTAATAGTTAAGCGAGGGCTATGAAATGGACAGGGCATCCCAAACCAGGCTCACCAACCTGGTAGCCGCCTACCCCCTGTTATGGGGTCTCACGGAGGAGCAAGGCTCCTATAAGTACACCTGCTAAGGTGTATCCTACCCTCACCCGGACCTGCAGCCTAGGCTGGGAGGCATAGGGGTTTAAAATTAATTAGGTCCGGGCAGATATAGGGACAAAGATGGCCAGGTGTGGACCCGGCGTAACTGCAAAGAAGAGACAGCCATCTTCTGACTTGCTCGCCGACTCCTGCAGAGAATACTGGGGAATGTGTGGGAGGTCCCAGGTATTTATGGACCGGGAGGGGCTTCTTTTTCTAGTCATCTCTGCAGAAGTTCACCCTCTACTGGACCATAACCCACGTGTAATTAATCTTCCGAAGCAGGGTGTGAGACATACTTGGAATATTTAAATTGCCAAACACGCTATTTATACACAACTAATGAAGCCCCATTGAAATGTATTAGAGAGCACTACAGAGCGACAGGTACTTCATGGCGATGCTAAGCCTAGAGCACCACCGCTATACACTGAGCCACCTGGATTAATACATGTGACACTACATGGCGCTGTTAGATGCGCTCAGCAGATTCACTTTCTTAAATGTAGTTCTGTGTACAGTGCCCGGCGTTGACCAGGCGCTGCCTGTCGCTACGAAGCACTACCTGGCGCTATCCCTTCTTAAATAACCCCCTTAGTCATTAGTTGTTTCAGTAATTAGTTGTCTAGCTGCATGCACATGAGTTAAATTAAAAAAAAAGTTCCCTGTATGAGCCATGAAAATACCAAATGGGTATTATAAGTATGTCACACACCCCGCTTCAGAATAGTCATTACACTTGGGTTATACTGACCTGTAGAGGGCGATCTTGCAGAGATGTAATGAAAAAAAGGGAGCCCCTCCCGGTCCATAAATACCTGGAACCTCCCACTCATTCCCCAGTATTAAGACAGCAGTAAGGAAAAAGGGACCAGGAAGAGCCAATTATAACCAGTAACAGTAAAAAAGGTTCACCATATAAAGGATCCAGAATACCAAAGGGCGGGGTGAAGCGGGGTGTGTGACATACTTATAATACCCATTTTACAGGTGAGTAATCACAAAATGGTATTATTCTAAGTATGTCACACACCCCGCTTCAGAATAGTCTTTACACTTGGGACATCCAATAGCAGTGTCCATAAAGGGTGGGATCCAAACACAGCAATAACGCACAACTTAAACCACTGCAGTTTGCAGAACTTTGCGGCCAAAAACAGCATCCGCTGAGGCCCGCACATCAACCTTATAAAACTTGGAAAAAGTGTGAACAGAAGACCAAGTAGCAGCCTTACAAACTTGTTCAACAGAGGCCTGGTGCTGAAAAGCCCAGGAAGCCCCAACAGCACGAGTAGAATGAGCAGTAACACGAAAAGGAGGAACCTTCCCCTTGGCAGAATAGGCCCCAACAATGGCCTGGTGAATCCATCTACTAATGGAAGACTTGGCGGGCGCCAAACCTTTCCTAGGCCCGGAAGGCACCACGAAAAAAGCATCAGTCTTACGAAAGGAAGAAGTAGTCATCAAATAGTACTTCACACAGCGAACCACATCCAAGGAATACAAGACCCTCTCCTTGTCATTGCTGGGCTTAGGACACAAGGAGGAAAGAACAACATCCTGATTCTGTCTTGAAGCGGAAAACAACTTTGTCCTGATGCCTCTCAAAGTAAGGGGCCTGAATGGACAAGGTCGCCAACTCTGAGACACGCCGAACTGAGGTGATAGCGACCAGAAAAGCAACCATCTGAGTAAGCATAGAAAGAGGAATATCCTGCAATGGCTCAAAAGGAGGACCCTGAAGGGCAGAAAGAACCAAGTTCAAGTCCCAAACTGAGAGCAGAGGCTTCCTAGGAGGTCGCACATGCGTAACCCCCTGGAAAAAGGTCTTAACCAAAGGATGAAGAGCAAAAGACCTTTGAAAGAAAAACGCCCTTTCAAAGTACTAAGCTGGAACCCCAAGTCCAGACCGTGTTGCAGAAAATCCAAAATCCTAGGAATAGAAAACACCCTGCAAGGCAAGGCCCTAGCCTCACACCAATCAATATAACACCTCCAAGTCCTATAATAGATGGTAGAGGAAGACCGCTTCCTAGCCTTATCAAGAGTCTGAATCACAGCATCAGAAAGACCTTCCTCTCTTAAGATGGAGGTTTCAGCAGCCACGCCGTCAAAGCCAGCGTTGGTAAATTGGGGTAAAGTAGTTGACCCTGAGTGAGCAGATCCGGCAGAAGGGGCAGATTGAACTGATCCACCGCCAGCCGAAAGAGGTCTGCGAACCAAACCTGCCTTGGCCATCTTGGAGCCACCAGAATTGCTGGCGCCCCTTCTAGTGCCAACCTGCGCACCACCATGCCCACCATAGGGAACGGAGGGAACAGGTACAGGAACCCCAGATCCCTCCAGCTCAGAGACATGGCATCCACTGCCAGAGCCAGAGGATCCCGCGAGAGAGACACAAACGCTGGAAGCTTGTGATTGTGACGAGAGGCAAAGAGATCCACCTCCGGAGTCCCCCACTTGTGGCAAAGTGACCGAAAAACCTTGGGATTGAGAGACCATTCCCCCCGGCGAGATGAGCACCTGCTCAGTGAGTCCGCCTCCATGTTCTCCACACCCGGAATGTACACTGCCGAAATGCATGGGACATTGCACTCCGCCCAGGCAAGAATCAAGGACACTTCCCTGAGGGCACTCCTGCTGCGAGTCCCTCCCTGGTGATTGATGTAGGCGACCGCCGTCCGATTGTCCGACCGAACTTGAACCAGTAAGCCCTGCAACTGAAGAGTCAAGTGAGACAGAACCAACCTGACGGATCTCAGCTCCAAAACATTGATGGGATCGTGAGCCTCCTGAGGCCCCCACAGTCCCTGAAACTGAAGATCCTTCCAGAAACCCCCCCCCCCAACCTGACAGCCTGGCATCCGTGGTGACTGTCTTCCAACGAGGGGTCAGAAAATACCATTTTGTGAGTACTCACCTGAAAAATGGATATTGTTGGTGTGCCACACACCCCGCTTCACTTTTGAATATTCTTCACTTAATGGGTTAACTCACCGCCAGGTGACGTAGTGCAGAGAGGAAGTCTTGTAACGAGCCCCCTTCCGGCCTATATATATACCTGGTACCTCCCTTCAATCACCAGTATATTAAAAAAGCAGAAAGACAAGGTACCAGTATTCCACCGGTAACCTCAAAATCAATTTGATATAAACAAAAAGCTTCACCATATAAAGGCTTCGGAAATGAAGCGGGGTGTGTGGCACACCAACAATATCCATTTTTCAGGTGAGTACTCACAAAATGGTATTATTCTTGGTGTGCCACACACCCCGCTTCACTTTTGAATATTCTTCACTTAATGGGACATCCAAAAGCAGTGTCCACAAAGGATGGGCATCTCAAGGCCAGGTGAAGCATAACTTAAATGACTGCAGTCTGCAGAACTTTGTGGCCAAAAACAGCATCCGCTGAGGCTCGCACATCAACTTTGTAAAACTTAGAAAAGTATGAACAGAAGACCAAGTGGCGGCCTTACAAACTTGTTCAACAGAAGCTTGGTGCTGAAAAGCCCAAGACGCCCCAATGGCGCAAGTAGAATGAGCAGTGATACGAAAAGGGGGAACTTTCCCCTTAGCAGAATAGGCCGCAGTAACGGCCTGACGTATCCACTTGCTAATGGCAGATTTGGCTGGTGCCAAACCCTTCTTAGGCCCATGGGGCACAACAAAAAAGGAATCCGTCCTACGAAAAGGAGACGTGATAATCAAGTAGTACTTAACACAGCGTACTACATCCAAACAATGCAAAACCCTCTCTTTGTCATTCTTAGGATTAGGACACAAGGAGGGAAGAACAATATCTTGGTTCAAATGAAAATCAGAAACAACCTTAGGAAGAAAGTCTGGCTTGAACCGAAAGACCACTTTATCCTGATGCCTCTCAAAGTAAGGCGCCTGGATAGACAAGGCCGCCAACTCCGAGACACGCCGGACCGAAGTGATCGCTACCAAGAAGACAATCTTCTGAGTCAGGGTAGACAAAGCAATATCTTGCAAAGGCTCAAAAGGAGGAGCCTGAAGAGCAGAAAGAACCAAATTCAAATCCCAAACCGGGAGTAATGGTTTCCTGGGAGGCCGCACATGCGAAACCCCCTGGAAAAAAGTTTTAACTAAAGGCTTAAGCGCAACACGCTTCTGAAAAAAGATAGATAAGGCAGAGACTTGCCCTTTCAACGTACTTAGCTGAAGACCAGAGTCCAGCCCTGATTGTAAAAACTCCAGAATCCTGGAGACCGAAAAGACCCTACAAGGAAAAGATCTTATCTCACACCAAGCGATATAGGCTTTCCAAGTCCTATAGTAGATGATGGAAGAAGACCTCTTCCGGGCACTGATCAGAGTCTTAATGACTGAATCCGAAAGACCCTCCTCCTTCAGGATGGAGCTTTCAGCAGCCAGGCCATCAAACCCAGCGCTGGTAAATTGGGGTAACACAATTGACCCTGAGTGAGCAGAGCGGGCCGAAGAGGCAGAACGAACTGGTCCACTGCCAGCCGAACGATGTCTGCGAACCTCACTCGCCTTGGCCACATTGGGGCCACGAGAACGGCGGACACCTTTTCCAGAGCCAACTTCCGAAGCACCCTGCCCAGCATGGGCATCGGAGGAAACAGGTATAGAAATCCCAGAACTTCCCAGCTCAGGGACATGGCGTCCACTGCCAGAGCCAGAGGATCCTGGGAGAGCGACACGAAGTTCGGGAGCCTGCGAGAGGCAAACGGGTCCACCTCCGGGGTCCCCCATCAGAGACACAGTGAGCGAAACACCCGAGGATGGAGAGCCCATTCTCCCAGACGGGGAGAGCCCCTGCTCAACCGGTCTGCTACCTGGTTCTTCACCTCTGGAATGTAAACCGCCGAGAGACAAGGAACATGGGACACCGCCCAGGTCAGGATCAGGGACACTTCCCTGAGAGCACTCAGACTGCGAGTCCCTCCCTGATGACCGATGTAAGCAACTGCTGTTTGATTGTCTGAACGCACCTGGACCGGAAGGCCCAGAACGTGCTGAGTCAGGAGAGCAAGCACCCGACGGATGGTTCTCAGTTTCAGAATATTGATGGGTAAGTGGGCCTCTTGAGGTCCCCACTGCCCCTGAAACTGCAGCTCCTTCCAGAATCCGCCCCATCCCGACAGACTGGCGTCCGTGGTGACAATTTTCCAAAGGAGGGTCAGGAAAAACCTGCCCTACACCTGATTGGTCGAGACCAACCACCACAGGAGAGACTGCCGGACCCGGGAGGACAACTGGAAGGACTGATCCAGCGACCGAGGCTGCTGGTCCCAAGACGCTAACAGAAAAAGCTGAAGCGTTCTCGTGTGAATTTGGGCAAAAGGAAGAAACACTCTGTGTTGATGAGAGTCCAGGCCGGGACGAACCGACCCATCTTTCTCGGGGACTCGAATTCCAGGTCGTAACCGGCCGACACTACCTCCTGGATCCATCTGCCTGGAACCACTTGGTTCCAAACCTGGGAGAAGTGTCGCCATAGTCCCCCCACCCGCACGGGTGAGGGCAGCCCCTCATTGCTGAGAGGGCTTATCAGCAGGTTTGGGCTTGGTGCCCCAGGACTGAGTGGGCCGGCCACGGCCCCTTCCCCCGAGTCCAACCTGCACCTCTGGCAGCGGGAAAGGAAGCCCCCCTGCCCGCTCTGAATCCTCGAAAGGAAGGCCTACCGGAACCTGCCCCCCTAAAGGGGCCACGAGGCCTCCTGCGTTGTGGCATCTTACCACCCTTTGCGACTGAATCAATTTTCTCCCTAAACAGACACAACCCCAAAAAGGGGAGAGCTGTGAGCACCTTCTTAGGAACTGCGTCCGCCGACCACTGACGCAGCCATACTGACCGGCGAATAGCCACCAGCATAGCCGCTGCCTTGCTACTCATAGCCAGCGCATCGTCCTGAGCGGATAGGACATAGGACACAAAAGATTCACACTGCTTAAGCACAGTAAACTGTTTACAAGCGGGATTGAGATCCTCATATAGCCCCTGAATTAAAGACCTAATCGCCAATAGAAGAAGGGCTGAAGCACACACCGGGCGCAACGCTGACCCGGAATAAATAAAACCATGGCGCGCGTATTGGTCAATCCGACGATCTTCCCCATTAGGGACAGTGGTCTCAGCAGACTGTACCATAGCCGTGCTGGAGAGCCCTAGCACAGGGGTATCGACGTCAGGAGGGACAGACCAAAGCTTTACCAACTCTGGCGGAAAAGGATAACGCTTTTCCCAACTGGAAGGGATTCCAGATAACCGCATGGGATGTTCCCATTCCTTAAGGACCACCCTCTCAAAGTGGTGTTGTCTGGGAAAAACCCAACGCGGCTGAGGCTCCTTAAACAACTGACCCTTTGGCAGGGTGACAGCCTCAGGTGGACATAAATTCAAAATTTTAAACATTTGAGCCAGAATGGAGGGGGTGTCAAAAACAACCCCCTCCGACCAATCGCCAATCGCATCAGCCTCAAGCTGAGGCTCACATAACTCGTCCTGTGGAGCCGAAGGTACCGGAGTCAGGTGCCTCCGTTTTGCAGCAGCCTTTAACCCTGCTTTAACGGGCACTACTTTCCGGGGGCTGGCCGACCGCGCCGCCACCTCGGACTGTGAATCCCCACTTTTGACAGTGTCATGCGGGGTCCGGAACAGGGAGGGCGAGGTAGGCAATGATGAAGGTTGCAATGGGCCAGCAGCCGAAGCAACAGACTGGCGCGCAATGCTCTGCTTTGCACAAGGGATGCAAATAAAGACATCATCAGCTGGGAGTAGATCCTCATATAGCCCCTCAACTTACGCACCCCCCGAATGGCTCAGAAGCCTCCATATGGTGATTTATGGTATTTGCAATTTTTGGGCTTTAAGGCATAAGCCAACCCGGGATGCCCCCTTATTTGTAAATGTCCCGGAAGGGAGGATTTTTATTTATATATATATATATTTTTTTTTTTTTTTTAAAAAGGAAGGTCCCCCTTAATAATCTATATATAAATATAGATTGTATATATATATATATATATATATATATATATATATATATATATATATATATATATATATATACAATTTTTTTTTTTTTCCTTTTATATATATTTTTTTTTTAAATATATGTACGCAAGTATATATAAATAAATATGTCCCAATTTAGGAGAAAAAGAGACTAGCCAGGCAATAAAGAACTGGGAGGCTACTAATTGAAGGAATCCCAGGATCTGTGGGGGAAAAAACAACCATCAGTAAAAAAAAAAAAACCCAGAAACCAATGGCAACATGCAATATAACATACATACACAGCACCAAGTGCTTTGAAGAGGCAATAAAACTGGCCTCTGATTTTCCTCCTTATATATTTTTCCCTTTTTTTTTTTTTTTTTTAAACAAAAGTATATTTCCATTAAATATATTACTTTTTAATAAACAGTCAAACCCATAAAAATAGAGACGGCCCCACCAGGTGAGGCCGCTTACCTGCCCCAGTAAGGCTTACAAAAGCCCAGCACCCAACCAAAGAGGTGGTGGAGACAGGCAGAAAATGTCAGCTAAGGCGGGAGTGGCCGATTAAAACAAAGGAGAAAAGCGGAGGGGGGGAGGGGAGCTGGATAAGGTGAGAAAAGCGCAGGCAGCCAAAAGCAAGCCTGACACCATACAGCCTGCCCCGGTCACCCCTAAAGCTCTGGCTCTACAGGCCAGCAGCAGCAGCCCGCAAAACAGAGACTGCCATATAAGGAGGAATCAAAGTCAGGCCATATGCACACTCACTTGCAGTGCAGCCTGACAACGTTGAAATAAGCAAAACACATGAACATACAGTAAACCATACACACAATACACATCCCTCTACCCCCCCCCCCCCCCCCCCCCCCAATAGTGAAGGGAGAAGGGATCGTAACGGGAGAGAAAGGGGCTACGGGGACCCTCGGGACAGGGGTATCCCATTTCCGGATCACCATGCCGGATAGCCGCATTGCTATAAATGAACACCCATATAACAAAAGCTATGCAAAAATGTGTAAATTTAATCCACGTGATAAAATAGTGCACAACAGATATACATGCAATCGGTTGTATCCACAGCAATAAGTAGTATTCTAGATACTTGCATAGTCTGTACAGTAGCTGCCTGTCCAGACATCTATCACTTGATGGATTTAAGCAGGGTTGGAGCACCATGGAACAATAGAGTCACAGTAAGAGTACATTAAGGTCTATGCAAATGGTGAAGATACCAAAAATACATGTGGTCAGTTCCATACAGTGCTTATATCTCCCCTTTAACAATTATGCATAACATCAGTATAACGCAGCTTCATAAGTAAATGAGATAAACAAGCAAATAAAGACAAAGAGATCAGGCAGTACCTAGTGGATATTTGACACCATGAACCCCAACGTTTCGGTAGTTATACCTTCATCAGGAGGATATGCTGTACCCTTTCCTTGTGAGGACCGGTTTTTATAGTGTATGCACAGCTCCAGCTAGATGGCGCACACCAGGAGCGCGCCTATTGGCGCCCTGTGATGACGTCATCATCGGTCACTCAGTCTGATCCCGGCCGCACTGGGGTGTGACAAAAGATAAGCCAGTACTCCCAGATGTGGTGCTTGGGGTCAGTTGAATGCCGTTCCCTAGCATCAAGTTATAATAAACAGCATTTGTGAGCCATTAGCGGGGAAAAAAGTACTACGGTCGCCGATTAATAGTCCCAATTCATGTATTATCGTCTATGGCTCCAAGAAAATGGCCGCCGCTCCACATCCGGCGGAAGTGACTCCGACTCTGTGTAATGCTTTAAGTCTGTCAAAAGGTTGAAAGCCGCCTCAACAGCGTCATGCGCTATAGTAGATGTGGCGTCAGAGTCCTTAGTAACCGAGGATCGCGTTTGCGCTGTTGTAAATGTCAGCTGCCTTCACGCTGTCAGAGAGCTATGCAGACGTGGGCGTGGCTTCTCCAGCGCGCAGCCTCAGTTCAGGTCTGGAAAATCCTCTGGCTCAGTTATAGTTAGATACACTGTGTGCATGCGTCCCCGTGTTATTGAGCAATAGTAGTGCTGGAGCATTAATATACGCCGGAGCCGTGCTGGTTTGCAGATTACATCTGTTAATAAAGACCAAAGTGAATTATAAAGTGACGAGTGAAACCTTATTAAAAACAAGAAGGATACTTGTAGGGGTGTTGCTCCCTTATAAATAGGGACACAACACTCCCAATTCTGAGCACAATACTCAAGCTCTAGTGTGTAATTAATATCTGGAACATTATAGTACATAACTAATAACACAGGAAGTAGTATCCTGTGTTGTCAATCTGCAAAGCTGGATTCAATAGAACACTGAATAGTCCATTTCCTCGTTTAGACCCCAAGGTTGTTTAGTCTGTAATTCAAAAATCCAGAATAATTCACGTTGCAGTAATCTCTTGTTTAAGTCCCCTCCCCTCCTAGATTTTTTAATCACCTCTGTTACCAGGAATTTGAGTTGGCTTATATGATGTCCTTCCGACAAAAAGTGTCTGGCAATGGGTGATTCCAGTCTAGAGTTCCTTATATCGGAACGGTGTTCACTAATGCGGTTCCGAATTTCCCTAGTTGTTTTACCCACATAACCCTTCCCGCAGGGGCATTTAAGCAGATATATTACATTAGTGGTAGAGCAGTTTGCAAAATCTCTCAAGTGGTAAGTTCTCCCTGTCCTAGGATGTGTGAAAGATGTGGTTTTTTGGACAAAGTTGCATTGGGCGCAATGTCCACATGCAAACATACCTACAGGTTTCTGCAGATCAGTCAACCAATTGCTCCTCGTCTGGATGGATTCTGTCTGGAAGTCAGTTTTCACCAGGCGGTCTCTTAGGTTTGGTGCCCGTTTGTGTGCAAACACAGGTGGTTCTTTGAAATGTGCGGATAAGCTATGATCGCTGTTAAGAATATGCCAATGTTTGCGCACTATGGCTTTAACCCGTTGGGAAATCCCAGAGTAGGTAAGTACCAGGGGAATTCTGTTACTAGTGTTTTTACCTTTAAAGCGTAGTAGAGTACTTCTATCAATTGCTCGTGCTCTGGTCTGTGCAGTTTGTAGGTCTGTCAGGTTGTAACCCCTGGTCAGCAGATCCTGGATCAGCTCCCCTGATTTGCGATCAAACTGTGCGTCTGTGGAGGTGATCCTCCTTATTCGAATAAACTGGCTGTAAGGAAGTGATTGTATAAGATTACGAGGGTGGTAACTCTCGGCATGCAAAAAGGTAACCCGATCTGTGGGTTTCCTAAATACGTCTGTCGTGATTTGTCCATTTTCTAATGTCACCTGTACATCCAGGAAGTGTACAGACCTTGTACTCTGTTCTAAGGAAAAAGAGATAGTCGGGAGACAGTGATTGAGGTATAGATGGAAATTGGTAAGGGATTCAGCATCACCTTGCCACAGTATAAAAATATCATCTATAAACCTCAACCAAAGAAGTATATGGGAGTGATAATCAGTGGATGTATATACATATTTTGTTTCAAAACTTGACATGTATAGATTTGCATAGCTGGGGGCTACATTGGAGCCCATTGCTGTGCCCTGTATTTGAAAGTAGAATTGTTGATCAAATAGGAAATAATTTTTATGTAGAATAATGTGTAATAGCTGTAGAAGAAACTCCTGCATAGGACCCGTGATTTCTGTGGTGAGTAATGCTTCTCTTATGGCTGCTATGCCTGCGATGTGCGGAATTGAAGTGTAAAGGCTTGTCACATCCATGGTGACAAGAATACAATTCTCAGGGATCTGTCCTAAAGAAGTTAAATGATTGAGGAAATTTGTGGTATCCTGTATGTATGACTTGGTAGTGAGCACCAAAGGTTGGAGGATTTGATCTAAAAATACTGCCAATGGTTGGAATATCGAGTCCGTACCTGATACTATAGGGCGCCCTGGTGGTTTGTGTAACCTTTTATGTATTTTAGGAAGTACGTAGAACAGCGGTATGAGGGGGTAGTCGGTAATTAAAAATTTCTTAAGCTTGTCATCTATGAGTGTAGTCTCATAAGCAGCATTGATGACCCTATCTATCTGTATTTTGATCTGAGCTGTGGGATCCTGAGATATTGGGACATACACCGACCTATCGCTAAGTTGTGATACGATTTCCTCTTGATAATCTAAAGAGTTCATAATCACAATCGCCCCTCCCTTATCCGCGGGTTTAATGGTTATGTTCCTGTTATCCCTTAGACTGGTAATTGCTTGTTTCTCTTTAATGCTCAAGTTATGTTGTTGTTTTGATTTAGGGATCTTCATTTTCTCAAATTCTTGCTGTACTAGGCTAATAAATGTTTCAACAGCATGAGAGGATGTTGGGGGTTGCCATTTGCTTTTGGGTTTGCACATGGTTAAATCTATACCCGGTAAGGTGGGAATAGTATGTGGGATGCTATTGGGATGTTGTGAAAAGAAGGCCTTAATTCTAATATTCCGAAAGAACCTCTGCAAGCCTATTTCTAGATCAAAAAGATTACCCTGATTAGTAGGGGAGAAAGATAGACCACGTGAGAGTACCTTATGTTCTATGGGTGTAAGCGTATAGGCTGAGATGTTGATCACCGTGCTTGTCTGCTCCTCGTGTTGTACCGATTGCCCGGTGCTTGCTGTCGGTTCTGAGCTTGTCGAGGCCTTACGTCCCCTCCTTGTTTTCTTGTGTGTTTTGGACCTCCAGCAGGAGGTTGAGGTTCTAAAAAATCCTCGTTTGATGTAGATGAGGAGCTGCCTGTATCACTATCTGAGTGTTTATGAGTAGTCCGTGTATGTGGGGCCCTGTATTTCCGGAAGTCTCTCCAAGTGTAGACCCGGTCCTCTTGATAGTCAAGGGCGTCCCTACGATATTTATTTAATTTAAATTGTATTGTCTCCTGTTTGTACTGGTCCAAAGTGGCGTTACACGTGTCTAGGTAGGTTTTCAAGTCACTGGCAGTAAGGTTAGACTCCAATTGGGTTCTAAGTGATCTAACCGTGTCGTTGATAGTGGTTAATTCTGCCTGGATTCCTTTAATTGTTAGTGCCATAAGGTCTAGGCTACATTTATTCAATATTTTTTGCCAATCAGCAAGAAACTGCTTATTTTGTTGACAGAAAGTTGGTCTTGTAGAGAGGCGTAAGCCTCTCGGAATGCGTTTTGCCTTAAGATATTGTATAAGTGTGTCAGAATGTAATTGATATTGTATGTATTTCTTTGAAGAAAACTCAAACTGTTTTTTAAGAGAGGAGTGATCTAATAATAAGGGACTATCAGTCCTTGAGTATTGTGCAATGATGTCATCCACTTCTTGTTGGCTAAATGCCAAAGTACCTGCCTGTTGCTGAGTCAGGGAGTTAATGTCTTCGAAGGACATAGTACATGAGAGAGGGTGCAGACAACCTATTGAGTAGACAGATACATACAATATTAGAGATTTAGGTTATAGTCGCACACCATGTATATATAATGATAGCAGTAACATTAAATCAGGTTTGGGGTTCAATGAATAGCAGGGTGTGCCCACTCACTGCACACCTGTTTAGACTACTGTAAAATTCTGATAGCTATAAATGAACACCCATATAACAAAAGCTATGCAAAAATGTGTAAATTTAATCCACGTGATAAAATAGTGCACAACAGATATACATGCAATCGGTTGTATCCACAGCAATAAGTAGTATTCTAGATACTTGCATAGTCTGTACAGTAGCTGCCTGTCCAGACATCTATCACTTGATGGATTTAAGCAGGGTTGGAGCACCATGGAACAATAGAGTCACAGTAAGAGTACATTAAGGTCTATGCAAATGGTGAAGATACCAAAAATACATGTGGTCAGTTCCATACAGTGCTTATATCTCCCCTTTAACAATTATGCATAACATCAGTATAACGCAGCTTCATAAGTAAATGAGATAAACAAGCAAATAAAGACAAAGAGATCAGGCAGTACCTAGTGGATATTTGACACCATGAACCCCAACGTTTCGGTAGTTATACCTTCATCAGGAGGATATGCTGTACCCTTTCCTTGTGAGGACCGGTTTTTATAGTGTATGCACAGCTCCAGCTAGATGGCGCACACCAGGAGCGCGCCTATTGGCGCCCTGTGATGACGTCATCATCGGTCACTCAGTCTGATCCCGGCCGCACTGGGGTGTGACAAAAGATAAGCCAGTACTCCCAGATGTGGTGCTTGGGGTCAGTTGAATGCCGTTCCCTAGCATCAAGTTATAATAAACAGCATTTGTGAGCCATTAGCGGGGAAAAAAGTACTACGGTCGCCGATTAATAGTCCCAATTCATGTATTATCGTCTATGGCTCCAAGAAAATGGCCGCCGCTCCACATCCGGCGGAAGTGACTCCGACTCTGTGTAATGCTTTAAGTCTGTCAAAAGGTTGAAAGCCGCCTCAACAGCGTCATGCGCTATAGTAGATGTGGCGTCAGAGTCCTTAGTAACCGAGGATCGCGTTTGCGCTGTTGTAAATGTCAGCTGCCTTCACGCTGTCAGAGAGCTATGCAGACGTGGGCGTGGCGCTCCTGGTGTGCGCCATCTAGCTGGAGCTGTGCATACACTATAAAAACCGGTCCTCACAAGGAAAGGGTACAGCATATCCTCCTGATGAAGGTATAACTACCGAAACGTTGGGGTTCATGGTGTCAAATATCCACTAGGTACTGCCTGATCTCTTTGTCTTTATTTGCTTGTTTATCTCATTTACTTATGAAGCTGCGTTATACTGATGTTATGCATAATTGTTAAAGGGGAGATATAAGCACTGTATGGAACTGACCACATGTATTTTTGGTATCTTCACCATTTGCATAGACCTTAATGTACTCTTACTGTGACTCTATTGTTCCATGGTGCTCCAACCCTGCTTAAATCCATCAAGTGATAGATGTCTGGACAGGCAGCTACTGTACAGACTATGCAAGTATCTAGAATACTACTTATTGCTGTGGATACAACCGATTGCATGTATATCTGTTGTGCACTATTTTATCACGTGGATTAAATTTACACATTTTTGCATAGCTTTTGTTATATGGGTGTTCATTTATAGCTATCAGAATTTTACAGTAGTCTAAACAGGTGTGCAGTGAGTGGGCACACCCTGCTATTCATTGAACCCCAAACCTGATTTAATGTTACTGCTATCATTATATATACATGGTGTGCGACTATAACCTAAATCTCTAATATTGTATGTATCTGTCTACTCAATAGGTTGTCTGCACCCTCTCTCATGTACTATGTCCTTCGAAGACATTAACTCCCTGACTCAGCAACAGGCAGGTACTTTGGCATTTAGCCAACAAGAAGTGGATGACATCATTGCACAATACTCAAGGACTGATAGTCCCTTATTATTAGATCACTCCTCTCTTAAAAAACAGTTTGAGTTTTCTTCAAAGAAATACATACAATATCAATTACATTCTGACACACTTATACAATATCTTAAGGCAAAACGCATTCCGAGAGGCTTACGCCTCTCTACAAGACCAACTTTCTGTCAACAAAATAAGCAGTTTCTTGCTGATTGGCAAAAAATATTGAATAAATGTAGCCTAGACCTTATGGCACTAACAATTAAAGGAATCCAGGCAGAATTAACCACTATCAACGACACGGTTAGATCACTTAGAACCCAATTGGAGTCTAACCTTACTGCCAGTGACTTGAAAACCTACCTAGACACGTGTAACGCCACTTTGGACCAGTACAAACAGGAGACAATACAATTTAAATTAAATAAATATCGTAGGGACGCCCTTGACTATCAAGAGGACCGGGTCTACACTTGGAGAGACTTCCGGAAATACAGGGCCCCACATACACGGACTACTCATAAACACTCAGATAGTGATACAGGCAGCTCCTCATCTACATCAAACGAGGATTTTTTAGAACCTCAACCTCCTGCTGGAGGTCCAAAACACACAAGAAAACAAGGAGGGGACGTAAGGCCTCGACAAGCTCAGAACCGACAGCAAGCACCGGGCAATCGGTACAACACGAGGAGCAGACAAGCACGGTGATCAACATCTCAGCCTATACGCTTACACCCATAGAACATAAGGTACTCTCACGTGGTCTATCTTTCTCCCCTACTAATCAGGGTAATCTTTTTGATCTAGAAATAGGCTTGCAGAGGTTCTTTCGGAATATTAGAATTAAGGCCTTCTTTTCACAACATCCCAATAGCATCCCACATACTATTCCCACCTTACCGGGTATAGATTTAACCATGTGCAAACCCAAAAGCAAATGGCAACCCCCAACATCCTCTCATGCTGTTGAAACATTTATTAGCCTAGTACAGCAAGAATTTGAGAAAATGAAGATCCCTAAATCAAAACAACAACATAACTTGAGCATTAAAGAGAAACAAGCAATTACCAGTCTAAGGGATAACAGGAACATAACCATTAAACCCGCGGATAAGGGAGGGGCGATTGTGATTATGAACTCTTTAGATTATCAAGAGGAAATCGTATCACAACTTAGCGATAGGTCGGTGTATGTCCCAATATCTCAGGATCCCACAGCTCAGATCAAAATACAGATAGATAGGGTCATCAATGCTGCTTATGAGACTACACTCATAGATGACAAGCTTAAGAAATTTTTAATTACCGACTACCCCCTCATACCGCTGTTCTACGTACTTCCTAAAATACATAAAAGGTTACACAAACCACCAGGGCGCCCTATAGTATCAGGTACGGACTCGATATTCCAACCATTGGCAGTATTTTTAGATCAAATCCTCCAACCTTTGGTGCTCACTACCAAGTCATACATACAGGATACCACAAATTTCCTCAATCATTTAACTTCTTTAGGACAGATCCCTGAGAATTGTATTCTTGTCACCATGGATGTGACAAGCCTTTACACTTCAATTCCGCACATCGCAGGCATAGCAGCCATAAGAGAAGCATTACTCACCACAGAAATCACGGGTCCTATGCAGGAGTTTCTTCTACAGCTATTACACATTATTCTACATAAAAATTATTTCCTATTTGATCAACAATTCTACTTTCAAATACAGGGCACAGCAATGGGCTCCAATGTAGCCCCCAGCTATGCAAATCTATACATGTCAAGTTTTGAAACAAAATATGTATATACATCCACTGATTATCACTCCCATATACTTCTTTGGTTGAGGTTTATAGATGATATTTTTATACTGTGGCAAGGTGATGCTGAATCCCTTACCAATTTCCATCTATACCTCAATCACTGTCTCCCGACTATCTCTTTTTCCTTAGAACAGAGTACAAGGTCTGTACACTTCCTGGATGTACAGGTGACATTAGAAAATGGACAAATCACGACAGACGTATTTAGGAAACCCACAGATCGGGTTACCTTTTTGCATGCCGAGAGTTACCACCCTCGTAATCTTATACAATCACTTCCTTACAGCCAGTTTATTCGAATAAGGAGGATCACCTCCACAGACGCACAGTTTGATCGCAAATCAGGGGAGCTGATCCAGGATCTGCTGACCAGGGGTTACAACCTGACAGACCTACAAACTGCACAGACCAGAGCACGAGCAATTGATAGAAGTACTCTACTACGCTTTAAAGGTAAAAACACTAGTAACAGAATTCCCCTGGTACTTACCTACTCTGGGATTTCCCAACGGGTTAAAGCCATAGTGCGCAAACATTGGCATATTCTTAACAGCGATCATAGCTTATCCGCACATTTCAAAGAACCACCTGTGTTTGCACACAAACGGGCACCGAACCTAAGAGACCGCCTGGTGAAAACTGACTTCCAGACAGAATCCATCCAGACGAGGAGCAATTGGTTGACTGATCTGCAGAAACCTGTAGGTATGTTTGCATGTGGACATTGCGCCCAATGCAACTTTGTCCAAAAAACCACATCTTTCACACATCCTAGGACAGGGAGAACTTACCACTTGAGAGATTTTGCAAACTGCTCTACCACTAATGTAATATATCTGCTTAAATGCCCCTGCGGGAAGGGTTATGTGGGTAAAACAACTAGGGAAATTCGGAACCGCATTAGTGAACACCGTTCCGATATAAGGAACTCTAGACTGGAATCACCCATTGCCAGACACTTTTTGTCGGAAGGACATCATATAAGCCAACTCAAATTCCTGGTAATAGAGGTGATTAAAAAATCTAGGAGGGGAGGGGACTAAAACAAGAGATTACTGCAACGTGAATTATTCTGGATTTTTGAATTACAGACTAAACAACCTTGGGGTCTAAACGAGGAAATGGACTATTCAGTGTTCTATTGAATCCAGCTTTGCAGATTGACAACACAGGATACTACTTCCTGTGTTATTAGTTATGTACTATAATGTTCCAGATATTAATTACACACTAGAGCTTGAGTATTGTGCTCAGAATTGGGAGTGTTGTGTCCCTATTTATAAGGGAGCAACACCCCTACAAGTATCCTTCTTGTTTTTAATAAGGTTTCACTCGTCACTTTATAATTCACTTTGGTCTTTATTAACAGATGTAATCTGCAAACCAGCACGGCTCCGGCGTATATTAATGCTCCAGCACTACTATTGCTCAATAACACGGGGACGCATGCACACAGTGTATCTAACTATAACTGAGCCAGAGGATTTTCCAGACCTGAACTGAGGCTGCGCGCTGGAGAAGCCACGCCCACGTCTGCATAGCTCTCTGACAGCGTGAAGGCAGCTGACATTTACAACAGCGCAAACGCGATCCTCGGTTACTAAGGACTCTGACGCCACATCTACTATAGCGCATGACGCTGTTGAGGCGGCTTTCAACCTTTTGACAGACTTAAAGCATTACACAGAGTCGGAGTCACTTCCGCCGGATGTGGAGCGGCGGCCATTTTCTTGGAGCCATAGACGATAATACATGAATTGGGACTATTAATCGGCGACCGTAGTACTTTTTTCCCCGCTAATGGCTCACAAATGCTGTTTATTATAACTTGATGCTAGGGAACGGCATTCAACTGACCCCAAGCACCACATCTGGGAGTACTGGCTTATCTTTTGTCACACCCCAGTGCGGCCGGGATCAGACTGAGTGACCGATGATGACGTCATCACAGGGCGCCAATAGGCGCGCTCCTGGTGTGCGCCATCTAGCTGGAGCTGTGCATACACTATAAAAACCGGTCCTCACAAGGAAAGGGTACAGCATATCCTCCTGATGAAGGTATAACTACCGAAACGTTGGGGTTCATGGTGTCAAATATCCACTAGGTACTGCCTGATCTCTTTGTCTTTATTTGCTTGTTTATCTCATTTACTTATGAAGCTGCGTTATACTGATGTTATGCATAATTGTTAAAGGGGAGATATAAGCACTGTATGGAACTGACCACATGTATTTTTGGTATCTTCACCATTTGCATAGACCTTAATGTACTCTTACTGTGACTCTATTGTTCCATGGTGCTCCAACCCTGCTTAAATCCATCAAGTGATAGATGTCTGGACAGGCAGCTACTGTACAGACTATGCAAGTATCTAGAATACTACTTATTGCTGTGGATACAACCGATTGCATGTATATCTGTTGTGCACTATTTTATCACGTGGATTAAATTTACACATTTTTGCATAGCTTTTGTTATATGGGTGTTCATTTATAGCTATCAGAATTTTACAGTAGTCTAAACAGGTGTGCAGTGAGTGGGCACACCCTGCTATTCATTGAACCCCAAACCTGATTTAATGTTACTGCTATCATTATATATACATGGTGTGCGACTATAACCTAAATCTCTAATATTGGATAGCCGCATTGCCCCACGCATGAGGTCGAGCGGAGGAGATAAGCTCCTAGGCACTTAAAGTGCCATCTACCATTTGCCCAGTGAGCAGCCTAGGCTGGGAGGCTTCCATTCCACCATCAAGGTATAAACACTCAAACCGGGCAGAAATAGACCAAAAGGGGGGTGCCGGGGTAAGACCCCGGCTACCTGTAAGCAGAAGACTTCAATCTTCTGTCTTGTCGTCCAGCAGAGAGAAAAATACTGGTGATTGAAGGGAGGTACCAGGTATATATAGGCCGGAAGGGGGCTCGTTACAAGACTTCCTCTCTGCACTACGTCACCTGGCGGTGAGTTAACCCATTAAGTGAAGAATATTCAAAAGTGAAGCGGGGTGTGTGGCACACCAAGAATAGCACCTGTCCCTCATCAGATTGCTTGTTTCCAGCCACCACCGAAGGGAATGCCGAACCCGGGGGGACATCAGAAAAGACTGATCCAATGACAGCGGACACCTGTCCCAAGTCGCTAAAAGATGGAGCTGGAGCGTCCTTGTTTGAAACTGAGCAAAGGGAACCGCCTCGAAGGAAGCCAACATCAATCCCACCAGTCTCATCCCCAGCCGGATGGATGGGCGAGGGTTGGACAGAAGAAGCTGAATCAACTCCTGAATCAACAGAACCTCGGGATGAGGGAGGAACACCCTGGTCTCAGAAGTATCCAGAGACATTCCCAGGAAAGACACCACCCTGGACGGGGAGAGGGAGGACTTGGGATAGTTGATCACCCAGCCGAATCTCTCCAGAGTGGATACCACAGCTCTGGTGTCTAGCTCCGCTTGGCTGTGAGAGGATGCCATAATGAGAAGGTCGTCCAGATATGCCACGATGCGAATACCCTGGGCTCTGAGGAGGGCCATCACCCCTGCCAGCACCTTGGTGAAAACCCTTGGAGCCAAGGTAAGGCCGAACGGAAGGGCCACAAACTGAAAATGCAGATTTTCCACCACAGGAACATGCAGATAAGCATCCTTGATGTCTATGGACGTCATGAAGTCCCCCTGACGAAGAGAATTGATGGCAGAGCGCAGTGTTTCCATGCGGAACTTCCGGGGATGGATAAACCTGTTGAGGAGCTTCAGATCCAAGATGGGATGGAGCCGTCCTTCTTGGGCAGTAGAAGCTCAGACCCCTTTCCAAGGAAGGCACCGGACAAATGACAGCCATGTCCAGAAGATTCTTTACTGCCGCCCGGAGCCCCTGCGTGGCCAGAGGGTTCGAAGGCACCCGAGACCTGAAGAATCTGGGAGGGGGCCGGATCTCGAACTCCAGCTTGTAACCGGAAGGCACCACTTCCAGAATCCATCTGTCTGAGACCTCCTGGTCTCAGACCTGGAAGAAGTGTCGCAGCCATCCCCCCACCCGCAAGGGTGAGGGCGTCCCCTCACTGCTGAGCTGGCTTGGCAGCTGGCTTGGGTTTGGAACCCCAGGTGTGACCTGGACGGGCACGTCCTCTGCCCCTGTTCCAGGAATCACCTCTGGAGGAAGAGAAGGCCAATCCCCTGCCAGCTCTGGCCCCACGAAAGGAAGGGTTAAAGGAGGCCGCCCCCCGAAAGGGACGACGCTGCTTCTTTTGCTGAGGTAACTTGCCACAAGGGAAGAGCCGTAAGCGACTTCTTAGCCACAAAATCAGCCGCCCACTGGTGCAACCAAACCGACCGCCGAATAGCCACAAGCAAGGCAGAAGTTCTACTACACATCACCATGGTGTCATCCAGGGTGGCTAACACAAAGGACATGAGCAACTCGCACCTCTTAAGGGCGGTGAACTCATCACTAGCCGGGTCAAGCCTGGGAGTAGTCACCAGGTCCCTAACAACCGACCTGGTAGCTACCGCCAAAAGTGCCGAAGCACAAACAGGCCGCAAGGCCGAACCGACACTGGCAAAGCCGTGACGAGCCATCTGATCAATGCGCCTGTCCTCGCCATCTTTTAAGGTGGTGGAGTCAGGAGAATGCAAAACAGAAGAATTAGACAACCCCAACACGGGGGCATCAACCTCGGGAGCGGACGACCAGAGCTTCACCGCGTCCACTGGGAAGGGGTATTTCTTATCCCAGCCCTGAGGAACACCCGGAAGCAGAGTAGGCCTCTCCCATTCCTTAAGAATAAGGCCATCAAAATGCTTTTCCAAGCGCGGCTTAGAAGTCCCAAAGAACTCCCCCTTCTGCGGAGGAGTCTCCTCTGGGGGAGAAATAGCCAGAACTTCGAAAAGATGAGCCAGGACCTTAGGGGTATCCATGGAAACCCCCTGTCCCTGCTCGGAATCAGCGCCCACAAATTGCTGATCATCAGAACCATCGGACCCTTCCTCTAGCGGGGAATAATCAGACCAGTCCAGTGAATCAAACTCATCAAAATCCAAGGCCGGTGCGGCTGGAGACAAGTGCATCCTCTTAGCCCGGGCCTTTCTGGTCACAGCGCTAGAAAATAATTTCTCAAGATTGGCCAATCTGGCACACACAGCAGATTGCGACTCCCCACCCGTGACAACACCACCTGGGGTACGGATCAGACGGGGAGGGGTAGGCGATGAGGCCGGCATCGCTGACCCAGACGCCTGGGACCCGGACTGCCGCGTTATAGCCTGCTGCGCACATGGTATACAAAGAAATACATCATCCCCCGTAAGGGATACCCCACACCCCATACACTACCGGGATTGCCCCGAGGGGAGCCCAAGCCCAGTATCCTGGCAAGCCTCTATATGGTGATTTTATTGGTAGTCGCAATGACCAAGGGAATTACGCAATATAAGCAACCCGGGATGCCCCTACTATGACCCGAGTGGGAGGATTTATTGGGAGCCCTAACCAAAAAAAACCCAGGGACCCAGGAGGACCCCTTTAATATCAAATAAAGGTCCACCTGAAAGACATAAGGCCAGGGCTGATCAACACACACGCACACAATCAGGCCCACCAAATATAAATATATATATATATATATATATATATATATATATATATATATATATATCCATAACAAGCAGATAAAATGAAATAATGTAAAATATGGAGCCCACAGGGCGCTTACTATAATGGCGCCAACAGCACAGCACGATGCGAAGCAGAGAGCAGATGAGGAAGAAGGAGGGCGCGCCCCGCCCCCCTCCCCTGACAGAACGCGGCTCCCGACAAGTGGGCGGGCTCCGCAGCGGCGCCAGCAGCACAGGGGGCGGGCCGTAGGAGCGCGCCGAGCGCCCGCCCCCCCACACGGAACCTGAGGGGAAGAAGCTCCCCCAAGAAAACGCTGCCAGAAACGGCCGGCGCCGCAGCCACAGCCGGCGCCGGCCAAGAGTGAACAGAAAAGCACACAACAGTAAATAACACACACACACCCCTCAATAACATCCACAGAGATATTTCACAAGGGAGAAGGGGTGCTCCCCCCCCCCCAATAAGGGAACAATCGGTGACCGGGAGAGGGGGAAACCCACTTAGAAGTGGAGGGGCCAGGGACGGGGCATCCCACTCCAGGATCACCAACCCGGACATCCGCCTACCCCCTAGTATGGGGTCTCACGGCGGAGCAGAGCTCCTGAGCACCGTAAGGTACCGTCTACCTGTGCCCGGACCAGCAGCCTAGGCCGGGAGGCAAGGGATACTTAAATAAAAGTGGGTCCAGGCAGGAATAGACCAACAAGAGAGCCGGGAGTTACCCCGGCTACCTGCAAGGAGGAGACATCCATCTTCTGATTTGCTCGCCGACTGCAGAGATGAAAGACTGGGGAATGAGTGGGAGGTCCCAGGTATTTATGGACCGGGAGGGGCTCCCTTTTTTTCATTACATCTCTGCAAGATCGCCCTCTACAGGTCAGTATAACCCAAGAGTAATGACTATTCTGAAGTGGGGTGTGTGACATACTTAGAATAGAGCCCTGTCATATTTAGTTATGCCACTGCGCTTAGTTTTAAAGTACAGTTCTGGGTCTCCACAAACCCAGATGAATCATCAGACTTGGTGCCTTGGTGTTATTTTCTAAGCACCTGTCACACCAATATCTCAAGAGATAAGAAGTAGAGAACTAGGAAGCTCCCATTGCCTGTTTGATGGTGAATTTAAGAGGACCAACTGTGAAGCTATGATATTTTTTATATGTTTTGTTCCCATAGAAATTGTAAAAAATATTATACAATCACTGTACAAAGGATAATCCCTTTTGTTTGAAGCAGCAGGGTGGGTAACCCCCTTTGTCCTTTGGAGACTGGTTGTCTGTAGCTCCAGTTTCAGGTGTGCATTTGCATGCAAATTAAGCTGGCCACCTGTGATAGAGATAGGGATGGGCCAGAGTATCACTTTGTGAGTTTTGCCTGGGCCAATCAGGGATGACCTGCGGATTTCAAAATGGAACAAAGGGTCCACCTGAGGAAAACAGTAGGCTGGAGAGAGAGGAGAGATTTTCTTTTGGAGGGCATCTTTACAGTAGGCCTACAATTATATGTATGTGCCAAGTTGAGTCCTGGTTCACAAAGACCCTTAACTAAATCAACCCACCCCCCTCACAACATTAATATGGTTTTCATTAAAGATAATACAATTCTGTGAATTGGTATTATACGCATACAGTACGTCCTGCTCCAATATAATACTTACACGTGGGTAATCCTCCGCCAGAGGGCGCTGTTCACTGCAGACATGCAAAAACAGGCTCCTCCCGGCCCTTCATATACCCAGGGACCTCCCACAAATCCCCAGTATTGAAAAGCAGTGAGAAAAGAAGCCGGGAGAAACCAACCACCAAACTGGTAACAATAGTAATGATAGCAATCACCATACAGGGGATCCAAAAAAGTAAAACCAGGGTGGGGTGGAGCAGGATGTACTGTATGCGTATAATACCAATTCTACAGGTGAGTATTTCACAGAAATGTATTATTCTAAGCATACAGTACGTTCTGCCCCAATACAATACTTACACGTGGGACATCCAATAGCAGTGTCCATAAAGTAGGGTGGGATCCCCAACAAAAAAGGCACAGCAGACAGTAAAAGCGCTGTCACCTGCAAAACTTTGCTACCAAGTATGACATGAGCAAAGGCTCTAACGTCAATCTCATAACAAAACCTTTGAAGAGGTATGAACAGACACAAGCAGCAGTCTAGCAACTTATTCAACAGAAAACCTAGTGCTGAAGGGCCAAAGGTACCCAAACATCAATGGAACAGAATAAAAAGAGAGGGAGATTCTTCCCCCTTGAAGGAATAGGCCAGTGTAACGGCCTAACCAGCCCAAGGGCAACAGAAGCCTCGGTTAAACTTAGAACTCTCCCCAACGGGGAATTGAAACTGGCCACCCACAAAACAGGCGGGGATACTGACCCCTTCACTAACAAGGATCAGCAAGAAGCCGAAACCTACTTACTCAGGACCAGGAAGGCAAACCATCCAAATAAGATCAGTCCAAAGGGCGCATAGGCCCTGGAAGCAAACGAGACCAGGCGCATACATATGGAGGCGCCCGCAGACCCCAAACGGCATCAGTCCCCCTAAGGGACAAGCAACAACCAGGAAAATGTCAAGACCTGTTGAGGGAATAAGGCCCATAGGCAGACTAAAGGGACTTAAAGAATGATCATAAAACACCACCTTGGACAAAAGAGTCCGGCGTAAGGCGGAATACCACCACATCATGGTGTGTATATATACATAGACAATGAACGAGGGCTAAGTAATCAGAGCCACCTTCTCAGGCACACGTCTGACTGAAGCAACAGCCCCCGGAGGGCCGACTTGAACTACAAAACAGCTCAGACAGCATCCAGAATAAGTCCCAAGGGAACAATCCGCAGGGCAAACAGAATGAAAATTGATCCCAACAGGAACCATAGAACTACTTGGGAGATGCCCCTGAGCAATCCAAGAGAACTCCTAACAAGGAAGACTGAACCAGATTTCTACAGGAAGGCAGACAGGACAGAACCTGAACCTTCGGAGTACCTAGATGGGGAGCCAACCCCAACCTATGCTGTAACAACTCTAGAACCCTGGGAACCGAGAACGTCCAACAGGGGAGAGACCAAGACTCATGCCAATCAATATGGGTACACCATAACCCACAATAGACGGAGGAAGAAGAAGCCAAGGAAGCTTGCTCCTAGCCCCCCATAGACCAAGTCACCCAGAAGATAACCCCATCTCCAAAGGGGTGAATGAATCAGCTGTCAAGCCCTCAGACTAGAGTCTGTAGATTGGGACGACATAGAAGGAGCCTGACAAGGGCAGAACCGCACTCCCGAGAGAGCGTACCATGCGCAGAACCCCACATAGCAGGGTGAATGAAGAGAAGACATATAAAATAGAAAGTCTATACATACATTTCTAAGCCCCCATGGCCAGAGTCAGAATATTCTGGGGCAGTGAAAACAAGGGCAGAGCCCCTGTGATATTAGCGAGACCCAACAGAGCCACCCTAGTTGGCTCTCAGAGGGACACCAGGATAGCACAACCTGCCACTGAAAGACATCCATTGGAGCGAATACCACTGAGGAGCAGGGGACGTAGACCCCCACCCAGATCAGGAACCTTCCTGGAGAATCATCCTGCTTCCAGCTCCAGACCAATAATAAAACAGGCCATTGTCTTCCAACAGGCCAAGAGTCCCCAAATAGACAGGTCCTGAAGAGGAGAAGTCCAGCAGTATAGAGTCAACTAAAGGCTCAATGTTTTAACAAGCCAGTAGGTAAGATGGACCCTCTAAGGGACCCTACCTAGGAACCACGGGGGGTTTTGGAAGAAATCCCCCCCCCCCCCCGCCAACCTGCGAGACTTGGTACCCAAGGTGACCATTCACAGGAAGATGCAAGCAAAGAAGGGGGTGCCCCCTGACAGGGTCCTTGAATATAACCAGCTCAAGAGGAACCACCGTACCAAAGGGGAATGAGCACAGACCTAGCTCCCGGGATCAATAACCTACTGTGCCGAAGAGCCCAAGGCTCTGTATATAAGGGACATCATCTGATACGCCACCAATGGGCCCACCAGCTGCAATCCTGCCTGGTGAAAGTAAGGTGTCAGCGAAGAGGGACAGAGCTCCCGTAACCAGGAGTTCACTTGTTGCCAAGGAAGAAGGCTCAAGCCTGAACCGAATCCAAGGAATGGAGATAGCGGATAAGGGACCATGAGGGATTGAGGTGACTGAGCACCCATCCAGTAACTCCCAGGGGACACCGCCAGCCGACTAACCTACGCGGCCTGACGTAGAGATTGGGAAGTAAGGAAGGACGATCTGGTACGTCCTAGTGCGGACGCCCCACTGGCATGTCAGAAACATAACCCCCATCCACACCTTGGCGAGTAGCTTGGGAGCAGAAGAGAGGCCAAAATAATCCGCAGGGTTGGTCCTTCAACACTGACTAGTAAAGGTCTTGGTGTCCAGAAGACACAGGGGAAACTAAAAGGATCTAGAACTCCACAGGAGGCCGGAAGCCCCCCTTGCACGGGGCGCCTGTGATATCATACAGGGGCTACATGTGAGTGTAGAATTGCCAAGCCTACCATAGGCCAGTATGGCCCAGACCGCCTCATCAATTTGAGGGAAAGAGAAAGGTTAACATAGAGGCCATCGCCCCATTCTGTTAAGGGCAACCTGCAAGTAAGCCCAGACCCTGCAGGCCGAGCACGGCCTGCACCAACTCCTGAGGGGAAAAACAGGGGCTAGAAGCAACCTGACAACCTGAGAGGGACCGCCCAGCAAATTCTATCCTCTGTCCAGGGGAACTAACTCCTGGAACCACCAGAAGGAGAAGATACGCTCCCAGATAGGAGTCAGGTGCTGTGGCAGTCCCCTCGCCCAGAAGGGCGAGGGCGTCCCTTCATGCTTGGGAAGTCTTGGCAGATTTGGACTTAGCCCTGCCAGAAGGCCCAGGGCGTTGCCTGCCCACCCCGTGGTGGAAATCCACTCCGAAAAGTTGGAAGCACACCTCAGGTTCGCGTTTGACACTAACATAGGGAGGGGGAGGGGTGTCCCTGCCCCGAGGAGGCCTAGACGGCCTTCTGCGTAGGGGTGCCTTACCCTTTTTTCCAAAAAGGTCCAAACGGGCCCCAAATAGACACCGTCCTCTGAAAGGAAAGCCAGTGAGAGTAGTTTTCTAATGAGAGTCCTGGTGGCTACCGCAATGATGGCCGCGGCGCAGACCGGGCGAAGAGCCGTCCCTGCACACGAAAAGGCGTGGGAAGCCAATCTGTCAATGCGCCGGTCCTCAGCATCCTGAAGGGTACGGTAATAAGGAGCAGTCATGAAGGGGGGGTTAGTAACCCCTATAATCGGTGCATCCACCACAGGAGGTGCTGACCAAAAATTAAGATACCGCCACACACATACCCCCCCCTTCTTTGCGGAAGCGGACCTGCACCCAGGGTTCATCGCTATGAGGGGCACGGGCAACAATGCGGGAGGGGCATCTATTAGAGGCTCACCATCGGCCTAAAGCGCCTACCCTATGGTGGGGGATTGCGGTGGAGCGTAGCTCCGTGAGCACACGAGGTGCTGCCTACCTTCACCAGACCAGCGCAGCCCCGGCTGGGAGGCACATCTTTATCGAAGAGGACGGGTGGAAATAGTCCCGCAGGGCCGCAGGATGTAATAGCCCCGCTCACCTGCGAGAGAGTTGATACTTCATGTCTTCGCAGTCAGCACTGCAGAGAAATCTGGGGATTTGTGGGAGGTCCCTGGGTATATGAAGGGCCGGGAGGAGCCTGTTTTTGCATGTCTGCAGTGAACAGCGCCCTCTGGCGGAGGATTACCCACGTGTAAGTATTATATTGGAGCAGGACGTACTGTATGCTTAGAATATACTCATCTTTTCCTAGTAGTACTGTGTCCATTGGGAGCAGTTAAACCGGACCAACAGCCTGGCACAGTTGGAAAAAAAAAAGGTAGTGGCCATTTTGGAGCTTGCTCTCCAAGCATCTCAACCATGTTGCTGCCTGGATTCAACTGACATAACTGACAAAGCACAGTAACAGGAAACCCAGCAGCACTTCCTGTTTGCAGGTGGCCTGCACATCCATGAACCGCCATCTTGTTTCTAAAATTTACTACAGCAGGAGTTCCAAAAAGATAAATGAATTTTTAGTGCAATGTAAGTTGCCCTGGGGGTGGATCCATATGAGCACTGCTTGTTGTGTTGGTCTGGATAAGCCATTTTTGACCGTTGAATCCAGGCATTCAGACAGCAGCATGGATGAGATGCTGGGAGAGTAAGCTCCAAAATGGCCGCTACCTTTCTTTTACAATTGCGCCAGGCTGTTGACCCGGTTTAATATCTTCACACTCATGCATGGAATCCACAGCTTAGCCATTAGAGTTGCTTCACTGAAATGTACAGGTTTTTCCTGTCCTTTATCACAGAGGGCTCAATGCCTGATAATTTTTTGTATATATGTATTTGCAGCAAAGCTATTTAGAAAATGTTTTTTTCAACCAATTTTTTTTCCAGTATTTAAGTATATAAGTACCCAGCAGCAAGGGATGGCCTTTTGCCTTACAGCGTTTATACCGTATACTCTTCTATTGTTGATAGAATAAGTCAGGCAGCAGATGTGGTTTTTATGATCACGGGCTACCGGGTTGCATGGATGTGACAGCTCCAGTATAAGAAATATTATGTAATGCGTCCGGCTCAGAAGTGTTTACTCACCAGCTGCTCCATTGCCATTGCCAACCACCACTAAGGCACTCATGGATCTCTTCCTTCCCTCTTTGGCGGTCATGTTAAACACGCTTTTCAGCTAGAACACAGGAAACAGCTCAGCATTAGCGCAATCATTTATAAAGGTTTTTCACAATTACAACATCATTTCTGAACGTATCTTGCCAGTAACACCCATTTAGGAGAATATGCCAGGGAGAAATCACTTTCATTTTTGCAGTCCAGGAAAAAAATCTATGTATAGCTAACTCGCCAGTCATTTCTGTGCTATGTTTTTTTTATATATAAATGTGAATTTGCATATTGCTGGTTTCCTAAAAATACCATTTTGTGAATACCTGTAAAAATACAATTCTGTGAAACACTCACCTGTAGAATTGGTATTATAAGTATACAGTACGTCCTGCTCCAGATAGATTACTTACACTTGGGTTATCCTCCGCCAGATGGCGCTGCACTGCAGAGACATGTAAAACAGGCTCCTCCCGGCCCCTCAACTACCCGGGGACCTCCCACAAACCCCAGCATTGAAAAGCAGTGAAAAAGAAGCCGGGAGAATTTAACAACCAAAAACTGGTAACTATAACAATGATAACAATCACCATACAGGGGATCCAGAATAATGCAAAAACCAGGGTGGGGTGGAGCAGGGCGTACTGTATACTTATAATACCAATTGAGTATTTCACAGAATTGTATTATTCTTAGTATACAGTACGTCCTGCTCCAGATAGATTACTTACACTTGGGACATCCAATAGCAGTGTCCATAAAGTAGGGTGGGATCCCCAATAAAAAGGTAACAGCAGACAGTTTAAACCACTGCTGCCTGCAAAAACCTTGCGGCCAAAAACAGCAACAGCTGAGGCCTGAACATCAACCTTATAAAACTTTGAAAAGGTATGAACAAAAGACCAAGTAGTGGCCTTGCACACTGGTACAATAGAAGCCTGGTGCTGGAAGGCCCAAGGGGCACCAATAGCACGTGCAGAAAGAGCAATAAAGCGAAGGGAGGATTCTTCCCCTTAGCAGAGTAGGCCTGAATCACGGCCTGACGAATCCACTAGCTGAAAGTAGACTTGGCAGGAGCCAAAACCCTTCCTAGGACCAGAAGGGACCACAAGAAGAGCATCAGTGTTCTTGAAAGGTGCAGTCCTGATTCAAAACTCTCTCATTGGCATTGCTAGGGTTAGGGCACAAAGAAGGAAGAACAATATCCTGATTCAAATGAAAGGCAGACACTACCATTAGCCAGAATTCAGGTTTGAACTAAACATCTTGTCCTGGTGCCTCTCAAAGTAGGAGGGCTGAATGGACAGCACCGCCAACTCAGACACACGCCTGACAGAAGTGATAGCTACCAGAAACACCACCTTGAGCGTAAGAATGTCCAAGGCAGCATCCTGCACAGGTTCAAGGGAGCACCCTGCAAAGCAGGCAAGACCAATTCCAAATCCCAAAAACAGGGACCATAGATTGTCGTGGGGAACGCACATGAGCAACCCCCCTAATCAAGGAATGCTGAACAAAAAACTTCTGAAAGAAGACAGACAGGGTAAAAACCTGACCCTTCAAGGTACTGAGAGACCGACTCCAACCCATGCAGTAAAACTCCAGATCCCTGGGAACTGAGAACACACTCTTCTTGGCCACCTGAGGCCACCAGAACCACTGGCACCCCTTCCAGAGCAATCTTGCGCAGAACCCTGCCTAGCAGGGGGAATGTAGAAAGACATACAGAAACTGAATGTCCTGCCATGACATTACTAAGGCCTCCATGGGAACGGCCAGAGGATCCTGGGACAGGGAGACAAAGGCCGGGAGCTTGTGATTGTGACGGAACGCAAACAGATACACATCAGGTTGGCCCCAACGGTGATACAGAGATTGGAACACCCTGTTGCAGAGGGACCCCCCCCCCCGGAATGTATACCGCTGAAATGCAAGGAACATTGGCCTCCACCCAGATCAGAATCAGAGACACTTCCTGGAGGACCCTCTTGCTCCGGGTCCCTCCCTGATGATTGATGTAGGCAACTGCCATCAGAGTGACCATGCGCCCCTGAGCAGGCAGGCCCTGAAATGAGTAGACAAACAAATCAGAACTAACCTGATCGCTCACAGCTTCAAGACATTGATAGGTGAATAGTCCTCCTAAGGGCCCCACCTCCCCGAAACCGCAGGGACCTTTCAGAAGAACCCCCCCAACCTGATAGACTGGCATCCATGGTGACCGTCTCCCAGGAAGGAGCAAGAAGGTTCTGCCCCCCAATAGGTTCCTTGAGTCCATCCACTACAAGAGGGACCTCCTCACCAGGGGGGAAGACACCCAGACCCTGTCCAAGGATGCTGGGTCCTTGTCCCGTACAGACAATAGGAGAAGTTGCAGAAGCCCCAAGGGGGACTGAGCACAAAGGGCCGCTGCGAAGCACGTCACCATCAGGCCCATCAGCTGCATCCCCTGCCTTGGTGAAGGAACGGGGACAGCTAGGAGAAACTGAACTTGTGCAAGCAGATGTCCACCTTCTGCTGAGGAAGGAATATCTTTGCCTGAACAGTGTCCAGATTCATTCCTAGGAATGAAATTACCAAAGAAGGGGACAGAGAGAACTTGGTGGTGGCTGATCACCCATCCAGATGACTCCAGGATGGACACCACCAGCTGAGTATCCAACTATGCCCGATGTAGAGGCTGGGAAGTGATGAGGACGTCCAGGTAGTGCAGCCCACGGACGCCCCTTGGCCTCATCAGAGACATCACCCCCGCCAGCACCTTGGTGAGCACTCTGGGAGCTGAAGAGAGGCCAGATGTCAAGGCCACAAATTGGCAGTGTTGATCCTCCAACGTGGATCTAAGGAATCTTGGTGTCCTGAAAACACAAGGATGTGAAAGTAAGCATCTTTAATATCCCCAAACGGCATGAAGCCCACGGTTCGCAAGGAGCAAATGGCCGAGCGCAGAGTTTCCATGAGGAAGGCGCCTGTACTTGACAAATTGCTGAAGATCTGTGCATCCACAATGGGCCAGACTGACCCATCTTTTTTGGGAACAGTGAAAGGTTGGAGTAGGGTCCCTTGCCTCTGTCCGTTAAGGGAAATCTGCAAATGACCCCCATACGCAGCAGACCTTGCACGGCCTGCGCCAGCATCTGAGCAGAAGCAGGGACCAGGAGTACCCGGGACCCGGTAAACATGGGGGGGGGGGGGGCGCACAGCAAACACCATCTTGCAGCCGGAGGCCACTGCCTCCTAAAACCACGGGTCTGAGGCATAGTGCCTCCAGAGGGCGCCCCATCACGCTTGAGGGGACTTGGGAGAGGATTTGAGCATAGCCCCCCCAGAGGAGCAGGGGTGTTGTCTTCTGCTCCTGGGACAGGGAGTTGCAGGAACCCCCACAAAGGACGCCCCTGGTTCCTGTTTAACACCATGGTGGGGGGTGGAAGGGGGGCCCTGGCCCCGAAGGGCCCGAGACAGCGGTCTACGCTGGGGTAACTTACCTCTCCTACCAAAACAGGTCTAGGCGGGCCCCAAACAGACGCAGCTCTTTAAAGGGGAGCCCGGTAAGGGCCTTCTTCGCAGCATTGTCAGCACCCCCACTGTCGCAGCCAGAGTAAGCGACGTATAGCCACCACAAGGGCAGAAGTTCTTGCACACATTCTAATGGTGTCATCCAATGCTAATAGGATCAATTTTACAAACTCATCACAACTGGAGAGTGCATTAAACACATCCCAAGGGAGATCATCAGGAGCACGATCGAGCATTTTCCTGATGAGGGTTCTAGCGGCCACAGCAGTAATGGCAGAGGCACAGACCGGGCATAGCGCCGTCCCCGCACATGCAAAGGTGTGGGAGGCCAGCAGGTCAATGCGCCGGTCCTCAGCATCCCGAAGGGTAGTATAGTTGGGGGGGATGTAAGAAAGGGGTGTTAGATGGCCCTATGATCTGGACATCCACCTCAGGGGGGGGGGAACGACCAACATTTAACCACGTCAGGCGGAAAAGGGTACTTACTATCCCAATCTCCTGGAATCCTTGGAAGTTTACTGGGGCACTCCCATTCCTTGAGCACAAGGGTATGGAAATGTGCCTGCTCTAGAAATTCCAAGCGTGATGATGCTGTATGGAAACGCTCCCCTCTTTGCATGGGAGCCTCACCAGGGGGAGAGATGGACAGAACCTCAAAGATCTTGATCAATAATCTGTCAGTGTCACCCTGGATCCAGGGGTCAGGGTCAGAGTCTTCATGAGCCTCCGGTCTCTCATCAGATGAGCCTGAGTGAGAAAAGAGCTCTCCTTCATCAGAAGGGGTATAGCCACACAAGAGTCAAAAACTCCTCAGTTCCCATAGGGAAAACATTAGGCGTCAAGAGCTGCTTATTACCAGGGCCCTTACGCGCTAAGGACCTCGCAAAAATCTGTTCAGCCGTAGGTAGTCTAGATGCCACTTCAGGCTGAGAATCCCCACTTGTGTGCGACTCAGCAGGAGTGAGATTTAAGCCAGGGGGAATAGGTGAAGTGAGACGAGGTACAGCCACTGGCAGGCCAGATTGCAAAGCCAGCGCTTGCTCAGCATAAGGTACGCAGACCCGTGTCTTGTCAGCCTCAGCATGGGGTTGTCCACACGCCATACACCGCCGGTCATGTCCCAGAGGGACCCCGGTCACATTATCCTTAGATGCCTCCATATGGTGATTATTAGGCACAATATGCCAGTAGGGATTGACGTTATAAAGCAACCCTGGATGCCCCAATGACCCGCTAGGGAGTGGGAGTAAATTTACAAGGCCCGCTATCAATTACACCGGGCCGGGAGAAGCCAATTGATTTACCCGTTGAAAGACACAATGAGAAGAAGGGTGTCAGACCGAAACACACTACAGTGAATTATAAAGCTGCCCGCGAGGGCACTTACGGACCACGATAAGTAAGAACGTCACCCACACACATGTGCTACCAGACAATATGGCGCCGAGAACCTCGAAGGGCGGGCCAGCGCGAGCCGTGACACGAGGCGCGCCATGCCAGGCCCCACCTCCCTGAAGAGCGCGAAGTCCAACAGACAAGCAGCCAATGGGGACGCAGAAGCGTCTGAGGTAACGCCGCCGCCCGGCGCGGAACATCCAAATGAAGGAAAAGGCGTGCGCAGCGGCGGCCTTAACAGTGTAAAAAGACAAGTCAGCGCAGCGGTGACACCACATACACCAGTCCAAGCAGACATTTACCAAGAGGACCATAAGCGTGTAATGACAGTACACAGACATCCACACACACCCCCCTTCTCTTCCTCCCGAGGGCTACTGGGAGAATGAGGGAGGATGGCGGCCCTTTGTACAGGGCCCACCGCTACCGGGGCATGGGACAATAATGCGGGAGGGGCATCCCATAAGGCTCACCATCAGCCTATACCGCCTACCCTTTGGTGGGGGACTGCGGTGGAGCAACGCTCCTAAAGCACACATGGTGCTGCCTACCTTCACCCAACCAGCGCAGCCCAGGCTGGGAGGCACATCACATCAAGGACGGGTGGGAATAGTCCAACAGGGCCGCAGGCTAAAAGCCCCGCTCACCTGCGACAGAGTGATAATTTCATGTCTTCGCAGTAAGCACTGCAGAGAAATCTGGGGATTTGTGGGAGGTCCCCGGGTATTTGAGGGGCCGGGAGGAGCCCGTTTTACATGCCTCTGCAGTGCAGCGCCCTCTGGCGGAGGATAACCCAAGTGTAAGTAATCTATCTGGAGCAGGACGTACTGTATACTAAGAATATGGGTATTATAATGTCCACACACCCCGCTTCAGATAGTCATTACACTTGGGTTATACTGACCTGTAGATGGCGATCTTGCAGAGATGTCAATAAAAAAAGGAAGGCCCTCCCAGTCCATAAATACCTGGTACCTCCCACTCATTCCCCAGTATTAGAACAGCAGTAAGCAAACAAAGGGACCAGGAAGAGCCAAAATAACCAGTAGCAGCAAAAAGGTTCACCATATAAAGGATCCAGAATACCAAAGGGCGGTGTGAAGCGGGGTGTGTGACATACTTATAATACCCATTTCACAGGTGAGTATTCACAAAATGGTATTATTCTAAGTATGTCACACACCCCGCTTCAGATAGTCATTACACTTGGGACATCCAATAGCAGTGTCCATAAAGGGCGGGGATCCAAAAACAAGGCAACAATGCACAACTTAAACCACTGCAGCTTGCAGAACTTTGCGGCCAAACACAGCATCCGCTGAAGCCCGCACATCAACCTAGTAAAACTTGGAAAAAGTGTGAACAGAAGACCAAGTAGCAGCCTTACAAACTTGCTCTACAGAGGCCTGGTGCTGAAAAGCCCAGGAGCCCCAACAGCACGAGTAGAATGAGCAGTAACACGAAAAGGGGGAACCTTCCCCTTGGCAGAATAGGCCCCAACAATGGCCTGGCGAATCTATTTACTAATGGAAGACTTGGCGGGAGCCAAACCTTTCCTAGGCCCAGAGGGCACCACAAGAAGGGTCTCAGTCCTACAAAAAGAGGAAGTAGCCACCAAATAGTACTTCACACAACGAACCACATCCAAAGAATGCAAAACCCTCTCCTTATCATTGCTGGGCTTAGGACACAAGGAGGAAAGAACAATGTCCTGATTAAGATGAAAGGCAGAGACCACCTTAGGAAGGAAATCTGGCTTGAAGCGGAAAACAACCTTGTCCTGATGCCTCTCAAAGTAAGGGGCCTTAATGGACAAAGCCGCCAACTCCGATACACGCCTAACGGAAGTGATGGCAACCAGAAACGCAACCTTCTGAGTAAGCGTAGAAAGTGCAATATCATGCAAAGGTTCAAAAGAAGGACCCTGCAAAGCAGAAAGAACCAAATTCAAATCCCAAACTGGGATTCCTAGGAGGCCGCACATGCGTAACCCCCTGGAAAAAGGTCTTAACCAGAGAATGAAGAGCAAAAGACTTTTGAAAGAAAACTGCCAGGGCAGAAACATGCCCTTTCAACGTACTAAGCTGCAAACCTTGGTCCAGACCATGTTGCAGAAATTCCAAAACCCTAGGGATAGAAAACGCCCTGCAAGGGAAGGCCCGGACCTCACACCAATCAATATAAGACCTCCAAATCCTATAGTAGATGGCAGAGGAAGACTTCTTTCTAGCCCTAACCAGAGTCTGAATGACAGCATCAGAAAGACCTTCCTCCCTCAAGATAGAGGTTTCAGCAGCCACGCCGTCAATGCCAGCGTTGGTAAATTGGGGTAGAGCAGTGGACCATGAGTGAGCAGATCCGGCAGAAGGGGCAGATCTAACTGATCCTCTGCCAACCTTACCACGTCTGCGTACCAAACCTGTCTTGGCCATCTTGGAGCCACCAGAATTGCTGATGCGCCCTCCAGGGCCAGCTTGCGCACCACTTTGCCCACCATGGGAAACGGAGGGAACAGGTACAGAAAACCCAGATCCCTCCAGTTCAGAGACATGGCATCCGCCGCCAGAGCCAGCGGATCCCGCGAGAGAGACACAAATGCCAGAAGCTTGTGATTGTGACGAGAGGCAAAGAGGTCCACCTCCAGTTTCCCCCACGGGAAGCGACCGAAACACCTTGGGGCTGAGTGAACATTCCCCCCGGCGAGACGAGCCCCTGCTCAGAGAGCCTGCCTCCGTGTTCTCCACTCCCGGAATGTACACCGCCGAGATGCATAGGACATTGCTCTCTGCCCAAGCCAGGATCAAAGACACTTCCCTGAGGGCACGCCTGCTGAGAGTCCCTCCCTGGTGATTGATGTAGGCGACCGCCGTCCGATTGTCCGACCGAACTTGAACCGGTAGGCCCCGCAACTGATGAGTCAAGTGAGCCAGAACCGACCTGATAGTTCTCAGCTCCAAAACATTGATGGGATCGTGAGCCTCCTGAGGCCCCCACAGTCCCTGAAACTGAAGATCCTTCCAAACCCCCCCCCAACCTGACAGGCTGGCATCCGTGGTGACCGTCTCCCAACGAGGGGTCAGAAAGGATCTGCTCCTCGTCAGATTGCTTGGTGTCAGCCACCACCGAAGGGAACGCCGCACCCGGGGGGGACATCAGAAAAGACTGATCTAATGACAGCGGGGACTCATCCCAGGCCGCCAAGATATGGAGCTGGAGCGTCCTTGTGTGAAACTGGGCAAAGGGAACCGCCTCGAACGATGCCACCATCAATCCCACCAGTCGCATCCCCAGCCGGATGGACGGGCGACGGATGGATAGGAGTCAATTCCTGAATCAGAAGAACCTTGGGCCGGGGGAGGAGACCTGGCCTGAGAAGTATCCAGAGACATTCCCAGGAACTCCACCACCCTGGAGGGAGAGAGGCAGGACTTGGGATAGTTGATCACCCAGCCGGATCTCTCCAGGGTGGCTACCACAGTCCTGGTATCTAGCTCCGCCTGGTTGAGAGAAGAAGCCACAAGAAGAAGATCGGCCAGATAAGGCACGATGCGGATACCCTGGGCTCTGAGAAGGGCCATCACCCCCGCCAGCACCTTGGTGAAAACCCTTGGAGCCGAGGTGAGGCCAAATGGAAGAGCCACAAAATGAAAATGAAGTCCCCTTGACGAAGTGAGTAGATGGCTGAACGCAGAGTTTCCATGCGGAACTTCCGGGGACGGACGAACCTGTTGAGTAACTGCAGATCCAGAATGGGACGAACGGAACCGTCCTTCTTGGGCACCGTGAACAGATTGGAATAGTAGGCCCCGGTCCGAGGGGGGCACCGGGCAAATGACAGCCATGTCCAGAAGATTTGCTACTGCAGCCCGGAGCCCCTGCGCGGCAAGAGGATCTGACGGCATCCGAGACCTGAAGAATCTGGGAGGGGGCCGGAACTCGAACTCCAGTTTGTAACCAGAAGACACTACTTCCCGAATCCATCTGTCCGAGACCTCTTGGTCCCAGACCCGGGAGAAGAGTTGCAGCCGTCCCCCCACCCACAAGGGTGAGGGCGCACCCTCATTGCTGAGGCGGCTTGGCAGCGGCCTTAGGCTTAGAGCCCCAGCTGTGTCCTGGACGGGCACGACCCCTGCCCCAGTTCCAGGAATCACCTCTGGATGAGGGGAAGGCCAATCCCCTGCCAACTCTGGCCCTACGAAAGCAAGGAGTCAAGGAAGCTGCCCCCCGAAAGGGGCGACGCTGCTTCTTACGCTGAGGCAACTTACCACCCTTTGCAACCGAATCCAATTTTTCTCCAAAGAGCCGCAACCCCACAAAGGGAAGGACCGTAAGCGACTTTTGGGACACAAAATCAGCCGCCCACTGGCGTAACCAAACCGACCACCGGATAGCTACAAGCAAGGCCGAAGTTCTGCTACACAAAGACAAAAACAACTCACATCGCTTAAGGGCGGTAAACTCCTCACTAGCCGGGTCAAGTCTGGAAGAGGTCAACAGTCCTCTAACCACCGACCTGGCAGCTACCAACAAAAGCGCTGAAGCACAAACCGGCCACAAGGCCGACCCAACACTGGCAAAACCATGACAAGCCATCTGGTCAATGCGTTTATCCTCACCATCCTTGAGAGTAGTGCAGTCCAGAGAATGCAGGATTGAGGTGCTGGACAACCCCAAAACAGGAGCATCCATCTCGGGAGGGGAAGACCAGTGCTTCACCGCGTCCACCGGAAAGGGATATTTTTTGTCCCAACTCGGAGGAACACCCGGAAGCTGAGTAGGCCTCTCCCATTCCTTGAGAATAATGCCATCAAAATGCTTTTGATAAGGAAATTCCAAGCGCGGCTTGGTCACCTCAAGAACTCCCTGCGGAGGAGCCGCCTCAGGGGGAGAAATAGCCAGGACCTCAAACATATGAGCCAGGACCTTAGAGGTATCCAAAGAATCCCCCTGACCCTGCTCGGCATCAGCACCAACAAACTGCTGATCATCGGACCCCTCTGACTCCTCAAACAGCTCCCCTTCATCAAACGGGGCGCAATCAGACCAATCCAGAGAGTCAAACTCATCCACATCAAAGGCCTGCGTGGCTGTATACAAATGTTTTCTCTTAGCCGTGGCCTTTTTGGCAACAGCATTGGAAAACAATTTTTCAAGATTGGCCAATCTGGCACACCTCAGATTGTGACTCCACACCCATGACCACATCACATGGAGTACGTGTCAAGCGAGGGGGAGAAGGAGAAGAGACTGGCTGAGCAGAACCAGACGCCTGAGATCCGGACTGCCGCGTAATAGTCCGCTGCGCACAGGGTACACAAAGAAATACATCATCCCCCGAAAGGGATACCCCACACCTCAAACACAGCCTGGATTGCCCCGAGGGGGGCCCAAGCCCAGTATCTGGGGAAGCCTACATATGGTGATTTTTAAAAATTAGGCACAATGCTACCCGGGATGCCCCTTTAAGTCCCACGTGGGAGGAATTTACGGACCCCTAAATTTAACCAGGGACCCTAGGACCAGGAGCACCCCCCTTTTATAGAAACAATGGTCCACCTGGAACGCACAAACAGACACAGCAATCAGTACCATAATAGCAAATGTCCAAAGGGGTTAATAAAAGAAGCGCTGCCAACAACCCCAAGGAGGGGCATGAATATATACAGAGAAAAAAACTAATGGGGCCACAGGCCACTCACCGACCGTCACACACGCACACCTCGCAGGGGAAGGAAAAAGGCGCGTAGGCAGAGGAAGAAGGAAGGCGGCCGGCGCCGTTCGCGCGTCGCGCCCGGCCCTGCCCCTACCCCGTCTCTCTCAGCCAGAAGCCGGGACCTGAACAGCGGCGCCCGCAGCGCGGGGGCAGGCCGTAGGCGATCGCGCGAACACCCGGCCCCGCCCTGAGGGGAAGAAGCTCCCCCGCCGCCATGGCAGACCACAGAGGCCGGCGCCGGTCTAAGCACCGCGTAATGTGAATTGTAAAGGAGTGGGATATGAAATCACAACCCGCATGCTACAGTAATCAAACACGCACCCACACACACATACAATAAAGGATTGAAAACTACAAGGGACAAGCCCCCCCCCCCCCTATAAGGGTATGCAGGAGAGGGGGAATCCACGCTAGGGTGGAAGGCCAAGGGACAGGGCATCCCAAACCGGGGTCACCAACCCGGTTAACCGCCTACCCCTTGTTATGGGGTCTCACGGAGGAGCATAGCTCCTAAGCACCTAGGGTGCCATCTACCCTTGCCCAGACCAGCAGCCTAGGCTGGGAGGCAAGTAAAAACAATAAAAGAATCCGGGCAGAAATAGATCAAATAGAGGGCCGGGGGTCACCCCGGCTACCTTGCAAGGAGGAGACATCCATCTTCTGGTATTTATGGACTGGGAGGGCCTTCCTTTTTTTATTGACATCTCTGCAAGATAGCCATCTACAGGTCAGTATAACCCAAGTGTAATGACTATCTGAAGCGGGGTGTGTGACATACTTAGAATATTAAAGTGATATTTCAAGCAGACTATAGCATCAAGCTACATTTGGCACTGTTCTAAACTGTTTTTTTGTTTTTCAATTGAAGAAAAAATGAGCAAGATACAAAGGTTTACAGTTTCACCCTATGAATTATCTTCTGAAGTAAGTGAGAGTGGTCCTTGGAACTGTGATGCTGAATAATAATCAACATAAAGGGCTGAATCTGTAAGAGCTCGAGATCCTGCTTCAGACACCCTGGCTGTGCTCCCCCTCCCTCTCCTGACATTGGATGTCCAGACACACATGCACACACTCCTGCATACTTCCAGGCGCACATGAATGCACTCATACCCTGACACACATTCATGTACCCCCAAATACACCCCCAGACATGTGACACGCGCATGTGCGCACTCCCTGGTTCCCACACACCCCCCGATAAGTATGAGCACACTTCCAGACGCGCATGTGTGCACTCCCAGGTCAGTAGATGGCCAAGCAGGTAGGTAGCTGGGTCAGTGGGAAGGTTGGTGAGCAAGTAGGTAGGTATGTGGGTGGCTGGGTAGCTAGGTGGGCAAGTAGGTAGGTAGGTTAGTGGCCCGACGGGTGGGTAGGTAGATGAGAACGTAGGTATCTGGGTCAGTCGGCAGGTAGGTAAATGGGTGGGTTGGTAAGTAGGTAGGTTAGTGGGCAGGCAGGCAGGTTGGTAGATAAGCAGGTAGGTAGCTGGGCGAGTGGGCAGGTAGGTGGCTAAGTTGGAGGCTATGTAAGTAGATGGGAAGGTAGGTAACTGTATCTGTGGGCATATAGGCTGGAGAAACGGAGGTGACTGTAAATAAACAGGTACACTTGAAAGCTGTGCTGTACCAGTTAGGGAGGGGTTAGTGAATCGGCCATATTCTGCCGTCGCTGTTCTAATCCACCAACGGGCAGCGTTGTTGAAAGTGCCCCAGGTCGGGCAAATAGGAGGCGATTGCAGCGTGCAGAGGACTAATAACGGTACCACACCCCTCCTGATCAGCACATGCTCTAAGAGCAGCAATTCAAGCGCTGAAAAACCACAGTCTTCTCCTTACTAGGAGACTGCTCGCACTTCCAAGTGGTCAGTGGGAGATGCTGCACACTCTGCACTTCCAAGTGGTCAGTGGGAGATGCTGCACACTCTGCTCTCCAAAGGGGTTTATTGGTGCTTGAAGCTCTTCGAGCACCATTCAAGCACCGATGCAGAGAGGTGTGGCCGGCTGTTTTTTTTTTTTTTTTTTTTTACATTTGCCTAAAGAATCCTTTTAAAGCAAATCTGTAGACTAAATACATTTGTCACGAACGGAAAACCACATTATGAAGCAGACATGCCAAGGGGTCTTATATTTCTACAGGCCCCAGGAACACACTCTTCAACCTCGTGTGCTGGCTGAAGTAGGTTCATAGCCCATACAGCAGATCATGTGGAGGACCACAAGCCTAAATGCCTCTCCCTCGGCCTCAATAACAAGATCATCTGCATGGCTCTGATTATTGTCTAAGAGAGATGCATAATGCTGCTATTATTGGTTTGTAATGTAGCAATTTTCAAGATAGCAAACTTTTCTTACTAGACTTATTAGTGGCATTTTCTGTCCCTTAGAGATAATGTCATTGAAGGGTTTGTCCGTGGTTTATGGCTCACCAGCATTCAAAGGGGACCAATCATCAGGCAAACTGACTGGCCAATAGCCACTCCATTCATTGTAACAGGGGCCGTAGCATATACCACCACTCGAGTGAATTAAGTAGTCATTCTAAAATCACTGTGACAGATGCAGAGCGATAGCCAGTGGTCCTAAATCTCTCTACTGACATACTGTAAGCCGTGGAAGTCAATTTTAGCACTCCTTGAGTTTTTTCAAACCAGAGCATGACAAAAGGAAGTTTTGTTGTTTCCTGTCTGGACAGATTCTTTTAAGCCTAGTATGGGTGCCCCTGAGAAGGCTTGCTGCAATAGCCTTATAAACAGCTATTTACAGTATACCTTGTATTGACGAGAGCCAAAAACCCTTTAAAGAGGAACATCCGAGGCCCTGGCCATCCGAGTTCCACTCCTTGGGGCATCCTGAATTGGGATGCCTGCTGTGTAAAATCCTTCAGAAGCCCTGTTTCACTCACCTTGTCCCAGAGCCCTCGCTGCATCTCTGTGCCCCGGCCGCATCCTGGCTCACCTCTAGCCGTGTGGGCACCTGCGCCTGGCTTTCTGAATGGTGTGCTAAAATACCCCCTCCCAATCACTTCCAATACAAGCAGTGCGCGGCATCTCCCATTACAGACAATGTGCAGCATTCCTCATTAAAGGCAGTATGAGGCATCTCCCATTTCAGCCACTGTGCGGCATCCCTCATTACAGGAAGTGTGCAGCACCCCCCATTACAGGCACTGAGCGACATCCCACATTACAGCCAGCGAGTGGCATCCCCTCCATAATTGTGTGTGTGAGGAAATAGTGCAATGGAGGACCGGTGAGCAGGAAGCAGACAAATTACACTTGCTTCCCGACTGTTCTCCAATTCCCAGTGCTCCATACACATACATGTACAGAGACAAAGACAAAGACAAATGAACACACACAAAAACCCACACACACACAAAATGGCATAACTATAGGCTTCCAGGCAGCCGATTTCCTTGCTTAATGGGTGGGCGTAGCCTATTTACAGGCTATGTCTGTGACTGGACGCTGACCATTCATAGGCCATGAACACCTACCTAAGTGAAGGGAGGAGGCCCAAGCTGCTGCAGAAGAGGCGGGAGCATTTGATGTTTTTTTTTTACATTCCCTTTATGTATGAGATTAAGTATGTATTAAGTATGAGATGAGCGAACTTCTTGAAAGTTCGATTCGGGCGATTCGCCGAATTTCCCCAAGAAATTCGGGTTTGCCCGAATCGAACTTTCACAAATCACTCATCTGAAAAAAAAAATGCCGGCATGGTGGGAGCGGGCAGGCCGGCTACGCCTGTCAGCGGGCCGCTCTCAGGCACCCTCTGATGACGCGTCCTCTGATGACAGCTGAGAGAGGCGCCGGCCTCCACGCTCCGACCATGCAGGTAAGTGTTTGCTTTTTAAAAAAATGCCGGAATAGTGGGAGCGGGCAGGCCGAAAAAAATTCGGGTTCGTGCCGAATCGAATTTTCCCTGAAATTCGGAGCGAATTCCGGTTCGTCCGAACCGGTTCGCTCATCCCTATTTATAAGAGGCAGGGGCATTTCACCCAGCTTTTGGAGGAAAATAAGTGTATCTTATAGAGCAAACAATATGGTATGTTTAACTGTGATTTTTGAAGGAAATCCCAGAGATTTCCAGAAAAATGATATGTTTTTTTGGCTGAGTTTGGGCTTTAACATGAAATGTTTGTAATTTTTTCAGTGCTTTCAAAATATTTTGAAAAAATTGATGCATTTAAAAAAGGCTGCTTTAGGAAAACCATATTGTGCATAAAAGCTCAATTTCTCCCAATTACAACGGCACCACATATGTATCAGTAGACACCTTTTCCTGGCCAGGTGAACCCCCAAACTTAAGAGCGCTTTATGACATTTTCAAATAAAAATACAATTCTGTGATTACTCACCTGTAGAATTGGTATTATGAGTATACAGTACGTCCTGCTCCAGAAGAATACTTACTATTGGGCAATACTCCGCCAGATGGCGCTGGACTGCAGAGACATCGAAAATAGGCTCCTCCCGGCCCCTCAAATAACCAGGGACCTCCCACAAATCCCCAGCATTGAAAAGCAGTTAACGAGAAGCCGGGAGAATTAAAACAACCCAAACTAGTAACTATAACAATAATAACAATCACCATACAGGGGATCCAAGATAATGCAAACCAAGGGTGGGGTGGAGCAGGACGTACTGTATACTCATAATACCAATTCTACAGGTGAGTAATCAAAGAATTGTATTATTCTTAGTATACAGTACGTCCTGCTCGAGAAGAATACTTACTATCGGGACATCCAATAGCAGTGTCCATACAATAGGGTGGGATCCCCAAAGGTAACAGCAGACAGTTTAAATCACTGCCGCCAGCAAAACCTTGCGGCCAAAGACAGCATCAGCTGAGGCCCTAACATCAACCTTGTAAAACTTTGAAAAGGTATGAACACAAAACCAAGTAGCGGCCTTGCAAACTTGTTCAACAGAAGCCTGGTGCTGAAAAGCCCAAGAGGCACCAATAGCACGAGTGGAATGAGCAGTAAGGCAGAAGGGAGGATTCTTCCCCTTAGCAGAATAGGCCTGAATCACAGCCTGACGAATCCACTTGCCGATAGTAGACTTGGCAGGAGCCAAACCCTTCCTAGGACCAGAAGGGACCACAAAAAGAGCATCAGTTTTTCTGAAAGGTGCAGTAGCCACCAGATAGTACTTGAGACACCTAACCACATCCAAGGAATGCAAAACCCTCTCCTTAGCATTACTAGGATTAGGGCACAATGAAGGAAGAACAATGCCTTGATTCAAATGAAAGGCAGACACTACCTTTGGCAGAAAATCTGGCTTGAAGCGAAACACCACCTTGTCCCTGTGTCTCTCATAGTAGGGGGGCTGAATGGAAAGCGACGCCAGCTCAGACACACGCCTAACAGAGGTGATAGCCACCAGAAAGACAACCTTGAGCGTAAGAATGGCCAGGGTAGCATCCTGCACAGGTTCAAAGGGAGCACCCTGCAAGGCTGACAAAACCAAGTTCAAATCCCAAACAGGCACCATAGGCTTACGTGGGGGATGCACACAAGTGACCCCCTGGAAAAAAGTCCTAATCAGAGGGTGCTGAGCAAATGACTTCTGGAAGCGCACCTGAACAGGCAGGCACTGAATGAGTAGTCAACTGAGTCAAGACTAGCCTGATCGCTCGCAGCTCCAAGACGTTAATAGGTGTGTGGGCCTCCTGAGGGCCCCACCTCCCCTGGAACCGCAGGGACGCGGAAGCCCCCCCAACCTGACAGACTGGCATCGGTGGTGACTGTCTCCCAGGAAGGGGTCAGAAAGGATCTGCCCCCCAACAGATTCCTTGAGTCCATCCACCACGAGAGGGATCTCCTGACCAGGGAGGAAAGCACACAGACCCTGTCCAGGGACGCTGGATCCTTGTCCCAAACTGACAAGAGGTGGAGTTGCAGAGGCCTCAAGTGAAACTGAGCATAAGGGACCGCCTCGAAGCACGCCACCATCAGGCCCACCAGCTGCATTCCCTGCCTGATGAAGGGATGATGACAAGATAGCAGGAACTGTACCAGTGTAATCAGACTGTCCACCTTCTGTTGAGGAAGGAAAATTCTTGCCTGAACTGTATCCAGATTCATTCCTAGGAAGGGGGTCACCAAGGAGGGGGACAGTGAAGACTTGGGGTGGTTGATCACCCATCCAAATGACTCCAGTGTGGACACCACCAGTTGAGTATCCAATTCTGCCTGATGTAGAGATTGGGAGGTGATGAGAATGTTGTCCAGATAAGGCAGCACACGGACGCCCTGAAACCTGAGCAGAGACATCACGCCAGCCAGCACCTTGGTGAACACCCTGGGAGCTGAGGTGAGACCAAAGGGCAATGCCACAAACCGGAGTGTTGATCCTCCAAAGCGAACCTGAGGAACCTTTGATGACCTGGAAATACAGGAACATGAAAGTAAGCATCTTTGATGTCCACAGACGTCATGAAATCCCCTGGGCGCAGGGAACTGATGGCAGAGCGCAGAGATTCCATGCGAAATCGCCTACTCCTGACAAATTTGTTGAGGATTTTCAAGTCCAGGATGGGCCTGAGTGACCCATCTTTTTTGGGTACTGTGAATAGGTTGGAATAGAAGCCCTTGTCTTTTTCTCTTAAAAGGGACCTTGCAGATGACCCCCAGCTCCAGGAGGCCTTGCACTGCCTGCACTAGCTCCTGAGCTGACACAGGGTCCTGAGGAATCCGGGATCTGATGAATCTTGGGGGCGGCCAGGCAGCAAACTCTATCTTGTAACCGGAGGACACTACCTCCTGAATCCACCGGTCTGAGACATGAAGCCTCCAGACGTGAGCAAAGTGCTGAAGCCGTCCCGCCACCCGGATGGGTGAGGGCGCCCCATCATGCCTGAGGGGGCTTGGGAGAGGACTTAATCTTGGGGCCCCAGGATGAGCCAGGACGTCCACGTCCTTTGCCTCTACCCCAGAAGTCTCCCCGGGCCCCAGTAAAGGAAACCGCCCTCCCTTGTCTAGCACCACGGTAGGGGGAGGAGAAGGAGCCCTGACCCCGAAACGGCCGCGACTGCCACCTGCGCTGGGGTAACGTCCTTTGAAGGGAAACCAGTGAGGGCCTTCTTGGCAGCAGCCCACTGGCGTAGCCAAACTGAGCGGCGTATAGCCACCACAAGGGCAGAAGTTCTGGCACACATTCTAATGGTGTCATCCAAGGCAGAGAGGACAACATTTAGAAAAACATCACAACTAGAGAGTGCATTAAACACCTCACAAGGCAAATCATCAGGGGCACTGTCAAGTATGTTTCTGAGCAGGGTCCTAATGGCTACAGCTGTCATGGCCGAGGCACAGACCAGGCGCAGTGCCGTCCTCACACATGCAAAAGTGCTAAAGAGAGAAGTGAGACTGCACCGGACTGTAAATTTATATTAATATGTGTAGTGTGCACACAGGGGTGAAGCAACTATATGCAGAAAAATGAAGGTCCCACACACTCCAAAACCCCACTGAAATATATGGCACCACTACTAATTATATCACAAAAAATAAGTATTTATTAATCACAATGTCACAACAGCTATATACACTAAAGACGAACCTTGTCAATAAAGGAAGGGAAAACAAACATTGAGGGGGCAAGGAACTGGTGGGTAGTCAAGTCTAATTAATAAAATTGATTCTACATTGATTGCACTGCCCGGCTGGTATGAAATAAAGTGCTATAGTGCATATCAGCATAACATTTAAATAAAAACAACAGTGTAACAATTTATTAAACACCATTGAGAGTGCAAGTGTTAACCTAAATTACCCTCTAACCTATACCTAACCATAAAGGTACTTATGAAACCTTCCTGAGGAAGTGACGCTGGTGACGTCACGTAACGCGTAGACGCTGGGTCAGTGGGCTGGTGGTCGTTTCTTGATGTGAGTTACTTATTCATATGTGGGGTGCTATTTTTCTGTCCCCTCCGGCTGGTTCTCATGGTTTCATTAGTACATTTATGGTTAGGTATAGGTTAGAGGGTAATTTAGGTTAACACTTGCACTCTCAGTGGTGTTTAATAAATTGTTACACTGTTGTTTTTATTTAAATGTTATGCGGATATGCACTATAGCACTTTATTTCATACCAGCCGGGCAGTGCAATCAATGTAGAATCAATTTTATTAATTAGACTTGACTACCCACCAGTCCCTTGCCCCCTCAATGTTTGTTTTCCCTTCTTTTATTGACAAGGTTCATCTTTAGTGTTTTTAATGAGTCTTTAGTGTATATAGCTGTTGTGACATTGTGATTAATAAATACTTATTTTTTGTGATATAATTAGTAGTGGTGCCATATATTTCAGTGGGGTTTTGGAGGATGCTCACACATGCAAAGGCATGGGATGCCAGCTGGTCAATGCACCAGTCCTCAGCATCTCGCAGGGTAGTAGAGTCAGGGGAGTGCATGACAGAGGTGTTAGATAACCCTAGGACCAGGGCATCCACTTCAGGAGGGGATGACCAACACTTTACCACATCAGCAGGAAAAGGATACTTCCTATCCCAACTCTTAGGTACACCGGGAAGTCTACTGGGCCGTTCCCATTCAATGAGCACCAGATTATTGAAATGTGCTTGCTCTGGAAATTCCAAGCGTGACTTAGCGGTATGAAAAAGTTCCCCCCTTTGCCTGGGAGCCGCAACAGGGGGGGAAATGGACAGAACCTCAAAAATCTTGGCCAGCAATCTATCAGTATCATCCGGGGCCCAGGGATTAGAGCCAGAATCATCATGACCCCTGGGCCTCTCATCAGATGACCCTGAGTCGGAGAATAGCTCCCCTTCGTCCGAAGGGGTATAGCCACATAGATGCCAAAACTCATTTTCCATAGGGAAAAGAGTGACATTAGGCGTTAAGTGCCGCTTTTTAGCAGGGGCCTTACGCGCCAAGGTATTATCAATTAACATCTCAGCACTAGCCAGTCTAGAAGACACATCAGGCTGAGAATCCCCACTTGTATGCAACTCAGTAGGAGTGAGATTTAAGCTTGGGGGGGTAGGTGAAGTGAAACGAGGTGCAGGCCCAGCCACTGTAAGGCCAGATTGCAGCGCAAGCACCTGCTCGGCACAGGGTACACAGACCCGCGCCTTGTCAGCGTCAACATGAGGCTGGCCACACGCTACACACAGCCGGGCTTGTCCCGAAGGAACCCCGGTCACATTATCCTGAGATGCCTCCATATGGTGATTATAGCGGCACTATTGGCCGATAGGGTTTAACGCTATATAGCAACCCGGGATGCCCCAATAACCTGCTAGGGAAGTGGGAGTAATTACACTAGGCCTCACAAGTTAACAAACTAATAGAGGGCCGGGAGAAGCCAACGGATTCGCCCGTCTGAAAGACACAATCAAATGAGCCGTAAGCAGACAATAATAAAAATGTGATAATAAAGCCGCCCGCGAGGGCACTTACGGACCGTGGTAGGTAGAGGTCCGTCACGCAGAAGCCGACCAAGCAGACAAAATGGCGTCGGTATACTTCGAGGGGCGGGCCCGCACAAGCAATGACGCGGAATGCGCCAGAGACAGGCCCCGCCCCCCCGAAGAGCGCAAAGCCAGCAACTGACAAGAAACCTATGAAGCCGCGCCGGCGCCTGAGGTAATGCCGCTGCCAAGCGTGGAACATGGTGACAAAAAGGCGCGCGGCGGCGGCAATTTTAAGTACAGTAAAAATAAAACAAGTCAGCGTGGCGGCTGACAGAAAGCGAATGTAATAAAGCAGAAAGCCAATACACGTATATACATACATACACATACGCAAACACACACACAAGCCCCCCCTCTTTCCCCCCGAAGGCTACAAGGAGAGTGAGGGAGGACAGCGGCCACTTTACATAGGGCCCACCGATTGAAAGGGGCAAGGGGCAATAGGGCGGGAGGGGCATCCCATAGAGGCACACCATAAGCCTGAACCGCCTACCCTTTGGTGGGGGATTGCGGTGGAGCAGCGCTCCTAAGTACCTAACAGCGGTGCTGCCTACCATCACCCGACCAGCGCAGCCAAGGCTGGGAGGCACATTACTAATGGAACGGGTGGGAATAGTCCTACAGGGCCGCAGGCTAATAGCCCCGCTCACCTGCGAGACAAGAGAGCCATATTCTTGTCCTTCGCAGTCCAGACTGCAGAGAAATTCTGGGGATTTGTGGGGCCGGGAGGAGCCTATTTTCGATGTCTCTGCAGTCTAGCGCCATCTGGCGGAGCATTGCCCGATAGTAAGTATTCTTCTGGAGCAGGACGTACTGTATACTAAGAATATACAACTACTAAGCGCACTATCAAAGGCCAAACCCTTAAAAATTAAAATAATACCATTTTGTGAGTACTCACCTGAAAAATGGATATTGTCAGTGTGCCACACACCCCGCTTCCCCTTTAATTCTTACGATCGGGTTACTCCACCGCCAGGTGGTGACGTTGCAGAGAGAAGTCTTGAAAACGAGCCCCCTTCCGGCCTATATATACCTGGGACCTCCCACTTAACACCAGTGATTTAAAAAGCAGAAAGACAAGGTACCAGGAAATCCAATGGTAACCTCAAAATAAAGAAAAAGCTTCACCATATAAAGGAACCGGGATACCGAAAAGGGCGGGTGAAGTGGGGTGTGTGGCACACTGACAATATCCATTTTTCAGGTGAGTACTCACAAAATGATATTATTCTCAGTGTGCCACACACCCCTCTTCCCCTTTAATTCTTACGATCGGGACATCCAAAAGCAGTGTCCACAAGGGATGGGTATCCGAAGGCAATGTGAAGCATAACTTAAATGACTGCAGTCTGCAGAACTTTGCGGCCAAACACAGCATCCGCTGAGGCCTGCACATCAACCTTATAAAACTTAGAAAAAGTATGAACAGAAGACAAAGTAGCAGCCTTACAAACTTGTTCAACAGAAGCTTGGTGCTGAAAAGCCCAAGACACTCCAACGGCGCGAGTAGAATGAGCAGTGATACGGAAAGGGGGGACTTTCCCCTTAGCAGAATAGGCCGCAAAAATGGCCTGACGTATCCATTTGCTAATGGAAGATTTGGGCGGCGCCAAACCCTTCCTAGGCCCACAGGGCACAACAAAAAAGGCATCAGTTTTACGAAAAGGAGAAGTAACAATCAAATAGTACTTAACACAGCGTACTACATCCAAACAATGAAAAACCCTCTCCTTGTCATTCTTAGGCTTAGGACACAAGGAGGGAAGAACAATATCCTGATTCAAATGAAAAGCAGAAACAACCTTAGGAAGAAAGTCCGGTTTGAACCGAAAAACCACTTTATCCTGATGCCTCTCAAGGTAGGGCACCTGAATAGACAAGGCCGCCAACTCCGAGACACGCCAAATCTAAGTGATAGCTACCAAGAAGACAATCTTCTGAGTCGGGGTAGACAAAGCAATATCTTGCAAAGGCTCAAAGGGAGGAGCCTGAAGAGCAGAAAAAAACAAATTCAAGTCCCAAACAGGGAGTAATGGTTTCCTGGGAGGCCGCACATGCGCCACCCCCTGGAAAAAAGTTTTAACTAAAGGATGAAGCGCAGAACGCTTCTGAAAAAAGATAGATAAGGCAGAAACTTGCCCTTTACTCAGCTGAAGACCAGAGTCCAGCCCTGATTGCAAAAACTCCAGAATCCTGGAAACCGAAAAGACCCTACAAGGCAAAGATCTAATCTCACACCAAGCGATATAGGCTTTCCAAGTCCTATAGTAGATAATAGAAGAAGACCTCTTCCGGGCACTGATCAGAGTCTTAACGACCGAGTCAGAAAGACCCTCCTCCTTCAAGATGGAGGTTTCAGCAGCCAAGCCGTCACCCCAATTTACCAACGCTGGGTTTAACACAGGTGACCTTGAGTGAGCAGATCGGGCCGAAGAGGCAGAACGAGCTGGTCCACTGCCAGCCGAACGATGTCTGCGAACCATACTCGCCTTGGCCACCTTGGGGTCAGGAGAATGGCGGACACCTTTTCCAGAGCCAGCTTCCGTACCACCCTGCCCAGCATTGGTTTCGGGGGAAACAGGAACAGAAACCCCAGATCCCCCCAGCTCAGGGACATGGCGTCCATTGCCAGAGCCAGAGGATCCTGGGAGAGCGACACGAAGTTCGGGAGCCTGCAATTGTGACGAGAGGCAAACAGGTCCACCTCCGGTGTCCCCCATCGGAGACACAGTGACCGAAAAACCTGAGGATGGAGAGCCCATTCTCCCAGACGGGAAGAGCCCCTGCTCAGCAGGTCCACTTCCTGGTTCTCCACCCCTGGGATGTAAACCGCCGAGAGACAAGGAACATGGGCCTCCGCCCAGGTCAGGATCAGGGATACCTCTCTGAGAGTACCCAGACTGCGAGTCCCTCCCTGATGATTGATGTAAGCAACCGCTGTTCGATTGTCTGAACGGACCTGGACCGGAAGGCCCAGAACATGTTGAGTCAGAAGAGCCAGAACCAGACGGATGGCTCTCAGTTCCAGAATATTGATGGGTAAGTGGGCCTCTTGAGGTCCCCACTGCCACTGGAACTGAAGATCCTTCCAGAATCCCCCCCATCCCGAAAGACTGGCTTCCGTGGTGACAATTTCCCAAAGAGGAGTCAGGAAAGACCTGCCCCTCGAGAGATTGGTCGAGACCAACCACCACTGGAGGGACTGCCGGACCCGGGAGGACAACTGGAAGGGCCGATCTAACGACCGTGGTCGCCGGTCCCAGGACGCCAACAGATGAAGCTGCAGCGTCCTCGTGTGAAATTGAGCGAAAGGCACTGCCTCGAACGACGCAACCATCAAACCTACCAGCCTCATCCCCAGACGGATGGACGGCCGAGGATCGGAAAGAAGGACCCGAGCCAACTCCTGAATCAGATAAATTTTGGACTAAGGGAGAAACACCCTGTGTTGACAAGAGTCCAACTGCATTCCCAGAAAGGACACCACCCTGGCCGGAGCGAGGGAGGACTTGGGAAAGTTGATCACCCAACCGAAGCTTTCCAGCGTGGAGACCACCATCCTGGTGTCTGTCTCTGATTGATTGAGGGACGGAGCCATGATGAGAAGGTCGTCCAAATAAGGTACGACACGAATGCCCTGAGATCTGAAGATGGCCATCACCCCTGCCAGCTCATTGGTGAACACCCTTGGGGCGGAGGTCAGGCCAAACGGAAGTGCCACCAATTGAAAATGCTGGGCGTTCATCATGAACCGAAGAAAACGCTGATGAGCTCGGCATATGGGAACATGAAGGTAAGCATCCTTGATGTCTATGGACGTCATGAAGTCCCCCTGCCGAAGAGAACCGATGGCCGAACGCAAAGTTTCCATGCGAAACTTCCGGAAACGGATGAACCTGTTGAGCAATTTCAGGTCCAGGACGGGACGAACCGACCCGTCCTTTTTGGGGACTGCGAAAAGATTGGAGTAGAAACCGAGGCCCACCTCTAAGCGCGGCACCGGCCGGATGACCGCCATTTCCAAGAGATTCCTTACCGACGCCAGGAGCCCCGGTGCGGCCAAAGGATCGGTGGGCACCCGAGACAGAAAGAACCGTGAAGGAGGGCGAGACTCGAACTCCAGTTTGTAACCGGACGACACCACCTCCTGGATCCATCTGTCCGGAACCTCCTGGTCCCAGACCAGGGAAAAGTGTCGCAATCGTCCCCCCACCCGCATGGGTGAGGGCAGCCCCTAATTGCTGAGCGGGCTTACCAGCAGGTTTGGGATTGGCGCCCCAGGACTGACCGGGACGGCCACGGCCCCTCCCCCGGGTCCAACCTGTAGCTCTGGTAGCGGGAAAGGAAGCCCCCCCTACCGGCTCTGACTCCCCGAAAGGATTAAAGGCACTCGCACCCCAAAAGGGGCGACGAGGTCTCTTGCGTTGAGGTAATTTACCACCTTTTGCCACTGAATCTATTTTATCACCAAACAGGCGCAAACCCAAAAAAGGGATCGCTGTAAGCACCTTTTTAGAGACAAAGTCCGCCGTCCACTGGCGCAGCCACACTGACCGACGAATTGCCACCAGCAGAGCCGCTGTCCTGCTACTCATTGCCAGAGCATCGTCCTGAGCGGACAAGACAAAGGAAATAAACGACTCACACCGTTTAAGAGTACAAAACTCATCACAAGCGGGATCAAGACCTGCGTACAGATCCCTAATCTGGATCATGGACCTAACTGCCAACAGAAGAAGTGCCGAAGCACACACTGGCCGGAGTGTCGATCCGGCACTGATAAAAGCATGGCGAGCAAATTGATCAATCCGACGATCCTCACTATCCTTAATGGCAGTGGTCTCAGAAGATTGTACCACAGCCGTGCTAGACAGCCCTAACACAGGGGTATCTACGTCAGGGGGAATTGACCAAAGCTTCACCAAATCCTCCGGAAAGGGATAGCATTTATCCCAACTAGGAGGAATTCCAGCCAGTCGCGTGGGTTGTTCCCATTCCTTAAGGACAACCCTCACAAAGTGTTGTTGCCTGGGAAAAACCAAACGCGGCTGGGGAACATCAAATAACTCACTCTTTGGCAGGGCGACTGCCTCAGGCGGATCCAAATTCAAAATTTCAAACATTTGAGCCAGAATGGCAGGGGTGTCAAAGGACACCCCCGTAGCCTGATCACCAGCAGCGTCAATCCCTAGCTGATCTGCAGGCTCATCCGACTCCTCAAGGAGTTCCCCCTCCTCATCAGGGGGACAATCGGACCAATCCACTATTTCACACGTCTCATCCTCCGAAGCAGGTGCTGCTGGAGAAAGGTGTTTCCGCTTCGCTGTAGCCTTCTGAGCTACTTTGGCAGAAATTATTTTCTCGAGGTTGGCCAATCGTGCACACACCTCGGCTTGCGAATCCCCACCCTTGACAATGTCACATGGGGACCAGAATAAGGGAGGGGGGGTAGGAGATGACAGAAGTTGCGAGGAGCCAGAAGCCGGAGCAACAGACTGGCGCGCAATGTTTTGCTTTGCACATGGAATGCATAATATGACATCATCGCCTGGGAGCGGAACCCCACAGCCCCCACACAGCCTGGATGGCCCCGAAGAGCCATTTCCAGTATTGTCGGAAGCCTCCATATGGTGAATTTATGGTATTTGCAACAACCCAGGGTTTTACGCACTAAGCCACCCGGGATGCCCCTTTATAAGTAATGTCCCGGGAAAGGGAGGATTAAAATTTTTTTTTTTTTTTAAAAACCTTAGGACAAAACCCAATTTAGAGTACTAAGGCTAGCCAGGTAAAACAGAACCGGGAGAGCCACTGCAGTGAGGGGATCCCAGGATCTGTGGGGGGAAAGAGACAACAGTCAGACCCCCAGAAGAAAAGGCAGCATGCAGCATAGTCATTCAATACAGAAAAAGGCATAATAAATAACAATAGCAAAGCCCCAGAGTGGCTTAAGAGTTAAACTGAAGCCAGCCAACATACACTTTTTATAAACATGCTGAAGCAAACTGAAAGTAAAAAGGACGGCCCCACACACGTTTATCTGTACGAAGAGCAGCAGCAGCAGCCAGCCAGACAGCAACCTGCAGACGAGTCCCCCGCACCTGACTCCTTGATTAGAAGGAGGAAGTGCGGCGGGGCCGAGCTGCAAGACAACCAGCTCAAGCCACGCCGACGCCCTCAGTCAGTGAGGGAGGAAAAACATGCCACACATATCACAGCCCTAGCAGTCCAGGCCGCATGAGCGCTATTAGAACTGACCAGGCCCAACCCAGCTTAGCTTCCGAGATCAGACGCACTCAGGGTGGTGTGGCCGTAGGCCCCGCGGCGCTGAGCCTGAGACTGCCAGCACTCTCTAATCAGCACTAACGTTAAAACACACATGCAAACAGTATAAGAACCCCCCAAAAACCACCCCCCCCATAGTGAAGGGAGAAGGGACCGTAACAGGAGAGAAATGGCCAAAGGGGAACCTCGGGACAGGGGCATCCCAAATCCGGATCACCATGCCGGATAGCCGCATTGCCCCACGTGTGGGGTCGAGCGGAGGAGATAAACCCCTAGGCACCTATAGTGCCATCTACCGTTGCCCAGTGAGCAGCCTAGACTGGGAGGCTTCCATTAACCATCTAGGTAAACAAACAATCAAAACTGGGCAGAAATAGACCCAAAGGGGGTGCCGGGGTAAAACCCTGGCTACCTGCAAGCAGGAGACTTCTTTCTTCTGTCTTGTCGCCTCATGCAGAGAGAAAACACTGGTGTTAAGTGGGAGGTCCCAGGTATATATAGGCCGGACGGGGGCTCGTTTTCAAGACTTCTCTCTGCAATGTCGCCACCTGGCGGTGGAGTAACCCGATCGTAAGAATTAAAGGGGATGCGGGGTGTGTGGCACACTGAGAATAAAGGAAAACCAGCAAGGGAACCAGCTATGGGGGCTGGTAGACCAGGGGGAAGAGGCCAACCAGCCTGCCCCTGGCTCTGCATAGCCCTCATGGGCCAGGGCTCCTCTGCATCCCCCTGGGCTTTGGGGATGCAGGTAATGGGGTGGGGAATTAATGGCAAGTCACCTGTTGCTGGCAGGAGACTTACCAGCAACTCCTGCCCAATGAACTGGTATAGGTATCTCATGGATCCCTTACTAGTTCACAAAGAGTTAAATGTAAAAAGAAAACAAACCCTGAATTCTACCAATCACTCTTGGCTTCTGCTCTCACACCACACTGCCGGGAGCGGTGTTTTATTCCGGCAGAGTGTGATGACATCATCTCACTCCCAGTTTAAAAGGCCAGCTAACAGAGGCCCCTGGCACTGAATCCAAGACGAAGTGCTCAGTGCCTGTCTGGATACTAGGCTGGACCAAGGAATGGGGAGGGGGGAGCTATGTTCCCTTGAAACCCAAATGCTGGCAAAGTGGTACTGCCGGAATGTGAGGAGCCAACAGGGGAGCACCACTGCATCAGCTATGCATGGACAAGTGTGAATGTAGCCTTACACTTTGTACATCATTATTTTTTCTTATGAAATGTTACTGGATAAAAAAATGTAACATGTACTTGTAAGACACGGTAATGTAAGAAGCAGCTGTGATGTGCTAAGTAGGCCCAATAAATGACAGATAATTAGATATTATAGCCCTATCATACACACTAATGTGACAAGCCATTCTACCGTGTCTGGGCTAGCCAGCAGATGGCAGTATTAGAACACTTCTTCCACACAGAATTTATGAAACTTACTTTAAAAATGGTTACAGGAATACAACAGCAATGGGTCGCTTAAGTACCATAAAAAATGTGTTTACCTTTGTTGCTATTGCTGTATATATCTCAAAGCATGTCCTTGGGAAGACTTGATAAGAAATGTGTATATATATGGATATCCCTAAAGCCAGTAATTTTAACTGAACGTTTGTGCTGACAAAACCAAAAGGTAAAAAGGTCAGTACACAAACTTATACGCAACCAACTCGCCATGTACCTTCCAAAATGTCTGGCTGGCTTTCTCCAATTTTTTTTTTGTTTTTACTTGTTTACAGGAAATAGATGATGCAATACCATGCAACTTTTTTTTTCCAGGCAAAGGGTTAAATTAGCCTGCTTTCTACTTGCCTTGCGCTGGCCGTCAGGGGCTGCATCTTTCATTCACAAGCTGTGAAAAAACGCTGGATCACATGAGCCCAGCAGACGTCAGAATCCAGATTCACGCAATACGCTCTCCTTAATCCGGACCTTCAGCAGGATTTAATGAAAAGCCCAAACCCTTAAAAACTATTCCCCAGCATCTAACATTTTTAAGTTTTTAGTCACTTACTTATTCTTTCCCCCACTGGGCTGCAACTCTGTTCAGGACTCTCGGATACGGGCGCTGCCATCTTTCCTCAGAAGCATTACACATGCTGAGGAGAGGAGAGCAGGATAAAGCACAGGGGGTGGGGTCAGGAAAAGGACAGCAATCCCAGAATGCAGAGCGACACAGTCTGAGGACACTTCCTGTTTGCAGGCTGCCTGATGCTCCATTAGCGACCATCACGGATGTTTAAAGGCTCATAATATGCAGTAGATGCAGGTAGGATGATTTATAATGCGAGAAATCTGTATGTACAGGGTGTGGGAAACATATAAGATAGGCTCTTATTCAGGGTGAAGGTCCGCTGTAATACCGGTCTAATGACCCTAACTAGACTGCAGGGATCCCTTCCACTACCTCAAGTAGATGTTATCTAGCCAGTCTAGTAGAGTGTAAGACAAATAGAGCAGGTCAGAAATGAAAGTGTAGTTTTATTGCAAGTTATGACAGATCATATTCGGGGATGAAGAGAAGATTACAAGTGGTAATTACAAACAGAATCAGATAAAATATCAGTACCTTAGTTTAATCAGATGAGATGTTGTTATGCAGCCTGCATGTTCCTGATCCTTCCACAGCATGTACCAATGTGACCTCCCCCAGAGTGGCAATTGAGACCTGGGGCTCCTGACGCTATCTCTGTTCAGGTACTTCTCATCCCCTCGAGGTGGAGTCTTGGTCTCCCCCTAGCTATTGCTTAGTAAAAAGTTAGTAAAACTATTTATGGATAATAATGTTGGGTAGAAAGTTAGTAGGGCCATGGTTCTGGTGTTTAACAGTTTGGTCAGATGTGGTTGGTATGTATCTGGACCCGAGTTCATATCTCGGGCCCTGAGCACCCAAGAATCATTTTTTCATATGTGCAGATGTGTTATAACTTGCAAATTGTAGATCTCTAAATGTTATTGAATGATGAGGTGGGCACACTGAAAACTCATGATTCCTCTAAAACTATTGGCTCCGGTGTGTCTGAGCTTAAACCAGACCTTCACCCTAAAAGTATATCTTATATGTTTCCCCCACCCTGTAGATACAGATTGCCCACATTAGGAATCATCCTACCTGCCTCCACCGCATTTCTGAGCATTTAAACATCCAAGATGGCGGAGTCTCAGCTCAGGCTGCCTGAGGACAGGAAGTGTCTTTTGGCTGTGCCGCTCTGCATTCTGGGATTGCTGTCCTTTTCCTGACCCCAGCTCTGCTCTGTATGACTGCACCCTCCCTCTTCAGTATGTGATGCTTCTGAAGCAAGATGGCGGCATCCGTATCCTAGAGGCCTGAACAGAGTTGCAGCCTAGTGGGCTTTTAATTAAAATATGCTGAAGGTCCAGTTTAAGCTTTTAAGTTTCCCTGTGAGGGCTTTCACACAGGAGGAGGCATCCTGAGGGATGAAGGGTGGCCTGGGTGTATCAGAAATAGAATATCATATTCTTTCATCATATTCCTCAGAACTTGATCCCTTCTGGTGACCCCTCTTTCCCAATCTCCAAAATGAATTAACTTCTAGGGGACTGGGAAACAGACATGCATGGGTGAGTCATCCTATGCTACTTAGGAGGACCAGCAGAAAGGACAGAGTTCACTAGCATTTACTAAGAAATATGAAGCAGGCTGAATGAAAGGTTCAGCTCCTAACAGCCAGCAGGGGCTGTTGGGTGCTATATTGGTATAGCAATGGAGCCCAAAGATGGCCATCCCTGTGGGATACAAGTGTTTCTTTGTAAAAGAAATAGACCCATGGTAAAAGGGGACAGTCTGTGCAAAACATAAAGAAAACACATATTCACCTTTAGTCCCACAGTAAGAAACATATCATAGCACAAGATCCAGGTACGCGCAATCCCTGCTCAACTACTTCCCACCGCAGCCATGCCTCCCTTCTCCCACAAGTCACAGTGGCTGGCCAAGCCTGCTCTAGTTTTTTCAATAGGGGAGGTGTCGAGCAGGGGAGTCACTGTGACAGACGGAGGGGGGGGGGGGGGGGGAGGGTGTGGCTACTCACTGTGGAGGCTCTGGGATGTGGGGACTGAAACTTGGGTGATGGTTAATTTTTTGATCAATATTTTTTATTAAAGTTATAAAGATGGTACATTAAATAGCGAGTTACAATGCAGCCTGTGTCAGAAAAAAAGGGAAAAACATCCAATTGAGTATGAACTTGTACACAACTAAGTGCTGATGGCTACTTACATGAAAACATACATTAGGTTGGAAGGTGAGAAACATAGTAAAGAAAGAAAATAAGTAAGAGCAAGGGGAAAGGTAAGAAGAGAAGAAAAAGGGGACTAGGGGGTGGGTGTCCAAACTCCATCCATCTAAAAACAGGGATGACGGGAGACTAGGTTGTGAGAAGGTGACGGTCAAAGTTTTTAGACTGAAAGTGGGCGATCCAACCCTCCCAGGTGGCCAGGAAGGGGGTAAGGTCACCTTGCATCGAGGCAGCCATCTTTTCAAAGAGCATTACCTCGTTGATGCGAGGTATCATGCTTCCACTGGATGACAATGGATCCACACTTCCATGACTGCGCTATAATCAGTTTAGCCGCTGTAAGCATATGCCTTATAAGCTCGAATTGTGTTCTGGAACATCCGGGGGGTTTTAGATTGAGGAGGGCCAGCTGGGGTGATGGGGTCAGGCGCAAGCCTTTTTTATAATGTAAGAGACCTTGGCCCAAAACTGCTTAACCAGCCTACACTCCCACCAAATAAGGATATATGTTCCTCTACTTCGGCAATTTCTAAAACATTCCGGCGAGTAGGAAGGGCAGAACCTATGAATTCTGTCTGGGACCAGATACCAGCAGAGCAGAACCTTGGTGTTAACTTCTTGGGCACCCGTGTGGAGGAACCTAGTAAAAGAGTTCCTCCACGCAGATCTCCAATCCTCAACCGATAGGTCTATTCCAAGGTCCTTCACCCACCTAGTGGTGTAGGCTGGGAGAGGTGTCCCTACAGGCTCACATAATACTCTATATATCTCAGATACCGTCCCCTTACCCAAACGGTTGTGTCCCACATATCAACTCAAATGACGTGGAGGGTCTAAGGTCTAAACCCCGGTCCAATTTTAGTGCTTATATAGTGAGTAATTTGTGAAAAGTGAAGAAATTCATTATTCGGAATACCCCTACGGGACTGGAGCTCAGGAAAGGTTAACATACCCCTATGAGTAAAGAAGTCTTTGATATTTAACAAATTTTGTGCCTTCCACCAGGCAAAGGCCGATGGTTCCTGGAAGGCCGGTAAGAATTCGGGATTACCTAATATAGACAGCAAGGGAGTTTGGGGGGAGATGAGGGTTCCTTTCAGCTTGTTTGCTTTCCAAATTCTGAGGGAATGAGTCAGGACTGGATTGTCAAAATCTCTAGAAGTCGCAGGGGACAGCCATACCAAATTAGTGATATCTATTGGGGAGCAGCTGGCTTGCTCAATGCTAACCCACAGTGGTCTATCTGCCCCCGCATGGACGGCAGACAATTGAGAAATCTGGCAAGCAGAAAAGTAACGTGCTATATTAGGGACCCCAAGTCCCCCCTGCTGCTTGGATCTGTATAGTGTCGCTCGATTGACCAGTGGTTTTTGCTTCCCCCAAATGAAAGAGTTTAAGGTCCGTTGGAGACCTTTTATGAAGGAGGCCGGGATTGGTACCGGTAGGACCCGGAAAAAGTAAAGCAGTTTAGGCAGCCACGTCATTTTTACCGCCATTATCCTACCGAGCCAAGAGAGATGAAGCCTAGCCCAGGAGGATATTAGGGTGTGGAGGGCCTTAGCAATGGCCGGATAGTTAGCAGCATAAAGGGAATCGTAGTCAGCTGTCAATTGGACGCCTAAGTATTTAATATGATGTTCTTGCCACGAGAAGTCAAAGGAGGCTTTAAGTGTGCTCAATGTTTGCTCTGGGAGGGAGATTGGGACTTTGAGGTATTAATTTGTAGACCAGTGATCCTGGAGAAGTCATCTAAGGTGCGGAACAGGTTCGGGAGAGATATAGTGGGATTAGATACTAGCATCAAAATATCGTCTGCAAAAAGGGAAATCTTGTGCTCATAGGCCCCTATTGTAATTCCTGTAATATTAGTGTTAGTCTGAATTAGTTTGGAGAGGGGCTCAATGGCGAGGGCAAATAATAGAGGGGAGAGGGGATAGCCTTGCCTGGTGCCCCTACCAAGGGTAAACCTGTTGAAGGAGTACCCTGAATATTTAATAAATGCTCCCGGAGTGGAGTATAGCGAGGCAGTCCATGCTGTAAAGGAGGGGCCCAATCCCCACTTTTCCAATATGAATTGAAGACAGTCCCAAGCTACAGTATCGAAAGCTTTACGGACGTCCAAAGTCAATAGCATGGCCCGGCGCTCCTCCTTTCCAGCCTGGTGGATCAGGTTAACTGCCTTGCGGATATTATCCCCCACCTGATGCTGGGGGATAAATCTTGCTTGCTCTTTAGAGATTAGGGACACAATAAACGTATTGAGTCGCAATGCAAGAACTTTAGCAAGGAGCTTAATATCTATGTTCAATAGAGAGATAAGCCTATAGTTGGACCAAAGAGTAGAGTCGGCGTTGGGTTTGGGTATCATGCAGACGGCCGCAGTAAGTGCGTCCGTGCTCCATGTATCACCACTACTAAAGGAGTTAAATGTTCTGACCAATCTCGGGGAGAGTGTCTGAGAGAATTTTTTATAGTAAAGGGCGGTGAAGCCATCTGGGCCCGGCTGCTTGCCTAACTTTAAAGAACTAATGGCTTCCTGGACTTCAAAAAGTTTGACTGGCCTATCTAGTAGGGTCTTGGCCTCAGGAGGGAGGGAGGGTAGTTGGATTTGGGATAGCAGCTTTTCTGCGAAGCGCTTATCCAGTCTAGTCTTGGGTTTGTAAAGATCTGCAAGGTGTTTGCTGAAGGTTGCAACTATCTTTGCTGGGTTGCTTGAAAGTGTGCCATCCAGGGTCTTAACACGCAAAGGTTTGGCCCTATGAGTAACCCCCCTAAGTCTTCTGGCAAGAGGCGTGTTCGGTTTATTGCTGAGACGGTACCACTTAAACCTGGATCTATTTAGTTGGTTCTCAGCCTCTCTAGAAAGACACATGCTGAGCTGGTCGCCAGCTTGGTTAAGCCTAATCCTATTACGTTTTGTGGGGCGAAGCTTGTAATCTGAAGAGGCTAAGTGGTAGTCGTCCAGCAACAATTGAAGTTGCTTCCTATACGCAGCCTTGCGCCTAGCTGATTCCTGAAGGAAGTGGTCCCGGATAACCACTTCCCAAAGCAAGGCATCAGAGCTTTCTGACCCCACATTATCCGAGAAAAAGTCCTCAATCGCTTTGCGCATGCGGTCGAGGAGCATCTCATCAGAGAGCATAGGGTCGTAAAGTTTCCAAGATTTCTGGGGGGATCTTTGAGTAAGGGAAGACAACTCAGCTGTAACCAAGTCATGATCCGACCAAACAATTGGGACTATAGAAGAGTGGGTCAAGTGTGGCATGGAGGGAAGCTGCAGGAAAATGTGGTCAATTCTGGTGAAGACCCTATGAGGGAAAGAGTAATGAGTATAGTCCCTCCTAGAGAGGTGGAGTTCCCTCCATACATCAACTAAATGGTACTGGTTTCGGAGGAAGCCAAATGCTTTACCCGAGGAGCCGCCCCTGAATCCGTCAGCGAGCCGGTCGACCGTGTGACGGTCCAAGGTTGGATGCAGAGTTTGGTTTGAATCCCCGGCTACTATAAGAAGTCCTTGGACTAGGGGGTCCAGGGTCCTCAGGAACTCCTCAAGAAAAGCATTCTGGCTCTGGTTGGGAGCATAATACGTAGCAATAGTCACTGGTTGGTCTTCAACTGTGCCTATTACAATAAGGAAACGACCATGGGGGTCCCGTATTGCCTGCTCCAAGGAGAAGGGGAGAGAATGTTTAAAAGCTATGAGGACTCCTCTCTGATTAGTATCAGCCGTGGCTGTGTAGAAGAGGGGGTAATCTGCGCTCAGATATTTAGGCGTATTCTTCTTAGGGAAGTGTCTCCTGGAGGCAGACAATATCAGCATGCAGGGCCCTCATCTGTCGGAAGGCCTTAACTCTTTTCTGAGGGGCATTCAAACCCTGCACATTGAGTGAGACAATTTTAACCGCCATTAATACCCTGTTTAAACGCCATTACAGTAGAGGGGAAGGACACCCGGGAGAAGGGGGGAGAAGTAGGAAAAATAAAAAGATAAATAAACCATACAGAAAACATTTTAAAACGATAACAGAGAAAGGAGAATACCTTCTGAAGCAAAAATCCCCCCCCCCCCCCCGGGGTAGAGGAGACCTCCACCCCGCTGCGGAAAGCTATTTCAACTGAGGGACTCCAAAGAGGAGGACCCAGTTAAAAGTGGTGGAGTAACCAACCCTCAACCAGGGGTCGGATTCTAAAGCTTCCTACCTCGGCAGAACCCGACGAGATAGAAAGCGGGGAAGTGCGCAGGCCTGTAGAACCCGGTCCGCCGGCCCACTCAAAAATAAATCAAAACATTAAACAACGGTTAACAAAACACTCATGTAGCGCTCAAAGAGATAGGGATGAGCTTGCGCGTTGAGGAACGCGGTCCATACATCAGATAACGCCAATAAGTGATCCCAGAGGGTCAAATATAAAAGAGATATGCGCACGTTAATTAAGTGTCCCAGCAGACATAGAACCGAAGTCCCAACAACACTAGACGGGAACTTTAGTGGGAAACACTTGGTGCCATCTCAGTGGTCACAGGGTGAGGGGCAAGATCTCCAGAATAATACACAGGGAATTAGACCCATCACCCCTATCCAGGAGCCGGCTCACCGACAGATCGCTCACTGACTTGCTCGTCGATGGAATGCCCCTCCTTGGACCACGTTTGTCTGTAGGGACCGGTGAAAATGAGAGAGCTCTCTTCTTTTGCAGGGGGAGGAACCGAAGCTGTCACTGGAGCTTTCAAACCTGCCGCGGCTAGTGCTTCTTCTAGGTCATGCGCAGTAGTGGCCTTGTACCACTGGTCTGAATAGAAAAAGGAAATTTTAAAAGGGAACCCCCACTTGTACTTGATTCATTTAGCTTGCAGAATTTCCAGGGACGATTTCATAGCTCGCCGCCTTGCGATGGTTTGGGGGGAGATGTCAGCGAAGAGCTGGTAGTCAAAGTTCTGGAATTTGAGCGTGTTTTGATCTCGTGCCGCCGCCATGAGCTGTTCATTTGTGCGGTAAAAGTGGAGTTTTGCCAGGACGTCGCGTGGAAGGCCATCTGTTCTCTTGTTCTGTAAGGCACGGTGAATCCTGTCGAACTCCAGCCTCTCAATTGGAATGGCCGGGGCAAACTCTTGAAAAAGGGCGGTAACTGTAGATTGCAGGTCAAGGACTGTTTCAGGAATACCTCTGACTCTGATATTGGCTCTGCGGGAGCGGTTTTCCATATCCTCGAGCTTGTGGTGTAGGGTAAGATTTTCCCCTTTTAAGGCCACGAGATCCGTTCCAAGAGAGGACAGTTCAGAACTGTGTGCTGAATGATGTTGCTCTAGGTCAGCCACTCCACAGTTCCTTGATTTCCGCCGAGAGGTTGGTGGTAATCTGGGACGTAATGTTTAGGGCCCAGCGCTCAAGGGCCTTCTCAAGCATAGCCTCGTAGCGATCGAACGGTAGTGGCTGAGACTTGGACGGTGAGCCATGCAAGGAGTCGTCCATCCAGGACTCATCCTCTGGGAGTAAATTGGAGGGAACCCGGGGGTCGCTCTGAGAGGGTGTGGAGACTTCCATTTTGAAAGTGGCACGTGACTATGCGGACTGCTTAGATTTAATGTAGCGGCTTAAATGGGCCGAGGGTAGCGGGAGACACCCTCTTGTGGGATCCTGGCAGAAGCTTGAGTGGGCACACAGGTCAAACACCCCGGGGTACCAGATGGAAGGGGCTCACGGACCACATGGGCAGCACCGAATATTAAAACGATACAGACCAGGAAAAAAACATATCCCAACCAGGATATCTCTTGGCTGCTGAAGATAGTGGTGGGAGCTGCCAGTTTATCCTAGAGTATGTTCTGAGCTGTTAGCTGTGGACAAGATGCAGCAGGTGCCTCCAGAGCACTAATGGGCTTGCTGGCTAAGGCAACCCACTGGGCTGGCACTGAGACTTCTCAGAGGGCTTATAGAAGTGCCCAAAAGGTAAGGGGGTACACCAGGGAGGATGCAGACTCAGACTCACTGCACAGGGTGAGACCGTTGTCAGCAGGGCGGCTGTTTTCAAGATGGCGGCGGCCGCTCTCCTCTGCCTGCAGCTTTAAATCCTGATTTCGGGGACCCCCGCAGATCCTTCTCAAAATGGGCAGGTAAGGTCCTGGGGTCTGCCCCACACCGTGGAGCCTAAAACCGCCGGTCGCTGTGGGCTAGGGGGGGCCGGGGACACAGGAACGTGCGGAACGCGGATTCAGGCAGCCATCCGCGCCGCACGCATGCGCACTCCCGGGTGACGGTTAATTTAAGAACACTGGCCTAGGATGGATGAGCTGCACAGGACAAAAGGTGAGTTAGCCCTGTGTAGGCATGGTAGTTGCCATCTAGTACATTTGCATTGAGATTTCACATGCTTCCTCTTATTAAAGATAGTGTGTTAAAGCTTAAGTCTTTATCGATCGTTTGTCTACCGTTTTTGGAGAAAAAAGAAAAATACTCTGAAAAAAATGGCTAGTGTCTATAAAGGCTGCGCCCACCCGCAGCCAGGAAGCAGCGCTAGCTATGGGGAACTGTGTGGTGGCAGAGGCAGCGGGATCGCATATGTGGTGGCAGGAGATGCATGGGAGCATCAAAAATGTATGTTTTTTTTTTTAAAGCATTTATCTGATAAGACTCACTAACATTTTCCCCCAACTCTTTGGGGGGAACATATTATGGGGTGAAAAATACAGTGTACATGAAGTGTAAGCTAGCCTTATAGAATTAGTCTATGTTGCTGTGTGGTAAAAATAAAGTGACGCAGATGCAGTGAAAGCAAGCCCTTATGGCACATCCTTACATTTTCACTTGCAGTTTGCAGGCATTTTATACAAACTAGCTGTGGATGAAATGTATGAAAAATTAAAACTTGGGAATGAGTCCTAGAAAATTAATAGAGAAATCCCTTAAAATGAAATGCTAAAAAAAAAAAAAAAATGAATGATGGGCACCTAATTGGAAAAAACATGCCGGGGCTGTTATTATGCAATTGCTTTCTTATTACAATATACGTTTCAATGTATAATAACCTTTTACACAGTCTTATTGGCACTTAGGAGGCATTAATTTATGCAACAGTTCCATCCTTCGGCAAAAAAGTTTAAAAAGCTGTGTGCAGAGTGATGCAAGGATGAAAAAAGATGCACTTATTTTTCCCCAAAAGTGGGGGGAAATGCCAGTGCGTCTAATTTGGCGAATGTAAAAAAAAAAAAAAAAAAAAAAAAAAATTACATTCCCAGTTCCGGGAGCTTGAGGCGGCGTGCACCGGCGGCTACAGGGACAGGGAGGTGGCTGCGGTAATGTATATATGTGTGTGTGTTTATGTCCGCAGGAGATGGCTGCATGGGAGCTAGGGAATGTTTTTTTTGGGGGGAGGGGCATGCTGCACACTGCCTGTAATTGGGATGCCTGCACACATCCTGTATTTGGGATGCCCACACACCGCCTGTAATTGGGATGCCTGCACACCGCCTGTAATTGGGATGCCCACACACCGCCTGTAATGTGGGATACCGTTCATCGCCTGTAATGTGGGGTCTGTAATGGTGTGATTGGGGGAATTCTGCGCACTGCCTATAATAGGGTGATTGGGAGGGTGTATTTTAGCACACCATTTGGTTCAGAATATTATTTTTTCTTATTTTTCCCTTCCAAATCCTGGGTGCATCTTACAGGCAGGTCCGTTTTATAGGGAAATTTTTTTTTACCATAGATGTAAAGAATTACAGTGAATGGAGGGGACTTTAATTAAGACCAAATACTGTGTAACATGGTTCAAGGCTCACCCACTATGCTTGCCTCCCCAGCAATTCTATGGCACATGCATGGGCTACCAGCAGAGGTTGCATTAATGCCTAATCTAGCATATTATACATGTATATTTTCTCAAACACACATCCTGAAGCCTTGACTTTGTATAAATACTTCCCTGTGAATGACAAAAGTAGCAACTTCTCCTGTTACATGTGCTGAGCTAAGGTAAACAAACTCACACATTGTATCAAATTGCAAGGTGCAGAGGAGATGACTCTTAAAGAAGAACTTTAGTCAAACCATAACCCCCCACCCAAAGATGAAAAACCCTCATCCACGGGCCCCACCTCCCCTCCCGAGCCAGCACGGCCGCCACAGGAAATGGGTGGGTGGGAGTGCGCAGGGAGCAGGGGGATGAAGCTCTGTGTTTTTAGTCCAAGATAAATGATGCCCAGGATCTGGAGGAGCAGCACAGGCCCCTGGATAAGGTATGGGTTTTCTCCTTTGTAACCCCCTGTCCTGCCTTAGCGCCTTTTGTCTCTTTGCAAAATAGTTCTAGATCAGTCAGATTGGATTAAGGGTCTTTGTGAACAGCAATGGCACACATTCTCAATGGGATTTAGGTCTGGACTTTGATTGAGCTATTCCAACACGATTATGCTTTGATTCAAACCATTCCATTGTAGCTTTGGCTATATGTTTAGGACTGTTGTCCTGCTGGAAGATGAACCTATGCCCCACTCTCAAGTATTTGCAACCGCTAACTTGTATTCCTCCAGGATTGCCCTGTATTTAGCGCCATCTATCTTCCTATCAACTCTGACCAGTTTCCCAGTCCCTGCTGAAAAAAAAAACCCCACAGCACGATGCTACCACCATCATGTTTCACAGTGGGGATGGTGTACCCAGAGTGCAGTGTTAGGTGCAGGTGCCATTTAGGACATGGTACAGTGGCATTATAACAAAAGGGTAACTACCATTTATTATAGCTTTTTTTCAGTGATAAACCTACAGTAGTTTCTTTAAAATTCTAAAACACATGCATTCTATGATGCACATACAAATTATTCTACATTGCCGTACAAAGCTTACATATTCTCAGTTCTTGCTATCCACTGTACATATGGATGACTCAATATAATCATAACAAATTAAAAAAATATACTTCAACTAGAATATCATCACAGCCAAAGATAAAAGTAGAAAATATATGGTATAGGACATAGTAACAGCGATAACAATAGAAGATAGCAACCAAGATCTGCTGAACACAAACCAAAGAGTATCTGTATAAAATGGAATCACACAGCTTTGCTTATATGAATATGTAGAAGATGCTGCGTTGAAAAGTGCATAATTCCCTAAAACATCTCCCAGTCAACTCTCTATAGGACCATACTGTGTGGCTAGACTGGAATTCAGTGAAAAAAATAATACACACTTGGCACTTAGCCAATTGGATTTATTTATCCAATTTAATCCCTATTGACCCATTGAGAGCTTCCATGGGGATGTCACTAATAAAACTGGTAAAAAACATTTTTTTTTCTATCGAAAATATTTATATGACACATATAGACCAAGAATAACATGATTAGCCACAACTCAGCGAATATGCAGAGCCATATTTTTATGTATATAGGCCAACCTTCTGAACCAGACCAATATCTATTTTTAACCTAATGCATGCTGGATGGTTTCCTACAGAGCATGGGGGGGGGGGGGGTCCATTTGCAAATACCCCCTGTTTTAGGAAAGCATTCTTCTTACTTAGCTTACCTATCTGCTTAGTTAAAGGTCCAGGCGGTTACGGTTTTCGACCAGGCAGTGTACAAAGCAAACAATAGAAAATACAATTCTGTGAAATACTCACCTGTAGAATTGGTATTATAAGTATACAGTACGTCCTGCTCCAGATAGATTACTTACACTTGGGTTATCCTCCGCCAGATGGCGCTGCACTGCAGAGACATGCAAAACAGGCTCCTCCCGGCCCCTCAAATACCCGGGGACCTCCCACAAATCCCCAGCATTGAAAAGCAGTGAACAAGAAACCGGGAGAGTTTAACCACCCAAAAACTGGTAACCATAACAATGACGACAATCACCATACAGGGGATCCAGAATAATGCAACAACAGGGTGGGGTGGAGCAGGACGTACTGTATACTTATAATACCAATTCTACCGGTGAGTATTTCACAGAATTGTATTATTCTTAGTATACAGTACATCCTGCTCCAGATAGATTACTTACACTTGGGACATCCAATAGCAGTGTCCATAAAGCAGGGTGGGATCCCCAATAAAAAAAGGTAACAGCAGACAGTTTAAACCACTGCCGCCTGCAAAACCTTGCGGCCAAAAACAGCAACAGCTGAGGCCTGAACATCAACCTTGTAAAGCTTTGAAAAGGTATGAACAGAAGACCAAGTAGCGGCCTTGCAAACTTGTTCAACAAAGGCCTGGTGCTGGAAGGCCATAGAGACACCAATAGCACGAGTAGAAAGAGCAATAAAGCGAAGGGAGGATTCTTCCCCTTAGCAGAGTAGGCCTGAATCACAGCCTAATGAATCCACTTGCTGATAGAAGACTTGGCAGGAGCCAAACCCTTCCTAGGACCAGAAGGGTCCTAAAGAAATGTTGGAGGACTCCATCGCCCAAACAGAGACCTGAACCCCAAACCCTTAGATTAAAGATCTGATGCTCTACCGACTGAGCTATCCGGGCTCTTCAGAGTTCCTGAAAGGTGCAGAAGCCACCAGATAGTACTTCAGAAACCCAACCACAACCAAAGAGTGCAAAACTCTCTCCTTAACATAGCTAGGGTTAGGGCACAAAGAAGGAAGAACAATATCCTGACTCAAATGAAAGGCAGACACTACCTTTATGCAGAAAATTAGGTTTGAACGAGACAACACCTTGTCCTAGTGCCTCGCAAAGTAGGGGGGCTGAATGGACAGCACCGCCAACTCAGACACATGCCTGAGAGTGAAAGTGATAGCTACTAGAAACACAACCTTGAGCGTAAGAAAGGCCAAGGCAGCATTCTGCACAGGATCAAAGGGAGCACCCTGCCGGGCAGGCAAGACCAATTCCAAATCCCAATAACAGGGACCATAGGTTGGCGTGGTGAACGCACCTGAGCAACCCCCTAAAAGCAGTCTTAAACAAGGAATGCTGAACAGAAGACTTCTGAAAGAAGACAGACAGGGTAGAAACCTGATCCTTCAAGGTACTGAGTTAGAGACCGACTCCAACCCATGCAGTAAAGCTCCAAAACCCTGGAAACTGAGAACATCCAACAGGGAAGAGACCAAGACTCAACCAGTCAATGTAGGTACGCCATACCTTATAACAGATGGAAGAAGACGACATCTACCTAGCCTTCACCATGGACTCAACCATCGAGGTAGACAAATCGTTCTCCATCAAGATGGAGGATTCAGCAGTCAGGCCGTCAAGGCCAGAGATTGTAATTGAGATGGCGTAAGGGGTCCTAAGTGAGCAGATCTGGCGCTCCAAGCAGAAAGCACTGATCTACTGCCATCTGCACCACATCTGCTAACCACACTCTTCTTGGCCACCTGAGGCCACCAGAACCACTGGCACCCCTTCCAGAGCGACTAGCGTAGCAGGGGGAATGTAGAAAAGACATACAGGAACTGAATGTCCTGCCATGACATTACTAAGGCATCCATGGGCACGGTCAGAGGATCCTAGGACAGGGAGACAAAGGCCGGGAGCTTGTGACGGAAAGCAAGCAGATCCACATCAGGTTGGTCCCAACGGTGATACAGAGATCGGAAAACCCTGTTGCAGGTGGACCCCCCCCCCGGAATGTACACCACTGAAATACAGGGACCATTGGCCTCCACCCAGATCAGAATCAGAGACACCTCCTGGAGGACCCTCTTGCTCCGGGTCCCTCCCTGATGATTGATGTAGTCAACTGCCATCAAAGTGACCGTGCGCCCCTGAACAGGCAGGCCCTGAATAAAGTAGTCAAACGAACCAGAACTAACCTGATCGCTCATAGCTTCAATACATTGATAGGTGAATGGGCCTCCTAAGGGCCCCACCTACCCTGGAACCGCAGGGACCTCCAGAAGAACCCCCCCCCCAACCTGATAGACTGGCATCCGTGATGACCGTCTCCCAGGAAGGAGCAAAAAGGTTCTGCCCCCCAATAGGTTCCTTGAGTCCATCCACTACAAGAGGGACCTCCTCACCAGGGGGGAAGACACCCAGACCATGTCCAGGGATGCTGGGTCCTTGTCCATTACAGACAATAGGAGAAGTTGCAGAAGCCCCAAGAGGGACTGAACACAAGGGGCCGATTCGAAGCACGCCACCATCAGGCCCACCAGCTGCATCCCCTGCCTGGTGAAGGGACGGGGACAGTTAGAAGGAACTGAACCTGTGTAAACAGATTGTCCACCTTCTGCTGAGGAAGGAATATCCTTGCCTGAACTGTGTCCAGATTCATTCCTAGGAATGAATTTACCAAGGAAGGGAACAGTGAGGACTTGGGGTGGCTGACCACCCATCCAGACGACTCGAGAATGGACACCACCAGCTGAGTATCCAACTTTGCCAGATGTAGAGACTGGGAAGTGATGAGGACGTCTATGTAGTGCAGCACGCGGACGCCCCTTGGCCTCATCAGAGACATCACCCCCACCAGCACCTTGGTGAGTACTCTGGGAGCTGAAGAGAGGCCAGATGGCAAGGCCATAATTTGGCAGTGTTGATCTTCCAACGTGGATCTGAGGAATCTTGGTGTCCTGAAACCACAAGGATGTGAAGGAAAGCATCTTTGATATCCACAAACGGCATGAAGCCCCCAGGTTGCAGGGAGAAGATGGCCGAGCACAGAGTTCCCATGAGGAAAGCGCCTGTACTTGACAATTTTCTGAAGATCTGTAAATCCAGAATGGACCAGACTGACCCATCTGTTTTGGGAGCTGTGAAAGGGTTGGTGTAGGGTCCCTTGCCTCTGTCTGTTAAGGGAAATCTGCAAATGACCCCCAGACCCAGCACGGCCTGTGCCAGCACCTGAGCAGAAACAGGAACCACCATCTTGTAGCCGGAGGACACTACCTCCTAAATCCACCGGTCTGAGGCGTGCTGCCTCCAGACTTAAGCAAGGTGCCGCAGCCGTCCCATCATGCTTGAAGGGACTTGGGAGAGGATTTGAGCATAGCCCCCCCAGAGGAGCAAGGGTGTTGTCTTCTGCTCCTGGGACAGGGAGTTGCGCGAGCCCCCACGAAGGACGCCCCTGGTTCCCGTTTAACACCATGGTGGGGGGTTGAAGGGGGGCCCTGGCACCGAAGGGCCCGAGACAGCTGTCTACGCTGGGGTAACTTACCTCTCCTACCAAACAGGTCTAGGCGGGCCCCAAACAGACGCAGCCCTTTAAAGGGGAGCCCGGTAAGGGCCTTCTTCGCAGCATTGTCAGCACCCCACTGTCGCAGCCAGAGCAAGCGACGTATAGCCACCACAAGGGCAGAAGTTCTTGCACACATTCTAATGGTGTCATCCAATGCTAATAGGATAAATTTTACAAACACATCACAATTGGAGAATGCATTAAGCACATCCCAAGGGAGATCATCAGGGGCACGATCAAGCATTTTTCTGATGAGGGTTCTAGTGGCCACAGCAGTAATGGCAGAGGCACAGACCGGGCGTAGCGCCGTCCCCACACATGCAAAGGCGTGGGAGGCCAGCAGGTCAATGCGCCGGTCCTCAGCATCCCGAAGGGTAGTATAGTCGGGGGGATGCAAGAAAGGGGTGTTAGATGGCCCTATGATCGGGACATCCACCTCAGGGGGGAACGACCAACATTTAACCACGTCAGGGGGAAAAGGATACTTCCTATCCCAATCTCCTGGAACCCCTGGAAGTTTACTGGGGCACTCCCATTCCTTGAGCACAAGGGTATGGAAATGTGCCTGCACTAGAAATTCCAAGCGTGATGATGCTGTATGGAAACGCTCCCCTCTTTGCCTGGGAGCCTCACCAGAGGGAGAGATAGACAGAACCTCAAAGATCTGGATCAATAATCTGTCAGTGTCATCCTGGACCCAGGGGTCAGGGCCAGAGTCTTCATGACCCTCCAGTCTCTCATCAGATGAGCCTGAGTCAGAAAAGAGCTCTCCTTCATCAGAAGGGGTATAGCCACACAGCGTCATAAACTCCTCAGTTCCCATAGGGAAAACAGTGACATTATGCATAAAGAGCCGCTTCTTACCAGGGCCCTTACACGCTAAGGACCTCGCAAAAATCTGTTCAGCCGTAGGTAGTCTAGATGCCACTTCAGGCTGAGAATCCCCACTTGTGTGCCACTCAGCAGGAGTGAGATTTAAGCCAGGGGGATTAGGTGAAGTGAGGCGAGGTGCAGCCACTGGCAGGCCAGATTGCAAAGCCAGCGCTTGTTCAGCACAAGGTACGCAGACCCGTGTCTTGTCAGCATCAGCATGGGGTTGTCCACACGCCCTACACCGCCGGTCATGTCCCAGAGGGACCCCAGTCACATTATCCTTAGATGCCTCCATATGGTGATTATTAGGCACAATATGCCAGTAGGGATTGACGCTACAAAGCAACCCTGGATGCCCCAATGACCCGCTAGGGAGTGGGAGTAAATTTACAAGGCCCGCTATCAATTACACCGGGCCGGGAGAAGCCAATGGATTCACCCTCTGAAAGACACAATGAGAAGAAGGGTGTCAGAACCGAAACACACTACAGTGATTTATAAAGCCGCCCGCAAGGGCACTTGCGGACCACGGTAAGTAAGAACGTCACACACACACGCGCGCGACCAGACAATATGGCGCCGAGAACCTCGAAGGGCGGGCCAGTGCGAGCCCTGACACGAGGAGCGCCATGCCAGGCCCCGCCTCACCGAAGAGCGCGAAGTCCAACAGACAAGCAGCCAATGAGGACGCAGAAGCGTCTGAGGTAACGCCGCCGGCGCGGAACATCCAAATGAAGGAAAAGGCGCGCGCGGCGGCGGCCTTAACAGTGTAAAAAGACAAGTCAGCGCGGCGGTTGACACCACATATACCAGTCCAAGCAAACACTGCAAAGAGGGCCAGAAGCATGTAATCACAGTACACGGACATCCACACACACACCCCCCCTTCTCTTCCTCCCGAGGGCTACTGGGAGAATGAGGGAGGATGGCGGCTCTTTGTACAGGACCCACCGCTACCGGGGCATGGGAAAATAATGCGGGAGGGGCATCCCATAAGGCTCACCATCAGCCAATACCGCCTACCCTTTGGTGGGGGACTGCGGCTGAGCAACGCTCCTTAAGCACACATGGTGCTGCCTACCTTCACCCGACCAGCGCAGCCCAGGCTGGGAGGCACATCACATCAAGGACGGGTGGGAATAGTCCAACAGGGCCACAGGCTTTAATAGCCCAGCTCACCTGCGAGTGATAATTTCACGTCTTCGCAGTCAGCACTGCAGAGAAATCTGGGGATTTGTGGGAGGTCCCCGGGTATTTGAGGGGCCGGGAGGAGCCTGTTTTGCATGTCTCTGCAGTGCAGCGCCATCTGGCGGAGGATAACCCAAGTGTAAGTAATCTATCTGGAGCAGGACGTACTGTATACTAAGAATATATAACTTAGGGCCAATTCAAGTGGCAGCATGGTCAAACAATTACAATGATTCATTCTTTCTTCGAAAAAAAGGTCATACACAGGTCATATCCAGCAGCAGGGAGCATAGGGACAGGTGTAGTCTCAGCCTGAGCACAGAGGGAAAGGGTCGAGGTGCCCTAGCGGCATTTGTTAGGCTTTAGTGTCTTTTTGCATTAAAATGTAAAATTATATTGAAATGTAAGTATTTGGGGCAAAAGGTAGAAAGGTATTTTATTTTATAATGTTAGATTTGTTTTAGAGGCCTGCTCTATAAAGAGTATAACAATTAATGTCTGGCAGAGTTGTAGCAGGTTTGCTATAAGTTGACATTTGTATCGCGCATTAGAGAAGTTAAACTGATTTTAATTCCCAATAACAAACAAGCTGTTTGGTAATTCCATGTTAATTCTGCTGATCAAATTGCTCTTTTTTTCTGTAGGACCAATGCCAAACATTCTGGCAAAGCTACTCATGTTACATAGACAAATTATAGATAGAGACAATCTCAGAAATAACGGCACAGTTGCTGCAGGTCGCGTGAGCAGACGTGCCATATGGTCAGATGTTTACCATTTCCTTTTTACTGGAATTCAACATAAAGTCCCAACCAAAGGTTTCGAAAAGACTGGATCATCAGTAGGGAGAAAGAGAAATACAAAAATATATTTGTGGCTGTAAAAGCTACAAGAATTGATGGCAACTTGTTTACCGATTTCCTTTTACCCTTCCCATAATCCAGTGCCAACAGCTGTGCTATCAGAGAGCCGGGCGCCTGCAACTTCTTTGGCATCTGCTGCCACTCGTAGAGCGCGATCCCCATTCCTGTCCGCGCTTCACCCCACCCTTTCACTTGAAGCCTCTTCTGTTGAGCAAATGCAAACTATGTGCACATTATTCTATGCCTTTCTTCTATCAATTTCTACTTTAAAATGAACAACATCATTGGTTGCTGTGGTAGGCAACGTATTAACAAACATCTTCCTTAGGCCTTCCCAAGCCCACTAGAGCGGGAGTAGATTCCTAAACTAATGCCCGATATATGGTAAGTACAGGTGGTCTGAGGCATGACCCATGGGTAGGATCATTCTAAGTTGTAATAATACAATTCTGTGAAACTCACCTGTAGAATTGTTTTTGAATATATTCAGTCCAGGTCATCCCAGAAGAGATGACAGTTGGGTAATCCACCACTAGGTGGCACTTGACTGCAGGATCAAAAGCTGTAGCTCCTCCCGGCCCCCTATAAAAGCAGGTGTCTCAGATGATTCCCCAGTGGTTAAACAGCAGTAAGAAACCGAGACAGGCCGGGAGGCCAAGAAACCATGTTACTTCACATAGCTTCAGAGTGTACTCTCTCCACAAAAAACAAGGGTCCAATATAAAAATAGTAATCACCATAAAAGGCAAACAAGAGATAATGAAAAACAAGGGCGGGGTGGGATGACCTGGACTGGATATATTCAAAAACAATTCTACATGGTGAGTTTCACAGAATTGTATTTTTCACTATATCCAGTCCAGGTCGTCCCAGAAGTGATGACAGTTGGGACATGTAGTTCATTTCACTACTGCCTGAAGCACCTTTCGGCCAAAGACAGCGTCAGCTGAGGCCCTAACATCAACCTTGTAAAACTTTGTAAAGGTATGAACAGAAGACCAAATGGCGGTCTTACATACTTGTTGTCAGGAATCCACTCACCTCGTCCTTGCTCCCGCGCCGTCCCCGGGCAGCTGGCCGCGCTGCTTCCGGCTTGCGTCTCTGCCGGGCAGCAGCTCCGGCGGCGGCTCCGGCGGCGTCTGTTCGGGCGGCGCGCCGCTCGGCCACGCCCCCTGCTCGCGACCCTGGCTCTGCTGTACGTGCTCGCGCGCGGGCGCGAGCACAGATCTCTAATACCCTCCGGCGGCGCTGCTTCCTGCACGCCCGCCGGAGGAAAAATTAAAGGGGCCAATCAGCCCAGGGTTCCCAGAGTGGGCCAATAGCCCACTTGGAGATAGTTTACTCTCGCCCTCTAAAAGTTAACACCAACCAGTTTTGTTCTCTCAGTTGCGCCAATCATCTTCCTGTCCCAGTCTTGCCTGTCCCTATAAAGCTGATTCCCCTTCATTTGCCCATTGCCTGTGATAGCGCCTTGTACCCCGTTAGTAGCTTCCCTAAAGTGTATTTCTTGATCTCCCGTTGCCGACCACCGCCCGTCTTGACTACCCCTGATCTGATCTCCTGTTGCCGACCTTCGCCTGTTTTGACCACCCCCGATCTGATCTCCTGTTGCCGACCTTCGCCTGTTTTGACCACCCCCGATTTGATCTCCTGTTGCCGACCTCTGCTTGATCCTCGACCACATCTTGTCCAATCCTTTGTACCGCTGCCATCTCGGAACTTCTGTTGCTGACCCCTAGCCTGTTGGACTTCCGTCATACACTCAGCGATCGGGCTGCTCGGCACCACTTCCAGCCGCGGGTTCTCCAGGCCTCTGAACGGTAAGACTCCAATCTTTGAGCCATTGAAGTCCTGGGGGCAACCGATCCCGGGCAGGCGTGCTCTGCGTCCCGGCAAGCGGGGGCTCCTAAAGGTGAAGCTGGCTGCGGAGATTGGGGGTTGGGGTCTTACAGAGAGGACTGGAGTTATCTAAGTGGACAGCTGTAGTTCCCGGAGTGTGACATTATCACAGGCCCGAAGATGGATGACCTGGTACAGCAGGTACAAGCTATGGCTACGGCGATAAACCAGCTCGCTCAAAGAGTGGCCACTCAAGAATCTCGACAGTTACCGGCATCCTCTGTACCACCTCATATCTCGGAACCAAAGATTCCATTGCCGGAAAAGTTTTTTGGAGAACGAGCTAAATTCTCCAATTTTAAGAATGCCTGCGAACTGTATTTCAAGCTGAGACCCATCTCCTCAGGCACTGAGTCCCAACGAGTAGGCCTAGTCATTTCTTTGCTCCAAGGAGACCCGCAGTCCTGGGCCTTCAGTTTGCCATCTCATGATTCTGCCCTACAATCCGTTACAGCATTCTTTACTGCTATGGGCGTCTTATATGCTGACCCTGATCAACAATCTACGGCAGAAAATAGGCTTCGGGCCTTAAGACAAGGACGGAATTCGGCTGAAGATTATAGTGCTGAATTCCGCCGCTGGGCCGTCGAATCGAGGTGGAATGATCCCGCTTTGTGTAGTCAGTTCAGGGTGGGGCTGTCGGAAAGCATCAAGGATGCTTTGGTAAATTTTCCTCCACCCGCAGACCTAGACCAATTAATGCAGGTCTCCATTAAGATAGACAGGCGTCTTAGAGAGAGGGCTAGGGAGAGAGCCAGGGCTCCCACGTCCTTCAGGTCTTCTCAGAGTCTTAGTTCCCCGGCTACCCGTGGGGAAAATACCTCATCTCCTTCCCAGGAAGAACCCATGCAATTAGGGAGAACCCGGTTAACCCAAGAGGAAAAGCAGCGTAGGCGGTCCAATGGGTTATGCCTATATTGTGGGAACTCGGGACATTTCGCAGGGTCCTGTCCCAACAAGGGGAGACCGGCGGAAAACTTCCGCACCCAGACCAGGTAGAGAGTACTGATCTGGGTGAGTCAGTTTGCAACTCTCGCCAAAATAAAATGTTAGTACCCATTGACCTATCTTGGGGTTCTTCCAAGCAAACAGTTTCCGCCTTTATCGACAGCGGTGCGGCGGGAAACTTTCTGGATAGGAGCATGATCTCTCTTTTAGGTATTCCGTTAGTCCCCCTTGAAAGATCCCTACAAGTTTTGGCCATCAATGGGAAGGCCATCCAGGGGGGACCTATTAACACCAAGACCCCACCTCTTCGATTAATTGTTGGCTCTTCCCACTCTGAGTTCTTAGAATTTTTCATCTTCGACTGTCCAGAGACTCCGGTGGTTTTGGGATACCCCTGGTTACAACTCCACAACCCGGTGATAGATTGGCGGGTTGGAGAATTGATCAAGTGGAGTGACCATTGTAAAAATCACTGCTTTACTACTGGCCTTAGAAGTATGCAAGTTTTACCTCAGGGATTACCTCAACCATACGCTGACTGGGTTGATGTCTTCTCTGAACGTTCTGCGGATACCCTCCCTCCACATCGGTCTTATGACTGCCCTATTGACTTGCTGCCTGGCACGATTCCCCCGAGGGGAAAAATTTATAACCTTACCCTGCCTGAAGAGCAAGCAATGAGGGAGTACATCACCGAAAATTTAAGGAAGGGATTTATTCGCCCCTCTACCTCACCTGCCGGGGCTGGATTCTTTTTTGTTGAGAAAAAAGATGGCGGCTTGAGACCTTGCATAGATTATCGAGCCTTGAATAAAATCACTGTAAAGAACCGATACCCCTTGCCCTTGATTGGGGATCTGTTCAATCAAGTCACTGGGTCCCAAATTTTTTCCAAGTTGGATTTAAGAGGGGCTTACAATCTTATTCGCATCCGACAGGGGGATGAGTGGAAAACCGCATTTAATGTGAAAGACGGCCATTACGAGTACCTGGTCATGCCTTTTGGTCTTTGTAACGCGCCAGCCGTTTTTCAAGATTTTGTTAACGATATTTTCAGAGAGTATCTCGGTAGATTTGTGGTCATATACTTAGATGATATTCTCATTTTTTCTAATTCCTTGTTGGAGCACAGACGTCATGTTAAGTTGGTACTACAAAAATTAAGAGAGAACAACTTATTTGCTAAACTTTCTAAATGCGTGTTTGAAGTCACCACAGTTCCTTTCTTAGGGTATATTATTACCAACCAGGGTTTAGAGATGGACGCGGGGAAAGTTTCGGCGGTTCAGGATTGGGTTCAACCCAAGACCTTAAAAGAATTGCAGCGTTTTCTAGGTTTTGCCAATTTTTATCGGCGGTTCATCAAAGGCTTCTCTCATGTTGTTGCACCTCTTACCAATCTTACCCGCAAGGGGGCCTTTACGGCTAACTGGTCTCCCTCTGTCTGTGAGGCCTTCCTGACCTTGAAGCGGGCCTTTACTTCGGCACCAGTGTTAATTCACCCAGATATTCGTAAGGCCTTCATTGTTGAAGTAGACGCTTCAGAGCTGGGAGTGGGTGCAGTTTTGTCACAGTATTCCGGTGACCCTGAGCGTCTACATCCATGTGCTTATTTTTCACGTAAATTCAGTACCGCGGAGCAAAATTATGATGTTGGTAATAGGGAACTATTAGCTATAAAACTGGCTTTTGATGAATGGCGACACTGGCTGGAGGGTTCGTTACATCCTATAACCGTGTATACCGATCACAAAAATCTTGAATACATTGGGTCTGCCAAGAGATTGAACTCTCGTCAAGCACGTTGGGCATTATTCTTCTCGCGTTTTAATTTTATTATTACGTTCAAGCCAGGTGTAAAAAATACTAAAGCGGATGCGCTATCTCGCATGTTCGGTGAATGTAAGGATCGGGGTGATACTGGTGACCCGATTCTACCTATGGGTTGTGTGGTCGGGGCATTACTTCCTGATCTCTCTAACACCTTGGCGCCGTTTCAAGATCAGTCTCCTAGTGATATTCCCTTGGGATGCCAGTTTGTACCGCCACATTTGCGTTCAGATGTAATTCGCGAGTTTCACCCTTATGCTTGCCCGTCGCCATGTATGGTGGCCCACCATGAGACGCGATATTACCGCCTTTATCGATGCTTGTGCTGTTTGCGCTCGAAGTAAGGGGGTTCATAAGGCTCCCAGTGGCGGTTTGGTTCCTCTTGAAATTCCTGCTGAACCTTGGACTCATATTTCTATGGATTTCATTGTAGATTTGCCTTTATCACTCGGGAATACTGTTATTTGGGTGGTCGTAGATCGTTTCAGTAAGATGGCACACTTCATTCCTTTGGCTAAACTTCCTTCTGCGCCAGAACTTTCTCGATTATTTACTTCACACATTTTTCGTATTCATGGTATTCCGTCCAATATAGTCTCTGATCGGGGCGTCCAATTTACTTCCCGTTTTTGGAAACATTTCTGTTCACGGCTGGGTATACAGATCTCTCTTTCGTCTGCCTACCATCCCCAGTCCAATGGGCAGACGGAAAGAACTAATCAAACTTTGGAACAGTATTTAAGGTGTTATGTCTCTGATGCCCAAGAACAATGGGCAGAATTTATTGATTTCGCCGAATTTGCTTACAATAATGCGCCTAGTGAGAGTACCAAGATATCGCCATTTTATTGTAACTTAGGGAAAAATCCTAGAGCTTCTTCCCTTTCAGGGTCACCTTCCAACTTGCCGGCGTTGGAGGAGTGGCTTCAAGAACGGAAGAATATCTGGACACATGTTCAGGAAATTCTTAAGACTACTAGTTTAAGATATAAAAAAATTGCCGATCGTCGCAGATCACGGGAGCCTACTCTTCAAGTAGGTGATTTAGTTTGGGTCTCCACTAAAAATATTGCACTCCGTCAACCTTCTTGTAAGTTGGGTCCAAAATTCATTGGCCCTTTTCCTATAATCAAAAAGTTAAATAATGTGTCTTTTAAGGTTCAACTCCCGCCTACTATGAGAATTCCTAACTCTTTTCACGTTTCACTGCTAAAACCGGCGAAGAATATTCCTCTTACTGGTCCTGCACCTATTCTCGTGGATAATGAGCCCGAGTATGAAGTAAATAAGATCTTGGATTCTCGTAAGATTCGCAATTCTTTACAATATTTGGTGGACTGGGTGGGCTATGGTCCAGAAGAAAGATGCTGGGTGGCTGCGAGGGATGTTCATGCCAAAGCTCTTGTACGGAAATTCCATCGTGATAATCCGGAGAAGCCGGGTGAGGGTCCGGAGGCCCCTCGTGAAGAGGGGGGTAATGTCAGGAATCCACTCACCTCGTCCTTGCTCCCGCGCCGTCCCCGGGCAGCTGGCCGCGCTGCTTCCGGCTTGCGTCTCGGCCAGGCAGCAGCTCCGGCGGCGGCTCCGGCGGCGTCTGTTCGGGCGGCGCGCCGCTCGGCCACGCCCCCTGCTCGCGACCCTGGCTCTGCTGTACGTGCTCGCGCGCGGGCGCGAGCACAGATCTCTAATACCCTCCGGCGGCGCTGCTTCCTGCACGCCCGCCGGAGGAAAAATTAAAGGGGCCAATCAGCCCAGGGTTCCCACTTGGAGATAGTTTACTCTCGCCCTCTAAAAGTTAACACCAACCAGTTTTGTTCTCTCAGTTGCGCCAATCATCTTCCTGTCCCAGTCTTGCCTGTCCCTATAAAGCTGATTCCCCTTCATTTGCCCATTGCCTGTGATAGCGCCTTGTACCCCGTTAGTAGCTTCCCTAAAGTGTATTTCTTGATCTCCCGTTGCCGACCACCGCCCGTCTTGACTACCCCTGATCTGATCTCCTGTTGCCGACCTTCGCCTGTTTTGACCACCCCCGATCTGATCTCCTGTTGCCGACCTTCGCCTGTTTTGACCACCCCCGATTTGATCTCCTGTTGCCGACCTCTGCTTGATCCTCGACCACATCTTGTCCAATCCTTTGTACCGCTGCCATCTTGGAACTTCTGTTGCTGACCCCTAGCCTGTTGGACTTCCGTCATACACTCAGCGATCGGGCTGCTCGGCACCACTTCCAGCCGCGGGTTCTCCAGGCCTCTGAACGGTAAGACTCCAATCTTTGAGCCATTGAAGTCCTGGGGGCAACCGATCCCGGGCAGGCGTGCTCTGCGTCCCGGCAAGCGGGGGCTCCTAAAGGTGAAGCTGGCTGCGGAGATTGGGGGTTGGGGTCTTACAGAGAGGACTGGAGTTATCTAAGTGGACAGCTGTAGTTCCCGGAGTGTGACACTTGTTCAACAGAGGCCTGGTGCTGAAAAGTCCAGGAAGCACCAATAGCTCTAGTAGAATGAGCTGTAACATAAAAAGGGGGTTCCTTCCCCTTAGTAGAATATGCTTGCACCACCGACTGTCTGATCCACTTGCTGAGAGTGGACTTGGCCGGAGGTAAGCCCTTCCTAGAACCCTCGGTGAGGACGATGAGCGAATCCGATTTCCTGAAGGATTCGGTCGCAACCAGGTAATACTTAATGGCTCTGACCACATCCAGGGAATGGGGGGTCCTCTCTTTAGAGTTAGTCGGAGCTGGACACAAGGAAGGCAAGACAACTTCCTCATTAAGGTGAAAGGGAGAAACGACCTTAGGCAAAAAATCAGGCTTAAAGCGAAACACCACTTTATCCTTATGACGTTCAAAGTAAGGAGGCTTCATACAAAGCGCGGCCAGCTCTGACACGCGACGCACTGAAGAGATAGCAACCAAAAAGACCACCTTTAGGGTCAAAATAGACAATGCAGCATCGCACAAGGGCTCAAAGGGAGGACCCTGGAGAGCAGAAAGCACCAAATTCAAGTCCTACATCGGTAATACAGGCTTACGCGGTGGGCGTACATGGGTAACTCCTTGGAAAAAGGTCTTGATCAGTCTATGATTGGCAAAGGATCTTTGGAAAAAAAAATGGCCAGCGTGGAGCCACCAGGATGGTTGGTACCCCCTCCTGGGCTATTTTGCGCAGCACTCGGCCCAGGGGAGGAAATGGAGGGAACACAAAGAAGCCTGAACTCCGTCCAAGGAATCGCCAGAGCGTCTGTGGCAAACGCCAGAGGATCTCTCGACAGGGAGACAAATCTCGGGAGCTTGTGATTGTGTCTGGACGCAAATAGGTCCACGTCTGGCTGATCCCAGCGGAGACACAGAGCGTGAAAGATCTTGTTGCTGAGGGACCATTCCCCCAGGCGTGAGGCACTCCTGCTCAGGGAGTCGGCCTCCTGGTTCTCTATCCCAGGAATGTAAACTGCCGAGATGCAGGGAACATTCTCCTCTGCCCAATTCAGAATCAGGGTCACCTCCTTGAGGCCTCGCTTGCTCAGAGTCCCGCCTTGGTGATTTATGTAGGCGACCGCCGTCTGATTGTCCCAGCTGACCTGTATCCGCTATAAGATTCCCGGGGCGATAAGCTCCCTGCCTGCCCGATCGGGGTGCCCCGCTGTGTGAAACCCCTCAGGACGCCCGCAAATCCTACCTGTTCCTCGTTCCAACAGCGCATGCGCGGGCCGCCTCTCGCGCATCCCTCTAACAGGGAGCGCACCCGTGCCGGCCGTTTGTGAATGGCAGGTGCGCTCCCTGTAAGAGGGCCGCGTGGGAGGCGGTGGCGGGCGCTCTCACCTTGTCCGTCGACGGACCTCGCTTGTCCGTCGGCGGTGATTGGTGGAGCGAGTCACGTGGGAGTGGGGTCAGGTGAGTTTTTGGGGGTTTCACACAGCGGGGCCCAATCGGGATAGTGAAAATCCTGGGTGTTGGTCCACTTTAAGTCCAGGATGGGCCTGACAGAGCCATCCCTTTTGGGTACTGTGAAAAGATTGGAATAATAACCTTGACCTCTCTCCCCCGGAGGGACCGGACAGATGACCCCCATACCCAATAAGTTCTGTACAGCTTGAAATAGACCCTGAGCGGCCAGGGGGTCTAGAGGAATCCGAGATCCCGGCCAGGGGCCGTGCCGCAAACTCTAGCTTGTAGCCGGAGGACACAACCTCCAGAATCCACCTGTCTGAGACCTGTTGTCCCAGACATGAGCGAAGAGCAGCAGCCGTCCCCCCACCCGTAAGGGTGAAGGCGCCCCTTCATGGCTGAGCGGGCTTAATGACAGATTTGGGCTTAGATCCCCAGGAGGATCTGGGACGGGCATGGCCTCTACCCTTGCCCCAGAAATCACCCCTGTGCCCCGCAAAGGGTACCCCCCTCCCTGACCTGGATCCACGAAAGGAGGGGGTAAAGAACCCTGAACCCCTAAAGGGCCGCAGTTGTCTTTTGCGTTGGGGCAACCTACCTCCTTTTGCAAAATGGTCCAACCGGTCATCAAAAAGGTACAGCCCCTTAAAGGGAAGCCCTGTGAGAGCCTTCTAAGCAGCATTGTCAGCTGCCCACTGGAGCGGCAAATAGAAACAACCAGAGCCGAGGTCCTGCTGCACATTCTAATGGTGTCATCTAAGGCAGAAAGAATATAAGCAATAAACAGCTCACATTGTGATAAGGCTCTAAATTCGGCACTGGAAGAATCATCAGGATAGCCTTCTAACAGGCCCTTGACCAGAGTCCTAATGGCCACAGCAGTAATAGCAGAAGCACAGACCGTGCGCAGGGCCGATCCCACACAGGCAAAGGCATGGAAAGCCAGCTGGTCAATACGTCGGTCCTCACTATCCTTCAAGGAAGTGGAATCAGGGGAATGCACCACAGAAGTATTAGACAACCCCAAAACCGGAGCATCCACCTCTGGTGGAATTGACCAACATTTAACCACATCCGTGGGAAAAGGGTACCCTTTTATCCCATCCCTTAGGGATACCAGGGAGCTGGCTAGGCCTCTCCCATTCATTGTGAACCAGATCATGGAAATGAGCCTGTTCTGGAAATTCCAAATTTGGCTTTGTAGTATCAAACAATTCCCCCTGTTGCATGGGTGCCACAGCAGGGAGAGAAATGGAAAGTACTTTAAAGATTTGAGTCAAAAGTCTATGGGTGTCATCAGCATTCCAATGCTCTGAGCCGGCATCAGCGCCAGGGATATGCTGATCATCGGAAAATTCCGAATCTGAGAATAACTCCCCCTCCTCAAGCGGGGTACAGTAAGACAAATCAAGGAATTCTTCCGTCTCCATAGGGAAGGTAGACGCAGCAGACGCCAAGTGCCGTCTTTTAGCTGGGGCCTTACGGGCCACAGAGCTAGCAATCAACCTCTCAATGTTGGTCAGCCTGGAAGACACATCAGGCTGAGACTCCCCACTAGTATTAATCTCACTGGGGGTCACGATCAACCAAGGGGGGGTGGGAGAAGACATGGTGGGCGCAGGCCCAGACAAGTGCAGCCCAGAGTGCCGCGCAAGCGCCTGGTGGGCGCAGGGTACACAGACCAGCACATCATCACTTACAGGGGATGCCCCACACACCACGCACAGCTGGGCTTGCCCAGATGGGACCCCGAGCACAATATCCTGAGAAGTCTCCATATGGTGATTTTTGGTGTCACAATGACCAATGAGAATTACGCTGTGCAGCTACCCGGGATGCCCCTTAACTGTCCGCTAGGATAGTGGGAGGATTTTATTGTTTTTTAGGCCTCTAATATAGTAACTAGACTAATAGAAGGCACAGGACCGGGAGAAACCTCTAATTAGTTTTCCCGCCTGAAAGACATAAGACGACAATACCCGCATTCATTAAACAGGAGTGAAAGGCAATCAAAATATATGAGGGGGCCCGCAAGGGCACTCACAGACCGCCGAAGAGCTTGCAATCGATCCGGCAGGAGAGACAAGATGGCGCTGCAGGGCTCTGAAGGGGCTGGCCGCATGAGGAAGCACCACGGAGCGCGCCCAGCGTTAAGCCACGCCCCCTCCACGAAGCGCGGGGTTACAGGCTGAAGACAGCCACCCCGCAGCCAATCAGTAGCCGTCAGGTCCCTGAGTGACATCGCCGCTGACCGCCGCAGGGCGTGCAAGTCAGCGGCGGGCAATTCAAAAAACTGAAGGGGAGAGGAGCAGAGCTGAGGAGAGTGCCAGCGAGACATGAAAAAGGCATCATAACACATAACAGTAATGTCAAACAGGCAAAACACATTTACACTAATCAGGCACTCACCCTGCTCCCCCCGCCCCCCGACGAGCAGTATAATGGGAGAAGGGGAAGTAAGGAGCCCATTAAAACATTAATAAATGTAAGGCAGGGCAATAGCGGACGGGGCATCCCAAGTCAGGATCACCAGTAACTTGACAACCGCCTACCCTTTGGTGGGGAATTTGCGGTGGAGCAAGCTCCAATGAAGCACCTCTAATAGGTGCTGCCTACCACCACCCGACCACGAAGCCAAGGCTGGGAGGCAGAATAAAAGTGGAAAGGGTGGGAACAGTCCTACAGGGCCCAGGGCTGTGAAGCCCAGCTCACCTGCGAGAAGAGAAGCCATCATCTTGTCCTTCGCAGCCCACTGCATAGAAGAAACTGGGGAATTAGTGGGAGGTCCCGGGTATATATGGACCGGGAGGGGCCTCTTTTTTGCCATCTCTGCAGTAAAGCGCCCTCTTGTGGACTATATCCCAGATGTACATGCCTGAGGTTTTCTATAGAACTGCTGCAAAACTATACAACTGAACCCAATGTATGCATGCTACTGTATTGTAAACAGTGAAGCTTAGTTTATGGCCCCACATGGCTACTCTATTCCTTGCAATGGAGGGGGCATGCAAAGGAGAGTTCAGCACGCCTCGCCTGGGTGGGTGATAAGGTACACGTCTCTGCCTCTCACCCATATGTCACATTTTGTGATTATTGCTCTCCATCCCAAAACTGTGTTCCGCATACCCACACATTAAACAGTCAGCTACTCTTTATAGCCAAGTTCATACAAGTATTTCCCCTTGATGAAACCTACGATTCCTCTTTAAAGGAGCACTATTGAGTAAAATGGCCCATTGATAAAAATCCATATAAATATGCTGGATGGTGGGAGGAGAAGTCACTAAACCTGTCACTCCACAAAATAAAACTTAAAAAAAAAAAAAAAGATACAAAATAAAACTTTAAAAAAAAAACCTGTCACTCCTGGATTTTATTCCTACCATGACAGAATAAACCACAAGCTTGGCGGGAGTTTTATTCAGTTCGGGTATATAAGTGACCCCTGCTCTCAATAGCCAATGTGTTTATATGGATTTATTATATTAAACAATTTTGCGATAGTGCTCCTTTAATTTTTTGGGGTTTCAAGAGGTTAAATCCTAATGTACCTCCCTGTAGAAGCACCATCATATTCCTGGGATTAGCATACTACAATGGACACTAGCAAAAATACCATTCTGTGATTACTCACCTGTAGAATGGATATTATAAGTTTGCCTCACACCCTGCTTCGGAAATGAATAATCACTTCTGCAGAGATGGCAAAAAAAGAATCCCCTCCCGGTCCATAAATACCTGGGACCTCCCACACATTCCCCAGTATATGAAAGCATTAAGGGGACCAGGAAGAGCCAACAATTAAAAATAACAACACGAACAATGAAAAAAATGTCACCATATAGAGGATCCAAGATACAACTCAGGGTGGGACGAAGCAGGGTGTGAGGCATACTTATAATATCCATTCTACAGGTGAGTAATCACAGAAAGGTATTATTTCAAGTATGCCTCACACCCTGCTTCGGTAATGAATAATCACTTCTGGGATATCCAGTAGCAGTGTCCAAAAATGGGTGGGGATCCCCAAAGGCAACGATACACAAATCAAACCACTGCAGCTTGCAGAACTTTGCGGCCAAAAACAGCATCCGCTGAGGCCCGAACATTAACCTTGTAAAACTTGTAAAAGGTATGAACAGAAGACCAAGTAGCAGCCTTACAAACTTGTTCAACAGAGGCCTGGTGCTGAAAAGCCCAAGAGGCCCCAACAGAACAAGTAGAATGAGCAGTAATACGGAAAGGGGGATCCCTCCCCTTGGCAGAATAGGCCCTAATAATTGCCTGACGAATCCATTTACTAATGGTAGACTTGACGGGCGCCAAACCCTACCTGGGCCCAGAGGGCACCACAAACAAGGAGTCCGTCTTCCTGAATGGTGAAGTAGCCACCAGATAGTATTTTACACATCTAACGACGTCCAGAGAGTACAAGGCCCTCTCCTTGTAGTTGCTAGGATTAGGACACAAGGAAGGAAGCACAACGTCCTGATTAAGGTGAAAAGCAGAGACAACCTTAGGCAAGAAGGTTTGAATTGAAAAACCACCTTGTCCTGGTGTCTCTCAAAGTAGGGGGCCTGAATGGACAGAGCCGCCAACTCAGAAACACGTCGAACAGAGGTGATAGCCACCAAAAAGGCAACCTTCAAGGTGAGAATGGACAGTGCAGCATCATGCACTAGCTCAAAGGGAGGACCCTGAAGGGCAGACAATACCAAATTTAAATACCAAAAACCGGCAACATGGGTTTACTAGGACGACGCACATGAGTGACCCCCTGGAAAAAACGTCTTAACCAAAGGGTGAAGAGCAAAAGACCTCTGAAAGAAAACCGCAAGAGCGGAAACGTGCCCCTTCAGAGTGCTAAGTTGAAAACCCATGTCCAGTCCATGTTGAAGGAACTCCAGAATCCGAGGAATAGAAAACACCCGACAAAACAAAGGCCCTAGCCTCACACCAATCAATGTAGGTCCGCCAGGTCCTCTAGTAGATATTAGAGGAAGATTTCTTCCTAGCCCTGACAAGCGTCTGGACAACCGCCTCAGACAGACCTTTTTCTTTTAGGATAGAGGTTTCAGCAGCCATGCCGTCAAAGCCAGCGTTTGTAAATTGGGGTAACAAAGCTGACCTTGTGTGAGCAGATCCGGAACCAGAGGCAGTGGGAACCGATCGACCGCCAGCTGCACAACGTCTGCGAACCATACCTGTCTTGGCCACTTTGGGGCCACCAGAATTGCTGGTACACCCTTGTGAGCCAGCTTGCATACCACCTTGCCCACCATGGGAAAGGGAGGAAACAGATACAGGAGACCGAGCTCCCACCAGGACAGAGACATGGCATCCACTGCCAGAGCCAGAGGATCCTGCGACAGAGACACAAATGCAGGGAGTTTGTGAATGTGACGAGAGGCGAACAGATCCACCTCCGGCATCCCCCACCTGCGACAGAGGGATAGAAAGACTTCGTTGCTGAGGGTCCATTCCCCCCGGCGAGAGGCCCCCCTGCTCAGGGAGTCCACTTCCAGGTTCTCCACACCCGGGATGTAAACTGCCGAGATACACGGAACATTGCTCTCGGCCCATGAAAGAATCAGAGACACCTCCCGGAGGACACTCTTGCTGCGAGTCCACCCTTGGTGATTGATTTAAGCGACCGCAGTCCGATTGTCGGAGCGAACCTGAACCGGTAGGCCCTGGAGGTGATGTGTCAGGTGCGCCAGCACCAACCGAACCGCCCTCAGTTCCAGAACGTTGATGGGGGCGTGAGCTTCCTGAGGACCCCACAGCCCCTGGAACTGATGGTCTCTCCAGAAGCCCCCCCCCCAGCCCGACAGGCGGGCATCCGTGGTGACCGTCTCCCAGCAGGGCGCAAGAAAGGATCTGCCCCCCAGAAGATTCTTCGGGTCCAGCCACCACTGGAAGGACCACCGGACCAGAGGGGACAGAAGCCATGTCTGATCCAGAGACAGAGGACGTTTGTCCCAAACCGATAAAAGATGGAGTTGAAGAAGGTCGCATGTGAAATTGAGCAAAAGGCACTGCCTCGAAGCAAGCCACCATCAATCCTACCAGCCTCATCCCTTGTCTGATGGACGGACGAAGGTTGGACAGAAGGAGACGAATTAGCGCTTGGAGAACATCCACCTTCGGCTGGGGTAAGAAAATCCTGGTCTGAATGGTATCCAACGTCATGCCCAGGAAGGAAGCCACCCGTGACGGAGAGAGTGAGGACTTGGGGTAATTGATTACCCACCCGAACCTCCCCAGCGTCGTCACCACCGTCCAGGTGTCCAGCTCCGCCTGGTGGATTGAGGAAGACGTAATGAGAAGGTCATCCAGATAAGGCAAAATGCGAATGCCCTGGGCTCTGAGAAGGGCCATCACGGCCGCCAGCACCTTGGTGAACACCCTGGGTGCAGATGTGAGCCCGAAGGGAAGAGCCACAAACTGGTAGTGCTGTTCGCCTACCACAAACTTGAGGAACCGCTGGTGTCCCAGGAAGACCGGCACATGGAGGTAAGCATCCTTGATGTCTATCGAAGTCATAAAGTCCCCCGGACGTAGGGAGTTGACCGCAGAGACTCCATGCGAAACTTTCTGGTTCTGATGAACCTGTTGAGAATCTTTAAATCCAAAATGGGTCTTATGGAGCCATCCTTCTTGGGCACCGTAAAGAGGTTGGAATAGCAACACCGACCTCTCTCTCTGGGGGGGAACCGGACAAACGACCCCCATATTCCAAAGGTTTTGCACCGCCAGAACCAGTCCCTGTGCTGCCCGTGGGTCCGTAGGCACCCGTGACCTGAGGAATCTGGGAGGAGGCCGGTCTGCGAACTCCAGCTTGTACCCGGAGGAGACCACCTCCAGAATCCATTTGTCTGAGACTTGCTGAACTCAGACCTGAGAGAAGAGCCGCAGCCATCCCCCCACCTGCAAGGGCTGAGCGGGCTTGGCAGCGGATTTGTGTTTGGCACCCCAGGAGGACCCGAGTTGGGCACGACCTCTGCCCCTACCCCAGGAATCTCCTCTGAGTGCAGCGAAGGATACCCCCCTGCCCGTCCGAGGGCCACGAAAGGAGGGGTTGAAGGATCCTGAACCCTGAAAGGGCAGGCGCTGCTTTTTGCGCTGAGGTAACTTACCTCCCTTGGCAACAGAATCTAGGCGATCACCAAACAGGCGCAGTCCTGAGAAAGGAAGCCCTGTGAGCGCCTTCTTTGCAGCGTTGTCGGCCACCCACTGGCGCAACCAGACCGATTGGCGTATAGCAACCACCAATGCCGAGGTCCTGCTACACATACGGATGGTATCATCTAAGGCTGATAATACAAAAGCGATGAACATCTCACACTGAGTCAGAGCTCTAAACTCACTAGAGGGATTCAATTGGGATCCATCCAGAAGGCCTCTGATTAACGCTCTAGAAGCCACGGCCGTGAGTGCAGAAGCACAAACCGTGCGCAAGGCCGAACCCGTACAACCAAAGGCATGCGAAGCCAGTTGGTCGAGACGTCGGTCCTCACTATCCTTCAAGGTAGTGGAATCCGGAAAATGCACAACCGACGTATTGGACAATTCCTGAATGGGAGCGTCGACCTCAGGGGGCGTAGACCAGCGCTTAACCGCATCAACAGGGAAGGGATACCTCCTATCCCACCCTTGAGGAATACCAGGAAGCCGGCTAGGCTTTCCCCATTCCTTAAGGATCAGATTGTTAAAGTGCTTCTGATCCGGGAACTCCAATAGAGGTTTGGCGGTACAAAAAAATTAATAAGGAGCCTATGGGTATCGATAGTATCCCCACGCTCTGTACCGGCATCAGCACCAAGGTACTGCTGATCATCAGATAATTCAGAGTCTGAAAATAATTCTCCTTCCTCAAGCGGGGAATGATCAGACCATTCAAAAAGGTCATTCATCAAAATCAAGGGCCGGCGCCGAGGGCGCCAAGTGCCGTCTCTTAGCTGGGGCCTTCCTAGCCGCAGAGCTAGCAATCAATCTCTCAATGTTGGCCAGTCTGACGCAGACATCAGATTGTGACTCCCCGCTAGTGACAACGTCACTTAGGGTCATAACCAGGCGTGGGGGTGTAGGTGATGAGGCCAGCAGGGCTGAACCGGCCCGGATTGCCGCGCAATCGCATGCTGTGCACATGGTACACAAATCTGCACAATGTCTCCCAAAAGGGATGCCCCACATACCACACACGACTGGGGTTGCCCCGAAGGGACCCCCGAGTTGGGTATCCTGGGAAGCCTCCATATGGTGATTTTTGGGTAGTTGCAATGACCAATGGGAATTACGCTATAAAGCTACCCAGGATGCCACTTAACGTCCGTTGTTGGGAGGATTTTAACCCTTTCACTGCCAGCCTACCTGGAGTTTTTGTCACACTTGGTGCCAGACCATTTTGCACTATTTTGCGCTCCCCATGTTCAAATGTGATTTTTGAAGGGATTTCCAGGGATTTCCCAGGAAAATGATATATTGTTTTTTTCAGCAGAGTCTGGGCTTTAACATGAAATGTCTTGTTTGTAATTTTTTAGGTGTATTCTCAATACTTTTGGGTGAAATATGTGCAAAAAAATAAAAAAAAAAATCTATTTTTTGCAATTTGTAGTGTTTTTTTGTAATAAAAAATGTAAGTTTGTCAATAAAATCTTATTGCATGTGAAACCCCAATTAATCCCGGTCACAGCGTTACCACATATGTATAGGTAGACACCCTTTCCTGCCCAGGAGACTCCCCCAAACTGAAACAGCGCTTTAGGAGATTTTCAGATAAAATACAACTATGCACCACGCTAAGCGCACCTTGCGGTCTTTCCAGAAAAAGAACCCTTTAAATTTGAAATACCCCCCAAAAACTATATATTCTCTGGAAGTATACACCTCAGGCTTTCTAGGCGTACCAGGTTTGTTGACATGGGCGCAATTTTCTGGAAGTAATCCCTCAATCAATTCTTTGGTTGCACAGAGTTTCCCTAAAAAAGAATAAAAAAGAAGAATCAAAGCCACATTTTCCTAAAAAAAACTATATGCAAACAGAAAAAAACAAGTAAAATCTGAAAAAGCAACATCCCCGAACAGAACAATACCCAACATGCATAGGTACTGTCAAGGGAAGAGTTGCCAAACACCCCAAAGTAAAGCATGCGCATAACGGTAATTTTACTTAAAAATTTCAGCTCTGCAGACAAAGTGCGCACCTTGCGATTTTTCAACCAAAACAACCCTTTAAATTTGGAATATCCCCACAAACCATATATTCCCTGAAAGTACACATGTTAAGCTTTCTAAGAGTACTGAGCTTGTTGTGGTGGGCTCATCTTTCTGGAAGTAATCCATTGAAGAATTCTTAGGTTGCACAGGGTTTCATTAAAAACAATTATAAAAAAGCAGAATAAAAACCATGTTTTCCTAAAATATCAATATGCAAACAAGAAAAAACAAGCTAAATCTGAAAGCGCAAGGTCCCCCGAGCAGAACAATACCCAACATGCATAGGTACTATTAACCCTTTTAATTGTCAGCCTACTTGAAGTTTTGTCACCCTCTGTTGACCCCATTTTGCGGTATGATTAACCGTGATTTTTGCTGGAATTTCCAGAAAAATTATATACATTACATATACATTTTTTGCAGCAGAGTTTACGCTTTATCATGAAATGTCTTGTTTGTAATTTTTCTACTGTTTTTTGAATATTTCTGCTTAAAAAAAATAAAAAAAATATATATATATTTTTTAAACAATTGTTTCCTTTATTTTAAATAAAACCTTTTTTTTTTTTTTTTTTTTTAATGAAAACCATATTGCATATCCCGATTACAACGGTACCACATATGTATCGGTAGCCCCCCCATTCTTGCCCTGTAGACCCCCCAAACTGAAAAGAGCACTTTATTACATTTACAAATAAAATACAACTACTATCCACACTATAAACATAAGGGGTTAATTAAAAAAAAAATAATGACATAGGGTCCCCCCTTCCAGGGGGGAAGGGCATTTTTTGGGGTAATTTTAAGGGTTTAGGGTTAGGCTAACCCTTAAAAATAAAAAAATATACAAAAATAAAAATTCCCCCCAAAAAATGGGGACCCCCCCCCCCCCCCCATGTCATTTTTTTTTTTTTTTTTTTAAGGGTTAGGCTAACCCTAACCCTTAAAAATAAAAAAAATGACTTAGAGGGGAACCCATTTTTTTTTTAATTTTAAGGGTTAGGGTTAAGCTAACCCTAACCCTTAAAAATTAAATAAAAATGACGTAAGGTCCCCCCTCCGGGGGGGGGGGGGGGGGGGACCCATTTTTTTTTTTTTGTTCAATATGTTTTTATTAGAGGGAGACAAGACACAAGGCTCAAACATAAGGCAAATGACAATCTCAAGGTACAGCAAATGAATAGAGAATACATAAGTAGAGTAACCGGCGTACATCGCCCCTGGCGCCCCCCCCTCTATCCCCAACATCACTGTAGCATAAGACGACAGTAGGTCCCATCCTCCCATTGGGCCCCAAGCGTATACCCCCACCAGAGGTCCGTCTTGGTCTCCCTATCTCTAGGGCCCAGCCGAGGGCGACCTCTGTGTAGATCACCCCCTGGAGATCCCGGGACGCTGCGCATAAGGGGGGCCCCCTCAGGGCGAGCCAACCTATATGTACAACAGTACCAGAGCCCCGAGCCTTAACCTCCCGTTTTAACTTTTTTATAGTTTTAAAAGTGCAACCAAGATTTGTATAGAAAAAAAAGGGGGGGGGGAAAGGAAAGAAAAAGAAAGAGAAGGCAGAGAAAAAGGACGTTCTCAGGAAGGTAGGGGGACAAATAACAAAACCCGCTATAAAGGTTCCGCCCCCCACCCCCCCCCAGCCGGGTGCGAGAGGCAGGTCAGCCCCGCGCCCATTTTTTTTTAATTTTAAGGGTTAGGGTTAGGCTAACCCTAACCCTTAAAATTAAAAAAAAAAAATGACGTAGGGTCCCCCTTACCCGTCATAACCAGCCCGGGACCAGCTATGGGGGCTTGTATGAACAGAGTGGAGGGGCCAGCTTTTGTGGCCCCCCACCCTGCAGCCTACGAGCCCACATAGCCTGTGTGGGCTCGGGCTCTTCTGCCCCCCCCTGGGCTTTGGGGAGGCAGGTAATTGGGGGTGCGGGGGTTAATTGCAAGCCACTCGCTAGTTGCAGGTGGCTTGCCAGACCCCAGCCTTGTGAACTGGTATAAGGGGTCTCATGAACCCCTTACCAGTTCACAAAGGGTTAACATAAAAAAAAAAAAAACACACACACACACAAAAATTTCATTTATTAAAAAAAAAAAAAAAAAAAGTTTTTTTTTACTTTACTCATCTCACCCGATTGCCAGCTCCTGTGGTGATCAGCTGTCAGATGCCTTGGTGATCGCTGGCCAGAGGATCAGAGCATCCCCTGCCCCTCCACTGCTCTGCCCAGTGATCACCAGGGCATCTGACAGCTGAGCCGAGGAGAGGCAGCAAGAAGCCCGGGAGTGACGTCATAAGCCCCGCCCCCAAAGGGGCTGGGCTTAACAGCAAGATGGCGGCGCCCGTCGGGAGAGGAGGGGGAGAGCCCTTTCAGGCTCTCCCCTGAAGCTGAAGAGGCTGGGGGGGGGGGGGGCGATCGGAGGCCCCCCCAGTGAGCACGCAGAGCGCCAGGCCCTGCCCCCTCCCTTACGCTGATACCAATCCAAGGGCCACGCTCCCCAGCCAATAAGGCTGCGGAGCCGGCCGTGCAGTTACCGGCCCGCCGCCGCCCGAAAGCGCGCGTGCGGGCCGCCAATGATAAGTAAAATGCAAAGGCAAACACGCGCTGGCAGGAACTGTAAAAAGTAATGCACAAGTACACGCACACAAACACACACAGCTGATAGAGAAAATAACAATGGAGGGGCAGCTACCCCCCCCCCCCTAACCGGGAACAGGGAGTAAAGGGGGAAGGAAGCCAAGAGCTACATTTAGGTTATGTAGTGAGAGCTTAGGAACGGACAGGGCATCCCAAGTCAGGATCACCAACCTGACAACCGCCTACCCCTTGGTGGGGGATTTGCGGTGGAGCATGGCTCCTAATAAAAAACACCTCTAAAAGGTGTGCCCCACCCTCACCCGGACCCCGCAGCCATAGCTGGGAGGCATAATGACGAGGATAAAAGAAGCCCGGGCGGAAATAGGAAAAATGGGGAGCCGGGTGTGTACCCGGCTTACCTGAAAAAGAGAGATAGCCATCATCTTGACTGTCGTCGCCTTCCTGCAGAGACTATACTGGGGAATGTGTGGGAGGTCCCAGGTATTTATGGACCGGGAGGGGCTTTTTTTTTGCCATCTCTGCAGAAAAGCGCCATCTTGTGGCTATAACCCAGAAGTGATTATTCATTACCGAAGCAGGGTGTGAGGCATACTTGGAATATGGGTATACAAGCATGATGAAAAAATTCATTTCAAGGGTTTTTGCTTGTTATCTGGAACAGCAAATGCCGGCAATTTCTAAAGATAAAGGTCAGGAAATCTGTCTTTGAGCCTAATTTCAAGAGAAAATGAGTCCTGCTTAAACAGTAATAAGTTTTGGAATGGCCAAGTCAAAATCCTATTTTTTATCCAACAAATTAAAAAAATATACAGCTGTTTTGTATGCAGAAATGGATAAATGAGCTAAAATTCCTCCAAACCAATGAGCAATTACAAATCAACAATTACCGGAAACATTTAATTTTTTTTTTTTTTGTTATCGCTGCTCATACCAGAGAATGAAACCACACATATTTGATTACTCTCCTGAATAAATGCCAGGGACTCCTTTGTTTGATTTGGTTTTATCTATCTTTATAACCTCTGATCTAAATTTAATATTAAGATTAAAATTCTGAAAAGTTTATAAACTTTCATGCCCTACTGTACATTGACCAGTGTCCCAATACAAATTGCATTTTTTAGAACATTCTGCTACGTAATCCTTTATGCAGATATCTGGAATCATGTTTTTAATAGGCAGTTTTAGCTCGACACAAAAATGGAACAATATGTGCAGCATTATGATAAATTGACCAAACTGAATTGGAAAAAAGTTTTTAGGTTATGATCAGACTTTGTTTATCCAGAAGGCAAGAAAAGGAAAGCGCAAAGCAAGTACATTTTCATTTATTTCTAGGCTAGTCTCCAATTGGAATGGTTTCACAAAGCTTTAGCTTATAAACAGTGTGTTCCGTCCAAAAAAAAAATCTGATATATTGCAGGTTAAAGCTCCAAAGTTTAGTTCTGCAGTTCCCTTACATTCATTTAACAAGCCATTAAGTTTCAGATTTAAATTTTTCCCCAGGTATATACTTGCATACATACAAGGAATTGTATTTGGCAAGAGGGGCAGTGGGGAGAGGAACAATAACTTAACATGAAAATAAATTACCACTAAATAACCATCTGCTCTTCAGATATTGACTACTTACATCCTCATTACTTGCCTTCAACGGCCAGTAAGAGACACCGGAATCATTGTGGCATTTAGTAGTAATTTGCTGGTGGAAGCTGGAACCGTCGACTTATGGAAGGATGGTATCTAGGGTGAGAAGGGTTGCCAGCAATCTTAGCTGCCTTGTAACAGAGTCTCTGCACAAAGATCATCTAGTGTTTTCTTCAATATACTCTTCAGCCAAAGCTTGTCTTTACTGTTGATTCTGCTATACCATATTTTTTCCCTCACTTCTGGGCTTTTTTTGTTACTATATAAGTGTGCGTAGGCAATTTCAGGTTGTTGCGATTAGTGTGCCATCATTACTCCATTGATAAAGGATGCAACTCCATTTCCATGTATATTATGTGTTCTTCATAAAAGTATTCCATGGGCACCAATTAACTAATTTGCAGTATGCTTGTGAGTGGTCACTAATGAAGAAAGTTGTATTGTCAGCAAATGTTACAGAATTGAGTTATCGCGGGAGGTGCAATCATTGCTGTAATGCGAGAAACGGAGAGCACAACCTCAATACAGGTTTTCCTTGGGCTTGAAAAGAACTCCCTAATTATGAAATACTGTGTCCTTTTAACCAAGAAGCACAATCACATGTTATGAGAGATTACTTGTGATCTTACTTTGTTGTATAGGATATCAGGATTGTGTTGAATGCTAAACTAAAGTCAAAGGGAAACATCCTGACATTGGGGATGTAAAGGCGCTCCAAAACCAATTTGATGGCCAAGTGAAAGTCCGGCAAACACTAACTTTCTCTTCTTCTTCTGGGAACAGTAAACAATAAGCCATTTCAAAGCACAGTTTTATCTAGGTGACACTCATTTTTTTTTTTGCTTCTGGGTCATTCTGAGTTGGGAAGGGCATGTTATGTTGCAACTTTATGAGTCTTGAGCTTGCTCTGCTGTGCTCAGATACAGCTGTGGGACCACAGTGGCTTGCCATGCTCACTCACACAGAGTACCAAGGGACAAGGTGGCTGTAGGACCACTTTTTTCTGTGGTCCAGGTGGAATAAAATTGAAAAAAGGGAAATTTTGGAGCCCTGCTCCAGCTTGTACCCTGTGCTGCGGGAAATGAGGGAGAGGCACATGGGACAGGCATCAGATGAGCCACTTGCTGGCCAATTATTGCCATTGGGTTTGCAGTCCCTTTAACTACAGCCTCCAATGACCTATTTGCTCTGTATGTGAACTGGAGGGGGTCCCATTTTGCCTAAGGAATCTCTTTCAGGCAGCCCATCACTTGCCTCTCCAGAACCTTCATGACTACCATACTTCATGTCATAGGCCTAAAGTTTTTTAGCATAGTTTTTTTTTGCAGCTCTTATCGCCGTGATCTGTTACAAGGTTTAAGAGCCACCTGAATCTTCGCATATCAGTCTCTCTGTGCCGTTTCCATAAATAAAGATAAAAGTGAAGTATAAGCACTGTAAAGATTATGTTCACTGTGATACTTATCATCATAGTTCCTAGAAACATTTGAGGAGGTGGACAGAATCCCCCAAAAAAGGAATTGCAACCCTCTTTCACCGGCTCAAAAATACATATATACGCACTCCCCCCCAAAAAAAAACTGGAGAAATGATTCTTATAGACCAAATGTAAAAGAAAATAAAAATGGTAAACTTACATGAGCCTCGTTCCCGCGGCCACCAGGAGGCCAGCTGATGGAGGAACAGCAGGCAGGCAAGGAGAGGGAAGGATAACTGATCCCTGCCTGCTGTCCCCGCTCTGGCTTCCGGCGCGTGTGGATGCTTCTATGACTGAAGAACACTGACCCAAACACTAGGATCTGTGCAGTGGATGGGCATGGCCTGCGTCCACTGTCCTAAAGCAAGGCTCATGTAAGTTTAACCCCTTTTTATTCTCTCCAGCGTCCGGGGGGGCTTTTAATTCTGCCACACTGCATACGAGAATGGGAAAATCGAATGCCACGCGCTGCCTCTGGGAATGGGCTTGGGGGAATGCCATAATGTCTAGGGGAATGCCACAATGCATATGGTAATGGGATGTGGGGAATGCCACGCTGCCTATGGGAATGGGATGGGGGGAATGCCACACTGTCTATGGGGAATGGGGTGGGGGGAATGCCACACTGTCTATGGGGAATGGAATGGGGGGAATGCCACACTGCCCATAATGGGGTGTTTTAGCATGACATTTGGTCTTGAATATTTTTCTCTAATTTTCCTCCATTTATTAAATTATAGGAGTTTTAAAAAAACATCAATAGTATATAGATATAAATAGCCGAAACCAGAAGCTCATGGATCAGTGATATATACTTATAGTGGACATTTTTGCACCTTAATGACATCTGTCTTAAATTCACACTCCACTAATAAAATGATAGGCACCTTAATGACATCTGTCTTAAACTCACACTCTACTAATAAAATGATAAAACAAAAAATTCAAACAATAATTAAACTGATTTGGAGACCAATAGTGTTTTCTTGATCAAATTGGTGATGATAAAGTGCTACGAGTGTCATACATGACTGTATAAACTAACAAAACACTAAGAAGCCCCTGGCTTTGGAGTGGACATCCAAGCAGTATAATTTTCAATATCCACCAGAATCAGTTTATCGCATCCGGAAAATGAATAAATTCATAACAATCACCCGTTTTCAGCACAATTTGATATAATTAATTCATAAATAATTCAGATGCAAAATGAGAAGGGGAAATCTGTTCAATTATTAACAAGAGTGTCACTAGATTAGGAGCAAGCATGTCCAGATAGCCGAAATATTCGACAAATAAGACAAGAAAAGATTACAAACAGCATACATCCCTAGGAAGGGATTTTCAATAAACACCATTAACCCAATAAAGCATTGTTTTTGGTAGAAGTGATATTTTACACAGCAAATCATTTGCTTGCAAGTGTAGTAGGGGGAATTGGAAAAAAAGAAAAATAGACCCAGCTATCAGGACATGCATGCCGTTCATTCTGAATAACTGAATCCTTTGCACAGCTATTAAGTTTGCCTCGTTCAACAGAGTTAAATTGATAAAGAGGCCCCTATTTACAGTAGGACAGTTGAAAATGTTGCACATGTCAGTTAGGACCCATTCGCATTTGCAGTGGAAGTGAACAAACGCAGCGCAGCACAAAACTGTGTATTAGATGCGTTGTGATGCAGGGGCGTCATGACATGCCAACCTGCACTAAACTGTTGTTTCCTGGTACCTGGCACGGGAGACAGTGGTGGCAGGACCAGCAGCGGAAAATGAGATGGCAGCAGGGAAAGAGGTGACGGCAGCGGAGGAGAACAGGTGGTGGGGGACCAGCGGCGGAGGCGGAAGCAGTCGAAGGTTATTTTAGTGGCCAGCATTGAAATGTAGCTTTTTGACAAGCCTAACAATACACAAATTGTATAAACTTCAACCCCCCCCCCCCCCGCCCAATAATACAAAGCCTAACCACCCTGATCTCCCTGTTCTTCAACAACAGCATCAGTGTTCCAGGAGAAACGCTGCTTCATTGGCATGGTTGGGCGGTTAAGCTGTGCTGTCTAGGAGGAAGAGAAACTACAAATAAGGTTTAAATGTCTTCCTGGTTTAAGGGTAGAACGTCAAAAATGTCACACAGCACAAAAGTAAGAGAATAAAAGATCACAGGATCAGAAAATGTATTTTCTTCTAAACCACCTGTCAGTCAGGCCATGTTAAAATTCAGAAAGAAATGTTCTGTACAGAATGTGTTCCACTTCAAAATTACAATCAATTTTTAGCATCTCGGTAAGTCACTCTGAACAAGCACTTAACCAAATTAAGCAAAGCTCCCACAGTTTCTTCCAAATGGAATACAGCGGCAACCTGCAATTTGACAGTACACAAGACAGCCCAAAAAATGATCTCAGTAGCAAAAGATTTTCTTCGCTCATGTAAATAGGAGGTTAAATAAAAATAAATTGCCTCTTAAAACAGGATTAACCTTAGACCGGGACAACAGTCCTGCGCAGTTGAAAAAAAAACCTGTCTGTGTGTAAATAGGTGGTGGGTCAGATACAGAGCTAGGGGCATCTTCTCCTCAAGATGTCAGCGCCTAGGACCTGGAGAGCGGAGCTGGACCACTGATAAGGTAAGGTTTCTCTTCTTTGCAATCCCTCTCCCTGTTCTGCATCAGCGACCGGGGAGGATGGGAGGGCAGGGGGGTTATCCCGAGCCTGGACTTCCGCTTTAATAGGTGAGGAGTCTAATTAACCCCTTGAATGGACAGTCCCTTTAGCCAACATAACCCACAATGCAAAGCAGCAGGAAACCCAGCAGCAATTCCACTTTGAAGGCCACTGACAGATCCAGAGGATGCCATGGGGGGGGGGGCTATAGACCATGGCAAGAGTTACAAAAAATACAATTCTGTGATTGCTCACCGGTAGAATTGGTATGAGTATACAGTACCTCCTGCTCCAAATCTAATACTTAGAGGGAGGGATAGACTCCGCCAGATGGCGCTGGACTGCAGAGACATCGAAAATAGGCTCCTCTCAGCCCCTCAAATACCCGGGGACCTCCCACAAATCCCCAGCATTGAAAAGCAGTTAATGAGAAGCCGGGAGAATTAAACAATCCAAACCATCAACTATAACAATGATAACAATCACCATACAGGGGATCCAAGATAATGCAAAACAAGGGTGGGTTGGAGCAGGACGTACTGGATACTCATAATACCAATTCTACAGGTTGGTAATCACAGAATTGTATTATTCTTAGTATACAGTACGTCCTGCTCCAAATCTAATACTTACAGTTGGGACATCCAATAGCAGTGTCCATAAAGTAGGATGGGATCCCCAAGAAAAATCAGCAGCAGACAGTTTAAACCACTGCCGCCTGCAGAACCTTTCGGCCAAAAGCAGCATCAGCCGAGGCCCTAACATCAACCTTGTAAAACTTTGAAAAGGTATGAACAGAAGACCAAGTAGCGGCCTTGCAAACTTGTTCAACAGAAGCCTGGTGCTGAAGAGCCCAAGAGGCACAAATAGCACGAGTGGAATGAGCAGTAAGGCGGAAGGGAGGATTCTTCCCCTTAGCAGAGTAGGCCTGAATCACAGCCTGACAAATCCCCTTGCTGATAGTAGACTTGGCAGGAGCCAAACCCTTCCTAGGACCAGAAGGGACCACAAAAAGAGCATCAGTTTTCCTGAAAGGTGCAGTAGCCACCAGATAGTACTTCAGACACCTAACCACATCCAAAGAGTGCAGAACTCTCTCCTTAGCACTGCTAGGATTAGGGCACAAAGAAGGAAGAACAATATCCTGATTCAAATGATACCTTAGGCAGAAAGTCAGGTTTGAAACGAAACACCACCTTGTCCTGGTGTCTCTCATAGTAGGGGGGCTGAATGGACAGCGCCGCCAACTCAGACACACGCCTGACCGAAGTGATAGCCACCAAAAATACAACCTTGAGCGTATGAATGGCCAAGGCAGCATCCTGCACAGGTTCAAAGGGAGCACCCTGCAAGGCTGACAGAACCAAGTTCAGATCCCAAACAGGTACCATAGGCTTACGTGGGGGGCGCACATGAGTGACCCCCTGGAAAAAAGTCCTGATCAGAGGGTGCTGAGCAAAGGACTTCTGGAAGAAAATAGCCAGGGCAGAAACCTGACCCTTCAGAGTACTGAGCTGGAGTCCCATCTCCAACCCATGCTGCAGGAACTCCAGAATCCTGGGAATAGAGAACACACGACAGGGAAGAGACTTAGACTCACACCAGTCAATGTAGGCACGCCAAACCCTGTAATAAATGGAAGAGGAAGACTTCTTCCTAGCTTTAATCCAAGTATCCACAACCAAGGAAGACAGCCCCTTCTCCATCAAGATGGAGGTTTCAGCAGCCAAGCCGTCAAAGCCAGAGTTTGGAAATTGGGATGGCGTAGTGAGCCCTGAGTGAGCAGATCTGGCACCAAGGGCAGAGCGTACTGATCTACTGCCAGTTGCACCACGTTTGCGAACCACACTCTTCTTGGCCACCTGGGGGCCACCAGAATTGCTGGCACCCCTTCCAGAGCAATCTTGCGCAGAACCCTGCCCAGCAGGGGGATTGGAGGGAAGACATACAGGAACTGAAAGTTCTGCCATGACATTGCTAGCACATCCGAGGTCAAGGCCAGAGGATCCTGGGACAGCGAGACAAAAGCTGGGAGCTTGTGACTGTGGCGGGACGCAAACAGATCCACATCTGGTTGGCCCAACGGTGACACAGAGATTGAAACACCCTGCTGCATAGGGACCATTCTCCCAGGCGAGAGGTCCCCCTGCTCAGAGAGTCCGCCAGGCGATTTTCCACCCCCGGGATGTACACAGCTGATATGCAGGGGACATTGGCCTCTGCCCAAGTCAGGATCAGAGACGCTTCCTGGAGGGCCCCCTTGCTCCGGGTCCCTCCCTGATGATTGATGTAGGCAACTGCCGTCTGGTTGTCTGAGCGCACCTGAACAGGCAGGCCCCGAAAGTGAGTAGTCAAGTGAGCCAGAACTAGCCTGATCGCCCGCAGTTCCAAGACATTGATAGTTGTGTGGGCCTCCTGAGGGCCCCACCTCCCCTGGAACCGCAGGGACTTCCAGAAACCCCCCCAACCTGACAGACTGGCATCTGTGGTGACCGTCTCCCAGGAAGGGGCAAGAAAGGATCTGCCCCCCAACAGGTTCCTTGAGTCCATCCACCACGGGAGGGACCTCCTGAACGGGGGGAGAGCACACAGACCCTGTCCAGGGATGCTGGGTCCTTGTCCCATACTGACAATTGGTGAAGTTGTAGAGGCCTCAAGTGGAACTGAGCATAAGGGACCGCTTCGAAGCATGCCACCATCAGGCCCATTAGCTGCATCCCCTGCCTAATGGAGGGATGGGGACAAGCTAGGAGGGACTGAGCCTGTGCAATCAGACTGTCCACCTTCTGTTGAGGAAGGAAAATCTTTGCCTGAACTGTTATCCAGATTCATTCCTAGGAATGGAGTTACCAAGGAAGGGGACAGTGAGGACTTGGGGAGGTTGATCACCCATCCAAATGACTCCAGAGTGGACACCACCAGCTGAGTATCCAACTCTGCCTGATGTAGAGACTGGGAAGTGATGAGAATGTCGTCCAGATAGGGAAGCACGCGGACGCCCTGACATCTGAGCAGAGACATCATGCCGGCCAGCACCTTGGTGAACACCCTGGGAGCTGAAGTGAGGCCAAAGGGTAAGGCCACAAACTGGTAGTGTTGATCCATCAGAGCGAACCTGAGAAACCTTTGATGACCTGGGAACACAGGAATATGAAGATAAGCATCTTTGATGTCCACAGAAGTCAAGAAATCCCCTTGGCGTAGGGAACTGATGGCAGAGCTCAGAGTTTCCATGCGAAAGTGCCTGCCCCTGACAAACTTGTTGAGGATCTTCAAGTCCAAGATGGGCTGACTGAACCATCTTTTTTGGATACTGTGAATAGGTTGGAATAAAAGCCCTTGCCTTTTTCTCTTAAGGGGAGATGACCCCCAGCTCCAGGAGGCCTTGCACTAGCTCCCGAGCTGACACAGGGTCCTGAGGAATCCGGGATCTGATGAATCTTGGAGGGGAAAAGGCAGCAAACTATCTTGTAACCGGAGGACACTACCTCCTGAATCCATCGGTCTGAGACATGAAGCCTCCAGCATTGTTATCCCTGATGAAGGGGGCTTGCGGTAACCCCCGAAACGTTGGACTATGGATTAATTGTTCCTGATTGTACATTGTACGAATACAGCTTTGCTATTCTTCATATACATCTGGAGTGCTGGTTTTTCTTCGCTACCTGTGGATTTGCGGTGTCACCGCTAACCGTGCACCCCCCGCTATACTTGGTAGGCGTGCGGCGGCATATGATATTGTTTGGATATCTGGTGGAGTATATCCCAACTGTAAATATTAGATTTGGAGCAGGACGTACTGTATACTAAGAATAGTACAGCAATCTGAACTGCCCTGTGGAGCAGTGTTTCTTGTGAGGGTTTAGGTCTGGTTTTGAGGAAAACTCCCTTTTTGCCTTATTGTTTTTTTAAAGCAGAACAAAGCCCACCAGTGCCCACCCTGGAATTCGCTGGCTTATCCCCAAAAATCATCTTGACCCGGGATTCCCCACTGTGTGACACCCCCCAGGGCACCGGTAATTTCTTAACTTCCCCCATCTAACAGCGCATCCAATCCATCCAATGCATGGACGCTCGTCCAAAGAGAACAGTCTGCTGTTACTAGGTCATTCAGCAAACGACTCTCATTGTTTGGAATAGGGAATGTGGCCTGCTGCACCGACCTCTGTGTTGCTAAAGTGGGCGTGGCTTTCCTGGCCTTGAGTAAGAACTACTGACTACAAGTCCTAGAATCCTTCCACTGTAACAGGTGAGCTTAGCAGCTGTGGCAAAATCACGCAGCAGCAATGATCATTCTAGACGAGAACTCTGCCAGTAATCTGCAAAGGTTGAATTAATGCAGATGGCGTTTAACCTGTCGTTTTACTTTAGCCAATCAGATGATTAGCAAGCCAGAGTCAGGACTTCTCTGCTACATACACTAAACATACCCCTTTAAAGTATGTTTCTAACAAACACAATGTTGATAAATAAAAAGGTTGCAAACAAAAAAAAAAGAAAACAGATAAGCTCAGCACATAGAGGACATCATTTTGGCAAATAATAATGGAACCTTTTTAACAGGCCATCAACAGAGGGATTACCTTTTAAAGCAGCTGATTATTCAGCTGGCCACCACTCTCAAATACAAACGGCAGATGCTAAATTGAAGCAGCATGTGGGTGCATGTGGATGGGGCCATTACCACAAATCTACAAAAGGTTTGGGTCTTTCATGAGCACCTAAAGGCAAGTTGGCGGCGGTCAATCCTTTTTTTTACATTGTAATGTAGGACCACACTAAACAGAATACCTTGGCAATGTCCTAGACTGTTTTGATTTTTTTAAATTGAAAAGGAAATGGCTGAGATATCAAGGTTTACATTTTCACCTCGTGATGAAAAAGTGGGTGTGGCCCTTGGATCTGTGATGCTGCATAATAATCAGCAATATGATGAACCTAGAGGAGGAGAAGGCGGAGGGAGGGGCAGGAGGAGGAGAAGGCGGAGGGAGGGGCAGGAGGAGGAGAAGGCGGAGGGAGGGGCAGGAGAAGGGAGGGACCAGCAATCCTGTCCCACTCTGCTGAGCTGATTAGAGGACGGGATGAAAAAGACAATGTCATTGGCTGAACCTGTAAACCTCGATACCTTGGCCATTTCTGCTTCAATATAAAAATGGAGAACAGTTTAGCACAGTGCCAATGTAGCCTGACACAATGGTGTAACAAGTACCTTTTCCTGCAGTATCACTTTAAGTAAGTAAAAGCGTAACCCAACTTCATTTTGTCCTTTGCAAAGTCATTGAGGAATTTCTTAGCTTGGCATTATCAACTCAACTAAATCATCCATTAACATATCTAGCCGCACATTGTTATAGACTGATCTCATATCGCACAAATCCACTACCATAAACTTGGTATATGAAATGAATAGCTCTGAAAGTCACAGCTACATTTAATTTGCCATCACGTTAGAGCTTGCAATGAAATAAAACTCACCTCAATCACTCTGCAGTCAAAATCTTCATAGGTTTCTGATGAGAGGAAAAAAAACATTATTTGCTTATGTATGAAGTAGAAGGTGTGGTTATTACATGTGTTTTTATTTTTAATAAACATGAATGACTTTCTGCATTTTAGAAGAGCAAAGATATCACTAAATATGTCTACTAAATATAAACGTTTAATTTACTTTTATTTTATAGAGTTCTTTGAAACCAAGGTACATATTGGAAATCCACTTGATTGCGTATTGGATTAAGGCATATCAGGTGATCTGTGTATTTGTGTAGTGAGGGAGGGCCTAAGGAGATTTTCAGAGGAGCACAGCAATGCTAAAATATTGGGATTAACATGAAGCAACCAGGAAGCAATCATCCTACAGTGCCGTCATTGCTGCAACCTTCCTGGAGTGTCCAGAAGTACAAGGTGTTCAGTACTCACAGGCATGGGTAAGGAAGCCTAGAACCAGACCACCACAAGCCAAGACATCTGAAGACAGATTTATCAAAGGTTTTATGGACTGATAAGATGAGAGTGACTCCTTACGGACCCGTGGCTGAATTAGTAAAGGGCACAGAACTCACTGTCAGCGAGGTGGAGGCGAGTAATGCCACCCCCCCCCCGGGGCATCCTTAACTGGAATGCCTCGCTGTGTGCAACACCCAGAAAGCCCACTAAAACGTACCTTTAACGGCTCCAACAGTGCATGTGTGGGCTCTTGCCCAATCAGAGTCCTTGCCTTGACTACGTTATTCGGTCCTCTGATTGAAATCAATGGGGAGTGTGCGCTGCTGCATCCCCGTATCCCTGGCCTAGTGCAAACTCCCGCCCCAGCCTACCTTAATGGCTGGTGCAGGAGCACGCGCAAGCCGGCGGGGATATGGCAGCACACTCTCCCCATTGTAAGCAATCAGATCTTTTAAATTCCAGGACAGACACTGGTCAGTTTTGCTCTGCTTTAAAGATGCATTAGTTGGTCAACTACCTTTTCATTTTGAAGACAGGCTCAAGATCAACTCCCAAACCTACTGACAGTTTTTAGAAATCTTTAAAGGGTATGTCCACCTTTGAAAGTGTGGAATTTTTAGTGCCAAAAAGAAGTTCTCCATATGTGGAGCTGAAGTAGTATTTTTTTTTTGTTACAAAATGTGTGTTTTATGGCAGTAGTTTTCACTACCTGCAATCCGTTGCTATTGGCTAAGTACACCATACACCAAGAAGGGGAAAAAGGATCGATGTACACACTGAATACTGCTGCGATGGCAGCTGCTAAAGTGAGGGAGCTCAGTCACACTTACACAAGTCCAGCAACAATGTTCTGTGTGTGCAGGACTCGCATCCCTTTTTTGGGTGTACAGACTTGGTATATGGTTGCTAATAGCAACAGATTGCAGGTGATGAAAACTGCTTCCAAAAAACACACATTTTCTTGAACTTGTGGGCCCTTCTTAAACAGGAGATATACAGTGAAGAAACGCTTCTATGAAAAGTGTGTGGGTGGCTGTGGTTGCTGTTGCACAAAAAAAGGTCTACAAAAACGACAGACTCCATAAATGGAAGGTATATGACTGTTATTGAAAAGAAAGGCGGCCATATCGGTCACTGAATTTTTTTTTGGGTGGGGGGTGTTTATTTGTAAATAATTAGTTGTTTGTTATTCTTACTTTATGGAGATACCTTTCCCATTTAGTTATATAATAATTCTTCACACCAATATGCACAATTTTCTCCTAAAAGCCAAAACCTCACTCTGTCTTAAATATTTAGGTTTGAGGTTTATTAACATTTTGGTTAAACAACTGCATTTTTGTTGCTCATAAATAAAACTAATCCTCAAAAATACAACTTGCCTAATAATTGTGCATACAGTGTAAAGTGCATGAGTACTTGTCAGACATACCATTCTGTTAAAATCTCCATGATGCCCTTTTCTAAGAGCTTTACATTGACAGCTCCCATGTGGCTATAAGAGCTGTGAAAATTAAGTTACAACTCTAATAAAAGGCCACTGTGGAGCATTTACATGCTCAAAACTGACAGCCAGTAACAGGAGGTGCTACAGGTCGCAATTGCAAAAAAACATGGGTTTCAGTCTTCATGGTTCTGGAACGCACATCATCACTGAAGGAAAGTACTTATACTAGCTTTTGCAGGGTTAATTTCTCTCATGTCGCAAAGCAATAACCTGGTTAGGACACACATGAAATTACTTGAGTTGGGAGGTATATTCCCACTGAAGGAGCTGATGGGAAGGGAGTTTTAACATCCAACAAAAAAACCTGTTTGGAAAATCTCCTTCAAATGATTTTAAACTGCCTACTTTCCTATCCTAAAGTGGAAGTCAAGTATCTATGTATCCCACCGCCTCCCTCCCCTTGAGCTCAGACAGGATGGGGGGGGGGGGGGGGGGGGGTTATAAAAAAAAATAAAAGCCTTACTTCGCTCAGGATCCCACACCATTCCCCCAGAGTCTTGGGACTTGTTCCGCCCCCCCCCCCCCCCCCATCAGAGGAGTATTGCAGTGATCAGGTGAGCTGATTTATTATTTTAACCTCCAGATTTGGCTTAGCCCATTGGAGGGCTGCCGAGTCCCTTTTTTTTTAACTGGACCAACACCCGTTATTACTTTAACGGGTGTTGGTCCCTCTCTCTGCTGATAGGACCTTGGGGGGGGGGGCATCCAGAACGCTGGAGCCCCCTCGCACCTAACTGCACAGATCGCTCGTAATACCTTAATTACGAGCCAGCGCCGGGATAGGAGTGCCGCGATTGGACGCTGAGCGGTCACGTCCTCTGTGCCTGCCACCAGCAGGAACATGCCCCCGTGACCGCCCGGCGGCCAATCGCGGGGCTCCTTTCCCAGCGCTGGCTCGTAATGAAGGTGAGTATTATGAGCAACCTGTGCAGTTAGGTGCGAGGGGGCTCCAGCATTGTGGATGTCCCCCCAAGGTTCTTCTGATTGGCAGAGAGAGGGACCAACACCCTTTAAAGTAAAAAAAGGGTGTTGGTCCGGTTTAAGTGAACAAAGCAGGATTATAAAAAAAACTACAGAAGCTTACTGTTAGAAAGATGCTGCAAAAATTAGACTTACAAGCAAGGAATAAAGAAGAAAATGAATGTCTAGACGTGAACAGCTAGATGAAGACCAGGACTCCTAGAACCTTGTGCTCTGGACAAAGATAAATTTGACCACACTACCGGAATACATGTTTGGTTACCAGGGCCAATTTAGCATAACACAGAATTCCCTAAACATTTTTCATCGTACCACAAGGGTGCTTGTGCTTAATATGAGACTGTTGGAAAACTGAAGCTCAATCAAAGGTAGACCTTGCAACATGGCAATGACCCTAAACATTAGAGGAGGAGATAATCTTCACGGTGTTCTTTCCATCACAGCAGTGCAAGGCATTACATCAGAGAAGGCTGGACGCTATCTGTGAGTTATTTAAATATCAATAGCAGGCTCGCGAATGATTTACAATTTATCACAGCTGATTACAACAGAAAATACCATTTTGTGAGTACTCTGTAAAATGGATATTGTCAGTGTGTCACACACCCCGCTTCCCCTTTAATTCTTACGATCGGGTTACTCCACCAGCAGGTGGCGACGTTGCAGAGAGAAGTCTTGAAAACGAGCCCCTTCCGGCCTACATATACCTGGGACCTCCCACTTAAAACCCAGCGAATTCAAACAGCAGTAAGACAAGGTACCAGGAAATCCAACGGTAACCACAAAATAAAACAAAGGAAAAGCTTCACCATATAGAGGATCCAGGATACCAAAAAGGGCGGGTGAAGTGGGGTGTGTGACACACTGACAATATCCATTTTACAGGTGAGTACTCACAAAATGGTATTATTCTCAGTGTGTCACACACCCCGCTTCCCCTTTAATTCTTACGATCGGGACATCCAAAAGCAGTGTCCACAAGGGATGGGTATCCGAAGGCAAAATGAAGCCTAACTTAAACGACTGCAGTCTGCAGAACCTTGCGGCCAAACACAGCATCCGCTGAGGCCCGCACATCAACCTTGTAAAACTTAGAAAAAGTATGAACAGAAGACCAAGTAGCAGCCTTACAAACTTGTTCAACAGAAGCTTGGTGCTGAAAAGCCCAAGATGCTCCAACGGCACGAGTAGAATGAGCAGTGATACGAAAAGGGGGAACCTTCCCCTTGGCCGAATAGGCCCCAACAATCGCCTGACGAATCCATTTGCTAATGGAAGACTTGGCCGGAGCCAAACCCTTCCTAGGCCCACAGGGCACAACAAAAAAGGCATCAGTCTTACGAAAAGGCGAAGTAGTAATCAAATAGTACTTAACACAGCGTACTACATCCAAACAATGCAAAATCCTCTCCTTGTCATTCTTAGGCTTAGGACACAAGCCTAAGTTCGTGCTGAGGCTCTCCCTGTCCCAGGGATTGAGCCGGTGTACAGAGCGGCGGCGGAGACGACCATCGAGAGCGGCGGCGGAGACGACCATCGAGAGCGGCCGCGGGCTGTGGCGGTGATGAATGGGAGAAGTGAGCAGGGGTCACCTCCCTGAAGAGAGAAGTGCGCTGGTGCGGTGAGGCGCGGGAACAGCGTGCGGGCGGACGCCATCTTGCAAGAGGTGAGGGGGGGGCTGATCCGGGTGCTCCTGGTGACTGAATAAAAGTTCAAAATCTGAGCAGAAAGCAAGAGGGGAGAGGGGGTGACAGCGCAGATAAGTGCCCTGCAAAGATCCACCTGGGAGGCTAGTCTGGGATTATCTGGCTGCTATATTCCTCCCTGCATCCTTGGCTGGGTGAATACTGTGTACCCAGATTGGTGAGCCCTTGCTGCTGGCACCAACCACGCGACCAGTTGGGATACCCTGGAGGTCCCTGCCCATCCCCCGTCCTGAGCCAACAATCCTTTGGGCTGTAGTGATTGACCATACCACAGAAGCACAGAGCAAGCCCCTGAACCCTAGTGAGTGGATCCTGCCGAGGGGCCCCCCACATATGAGAGGCAATAAGAAGCGTAAATCAGTTGTGGTCACCTGTAGCACGCAAACAATGGAGACCCCGCACGTGGCTGAGCAGGGGACCTCCAACCCTGATACCGCAGCAATAATGGCAGCTATTGCCACATGTCAGAGTGCCCTTACAGCTAAATTTGACACCCTCCAGGAACAGTTTAATTACTTCCGTCATGATCTGGATAAAATCCGAGACCACGCTGGAGAGGCAGAGAGGAGGACCGGAGACGCAGAGGACCAGCTTTCCACCCATGCAGGGGACATCGCCACTTTGAGGAGACAGGTGACCACTCTGATGGGGAGAGCTGAAGATGTGGAAAATAGAAACCGGAGGAACAACGTAAGAATACTAGGTCTGCCCGAAAAAGCGGAGGGACCCTCCCCAGAACAGTTTGTTGAAAACCTCATTAAGGAGACTCTGGCACCGGTGGCCCTAACCAAGTTCTTTACAGTGGAGAGAGCACACAGGATCCCCACGAGACCCCTCCCCCCAGGAGCACCGCCAAGGCCCTTTATATTCAAAGTCCTCCATTATAGGGACAGGGACGCTATCCTGGCTGCAGCTCGAATGAAGAGGGTGGTGACCTTCCACAACACCCGACTGTCCTTCTTCCCGGATTTTACTTCAGAGGTTCAGAGACTGAGGCGTTCCTTCAATGGAGTAAGGGAGAGGCTTAGAAAGAAGAAAATAAAATATGCCATGATGTTCCCAGCCCACTTACGCGTGCAGGATGGAGAGACGACCAGATTTTTCACTTCAGCTGAGGAGGCTAATGCGTGGCTGGACTCTCTACCTGGGGCTTGCTAGACTGGGCTCCGGCTGGAGAGAGCCGCACTCTGAATGTCCCGGTTTTGCATCGTTGCCCATGTTCCTGTGATGGGGGGCTCCTCCTCCCGCTGCGGTCCTACTAACACCGGGGCTGAGTGTCTTGATGCCGCCCGGAAACAGGGCCCACTCTGTCTCGTTTGCTTATTTGATGGTTGTTGAAGTTGCTGAGTTGTGTTCGAGCTGCCCTAGTTACATATGTATCCTGATCTGATCACCACAGGAGAGCCGAGGCTCTGGCTTCCCAGGGTACAATGGTTCCCCCCCCCGAACCTCCCCCGCTATCCTGTTGTCTTCTTAACTTCCCTGGTCTACCCACCCTCCGTCCCTCCCACCTTCCCTTTCCCCCACCTTCCTGGTCACTCCCTCCCTGATTACCTCCAAGAGACCCTGGGAACCCTTGGCGGCTATGCCACCAACCTGTAAATGGTTATGGTAATTTTATGTTGGGGGCCCATAGGCGATGGGTCTCTGCACCCCGGGTGCAACTAGTTACACCGTTGTTGTATTGTATTGTTGGGGGGGTATGAAGCTCGCCAAAGTTGGGAGTCGGTGGAGCGGGGTGGGGGTGGTTGGGAACGGGATTAGTATGTATATTGTAGAGTTTAACAATTTATGTATCATATGTCATTATGTTGGTATGAATGGGATGAATGGAAGCCGGACCCTAAAGGCTGGGTGGTCAAGGGTGGAGGGCTATCAGTGGAGGCTGGGATTTGACCATGGGGATGCTATGCTGATTTATGAGAATGGGTGATTGTAAGATTCTCTCCTGGAATGTCAGTGGGCTAAATGATAAAATTAAGCGAACTACAGTCCTCCAAATTGTTGAGATATAGACCCAATGTGGTGATCCTCCAGGAGACTCACCTGGTGGGGCGGAGGGGACTGGCGCTGAGGAGACCCTGGATCCAGGACTCATTTCATGCTCTCTTCTCGGCCTACTCTAGGGGGGTCTCCGTGCTGATCTCCAAGGGAACCCCATTTGTGCTGTACTCTGTGCAGACGGACCGGGAGGGTTGTTATGTGATCCTCCACGCCAAGCTTATGGATACTGATGTAATTATTGTAGGCTTTATGTTCCTCCGCCTTTCTGTGTACAGGTCTTGCACCGGGTCATGGAGAGAGTAGTCAGCCACCCCCCGGCCCCGATACTGCTGGTGGGAGACTTTAATATGGTGTTGGACTCAGCGCTGGATAGACTGGACAGGAGCCCGAGCCCTAGGACGCAACTGGCATCCTGGGCAGAGGCGTTGGGCCTACAGGAGCTATGGAGGTGGAAGCACCCAACTGACAAGGCATACTCCTGTCACTCGGCTACACATAGATCCTTGTCCAGGATAGACCTTGCGTTTTCATCACCTGACCTAATGGCAAGGGTGACGACCTATAACTATCTCCCGAGAGGCATCTCAGATCACTCGCCTTTGCTGGTAGAGATTGGGCTATTACACGCGCGGGCAAGCCGGGTGGGATGGACCCTAAATCCCCTGTGGCTGGAGACCCCTGAGGTCAAAGGTTGCCTATCCTCCAATGCGGAGGTCTTCTGGGAGAGTAACGCGGATGAGACGTCTGCTGGGGTGAGATGGGATGCCTTTAAAGCAGTCACCAGGGGATGCGCCATAAGCGCTATAGCGGCGGTTAGGGGAAAGAGTGGGAAAGAAAGGGCAGAACTCGAAAGTAAACTAGCGGAAGAGGGATTCATTGCCTCAACTGACGATAAGGCCCATTCGTCACTGTTGACTCTTAAGCAGGAATATAATCTGCTGCTATCCGACTCGACCAGGAAACTATTGTTATACAAACAGGCGACGATCTTTGACAAGGGGGACAAGAATGGTAAGACTCTGGGTTATTTAGCAAGGGCTGAGAACAAATCAAACAGTATTGCCGGGATAGTGGTGGAGGGGGAAACAGTAACAGAGGGAGATAAAATTGCACAACAGTTCCTCAGGTACTACTCTAGGGTCAACTACGGGACGGAAGATCTAGAAAACTATCTGGATCAGCTTAAAATCCCAGAATTGGCACCGGCTGATCGGGAGGCTCTTGACTCCCCCCTCACTATCGAGGAAGTCATGACTGCTATAAGAGCGCTCCCTGGTAGGAAGGCTCCTGGGCCTGACGGACTGCCGGCCGAGTGGTACAAGCAGGAAATGGAGCAGATAGCCCCTAGATTATGGGAGGTGCTGAAACAGGCGCTGGAAGATGAGTGCCTCCCGGCCTCCTTCCACGAAGCACATGTGGTCCTAATTCACAAGGAGGGGAAACCCCCTGATGCCTGTGCATCGTACAGACCCATCTCTTTATTAAACCGGGACGCCAAAATACTGGCCAAAATCCTAGCCACTAGACTGAATAGGGTCATATTACAATTAATTGGGCCGGACCAATCAGGCTTTATGCCGGGACGCACCACGGGGATAAATCTGCGCAGACTGATGTCCAACCTTCAGATAGTGCATGACAATTATGGTAGTCGGGCGATTGCTTCACTGGACAATGAGAAGGCCTTCGACTCGATCGAATGGACCTATCTGTGGGCAGTGCTGGCCAGATTCGGGCTCCCTGCGGGTTTCATATAATATGTCAGGCTGTTATACGGCCGTCCAACGGCCAGAGTAAGGGTCAATGGATGCTACTCTGACCCGTTTGTGTTAAGTAGAGGGACCAGGCAGGGTTGCCCACTCTCGCCACTACTCTTCGCATTGGCCATTGAACCGTTGGCGATAATTGTCAGGGACTCTCCAGCCATCGCTGGATGGAAGATGGGAGAGGTTGAGGAGAAAATTTCACTTTACGCAGACAACACCCTGCTGTACCTAGCGGACAGCTGTGAGTCCTTGGAGGCTGCATTAGATATCATCGGTATATTTGGGAGATTTTCCGGCCTGAAAGTTAACTTGGATAAGTCCAGCCTGATGCAAGTAGATGCGCCCGACCCTCGGGATATCTCCCCAAGATCCCAGTTGAAGGTAGTCCAAAAATTTAAATATCTGGGGATCATGATCAGTAAGCAGACTAAAGAGTTTATCCCTCTCAATATTTCTCCAGTAGTGGCGAAACTGAAGCAAAGAGTTACTCAGTGGGCGAGTCTCCCGCTGTCAGTCATGGGCAGGGTCAATATATTCACGATGATCTTTCTCCCAAGTTCCTGTATATATACCAGGCCTCCCCAGTGCTGCTTCCTATTTCCCACTTTAAAGCACTGGACTTGATTATCTTTAGCTTTATATGGGGACAATCTCCGCCAAGGCTGAACCGTCAAATAATGAAGGCACAAATAGATACGGGGGGACTGGCGGTGCCACATATGCAAATGTATTTTACGCCACACAGCTTTTGTTTGTTCATTGGTGGCTCTGCCAACCGAGGGACAATCCAGTGGTATGTCTAGAGGTGGCATTGCTAGGATCCCCAGAACGGTTGGCCTCCCTGGCATACAGGGGCACGAGAGGGATCCGAGAGGCGACCGCGTGTATGAGGGCGGCTAGTAACATCTGGGAGAGGACAGCTAAGCTAGGGGTAAGACCGGATGAGACCCAGGCTTGGTCCCCTTATACCCCCTTGTGGGACAATCCTAGGTTACCAGAACTGGGTACTATGCAGGACCCGCTGTTCTGGACAAGAAAAGGCATCCTTCGGATTGGGCAATTATATAGGGGCGGAGTGCTGGTGTCATTCGATCAGCTTAGGGAGGAGTTTCATATATCCCATCGAGATTTTTTCCGTTACCTGCAACTCCAGCACGCACTGCACACCTAGTTCCACAGGGAGGGTCCGAGGATTACGGGGTCTAGCGCGGAGAAAGCGGTCAGAGACAGGAGCCTGACAAAACCGGTCTCCACACTGTATAAGTGCTTGATGGGAGAGCTGGAGTCCCCTAGAAGCAAGATTGAGGCTAAATGGCAGGGCTTAGACCCAAATTTGGATCAGGATGACTGGGAGGAGATAATGGACAACTTACACGCGTCAGTATGTCCTAGGTGTGAGAGGGGCAGTGGCACATGGGTACACATGATCTGGTCATGTGAAGCCCTGACGGTCTTCTGGGAGGGAGTGATGGGTCTGATCAGTAGAGTTGTGGGTTTTCGGATACAGGGATCTGTCCCACTGTGTCTTCTGGGGGCGGTCGAACCGCTGTCGGTACCGGGAGCACTGAAGTCCTTGCTGCTCCTCTGCTGCTCTTCTACGCCAGGAAGTGCATTTTGATAAATTGGAGGCACCCTGCTATACCCTCAGTGCAAGCCTGGAAAAGGTTAGTTAATCAGAAACTTATTATGTATAAACTGACATACGCTGCAAGGGGGGTACCGGATACGTTTGAGAAGGTCTGGGACCCATGGCTGCAGAGCCAGGAGTCGGCATCTGAGGATGAGTGAGCATGGGAGTAGGGCCTGGTGAGGAGGATCTTGGGTCAAGTCGGATATCTATAACATATTTTTGGAGGGTTGAGTCGGGTGTCGGAACATGACTGATGAGAAGTGGGAGGAAAATTAGAGAATATATGCGTCCTGTCTAATAACGGGTAGGCATCAGCCTCCCTGTCCTTTGTCCTTTGCCTAAAATGTGTGGGTAGCAAGGGTCTCCGGAGTCCGGTATGAAAGATGTGAGAATGGTTGTCAGTGTTAGTCTATATATGCCATTTATGAAGATGGGTGCCTGCGGCACCTTCATTACTTTATAAGATGACTTGTATTGTCTTGTCTGTTTGTTTATTGCAAAATAAAAACGTTAAAAAAAAAAAAAAAAAATAGGGCGCCTGAATCGACAAGGCCGCCAACTCCGAGACACGCCGAACCTAAGTGATAGCCACAAAGAAGACAATCTTCTGAGCCAAGATAGACAGAGCAATATCCTGCAAGGGCTCAAAGGGAGGAGCCTGAAGAGCAGAAAGAACCAAGTTCAAGTCCCAAACAGGGAGCAATGGCTTCCTGGGAGGCCGCACATGCGTAACCCCCTGGAAAAAAGTTTTAACTAAAGGATGAAGCGCAAAAGGCTTCTGAAAAAAGATAGACAAGGCAGAAACCTGCCCTTTCAGAGTACTCAGCTGGAGACCAGAGTCCAGCCCTGATTGCAAAAAATCCAGAATCCTGGAAACCGAAAAGACCCTACAAGGCAAAGATCTAACCTCACACCAAGCGATATAGGCTCTCCAAGTCCTATAGTAGATGGTAGAAGAAGACCTCTTCCGGGCACCGATCAGAGTCTTAACAACCGAGTCAGAAATACCCTCCTCCTTCAAGATGAAGGTTTCAGCAGCCAAGCCGTCAAACCCAGCGTTGGTAAATTGGGGTAACACAGCCGACCCTGAGTGAGCAGATCAGGCCGAAGAGGCAGAACGATCTGATCCACCGCCAGCCGAACGATGTCTGCGAACCATACTTGTCTTGGCCACCTTGGAGCCACGAGAATGGCGGACACCCTTTCCAGAGCCAGCTTCCGTACCACCTTGCCTAGAATGGGTATCGGCGGAAAAAGGTACAGGAACCCCAGATCCCCCCAGCTCAGGGACATGGTGTCCACCGCCAGAGCCAGAGGAACCTGGGAGAGCGACACGAAGGTCAGAAGCCAGCAATTGTGACGAGAGGCAAACAGGTCCACCGCCGGTGTCCCCCACCGGAGACACAGCGACCGAAAAACTTCAGGATGGAGAGCCCATTCTCCCAGACGGGAAGAGCACCTGCTCAACAGATCTGCTTCCCTGTTTTCCACACCCGGAATGTAAACTGCAGAGAGACAAGGGACATGGGCCTCCGCCCAAGTCAGGATCAGGAACACCTCTCTGAGGGCACCCAGACTGCGAGTCCCTCCCTGATGATTGATGTAAGCAACCGCTGTCCGATTGTCCGAACGAACCTGAAGGCCCAGAATATGCTGAGTCAAACGAACAAGAACCAGACGGATGGCTCTCAGTTCCAGAACATTGATAGGCAAGTGGGCCTCTCGAGGTCCCCACTGCCCCCGAAACTGAAGATCCTTCCAGAATCCTCCCCATCCCGAAAGACTGGCGTCCGTGGTGACAATTTCCCAGAGAGGAGTCAAGAAAGTCCTGCCCCTCAAGAGATTGGTCGAGACCAACCACCATTGAAGGGACTGCCGGACTCGGGAGGACAACTGGAAGGGCCGTTCCAACGACCGTGGTCGCCAGTCCCAAGACGCCAACAGATGAAGCTGAAGCGTCCTTGTGTGAAATTGAGCAAAAGGAACCCTACCAGTCTCATCACCAGACGGATGGACGGTCGAGGATTGGAAAGAAGGAACCGAGCCAATTCCTGAATCAGACAAATCTTGGATTGAGGCAGAAACACCCTGTGTTGACAAGAATCCAACCGCATTCCCAGAAAGGACACCACCCAGGCCGGGACGAGAGAGGACTTGGGAAAGTTGATCACCCAACCGAAGCTTTCCAGCGTGGAGACCACCGTCCTGGTGTCCGTCTCCGATTGATTGAGAGAAGGAGCCATGATGAGAAGGTCGTCCAGATAAGGCACAACGCGAATGCCTTGAGATCTGAGAATGGCCATCACCCCTGCCAGCACCTTGGTGAACACTCTTGGAGCCGAGGTAAGGCCAAACGGAAGTGCCACGAATTGAAAATGCCGATCCTTCATCACGAACCGAAGAAAACGTTGATGAGCCTGGCAGATGGGAACATGAAGGTAAGCATCCTTGATGTCTATGGACGTCATGAAATCCCCCTGCCGAAGAGAACCGATGGCCGATCGCAGAGTTTCCATGCAAAACTTCCGAGTACGTATGAACCTGTTGAGGAACTTCAGATCCAGAACGGGGCGAACCGACCCGTCTTTCTTGGGGACCGTGAAAAGTTTGGAGTAAAACCCAAGGCCCACCTCCAAGTGCGGCACCGGCCGGATGACCGCCATTTCCAGAAGATTCTTAACCGACGCCAGGAGCCCCTGCGCGGCCAAAGGATCGGTGGGCACCCGAGACCGGAAAAACCGTGAAGGAGGGCGAGATTCGAACTCCAGCTTGTAACCGGACGACACCACCTCCCGGATCCATCTGTCCGGAACCTCCTGGTCCCAGACCAGGGAGAAGTGTCGCAATCGTCCCCCCACCCGCACGGGTGAGGGCACCCCCTCATTGCTGAGCGGGCTTACCAGCAGGCTTGGGCTTGGCGCCCTAGGACTGACCGGGACGGCCACGGCCCCTCCCCCGGGTCCAACCTGCAACCCTGGTAGCGGGAAAGGAGGCCCCTCTGCCCGCTCTGACTCCCCGAAAGGAGGGACTAAAGGAAGTCGCTCCCCGAAAGGAACGACGAGGCCTCTTGCGTTGAGGCAACTTACCACCCTTGGTAACCGAATCCAATTTATCGCCAAACAGGCGCAAACCCACAAACGGAAGAGCTGTAAGCGACTTCTTAGAGTTAAGGTCCGCCGTCCACTGGCGCAGCCACACTGACCGACGAATAGCAACCAACAGGGCCGTGGTCCTGGTACACATTGCAAGCGCATCGTCCTGGGCGGACATGACAAAGGAAATAAACGATTCACACTGCTACTGAGCGAACTTATCACAAGTGGGATCAAGATCTGCGTACAAATCTCTAACAATGGACCTAACCGCCATCAGAAGAAGCGCCGAAGCACACACCGGCCGCAGTGCCGATCCAGCACTGATAAAACCATGGCGAGCCAACTGATCAATCAGACGATCCTCACCATCCTTAATGGTAGTAGTGTCAGGGGAGTGCAACACAGCCGTGTTAGACAGCCCCAACACAGGGGCATCAACGTCAGGGGGAACAGACCAAAGCTTCACCAAATCCTCCGGAAAGGGATAACGCTTATCCCAACTAGGAGGAATTCCAACAAGGCGCGTGGGTTGTTCCCATTCCTTAAGGACAACCCTCACAAAGTGTTGTTGCGTGGGAAACACCAAACGCGGCTGGGGTACATCAAACAACTCACCCTTTGGCGGGGGAACCACCTCGGGCTGATCCAAAGCCAAAATTTCAAACATTTGAGCCAAAATGGAAGGAGTGTCAAGGAACCCCCCCGCAGCCTGATCACCAGTGGTACCAACCAATTGCTGGTCTGCAGGCTCGTCCGACTCCTCAAGGAGTTCCCCCTCCTCAGCAGGGGGACAATTGGACCAATCCAATACTTCAAACACCTCATCCAGAACAGGTGATGCTGGAGAAAGGTGCTTTCGCTTAGCCGTAGCCTTCTGAGCCACCGCGGCGGAAACTATTTTCTTGAGGTTGGCCAATCGTGCACACACCTCGGATTGCGAATCCCCACCCTTGACAACGTCACGCGGGGTCCGGAATAGGTGGGGGGGGGGGGGGGGTAGGAGATGACGGAAGTTGCGAGGAGCCAGGTACCGGAATGCCGGACTGGCGCGCAATATTCTGCTGTGCACATGAAATACATATTATGACATCATCACCTGGGAGCGGAGCCCCACAACCCCCACACAGCCTGGATAGCCCCGAAGAGCCATTTCCTGTAATGTCGGAAGCCTCCATATGGTGAAATTAAGGTATTCGCAATAACATAGGGATTTACGCATTAAGCAACCCGGGATGCCCCTTTTATAATTAAAGTCCCGGGAGTGGGAGGATTTTTAAAGCCTAGGAGAATCCCAATTTGTAAAATAAGACTAGCCAGGTATATCAGACTGGGAGACCCACTGCAGTGAAGGGATCCCAGGATCTGTAAGGGAAAAGAGACCACAATCAGTCCCAAAGAAAGTTAGCCAGCATGCCCACACACATATACCAGCATGCCCACACACATATACTAAGCAGACAAACGGTAAAATACATAAACCATACATATATAAATATATATATCCGGCCCATGAAAGAAATAAACCTATACACGCATAATTAATATGTGCCTCCAGGCTAATGCAGACAAACAACAAAAAAACAAAAACCTGCTTGAAGACAGCGCCTCCTCAGCCGAGCCAGGGACCGCTGGCCTGTTGCCGAGCGCCTCTATGTAGTGAGGCTGCGAGTGAGGGAGAGACAGGAAGGCGGGCCGAGCTCAGCGATCGACGCGCTCCGGCCCCGTCCCCCGCGGGCACCGTACCACGTGGACCGAGAGGGAGCGCGGCCCCGCCCCTAAGATGCGAGGCCGAATGGCGGCGCCGCGTGCAAACGGGCGCCAGCAGGCGCCCTCAGTCATACACATCCAGCAGGGAAAGTCTTTTTAAAAACTACGCCAAGGAGCCCCAGCAGTTCGGGAAACGCGCACGCCGCGGCGCTGACCCCGCGGCTGCCAGTGCTCCGCAAACACAGAATCACACAAGTAAAAGCACCCCATACCCCCCCCCCCCCCCACGTGAAGGGAGAAGGGACCAAGCGGGAGAATGAGGCCAAGGGGAACATCGGGACAGGGGCATCCCAAATCCAGATCACCAAGCCGGATAGCCGCATTGCCCCACGCGTGGGGACGAGCGGAGGAGATAAGCTCCTAGGCACCATATAGTGCCATCTACCTTTGCCCAGCCAGCAGCCTAGGCTGGGAGGCTACCGTTAACTATCTAGGCAAAAAAACACAATTTTGACTGGGCAGAAATAGACCAAAAGGGGATGCCGGGGTCTGACCCCGGCTACCTGCAAGCAGGAGACTTCTTTCTTTTGTCTTGTCGCATCTTGCAGAGAGGAAACACTGTGTTTTAAAGTGGACCAACACCCAGGATTTTGACTATCCTGGGTGTTGGCCCACTTAGGCCGCAAAAACTCACCTCTCCCCGCTCCCACGTGACCTCGTCCGGCCAATGACAGCGACCAGAGCAGCTCTGGTATGCGCGTTCAAAGCCGCTTGGACGCGCATACCAGAGCGCTGTCATTGGCTGCGTCTCTCGCTTCCCTCTAACAGGGAGCGCTCCTGCGCCGGCCATTCACAAAACGGCCGGCGCGGGAGCGCGCCCTGCTAGAGGGAAGCGAGAGACGCGGCCGCGTCTCGCGCATGCGCCGTTGGATCGCCGGTAAGGTGAGGATTGTGGGCCTCCTGGGGGGTTCCTCCCCGCGGGACATCCCGATTTCGGATGCCCCGCGGGGAGGGATCTGATCGGTCCGGGAATCTTATAGATTCCCGGGCCGATCCCCCCTGGGTGTTGGTCCACTTTAAGTGGGAGGTCCCAGGTATATGTAGGCCGGAAGGGGCTCGTTTTCAAGACTTCTCTCTGCAACGTCGCCACCTGCTGGTGGAGTAACCCGATCGTAAGAATTAAAGGGGAAGCGGGGTGTGTGACACACTGGGAATACAATGATGGTACATCAACTGTTCCTTGGCTATATCGATGTAACACAATTTAACTTGGACCAGGGAGCTGGCAGGCTTTTCATAATGACTCATTTTGTGTGCTATAGTCACAGTAGGAGGGAGAGCTGTCACCTCTGTATATTTTAACTGCAGCAGTATTCCAGCATAATCAAGAATCCTTGCTCAATGAAGGATTGCTCTGCCAAGCACTTGTACCAGATCTCAGAAGAGAAAATAGACTTTAAAATGATAATTAAATAAAATTATAATTAAAAGGACAACTCAGCTTGATCAGTTCCCTAGCCATAAGCAGACATAAATATTCTTGCCTATATATGGCCTCTTAGATTTTGGAACCAAATTTTGTTTTATTGCTGTTAACTGAATGCTTAAACCTAACCTACAGGCATAACTTAATCACTGAACTAAAATAATGGCCCCCAAAACAAATGAATAAAGATCCAGCCCCAAAGATTATGGCTTATAACATTTTAAAACCTGAGATGCTCTTAATCCATGGTAAAGGCAGTTGGCTTTACTTGTGCAAGATACTGTATTGCCATAGCAATCTCTAAACAGTGTTGCAACATACATGTGTGCAATAATTGTTATTTAGCTTTTATTTTTTCCTCAAATTGTTTATGATGATCTGAAAATAATTTTTGGATCATTCAAAAAGGTCACTAGAGGGCATCCTGATTTGTAATTCCTTGAAGTGGATAACATTACCTAACAACCAGGATGGGGATATGATACTCCTCTAATTCATTTTTCGGAGATTGCCCACATCTAAAAATTAAAGAGCTACAGCCACTTGCCTAGAGTCTATAAGACATCCCAGTTTGGATTCTTTTTCACACAATGTGGGATCAAGGTTGAGTTCCTGGAGGTTTACACAGTGGGGCATCCCAAAGCGGGATTTGAACATTTTCATCTACATCCTAAGCTGTCATATCAAAGGCCCTATTCTTATCACTTAAATGCAATTCTATGCTGCCCTCTAATGAAGTTTATATTTTAAAGCAGACCAAAAGTCATTAACTGACTGTCTAAATACCACTTAATTGGCACCCTGACAGAGGACTCAGAAAATTGTTGCATACAAGCAGCAGCAGTATGTCCATCAATTAGCAGCAGACATTAAAACAGAAATTGCAACAATTGCTGTGTCCCTTTAAAGTGGAATAAACAAAGGATTTCACTCACCTGGGTTTTGGTCCAATTAACACCCCACTGTGTAAAACCCAGAGGTTTAGCTCATAAACGTACCTATTTACGGATCCAACATCACACGTGTGGGCAGGCAGCCAATCCACATGCTCTGTTGTGTTTAGCTTCTCTTCGTTGACCTGATGTCGTCATGTTGGCCAAAAATCGTATTGAACTTAGTGTGCCACCAGCCGCAGCCAAATGCCAGACACATGCAGGAAGCTAGCTAAAAGTAGCGAGGCTAGTGCATGCACCATTGGATTGGCAGATAGGTACATTTATGCACCGATGCAGAAAGTTTCACACAGTGGGACATCCCTAATCTCCCAGGGAGAGGGAATTAGCTGGCCCTGGAGTCTTTTAAACCTCAGGAAGTTTTCATCCACTTTAATGGCAACTAGCTTATGGCAGATCAGATAAGTCACATTGCGCCGAGGGGGGGAGGGGACGACTGGGAGATGAGAGATGCAGCGTCCCATGGAGCTAGCAGCCTGGACAGCTTTTTATGTCAACCTTTAACCAATTCAAATATTTGTATCTATTAATGATAGTCATTCTAAGAGCCTTCCAAGGATGGCTCTCACATGCAGACAGGAGTGCTATTAAAATATAAACTTCATCCGTCATCTAAAATAAAAAAAAAAAGTCACTTTAAATTGCCCATAAAGACCAGAAGCCTAGGTTTGCCCAGGATTGGTTGCTGTTTAACGTCTGACAGCCGGGACCAGGTCAGTTGCAGATCCAGGGAAGGGACTGAGATGATTAAGGATTTTAAGTACTCTTTATTTCCCTGTTATATCATTGGCCAGGTGAGCTTCTTCAAAATGTTTCCAATTAAAAAGAGATGTCCCCTGTCTACATCACAGCATGCAGCTTCATTCACAAGTGCTTGCTCTGTCTACCAGTGTGGCTCTGCTTTTGAGGGGCCAGTTGGCTGAAGGATAAGGTCGGACCTGCTTCAACTTAATGTAAGGTTAAAGAGATTGAGTATGCTGCTAGGGTGTGAGCGTGGGAGCATGCCAAATCAGTATGTCCCTCACTGCACTAACCAGGACTAACCGGTCCTCCAGGCAGCCAGATTTTGACTAAAGACAGTACGTGGAGAGACCCACGTTAGGCTTAATATAGCGGGGCTAAGGAGACCAAAATACCCTCTACTCAAAGGTAAAGGAAGAGAGGCGTTTTTGCACAGTAACCAACGCAAGGACAAATAGCATTAATCCTTGCAGCAGGCTATGCAAATCATCTCTTGTCTAGGTCTCTGAGCCATCCAAGGCCCCTAGAAACACTAAGTGTGCAATGCCAAGGATTAGCTTTAAATTTACACAGCCATACACATCCAACTAGTGGACACGTGTTTCGAGCTTTAGGCTCTCATCAGCATAGGGTGGATGTTTCGGTCTGTATGGGGAGTGAGATTTGGTGAGTACCAAGCCAGTATGTGGAGAGACCCATGTTAGGCTTAATATAGGGGGCTAAGGAGACCAAAGAACCCTCTACTCAAAGGTAAAGGAAAATAAGTGCTTTCAGAAGACTGAAGACTTTAAAGAGAACCCGTGTAAACAGAAACAAAATGCTGATGCTAAATGCATAACTTGCTGGTCAAGAAACAAGTTTTCCTTATTCTTCTTACTGTCCCCAGACACTCCAGTCCGATCCTGCTCCTTCCCCACGTGTTGCTCCACTGCTCCAACATCCTGAGGCCCCCCATCCACTTATGCACAATGCCCCTTCTACATATCAAACCTGCCAGTGAATAGGCCATGCCCCTAAACCACTTTCTGTCATGTCCATCACCCTCTAAACTGGTCTCCAAGGTTAGCATCTCTGCAGAAACACAACATTTTTTTCTAAATCTACTTTAAACATTGAGCAACGCATGTATATATCAAAACAGCTTGGGCTGCATCCTTGGAGTTTTCATTCAGGCCTCTGAGGACTTTGCCCTCTGCCCCAAATCAAGAAAGACAAAGGCAAATATTAAATGTCATGAAACTGCAGGAAACATTGCCTCGCTTTGACCTTTTTTCATAAAGGACGGTGCACAGCATGAAGGCAAAAAGATCCAAGGGAAAAGAACTTGACTGATTGTTTTCCTATCACTGTAGACAGATGAAAATAGAAATACATTAGACCATGATTCAGGTGACTGGCTGAAGGTCTTCCTTTCCCCAAAAGATCCTTCCTAATTATGGAACTCATTATTATATTAACTTACAAATGTGTAGTAGACTGGTTATAACAGGTAAATATAATGTTCTTCAAATCATATTTTTTATATATCAAATTGGGCAAGAACACAAATGGTCTGCAAGATCAGTCTATTCCGCTGGATGCCCAGAGGAGCCATAACATTGTGGGAAAGATGCGTGGCATCTGTTTTACAACCCAGTAGGTCACAGGCCTCCAGGAAACAGATAATGGTGTAGAAAGATTACTGGCTTATTATGTCTGTTGCCCTGTCAAACATATGACTTTTAGTAGAGTGAATAGCGGTGCAGGCAACGGAGTGTGAACAGTTTTATATTTGTTGTTCATGTTGAATTCTCTGCTATACCACAATGCACACTTAGAATAATTTGTATGAACTTCATTCCAGATACTGTTTCCATATAGGCAGCATGTCCAGTGCTCTTTAAGTGTGTTCGTTTAGGTGAATGTATTTTTAGCATTACATTAATCATGCCCGAAACTAAAGATCGATTAATCTGCCAGTCCCTCCATATGTAATCTGAGATCGAAAGGGATTTTTTAAAATGTAATAATAAAATTATTATTATTATTATTATTAGAAAAATGAAGAACCCTGCATTCTCCAAAGAGTTCAGTACATCCACTGCACCACTTGATAAATAAATTATTAAATACCAATTATTAGCAAAAAGACACACATTTATGACAGACCATTTAAAAATACCATTTTGTGATAACTCACCTGTAAAATGGGTATTATAAGTATGTCACACACCCCGCTTCCACTATTCATGGCATATGGGTTATGTCCAGTTGAGGGCGAACTTCTGCAGAGATGAAAGCAAAAAAGAAGCCCCTCCCGGTCCATAAATACCTGGGACCTCCCACTCATTTCCCAGTATATGACAGCAGTAAGGGGACCAGGAAGAGACAATAAAACATTATTAACAATAAAAGGTTCACCATATAAAGGATCCAGAATACAAAAGGGCGGGATGAAGCGGGGTGTGTGACATACTTATAATACCCATTTTACAGGTGAGTAATCACAAAATGGTATTATTCCAAGTATGTCCCACATCCCGCTTCCACTATTCATGACATATGGGACATCCAATAGCAGTGTCCGTCATGGGTGGAAATCCAAATACAGCAAAAAATGCACCAATTTAAACCACTGCAGCTTGCAGAACCTTGTGGCCAAAAACAGCATCCGCTGAGGCCCGCACATCAACCTTAAAAAACTTGGAAAAAGTATGAACGGAAGACCAAGTAGCAGCCTTACAAACTTGTTCAACAGAAGCCTGGTGCTGAAAGGCCCAGGAAGCCCCAACAGCACGAGTAGAATGAGCAGTGATCTTAAAAGGAGGAACCCTCCCCTTAGCAGAATAGGCCCCAACAATGGCCTGATGTATCCATTTACTAATGGTAGACTTGGCGGGTGCCAAACATTTCCTGGGCCCGGAGGGCACCACGGACAAGGCGTCCGTCTTACGAAAAGGAGAAGTAGCAACCAAAATAGTACTTCACACAACGAACCACATCCAAAGAGTGCAAAACCCTCTCCTTGTCATTGCTAGGCTTAGGACACAAGGAAGGGAGAATTACATCCTGATTGAGATGGAAGGCAGAAACCACCTTAGGAAGGAAATCAGGTTTAAAGCGAAAAACCACCCTGTCCTGGTGTCTCTCAGAGTAAGGGGCCTGAATAGACAGAGCCGCCAACTCAGAGACATGCCAAACAGAGGTAATAGCCACCAAAAATACAATTCTGTGAAGTACTCACCTGTAGAATTATTATTTGTATACAGTACGTCCTGCTCCAGATATAGTACTTACACTTGGGTTATCCTCCGCCAGATGGCGCTGCACTGCAGAGACATGCAAAAACAGGCTCCTCCCGGCCCTCAAATACCCAGGGACCTCCCACAAATCCCCAGCATTGAAAAGCAGTGAACAAGAAGCCGGGAGAATTTAACCACCCAAAAACAAGTGGTAAATATAACAAAGATAACAATCACCATACAGGGGATCCAGAATAATGCAACCAGGGTGGGGTGGAGCAGGACGTACTGTATACAAATAATATCAATTCTACAGGTGAGTACTTCACAGAATTGTATTATTCTTAGTATACAGTACGTCCTGCTCCAGATATAGTACTTACACTTGGGACATCCAATAGCAGTGTCCGTAAGTAGGGTGGGGTTTAGACCACTGCCGCCTGCAAAACCTTGCGGCCAAAAACAGCGTCAGCTGAGGCCCTAACGTCAACCTTGTAAAACTTTGAAAAGGTATGAACAGAAGACCAAGTAGCGGCCTTGCAAACTTGTTCAACAGAAGCCTGGTGCTGGCAGGCCCAAGAGGCACCAATAGCACGAGTAGAATGAGCAGTAAGGCAGAAGGGAGGACTCTTCCCCTTAGCAGAATAGGCCTGAACCACAGCCTGACGAATCCATTTGCTAATAGTAGACTTGGCAGGAGCCAAACCCTTCCTAGGACCAGAAGGGACCACAAAAAGAGCATCAGTCTTCCTGAAAGCCGCAGTAACTACCAGGTAATACTTCAGACACCTGACCACATCCAAGGAATGCAGAAACCTTTCCTTAGCGTTGCTAGGATTAGGACACAAGGAAGGAAGAACAATATCTTGATTCAAATGAAAAGCAGACACCACCTTAGGCAGAAAGCAGGGCTGTGGAGTCGGTAGATAAATGTTCCGACTCCTCAGTTTTTTGTACTTCCGACTCCCCGACTCCTCTGTATTAAAATGTGAATGTATTTTATATATTCCTTGAAGGAAAGAAAGGCAACATACATGTCATCACTTCTAGCAGAGAGAGGTAGTTGGGCAGAAGCTGCCTTCTCCTTTCTGTGTGCTGATCTTCTGCTGAAGATAGGGCAGTGGGAGGATCCAGAAAGGGGCCTTTATTATAAAACATGATTTCCCTAGTAGAACCCCATAGCCATGTTTAAAGTTTAAGCTAAAAATCGAAGTTTACAAGTTTTTATAACCTTTTGCTGAATGACAGCAGTTTTTCCAATGGTACAGCCTCAGTCTTGAACTATTGATCCTCCATTCCCTTCACTTATACAAGTGTCTCTAGTCCTGCAAAAAACATATTTACTTAATCCCTTATGAGTGAGAGGCTAGGTTACCCATGGGTTCCCTGTAACAGCAGAACACAACACTATGCAAAGTATAAGTATTGCCGCTTCTAATTGTGCGTTGCGTGCCATATAGTGAAGCACATGAAAAGCATGCTTCTTCACGGTCACTTAACGTGTTCGTTTTGCGGTTACGTGAGGCACTGCATGCATTGGTCTTTATTCTTACAATAGAGAAGTCATTAATTATAACTTTTTGTGAATTGGGACATTTAAACTTGCTAAATCAAAATTTAGTAGGAGTCGGAGCATTGTTTGCCGACTCCGACTCCAGGTACCCAAAATTTCCTCCGACTCCACAGCCCTGGCAGAAAGTCCTGCTTAAAGCAGAACACCACCTTGTCCTGGTGTCTCTCATAGTATGGGGGCTGGATAGGCAGAGCCGCCAGCTCAGACACACGCCTGACTGAAGTAATAGCCACCAGAAAGACAACCTTGAGGGTAAGTACAGCCAGAGCAGCATCCTGAATAGGCTCAAAGGGAGCACCTTGCAAGGCAGACAGAACCAAGTTCAAATTCCAAACAGGGACCATAAGCTTATGTGGGGGACGCACATGAGTGACCCCCTGAAAGAAGGTCTTAACCAAGGGATGCTGAGCAAAAGACTTCTGAAAGAAGACAGACAGGGCAGAAACCTGACCCTTCAGAGTACTGAGTTTTAGACCCAACTCCAGTCCATGCTGTAAAACCTCCAGAACCCTAGGGACTAAGAATTCCCTACATGGAAGAGACCTAGACTCACACCAATCAATGTAGGCACGCCATACCCTATAATAGATAGCAGAAAAAGTTTTCTTCCTAGCCTGCACCATGGTATTCACCACCGAGGCACAAGCCTTTCTCCATCAAGATGGAGGTTTCAGCAGCCAGGCCGTCAAAGCCAGAGTTTGTAAATTGGGATGGCGTAAGGAGCCCTGAGTGAGCAGATCTAGGGTCCCTGGCAGGACGTACTGGTCTACTGCCATTTGTACCACGTCTGCAAACCACACTCTTTTTGGCCACCTTGGGGACACCAGAATCACTGGCACCCTTTCCAGAGCAATCGTGCGCAGAACCCTACCCAGCAGGGGAAACAGAGGAAAGACATACAGGAGCCGAAATTCCTTCCATGACACTGACAGAGCATCCGTGGCCAAGGCCAGAGGATCCTGAGACAGGGAGACAAAGACCGGGAACTTGTGATTGTGACGGGATGCAAACAGATCCACATCCGGTAGACCCAAACGGTGACACAGGGACTGGAATACCCTGTTGCAGAGGGACCACTCCCCCTGACGGGAAGTCCCCCTACTCAGAGAGTCTGCCAGCAGATTCTCTACCCCCGGGATATACACAGCCGAAATACATTGAACATTGGCCTCCGCCCAGGTCATAATCCGCGACACCTCCTGGAGGGCCCCCCTGCTCCGGGTCCCTCCCTGATGGTTGATGTAGGCAACCGCCGTCCTGTTGTCTGAGCGCACCTGCACAGCCAGACCCTTCAGGTGATTGGTCAACTGCTCCAGTACCAACCTGATCGCCCTTAGTTCCAGAATGTTGGTGGGCAGGTGGGCCTCCTGAGGGCCCCACCTCCCCTGGAACCGCAGGGACTTCCAGAATCCCACCCAACCTGACAGACTGGCATCCGTGGTGACCGTCTCCCAGGAGGGGGCCAGGAAGGACCTGCCCTGTAGCAGGTTCTTGTGGTCCAGCCACCACGAGAGGGACTCTCGGACCAATGGGGGAAGCACACAAACCCCGTCCAAAGACGTGGGATCCTTGTCCCAAACTGACAGAAGGTGAAGCTGCAGAGGCCTCAAATGGAACTGAGCAAAGGGCACTGCCTCGAAGCTCGCCACCATCAGGCCCACCAGCTGCATTCCCTGGCTGAGGGAGGGCTGGGGGCACGAGAGCAGGAACCTCACCTGCGCAGTCAGAGCTTCCACCTTTTGTTGAGGGAGGAATATCCGTGACTGAACCGTATCCAGAATCATCCCCAGGAATGGGGTCACCGGCGAAGGGGACAGAGAGGACTTGGGATGATTGATCACCCAGCCGAAGGACTCCAAAGTGGACACCACCAGTTGAGTGTCCAGTTCCGCCTGCTGAGATGAGAATGTCGTCCAGGTAGGGCAGCACACGTATGCACCCTGACCTTATCAGAGACATCACCCCCGCCAGCACCTTGGTGAACACTCTGGGAGCTGAAGTGAGGCCAAATGGTAGGGCCACAAACTGATAATGTTGATCTTTCAACGCGAATCTGAGAAACCTTTGATGATCCGGGAACACAGGGATGTGAAGGTAAGCATCTTTGATGTCCACAGACGTCATGAAATCCCCCGGGTGCAGGGAGCCAATGGCCGAGCGCAGAGTTTCCATGCGAAAGAGTCTGTTCTTGACAAATCTGTTGAGGATCTTTAAATCCAGAATGGGCCTGACTGACCCATCTTTTTTGGGCACTGTGAAAAGGTTGGAATAGAACCCCTTGCCCAATTCTCTTAAGGGGACCCTGCAAATGACCCCTAGATCCAGAAGACCTTGCACGGCCTGTAGCAAGACCTGAGCTGATACAGGGTCCTGGGGGATCCGGGACCTGATGAATCTTGTGGGGGGGGGGGGCACAGCAAACTATCTTGTAACCAGAAGACACTACTTCCTGAATCCACCGGTCTGAGACTTGGCGCCTCCAGAGGGGCCCAATGTGCTGTAGCCGTCCCCCCACCCTGGCGGCCGAGGGCGCCCCATCATGCCTGAGGGGTCTTGGGAGGGGCTTTGGATTTGGACCCCCAGGAGGAGCCCGGACGTTGTCCTCTGCTCCTATGCCAGGAATCTGCGCGAGCCCCTGCGAAGGACACCCCCTTCCCCTGCTTAGCGCCTCGGTAGGGGACTGAAGGGGGACCCTGGCTCCGAAAGGGCCAAGGCTGCCGCCTGCGCTGGGGTAACTTACCTCCTTTAGCAAAGAGGTCTAGGCGGTCACCAAACAGGCGTAGCCCCTTAAATGGAAGTCCAGTAAGGGCTTTCTTAGCAGCATTGTCAGCAGCCCTCTGACGCAGCCATACCGCGCGGCGTATAGCTACCGCCAAGGCGGAAGATCTGGCACACATCCTAATATCGTCTGATGCAGACAGGATAAAGTTAACAAACACTTCATAGGTAGCCAGGGCATTAATAGTATCAGGTGGCAAATCGTCTGGGCCGTCAAGTGCATTCCTGAACATGGCCCTGAGTGCCACCGCTGTAATAGCCAAAGCGCAAACCGGGCATAGCGCCGCCCCCCAAAATGCAAAGGCATGGCATGCCAATTGGTCAATGCGCCGGTCCTCAAAATCCCGCAACGTAGTAGTGTCAGGGGAGTGCATAATGGATGTATTAGACAGCCCTAGAATAGGGGCATCGACCTCGGGGGGGGCGATGACCAGCACTTGACCATATCAGCAGGAAAAGGATACTTCCTGTCCAAACTCTTAGGAATCCCGGTAAGTCTACTGGGATGTTCCCACTCCTTAAGCACAAGGTTATTGAAATGGGTTTGCTCAGGAAATTCCAATCGAGCTTTAGCAGTATGGAATAGCTCACCCCTTTGCCTGGGAGCCGCAACAGGGGGAGAGATGGACAAAACCTCAAAAATCTGCACCAGCAATTTGTCAGTATCATCCGGGTTCCAGTGATCAGAGCCAGAATCATCCTGACCCCTTGACTTCTCGTCAGATGACCCTGAGTCGGAGAAGAGCTCCCCTTCGTCCGAGGGGGCATGGCCATATAGGTGCAAGAACTCATCAGACTCCGTAGGGAAAAGAGCGGTATCAGGGGCTAAGTGCCACTTTTTTGCGGTGGTATTAGCAAGCAATTTTTCAACACTGGCCAGTCTAGCAGCCACATCAGGATGAGAATCCACGCTTGTATTGGGGGTTAGACTCAGGCTTGGGGGAGTAGGTGAAGTGAGGTGCAGGCCCAGCCACCGGAGGGGTGGGAAGTATCATTAGCGCCTGCTGTGCACAAGGGACGCAGACCCGTGCATTGTCACCGCTGATAGGTGAGACCCCACAAGCTACACACAGCCGGGCTTGTCCCGAAGGAACCCCGGTCACAATATCCTGGGATGCCTCCATATGGTGATTAATAGGCTACGGGGGGAACGAGGGAGGATGGCGACCCTTTGTACAGGGCCCACCGCTACAAGGGGCATGGGCAATAATGCGGGAGGGGCATCCCTTAGAGGCTCACCATCAGCCTAAACCGGCTACCCTTTGGTGGGGGACTGCGGTGGAGCATGGCTCCATAAGCACGCATGGTGCTGCCTACCTTCACCCAACCAGCGCAGCCCAGGCTGGGAGGCACATCACAAGGAGGACGGGTGGGAATAGTCCAACAGGGCCGCAGGCTTTAATAGCCCGCTCACCTGCGAGAGAGTGATACTTCATGTCTTCGCAGTCAGCACTGCAGAGAAATCTGGGGATTTGTGGGAGGTCCCTGGGTATTTGAGGGCCGGGAGGAGCCTGTTTTTGCATGTCTCTGCAGTGCAGCGCCATCTGGCGGAGGATAACCCAAGTGTAAGTACTATATCTGGAGCAGGACGTACTGTATACTAAGAATAAGGCAACCTTTTGAGTGAGCACAGAAAGTGCCACATCCTGCACTGGCTCAAAAGGAGGCTCCTGGAGGGCCGAGAGAACCAAATTTAGGTCCCAAACGGGAACCAAAGGCTTTCTAGGGGGCCGAACATGAGTGACCCCTTGGAAAAAAGTCTTGACCAGATGATGCAAGGCAAAGGACCTTTGAAAAAAAGACAGCCAGGGCAGAAACCTGACCCTTCAAAGTACTGAGCTGGAACCCCAGATCCAAAATCCTAGGAACCGAAAACACCCTGCAAGGTAAGGCCCTAGCCTCACACCAGTCAATATAGGACCGCCAAGTCCTATAGAAAATGTTAGAGGAAGACCTCTTCCTAGCTCTAATCAAGGTCTGAATAACTGCCTCAGACAAACCTTCCTCCCTCAGGATGAAGGTTTCAGCAGCCATGCCGTCAAAGCAAGCGTTTGTAAATTGGGGTAACGTAGCTGACCCCAAGAGATCAGATCCGGAAACAGTGGAAGCCTGTACTGATCTACCGCCAGTCTTACGACATCTGCGAACGAAACCTGTCTTGGCCACCTTGGGGCCACCAGAATTGCTGGTGCCCCCTCTAGAGCCAGCTTGCGCACTACCTTGCCTACCATGGAGAAAGGGGGGAAACAGGTACAGAAAACCCAGATCCCTCCAGACAAGGCATCCGCTGCCAGGGCCAGAGGATCCTGGGACAGAGATACAAAGGTTGGGAGCTTGTGATTGTGCCGAGAGGCAAAGAGATCCACCTCCGGAGTCCCCCACTTATGACACAGGGCCCAAAATACCCTGTGGTTGAGAGACCATTCCCCTCGGCGAGAAAACCCCCTGCTCAGGGAGTCCGCCTCAGTGTTTTCCACTCCCGGAATGTACACTGCCGAGATGCGAGGAACATTGCTCGCCGCCCATGTCAGAATCAGAGACGCTTCCCCAAGGGCACTCCTGCTGCGAATCCCTCCCTAGTGATTGATGTAAGCTAAAGCAGTTCGATTGTCCGATCGAACCTGAACCGGTAAGCCCTGGAGGTGAAGTGTCAAACATGACAGAACCAAACGGATAGCTCTGAGCTCCAAGACATTGATGGGGGTGTGAGCCTCCTGAGGACCCCACAACCCCTTGAACTGATGATCCTTCCAGAAACCTCCCCAGCCCGACAAACTGGCATCCGTGGCAACCGTCTCCCAACAAGGGGCCAGAAAGGATCTGCCCCTCATCAGATTGCTTGGTTCCAGCCACCACTGAAGGGACTGCCGAACCCTGGGAGACATCAGAAAGGACTGATCCAAGGACTGTGGACATCTGTCCCAGTTCAGCAATAGATGGAGTTGGAGCGACCTCATGTGGAACTGAGCAAATAGGACTACCTCGAAGGAAGCCACCATCAAACCCACCAGTGTCATCCCTAGCCGGATAGAGGGGTGAGGATTGGTCAGGAGAATACGTATCAGATCCTGAACCCTCTGCACCTTTGGCTGAGGTAGAACACTCTGGCCTTACTGGAATCCAGAATCATGCCCAGAAAAGGGATCTCCCTTGATGGGGAGAGAGAAGATTTGGGGTGGTTGATCACCCATCCGAATCTCTCCAGCGTTGTCACCACCATCCTGGTTTCCAGCTCCGCCTGGCATAGGGAAGAAGCTGTAATGAGCAGGTCATCCAGATACGGCATAATGCGAATGCCCTGGGCTCTGAGCAGGGCCATTATGCCCGCCAGAACCTTGGTAAACACCCTTGGTGCCGAGGTCAGCCCGAACGGGAGTACCACAAACTGAAAATGCTGATCTCCCACCACAAACCTGAGAAATCTCTGGTGTGCTGGGAAGATCGGTACATGGAGATAAGCATCCTTGATGTCTATGGACGTCATGAAGTCCCCTTGACGAAAGGAACTGATGGCTGAGCGCAGAGTCTCCATGCGGAACTTCTTGGTTCTGATAAACCTGTTGAGAAGCTTCAAATCCAGAGTGGCCTTATGGAACCATTCTTTTTGGGAACCGTGAAGAGGTTGGAATAGTAGCCCCGGCCTCTCTCTGAGAAAGGCACTGGGCATATGACCTCCATGTCCAGGAGATTCTTCACAGCCAACAGGATCCCCTGCGCAGCCTGGGGATCCGAGGGCACCCGAGACCTTAGAAATCTGGGAGGAGGCTGGTACTTGAACTCCAGTTTGTACCCGGATGATACCACTTCGAAAATCCACTTGTCTGTGACCTCCTGGGCCCAGACCTGGAAGAAGAGCCGCAGCCGTTCCCCCACCTGTAAGGGTGAGGGCGCCTCCTCATTGCTGAGCTGGCTTGGCAGCGGGCTTGGGCTTGGAACCCCAGGTAGAGACTGGACGGGCACGTGCTCTGCCTCTGTTCCAAGAATCACCTCTGAAGCTAGAGTAGGCAAGACCTCTGCCCGCTCTGGCACCTCGAAAGGAAGGATTGAAGGAGCTTGCCCCCCGAAAGGAGCAACGCTGCTTCTTACGCTGAGGTAGCCTTCCACCTTTCGCCACAGAATCCAATTTGTCTCCAAATAGCCGCGTACCCAGGAAGGGCAGAGCTGTAAGTGATTTCTTGGCCGAAATGTCAGCAGCCCACTGGCGTAGCCAGACTGATCGGCACATGGCCACCAGCAGAGCCGAAGTTCTACTACACATGGTAATAGTGTCGTCCATAGCTGACAAAACAAAATTCATAAACAATTCACACCTCTTAAGGGCTGTGAATTCAACGCTGGCCGGGTTGAGATGGGACCCATTTAACATGTCCCTAATCTACGACCTGGTAGGCACAGCCACGAGTGCCGATGCACAGACAGGCCGCAAGGCTGAACCGACACTGGCAAAGGCACGACATGCCATCTGATCAATGTGCTTGTCCTCGCCATCCTTAAGGGTAGTGGGTCAGGAGTATGTACAACGGAGGTGTTGGACAATCCTAAGCTGGGCACATCAACCTCGGGAGGGGAAGTCCAGCGCTTCACCGCATCAACCGGAAAGGGATACTTCCTATCCCATCCCTGAGGAACACCGTGAAGCCGACTCGGCATCTCCCATTCTCTAAGAATCATTCTGTCAAAATTATCCTGATTTGGGAACTCCAAGTGGGGCTTAGAGAACCCAAAGAATTCCCCTTTCTTCGGAGGGGCCTCCGCTGGTGGGGAAGTATCCAGAACCTCTAAGAGATGGGCCAGGACCTTGGGAGTATCCACAGCATCCCCCAGCACCTGCCCGGCATCAGAATCAAAAAACTGCAGTTCCTCAGTCTCAGATTCCTCAAATAATTCCCCCTCCTCAAGCGGGGAGTAATCAGCCTTTTCTGCCCACTGAGCTAGAAATAATTTTCTCGAGGTTGGCCAGCCTAGCACATACATCCGAGTGCGACTCCCCACTAATGACAGTGTCACCTGGGGTACAGATAATGCGGGGTGGGGTGGGAGATGAGACGGGCAGCACTGACCCAGACGCCTGGGATCCCGACTGCCGCGTTACGGCCTGTGTGCAAATTAGTACATTCTCCCCCGTAAGGGGTACCCCACAACCCACACATAGCCGGTATTGTCCCGAAGGGAGCACGAGGCCGGTATCCTGTGGAGCCTCCATATGGTGATTTTTAGGTAGTCGCAATGACCAGAGGGAATTACGCTGGTAAGCAACCCAGGATGCCCCTTTAAGTCCCACGTGGGAGGATTTGTAGGTGCCCCAAATTACTCTAGGGACCCTAGGACCGGGAGAACCCCCATTTAAGCAGAGGAGCAGGGAGTCCTCCTGAAAGACACAAGGCAGTGGCCATAAGCACCTGCACACACACACATATGCATAGTACAATCAAACAAAAATTAACTTATAACACAGTGTGACCAGCGCTGCCCCCAGTCTGAATGGGGCACATGTAAAATACCATAACAGATGAAAAGAGGGCCCAAGGAGGGCACTCACGTGTCTCGCAAGATGGCAGCTAGCAGCACCGAGAAGCTAAGAGAGAGGGAGAAGAAGGGGCAGGCCAGCGCGGATCGCGCGCGAGCGCCCGGCCCCGCCCCCTCAAACACCGCAGCCTGAGGGGAAGAAGCTCCCCTCAGCGGACTGCAGAAATTGGAAGAAAAGGTGTACAGCCCTGTAAGGTGAACCACCCAATCACACACCGCACACACTCACATAAGGATGAAAGAAAACGAAGAGGGAGAATACCCATCCCCCCCCCCCCACTGGAGGGTTAACAGAGGGACCCGGAAGGGGGGAAACCCGCACCATGGGTGTAAGGGATATAGATATATATATATATAAAAAACAGGGCATTCCAAACCAGGATCACCAACCCGGATACCGCCTACCCCCTTGTATGGGGTCTCACGGGGGAGCATGGCTCCCTAAACACCTATTAAGGTGATGCCTACCACCACCCGGACCTGCAGCCAAGGCTGGGAGGCTAGAATTGGGCTTAATGTATAAAGGTCCGGGCAGAAATAGGGCAAAACAAGGAAGAGCAGCATACATCTTCTGACTTGCTCGCCGTCCTGCAGAGAAGGAACTGGGAAATGAGTGGGAGGTCCCAGGTATTTATGGACCGGGAGGGGCTTCTTTTTTGCTTTCATCTCTGCAGAAGTTCGCCCTCTACTGGACATAACCCATATGTCATGAATAGTGGAAGCGGGGTGTGTGACATACTTGGAATAACAATACACTGAAGCTATAGGTACACTGGAATATGCCATGTCCAACAGCTGACAGTTATTAATATCCCCTAAACCATCCATGAATGCCCAGTCCACTGCAATCACACAAAGGTTTACCAAGCTTCCGTACTATCACGAAATGGTGTAATATTAAAAATGCATACAAACGTGTCGGCTAATCAGAGGGAGGGGTCACTTATACACACAAACTGAATAAAACTCCCACCAAGCTTGTTATTTATTTTTTAATGGTAGGAATAAAATCCAGGGGTGACAGGTTTAGTGTTTAGCGCTCCTTTAAAAGAAAACTCCTTTCTTGCCAGGTTTTTGGTGTTTTAAGGCAGCAAAACAAAACAAAATGTAACAAAACATGTACATAACTAATCTTTAGAGGTCCAGGATATCCATATGCCACACCACCCAAGCATTCTATGGCGGTGCACCATCACTTCCTCAGGGATCAGCTTTTTCTTTCTTGACGTTTCTCAAAAAGAACCTTCAGTAATATATACCCCCCCCAGAGGCATGACCCTGTTCCATGGCTGCCATTAGTCACTTAGTTCTTGCTGCAGCAGCACCAATTGCATAGCGCACATGTCACTCAAGATCAGTAGGGAATTGTAGCTCTCAGGTAATCTTAGATTTCAAATTAGGCTTACTGACCCACCCCTTCTGTGCCTCATGCCCTCAGAGGAGAAAAAATGCTTGGTGGTCTGCTTTAACCTTCCTATAATTCTGTAAAGCACTCTGTTTCCTGACAAGGGTGCCAGGTGGATGGTGTTCCCAGTTCCTTAAAGAGGAACGTATGTCAAGTCAGCCAAAGTTTACCACTTCTTCATTCATTGTATGGCTGTCAAACACTAATCGGGTTTGCAGAGTGAGCTTGCACATCAAACCTGAATGGCTGCCAGCAGTCAATTGGTTGCCATTTGTATTTGAAGTAGTAAGCATTGACTGACTTGACTTTAGTTCCTCTTTAAAAGAGAACTATTGCAACAAAAAGGCCTAATAATAAAAATCCATATAAATATGCTGGATGGTGGGTGGAAGGGTCACTTATACACCCGACATCAAGAAATACTGTATCTAGCAAAGCTTGTTGCTTTCTTTTAATGAAAAGAGGAGGGAATCAGGAGTGACAGGTTCTGCCCCAGGCCCCCCCCCCCCCCCCCCGGGATTTATTTCTACCAGGAGAAGAAACCACAAGTTTGGTGGGTGTTTTATTTAGTTTGGGTGTATAAGTGTCATTAGCCGATATGTTTATATGGATATTTAATACTATACAATTTCACAATACACCTCCTTTAACCCTTTAACTGCCAGCCTATCTGGAGATTTTGTCACACTTTGTTGCCAGACCATTTGGCACTATTTTGCGCTCCACATGTTCAACTGTGATTTTTGAAGGGATTTCCAGGGATTTCCTAGGGAAATTTTATATTGTTTTTTTCAGCAGAGTCTAGGCTTTAACATGAACATGTCTTGTTTGCAATTTTTTAGGTGTATTCTCAATATTTTTGGGTGAAATGTGCGCAAAAAAAATTAAAAAAAAAAAAACTATTTTTTAGAATTTGTAGTGTTTTTTTGTTATAAAAATTGTAAGTTTGTCAATAAAATCTTATTGTGTGTGAAATCCCAATCTCTCAAGGACTCCCCCAAACTGAAACAGCGCTTTAGGAGATTTTCAGATAAAATACAACTACGCTAAGTGCTAGGCGCACCTTGCAGTTTTTCAATAAAAACAACCCTTTACAACTGAAACACCCCCAACAAACTATATATTCTCTGGAAGTACACACCTCAAGCTTTCTAGGTGTACCAGGCTTGTTGACATGGGTGCAGTTTTCTGGACGTAATCCCTCAATGAACTCTTTGGCGCTGGACTGCAGAGACATCGAAAATAGGCTCCTCCCGGACCCTCAAATACCCGGGGACCTCCCACAAATCCCCAGCATTGAAAAGCAGTTAATGAGAAGCCGGGAGAATTAAACAATCCAAACTATCAACTATAACAATGATAACAATCACCATACAGGGGATCCAAGAAAATGCAAACCAAGGGTGGGTTGGAGCAGGACGTACTCTATACTCATAATACCAATTCTACAGGTGAGTAATCACAGAATTGTATTATTCTTAGTATACAGTACGTCCTGCTCCAAATCTAATACTTACAGTTGGGACATCCAATAGCAGTGTCCATAAAGTAGGATGGGATCCCCAAGAAAAATCAGCAGCAGACAGTTTAAACCACTGCCGCCTGCAGAACCTTTCGGCCAAAAGCAGCATCAGCAAAGGCCCTAACATCAACCTTGTAAAACTTTGAAAAGGTATGAACAGAAGACCAAGTAGCGGCCTTGCAAACTTGTTCAACAGAAGCCTGGTGCTGAAAAGCCCAAGAGGCACCAATAGCACGAGTGGAATGAGCAGTAATGCGGAAGGGAGGATTCTTCCCCTTAGCAGAGTAGGCCTGAATCACAGCCTGACGAATCCACTTGCTGATAGTAGACTTGGCAAGAGCCAAACCCTTCCTAGGACCAGAAGGGACCACAAAAAGAGCATCAGTTTTCCTGAAAGGTGCAGTAGCCACCAGATAGTACTTCAGACACCTAACCACATCCAAAGAGTGCAAAACTCTCTCCTTAGCACTGCTAGGATTAGGGCACAAAGAAGGAAGAACAATATCCTGATTCAAATGAAAAGCAGACACTACCTTAGGTAGAAAGTCAGGTTTCAAACGAAACACCACCTTGTCCTGGTGTGTCTCATAGTAGGGGGGCTGAATGGACAGCGCCGCCAACTCAGACACACGCCTGACAGAAGTGATAGCCACCAGAAATGCCCATGAGTGACCCCTGGAAAAAAGTCCTGATCAGAGGGTGCTGAGCAAAGGACTTCTGGAAGAAAATAGCCAGGGCAGAAACCTGACCCTTCAGAGTACTGAGTTGGAGCCCCATCTCCAACCCATGCTGCAGGAACTCCAGAATCCTGGGAATAGAGAACACACGACAGGGAAGAGACTTAGACTCACACCAGTCAATGTAGGCATGCCAAACCCTGTAATAAATGGAAGAGGAAGACTTCTTCCTAGCTTTAATCAAAGTATCCACAACCGAGGAAGACAGCCCCTTCTCCATCAAGATGGAGGTTTCAGCAGCCAAGCCATCAAAGCCAGAGTTTGTAAATTGGGATGGCGTAGTGAGCCCTGAGTGAGCAGATCTGGCACCAAGGGCAGAGCGTACTGATCTACTGCCAGCTGCACCACATCTGCGAACCACACTCATCTTGGCCACCTGGGGGCCACCAGAATTGCTGGCACCCCTTCCAGAGCAATCTTGCGCAGAACCCTTCCCAGCAGGGGAATTGGAGGGAAGACATACAGGAACTGAAAGTCCATCCATGACATTGCTAGCGCATCCGAGGTCAGGGCCAGAGGATCCCTGGACAGAGAGACAAAAGCTGGGAGCTTGTGATTGTGTCGGGACGCAAACAGATCCACATCTGGTTGGCCCCAACGGTGACACAGAGATTGAAACACCCTGCTGCATAGGGACCATTCTCCCTGGCGAGAGGTCCCCCTGCTCAGAGAGTCCGCCAGGTGATTTTCCACCCCCAGGATGTACACAGCTGAAATGCAGGGGACATTGGCCTCCGCCCAAGTCAGGATCAGAGACGCTTCCTGGAGGGCCCCCTTGCTCCAGGTCCCCCCCCCCGATGATTGATGTAGGCGACTGCTGGTTGTCCGAGCGCACCTGAACAGGCAGGCCCCGAAGATGAGTAGTCAAGCGAGCCAGAACTAACCTCATCGCCCGCAGCTCCAAGACATTGATAGGTGTGTGGGCCTCCTGAGGGCCCCACCTCCCCTGGAACCGCAGGGACTTCCAGAAGCCCCCCCAACCTGACAGACTGGCATCAGTGGTGACCGTCTCCCAGGAAGGGGCAAGAAAGGATCTGCCCCCCCAACAGGTTCCTTGAGTCCATCCACCACAAGAGGGACCTCCTGACCAGGGGGGAGAGCACACAGACCCTGTCCAGGGACGCTGGGTCCTTGTCCCATACAGACAATAGGTGAAGTTGCAGCGGCCTCAAGTGGAACTGAGCATAAGGGACCGCTTCGAAGCACGCCACCATCAGGCCCACCAGCTGCAACCCCTGCCTGATGGAGGGATGGGGACAAGCTAGGAGGGACTGAGCCTGTGCAATCAGACTGTCTACCTTCTGCTGAGGAAGGAAGATCCTTGCCTGAACTGTATCCAGATTCATTCCTAGGAATGGAGTTACCAAGGAAGGGGACAGTGAGGACTTGGAGTGGTTGATCACCCATCCAAATGACTCCAGTGTGGACACCACCAGCTGAGTATCCAACTCTGCCTGATGTAGAGACTGGGAAGTGATGAGGATGTCGTCCAGATAGGGAAGCACGCGGAAGCCCTGACATCTGAGCAGAGACATCACGCCAGCCAGCACCTTGGTGAACACCCTGGGAACTGAAGTGAGGCCGAAGGGCAAGGCTACAAACTGGTAGTGTTGATCCATCAGAGCGAATCTGAGGAACCTTTGATGACCTGGGATCACAGGAATATGAAGATAAGCATCTTTGATGTCCACAGGTCATGAAATCCCCTTGGCGCAGGGAACTGATGGCAGAGCACAGAGTTTCCCTGCGAAAGCGCCTGCCCCTGACAAACTTGTTGAGAATCTTTAAGTCCAGGTTGGGCCTGACAGAACCATCCTTTTTGGGTACTGTGAATAGGTTGGAATAAAAGCTCTTGCCTTTTTCTCTTAAAGGGACCTGGCAGATGACCCCCAGCTCCAGGAGGCCTTGCACTGCTTGCACTAGCTCCTGAGCTGACACAGGGTCCTGAGGAATCCAGGATCTGATGAATCTTGAAGGGGGATCGGCAGCAAACTCCAACTTGTAACCGGAGGACACTACCTCCTGAATCCACCTGCCTGAGACATGAAGCCTCCAGACGTGAGCGAAGTGCTGCAGCCGTCCCCCCACCCGAATGGGTGAGGGCGCCCCATCATGCCTGAGGGGGCTTGGGAGAGGATTTAGCTTTGGGACCCCAGGAGGAGCCAGGACGTCCACGTTCTCTGCCTCTACCCCAGAAATCTTCCCGGGCCCCAAGGAAAGAAACCCCCCTTCCCTGTCTTGCACCACAGTAAGGGGAGGAGAAGGAACCCTGACCCCGAAAGGGCCGAGATTGCGGCCTGCGCTGGGGTAACCTGCCTCCCTAAGCAAAAAGGTCCAGGCGGTCTCCAAACAGACGCAGTCCTTTAAAGGGAAAACCAGTGAGGGCCTTCTTGGCAGTGTTGTCAGCAGCCCACTGGTGCAGCCAAACCGAGCGGCGTATAGCCACCACGAGGGCAGAAGTTCTGGCACACATTCTGATGGTGTCATCCAATGCTGATAGTACAAACTTTACAAAAAACATCACAACTGGGAGAGTGCATTAAACACCTCACAAGGCAAATCATCAGGGGCACTATCAAGCATATTTCTGATAAGGGTTCTAGTGGCCACAGTAGTAATAGCAGAGGCACAGACCGGGCGCAGCGCCGTCCCCACACGTGCAAAGGCGTGGGATGCCAGCTGATCAATACACCGGTGTTCGGCATCCCGCAGGGTAGTAGAATCAGGGGAATGCATGACAGAGGTGTTAGATAGCCCTAGGATCGGGGCATCCACCTCGGGGGGGGGGGGGGGGGGGGGGGGGGATGACCAACATTTAACCACCTCAGCAGGAAAAGGATACTTCCTATCCCAACTCTTTGGAACCCCGGGAAGTTTACTGGGGCGCTCCCATTCCTTGAGGACAAGGTTATGGAAATGTGCCTGCTCTGGAAATTCCAAACGTGATTTTGCTGCATGGAAAAGCTCCCCTCTTTGCCTGGGAGCCTCAACAGGGAGAGAGATAGACAGAACCTCAAAAATCTGGGTCAATAATCTGTCAGTGTCATCCGGGGCCCAGGGGTCAGAGCCAGAATCGTCATGACCCCTTGGTCTCTCATCAGATGAGCCTGAATCAGAAAAGAGCTCCCCTTCATCAGACGGGGTATAGCCACACAGATTCCAAAACTCCTCAGTTCCCATAGGGAAAACAGTAACATTAGGCGTCAAGTGCCACTTCTTAGCAGGGGCCTTACGCGCTAAAGACTTAGCAATCAACTGCTCAACAGTAGCCAGTTTAGAAGACAAATCAGGCTGAGAACCCCCACTAGTATGCAACTCAGCAGGAGTGAGATTTAAGCTTGGGGGAGTAGGAGAAGTGAAACGTGGTGCAGCCACTGGCAGGCCAGATTGCAATGCAAGCACCTGCTCAGCACAGGGTACACAGTGGGCCTTGTCAGCGTCAGCATGAGGCTGCCCACACGCTACACACAGACGGTCTTGTCCCGAAGGGACCCCGGTCACATTATTATGGGATGCCTCCATGTGGTGATTATAGCGGCGCTATACGCCGATAGGGAATAACGCTATATAGCAAACCTGGATGCCCCAATAACCCGCTAGGGAAGTGGGAGTATAATTTTTACAAGGCCTACAAGTAATATACTAAAACAGGGCCGGGAGAAGCCAAGAAGGGTTTGTCCCGCCTGAAAGACATAAGCAGACAAGACCTTAAGTACATCGTAACAAAAATGAAGGAGATAAAGCCGCCCGCGAGGGCACTTACGGGCCGTGGTAGGTAGGAGTCCGTCGCGCATAGGCCAACCAAGTAGAAAAGATGGCGTCGGTATACCTCGAGGGGCGGGCCAGTGACAGCGATGACGCAGAAGGCGCCAAAGACGGGCCCCGCCCCCCCCGAAGAGCGCGAAGCCAGAAAGGCCAACAGCCAATGATGGCGCACCAGCGCCTGAGGTAATGCCGCCGCCAAGCGCGGAACCAAGTCAGCGCGCGGCGGCAAATTTAAAAAGCAGTAAAGACAAGTCAGCGTGGCGGCTGACACAAGAATAAAGGCATGTGAAAAGAGAAAGCACAGAATGCATAACATACATATCTATACACATACACCCCCCCCCCCCCTCTTTTCCCCCGAAGACTACAAGGAGGATGAGGGAGGACGGTGGCCACTTAAATAGGGCCCACCGATAGGCAGGGGCAAGGGGCAATAGTGCTGGAGGGGCATCCCATAGAGGCTCACCATAAGCCTGAACCACCTACCCTTTGGTGGGGGATTGCAGTGGAGCAGCGCTCCTAAGCACCAACGGCGGTGCTGCCTACCTTCACCCGACCAGCGCAGCCAAGGCTGGGAGGCATATTACTAGTGGAATGGGTGGGAATAGTCCTACAGGGCCGCAGGTTAATAACCCCGCTCACCTGCGAGTAGAGAGCCAATTTCTCGTCCTTCGCAGCCTTCCCGGGGAGGGGGACCCCATTTATTTGGAATTTTAAGGGTTAAAAACCCAAAAATAACGTAGGGTCCCCCCTACCCATCTTAACCAGCCCGTGACCAGCTATGGGGGCTTGTAGAACAGGACGCAGGGGCCAGCTTTGGTGGTCCCTGGCCCTGCAGGCTACAAGCCAGCATAGCCTATGGCCACGGGCTCTTCTGCCCCCCCTGGGCTTTGGGGAGGCAGGTAATGAGGGGGTTCGGGGTTAATGGCAAGTCACCCGCTAGCCGCAAGTGACTTGCCAGACCCAGAGCCTTGTGAACTGGTATAGGGGTCACATAGATCCTTTACCAGTCCACAAAGGGTTAATGTAAAAAAAAAAAAAACACAGAGAAAAAATATTTTATTATAATTGTTTTAATACTTACCTCTCATCCATCCCAAAGCACTGTGTCCCACGCTGATCAATTTTCCTTCTGCTCACCTGCTGATGCTGGAAGCTTTTTATACCTGCTGGGTGACAGGTAACATAGGGTTAATTAAAAAAAAATGACATAGGGTCCCCTCCACCCGGGGAGGGGGACCCCATTTTTTTTGGAATTGTAAGGGTTAAAAACCCTTAAAATCAGAAAAGAAATGGCATGAGGTCCCCCCTACCCAGCATAACCAACCCGTGACCAGCTATGGGGGCTTGTAGAACAGGGCACAGGGGCCAGCTTTCGTGGCCCCTGGCCATGCAGGCTACAAGCCCACATAGCCTCTGTGGGCCTGGGCTCTTCTGCCCCCCCTGGCCTTTGGGGAGGCAGGTAATTGGGGGGGCTGGGGGTTAAAGCCCCCAGCCTTGTGAACAGGTACAGGGGTCTCATGGACCCCTTACCAGTTCACAAAGGGTTAACAGTGAAATAAAACACACACACACAATAGTAAAAATTATTTTATTAAAAAATACACGGCAAGATGGCGGGGCCCGTCGGAGGAAGAGGCGAGAGAGCCTGACAGTCTCTCTCCTGAATATCGAGAGCCCTGGGGGGGGGGGGGGGATCGGAGGCCCCCCGGGTGAAGAGGAGGGTCGGCGAGATCGAGCGCACATGAAGGTGAGTAAATGTCTTTTTTTTTCTTTTATTTTTACAGGAAAAGCCAGCGACAGGGGATCGGAGGACCCCAGGGTGAAGAGGAGACCCGGCCGGTTCGAATGAGGGGTCAGGTAAGTGTTTTTTTTTTTTTTTTTATTTTGCCGGCGCTAGCAGGGGGCAAAGCCAGGCACGTAGATTTTACGTGGCTGGCGTTGGAGAGGCAGCCACGTAAAATTTACGTGGCTGGCAATAGAAGGGTTAAAGGAGCATCAATATCAACTATCATATAAACCCGTCGGCTAATGAGAGGATGGGTCACCTACACGCCAAGCTTGTGGATTATTTTCTCGCGTTAGGAAAAAAGCTCAGGCGTGACAGGTTTAGTGTATCAGGGGTGACAGAGTCTGTCACCCCGGATGTCCTTTTTTTCCATCCAGCATGTTTATATGGATTTTTATCATTGAGCCATTTTTTCACGATAGTGCTTCTTTAAGTATCATTCTAAGCATCAGACACAACCAATTACGAACACCACTTAAGCATCTGGAATAACAATATCTCAAAGCCAGGTCATGGTATAGAACAGACAAGCGGATTTCAGTTGTTTAATTATTGAAAGTTGAACTACATGTTAAGGTATACAAATACTGAATACTTGAAGTGGACCAAAACCCTCAATGCTTGGTCTGGGAGTCTAAAAGGCTCCAGGGCTAGATGATTCTGTATTTATTTGGGATGCTCACTCTGTGCAGCCCCCCCAATTCACTTGGTATATCATTTTTGGCACTTACATCTGCTCCTGCAACCACTGAAAAAAATGGCTCCCTGATTTTCTCCTAGCCGTGGCCATCTTGAATTACTAGGAGGCTTACTTTTACCAGCATCACAGCCATGCTGCTGCCTGGATTTAACCAACATAACCCACAATAGACAGTGTTCGGAAACCCAGCAACACTTCTGCTTTGCGAGCTACTGGCAGGTCCATAGAATTTCATTAAGTAGGGAAAATTGACCAGAGCAGGAGTTACAAAAAGACAAATCTGTGAGTACTCACCTGTAGAATTGCTTTTACTATGCATGACACGGCCTGCTTCCAGAAGTCCTTACGTTTTGTTTATTCTGGTTTATTAAGGTGGCGCAGTGTACTGCAGAAGAGTTGTGGCTCCTCCCGGTACCATATAAAAACAGAATCACCATAGACTTATCCAGTGTTGACAAGCAGTAAAAAAGGGAACAAACCCCATAAAGAGGCAACCAAGAATAAGGATAACAAGGGTGGGGTGAAGCAGGCCGTGCCACGCATAGTAAAAGCAATTCTACAGGTGAGTACTCACAGAATTGTCTTTTTCCTATTGCATGGCACGGCCTGCTTCCAGAAGTCCTTACGTATGGGACGTCCAACAGCAGTGTCCGTAAGGTAGGTTGGGATCCCCAAAGAGTAACAGGCAGTTCAAACCACTACCGCCTGAAGTACCTTACGGCCAAAAGCAGCATCAGCTGAGGCCTTAACATCAACCTTGTAAGACTTGGAAAAAGTATGAACAGAAGACCAAGTTGCAGCCTTACAAACTTGTTCAACAGAAGCTTGGTGCTGAAAAGCCCAAGACGTGCCAATAGCATGAGTGAAATGAGCAGTAACCCTAAAAGGAGGAACCTTCCCCCTGGCAGAATAGGCCTGCTCCACCGCCTGACGGATCCACTTGCTGATAGTGGATTTAGCCAGGGGCAAATCCTTCCTAGGTCCAGAAGGAAGAACAAAAAGAGCGTCAGATTTCCTGAAAGACTCAGTAGCAACCAAATAAAACTTCAAAGCCCTGACAACATCCAAAGAGTGAAGGGTCTGCTCCTTGGAATTAGCAGGGTTAGGACACAAAGAAGGCAAAACAATGTCCTGAATGAGATGAAAAGCAGACACAACCTTAGGCAAGAAATCCGGCTTCAGCCGAAACACCACCTTATCCTGATGCCGCTCAAAATAAGGAGGTTTGATGGAAAGCGCCGCCAGCTCAGAAACTCGCCAGACCAAAGTAATGGCCACCAAAAAGGCCACCTTAGGAGTCAGAATGGGCAAAGTAGCCCCACGGATAGGCTCAAAGGGAGGACCCTGCAGAGCAGAGAACACCAGATTCAGGTCCCAAACCGGCAGCATATGCTTACATGGCGGAGGCACATGAGTAACTCCCTGGAAAAAAGTCTTAACCAGCCGGTGATTGGCAAAGGATCTTTGGAAAAAAATTGCCAGCGCCGACACCTGTCCCTTAAGGGTACTAAGTTGAAGGCCCGAATCCAAACCATGTTGCAAAAATTCCAGAATCCTGGGGATAAAAAACACCCGACAAGGAAGAGACTTGGACTCACACCAGGCAATGTAAGCATGCCAGATCCTGTAGTAGATAAAGGACGAGGACTTCTTCCTAGCCCTAATCATGGTATCAACAACAGAGGCAGGCAACCCCTTATCCATCAAGATGGAGGTTTCAGCAGCCAAGCTGTTAAAGCCAGCGTTTGCAAATTGTGATGGTACAGTTGTCCCTGAGTGAGCAGATCTGGATCCTTGGGCAGGGCATACTGATCTACTGCCAACTGCACAACGTCTGCGAACCACATCCTCCTTGGCCAACAGGGGGCCACCAGAATGGCTGGTACCCCTTCCTGGGCTATCTTGCGCAGCACCCTGCCCAGCAGAGGAAAGGGAGGGAACACATAGAGGAGCAGAAACTCCGTCCAAGGCATTGCTAGCGCATCCGTGGCGAAGGCCAGAGGGTCCTGTGACAGGGAGACAAACCTGGGAAGCTTGTGATTGTGGCGGGACGCAAACAGGTCCACATCCAGCTGACCCCAGCGGTGACACAGGGAGTGAAAAATCTTGTTGCTGAGGGACCATTCCCCCAGCCGAGACATCCCCCTGCTTAGGGAGCCTGCCTCCTGGTTCTCCACCCCCGGAATGTAAACTGCCGAGATGCAAGGGACATTTTCTTCCGCCCAAGACAGTATCAGGGACACTTCGTTGAGGGCTTGCTTGCTCCGAGTCCCTCCCTGATGATTGATGTAGGCAACCACCGTCTGGTTGTCCGAGTGGATCTGAACAGGTGCGTGGTCAGCTGAGAAAGAACCAACCTCATCGCCCTCAATTCCAGGACATTGATGGGAGCATGGGCCTCCTGTGGGCCCCACCGACCCTGGAACTTCAGAGACTTCCAAAAGCCCCCCGCAACCGGTCAGACTGGCATCTGTGGTGACAGTCTCCCAGCACAGAGGCAGAAAGGTCCTGCCCACTAGAAGATTCCCTGAGTCCAGCCACCAGTCTGGCCAGGGGGGACAGAGCAAATTCCTGATCCAGGGGCACAGGGTCCCGATCCCAAACTGACAAGAGGTGCAACTGAAGAGGTCTCATGTGAAACTGAGCAAAGGGGACCGCCTCGAAGCAGGCCGACACCTGTCCCTTAAGGGTACTAATTTGAAGGCCCGAATCCAAACCACGGCTCCAAGAATCCCTGCGGGTACCTGAGGAGAAGGAGCCGCGACCTCCTCTGGGAGCACGAAAGGAGGGGAGGGAAGAGGAGGGCCCCCGGAAAGGCAGAGGCTGCCTCCTACGTTGAGGCAGCCTACCATCCTTGGCTAGAACATCCAGACGCTCACCAAAGAGCCGCAGCCCCGTAAAGGGGAACCCAGTGAGAGCCTTCTTAACGGCAGCATCAGCCGCCTACTGACGCAGCCAAACAGAGCGGCGCATAGCCACCAAAAGGGCAGAGGCCCTACCACACAGCCATACCGCATCATCCATGGCAGTAAGGATTAAGGCAACAAAATCAGAGCAAAGCAAAAGGGACCTATAATCCTCCCCCCTGCTACCAGCCGTAGCGCCATCAAGGAGACGCTTGAGCTGTTTCTTAAGGGCAATAGTTGTAATGGCAGCAGCGCAGACCGGACGCAGCCTAGCCCCCACACATGTAAAAGCATGGCAGGCCAGCTGATCCATGCGCCGGTCCTCGCTGTCCCGCAGTGTAGTAGTGTCAGGGGAAGGCATGACCGAGGTGTTGGACAGCCCTAGAACGGGAGCGTCCACCTCAGGGGGACACGACCATCGCTTGACCAGGTTGGCAGGAAAAGGATACCTCTTATCCAACCCCTTGGGCACCACGGGCAATCTACTAGGACGTTCCCACTCCTTGAGCACCATATTAGTGAAATGGCTCTGCTCAGGGAACTCCAGACGCTGTTTATCAGGACGAAAGACCTCACCCTGCTTCCTCTTAGCCACCTCAGGGGGGACAATGTTCAAGATTTCAAAAATGTGAGCCAACAGGCTATCAGTGTCCTCAGGGAACCATGAGTCCACCCCAGACGCAGACCCAGGGTCACTACCGTAAAATTCTTGCTGGTCCCCAGAGGAGTCGAAGTCCTTGAAGAGTTCCCCCTCCTCTAGGGGGTAAAGGCCAACAAAGGCATCAGGTCCCTCATCCTCCTCAGGAAAGAGGGACAGCTTCTTGCCAGAGGCCTTACGTGGAACAGACCTGGCAAGCTGCCTTTCAATGCTGGCCACACGCAGTGCCAGATCAGACTGTGACCCCCCGCTAGTATCCCCCTCACTGGGGGCTAAATGCAGGCGCGGGGGGGTAGGCAATGCCGAAGGGGGCGCAGAGCTGGAAAGCGAAGCAGGTAACCCAGCCTGGGCCGCAACAATACCCTGGGCGCACGGCACACACACCACGGCACTGTTACTCAGAGGGAATGCCCCGCAAATGGCACACAGCCGGGATTGCCACGAAGGACCCCCAAGCACGCTATCCCCAGAAGCCTCAATATGGTTATTAACACAGGTGCAATAGGCCAGCACAGGTTAAGGGCTAATAAAAGCCACCCGGGATGCCCCCCCAAGGGGTGCCCCGAGAAGCCAGTAAGGGAAGATGAGGGGGGTAAGGGGTAGGACCGGGAGAAACCACAACCCACAGTTGTCCCGCCTGAAAGACATAAATAAAGACACATAAGCATCCCGCAGCACATGCCCCAAGGAAACCAAAAAAACCCCAAAGGTGACTCACGAACCAAGCAGGGCAAAGGCACCAGCCACCAAACCACAGGAGGAAGCGACAACAGACAGAATCACCGCCGCAGCTCCGGGATGAAGAAGGGCCCCAGACACGCAGCAGAAGCAAAATGGCGCCGGCAGAGGAACCTTGAGGGGCGGGGCGCGGGAGGACGACGCGATACGCATCAAGGGGGCGAAAAAAACGCGCTCACGTGACGGCACCGGCGTCATCACACAGTAGAAAAAGAATTGGTATTATACGCATACAGCACGTCCTGCTCCATCTATAATAACAACACATGGGTAATACTCCGCCAGAGGGCACTGTTCACTGCAGACATGCAAAAACAGGCTCCTCCCGGCCCTTCATATACCCAGGGACCTCCCACAAATCCCCAGTATTGAAAAGCAGTGAGAAAAGAAGCCGGGAGAAACCAACCACCAACTGGTAACAATAGTAATGATAACAATCACCATACAGGGGATCCAGAAAAATGTAAAACCAGGGTGGGGTGGAGCAGGACGTGCTGTATGCGTATAATTCCAATTCTACAGGTGAGTATTTCACAGAATTGTATTAGTCTAAGCATACAGCACGTCCTGCTCCATCTATAATAATAACACATGGGACATCCAATAGCAGTGTCCATAAAGTAGGGTGGGATCCCCAAAAACAAGGCACAGCGGACAGTAAAGGCGCTGTCACCTGCAAAACTTTGGCAAAACAGGTATGACATGAGCAGAGGCTCTAACGTCAATCTCATAACAAGACCTTTGAAAGGTATGAACAGAGACAAGCAACAGTCTAGTAACTTATTCAACAGAAAAAACCTGGTGCTGAAGGGCCAATGGTACCCAAACAACAATATAACGGAATAAAATGAAAAAGGGAGATTCTTCCCCCTTAAAGGAATAGGCCAGTGTAGCGGCCCAACCAGCCCACAGGCAACAGAAGCCTCGTGGAAAACTTAGAACTCTCCCAAGGGGAATGAGAACTGGTCACCCGTCAAAAGGCGGGAATACTGACCCCTTCATTAGCAAGAAGCCGAAAGCTTTATTTAGGACCATAAGGCATCCAAGTACGATCAATCCAAAGGGCGCAGTGGCCCTGGAAGCAAGCGATATCAGGCGCATACATAAGGAGGCGCCCGCAGACCCCAAGGGCATCAGTCCCCCTAAGGGACAAGAAACCATCAGGAAAAATTGCAACACCTGTTGAGGGAATGTAGACCCTTAACATTAGCATTATTAAGAATAAGGTCCGTAGTTAGACTAAAAGGACTTAACAATGATCATAAAACACCACTTGGGCACAGTGGTCCGGCATAAGACGGAATACCACCACGGCATGGTGTGCATATAGATTATATATATATATATCGAGCCAAGGCTAAGTAATCGGATCCACCTTCTCAGGCACACGTCTGAGGCAGGAGCCCCCAGAGAAGCGACTTGGACTACAAAGCAGCTCAGACAGCATCCAGCATAAGTCCCAAGGGAAAATCCGCAGGGCAAACAGAATGAAAAATGGATCCCAACAGGAACCACAGAAACTACTTGGGAGATGCCCATGAGCAAACCCCAAGAGAATTCCTCACAAGGAAGACAGAACCAGACTCCTACAGGAAGACAGCCAGGACAGAACCTGGACCTTCAGAGTACCTAGATGGGGAGCCAACCCCAACCTATGCTGTAAAGACTCTAGAACCCTGGGAACCAAGAACGTCCAACAGGTAAGAGACCAAAACTCATGCCAATCAGTATGGGTACACCATGAACCACAATAGACGGAGGAAGAGGAAGCCAAGGAAGCTTGCTCCTAGCCCCCCATATACCAAGTCACCCAGAAGATAAGCCCGTCTCCAAGGGGTGAATGAATCAGCTGTCAAGCCCCAGACTAGAGTCTGTAGATTGGGACGACAAAAGAAGGGGCCTGACAAGGACAGAACCGCACTCCTGAGAGAGCGTACAGGTCAGCAGACCTCAGCAGAAGCATCCGCGAACCACAGTTCACAAGGCCACCCAGACCATCAATCTCACGGGTCTCTCTATCAGCACAACTGTGCGCAGAACCCCACATAGTAGGGTGAACGAAGAGAAGGCATATAAAATAGAAAGTCTATGCATAATTTTACTAAGCCCCCATGACCAGAGTCAGAATATTCCGGGACAGTAAAAACGAGGGCGGAGCCCCTGTGGTATAAGCGAGACCCAACAGAGCCACCCTAGTTGGCTTTCAGAGCGCCACCAGGATAGCATAACCTGCCCCTGAAAGGCATCTATTGGAGCGAATACCGCTGAGGAGCAGGGGGCATAGACCCCCGCCCAGATCGGGATCAGGAACCCTCCAGAGGGATCCTCCTGCTTCAAGCTCCAGACCAATAATAAAACAGACCGTTGTCTTCCAACAGAACAAGAGTCCCCAAATAGACAGGTCCTAAAAGAGGAGAAGTCCAGCCGTATATAGTCAACGGAAGGCTCACTGTTGCAACAACTAGTAGGTAAGATGGACTCTCTAAGGGACCCTACCTAGGAACAACGGGGGGCTTTGGAAGAAAGTCCCCCCCCCCCGCCTACCTGCGAGACTTGGTACCAAAAGTGACCATTCACAGGAAGATGCAAGCATGGAAGGGGGTGCCCCCTGACAGGGCCCTTGAATATGATCAGCTCAAGAGGAACCACCTTACCAAGGGGGAATGAGCACAGACCAAGCCCCAGGGGTGCTGGAACCCCATGTAGGATCAATAACCTACTGTGCCGAAGAGCCCAAGGGCTCGGTATATAGGGGACATCATCTTATACGCCACCAACGGGCCCACCAGCTGCAATCCTGCCTGGTGAAAGAAGGATGTCAGCAAAGGGGGGCAGAGCCCCCGTAACCAGGAGTCCACTTGTTGCCAAGGAAGAAGGCTCAAGCCTGAACCGAATCCAAGGAATGGAGATAGCAGATAAGGGACCAAGAGGGATTGAGGTGACTGAGCACCCATCCAGTAACTCCCAGGGGACACCGCCGAGTAAGGAAAGACGACCCGGTAGGTCCTAATGCGGACGCCCCCCACCCCCCCCCCCCCCAGGCATGTCCGAGACATCACCCCCATTCGCTCCATGGCGAGTAGCCTGGGAGCGAAAGAGAGGCCACCAACAATGCCTCAAGCCACAGGGTTGGTCCTGCCACACCGCCTAGTAACGGTCTTGGTGTCCAGCAGACACAGGGGGAACTAAGAAGATCTAGAACTCCACAGGAGGTCGGAAGCCCCCCTTTGCAGGGCGCCTGTGTCCCAAGACAGAGAGGCCATATAGGGACTACCTGTGAGAGTAGAATTGCCAGGCCTACCATAGGCCAGCGTGGCCCAGACTGCCTCATACTGTTGAGGGAAGGAGGAAGGTTAATATAGAGGCCATAGCCCCATACTGTTAAGGGCAACCTGTAAGTAAGCCCAAACTCTGTAGGGCCAGTAGGCCTGCCCCAATTCCTGAGGGAAAAACAGGGGCTAGAAGCACCCTGACAACCACTGAGAGAGACCGCCCAGCAAAAGCTATCCTGTGTCCAGGGGGACTACCTCCTGGAACCACCAGAAGGAGAAGGTACATTCCTAGATGGGAGACAGCTGCTGCAGCAGTACCCCGAAGGGCGAGGGCGTCCCTTCATGCTTGGGAGGTCTTGGCAGATTTAGTCCTGCCAGAGGGCCCGGGGCGTTGCCTGCCCACCCCATGGTGGAAATCCACACCGAACAGTTGGAGCACACCTCAGGTTCGGGTTTGACACTAACGTAGGGAGGTGGAGGGGTGACCCTGCCCCGTGGAGGCCGGAGCGGCCTTCTGCACAGGGGTGCCTTACCCTTTTTCCCAAAAAGGTCCAAAAGGGCCCCAAATAGTCGCCGTCCTCTAAAGGGAAGGCCAGTGAGAGCCTTCGTAGCATCGTCAGCACCCCATTGTCGCAGCCAGACCAGGCGGCGAATAGCCACCACAAGGGCAGAGGTTCTAGCACACATCTTAATGGTGTCATCCAGCGCTGAGAGGATGAACTTCACAAACACATCACAGTCTGATAGCACATTAAACACCCCCCAGGGGAGGTCCTCAGGACGGTGGTCAAGTACTTTTCTAACAAGAGTCCTGGAGGCCACCGCAGTGATGGCCGCGGCACAGACTGGGCGCAGAGCCGTCCCTGCACACGAAAAGGCGTGGGAAGCCAGTCTGTCAATGCGCCGGTCCTCAGCATCCCGAAGGGTACGGTAATAAGGAGCAGTCATGAAGGGGGGGTTAGTAACCCCTATAATCGGTGCATCCACCACAAGAGGTGCTGACCAAAAATTAACCACATCAGGAGGGAAAGGGTACTTCCAATCTCAGACCCTTTAAGTTTACAAGGCGATACCCATTCCTGGGATATAAGATTCTGGAAATGCTCCTGTTCCAGGAACTCCAAGCACGGCGGTGCTGTGTGGAAACACTCCTTCTTAGGCTTGGGAGCCTCTCCAGGAGGGGAGGTTGACAAAACCTCAAATATCTTAATAAGAATTCCACCTGTGTCACACAGGCCCCAAGAACCGGGCCCAGAATCATCACAGCTCCCGGGCATCCCGTTCGAGGAGCCCGAATCTGAGAATAGCTCACCTTCCTCAGAAGGATCAAGGTCCTGCATATCAGCAGAGACATCGGTATCATAAGGAACCGGAGAGCCAGGAGGCGTCAGGGACCGCTTCTTTCCAGGGCCCATACGCTCCGCCAATCCAGACAGCACCTGCTCCGCCGTAGGCAGCACGCGCGGCACGGCACGGCTTGCAGGTCATCCCCGCTCGAGTGAGACTCATCAGGAGTGAGGTTTAGGTCCGGGGAGACGGGTGTATTGAAGGGAGGTGCAGCCACTGGCAAACCTGATTGCAGGGTCAAGGCCTGTTCAGCACACGGTCCGCAGACCCGTGGCTGTGTCAGCATCAGCATGGGGCTGACCACACACCGCACACAGCCGGTCACGTCCCAGAGGGACCCCGGGTACATAATTCTGAGATGCCTCCATATGGTGATTATCTGAGCAGTATGCCCGCAGGGATTTACGCAATAGGCAACCCCGGATGCCCCAAGACCCGCTAGGAAGTGGGAGTAATTTGTTATGTGGACCCGCTGTAATATATGTGAGGCCGGGAGAAGCCACCGGCGTCTGAAAGACATAACGGGACAAGAGGGGTGGTGTCAGTGCCATGCGCAGCCGAATAAGCGAAGCTCTAACCAACGGAAAAAAGACAGACAGTAGTGGATAGAAAGCGCATACATTGCTGTCACGCTGGAAAATGATGCTGCCGTCTGGGCAGTACGCTAATGTTAATGAAAGGACAAACAGGCTCGCAACTGTGGAGCAAGGAGCGCGACACTGACACCCAAGTATAATAAAAGATCAAAGGCCTTAACGTGTTATATTGCACTAGGACTGCCACACATACCCCCCCCCTTTCTTTTCCCCCGAGCTACGGGAGGAAGCGAGGGAGAAGCGGACCAGCGTCCAGGGACTAACTCTTGTCTTCGCAGTTCAGCACTGCAGAGAAATCTGGGGATTTGTGGGAGGTCCCTGGGTATATGAAGGGCCGGGAGGAGCCTGTTTTTGCATGTCTGCAGTGAACAGCGCCCTCTGGCGGAGAATTACCCATGTGTTATTATTATAGATGGAGCAGGACGTGCTGTATGCTTAGAATAAACTGCCTCACAGATATAGCGCCGGCCACCGCGGAGCGTAGTACAAAGCGGCGACGGCGGTGAAAACAGTTAAAACACAGTTGAAAACAGTTTAAAATAGCTAAACACCCTCGCCGCTAACCCCCGCCCCCGAGCACACGACGGGGAGGGGGATAGGAAGGCGAGCAGGCAGCGGCGAGAGCCCAGGCCAGGGATGGGGGGGGACCCCAAAACGCCAGTACAAGTACATAGTCCCCAAAACACTCACCCCCTCAGAAGCTAGGACAGGAACTCCGCATCCCTAGTAGGCTCAGCATAACGCCTATGACCGGCTACCCTTTGTGGTACAGGGTCTGCGGCTTGGAGCAGCGCTCCTTGAAACAAGGACAGGAACTACGCATCCCTAGTAGGCTCACCATAACGCCTATGACCGGCTACCCTTTGTGGTACAGGGTCTGCAGCTTGGAGCAGTGCTCCTTGAGCACTTGACCCTAGTGCTCCTCTACCCTCACCCGATCCGTCAGCCGAGGCTGGGAGGCACAGAGGGTCCGAAAACGGGTGGAAATAGCCATGCAAAGCCACAAGCTTGGTTGCCCCGCTCATCTGCACAATATAAAGAGCCATCTTCTATCTTCGCAGAATCACTGCAGAGAGAACACTGGGATAAGTCTATGGTGATTCTGTTTTTAAATGGTACCAGGAGGAGCAGTACACTGGGCCACCTTGTGGCGGAATAACCCATACGTAAGGACTTCTGGAAGCAGGCCGTGCCATGCAATAGATAAAGGGTAAATTAATTTTTATGTGCAGCAATCTGAATTGGCCTGGAGAAGTATCAATATGAGCCTTGTTTCTTTAAGACAGAAAAGAGATCAGCTCAACCACTCCCTCAGCCGCACTGATGCTGACAAATCCAGTTTTTCTTTTGCCTGTTGCATTGGGCAGGTGGCATTGCTGCTAGCTCATCTGGCTCCAGGTACTTAGCCAGCAAACATGCCAAGCAATTTTTCATAGTGGTAAAAAAAAAAAATAAGAAGAGGCTTTGCCAGCATAAGATTGCCTGGTAGAGCAGAATATGAGAAGTCAGTGCTGGACTTGGCTGCTGTTGCAGCTGAAAATAAGTCCACTTTAAAGTAATCTCAGAATGTCAAACTAGTCAGTTATAAAAATTAACCTAAAAAGGACATCATGAAGGTGTTAACAGATTATACCTGAATTGGCAACAGGTCCTCTTGAAATAGAGACACAGAGCTGTCTACAGCTACCGTTTCAAATTTAATTGAGCTGCTCTTGAAAGGGGAAGTCCAAGAGGCACTTCACAGTGTCTCTGTAATCACTCTGCACATCAAGTACACTTATAAGTTTGATGTCATGGAAACACAGCTAAGAGCAGTAAAACTACTGCACTTCTTATAAACTGTTTGAAGAAATACAGATAGATGTAATCAGAATAAAGAATGTCCTTGGGAAATATGTGCTTTTTGTACTATATACTATAAAATTAATTAAGCAGAGGTAAAGGCATACATCATAAATGCTATTTAACTGAGCTTTTTAAAGTGCACCTATACTCAGAAAGAGGTTTATGTCGCCACCTTAAATCCCCAGCCCAGTGGCCAAAACCGCCTGTGTTTAATTTTTTTTTTTACTAGACTTTGCCCAATATTAATAACACAAACTGGATCCGGCTGGCCATGTTGCTCCGTGACCGAGCAGCCCCGCCTCAAACGATGATACATTCAGTTAAAGTACCTACAGCTCAGCACTGGGGGAGTGGGAATTTCAACCTAACTGCCATTATGTGACAGTTTAGTTGAAACTAAACTAATTAGCATATGGCTACAATTTACCATAAAACTACTTTCTGTACCAGGCTGTTTTGGGGCACTGGGCTAAGGATGGAAGGTGACGACATAAATTTCCCTCTGAGTATAGGTGCAAAAAATACAATTCTGAGATTACTCACCTCTAGAATTGTTATTATGAGTATACAGTACGTCCTGCTCCAGATAAGAATCATTACACTTGGGTATTACTCCGCCAGATGGCGCTGGACTGCAGAGACCGCAAAATTGACTCCTCCCGGCCCCTCAAATACCCAGGACCTCCCACAAATACCCAGCATTGAAAAGCAGTTAACAAGAAGCCGGGAGAAAGAAAAATACCATTTTGTGATTACTCACCTGTAAAATGGGTATTATAAGTATGTCACACACCCCGCTTCAGAATAGTCATTACACATGGGTATAGTCACCTGTAGAGGGCGATCTTGCAGAGAAGATAAGGAAAAAGTGAGCCCCTCCCAGCCCATAAATACCTGGGACCTCCCACTCATTTCCCAGTATTAAGACAGCAGTAAGGTAAAGGGACCAGGAAGAGCCAATTATAAACCATAACATTAAAAGGTGCACCATATAAAAGATCCAAAATACCAAAGGGCGGGGTGAAGCGGGGTGTGTGACACACTTATAATAACCATTTTACAGGTGAGTAATCACAAAATGGTATTATTCTAAGTATGTCACACACCCCGCTTCAGAATAGTCATTACACATGGGACATCCAATAGCAGTGTCCATAAAGGGCGGAATCCAAAAACAAGGCAATAATGCACAAACCTAAACCACTAAGGCTTCCAGAACAGTGCGGCCAAAAAACAGCATCCACTGAGGCCCGCACAGCAACCTTATAAAACTCGGAAAAGGTGGGAACAGAAGACCAAATAGCAGCCTTACCAACTTGTTCAACAGAAAACTGGTGTCAAAAGGCCCAGGACATACCCACAATACGAGTAGAATGAGCGGTAACATGAAGGAGGAAACCTACCCTATATCAGAATAAGCACCAACAAGTGAACCACAACCAAGGAAAGCAAAAACCATCCCCTTGTCATTACTAGGCATAAGACACAAAAAGGGAAGAACAAAGTCCCGATTAAGAAGAAAGGCAGAAAAAAAACACTTTAGGCAAAAATCTGGCTTGAAGCGAAAACCACCTAGCCCAGATACCTCTCAAAATAAGGGGCCTGAATGGACAAGGCCGCCAACTCTGAGACACGTCGAACAGAAAAGATGGCAACCCAGAAAGGCCACCTTCTGAGTAAGCGTAGAAGAGGCAATAACGTGCAAGAGCTAAAAAGGAGGACCCTGAAGGGCCGACAGAACCAAATTCAAATCCCACACAGGGGACAGAGGCAACCTAGAAGGCCGCACGTGTGGGACCCCCGGAAAAAAGTCTCAACCAGAGGATGAAGTGCAAAAGACCTTGGAAAGGACACCACCAGGGCAGAACCTGCCCTTTCAAGTTACTAAGCTGGAAACCCAAATCCAGCCCAAGTTGCCGAAACTCCAAAATCCTAGGGATAGAAAACACCCAGCAGGGCAACCTAACCCTAGCCTCACACCAATCAAAATAAGACCGCCAAGTCCTATAGCAGATGTTAGAGGAAGACCACGTCCACGCCCCAACAAGAGACTGTATCACAGCATCAGAAGACCTTCCTCCAATAAGAAAGAGGTTTCAGCAGCCATGTCGCCAAAACCAGCGTTGGTAAATGGGGTAAAGCAGTTGACCCTGAGCGAGCAGATCCGGCAGAAGGGGCTGATCAAAACGATCCACTGCCAGCCCTACGACGTCCGCGAACCAAACCCGTCTTGGCCACCATGGAACCACCAGGATTGCCGATGCTCCGTCCAGGGCCAGCTGGCGCACAACCTTGCCCACCATAGGAAACGAAGGGAACAGGTAAAGGAACCCCAGATCCCTCCAGATCAGAGACATGGCATCCACCGCCAGAGCCAGAGGATCCCACGAGAGAAAAACAAACGCCGGAAGCTTGTGAATGTGACGAGAGACCCACCTCCGGGATCCCCCAACTGTGGCCAAGTGACCGAAAAAACCTAGGGATAGAGAGAACATTCCCCCCCTGCAAGAGGAGCACATGCACAGGGAGACCGCCACCGTGATCTCCACTCCCGGAATGTACACCACCAAGAAGCTTGAAACATAGCTCTCCGCCCAGGCAAGGATCAAGGACACTAACCCTGAGGGCACTCCTGCCGCGAATCCCTCCCTGGTGATTGATGTAAACAACCGCAGTACGATTGTCCGACCGAAACTGAATCGGTAAGCCCCGTAACCGAGGAGTCAGCCGAGACAGAACTAACCCGATGGCTCTCAGCTCCAGAACATTGATAGAAAAGTGAGCCTCCTGAGGGGTCAGAAAAGACCTGCTCCTCAACAGACAGCCACCACTGCAGTGAATGCCGAAACCGGGGAGACATCGGGAAGGACTGATCCAATGACAGCGGACCCCTGTCCCAGGCCGCCAGGAAATGGAGCTGGGGAGTCCTCGTGTGAAAATGAGCAAAGGGAACCGCCGCAACAGAAGCCACCATCAAACCCACCAGTCTCATCCCCAGCCGGATGGACATGCGAGGGCTGGATAGAAGAAGCTGAGCCAACTCCTGAATCAAAATAACCGTGGCCAGGGAAGGAATACCCAGGCCTGAGAAGAATCCAGAGACATTCCCGGAAAGGACAACACCCTGGCCAGAGAGAGGAAGGACTTGGGAAAGTTGGTCAACCAGCCGAATAACTCCAGAGTGGACACCAATGTTCCGGTGTCTAGCTCCACTTGGCTGAGGGAAGAAGCCAAAATGAGACAGACGTCCAGATAAGGCACGATGCGGATACCCTGGGCTCTGAGGAGGGCCATCACCCCCGCCAGCACCTTGGTGAAAACCTCTTGGAGCCGAGGTAAGGCCTGATGTCTATGGACGTCATAAAGTCCCTCTGACAACGTGAAATGATGGCTGAACGCAGGGTTTCCATGCGGAACTTCCGGGAACGGGTAAACTTGTCGAGAAGCCTCAGATCCAAGACGGAACGAATGGAACCGTCCCTCTTGGACACCGTGAACAGATTGGAACAATAACCAAGGCCCCCCTCTAAGGGAGACACCGGACAAATGACCACTGTGTCCAAAAAGACTTTGCAAAGCTGGCCGGAGCCTTTGCGCGGCCAGAGAATCCGTAGGAACCCGAGACATAAAGAATCAGGGAGGGGGGCCGGTACTCAAAATCCAGCTGTAGCCGGAAGACACCACTTCCTGAATCCAGCTGTCCAAGACCTCTTGGTCCCTGACCTGGAAGAAATGACGCAGCCTTCCCCCCACCCGCAAGGGTGAGGGCGCCCCCTCCTTGCTGATCTGGCGTGGCCGCAGGCTTGACGCCCCGGACGGGCACGTCCCCTGCCCCGGTTCCAGGAATCACCTCTGGAGGAGAAGGCCGATCCCCTGCCAGCTGTGACCCCACGAAGGGAAGGGTTAAGGAACACCGCCCCCCGAAAGGGGCAACGTAGCCTCCTTTTTTAGATGTCCTACTACACAAAACCATAGCGTATGATCCATCCTGCGACGGTCTACGCAAACAAGGCACTTCCCGAAGATCCAAGCACCGGGACCACCCGAAATACAACATCGGGGATTCGAACCTGTGACAGGGTAACCTGTACAGGAACGTGCACTAGTCGCCCGTGCCACAGGACGCTCTCATCCAGGGCGGCTAGCAACAACGGCATAAACAAATCGCACCGCTTAAGGGCGGTGACCCCATCACTGGCAGGATCAAGCCTAGAAGTAGTCAATAGGGCCCTAAACTTGTAAGCTGGCAGCGGTGAAATCTGAACCCACACCTCCTAAGAGACTGGAGCCTTAATCCAGCGCCTTAGACCGCTCGGCCACACTACCCTCATTGACTACTGACCTGGTAGCGACCGCAAGAAGCGCCGAAGCACCAACAGGCCGCAAAGCACACCGTGACCAGCCAACTGGTCCATACGTTTGTCCTCACCCTCCTTGAGGGTTAGAGCAAACAGGATAATGCAGAATGGAGGTGCAAGACAACCCCAAACCCGGGGCATCCACCTCGGGAAGGGAAGACCAGCGCTTCACCACATCCACCGGAAAAGGATAATTCCTATCCCAACCCGGGGGAACGCCCGGAAGCCCAGCAGGTTTCTCCCATTCCTTAAGGATAAAAATGCTTTTGATTAGGAACATCCAACAGAAGAGCCAGGGCCTTAGGGGTATCCAAGGAATCCCCCGGACCCTGCTCGGCCCCAGCGCCAAAGAACTGCAGATTGTCAGAATCATCAGACTCTGCAAACAATTTCCCTTCCTCCAGCGGGGAATAATCAGACCAATTCCTGTGAGTCAAACTCAAGGTCAAAGGCCAGCGCGGTAGGGAGCAAGAGCTTTCTGTTAGCCGGAACTTCCAGGCCACAGCGCTAGAAAGCAAATTTTCGAGATTGGCCAATCCGGCACACACATCAGATTGCGACACCCCACCCGTGATAGTATCACTTGGGGTACGGATCAGGCGGGGAGGGGTAGGCGAGTAGGCCGGCGGCGCCAACCCAGGCGCCTGGGGCCCGTACTGCCGTGTTACAGCCAGCTGCGCAGATGGTACACACAGAAACATCATCCCCCGCAAGGGATGCCCCACACCCCATAAGCTGTCGGGACTGCCCCAAAGACATCCTGAGCCCTGCAGCCTGGAAGCCTCCATAAGGTGATTTTATATATAAAGTCGCAATGACCAAGGGAATTACGCCAATAGGCAATCCGGGATGCCCCTTTAATGTCTAGTGGGAGGATTTGATTAAGGACCCAATAACCCAGGGACCTAAGGACCGGGAATAACCCCTTAATTAAGCAATATAGGTCTACCTGAAGGATACAAGAATAAGGCCATTCAGAACACATACAGCCACAAGCATAAGGATAAAAAAAATATACATGTATACATATATATATAACCTCAAGCCAAACATAGCATTCAGCGTATACGACAGCAAGGAGAAAAAGGTGGCAGGACAAACAAAAGGGCCCCACGGGCCACTCACCGCACCGCAACGCTGTCACGAGGGAGCCGATATACATATATCTATTCATAAAAACATCAAGCCAAGCATAGCACGCAGCGCCTGTTGCCATAATCTAAATGCCCTACCTGCTGAGCCATCCAGCCTGTTGCACCGCAACTCCGTCCGCAAGAGGAAGCAGAGAGGGAGAGAAGGAGGGCGAGCAAGCGCGGTACACGCGTCCCGCCGGGCCCCGCCCCCTTCCCTCACACAAAAACGCGTCTCTCGGTCACTGGCTGGGCTCCGCAGCGGCGCAAAAAGCCGGGGGCGGGCCGCGGCCGAACGCGCCGAGCGCCCGGCCCCGCCCCCCCCGACCCCGCGCCTGAGGAGGAGAAGCTCCTCCGCCGGCGAAATGCAGTAAAACACAAAACTCACAGAAAAGGGAGACATTCACACTGAAAATGACAAACAATGACAGTGAAACACAATGAAAGCATAAAGACAATAACATATATGGAAAAAAAAGCACCCCCCCCCCCCCTCTAATGGGAAGGATTCCGGGAGAGGGGAGAAAAAACACTCAGGAAGTGGATGGCTAAGAGACAGGGCATCCCGCGCCAGGATCACCTAAACCGGCGAGCCGCCTACCCCTTGGTATGGGGTCTCACGGCAGAGCATTTGCTCCTGGGCACCTAGGGTGCCATCTACCGTTGCCCGGACCAGCAGCCAAGGCTGGGAGGCAAAGTATAACAGTTAAGAGGGGTATCGGGCAGAAATAGAGAGAGATAAGAGGCCGGGGGTTACCCCGGCTACCTGCAAGCAGGAGACATCCATCTTCTGACTGTCGCCGATCTGCAAAGAAGACTGGGAAATGAGTGGGAGGTCCCGGGTATTTATGGGCTGGGAGGGGCTCACTTTTTCCTTATCTTCTCTGCAAGATCGCCCTCTACAGGTGACTATACCCATGTGTAATGACTATTCTGAAGCGGGGTGTGTGACATACTTAGAATACAGAACCAACTAGTAACTATAACAATGATAACAATCACCATATAGTGGATCCAGGATAATGCAAAACCAAGGGTGGGGTGGAGCAGGACGTACAGTATACTCATAACAATTCTACAGATGAGTAATCACAGAATTGTATTATTCTTAGTATACAATACATCCTGCTCCAGATAAGAATCATTACACTTGGGACATCCAATAGCAGTGTCCATAAAGTAGGGTGGGATCCCCAAAGATAACAGCAGACAGGTCATACCACTGCCGCCTGCAGAACCTTGCGGCCAAAAGCAGCATCAGCTGAGGCCCTAACATCAACCTTGTAAAAATACAACTCTGTGAAGTACTCACCTGTAGAGTCGATATTATATGCATACAGCACGTCCTGCTCCAGAGATAGTAATAACATGTGGGTAATCCTCCACCTCCGGCGCTGTGCACTGCAGACATGTAGAAAACAAGCTCCTCCCGGCCCTACATATAACGAGGGACCTCCCCCAAATCCCCAGCATTGAAAAGCAATGAGAAGAGAGAGAGGCCAGGAGAAAACAACCACCCAAAACTGGCAATAATACCAAAGATAACAATCACCAAACAGGGGATCCAGAACGAGGTGAAACAGGGTGGGGTGGAGCAGGACGTGCTGTATGCATATAATATCAACTCTACAAGTGAGTACTTCACAGAGTTGTATTATTCTAAGCATACAGCACGTCCTGCTCCAGAGATAGTAATAACATGTGGGACATCCAATAGCAGTGTCTGTAAAGAAGGGTGGGATCCCCAACAGAAGGCAACAGCAAGCAGTTTAAACTACTGCCGCCTGCAAAATCTTGCAGCCAAACACAGCGTCAGCTGAGGCCCTAACATCAACCTTGTAAAACTTGTAAAGGTATGAACAGAAGACCAAGTAGCGGCCTTGCAAACTTGTTCAACAGAGACCTGGTGCTGAAAAGCCCAAGAAGCCCCAACAGCTCTAGTAGAATGAGATAGGTAAGACGAAAGGGGGGAGTCTTCCCCTTAGTAGTATAGGCTTGAACCACAGCCTGACAAATCCATTTACTGATGGTAGACTTGGCGGGAGCCAAACCCTTCCTAGGTCCATGAGGCACAACGGTGAAAGCATCCGTCTTCCTAAAGGCCTGAGTGGTAACCAGGTAAGACTTGACACACCTAACCACATCCAAGGAATGCAAAACACTTTAATTAGGGTTACTAGGATTATGGCACAAGGAAGGAAGTACAATATCCTGATTCAAATGAAATGCAGACACTACCTTAGGCAGGAAGTCTGTCTTGAAGCGAAACACCACCTTATCCCGGTGTCTCTCAAAGTAGGGAGGCTGAATAGACAAGGCAGCCAACTCAGACACACGTCTAACCGAAGTGATAGCTACCAGGAAGACAACTTTGAGCGTGAGCACAGCGAGAGCGGCCTCATGAATAGGCTCAAAAAGAGTCCCAAACAGGAACCATAAGTTTCCGAGGAGGACGCACATGAGTGACCCCCTGAAAGAAGGTCTTGATAAGAGGGTGCTGGGCAAAGGTCTTCTGAACGAAGATAGACAGGGCCGAAACCTGGCCCTTCAAGGTACTAAGCTTAAGACCCAAGTCTAGACCATGTTGTAAAAACTCCAGCACCCTGGAGACTAAGAATTCCCGGCAGGGAAGAGACCTGGACTCACACCAGTCAATGTAAGCACGCCATACTCTATAAAATAGATAGCAGCAGAAGTCTTCTTCCTGGCTTGCACCATAGTAGCCACAACAGAAGCGGACAAAGCCTTTTCCATTAAGATGGAGGTTTCAATAGCCAAGCCGTCAAAGCCAGAGTTAGTAAATTGGGATGGCGTAGAGACCCCTGGGTTAGAAGATCTGGCAACCTTGGCAGATCGTACTGATCTACTGCCATTTGAACCACGTCCGCGAACCACACTCTTCTTGGCCACCTTGGGGCCACCAGAATCGCGGGTACCTCTTCCAGAGCGATCTTGCGCAGCACTCTGCCCAGAAGGGGAATTGGTGGAAACACATACAGGAGCCGAAACTCCCTCCAAGACATTGACAGGGCATCCGAAGCCAGAGGATCCTGAGACAGGGTCGGGAGCTTGTGATTGTGACGGGACGCAAACAGATCCACGTCTGGCACACCCCAACGGTGACACAGGGACTGAAATACCCTGTCGCAGAGGGCCCATTCCCCCTGACGGGACGCCCCCCTGCTCAGAGCATCTGCTAGCAGATTTTCCGCCCCCGGAATGTAGACAGCCGAGATGCATTGGACATTGGTCTCTGCCCATGTTAGAATCAGAGATACCTCCTGGAGAGCACCCTTGCTCCGGGTTCCTCCCTGATGATTGATGTAGGCTACGGCCGTCCTGTTGTCTGAGCGTACCTGAACCGCCAGACCCTTCAGGTGCTGGGTCAATCGCTCCAGCACCAACCTGACCGCCCTGAGTTCCAGGACATTGATAGGAAGATGGGCCTCCTGAGGGCCCAACCTCCCCTGGAAGCGCAGGGACTTTCAGAATCCCCCCCAGCCCAAAAGACTGGCATCCGTTGTGACCGTCTCCCAAGAGGGAGCCAGGAAGGATCTGCCCCTTGTCAAGTTCCTGTGGTCCAACCACCATGCAAGGCATTGTCTGACCGAGGGGGGAACCACCCAGATCTCGTCCAAGGACGCTGGCTCCTTGTTCCATACTGACAGAAGGTGAAGCTGCAGGGTTCTCAAATGGAACTGGGCAAAGGGCACCGCCTCGAAGCTTGCCACCATCGAGCCCACCAACTGCATTCCCTGCCGGATGGAGGGATGAGGGATCGAGAGCAGGGACCTCGCCTGCGTTGTCAGAGCTTCCACCTTCTGTGGAGGAAGGAATATCCTTGACTGAACCGAGTCCAGAATCATTCCCAGAAACGGGGTCACTGAGGAGGGGGACAGAGAGGACTTTGGGTAATTGATCACCCAGCCGAAGGACTCCAGGGAGGACACTACCAATCGAGTGTCCAGCTCTGCCTGCCGCAGAGACCGAGAGGTGATGAGTATATCGTCCAGGTAGGACAACACGCATATGCCCTTTAGTCTTAAGAGAGACATCACCCCTGCCAGCACCTTGGTGAACACCCTGGGAGCCGACGTAAGGACGAATGGCAGAGCCACGAACTGATAATGCTGATCCAACAGCGCAAATCTGAGAAACCGTTGGTGCCCTGGAAACACCGGAACGTGCAGGTAAGCGTCCTTGATGTCCACAGATGTCATGAAGTCCCCTGGGCACAGCGAGGAGTTTCCATACGAAAATGCCTGTTTCTGACAAATCTGTTTAGGATTTTCAAATCCAGAATGGGTCCGACTGACCCGTCCTTTTTGGGCACCGTGAATAGGTTGGAATAAAACCCCATGCCCCTGTCTCTTAAGGGGACCTCGCAAATGACCCCGAGATCCAGAAGGTCCTGCACCGCCAGCATCAAGACTCGAGCTGAGGCAGGGTCCTGTGGGATCCGGGACCCAACGAACCTGGTAGGGGGCAGTACAGCAAATTCTATCTTGTACCCGGAGGACACTACCTCCTGAATCCACCGGTCTGGGACGAGGAGTCTCCAGACATGCTCGAAGTGCTGTAGACGTCCCCCCACCCTGACGGGTGAGGGCGCCCCTTCATGCTTGGGGGGGGCTTGGGGGGTCTTGGGGGGGGGGGGGGGGGGGCTTTGGGCTTGGACCCGCAGGAGGAACCAGGACGGCGTCCTCTGTTCTTGTTCCAGGACTCTGCGCGAGACCCAGCGAAGGACACCCATCTACCCTGCTTGGCCCCACGGTAGGGGGTCGAATGGGAGCTTTGGCCACGAAAGGGCCGAATCTGACGCTTGCGCTGGGGCAACTTGCCACCCTTGGCAAAGATATCTAACCTTTCTCCAAACAGGCGCAGCCCTTTAAATGGAAGCCCCGTAAGGGCCTTCTTGGCGACGTTGTCAGCAGCTGGGGTAACCAGACCGCACGGCGTATGGCTACCACCAGAGCAGAGGATCTAGCGCTCAGCTTAATAGCATCGTCCGATGCAGATAGGATATAATTCACAAAGGTCTCACAGGTGGCCAGAGCGTTGGCGGCATAAGAGGGCAAGTCATCCGCCCCTTCCAGAGCAGTCTTAACCCCAGTCCTGAGCGCCACCGCCGTGATGGCTAAGGCGCAAACCGGGCAGAGCGACGCTCCCCCAAATGCAAAGGCATGACATGCCAATTGATCAACTCGCCGATCCTCTAAATCCCGCAGCGTAGTAGTGTCAGGGGAGTGCATAATAGAAGTGTTGGACAGACTCAGAATCGGGGCATCGACCTCGGGCGGCGATGTCCAACACTTAACCAGATCGGCAGGAAATGGATACTTCTTATCCACAGCTTTAGGGATCCCCTGGAGTTTTCTGGGGTGTTCCCATTCTTTCAGCACTACGCTATTAAAAGGAGTTTGTTCGGGAAACTCCAACCGCACCCTAGCGGTATGAAACAGATCACCCCTTTGCTGAGGAGCCACGGGAGGGGGAGAGAGGGATAACACATCAAAGATCTGGGTCAGCAGTCTATCAATGTCGTCCTGGGACCAATGATCAGAACCAGACTCCTCCTGACTCCTGGACTCGTCATCGTAGGACCCTGAGTCAGAGAACAGTTCCCCTTCCTCTGATGGGGAATGTGCATAGGAAAGCAGTAAATCATCAGATTCTACAGGAAGAATAGTAGATTCAGGATTCAAATGACGCCTCTTGGCAGCAGCCTTGCGCGCCAAGGAGCCAGCGATTAAGTTTTCCACACTAGCCAGTCTAGAGGCCAAATCAGCGTGAGAGTCCCCACTAGTATTGGGGGTTAGGCTCAAGCTTGGGGGAGTAGGGCAAGTAAGGCGAGGTGCGGGCCCAGCCTCGGAAGAGGTGGGGAGACCGGCTAGCGCCTGCTGGGCACAAGGGACGCAGACCCGTGCATTGTCACCGCTGCTAGGTAAGACCCCACAAGCTACACACAGACGGGCTTGTCCCAAGGGAACCCCGTTCACAATATCCTGAGATGCCTCCATATGGCGATTATTAAGTTCAATATGCCAGTAGGGATTGACGCTATAAAGCAACCCTGGATGCCCCAATAACCCCCTGGGAAGTGGGAGTTATTTCTTAAAATGGTCTGGACCGGGCGCTATGCCGGGCCGGGAGAAGCCACCGAAGTCCGCGGTCTGAAAGACACAAGGGGAACAGGGATGTCAGAGCCGAGCGCGAAGAAGCAAAGCTAGGGCACTTACAGATCTGCGAGGGGAGGACCGTCTTCACCACGCGCATGCGAGAAGGAAATGGCACCCAGCGAACCTCGAAGGGCGGGCCAGAGCGGGCGATGACGCGAAACGCGCCAGACCGAACCACGCCCCCCCCCCCGGAGAGTGCGAAGCTCGAAGGCGCGTAGCCAATCAGAAGAAAACAGTAGTTATGCCAGAATCGCCTCAGGGATAAAAACGCCGTAGCGTCCCCGAACAGAGCTGCCGTACGCACCATAGAATACAATAAAAGCGCTGCGGTTAACTAAAAACTTAAATGTGAAGCGCGCTCTGACACCCGGTAACGGTTAAAGGCTATAGGACTCTAGTGTAATTAGGGCAAGGTTAGGCCATCGTACACACAACCCCCCCCCCTCTTTTTTCCCCCACTAACGGGGGAATCTAGGGAGGAAGGTGACCCAATATGCAGGGTTCACCGTTACATGGGGCGTGGGGGCACTGGTGCGGGAGGGGCATCCAACTGAAGGCTCACCATTCGCCTTATCCGCCTACCCTATGGTGGGGGATTGCGGTGGAGACTAGCTCCGTAAGTACACTAGGTGCTGCCTACCTTCACCCGACCAACGCAGCCCAGGCTGGGAGGCATTAATTCACAATGAGGATGGGTGGAAATAGTCCCGCAGGGCCTCGGGCTGTCAAGCCCCGCTCGCCTGCGAGAGCGTGATACTTCATGTCTTCGCAGTTCCAGCACTGCAGAGAAATCTGGGGATTTGTGGGAGGTCCCTCGGTATATGTAGGGCCGGGAGGAGCTTGTTTTCTACATGTCTGCAGTGCACGGCGCCGGAGGATTACCCACATGTTATTACTATCTCTGGAGCAGGACGTGCTGTATGCTTAGAATACTTGCAAAAGGTATGAACAGAAGACCAAGTAGCGGCCTTGCAAACTTGTTCAACAGAAGCCTGGTGCTGAAAAGCCCAAGAGGCACCAATAGCGCGAGTGGAATGAGCGGTAAGGCGGAAGGGAGGATTCTTCCCTTTAGCAGAGTAGGCCTGAATCACGGCCTGACGGATCCATTTCCTGATAGTAGATTTAGAAGGAGCCAAACCCTTCCTGGGACCAGAAGGCACCACAAAAAGGGCATCAGTTTTTCTGAATGGTGCAGTAGCTACCAGATAGTACTTCAGACACCTAACCACATCCAACGAATGCAAGACCCTCTCCTTAGCGTTACTAGGATTAGGGCACAAGGAAGGAAGAACAATGTCCTGATTCAGATGAAAGGCAGACACGACCTTAGGCAGAAAATCTGGCTTGAAGCGAAATACCACCTTGTCCTGGTGTCTCTCAAAGTAGGGGGGCTGGATGGAAAGCGCCGCCAACTCAGACACGCGCCTAACAGAGGTGATAGCCACCAAAAAGACAACCTTGAGAGTAAGAATGGCCAGGGCAGCCTCCTGCACAGGTTCAAAGGGAGCACCCTGCAAGGCAGACAAGACCAAGTTCAAATCCCAAACAGGCAACATAGGCTTACGTGGGGGACGCAAAAAAGTCCTGATCAGAGAATGCTGGGCAAAGGACCTCTGGAAGAAAACAGCCAGGGCAGAGACATGACCCTTCAGAGTACCGAGTTGGAGCCCCAGCTCCAACCCATGCTGCAGGAACTCCAGGATCCTGGGAATAGAGAACACACGACAGGGAAGAGACCTAGACTCACACCAGTCAATGTAGGCATGCCAAACCCTATAGTAAATGGAAGAAGAAGACTTCTTTCTAGCCTTTATCATGGTATCAACAACAGAGGCAGACAGCCCCTTCTCCATCAAGATGGAGGTTTCAGCAGCCAGGCCGTCAAAGCCAGAGTTTGTAAATTGGGATGGCGTAAACGACCCTGAGTGAGCAGGTCTGAAACCCTGGGCAGAGCGTACTGATCTACTGCCAGCTGCACCACATCTGCGAACCACACTCTTCTTGGCCACCTGGGGCCACCAGGATTGCTGGCACTCCCTCCTGAGCTATCTTGCGCAGAACCCTGCCCAACAGGGGGAATGGAGGAAAGACATACAGGAGCTGAAAGTCCTGCCATGACATTGCTAGGGCATCCGTGGCCAAGGCCAGAGGATCCTGGGACAGGGAGACAAAGGCATCTAGTTGGCCCCAACGGTGACACAGAGATTGAAACACCCTGTCGCAGAGGGGCCATTCTCCCAGGCGAGAGGTCCCCCTGCCCAGAGAGTCTGCCTGCAGATTCTCCACCCCCGGAATGTACACAGCTGATTTGCAGGGAACATTGTTCTCCGCCTAGGCCAGGATCAGAGACACTTCCTTGAGGGCCCCCTTGCTCCGGGTCCCTCCCTGATGATTGATGTAGGCAACTGCCGTCTGGTTGTCCGAGTGTACCTGAACATGACGGCCCTGAAGTTGCTGGGTCAAGTGAGCCAGAACCAACCTGATCGCCCTCAGTTCTAGAATGTTGATAGGTGTGTGGGCCTCCTGAGTGCCCCACCGCCCTTGGAACTGCAGAGACTTCCAGAAACCCCCCTAACCTGTCAGACTGGTATCCGTGGTGACCGTCTCCCAGCAGGGGGCCAGAAAGGATCTGCCCACCAACAGGTTCCTGGAGTCCAGCCACCACGAGAGGGACCGCCTGACTAGGGGAGACAGCACAAGGACCTGGTCCAGGGACGCAGGATCCTTGTCCCATACTGACAAGAGGTGGAGTTGCAGAGGCCTCATGTGAAACTGGGCATAAGGGACCGCCTCGAAGCACGACACCATCAGGCCCACCAGCTGCATTCCCTGCCTGATGGAGGGATGAAGGCAAGATAGCAGGAACTGAACCTGCGCTAGCAGACTGTTCACCTTCTGCTTAGGAAGAAAAATCCTTGCCTGAACTGTATCCAGATTCATTCCCAGGGAGGGTGTCACCAAGGAGGGAGACAGGGAAGATTTGGGATGGTTGATCACCCAGCCAAATGACTCCAGAGTGGACACTACTAGCTGAGTATCCAGCTCTGCCTGTTGGAGGGACTGAGAAGTGATGAGAATGTCGTCCAAATAGGGCAGCATGCGAGTGCCCCGAGACCTGAGCAGAGACATCACTCCTGCCAGTCCCTTGGTGAACACTCTGGGAGCTGAAGTGAGACTGAAGGTCAATGCCACAAATTGGTAGTGCTGATCTTCCAGAGCGAACCTGAGGAACCTTTGATGACCTAGAAAAACAGGAATATGAAGGTAAACATCCTTGATGTCCACAGAGGTCATGAAGTCCCCTGGACGCAGGGAACTGATGGCAGAGCGCAAAGTTTTGACAAATTTGTTGAGGATCTTAAAGTCCAGGATGGGCCTGACTGACCCATCTCTTTCTGGGCACGGTGAAAAGGTTGGAATAGAAACCCTTGCCCCTTTCTCGTAAGGGGACCTGACAGATGACCCCCAGCTCCAGAAGGCTTTGCACCGCCAGAACTAGAGCCTGAGCTGACATAGTGTCCTGAGAGATCCGGGATCTGATGGATCTTGGGGGCGGCCAGGCAGCAAACTCTATCTTGTAACCGGAGGACACTACCTCTTGAATCCACCGGTCTGAGACATGAAGCCTCCAGACGTGAGCAAAGAGCTGAAGCCGTCGCCCCACCCGGATGGGTGAGGGCGCCCCTTCATGCCTGAGGGGGCTTGGGAAAAGACTTAGGCTTGGAGCCCCAGGATGAGCCAGGGCGTCCACGTCCTCTGCCCCTACCCCAGAAATCTCCTCGGGCCCCGGTAAGGGAGACCCCCCTCCCCTGTCTGGCTCCACGGTAGGGGGAAGGAAAGGAGCCCTGACCCAGAAGGGGTCGAGACTGCCGCCTGCGCTGGGGTAACCTGCCTCCCTTAGCAAACAGGTCCAGGCGATCCCCAAACAGGAGTAGTCCTTTGAAGGGAAACCCAGTGAGAGCTTTCTTGGCAGTGTTGTCAGCAGCCCACTGGCGCAGCCAAACCGAGCGGCGTATAGCCACCACAAGGGCAGAGGTTCTGCCACACATCCTAATGGTATCATCCAAGGCAGAGAGGCCATAAGTAACAAAAACCTCAACGAGAGAGTGCATAAACTTCTCACTAGACACATCATCAGGAGCACCATCTAGGACACTTCTAAGTAGGGTCCTAATAGCCACAGCCGTAATGGCAGAGGCACAGACCGGACGCAGCGCTGTCCCCACACAGGCAAAGGCATGGGACGCCAGCTGATCAATACACCGGTCCTCACCATCCCCCAGAGTAGTAGAGTCAGGGGAATGCATGACAGAGGTGTTAGATAACCCTAGGCCCGGGGCATCCACCTCTGGAGGGGATGACCAATGCTTCACCACATCAGCAGGAAAGGGATACCTCTTATCCCAACTCTTAGGGACTCCGGGAAGCCTGCCGAGACGCTCCCATTCCTTGAGCACAAGATTATTAAAATGGGCCTGCTCAGGAAACTCTGACTTAGCAGTATGAAACAATTCCCCCTGCTGCCTGGGGGCCGCAACTGGGGGAGAGATAGACAGTACCTCAAAAATCTGAGGCAACAGCCTATCAGTATGATCTAGGGCCCAGGGGTCAGAGCCAGAATCATCATGACCCCTGGGCCTCTCATCAGTTGACTCCGAGACAGAGAATAACTCCCCTTCTTCCAAAGGGGTATAACCAGACAGTTCCAAGAACTCATCAGCCTCCATAGGGAAAAGAGTGACATCAGGCATCAAGTGCCGCTTCTTAGCAGAGGCCTTATGCGCCAAGGTATTAGCAAGCAACTTCTCAACACTAGCCAGTCTGGAAGACACATCAGGCTGAGAATCCCCACTGGTATGCAACTCAATGGGAGTCAAATTTAAGCTTGGGGGAGTAGGTGACACCATACGAGGCGCAGGCCCAGCTACTGGTAAACCAGGCTGCAGCGCAAGCACCTGCTGGGCACAAGGTATACAGACCCGCACATTGTCAGCACTAGTAGGGGACACCCCACGAGCTACACACTGCCGGGCTTGTCCCGAAGGAACCCCGAGCACATTGTCCTGAGACGCCTCCATATGGTGATTATAGCGGCACAATAGGCCGATAGGGATTCACGCTATAAAAGCAACCCGGGATGCCCCAATAGCCCGCTAGGAAAGTGGGAGTCATTTACACACTAGGCCTCACAAGTTTAATAACTAAATAGAGGGAGTAGGGCCAGGAGAAACAAATAGAGTTCGACCCGTCTGAAAGACATAAGCAAAGAGAACCCCATAAGTGACATGTATAATGACATGGGGTAAATAAAGCCGCCCGCGAGGGCATTCACGGACCGCGGTAGGTAGATGCCAGCCACGCAGCAGCCGAATGGCGCCGGGTATACCTCGAGGGGCGGGCCGCGGAGACAGTGACGCAGAACGCGCCATCCGCGGGACCCCCCCGGAGAACGCGAAGCAGCACACGTGACAAGCAGTCAATAACAGCGCACCAGTGCCTGAGATAATGCCGTCGCCAACCGCGGAGCACAGTGGAAGCGTACGGCGGTGGCGGCAGCATATTCAAAAATGCAACCAGTGCAACCAAGTCAGCGCGGAGACTGACACCAACCAGAAGAACATAATACAGTGAAGCACCAAGGCATATACATCCCCCCCCCCCCCCCCCGAGAGCTACAAGGGAGAGCGAGGGAGGGCAGCGGCCACTTAACATAGGGCCCACCGATAGACAGGGTCACCATATGCCTATACCGCCTACCCTTTGGTGGGGGCCTGCGGTGGAGCAGCGCTCCTAAGCACCTGACAGCGGTGCTGCCTACCATCACCCGGACCAGCGCAGACAAAGCTGGGTGGGAATAGTCCTACAGGGCCGCAGGCTAATAGCCCCGCTCACCTACGAGGAGAGCCATCTTCTTGTCCTTTGCAGTCCAGACTGCAGAGAAATTCTGGGGATTTGTGGGAGGTCCCGAGTATTTGAGGGGCCAGGAGGAGCTGATTTCGCGGTCTCTGCAGTCCAGCGCCATCTGGCGGAGTAATACCCAAGTGTAATGAATCTTATCTGGAGCAGGACGTACTGTATACTAAGAATAAAGCCGACCAGACCATACACGGTAGGACAAAAGAATCTCTGGAAACCAACCCCCAAAAGCATTGGGCTACAATGTGCTCTTCTCCTGTTTGGAGTTCAGTGTGTGGCACACAGAACATAATCCAAGGGTGATGCTTGGCTATGGATTCCCGATTCTCTCAATTTGGCATCTGGAACCAAGCCTTACTCTCAAGCAGCCAATAACAGCGCACCAGCGCCTGAGGTAATGCCGCCACAAACCGTGGAGCACAGTGGAAGCGCACGGCGGTGGCGGCGGCATATTCCAAAACGCAACCAGTGCAACCAAGTCAGCGCGGAGACTGACACCAACCAGAAGCACATAATACAGTGAAGCACCAAGGCATATACACCCCCCCCCCCCGAGAGCTACAAGGGAGAGCGAGGGAGAGCAGCGGCCACTTAACATAGGGCCCACCGATAGACAGGGGCAATAGGGCGGGAGGGGCATCCCATAGAGGCTCACCATATGCCTATACCGCCTACCCTTTGGTGGGGGCCTGCGGTGGAGCAGCGCTCCTAAGCACCTGACAGCGGTGCTGCCTACCATCACCCGGACCAGCGCAGACAAAGCTGGGAGGCACATTAAAAATGGAACGGGTGGGAATAGTCCTACAGGGCCGCAGGCTAATAGCCCCGCTCACCTACGAGGAGAGCCATCTTCTTGTCCTTTGCAGTCCAGACTGCAGAGAAATTCTGGGGATTTGTGGGAGGTCCCGAGTATTTGAGGGGCCAGGAGGAGCTGATTTCGCGGTCTCTGCAGTCCAGCGCCATCTGGCGGAGTAATACCCAAGTGTAATGAATCTTATCTGGAGCAGGACGTACTGTATACTAAGAATAAAGCCGACCAGACCATACACGGTAGGACAAAAGAATCTCTGGAAACCAACCCCCAAAAGCATTGGGCTACAATGTGCTCTTCTCCTGTTTGGAGTTCAGTGTGTGGCACACAGAACATAATCCAAGGGTGATGCTTGGCTATGGATTCCCGATTCTCTCAATTTGGCATCTGGAACCAAGCCTTACTCTCAAGCAGCCAATAACAGCGCACCAGCGCCTGAGGTAATGCCGCCACAAACCGTGGAGCACAGTGGAAGCGCACGGCGGTGGCGGCGGCATATTCCAAAACGCAACCAGTGCAACCAAGTCAGCGCGGAGACTGACACCAACCAGAAGCACATAATACAGTGAAGCACCAAGGCATATACACCCCCCCCCCCGAGAGCTACAAGGGAGAGCGAGGGAGAGCAGCGGCCACTTAACATAGGGCCCACCGATAGACAGGGGCAATAGGGCGGGGGGGGCATCCCATAGAGGCTCACCATATGCCTATACCGCCTACCCTTTGGTGGGGGCCTGCGGTGGAGCAGCGCTCCTAAGTACCTGACAGAGGTGCTGCCTACCATCACCCGGACCAGCGCAGCCAAGGCTGGGAGGCACATTCAAAATGGAATGGGTGGGAATAGTCCGACAGGGCCGCAGGCTAATAGCCCCGCTCACCTGCGAGAAGAGAGAGCCATCTTCTTGTCCTTCGCAGTCCAGACTGCAGAGAAATTCTGGGGATTTGTGGGAGGTCCCGGGTATTTGAGGGGCCAGGAGGAGCCGATTTCGCGGTCTCTGCAGTCCATTGCCATCTGGCGGAGTAATACCCAAGTGTAATGATTCTTATCTGGAGCAGGACGCACTGTATACTAAGAATAAAGCCGACCATACACGGTAGGACAAAAGAATCTCTGGAAACCAACCCCCAAAAGCATTGGGCTACAATGTGCTCTTCTCCTGTTTGGAGTCCAGTGTGTGGCACACAGAACATAATCCAAGGGTGATGCTTGGCTATGGATTCCCGATTCTCTCAATTTTGCATCTGGAACCAAGCCTTACTCTCAAGCCCACATTTTCTATACAAGCACACCACTGGATTACATAGTGCGGCCAATGACCAGTAGTGATCAGGTCAAACCTCAAAGCCTCAAAACAGGCAACAACACGGAGGTGGGATAAGAACTTTCCAATTTTAAAGTGGAAATCCAGTTTCCCTATTACACCCCCCCCCCCACTGTCTCTCTCCTCTCTCATGGGGGGTTACAAGGAAAAACAAAAGGCTTACCACACCTGGCCCATCAAGCCCTGGGCACTGGCATCTTAAGCAGAATGCACAAAGCGTCATCATCCACGTGGCCCTATCCGCTCATTTAAAGTTATGGCACTGACTAGTAGCGAGGGAAGTATTTTTTCCTGTAACCTCTCCGCCATGCCTCAGCACCGGGGGGGGGGGTTGGGGGTATGAAGCAGGGTGGGGGGTAATTGAAGACTGGACTTCCACTGTAATTAAGTTCAGGTAGAACTGTAACACTTAGCAGTGTTTCTTTGTGCTGAATTCCATGCAGCTGCTCATTCTGTGATGCAAACCAGCTGCTTTGTCCCTACACTTCGCCTACAAAGGTTCTTTACACTTGTCAATAATCCTTCAACATGATTTCTTTTTTTCTTTCTCACCTCCATTAGGTCCTGGATCTGGATGGCCAATACTGAGGCCACCCCAGCTTCGCCCAGTCCAGCCTCTTTCTGGTCTTTTAACTCTGGTCTTCTTTTTTTTATCCCATTCATCCCGCTCCTTGAATAGTTGAGCTTGCAATTCTTCTTGCTGTTCTTTAGTTCGTTTTTCAATGGGTTGTTCCTTCCCGCTTACAGATATAGGTGTATTTAAACCAGGCCACAGAAACCCAGATTTTCCTAGAACACAAAGGTAGGGGAAGTTATTACCACAGCGAATTTAAAAATCACATTAAATGTCAGTTATAAAAAAAAATACAATTCTGTGATTACTCACCTGCAGAATTGGTATTATATGTATACAGCACGTCCTGTTCCAGAAGATATTCCTTACACTTGGGATATACATCCAGTAGATGGTGCTGGACTGCAGAGACAGAAAAGTGGCTGCTCCCGGCCCCATATATACCAGGGACCTCCCACAAAATCCCCAGTATTGAAAAGCAGTTAAAATGAGACCGGAAGAACTATAATCATTATATGAAAATTTGAACATAAGAACAATCACCATAAAGAGGTAACTAAAGATAATGATAACAAGGGTGGGTTGGAACAGGACGTGCTGTATACATATAATACCAATTCTACAGGTGAGTAAACACAGAATTGTATTATTCTAAGTATACAGCACGTCCTGTTCCAGAAGATATTCCTAATGCAAAACAATGTCCTGATTGAGATGAAAGGCAGAAACAACCTTAGGCAGAAAATCTGGCTTAAAACGAAACACCACCTTGTCCTGGTGTCTCTCAAAATAAGGAGGCTTGATGGAAAGCGCCGCCAACTCAGAAACACGCCTAACAGAAGTGATAGCCACCAAAAAGACCACCTTAAGCGTAAGAATGGACAAAGGAGCCCCTTGCAAGGGCTCAAAGGGAGACCACTGCAGGGCAGATAAGACCAAGTTCAAGTCCCAAACTGGTAACATAGGCTTACGTGGGGGACGCACGTGAGTAACCCCCTGGAAAAACTTCTTGACCAGGGAATGCTGAGCATAGGATCTTTGGAAAAAAATAGACAAAGCGGACACATGGCCTTTCAGAGTACTGAGCTGAAGACCCAGATCCAAACCATGCTGGAGAAACTCCAGAATCCTAGGAATAGAAAACACACGACACGGAAGCGAGTGGGACTCGCACCAGTCAATGTAAGTACGTCAAATCCTGTAATAGATGGAAGAAGAGGACCTCTTCCTAGCCCTGATCATGGTATTCACCACCGAGGCAGGCAGCCCTTTTTCCATCAAGATGGAGGTTTCAACAGCCAGGCCATCAAAGCCAGCGTTCGTAAGTTGGGGTGGCGTAGGTGTCCCTGAGTGAGCAGATCTGGAACCAGTGGCAGGGCATACTGATCTACTGCCAACTGCACGATGTCTGCGAACCACACTCTTCTTGGCCAACAGGGGGCCACCAGGATGGTTGGCACCCCTTCCTGAACTATCTTGCGCAGCACCCTGCCCAGCAGTGGCAACGGGGGAAAGACATAGAGGAGCTGGAACCTCGTCCAAGACATTGCCAGGGCATCCGTGGCCAAGGCCAGAGGATCCTGGGGCAGAGAGACAAAGACTGGAAGCTTGTGATTGTGACGGGACACAAACAGATCCACATCTGGCTGACCCCAGCGCTGGCACAGGGAGCGACACACCCTGCTGCTGAGGGACCACTCACCCAGATGAGAGGTCCCCCTGCTCAGAGAGTCTGCCTCCAGATTCCCCCCCCCCCCCCCCCCCCCCAGGATGTACACAGCTGAGATGCAGGGAACATTTTCCTCCGCCCAGGACAGTATCAGGGACACTTCCTTGAGGGCCCTCTTGCTCCGGGTCCCTCCCTGATGATTGAAGTAGGCAACTGCCGTCTGGTTGTCCAAGCGGACCTGAACAGCCTGACCCCTCAGGTGTGGGGTTAAGTGGGCGAGAACCAACCTGATTGTCCTCAATTCCAGAATGTTGATAGGGGCATGGGCCTCCTGAGGGCCCCACTGACCCTGGAATTTCAGGGACTTCCAGAATCCCCCCCCAACCTGTCAGACTGGCATTCGTGATGACAGTCTCCCAGCAGGGAGGACCTGCCCCCCAGTAGGTTCCTTGAGTCCAGCCACCACACTAGAGACCGCCTGACCAGAGGGGATAAGACAAACACCTGATCCAGGGACACAGGGTCCCGATCCCATACTGACAAGAGGTGAAGCTGAAGAGGCCTCATGTGGAACTGAGCATATGGAACCGCCTCGAAGCAGGACACCATCAGGCCCACCAGCTGCATTCCCTGCCTGATGGATGGATGGATGGATGAGGACAAGACAGCAGGAGCTGAACTTTCTCTTGAAGGACCTCCAACTTCTGCTGAGGAAGAAAGATCTTGACCTGAGCTGAATCCATAATCATGCCCAGAAAGTCTTCACCATGGGAGGAGGCAGGGAAGATTTGGGGTGATTGATCACCCAGCCGAATGATTCCAGTGTGGACACCGCCCTCTGAGTGTCCAGCTCTGCCTGATGGAAGGACTGAGAAGCGATAAGCATGTCGTCCAGGTAAGGAAGAATGCGAATGCCCTGAGATCTCAGCAGGGCCATCACTCCTGCCAGTACCTTGGTGAATACCCTGGGGGCCGAGGTGAGGCCGAAGGGCAAGGCCACAAATTGGTAGTGCTGATCATCCAGAGCGAACCCGAGGAATCTCTGATGACCTGGAAAGATAGGTACGTGAAGGTAAGCATCCTTGATGTCTACAGAGGTCATGAAGTCCCCTGGGCGTAGGAAAGTCACAGCTGAGCGCAGAGTCTCCATGCGAAAGTGTCTGAATCTGACAAACTTGTTGAGAAGCTTAAAATCCAGGATAGGTCTGATGGACCCATCATTTTTGGGCACAATGAAAAGATTGGAATAATAGCCTTTGCCCCTTTCCTTCAAGGGCAACCGGCAGATGACACCTAGGTCTAGAAGGCCTTGGACAGCTAGGGAGAGACACTGAGCTGACAAGGGGTTTTGAGCTAACCGAGATTTGATGAATCCTGGCGCGGCCAGGCTGCAAACTCTATCTTGTAACCGGATACTACCTCCTGAATCCACCGGTCTGAGACATGACGCCTCCAGACGTGAGCCAAGAACTTAGTCTTGGGACCCCAGGGGGGGCCAGGGCGGCCACGTCCTCTGCCCCAAAATTCTCCACAGGCTCCAGCAAAGGAAGTTCCCCGTCCAATTCTGGAGCCCCTGAAGGAAGGAGAAAAGGCACCTGAACCCCGAAAGGACCATCCCTCAGTGTAGTAGAGTCAGGGGAATGTATGACAGATGTGTTGGACAACCCCAGAACTGGTGCATCCACCTCTGGAGGACATGACCAACGTTTAACCATCTCAGCAGGAAAGGGATACCTCTTATCCCAACTCTTTGGTACCCCGGGAAGCCGGCTAGGCCGTTCCCACTCCTTGAGAATCAGATTATTAAAGTGAGTTTGTTCAGGAAACTCCAAACGTGGCTTAACAGTATGAAACAGCTCCCCCTGCTGCCGTGGGGCCACGGCAGGAGGTGAGATACGGAGCACTTAAAAAATGTGAGCCAAAAGTCTGTCAGTATCATCTGAAGCCCATGGGTTAGATCCAGATTCAGCATAACCCCTAGGCTGATCCTCAGATGATAGAGAATAATTCCTCTTCTTCCAGGGGGGTATATCCAGTAATATCAAAAAACTCCTCAGCTTCCACAGGAAAGAGAGTAACACCGGATGCCAGATGCCGCCGCTTAGCAGGAGCCTTATGCAGACCAGACCCAGCAATATGCCTTTCAATACTGGCTACCCGGGCAGCCAAATCAAGTTGAGACTCCCCACTGGTATGCACCTCACTGGGAGTCAGATGTAAGCGTGGGGGGGGTAGGCGAAGCCAGAGGGGGCGCAGCACTAGGCCGAGCCGCAGGTAACCCAGACTGCAGCGCAAGTACCTGCTGGGCGCAGGGTACACACACCCTGACATCATCACTTATAGGGGATACCCCACACGCCACACACAGCCAGGCTTGTCCCGCAGGAACCCCGAGCACATTATCCTGAGAAGCCTCCATATGGTGATTATCATGACACAACAGGCCAATAGGGATTGACGCTAATAATAGCAACCCGGGATGCCTCAATAACCCGCTGGGGAAGTGGGAGTAATGGAAGATAATAGCCCTCCAATAAGAGTTAACACTAAATAGAGGGGATAGGACCGGGAGAAACCACAAAGTTTGACCCGCCTGCAAGACATAAGCAAAAGATCCCATAAGCAATATGCAATACAGAGAAATATAAAATAAATCAGCCCGCAGGGGCACTTACGGACCACGATAGGGAGACGCCAGGAACACGCAGCAGAGAACTAAAATGGCGCCCGCATATACCTCGAGGGGCCCACCCCCCCGAAGAGTGCGAAAACGCGCCCACCTGACAAGGCCAGCCAATGATGGCACAGCAGCGCCTGAGGCGATGTCACCGCCGACCGCGGAGCGTAGTACAAGTGTACGGCGGCGGCAAAAGAAACCAGTGCAATCAATGCAAAAGGGATCAAAACACAACACACAACATATAGTAAAGACATGCACCCCCCCCCCCCCGAGATGTACAAGGGAGAGCGAAGGGGAAGCGACGGCCAGCCTAAAGGGAGCCAACTGCGGGGACAGGGGGCGAGGAGCATAAAATGCAGGAGGGGCATCCCATAAGGCTCACCCTGGGCCTATACCGCCTAACCTTTGGTGAGGGACTGCGGTTGGAGCAGCGTTCCTTAGCACCTGACAGCGGTGCTGCCTACCTTCACCCGAACCAGAGCAGCCTGAGCTGGGAGGCAGTAAAAGGAAACGGGTGGGAATAGTCATACAGGGCCGCAGGCTAATAGCCCCGCTCACCTGCAAGTAGAATAAGCCATCTTCTAGTCATCGCAGCCAGGACTGCAGAGAAGAACTGGGAATTTTGTGGGAGGTCCCTGGTAAATATGGGGCCGGGAGGAGCCACTTTTCTGTCTCTGCAGTCCAGCGCCATCTACTGGATGTATATCCCAAGTGTAAGGAATATCTTCTGGAACAGGACGTGCTGTACACCTAGAATAAAAGATCAGTATATGAGCCAGATCCATATTTAACATGTCATAGTTTAGGCAATGAGCCACAGAATTGATTATGCATCTTTGAATGGATATGCTGGACATTTCTGCATAAAACAAAATGAAACAAGTAATCTCAAAGCGGACCCATCCTGCTTTTTCCAACTCCATCATCCCTGGTTAGGAATACACATCTGGTTTAGCATACAGTCACTGAGCAAGGTGGGGGAGGGGGGGAATTCCCAAAAAAGCAAACAAATGTGTTCGCCGAGTTGGGGGGTGGGGCATGTATACTGAAGGGTCACTAAACTGGGACAGCCCCAAAATAAAAAAAGCATACAGTGGTTTGCATGTCTATAAATGATTATTTTTATGTGTTGCAGGCTTTTTAATTAAATAGGAACACCACAAAGGAATTTCACTTTCCCATGTGTTGTTCCGCTCAGGGGAAAAATACCGTTTTGCATTACTCACCTTTAAAACGGATATTCCACGCTTTAATAAGTCTTGACAGTCGGATTATTCTCCAGTAGAGGGAGAACTTCTGCAGAGATGAATGCAAAAAAAGAAGCCCCTCCCGGTCCATAACTACCTGAGACCTCCAACCAATTCCACAGTGTAAGATAGCAGTAAAGGGACCAGGAAGAACCAAATACAACAATATTAACAAAAAAAACAATGGTTCACCATATAAAGGATCCAGAATACCAAACAGGGTAGGTGAAGCGGAGTGTATGTCACACTTATAATATCCGTTTTAAAGGTGAGTAATCACAAAACGGTAATATTCCAAGTGTGACATAGTATCCACTTCAATAAGTCTTGACAGTCGGGACATCCAAAAGCAGTGTTCGTCAAGGGTGGGAACCATAAACAGTAAAGAATGCACCAACTCAAACCACTGCAGCTTGCAGAACCTTGCGGCCAAAAACAGCATCCGCTGAAGCCCGCACATCAACCTTGTAAAACTTGGAAAAAGTATGAACAGAAGACCAAGTAGCAGCCTTACAAACTTGTTCAACAGAAGCCTGGTGCTGAAAAGCCCAGGAGGCACCCACAGCCGCCAACTCAGAGACACGCCGAACCGAGGTAATCGCCACCAAGAAGGCAACCTTCTGAGTGAGAACCGAAAGAGCAATATCATGTAGCGGCTCAAAAGGCGGACCCTGCAGAGCCGAATGAACCAAATTCAAATCCCAAACAGGAACTACAGCTCTTCGAGGGGGCCGCACATGCGGTTAAAAAAAGTCTTAACCAGCGGGTGTAAAGCAAAAGACCTCTGGAAGAAAACCAACAAGGCAGAAACCTGTCCTTTCAAAGTACTAAGCTGGAACCCCAGGTCCAGGTTATGCTGAAGAAACTCCAAAATCCTGGGTACAGAAAAAACCCTGCAAGGCAAGGCCCTAGCCTCACACCAATCAATATAGGACCTCCAGGTCCTACAGTAAATGACAGAAGAGGACCGCTTCCTAACTCTAATCAGGGTTTGAACAACCGCCTCAGACAAACCTTCCTCTTTCAAGATGAAGGTTTCAGCAGCCAAGCCGTCAAAGCCAGCGTTTGTAAATTGGGGTAACACAGAAGACCCTGAGATAGCAGGTCCGGCAGCAAGGGAAGCCGGTACTGGTCCACGGCCAGCCATACAACGTCTGCGTACCAAAGCCTTCTTGGCCACCTTGGAGCCACCAGAATCGCTGATGCCCCTTCTAGAACCAGTTTGCGAACTACCTTGCCCAGCATGGAGACAGGTGGAAACAGGTACAGAAAGCCCAGGTTCTTCCAAGCCAGTGACAAGGCATCCACTGCCAAGGCCAAGGGATCCTGAGAAAGAGACACAAAGGCCGGAAGTTTGTGATTGTGCCTTGAGGCAAAGAGATCCACCTCCGGAGTCCCCCACCTGTGGCAAAGATCCAGAAAAACCTCGGGGTTGAGAGACCACTCTCCGTGGTGAGAGGATCCCCTGCTCAGAGAATCCGCCTCCGAATTCTCCACTCCCGGAATGTAGACTGCCGAAAGGCAAGGAACATTGCTCTCCGCCCAGTGCAGTATCAGAGAGACTTCCCTGAGGGCACTCCTGCTGCGAGTCCCTCCTTGGTGATTTATGTAGGCCACTGTCGTTCGGTTGTCCGAACGCACCTGAACCGGAAGACCCCGTAACTGTGGGGTTAACCGAGCCAGAACCAGACGAATGGCTCGGAGCTCCAATACATTGATGGGGGTGTGAGCCTCCTGGGGACCCCACACCCCGCTGAACTGATGACTCTTCCAATAACCTCCCCAGCCCGACAGGCTGGCATCCGTGGTAACCGTCTCCCAACAAGGGGCAAGAAAAGATCTGCCCTTCACCAGATTGCTCGAGTCCAGCCACCACCGAAATGACTGCCAAACCCTGGGAGACACCTTGAAAGGTTGATCCAATGACAGTGGACTCCTGTCCCAATATGTCAATAGGAGAAGTTGAAGAGATCTCATGTGAAACTGTGCAAAACGGCACCACCTGGAAGGAGGACACCATCAGACCCACCAGTTTTCATCCCCTGTCGGATAGAGGGACAAGGACTGTCCAGAAGAAGACCGATCAGGTCCTGAATCCCCTGCACCTTGACCTGGGGCAGAAACACTCTGGCCAGACTGGTATCCAGAGTCATGCCCAGAAATGAAATCACTCGAGACGGGAAGAGAGAAGACTTGGTTGATCACCCACCCGAACCTCTCCAGGGTCGACACCACCTGGTGGGTGTCCAGTTCCGCCTGCTGAAGGGAAGAAGCTGAAATCAACAGATCGTCCAGATAAGGCACAATGCGAATGACCTGCGATCTGAGGCGAGCCATTACGCCTGCCAAAACCTTGGTGAAGACCCTCGGTGCCGAGGTCAGACCGAAGGGAAATGCTACGAATTGATAATGTTGATCCTCTATCGCAAACCGGAGGAATCTCTGATGCGCCTGAAAGATCGGAACATGCAGATAGGCATCCTTGATGTCTATGGATGTCATGAAATCCCCCTGGTGAAGGGAAATGATAGCGGAGCGCAGAGTCTCCATGCGGAACTTTTTGGCTCTGATAAACCTGTTTAGAACCTTGAGATCTAGAATGGGTCTCACCGAAACCTCCTTTTTGGGTACCGTGAAAAGGTTGGAGTAGTAACCCCTGCCTCTCTCCGACTGAGGCACCGGGCAAATAACTCCCATGTCCAGAAGGTTTCTTACTGCTAACAGGAGCCCCTGTGCAGCCTGATGGTCCGAGGGCACCCGAGACCTTAAGAACCTTGGAGGCGGCCAGTACTCAAACTCCAGTTTGTAACCGGACGAGACCACTTCCAGGATCCAATTGTCTGTGACCTCCCGAGCCCAGACCTGGAAGAAGAGCCGCAGCCGTCCCCCCACCCGTTCGGGTGAGGGCGCCCCTTCATTGCTGAGCCGGCTTACCAGCGGGCTTAGGCTTGGAACCCCAGGCAGCCGTCGGGCGCACCCGACCTCTGCCCCTATTCCAGGACGAGCCCCTAACACCAGAGACGGGCAGACCCCTAATCGCTCTGGCTCCACGAAAGGAAGAGGCGAAGGAACCAGCCCCCCGAAAGGGACGGCGCTGCTTCTTCCGCTGAGGTAACCTACCTCCCTTAGCAACAGCATCCAATTTATCTCCAAACAGCCGCGTACCCATGAAGGGAAGAGCCGTAAGCGACTACTTGGCCGCAAAATCCGCCGTCCGCTGACACAGCCAGACCAATCTGCGCATGGCCACCAATAAGGACAAAGTCCTGCTACACATGACGATAGAATCTTCCATAGCAGACAAAACAAAATCCATGAACAATTCACATCTCTTAAGAGTAGTGAACTCAGCGCTATCCGGATCAAACTGACCATCATTCAGCCAGTCCCTGATGAGGGACCAGGTAGCAAGCGACACTAGAGCAGATGAACAAGCCGGCCGCAGGGCCGATCCCACACTGGCAAACGCATGACAAGCCATCTGATCAAGGTGCTTATCCTCGCTATCCTTAAGGGAGGTAGCGTCAGGGGTGTTAAGCACAGAAGAATTGGTCAAGCCCAAAACAGGCGCATCGACCTCGGGAGGAGAGGACCATCGCTTGACCGCCTCCACTGGGAAAGGATACTTCTTGTCCCATCCCTGGGGAGCAACAGGAAGCCGACAGGGCCTCTCCCATTCTTTCTGGATAAGTGCGTCGAAATGATCCTGCGTAGGGAATTCTAGGGGAGGCGCCTCAGGGGGATCAATATCCAACACCTTCAACATATGTGACAAAACAGCAGCCGTATCTACGGCATCCCCAGGTGCCTGCCCAACAAAAGCATCACCAGACTGTACAAAATCAGACTGTCTCCTCAAACACTTCCCCCTCCTCTAAAGGGGAATAATCAGACAAATCCACAGAGTCGTCGTCCGCGTCCCGCACGGGCTGTGCCAACGATAAATGTCTCTTTTTAGCTTGGGCCTTCTTGCCCACCATGCTACCAATAAACTTTTCAATGCTGGCCAATCTGGCACCAACATCCGACTGCGACTCCCCGCTGGCACCAATGTCACTCGGGGTACGGATCAAGTGGGGAGGGGAAGGCGATGAAGCGGGAGGAGCCGACCTAGAAGGCTGGGACCCAGACTTCCGCATTATGGCCTTATGAGCGCATGGAGTACAGATCGGTACATCCTCTCCCGTAAGGGATGCCCCACACCCCACACACGGGCGGGCTTGCCCCAAGGTGAGCCCGAGCCCAGTATGCTGCGGAGCCTCCATATGGTGATTTTTTTAGTGGTCAGTCGCAAGACCGCAGAGAATTACACTTAAGCAACCCGGGATGCCCCTTAAATGTCGCGGTGGGAGGATTTGCAGAATCAATTTTAAACTAGGGACCCCAGGACCAGGAGGAACCCCTTAATATGCACAATATGAAGCAATCTGCAACACACAATAGGCATATCAGTTACTAATAATAGCATCTGAACATATATACAGATATATACAACAAAAAATTGTCAAAAAACACACACACCACACACCCACCCCACAAGAGAGTGACCCCCAATACAAGGAAAAAACGGCCAACAGGCCCCTACCTGACCCCTAAGAGCAGACACAGCCATGCAGGAAGCACCAAGATGGCCCCTGGCCTTGAGGTAACCGGACCCAGGAAGAAGAAGGGGGGCGTGCCAGCGCCGAAGGCACGATTTCCAGGCCACGTCCCCTCCCTGCAGCGCGGATCTGGCCAGAGGAAAGCCCTGCAAAAAACGCGCCGACGAGTGGGTGGGGCTACCGCGGCCGCGCCGAGCGCCCGCCCCCTTTCACACACACACAGCCTGAGTGAATTTCACTCAGGCTGACAGGGAGCCACCTTGCAACCGATTGATCAGGGATTACTGACAGGCGGACCACACAAGCATATATACCCAGTGTGAAGCACCCAATAGACACACACACCATAAAAATCCATAAAATAATAATTATAAATAAATGCAAGGAGAGGCCAGTTAAGATGCACCAGCCCACCCCCCCCCCCCCCCCCCCCCCCCCCGAGGGAGTAAGGGACCCGGAGGGAAAAGGGAAAACCCGGCCAGTAATAAGGGCGCATGCTAGCAGGGACGGGGGCATCCCGTACCAGGATCACCACAACCTGGTTGTACCTCCTGCCCCATAATGAGGTCTCGCGGTGGAGCGCGGCTCCTACTGCACCCACAGGGTCCTCCTACCCTTGCCAGGGCCCGCAGCCTAAGCTGGGAGGCTCAACAGGGTAAATTTAGATTGAGTCCTGGCAGCAATAGAGACAAAAAAGGGGCCGGGCGCGAGCCCGGCTTACCTGCAAGTAAGAAAAACTTCATCTTCTGTCTTGCTCGCTCCCTGCAGAGAAGACAACTGGGGAATTGGTGGGAGGTCCCAGGTAGTTATGGACCGGGAGGGGCTTCTTTTTTTGCATTCATCTCTGCAGAAGTTCTCCCTCTACTGGAGAATAACCCGACTGTCAAGACTTATTGAAGCGGAGTGTATGTCACACTTGGAATATTCGAATGCACCGCTGTGTGTATGTGTATATCTCCCCAGGTCACCTGATTCACTCGCCTTCCTGTTCCCACGGTGAAGGCTCAGATGAAACCAAGCGGCTTGCTCAGCCAATCAGCATGCTCGTCTTCACTCAGTTCTCCTTGGATCTGTCAGTGACTAAGATGTCTTAAAGTGGACCAACACCCAGGATTTTGACTATCCTGGGTTTTGGTCCACTTCGGTGGGGCACCCCGATCGGGGGTGCCCCGCTGTGTGAAACCACCCAGAAAGCCCTGAAAACTCACCTCCCCCCGCTCCCACGTGACCGCTGCAGCCAATCCACGCTGCCGGACAAGGGAGAGGCAGCGTCGGACAAGCACAGCGCGTCCGCCGCCGCGTCCCTCTTACAGGGAGCGCATCCGCGCCGGCCATTGACAAACGGCCGGTGCGGGAGCGCGCCCTGCTAGAGGGACGCGCGGAGGCGGCGGCCGTGTATGCGCCGCTGGAACGTGGAAAAGGTAGAATTGTGGGCTTCCTGGGGGGTTTCACCCCGTGGGACATCCCGATTTCGGATGCCCGGCGGGGAGGGATCTGATCGGCCCGGGAATCTTATAGATTCCCGGGCCGATCCCCCCTGGGTGTTGGTCCACTTTAATAGTGTGCCAATGGCCGCATCTCCCACTCAGCTTCTAGATGTGGTGTGCCAGCGCCACTCATTCAGAAAGGTCTGTTGCGGGTGTGCACTTAGATAGAGGTGAACAAGTATGCAGTCGCGGTGCTGAGACACACAGAGAGCCCAGGGTATCCGGAAAATTTCACACAGCAGGGCATTCCAATTCGGGATGCCGCAAGGAGTGGAAATCGGGCAGCCCTGGAATCTTTTAGACTCCAGGGCCTCCGAAGTTCCGCTTTAACTGTTTTTTCGCCGGCTTTGAAGTGGACCAAAACGCAGGATTTTGACTGTGCGCTGATGGCTTCATCCCCTGCTACCCTTTAACAGGGAGTGTGCCATTCACAAATGCCTGGCATAGGCATGAGCCTTGCTTAAGGGTTAGCGGGGATGCGCCCGCTGCTCGCGCATGTGTCGTTGAACCTGGAACGAAGGTGAGTTTTCGGGCGACCTGGGGGGTTTCACATAGCAGGGCACCCCCGAGTCTCAGACTCCAGAGTAGGTTTTGGTCCTCTTTAAAGAGACAAACCTTAACTGGATGTCCCTCTGCTGCCATGTACAGTGACCTTCCATTCTCATTTCACTTGAAGGTCACTCTAAGGGCACTTTACGCTTCATAGGTGTCCAGGAAGAAGTGTTTATGATGAGAAACTAGAGGCCCTAAAGAAAGTGCAAGAAAAGACAACTATAGCACCATCAAAGACAGTGCCGGCAATCTTCGTCTAAACACTCCAGTTGAAGCTTTTCAATTTATTTTTGAGGGAGTGAAGAACTAAAACCAATTTCGTTTTTAATTGTGGTCTCCAATACTGTATAGATCTAAGCTCACTTTCACTTTGAGTTCACAAGATACGGGCTGTTCATTACACAAAAAATGTATGCGTGTCAACTACTTTTTAGGTGTCGATTTTTTTCAGAAGGAATCCAAACATTGATTTGCATATAAATACTCCATCGCCCCATCAGTCTTATGCATACTGTGAAGTAGCTGCATTTCTACAGGTAGAGAACTCAATCTGGCCACTTGTATCTTGTACAAGCGCTTCCTTTCTTTTCTACTCTGTGGTACTCTCTATTCTTTTCTACTCTTGCCTGTTGCTGGGGGAACTCCTCCATGACGTTATAAATCTCTCCTCCAGCTCTATGTGAGCATAGCAGGTGTTCTCTTTACCTTGTAATATCAGCTTAAAGGGAGTGTCAGGATACATTTGGCAAGGTCCTCATTTGTTTTCTGTTTTAAATTGAAGAAGAATTGGCCGAGCTATCAAGGTTTACAGTTTTGCCTTATGATTTCTCTTCTGAAGCAAGTGTCTATGAGAGCACCATTTCAGCCATTTATACAGAGGGGGCATGGTCTGGACTAGCTCCTTAAGCTAGTATTCATAGCCCACATAAGCAGGATGGGGTTGGAAGGGCAGATGAGAAGGTAAATGTACTCATTCACAGCGCTGAGCTAAGAGGAGGTACAATGCAGGAGGAATGCTTGGCAAGGTAAGCTGCTCTTTATTCTATTATTAACCTTTTATTAACCTTTTGCATGAAAAAAATCCCTTTAACTGCTAGCATTTGGTGACCGTTGTTGTTAGTGAGAAAGAGAATCCATAGAAGGTGACCGATGTGAGTGAGGACGATTGCTTTTATCACAACAGAATATTCCCTGTCCTACAGAGTTTTTGTATTTGGGTATATATTGTGTTTCTAATTGTGCACAATGATTAGGAGAATTAGAAAGAGTAGCATTAATGGATGGTGAACATTTTCAGAAAGGCTTACCTTCACCAATATACTGGCCAAGGTTCAGGTTTTTTTTGATCTTCCTCTTTGTTCTTTTGCCTCTCCCTTTTCGAGCACCTCCACCAGACTCGGCCATTACTCCTTTCCATAGTTCATCTGCTGTCACTGTAATAAAATGTAGAGGATTTCAGCAATTAATGCAATAACCATAAATATAACAGAATAAGAATACCCTATTGATTAAAGAGTATAAAATTACTGGACATCATCTCACACTTGTAATGTGCAGTACTGTGCTAGAGCCACTAGGCAAGCCCCAAAGGCTGCTGGCAGTCGCATGGGACATGGAATGGGGAAGAGGTAGGTATGGGCTGCCTAGGTTTCTTGGTGGGGGTATCCAAGTGCCTTGCACTTTTTTTCCAGCTAAGCCCGAACAATATGTGCCTTTTTCAACCAGTTAGCATCAAAGTAGACCAAAACTGGAACATCTTTAAGATTCTAAGTCCAGTTAGTCATCCACCACTGGGGCATCCAATTGGGGATGGCCACAATATGAAACCCAACTAGTCACCAGATAGTCTTACCTCACCAACAAGCCCACGAGGCATGTGCCCACTAAAACTGGATGGCTAGTATGGGCTTTATCTTAAGGATAGATGTATGCTTATCCCGGGCATGTTTACATTCGACTACCTCTGCAGGACGTTTGTCACAAGCAATTCTACTCTCTCTGTAAAGTATTATCATCTAACAATGCTCCTCCAGCTAGCTTCAGGTTGTGCCCCCTTATTCTATCATTAATGTCGTCTTAAAAACATTTCCCTCCAGAACCATATTTAATACTTTCACATATTTAAAGTTCTCAATCATGTCCCCCCTCTCCCTTCTTTCCTCTAGACTGTAGAAATTAAGATTTTTAAGTCTCTCCCGATTTTAGTTTTAAGTCCTTCTACCATTTTTGTTGCCTGCCTATGGACACGCTCTATTTGAATAATGTCTTTTTGCAGTTAAGGTCTCCAGAACTGTACACTGTATTCTAGCTGCGGCCTCACCAGGGCTCTATACAGCAGCATCACAACCTCCCTCTTCCTACTGGTGATGCCTCGAGCTTTGCAGCCGAGCATCCTGCTTGCTTTTCCCACTGCCTGGCTACACTGTCCACTCATCTTGCAGATTTCAGTAATCAGTACCCCTAAATCTCTCTCCTCCGAGGTCCTGGCTAACACAGTACTGCCCATACCGTACTCAGCAGGGATTCCTTTTATCCAAGTGCATGATTTTACATTTAGAGACATTAAATTCCAGTTTCCACTGTTTTGACTATTTATCCAGTAAAGCTAAATAATTTCCCATGTTGCAGACACCTCCAGGAATAGTCACCCTATTACTCACCTTCGTTTCATCAGAAAACAGGCAAACTTTACCTACCAAGCCCCCTCCTATGTCACTTACAAACATATTAAAAAGAATAGGGCCCAGGACAGAGCCTTGTGGCACACCACTTGTAACTCGCCTTTGTTCAGATTGCACGCCATTAACAACAACACTCTGATACCGATCCTTCAGCCAACTGGAAATCAACTGAACTATCCAGGGATTGAGTCCTACCTTTAATAACTTATCTATGAGCTCTTTATTTGGTACATTTGCTAAAATCCAAATAGAAACAAAGGGGGGGGTGGCAGCCGCTCAGACCATTTTATAACTAACCTGGGAGGTGCACGTTAGCAGGGCAATTAGTACACACAAGTCTTAAAGGAGCCACAGCACTCAACCCTGTTAGCTTGCAGACCAGCCTATAATCTGTCTCTAAACTTGGTTAAAAACAGAGGACTCGGTCACACACATCTGCAGAGGTATGCTTAAGCTAAAATCCAAATAGGCAATATCCACAGCACCACCTTCATCTAACACTTTAGTGACATTAGTCTGACATGATATGCTCTCAGTCAAGCCGTGACATTTCAGAGGGGCTGCAATTACAAATCTGAGTTCCATTATTGCCTTACTCACTTTTAGATGTGCCAGCTCAGCTCATACATCAGCCTTCAAAAACTCTGCCCCCTGGGGGATCCGCTGCTCGTCACGACGCTTCTTCGTTGCTAAGCAGCATAGTTGTGCTGTCTTCATCCAGGGGAGAGGGCCATGTCACTGCGATTTCACTGTCCAAGCTATTCTGCCCGGCAACAGCTGACTGCCCGGGGGCCGGATCAAGCTGATGACAGACGCTAATGTTATCAAAACCAAGCACTGACAGCACAGACCGAACAGGATGCCTATTAGAGGGCGCCTGTGAGGCGAGTCACTTGTTGCCGGGCAGACTAGCTTGAGCAGTGACATAGTTAATATAGTTGAAATAAGACATATACCCATCAAGTTCAATCAAGGGTGTTGGGGGGGGGGGGGGGGAAGTTAATTTTATTTTATTTGTTTTTACTGATAGCAGCTAATAGTAACTGTTAATGTTATTATCTTCTAAATAAGCATTTAAAGGAGCAGTATCGCGAAATTCGCATTAAAAAAGATAAATAATTAAATAGCCAAACAATAGCTTCTAACATGTGTATAAATAATGTGGCGATAGAAAAAGGAAAACATATCTGCCTTTCTTTTAAATTGTATAATGACAATGGCTCAGTCCATCTGCTGAATAGGGGGATCTGCTGGGTTGTATTTAGTGAGCGGTTTCATTTATCCCACTGGTCTCCTAGCAACACTTTACCTCAGAGGCTGACACTGTAATCAGTGGTAACGGATGTGTGCGAGGTGCTGCTTTTGTTATGAGACCAGGTGACTCAAATGTGTAAAATCTATACAAAATAAACTTAACTGACTGAAAATGACTGAAATTCTTCTTTGAATAACTGTGCAGGAAAATCTAAAGGTATTAAAGTGGAACAAAACCCTGAGTGGCCGACCCTTAAGTCTATAAGACCCGGCCATTGACCTTCCCCCTTGGGCATCCTAAATCGGGATGCCCCACTGTGTGAAAGACCCCTGGATAACCACAGATCCCCCCATTTTTCTGGCGTGCTCACGCAGATAGTCATTTAGACAGGCCGGGCGGCCAGGAAGGTTACTGCTCAGGCTCCCCATCTGCGTGCAAACAGAGCTGATTGGATGAGAGCCCGCGTATTTTCACAGGGGAACTTGGGAATTTCACATATCATGGCATCCCAAGTCGGGATGCCCCTAGAGGCACAAAACAAAACTCCAGATAGTGAAAATCCTGGGTTGGGCTTTGCTCAAAACACACAAAGCTGAAAGAAAGATCATATGGAAAAATGTGTTGAGAAAAGAGAGAGAAAATGGTAAACTGAAAGATTCTGCAGCAGAGCCAACATGAAGGGAAAACTGTCAAAATAAAAAATGTTTAGAGCAAAAAAACAGGATGTAAACCCAAAAATCCAATTCTGAAATAAAATAACCCGCCCCCCCCCTAAAAGAAAAACTGGCGAGTCTGAGATTTGAACCAATGACTCTCTGGTTCAAAGACACTGAATTTACCAATCAGCTAAATGACTTCTAGAGCTTTTCTCTGTTTTAGATATATGAGTTCTGGCCAGGCAATGTTGTTATCTTATGCTGGACGGCTGCCAGCACTGAACAGCTGATACTTTGTTACATTGTTTCCCCCTCTCCTCAGCGTGGAACAGTGTTGGCCCCCACACTCAGCAGACATAAACATGAGCTATTAGTCTCCAGCTGCACAACACGGACATTTTTTTCTACATTTGTAATTCTTACTCCAACACTTACCTACATTCAATCAAAGTACCATTTAAATATGTCACCAAGAAAAATTCGCGATACTGCTCCTTTAATCCTTTTTTGAAGCTTTCAGCGGTTGAAGCTGTAACAAGCTTCTGTGGGAGGCTATTCTCCAGATTTATAGTTCTTATGGTAAAGAATGATTGTGGCCTCCGGAGACTGAATTTCTTTTTTTCCAGTCAAAGGGAGTGCCCCTTTGTCTTTAGAGAGGATTTAACTTGAAATAGTATATCCCCATATTTTTGTATTGCCCATTTATATATTTATACAAGTTAATCATGTCCCCCCTCAGTTGTCTCCTCTCAAGACTAAACAGATTTGATTCTCGCAATCTTTCCTCATAACTAAGATCTTTCATTCCACTTATTAGTTTGGTGGCTCTCCTCTGCACCCTTTCCATAGTCTGACAGTCAGACATTGCTTCTGGCCCTCTCCCATTTGTGGAGACAGCGTAACCCCGCAGAGTGCTGACCGGTCTCTGTTTTCGATTCCCCCGGGGGACGACAACACACATCCCAGAGGTGCCGGGTTCAAATTTTTGCTATATTTTTGTTAGTTATATGTTAGTTATATGCCACATGTAAGGCTGTCATGACAGCACCGGCGATATAATTGGTGATGTCACACGCAAAAATGTACAGAGCCGGCAGAATCTGATTGGCCTAGAAGGCCTGTATATTTGCCACAGGGCTATGCCTTGTTGTTCTTTGCTACTTGTTCTTGAGGAAGGATCGAAACGTCGATAAGCTTGGTGATGTCACACGCAAAAATGTACAGAGCCGGCAGAATCTGATTGGCCTAGAAGGCCTGTATATTTGCCACAGGGCTATGCCTTGTTGTTCTTTGCTACTTGTTCTTGAGGAAGGAACGAAACGTCGATAAGCTTGTTTATGCATTCTGCATTTATGATGAATTTCTGAGTGCCGGTTCTTCTCTACAAACTTGGATGATGTGGTGCCTTCGCGATCAGTCAGCACCTTAAAGATGTATCACTATTTGAATAAAAGTGCTGCAGTCACCAATTTCTAAATCTATTCCTTCTCCTTGATGCATCTGGCTACAGACAAAATGAAAAGTAAGGGATGGCAATTATAACTGCTCACAAAGACTTTGTCTAACTAAAGGTTGTGTATCCACCCATGACAATTGGTATAGATTGTCTCCCTGGAATAACAGCAGCATGTAGAGCGCTATGTAGATAAGCTGGTCTGTTAAACAATTTGTGCTCTGTTTTTTTTTGCAGAGCGCAGTTATGCGAGTGCTTGTCACAATATGCTTATTGGAAGTACAAAGAGAAACCAATCTTCTCAAGGTTACAGAAGACAAAAGGGGGATGTTTCGGCAATGCATTAAAATTGGCTACAGACTGCAAAATCAAGAGCGACAGGAAGCAATAACAACCAAGACACGGAGGCGAGCGCAAGAGCCAACACTGAAGGAATCCATTATTTTCTGGTTTGCACGCCTATGTATGAGAAGAAGGTGAGACAACAAAATAAATTGCCGTCAATAGCAGCCACTTGAAAACTTCACTCAGTACATTATGGCCACAGCTTTCCGTAGGAAGAGTCATTCTACACTACTCATTAAAGTGATTCTCCAGCCACTGAGGCTACAGGAAGGTTTCTCCTGTAATTACACCCCCTATTCCTCCCCCGGGGCGGAAGCAAGAGAACTGCTACACTGCCAGAAGAGGAGTATGAACAGCACTGAAGCTGGAACCAGGTGAGTACATTTTCCTATTTAAAGCAGCAAAAAAAAACATTTTGGCCATAACCGTGTCAAACACTCCCCCCTCCAGGTCATGCAGCCTGCTGACATGACCAGTAAGCATCCCTAGTTTCCCTGTAGACTAGGGAGCTCTCCTATCCCCATCTGAATGGCTGTGCACAGGAGTGCACCTCAGCTACAGGGAAGCCAGGGATGTGGCCACCAGTGAAGACAGCACCGTGGGAGCTGCAGTAAAGTTACGTTTCACACAACTGGATGCCCCGGAGGCCGGCTAGCAGCCGGCACTGGAGTTTCTTAGAAAGGAAGTGCTATATGAACTGTTCTAATGCTAGCGATGCCATGTTGCCTATCTCTACCTCTTACCACCTCTGCTCGCTACTCACTGCATCCTACGTTCGTAGGATGAGATAGAGGGGGGCTCCATCTCATCCTACTAACATATGCCCAGCACATCTCTGCTCACGTCACTTCTGCATATCTCACCTCCCCTTTGTGCACGTTTGTCCATTTCCTCCCACCTTACCCACCTTAATCCATCCAAAATCGCAATGCCCCCTGTGTGAACCCCCCAGGATGCCCGCTACACTTACCTTAACCCCGATCCAATGGCGCAGGTGCGGGTCGCAGCCCCGCTATTGCTCTAGCCAGGCGCGTGCCTGCGCCGGCCATTTGTGAATGGTTTGGGTTATACATCCACAAGATGGTGCTGGACTGCAGAGACAGCAAAAAAGTGGCTCCTCCCGGACCCTAATATTCCAGGGACCTCCCACAAAATCCCCAGTATTGACAAGCAGTTAGCAAGAGGCCGGGAGAATAACCCCCATAATCAAACAATTTTAACCATGATAACCATTATACAGAGGCACTAAGAATAATGATAACAAGGGCGGGGTGGAGCAGGACGTGCTTTATACGTATAATACCAATTCTACAGGTGAGTAATCACAGAATTGTATACAGCACGTTCTGCTCCAGAGATAATTCCTTACGTTTGGGACATCCAATAGCAGTGTCCGTAAGGTAGGGTGGGATCCCCAAAAGCAACAACATGCAGATTAAACCACTGCAGCCTGCAGAACTTTGAAGTCAAAAGCAGCATCAGCTGAGGCCCTAACATCAACCTTGTAAAACTTAGAAAAGGTATGAATAGAAGACCAAGTAGCGGCCTTGCAAACTTGTTCAACAGAAGCATGGTGCTGAAAAGCACCAATAGCACGAGTGGAATGAGCAGTAAGGCGGAAGGGAGGATCCTTCCCTTTAGCAGAATAGGCTTGAATCACAGCCTGACGGATCCACTTGCTGATGGCAGACTTAGCTGGAGCCAGACCCTTCTTAGGACCAGAAGGGACCACAAAAAGAGCATCAGTCTTCCTGAAGGGCTCAGTAGCCACCAAATAGAACTTCAGGTTCCTGAACACATCCAAGGAATGTAGAGCCCTCTCCTTAGGGTTACTAGGATTAGGGCACAGAGGAGGCAGAACAATGTCCTGATTGAGATGAAAAGCAGGAACATCTTTAGGCAGAAAATCTGGTTTAAAGCGAAACACTACCTTGTCCCGGTGTCTCTCAAAGCCAACTCAGAAACACGCCTAACAGAAGTGATAGCCACCACAAAGACTACCTTAAGCATAAGAATGGATAAAGCAACCTCATGCACAGGCTCAAAAGGAGACCCCTGCAAGGCAGATGGGAACCAAGTTCAAGTCCCAGACTGGTAACGTAGGCTTACGTGGGGGGCGCACATGAGCAACCCCCTGGAAAAAAGTCTTGACCAGATGATGCTGAGCAAAAGATCTCTGAAAGAAAACAGCCAAGGCAGACACATGATCTTTCAGAGTGCTGAGTTGAAGCCCTAGATCCAAACCATGTTGGAGAAATTCCAGAATCCTAGGAATAGAAAACACACGACAGGGAAGAGACTTAGCCTCACACCGGTCAATGTAGGTACGCCAAACCCTATAGTAGATGGAAGAAGAAGACCTTTTCCTAGCCTGATCATGGTGTTAACAACAGAGGCAGGCAGCCCCTTTTCCATTAAGATGGAGGTTTCAGCAGCCAGGCCATCAAAGCCAGCGTTTGTAAATTGGGGTAGCGTAGCCGCCCCTGAGTGAGCAGGTCTGGATCCTAGGGCAGGGCATACTGATCTACCGCCAGCTGCACGATGTCTGTGAACCACTCCTTCTTGGCCAACGGGGGGCCACCAGGATAGCTGGCACCCCTTCTTGAGCTATCTTTCGCAGAACCCTGCCTAACAGGGGAAGCGGGGGAAAGACATACAGTAGCTGAAAACCCTGCCAGGGCATCGTCAGAGCATCCATGGCTAAGGCCAGAGGGTCCCGGGACAGAGACACAAAGACTGGAAGCTTGTGATTGTGACGGGACGCAAACAGATCCACATCTGGCTGACCCCAACGGTGACACAAAGAGCGAAACACCCTGTTGCTGAGGGACCCTTCCCCCAGGCGAGAAGTCCCCCTGCTCAGAGAGTCTGCCTCCACCCCCGGAATGTACACAGCTGAGATACAGTGAAAACTGTCCTCTGCCCAGGACAGAATCAGAGACACTTCTTTGAGGGCCCCCTTGCTCTGGGTCCCTCCCTGATGATTGATGTAGGCAACTGCCGTCTGGTTGTCCGAGCGTACCTGAACAGCCCGAACCCGAAGGTGCGGGGTCAAGCGGGCTAGAACCAACCTGATCGCTCTCAGTTCCAGAATGTTGATAGGAGTGTGGGCCTCCTGAGGGCCCCACTGCCCCTGGAATGTTAGGGATCTCCAGAAGCCCCCCCAACCTGTCAGACTGGCATCCGTGGCGAATGTCTCCCAGCAAGGGGCCAGAAAGGATCGGCCCACCAACAGGTTCCTTGAGTCCAGTCACCACGAGAGGGACCGCCTGGCTAGGGGGGACAGAACTAAAACCTGATCCAGGGACACAGGGTCCCTGTCCCATACAGACAAGTGGTGGAGTTGAAGAGGCCTCATGTGAAACTGAGCATATGGAACCACCTCAAAGCAGGACACCATCAGACCCACCAGCTGCAAGGATGAGGGCAAGACAGAAGGGGCTGAGCTTGCAGACTGTCCACCTTCTGCTGAGGAAGAAAGATCCTGGCCCGAGCTGTATCCAGATTCATGCCCAGAAATGGCTTCACCAAAGAGGGAGACAGGGAAGATTTGGAATGGTTTATCACCCAGCCGAATGACTCCAGTGTGGTCACCACCCGCTGAGTATCCAGCTCTGCCTGTTGGAAGGACGGAGAAGTGATAAGAATGTCATTCAAATAAGGAAGAATGTGAATGCCCTGAGCTCTCAGCAGAGCCATAATGCCCGCCAGCACCTTGGTGACTACCCTGGGAGCTGAAGTAAGACCGAAGGGCAATGCCACGAACTGGTAATGCTGATCCTCCAGAGCGAACCTGAGGAATCTCTGATGACCTGGAAAGACTGGAATATGAAGGTAAGCATCCTTGATGTCCATAGAGGTCATGAAGTCCCCTGGGCGTAGTGAACTTACAGCTGAGCGCAGAGTCTCCATGCGAAAATGCCTGGATGTGACAAACTTGTCGAGAAGCTTTAAGTCCAGGATGGGTCTGACAGACCCATCTCTTTTGGGAACGGTGAAAAGGTTGGAATAATAGCCCTTGCCCCTTTCCCCTAAGGGCACTTGGCAGATGACCCCCAGCTCCAGTAGATTCTGCACAGCAAGCAACAGGCCCTGAGCTGACAGGGGGTCTTAAGGCATCCGGGATCTGATGAATCTTGGGGGCGGCCAGGCTGCCAACTCTATCTTGTAACCAGAGGACACTACCTCCTGAATCCACCGGTCTGAGACATGACGCCTCCAGACGTGAGCAAAGAGCCGAAGCCGTCCTCCCACCCGGATGGGTGAGGGCGCCTCTTCATCCCTGAGGGGGCTTGGGGGAAGACTTAGGCTTGGAGCCCCAGGAGGGTCCAGGGCGGCCACGACCTCTGCCCCTGCCCCAGAAATCCCCCCCGGGCCCCTGCAAATGACGTTCCCCTTCCCATTCTGGACCCACGGTAGGAGGGAAGAAAGGAGTCAGAACCCCGAAAGGGCAGAGACTGTCTCTTGCGCTGGGGTAACCTGCCTCCCTTAGCAAACAGGTCCAGGCGATCCCCAAATAGATGCAGACCTTTAAAGGGGAACCCAGTGAGAGCCTTCTTGGCAGCGTTGTCAGCTGCCCACTGGCGCAGCCAAACGGGGCTGCGTATAGCCACCGCCAAGGCAGAAGCCCTGCCACACATTCTAATGGTATCATCCAAGGCAGAGAGGACATATGCAACAAATTCCTCACAACGCAGAAGGGCTCTATACTCTTCACTAGCCGCATCATCAGGAGCCCCATATAAAATACTATTGAGCAGAGTCCTAATAGCCACAGCTGTAATGGCAAACCGGACTCAGCACGGACCCCACACAGGCAAAGGCATGGGAAGCCAGCTGATCAATGCGCTGGTCCTCACCATCCGTCAGCATAGTAGAGTCAGGGGAATGCATGACAGACGTGTTGCACAACCCTAGAATTGGTGCATCCACTTCAGGAGGGGATGACCAACGCTAAACCACTTCAGCAGGAAAGGGATACCTCTTATCCCAGCTCTTAGGCACCCCAGGGAGCCTGATCGGTCGCTCCCACTCTTTGAGCACTAGATTATTAAAGTGAGTTTGCTCAGGAAACTCCAAACGTGGCTTAGCAGTGTGAAACAACTCCCCCTGCTGCCGAGGAGCAGCGGCAGGAGGGGAGATAGAAAGTACTTCAAAAATGTGAGCCAAAAGCCTGTCAGTATCATCTGGAGCCCATGTCGCAGAGCCAGAATCAGCATAACCCTTAGGCTGCTCATCAGATGATTCTGAATCAGAACACAATTCCCCCTCTTCCAGGGGGGTATAACCAGCCAGGTCACAAAATTCCTCAGCCTCCATAGGAAAGAGGTTAACGCCAGGCGCCAGATGCCGCCTCTTAGCAGAGGCCTTACGCGCCGTAGAGCCAGCAATCAGCTTCTCAATGCTAGCCACCCTGGTAGACAAATTAGGCTGAGACTCCCCACTGGTATGCACCTCACTGGGAGTCGGATGTAAGCGTGGGGGAGTAGGCAAAGCCACACAGGGCGCAGGCCCAGCCACAGGTAACCCAGATTGCAGCACAAGCGCCAACGGGGCACAGGGTACACAAACCGCACTTTGTCATCACTTGTAGGGGACACCCCGCACGCCACACACAGCCGGGCTTGTCCCGAAGGAACCCCAAAGCACATTATCCTGAGAAGCCTCCATATGGTGATTATCGCGGCCCACCGGCCAATAGGGATTTACGCTATAAGGCCACCTGGGATGCCCCAATAGTCCGCTAGGGAAGTGGGAGTTAAGGCAGAATAGGCCTCTAATAGCAAACTAAATAGAGGGGATAGGCCCGGGAGAAACCACAATTAAGTTTGACCCGCCTGCAAGACATAAACAGAAAAGATCCCGTAAGCGGTATGCATACATAATATATATATATACATACAATAAGCCAGCCCGCAGGGGCACTTACGGATCGCGGTAGGTAGACGCCAGCCACAGCACGAGGAGAGCAAAATGGCGCCCGCAGATACCTCGAGGGGCGGGCCGCGGAGACAGTGACGTGGAACGCGCCACCCGCAAGACCCGCCCCCCCGAAGAGCGCGAAGGCGCCCACGTGACCATGTCAGCCAATGATGGCGCAGCCGCGCCTGAGGTAAAATCGCTGCCAACCGGCGATTCAGTGTCAGGCTCACGCCCATGTCATCGGTCACAGGAGCACTGCCGCAGCCATTGCAAAGGAGGGGGTGTGCTGAGCTCTGACATAACCCCTCCCTTGTGGTGAATGGAGAGGACGTGGTAGCGTTTCTGTGACTGATGGCGGGGGAGGACACGGAAGAATGCTATTCTGGCCCCTGGCAGTGCAAAATGCAATCCAGCGATTGGACTGAGTTGCTGACCACCAGAGTCAGAAAAGTCACAAAGAGTGAGTACCCTTTTGTCTTTTAAAGACCCTTTTGTCTAATTTTTAACCCTAGATTGCCAAAACCCTGAGCACTGTAGCTCGGTATGAAGTTGAAACTAAATATCTCCCTCTCCTCATCATCCAGGGGTGTAGCATGGTGTCAATGTCATGTTGGTATTGGCACTCAGTTTCTTCATCTGTATGTGGCCTTGCCTCCCCCCCACCATCGCACCCCCTCCCTTCCCTTACACAGTCTGGCCAAGAGAAACCGGAACATATTCCAGGGTTCTAACTGCTCCTTTTGCGCAGTGAGGAGCCCTCATCAATGCAGCCCCAACTAATAAGCTTGTGTCACTGTAGGTGAACCGATCGGAGGGGACGGATAGCTCGCTACATACATTCTACCTAAATAATGGAGTTGCAGTTGGCCTCATTTGCCCTGCCCATTTGATTAATGAATTGACCTCTCTCCCCTTCCCCCCACCAGAACATTTAGCCCCCACCCATGGAGCTCTAGTGCTCAGGATGAAAGTGCCCTTCAGCGAACGGTTGGATTGACCTGGATAACACCTCCTCTCTACCTATAGCCTGGAACAAGTCACTGGTATATATCCCTTACCTATTATGCAATGGGGGAATGCTTTATAGAGGCAGAGTCAAAAGACCAAGCTTCCTGGGCCTGCACCCCATACCTAGTTCCCAGTTTTTCTTGTAAGTGTTGGGACAGAGGGGCCCAGGTTGTTGTTGTTGTTATTATTAATGTTACTTCTAATGTTGTCAAATGTTGTGACTATGGTTGAGATCTCATCTAAGGTCCTGCTTATCAAAGGTTTTACCTTATGCAGATGTAGGCTTGAATGGCGATTCGAGTCGCAGATTTTAACTACATCATCTGAGACAATCTTATGGGTCCTACCTTTTTGTTGGGAGTCCCAGACTGGAACACCTAGGCCACTTGGTGCCCATTTAGAGGTGCTTCGGCTGCCCTTAAAAACACTAATAAAGCAAGGGGAGGTTAACCTCCTAACCGGATTTTAGGCAATTTTCATTGCCTGTCCTAAACCCTCTCTTACACATATATTCTTTGTCTATCCTGACTATTTTTCTTCCTCTCAACCTTCTAAAGGTGAACAAGACTTTACCCCTCTGCATCCATCTGTACCCCTCTCCGTATATCGACACAGGGCCCTGAGGATAGTATCCTTAAATACAAGAGAACTCAATATCCCAGAAAAAAGAACTATCTTCTTAAAAGTACTCAATAGGCCAACAAATAAACATAGCATTCATACAAGAAATGCATTTAATTACTAATCGGTCCTAAAAACTCTTCTCACAATACTTTAATAGCACATCCCCCGACTCAAAGACAAAAGGGGTCACGGGTCACCATACTGTTTCTAAGAGTGACAAATCAACTAATGTGATGATCAGGGAAGGTATTTAGTAATAAAAGGTTCACTCAACAATTCTACATATACTCTAGCTTCCATCAGCACACAATATTGGCCAAATAGACCTCTTGATAGAATTTTTAACAGATTTAAGTGATACTGCAGGCAAAGGGTAATTGTTACACCATTGTGCTGGGCTACATTTGGCAATGTCCTAAACTGTTTTCCATTTTTAAATTGAAGCAGAAATGGGCGAGGGAGTTTACAGCTTTGGTCAATGACATTCTCTTTTTCATCCCATCCCCAAATTTGCTGGTCCCTCCCTTTTCCTGCCCCTCCCTCCCACTTCCCCAGATTCATCACAGATTATGGACCACACCCAGTTTTTCATATAAGAAATCGTATAGTGAACCTGTAAACCTCCATATCTCAGTCATTTCTTCTTTAATTTAAAAATGAAAAACAGTTTAGGACAGTGCCAAATGTAGCCCAATGTAACAATTATTGTTGCCTGACGTATCACTTTAATCCCCTTCCAGGCGGGTGCACCGATACTTGAAGAGGACCTAAACCCCTTTCTAGAATCCATATGATTAAAAAATGTAGACACCTCTACTTTGAATGGGGAAACCAGAGAGGAGGTTTATTGGCCAGAGCTCTCAAACAATAGTCATTAAAAACATTATCAACTCCATAGTTGATAATCAGCAACAGAGGCATTTCCAGACAGACAAAAAAGGCCACACATTCAGAGAGTTCTACCAAAAACTCTACAACATACATCCGCAGAAACTGCAGGTCAACCAAATGTGAAACAGATTAAAAATTACTTAGCAGACTCTGTATTCCCTGTACTTGGGGAAGAAGAGATAGCCTCCATTGAGTACTCATTAACCTCTGAGGAACTAGACCAGATCATTAAGCAAACACCATACAGGAAAAATTGCTAGGTCCAGATGGATCCACACTGCATTACTATAGAAAATTCCTCCCACTACACAGGATTCCTGCGGACCTTTAATGCATTGGTCAACAGCTCACTTACTCCCTGGCCTAGTGGATAATGACTGAACTGGCTTTGTCCTAGAAAGAGAAGCATGTGACAACACCACCAGGACATTGAACTTAATTCATAAAGCCAGATCTGATCACGTGCCCTTATTGTTGCTGTCGACCGATGCCGAGAAGGCCTTTGGTTAGATTGGACCTAATTAAGGGCATGCTGCGACATAGGTCGCTTAGGTTGCTTTCCAATATATAAGGAGCCTTATACTCTGTCGCTACTACCTCAATGGTAGCCAATCAGACCCATTCACAATAGTAAACGGAACCAGGCAAAGCTGCTCCCTATCCCCACTGATCTGTGCACTCACAATGGAGCCATTGCTTACAGTGCAATGCTGTTAGACTACAGCAGGATTTGGGGGGAGGGTGGGCTAAGAGTGGAAGACAACAAACACAAAGTAGCAGCTTATACTCTGCTTTTCTATATTACCAACCTGACTATTGGACTCCATATACTAATGAAAGAGTTTGAGATATTTGGAATATTGTTTCACCAAGATTGACCTTGATAAATCAGGAGTGCTTGGCGTAGGTCTACCAACAGACATGACCTCTTGGCTGAAAACCTCTGACAATTTGCAAGACTGTTTCAAACTTAATTTTTTCCCCCATACTGAACCGAATAAAGAAAGATCTAGCCTACTAGGACCTGCCCTCTTTTACCTGGGTTGGGAGAATGAATATAATTAAAATGACAGTTCTACCAAGACTACTAATTTGTCTCAAATAATTCCATAATTCCAGTCCCATACAGGCCTCATATCTTAAGAATTTCAACTTCAAATCTTTCTTATTGAGCTGAGGAAATAGGAAGGACATACAAATGGGTAGACCTTGAGGACTCTATGGTAAATATTCCCATTAAAAATCTACCGTAAGGGGGCGTGGCTACGGCATGAGAGAGTGAGGGCACGTTTTGGAGAGCTCCCGTTTAGCCCCAGATTTTATAGCTGATTATCACCCCCATATTTGCCCTATTTGGCCAGATGAGGGACAATAAGAAGAGGAAGACAGGGGGCAACCTCAAAAGAACCCCAAAGTCCGCCATCGGCACCTTTTTTCTTCCCAGGGGCCAAGGGCTTATGGATCAGCCGGACAAAATGGCGCCGGACCCAGCACATGCTCCCTGTGGGCAGGCGGAGAATGGAAGGAATGCGGCGGTAAGTTTACCCCCCTGTGCATCCCGAGAGATGACCGGCGCGAGTGACAAGCAGAGACCTACCCTGAGCATGCCCGGAGCTGTGGGAGGTGAGGAGGCCCGGAGCGCCGCGGGGGCTGCGGGACCGGCGCGGCGATGGGGGACGCGGCTGTCCGGGAGGCTGAGCTGTGCGGCGGAGGGCGAGGACGGTCTGCCGCTGCTGTGTCTCGGGGCGGCGCTGACGAGGAGGCTTTGAGGAGCAGCGTCGGCGGCAGCTCGGAGGTGAGCTGCGGGAGCGAGGGGAGGGGCCGTGGCGGTGCAGGCAGTGAGGAGCGAGTGCCTGTGACAGCCGCATTGCTGGGACATCCAGCGGCACCCAGCAGCTGCATATCCCCCTATCATGCCGGGCAAGTGTATGAGGCCAGAGATGGGGGCGGACTGGCACCACTAATGGAAGGCTCCCCGGTGGGTCCCACCTCAGTGGGGGGAAATAAAGGGTCAGTGGGCAAATGTCAACCCCATGCGAGCCCATGTCACCAGCCTTAAGGGGGAACTCCCCAGCCAGAGTGGAGCAGTGTTGTGACCCTGATGCGGGGGCGGACATTCCTGCCCCAGCCAACAAATTGGTGTATGCAGATGTTCATCCTGTCCCGCCCGGCCCCGGCAGCAGTCCCCAGCGCAGACACCTGCAGAGTCTCAAACTCATCGACCTGGAATGGTCCTCAGAGTCCAGCGTTGATTCTGTGGGCGGCGCAACTTCCGGTCGGGAGGATGGAGGAGTCTCAAGAGACATCGAAGTGAGTCCCCCTCGACGCATGGATGTCTCCCTTGCCGCCCCTTCCCATGGATCGCCTTTGGGGTCTCTTCCCACCGACCAACTATACGTAGCTCCGACCATCGACCCTAGTATCCAGGCTATTTTACAATACTTGCCGACTAAATCAGAGCTTAAAGCGGACCTGGAGGCAGTGGCGACCAGAATTGAGAGAGCGCTGCGCAGGGAAATTGAGGATATACAGCAGAAATCGTCTGCCCTGGAAACCAAAGTCGCCACCCTCGAGGACTCCCGTGATGACCATGAGGCTCGGCTATCAAACTTAGAACGAATGCAAGCAGTACACCAGCAACAAATGACCGACTTTCGGCTCCAAGTGGACGACCAGGAAAATAGAAATAGGCGCAACAACTTGAAGATCCGTGGCATCCCTGAGTCGGTCCGAGCAGAGGCATTGCGTTCCTCAGCAACGGAACTATTTAACTCTCTGCTGGGGAGATCCCTGGAGGCGGAAGTCATCATCGACCGGATTCATAGAGTGGCGGACCGCCCGGCCAGAGATCCGCAGGCCCCTAGGGACGTCCTGTGTAGGGTCCACTTTTTCACCGTCAAGGAGGACATCCTGCGAAGGGCTTGGGAGAGAGGCAGGTTTGAATGGCGGGGTTCACAGATCACGATATTACCCGATGTATCGCGCCGCACCCTGCAGATGAGAAGAATACTCCGACCTTTACTCGACAAGCTCCGGGAAATAGGGGCCTCATACAAATGGGGTCACCCTTTCCATCTCATAATCCGCAAGGACAATTCTGTTTTTGCCCTACGAAGTAAGGCGGACCTATCTAGCATGTTTATCTTCTTAGGATTGGAGGCCTTCCTGATTCCGGACTGGCTAGACTTCAACGCGCCGCCCCCGCTTCCACAGAGGGCTCCTAGGCGTCCTCGGTGGGTCCGTGAGCGGGGTGGGGACGCGCCAGGGAGAAATCCAGATTTCCATCGTGAGCGGGGTGGAGGCGGGCCCCGGAGAAACCCGGATCCCTAGACGTGGATCGTGTCCCGTTCTTCATTTTCCCGTCTCCTGTTTGTCTTTTCACATGCGGCACCTGTAGGAGACATCGTCTGTTCCTGAACTTTCTCAGCCGCTGAGATGCGGGGGGCCTGGCGGATGGGTGTTATGTTATGCTGAGTTGTACTTGATTCATGTTCTGCCTTCCGTATCTTGGCTTCCCTTTTCCCGGTCTGGGGGGGGGGGGCGCTTTGCTGGTGGGGGGCCGTCCTCTCTCTTCGATCCGTTGATTAATGATTCGGGGGCTGGCCCACTGCTTCCGGTTGGCGGGGGCCGGGGGCACATGGACCCGGCCTCTGGGCGGAAACATAGCAATGTTTAATAATGCCTTGTGTTAAGTTTAAAGTTTAAGTTTAAATGTAAGTTAACATTAGTTGTTTCTGCATTATGGTCGGTGTGGTGCCGGGGAAGGGGGGGCTGGAGGATAGCACAGACGTCGGATCCAGCAGTAGTGATATTTGCCTGCTTATCTGGCATGATGAGGAGGGGCCCGTTATCTAATAAAGGGCTATCGGGAGCACGCTCTGTCGTTGCAAGGCTACTTCCCCCAAACAGGATTTGCGTGGGCAAGGGGCTTTAGCTCCTGTCTGATTAGTTTAATTCGCCTCCCCTGTAGGGAGGGCTTTCTAAAAGTTTAGGCCTCGCCTGGCTTAGGCCGGGGGAGACATCTTATTTCTTTTCATTTTCCTCTCCGTTGCTTTTTTTTCTTTCCTGTCTTATTCCGTCTATCTACTTCCCCTCTTTCTTTGGGGGATCCGGTTCCTGCCCCGGCCCTGAGATACTAGCCACGGTTGAAATACTCAGGGCGTCGCCGCCACTTATAGCTGTGTAGCCGCCCCACGCGCCACCTGATCCTGATGGCCGACCTAAAAATATGTACGTTTAATGCTAAGGGGTTCAATATACCTGAGAAAAGGGCGAAAATTATGTATGGCTTCCATAAGGAGAGGGTAGATGTGGTCATGCTTCAGGAGACACATTTTTGCCTGGGAAAGGTACCAGAGATCAAAAACAGATACTATGACCGGTGGTTCCACAGTCCCAACCCAGACAATAAGTCCAAAGGAGTGTCTATAGCCATACATAAGAAGGTCCCCCTGGAGCAAATGGAGGCTAAACTAGACCCGAAGGGTAGATTTTTATTTCTCAAGTTTGTGCTATGTGAGGCAAGATTTACCCTGGCCAATCTTTACCTGCCCAACCAGGGGCAGGTGGAGGCAGGTCTGGGGATGCTGCGAGCACTAGAGGAGTTCGCTGAGGGTACCTTGATCGTGGGGGGGGGACCTCAACCTGACAATCGACCCGAGGATGGATTCCTCTCAGGGCAGACCGGGGATCTCCCATTCCGCACTTAACAAATTTCGTAGAGCCCTCCAGGCCCTGCAGGTGATCGATGTTTGGAGAGTGCTGCATGGGGGAGAGAGGGATTATACCTTTTACTCCCATACCCACAACATGTATAGCCGACTGGACTATCTTTTTCTCAGCCACCATGCCCTTGCACGAGACCCGGTAACCTCAATTGGGCAGATCCTTTGGTCTGATCATGCGCCTGTCTTCCTGACCCTTCCGATCCTGAATGCGACCCCAAGGCAATACACTTGGCGCCTTAATGACAACCTACTAAAGGATGTCGCCTGTATGGCAGAAATCAAAACCACTATGGCTGGTTTTCATCTTGACCATTGCAGCGACAATACCCCGCTGCCAACTCAGTGGGAGGCGCTTAAGCGTGTGCTGCGTGGGATCTTCATTAAGCATGGAGCTAGACTCAAGAGGGAGTGGGCGCAGCAGATCAAAGTTACATTGGATCGGATAAACGAATTGGAGAGTGCACACAAGTCCTCATCTAATCACGCAGATTTGAAGGAGTTATTAGAAGCTAGGCAGAAGCTGAGAGGCTTGTATGATCAGTGTTACCTCAGATTTCGTTATAGATGCAGGGCCCATTTTTATGAACACTCGGATAAGTGTGGGAGGGCGTTGGCTCGGTCTCAGCACCCAAGGCAGGGCTGTGCATTCATCCCCAGCATTAGAACTGCGGGAGGGACGGAAGTGCACAAGACCCCTCTAATTGCCAATGAGTTCCAAACCTTCTACTCTGCTCTTTACAATATTAATGGATCGGCCGACCGTGGGTTGCAACAGGACTCAGCCACTATGATTGATAAATATATGGAGGAAACGGCCTTACCTATCATACCCTTGGAGGAAAGCGAAGCCTTAGAGGACTCCATTAAGCGGGAGGAGGTGGAGGAAGCCATAGGGAAGACCCCAGCAGGAAAAAGTCCCGGCCCTGACGGGTTCACTCCCCGGTTCTACAAAGTCTTGGGACCCCTGATCGCTCCCTTCCTGGTGAAAGTGTTTAACTCAGTCTCTGACTGCAATCCCTTCCCGAGACAGGCCCTAGAAGCACATATTGTGGTTATCCCAAAACCGGGTAAGGATGTAACCCTACCTGGCAGCTATAGGCCAATTTCGTTAATCAATATCGATGTTAAGTTATACGCCAATAGGATCCAGCCCCTACTCCCCTCATTGGTCGATAATAACCAGGTGGGGTTTGTAACAGGAAGGGAGGCTAGGCATAATGTCATTAAGACTATCTCTATAATGCACTATGCCCAGTCACGGAAGATACCCGCCTGTCTGTTGGCGGTAGACGCGGAAAAAGCGTTCGACAGGGTACATTGGGGATTCCTGAGGGCCACTCTAACCCAGGCGGGGATAGGCCCGGTAATGGTGGGGAGAATTATGGCTCTCTACCAGGATCCCATCGCTAGGGTAAAGATAAATGGAAGCCTTTCAGGATTGTTTAAAATTAGAAATGGTACACGGCAGGGTTGCCCTTTGTCCCCTTTGCTGTATGTTCTAGTGATGGAGCATCTTGCTAATGCATTAAGGGCTAACCCTTCGATTAAGGGAATAGCATGTGGTGAGGGGGAATATGAGCTCTCCCTTTTTGCCGATGACCTGCTTCTATATATTACTTCCCCTCATATCTCCCTCCCCTCTATTCTGGCAGAGTTTGACCGATTCAGTCGAATCAGTAATTTTAAGGTTAATCTGTCCAAGACAGAGGTATTGAACATCTCTCTGGAAATGCAGACACAGCAATTACTAGAGGCGAACTTCCCCTTCAAATGGCAAACAGAATCAATAAGATATCTTGGGGTCAGGCTACCTACAGATTTAGGGAAACTATATAAATTAAACTATGCCCCGCTCCTAGGTGCCACACTGAGTAGCCTCCAGGCGTACGGGCGGAAACAATACTCTTGGCTCGGACGAATTAATATCCTGAAAATGGATGTGTTACCTCGTTTCCTGTACGTATTCCAGGCCTTACCGATTGTCCCAAAGCGAGGGTTTTTTAAGATGCTTCAGGAGGCCTTCTTTAAGTTCATTTGGGGCAACAAGAAACCCCGGGTGAAGAGGGATACGTTGTGTAGACCCAAGTCCGGGGGAAGGCTGGCAGTCCCAGACCTCAAAATGTATCACGCGGCGGCGGTCCTGGTGCGGCTCACGGATTGGTTCCACCACAAGGAGAGTAAACGATGGGTGACTCTTGAGAGGGACATCTCCCCACTTGGATTGACGGCCTTGCCTTGGGTGGAGCCATCCCGTCGCCCTAGGAAACAGGAGCTCCCATATCTGGTAGGTCCCCTGCTGGCCCTATGGGATAGGATTATAAAACGGAATAACATCTCGCATAGACCGGGCCCCCTCACCCCTCTGTTTGATAATCCGTCATTTCCTGCAGGGGTGGGCGTCTCAACATTTCTTGTCTGGAACGTCTCCCGGGATGTCGGGCTGGGGGACGTGGTCTCTGGGTCTGGCCTTCCCACCCTTGCGGACCTCCAGGGGCGTAGCTTGGGTGGACGTAGATTGTCCTGGTTCTTGCATGCCCAGCTGGAGGCCTTTGTTAACTCATTTAATCCCAGACTGGTGTTGTCTCGCCCCCTCACGGAGCTGGAGAGGATTCTTAAGGCTCCAACCCCCCCCCACACATGTAATCTCTGGTCTCTATAAGATCCTCCGGGGGGATGGAGAGCTTCCTCGGTTCTGTGGGAGGTGGGAGGAGGAACTGGGACAGTCTTTTGAGACATGCGAGTGGGAGAAATCCTTTGCCTTAACTCATAAGTTTTCTATGGCATGCAGGGCTCAGGAAAAGAATTACAAAATCTTGTCCAGATGGTATAAATGCCCAGCGGACCTGATACGGTTCGGGGGCTCGGAATCGGGGGACTGCTGGAGGTGCAATAAAGCTTCGGGGGACACTTACACACATCTGGTGGGAGTGTCCAGCGGTCAAGACCTTTTGGGAAAGAGTGCTGGGTGTCTTTACATTTTTGACGCTCCAGAGCGTCCCTAATCTTCCCCAGGTGACCCTTCTGTCTATGCTTCCGGGATCAGTGGCAGCAAGGGGGAAGGGACTCCTGAGACACCTGCTCACAGCGGCTAGGACTGTGATCCCTCGCCACTGGCGAACTAATGTTACCCCCTCCTTATTGGAATGGTACGGAGAGGTAGAAAATATTAGAAGGATGGAGGAACTTGCTCTGGAAAGAACCGATGGGGGAACTCAGAAATACCTAGGTGTATGGACGATCTGGGAAGTTTCTAAAGAAGCTCCAGACTTTCGGGATCTCTTGAAGGACACTTAGTGGTCGATGGGCGGAGAGGGGGGCATGGGGGAATCAGGGGGGGATGGGGTGGGGTTCGGGGTGCGAGGGTTCGGGTTCTCTGTCTTCTTCTTCTTCTTCTTAGTTTCTTTTGTCTTCTTTCTCTTTTCCTGCCTCGTGCTTTTCAGGGCAAATCTCTCGCTCTCCCTTTGAGAGGCGGGCGGGTTGGATACGGCAGTACAGATCCGAGGGCACACCGGAGGGCCGTCTAGCGGTAGAGGAGGAGTGTAAACTCCATGGCCGGTCCATAGGACTGGCATTATCTGGTTCTATCAACGTTACTCTCATGGCTAACTCAGGGGTATTACTTAATAGGGTTGTGGGACAGTGGACCATGGCCCCTTGGACGATAAACCAGGATTTGAAGTGTCTTGTATTGATGTCATGTATGCCCTGTTCTGCATCTACATATGTATGCTTTTTCCCCTTTTTTTGTCTTTCTTCTCTGTATAATTTTTGTGCTTACTTAAAAACATATTGCAAAAAAAAAAAAAAAAATCTACCGTAAAGCTGCATCCCTTGCACACACTGAAACCGGACCTTCACTCTAAAAATAAGTTTTGCCCATATGATTCTAGTACACAGTACGCTCAGATTGGCAGCATTAAAATTTTGACTACTATCAGCATTAAAGAAATACTTAGCTTTTTAGATCCAAGATGGCGGACACTGGGTCTGCAGGCAGCCTGTAAGCCGGAAATGCCTCCTCAGGTTCCCAGCCGTCTATTATGGGATGTTCTCTCCTCTGCTTTCTCACGCAAGAGCTGGCAAGTCATCTCACCCTCCTCCTCCCTCCCCCCGCAGTCTGCTCGTCTCCAGCACGCTCTCCCCCTCCTCTCCTCCTGCTGAGTCAGTGATTGGCTCATAAACAAACAAGCTCTGCGCAGGCGTGAGATCTGCACCAGCGCCGAGCAGCATTATGGGAAGGATGTGAGCTCCCTTCCCCATCCAAAATGGCGGCGCCTATATGCCAAGGAGCGAGGCAGGAAACAAGCCCGGGAGGGGAGAAAAAAAAAGGTAAGACGTTTTAAAGTGGACCAACACCCAGGGGTGTTGGTCCACTTAGGTGGGGCACCCCGATCGCCGCAAAAACTCACCTCTCCCCGCTCCCACGTGACCTCGTCTGGCCAATGACAGCGCTCAGAGCCGCTCTGGTATGCGCGTCCAAAGCCGCTTGGACGCGCATACCAGAGCGCTGTCATTGGCTGCGTCTCTCGCTTCCCTCTAACAGGGAGCGCGCCTGCGCCGGCCATTCATAAAACGGCCGGCGCGGGAGCGCGCCCTGCTAGAGGGAAGCGAGAGACGCGGCCGTGTCTCGCGCATGCGCCGTTGGATCGCCGGTAAGGTAAGGATTGTGGGCCTCCTGGGGGGTTCCTCCCCGCGGGACATCCCGATTTCGGATGCCCCGCGGGGAGGGATCTGATCGGTCCGGGAATCTTATAGATTCCCGGGCCGTTTCCCCTGGGTGTTGGTCCACTTTAATGCTTTTTCTCATGACGTTAGCCATGTAGGACCACTTTGTAATAGGATTTTTTAAGTTTGCATTTGTAAATGAAGGTCCGGTTGAAGTCACCCTCTCCATTTTAGAGAAACTCAGGACTTCCAGTGGCCTTTCTCCCTGGACATCTCCGTTGGTTCCGTAATAAAACAACCCAGACCTCCCTCATAGCCGTAGCAGATGGGTTCTGAAAGAATGGGAAGACCTGAGGGCAGCAAGAGGCAAAGATCTCCTCTCTGGCACCACTTGGTGCACATTGGAATCTTAATGGCGTAACAATAAGCTAGATAGGTGGAACCTATTATTGTTTCAGCACTATCTACAATCACTTGGCCCAGAGATTTGCCCAGAGAGCTGACACCCTTTAAGGTGATTATAGCAGATAGCGGAGCCCCAACTAAGACGACTTCCCAAATATATTGGATGCCAGTCACACGGGATGAGGGCAAACCAAGGTTCTGTAGAAAATGGGAATTAGACATAGAAAAATAAGTGGGAAAAGATTTTTATTTTGACCCATAAGGCCTCTATCTCCAAAATAACACAGGAAACCAGATACAAATACCTCTTGCGGTGGTATTACACACCTGAGAGGCTGCACAGCACGTTTCCACAATCTTCCCCTAACTGCTGGAGATGTGGCGGGGATGGGTCCTTTCTCCTCAGTTTCTAGAATTGCCCCAAAAATACAATTCTGTGATTACTCACCTGTAGAATTGTTATTATGAGTATACAGAACATCCTGCTCCATATAAGAATCATTACACTTGGGTATTACTCCGCCAGATGGCGCTGGACTGCAGAGACCGCTAAATTGGCTCCTCCCGAACCCTCAAATACCCGGGACCTCCCACAAATCCCCAGCATTGAAAAGCAGTTAACGAGAAGCCAGGAGAAAGAAAACAGAACCAACTACCGGTAGTAACTATAACAATGATAACAATCACCATACAGGATAATGCAAAAGGGTGGGGTGGAGCAGGGCATACTGTATACTCATAATAACAATTCTACAGGTAAGTAATCACAGAATTGTATTATTCTTAGTATACAGTACGTCCTGCTCCAGATAAGAATCATTACACTTGGGATATCCAATAGTAGTGTCCATAAAGTAGGGTGGGATCCCCAAAGGTAACAGCAGACAGGTCATACCACTGCCGCCTGCAGAACCTTGCGGCCAAAAGCAGCATCAGCTGAGGCCCTAACATCAACCTTGTAAAACTTAGAAAAGGTATGAACAGAAGACCAAGTAGCGGCCTTGCAAACTTGTTCAACAGAAGCCTGGTGCTGAAAAGCCCAAGAGGTACCAATAGCACGAGTGGAATGAGCGGTAAGGTGGAAGGGAGGATTCTTCCCTTTAGCAGAGTAGGCCTGAATCACAGCCTGACGGATCCATTTGCTGATAGTAGATTTAGAAGGAGCCAAACCCTTCCTGGGACCAGAAGGGACCACAAAAAGGGCATCAGTTTTTCTGAATGGTGCAGTAGCCACCAGATAGTACTTCAGACACCTAACCGCATCCAAGGAATGCAAGACCCTCTCCTTAGCATTACTAGGATTAGGGCACAAGGAAAGAAGAACAATGTCCTGGTTCAGATGAAAGGCAGACACAACCTTAGGCAGAAAATCTGGCTTGAAGCGAAACACCACCTTGTCCTGGTGTCTCTCAAAGTAGGGGGGCTGAATGGAAAGCGCCGCCAATTCAAACATACGCCTAACAAAGGTGATAGCCACCAGAGAGACAACTTTGAGAGTAAGAATGGCCAGGGCAGCCTCCTGCACAGGTTCAAAGGGAGCACCCTGCAAGGCAGACAAGACCAAGTTCAAATCCCAAACAGGCAACATAGGCTTACGTGGGGGACGCACATGAGTAACCCCCTGGAAAAAAGTCCTGATCAGAGAATGCTGGGCAAAGGACCTCTGGAAGAAAACAGCCAGGGCAGATACATGACCCTTCAGAGTACTGAGTTGGAGCCCCAGCTCCAACCCATGCTGCAGGAACTCCAGGATCCTGAGAATAGAGAACACACGACAGGGAAGAGACCTAGACTCACACCAGTCAATGTAGGCATGCCAAACCCTATAGTTGATACCCTTATCATGGTATCAACAACAGAGGTAGACAGTCCCTTCTCCATCAAGATGGAGGTTTCAGCAGCCAGGCGATCAAAGCCAGAGTTTGTAAATTGGGATGGCGTAAGTGACCCGGAGTGAGCAGGTCTGGCACCCTGGGCAGAGCGTACTGATCTACTGACAGCTGCACTACGTCTGCGAACCACACTCTTCTTGGCCACCTGGGGGCCACCAGGATTGCTGGCACCCCCTCCTGAGCTATCTTGCGCAGAACCCTGCCCAACAGGGGGAATGGGGGAAAGACATACAGGTCCTGCCATGACTTTGCTAGGGCATCCGTGGCCAAGGCCAGAGGATCCTGGGACAGGGAGACAAAGGCTTGTGATTGTGACGGGACGCAAACAGATCCACATCTGGTTGGCCCCAACGGTGACACAGAGATTGAAACACCCTGCCGCAGAGGGACCATTCTCCCAGACGAGAGGTCCCCCTGCTCAGAGAGTCTGCCTGCAGATTCTCCACCCCCGGAATGTAAACAGCTGATATGCAGGGAACATTGTTCTCCGCCCATGCCAGGATCAGAGACAATTCCTTGAGGGCCCCCTTGCTCCGGGTCCCTCCCTGATGATCGATGTAGGCAACCGCCGTCTGGTTGTCCGAGCGCACCTGAACAGGCCGGCCTCGAAGGTGTTGGATCAAGTGAGCCAGAACCAACCTGATTGCCCTCAGTTCCAGAATGTTGATAAGTGTGTGGGCCTCCTGAGGGCCCCACCGCCCTTGGAACGGCAGGGACTTCCAGAACCCCCCCCCCCACCAACCTGTCAGACTGGCATCCGTGGTGACCGTTTCCCAGCAGGGGGCCAGAAAGGATCTGCCCACCAACAGGTTCCTGGAGTCCAGCCACCACGAGAGGGACCGCCTGACTAGGGGGGACAGCACAAGGACCTGGTCCAGGGACGCAGGATCCTTGTCCCATACTGACAAGAGGTGCATTTGCAGAGGCCTCATGTGAAACTGGGCATAAGGGACCGCCTCGAAAGCACGACACCATCAGGCCAACCAGCTGCATTCCCTGCCTGATGGAGGGATGAGGGCAAGATAGCAGGAACTGAACTGAATTCATTCCCAGGATGGGTGTCACCAAGGAGGGAGACAGGGAAGATTTGGGATGGTTGATCACCCAGCCAAATGACTCCAGAGTGAACCTGAGGAACCTTTGATGACCTAGAAAAACAGGAATATGAAGGTGAGCATCCTTGATGTCCACAGAGGTCATGAAGTCCCCTGGACGCAGGGAACTGATGGCAGAGCGCCAAGTTTCCATGCAAAAGCGCCTGCATCTGACAAATTTGTTGAGGATCTTCAAGTCCAGGATGGGCCTGACTGACATCTCTTTTGGGCACGGTGAAAAGGTTGGAATAGAAACCCTTGCCCCTTTCTCGTAAGGGGACCTGACAGATGACCCCCAACTCCAGAAGGCTTTGCGCCGCCAGAACTAGAGCATGAGCTGACATAGGGTCCTGAGAGATCCGGGATCTGATGAATCTTGGGGGCGGCAAGGCAGCAAACTCCAATCTTGTAACCGGTGGACACTACCTCCTGAATCCACCGGTCTGAGACATGAAGCCTCCAGACGTGAGAAAAATGATGAAGCCGTCCCCCCCACCCGGATGGGTGAGGGCGCCCCTTCTTGCCTGAGGGGGCTTGGGAGAAGACTTAGGCTTGGAGCCCCAGGATGAGCCAGGGTGTCCACGTCCTCTGCCCCTACCCGAGAAATCTCCTCGGGCCCTGGTAAGGGAGACCCCCCTCCCCTGTCTGGCTCCACGGTAGGGGGAAGAAAAGGAACCCTGTCCCCGAAAGGGCCGAGACTGCCGCATGCGCTGGGGTAACCTGCCTCCCTTAGCAAACAGGTCCAGGCGGTCCCCAAACAGGTGTAGCCCTTTGAAGGGAAACCCAGTGAGAGCTTTCTTGGCAGCGTTGTCAGCAGCCCACTGGCGCAGCCAAACCGAGCGGCGTATATCCACCACAAGGGCAGAGGTTCTGCCACACATCCTAATGGTATCATCCAAGGCAGAGAGGACATAAGTCACAAAAACCTCACAACGAGAGAGTGCATTAAACTCCTCACTAGACACATCATCAGGAGCACCATCTAGGACACTTCTAAGCAGGGTCCTAATAGCCACAGCCGTAATGGCAGAGGCACAGACCGGGCGCAGCACCGTCCCCACACAGGCAAAGGCATGGGACGCCAGCTGATCAATACGCCGGTCCTCACCGTCCCGCAGCGTAGTAGAGTCAGGGGAATGCATGACAGAGGTGTTAGATAACCCTAGGCCCGGGGCATCCACCTCTGGATGGGATGACCAACGCTTCACTACATCAGCAGGAAAGGGATACCTCTTATCCCAATTATTATTATTAGGGTCTCCGGGAAGCCTGATGGGACGCTCCCATTCCTTGAGCACGAGATTATTAAAATGGGCTTGCTCAGGAAACTCTAAACGTGGCTTAGCAGTATGAAACAATTCCCCCTGATGCCTGGGGGCCGCAACCGGGGGAGAGATAGACAGTACCTCAAAAATCTGAGCCAACAGCCTATCAGTATCATCTGGGGCCCAGGGGTCAGAGCCAGAATCATCATGACCCCTGGGCCTCTCATCAGTTGACTCCGAGTCAGAGAATAACTCCCCTTCTTCCAAAGGGGTATAACCAGACAGTTCCAAGAACTCATCAGCCTCCATAGGGAAAAGGGTGACATCAGGCGTCAAGTGCCGCTTCTTAGCAGAGACCTTACGTGCCAAGATATTAGCAAGCAACTTCTCAACACTAGCCAGTCTGGAAGACACATCAGGCTGAGAATCCCCACTGGTATGCAACTCAATGGGAGTCAAATTTAAGCTTGGGGGAGTAGGTGACGCCATACGAGGCACAGGCCCAGTTACTGGTTACAGGCTGCAGCGCAAGCACCTGCTGGGCACAAGGTATACAAACCCACACATCGTTAGCACTAGTAGGGGACACCTCACAAGCTACACACAGCCGGGCTTGTCCCGAAGGAACCCCGAGCACATTATCCTGAGACACCTCCATATGGTGATTATAGCGGCACAATAGGCCGATAGGGATTCGCGCTATAAAAGCTCCAATAGCCCGCTAGGGAAGTGGGAGTAATTTACACACTAGGCCTCACAAGTTTAATAACTAAATAGAGGGAGTAGGGCTGGGAGAAACTAATAGAGTTCGACCCGTCTGAAAGAAATAAGCGAAGAGAACCCCATAAGTGACATGTATAATGACAGAGAGTAAATAAAGCCGCCCGCGAGGGCACTCATGGACCGCGGTAGGTAGATGCCAGCCACGCAGCAGCCGAATCCAGAGAAAAATGGCGCCGGGTATACCTCGAGGGGCGGGCGGCGGAGACAGTGACGCGGAACGCGCCATCCACGGGCCCCGCCCCCCCTAAGAGCGAGAAGCAGCACACGTGACAAGCAGCCAATAACAGCGCACCAGCGTCTGAGGTAATGCCGCCGCCAACCGCAAAGCACAGTGGAAGCGCGCACGGCGGTGGCATATTCAAAAACGCAACCAGTGCAACCAAGTCAGCGCGGAGACTGACACCAACCAGAAGCACATAATAGAGTGAAGCACCAAGGCATATATATATACACACACACACCCCGAGAGCTACAAGGGAGAGCGAGGGAGGGCAGCGGCCACTTAACATAGGGCTCACCGATAGACAGGGGCAAGGGGCAATAGGGCGGGAGGGGCATCCTATAGAGGCTCACCATATGCCTATACCGCCTACCCTTTGGTGGGGGCATGCGGTGGAGCAGCGATCCTAAGCACCTGACAGCGGTGCTGCCTACCATCACCCAGACCAGCGCAGCCAAGGCTGGGAGGCACATTAAAAAAGGAATGGGTGGGAATAGTCCTACAGATGAGGGGAAGAACTTTAACCTGCGCCTTGAAAGTACCTGGACTGGCAGCTCTCTCAGCTTCTTGGTTGAGTGAAAAGCCTGAAACAGGAGACCTGCTTCACCTGAATGAATGGTTAGTCATTTGAGTGTCCTAACCTGTTGGACAAACACTTCTCCTTGAACATAAATACAAACCAGAACCTGTTCACTAACAAAATCAGAGAGGTTTGTTTATAATCCAGTAGAAATGTTACAGAAATGAGGGGACTAAATCTCCTGTCTTGCTGGCCTCCTAATATGTTCAGGCCTTTACTAAAAGGTTGCTCAGGTAGGAAATAATGGTTTTCTGCCAGGGTAGCACTATAATTACAGCCAATAATTTGAAGACCCCAGGGCCACAAATCGGTGGCCACAAAATGCCCTAATACAAACTGCAGACTACTTCTAGTGAGCCTGGGGGATACCCTGTTTCCCCAAAAATAACACAGATGTTATATGAATTTTTTGCTCTGAAAACCCCAGTTAGTCTTACTGTAACATTATTTCCAATAGTCCTCTAGGACCAGGGCTAGCCAGTCACGTTCTCTCAGGAAACACAAGCTGAGAGAGTATTAAATCCCCTGCCTCTTCCCCTCAGCCCTCAGTGTTTTAGGCAATTATACAGGAATAATCTAAGAACCAAGGGGAAAAAGACAGCCGTGAAAAGTAAAACCTGTGCAACCAAGCCAGAATAGACATAAAAAAAATGGTGTGGGGTGTAAAACGCCTGGAGGACTGTTGGAAATACTATTCGTAAGACTAACTGGGGTTTTCCCCAGGTGTTCCCCAGGACAGCTAACCACAGAAGGCAAGCAAACACACAGCGTCCTGCCACAGGGTGGGCAAACTGCCTGAAGAACCCTTTTTCCAAAATTCTGCTGGTCATGATTCCACAAGTCCACCTTGAAGTGCCTCAGGAAGGTATGTGACAAAGACCAGGTGGTGGTCTTACATATTTCCTCCAGTGAGATGCCACAATTAGAGAAGCTGACACTGCCCTAGTGGAATGAGATCTAATACCTAAGAGGGGCGGGACAGCCATTGCTAGATAGACCAGAGCTATAGCATCTCTGATCCATCTCACTATAAAAGCCTGGAACCTCTTGTTCCCCCCACCCCAGGAGACCAGTTTTCTGGCATCTAGGAGCTCTTAGGACCTGTCCTCCTTATCTGACTAAGCTGGCTTTACTACCAGCAACATGACTTCCTGTGACCTGTGATATTTTGAGGTCATTTTATTTTATAATTGAGCTGGTCTTAAAAGAAGTCTGTCTGGTTACTTGAGGAGGAGACAGGGTATGCAGGTCACTAACCTGCCGCTCACATATTATCTTTAAGGATAGCATCTTTAATGTTGCGTCCTTTATGGGTTCAAATGGGTGTAAAGTTAGTCCTTGAAGAACTAATCACAAATCCCAGCTGGGAAATATTTTGGCTTTAAAGGGTTGTTTCATAGAAAAGTCTACGAAAAATCTATCCACCAAAGGATTGTCTCTAAGACAAGGCTAGGCCTAACTCATAACCTTCCTGAAGAAAATCTAAAACAGAAGATACTTCCATTACTACTACATCACTACCATTCTGCTTTCCAACAGGGTGGAAATAACTTTATGGGATAACCCCTCTTTTCTTAGTAAGCCCCATTCAGGGTCCACACTGCTAATTTTAGGGAATGGACCTGTGGATGGAGAATTGGACCCTGGTAAATGACATCTGAAAACTCCAGTAGAAGCCATTGGGGGTTCTATAGACATACGGGACACAGGGGAAAACCATGGTCTGTAAGTGTCCATGATTGGGTGATTGGGGGGGGGGGGGCTGTCACCAGCACACCCTACTGAGGTAAGTGTCACTGATTGGGGGACAGCAGCCCTTGTCCTTTCGCAGTTACAGTAGTCTCCCTGATTGGGGGGGGGGGCAGCTTCCCCACCCCTCCACTGTGTCCATGGTAGCCCAGCCGTGCCTGTTCCTCCTCTGCTACGATAGTCTCCCCAATTGGGGTGGTGGGCCACGGCAGCCTTGTCACCCCCATCCCTCTGTAACTAGAGCTTATTTTCTTGGTAGGGCTTATATTCTAAAGCATTTGTAAACATGCTATAAAATACCACTAGGGCATATTTACGGAATAGGAAGACTGTAGGAAGTAGATCTGCTTGATGTCCACAATAGTCAAATAATTCATACCTTTCCAGGGTGGCCAAAAAGGATTTCATCTAAAGTGCAGAATTGGGCCACAATTGTACAACTGCTAACACAGGCCTCTTTGAAAGAACAGACTAATAGACTTTAGTCCTCCTTGATTTAACGGAATGGAAGTTTGTAGACTCCTAAAAATGTACACCCTAATTGTTGCCCCTACCAGCTACACAACCAGTTTCCTCCTCCCCCATGGGCATATCTGTGCTTTATAATGGCCAGCATATAAAGAATCAGTGCTCCCAACCATATGATTTGCACATTGCCCCATAACCTTACGACAACAAGCAGTGTTGCTCAGTTTCTCAAATGATTGTCTGCTAAAAGTACATGGCATTAAAAACAAAAACTTTTACTTTTTTTAACATAGTTAAAGTGATTTTCTTTACAATGCTGCTAGAAAAAACATGTAGCTGCAGCTCGTTCTACAAAGCTTTTTCAAAGTCTCTGTGTCTTTCATCTCTTGCTGCAAAGTGTGTTGTTCCTATAAGTGCAGTGGGGGGGGGGCATTTCAACTTTTCTTTTCAGTAAAGACATGTACAAGAAAATGATGCATTTAGCTGTAGTAGAGCAACGCAACCTTTTCTATAGAGGACATTAAAATCAATGCAATGATCAAATTTCTGCAAGAGACAGGACACAACGGAAAAAACAGACAATTCTACAGCTGGGTCTGAATATTGCACACCAGCTATACCACTGCTTAACTGTTACTGATCTAAAACAATTGAAATAAACTACTTTAGAATCACAAATCATAATGCGTCTTAAAGGACAGCTGTAGGCTACTATACACATACACATAATATAGTTACAGTAGTCCAATTACCATATGTACTTTGTTCCAAAAACTTGGGTAGAAGGAATCCCTGCTCCGAGTACCATATGGGCAGTACTGTGTTAGCCAGGACCTCGGAAGGAAGAGATTTAGGGATATAAATTACTGAAAGCTGCAAGATGAGTGGACAGTGTAACCAGGCAGTGGGAAAAGCAAGCAGGATGACCGGCTGCATAGCTCGAGGCATCACCAGTAGGAAGAGGGAGGTTGTGATGCCACTGTATAGAGCCCTGGTAAGGCCACAGTTAGAATACTGTGTGCAGCTCTGGAGACCTTATCTGCAAAAAGACATTATTCAAATAGAACTGGTCCAAAGGCGGGCAACAAAAATGGTGGAAGGGCTTAAGCTTAAAAGACTTAAAGAACTTAATTTGTATAGTCTGGAGGAAAGAAGGGAGAGAGGGGACATGACTGAGACCTTTAAATGGGTGAAAGAATTCAATAAGGTTCAGGAGGGAAGTGTTTTTAAGAAGAAACTTGATGGAACAAGGGGGCACAATCTGAAGCTAGTCGGGGGGAAAATCAGGAGCAATGTTAGAAAATATTATTTTACAGAAAGAGTAGTAGATGCTTGGAACAAACTTCCAGCAGAGGTAGTAGAAAAAATAGACAGTGAATTTAAACATGCCTGTGATAAGCACACATCTATCCTAAGATAAAGAGTGCATACACTATACATATAAGGGCCAACCTTCTATGTTTCTAACTTTTGTGCTGTCCATGCATAGCCCTCAGCCAGATGCTACTAGAGGTCAAGCCATGCTAATTTTAATGCGAGTCAATAATTAAAAAAGACCCCCCACACACACACTTAACGTGGACCAAAACCCACGGAGATCAGCCCAAAAATCTAAGATTCCTGGGCCGATAGATTCCCCCCAGGGCATCCAGAACCAGAAAGCCCCTCTGTGTGAAACCCCCAGGTCGCCCTTACACTTACCTTCTTTCCCGGTCCAACGGCGCAAGCACGAGCCATGGCCGCATCCCCGCTATTCCTCTAGCAGGGCACGTGCACACGCCAAGAGGCTTAGACGACGTGACGTCAGCAGCTCCGAGCTCGCTGATTGGACGACCAGCCCTGTATGCTCTGAAGGACTGGGAAGAGGTGAGTTGGTTTCAGCGACCTGGAGGGTTTCACAATGCATAGCACCCCAATCGGGGGTGCCCTGGGGGCAAGGACCAAAACCCAGGATATTCAAAATCCTGGGTTTTGGTCCACTTTAATGCAGAGGAGTAACTAGGCTTTCTGGCACCCAAGGCAAATTGATTAATGGTTACTGATCTAAAACAATTGAAACAAACTACTGTAGAATCTCAAACCATAATTAATCTTAAAGGACAGCTGTAGGCAACTATACACTTAATATCATTACAGTAGTCCAACTACCATCTGTACTTTGTTCAAAAAGTTTTTTTGCTGCTCATGCTTAGTCCATAGCCAGATGCTACAAGAAGTCCAGCAATGCTAATTTAAAGGCAATTATTAAAAAGCTACAGTAACAATATGATGGATCATCAACATTAAAAAAGGAAACTAAAAAGGAACCAGAAAACTTTGGGGGCTATACAGGGGGTTATGGAAGTGTAGATTTTTAGCCCTACTTTGCCTCCCTTTTGGCACAATCAAAGCCAGACAGAGCTCTATGTCAAAAAGAAAACCGAATCCAAACCTTAAAGCGATTGGCAAGTCAAAAATTAAAAAATAAATATCAATAAAAATCACTTCCTTATTGAGCTGTCCCTCCCCCTGCTAACCTGGTCCTTCAATCAACCTTCAGTGGACAGAGAACGGAAACACCCCCCTCTCCCTCTCCAGACATCCTGATTGCCTGCCTCTCACTGCAGCTATGAAACCCTGTAAACTGGTTACACTGTTCTGGTAGGCTGGAGACGCTTTTAGCCTGCAGCTTCTCTGACCCCCTTTTCTATTTTTTTTTCCATGCTGCCACCAAGCATGCCGCATTGCTCGAGGTACTTGGGCAGAGAGGCCAGCAAAGACGCTTGTCAGCTGGTTTACTGGCACCCATCATATATACTCCTCATATATACAGCTCTCCATAAGGATATATGTAAAGGTGATGCTGCCTGTCACAGCATGCTCCAGGCAACAGGGAGCTAAGATATAAAAATAAACCAAACCAGAAACAAGGGAAATAATAGATTGCTGCAACTGGGGAAAAAACTAAGTATTTTTTCCACTTGAAAACTAATTCCGTCGAATACTTCCAGATGCTAAAGTCTTGAAGAAACAGATTGGAACAGCAGGGTTTCCAAGAGACTAATGCTGTTTACACATAAAAATTGTGTTTGCGAGACAGCTATTAACAGCTTTATTTTTTTATTTTTTTAACTGTAGAAAACAACTTTCACCCCTGTATCTTAACGGTTTAGTCTTTTGCAATAAGAAACAGTTAAATGAAATGAATAAAGCCCATCTATAGCTCTAGGTGTAACGGCCAACATAATGGCTCCTGTACGGCAGCTATGGACCCAGGGGAAGGGTGACACAGGCGTACCCTTTAAATGAGTGAAGGAGCCGATTGTGAAGCATAGATCTTATCTTCGTAGACTGGATAGAACACCCCGAGATCTTTTAATACAGCCCAACTGCAGCCAAGACTTGTTGTCATATTTGGATGGAATGGAAAATAGTTGGAAACAATTGCTAATTAGAGATTAGGGGGATATTTTTTGGATGTTAGAGTTCTCTATCCAAATTGGCAAGTATTCAAAAAAGCTGGGAGATCCCTCCCTTTCAACACACAAAATAGAATTTTTAAAGCTGGCCTTGCTACTATTGTTTAATCTAAGGCACAGTCATAAAGCTAGGTTGTGAATATTAAACAGGTTGTGGTTGGCAATCTTCCAGTCAATTTTTACTGGAGGGCCACTTTAACAACAAAGCCTCTGGGTTATTGTCCAGAAGGCAATATATTACAATTATGTTGAAGCACACTGGTTATAATTATTCACAGAAATAGGAAATCTATAAGGAAACTATTAGAAGGGGTTCAGTAAATCCAAAATCCGCCCACTCAATTCGCATCAACAACCGTAAATCAAAAAAAGTGGAGAAACGAACACCCATAACACCAAACTATACATCCAAGAATGTAACTTAAAGCTGAAAGTATGTTACAATAAATACAGAAGACAACAGCACTGACAGCATATCAAATACAAGAAGTGACAAAAATTACCGCTACATGGCGTGGTAAACAAGTTCCAGCACTTAGTCGGTAGTACCCCTAGTGAAATATGTCCATGGGAAGTTGAATAAACAAGTCCATAATTATGTATCAAACAAGAAGCATAAGAGTCCCAATGGAGTAGTAGGAGTAGTTATTGAGCGCATCACTGTTCAGTGCGTAGAGATGTCAGATAAGAGACAATTTGCAGGAAGATGTTAAATAGAGCTAACTGCAACACAGGAGGATAATATGCAGAACCTTTATCAAGAGGGACCACTTCCTCTTGATAAAGGTCGTTTTACCGAAACTTCGAACAGTGAGGCCCACGTTAACTACTTCTACTACTCCAATGGGACTCTTATGCTTCTTGTTTGCTACATAATTATGGACTTGTGTATTCTACTTCCCATGGACACATTTCACTCAAGGTACATCGACTAGGTGCTGGAACTTCTTTACCATGCCACCTAGCGGCCATGTTTGTCACTTCTTGTATTTGATATGATTTCAATGCTATTGTCTTCTGTATTTATTGTAATATATTTCCAGCATTAAATTACATTCTTGGATGTATAGTTTTGTATTATGGGTGTGTGTTTCTCCACTCTTTTTGATTTATAGTCCGGCAAGGCCAAATCTCTTCAGAAGAAGCACCTGGGAGGTGGGTGGATCAATGTATTCCATAAGAAGATTCCCCTTCCTTTTGCACCCACTACCAAAATGTTGCACAAATTAAATTTGCCCTGCCAGTCCTGTAAAAGAACGTTTGTGCCAGCAAAACCAGCTCTAAAAAGGAAAGAAACCCCACACAAGGAACAAGAAGCTACTCAGAATTTCCCTCAGAAACTAGGATTGTTTGGGATCCAGCCATTCCAAACAGCCCTAACAAAATAGCAACTCCTCTGCCAGCCTAAAAGTGCAAAGGGAAGTCCTTCCCCGGCTGAGTGCCTCAAACCTGTTTTTTTTTTACTAAAGTCTTTTCTCAATATTCATAACAACACAAACTGCATGCAGTTGGCCATTTTGCTCCCTGTCTGAGCAGCCCCAACACCTGGTGCTTTCCAGCAATGATACATTCAGTTACAGTACACACAGCTCAGCAATGGTGAGCACTTCAACCGTACTGCAATTATTGACAGTTTAGTTGTCAATGAATTAATTAGCATATGGCTGCCATTCACCATAATACTAGTTCCTGTTCGTGTTTTATCAATATCGGGCAAATTTTCTTCATCTGACCGGTGAACCGATCCCTTTTCATTCAGCTCCTCTACAGCGATTACAAAAACACTTCTAGTATCTGCTGAACAATTAGAGAGTCTACAAGACTCCAGGGCCGGTGGTCTCCCTCTTTGAGGGGCACCTCAATTTGGTATACAGCGATGTGTGAGATCAATGTAAAATCAACTTGGCAGTAGGATTTCATAGGGACCCCATGACACTAGTTATCCTCTACCACACATAAGTGTAATAAGGAACCATGAGGCCTATTTGCATAAATAAATGGACACCCAAAGGAGATAAAAGTTTGCCAGACCAGAAAACAAGCAGCCAGTCTGGAGTCAATCAGTGATGTAAAATATTTGAGAGGGATCAATTCCATTCAGATGTTGTGGGACAGCAGGGAGATTCTATACTATTGAACAGCATGTGGGCAGCCATCTTGTCTCAATTCTGACAGGTCTGCTTGTAAAAAAAAACCCTGTTAGACTTACCAATAACAGCATTTTCAAGAATACTTCAGCATGGCCCCATGGAGAATTCTTTGTAATATGTGGTCATGCTGAAGAATGATTTGGAAAAACCCGTTAGACTTACCGGTAATGGTTTTTTCAAGAATACTTCAGCATGACCACATATTACAAAAAACTCTCCATGTGGTCATGCTGAAGTATGATTTGGAAAAACCCAGTCCTACAAAATTACCCTAAATGATGCTTTATTTCTAACCAGAAGTATAAAGCCATCAGCTGTAATGACTCCTAAAACATTGTAAACAACTCTACGGCAGCAGAGGCATTTTCAGAGATCTTATATTTCCCACACCCTGTACATACAGATTGCTCACATTAAAAATCATCCTACCTGCATCTACTGCATGTTATGAGCCTTTAAACATCCAAGATGGCGGCTCATGGAGCATGAGCATCCTGCAAACAGAAGTGTCTTCTGACTATGCCGCTCTGCATTCTGGGATTGCTGTCCTTTCCATGACCCAGCTCTGCTCTGTCTGTGCAAAGCACAGCTATAACACCACCTCCTGTACTTTATTCCGCTCTCCTCTCCTCAGTATGTGTGATTCTTCTGAGTCAAGATGGCGGTGCCCGTATCCTAGAGTCCTGAACAGAGTTGCAGCCCGGTGGGGGAAAGAATAATAAGGGACTAAAAACTTTAAATATATTAATGTTAAACAATTCCCCAGCATCTAACGGTTTGGGCTTTTCATTAAATCATGCTGAAGGTCCAGTTTAATGAGAACCTACAATCATTTTTTCCTAACAGTGATGACCTTTAACAGCTAAACACATTCCATCAGTAAACATGATTCTGCATGTAGTATTATACCTCTTATTTGTAGAGATGAAAATCAATTGGAGAAATCTTTGACCTACCTGACGTTGTCCTGTTTATGTAGATGGGTATTTATCTCTCAGGCTTTTTCCTCTGAGGATGGTTGGCTTTAGCTTCCTAGTATTAGCTTTTTCCTCCATTTAGCTCACATCTTGCATTGGATAAATGCATTAGCACATGACCTCCTCTAGAGGGCGGCAGTGTACTACATGAGGCACTGGGTATACACGGGAAGCAATTGCCTTATGCAGTTTATAAAAGCTAATAAAAGCTAACTAATCTATCAAAGTGGTTGAGGCAGTAATCATAGCAAAAGCCGAGGAACTACGTGCACAGATTATTATAGTTACATTTACAAGGAAGGTTCGCCAGGGAAATCAGGAACACACAGTGTGGCCAGAATGTTCCATGTTACTTGTTTTATTAGACACAAGGCCCTTTATATTAACCTTGCAGCTACACAGCAGCTAATCATATATTACTTATTAGCTACAACTAAAAAAAAATACAATTCGGTGATTACTCACCTGTAGAATTGGTATTATAAGTATAAAGCACGTCCTGTTCCAGAATATTCCTTACACATGGGTAATACATCCACAAGATGGCGCTGGACTGCAGAAAACAACTTGTGGCTCCTCCCTGCCCTATATAAGTCAGGGACCTCCCACAAATTCCCCTGTATTGACAAGCAGTTACACAAGAAGCCGGGAGAACAATAATAACAAAAATCCAAAAGGAACATTTGAACAATCACCATACAGAGGTAACTAGAAAAAAGATAACAAGGGTGGGATGGAACAGGACGTGCTGTATACTTTAATACCAATTCTACAGGTGAGTAATCACAGAATTGTATTATTCCAAGTATACAGCACGTCCTGTTCCAGAATATTCATTACACATGGGACATCCAATAGCAGTGTCCGTAAGGTAGGGTGGGATCCCCAAAAGTAACAGCGGGCAGATTAGACCACTGCCGCCTGTAGAACTTTGCGACCAAAAGCAGCATCAGCTGAGGCCCTAACTTCAACCTTGTAAAACTTAGAAAAAGTGTAAACAGAAGACCAAGTAGCGGCCTTACAAACTTGTTCAACAGAAGCTTGGTGCTGAAAAGCCCAAGAGGCACCAACAGCACGAGTAGAATGAGCAGTAAGGCGAAAGGGAGGTTCCTTCCCCTTAGCAGAATAGGCTTGAACCACAGCCTGACGGATCCACTTGCTGATAGTGGAGCCAAACCCTTCTTAGGCCCAGAAGGGAGAACAAAAAGAGCATCAGTCTTTCTGAAGGATTCAGTAGCCACCAAATAGAACTTCAAGGTCCTGACCACATCCAGAGAATGTAAGACCCGCTCCTTAGGGTTACTATGATTAGGACACAGAGAAGGCAAAACAATGTCCTGATTGAGATGAAAAGCAGACACAACCTTAGGCAGAAAATCTGGCTTAAAACGAAACACCACCTTGTCCTGGTGTCTCTCAAAGTAAGGAGGTTTGATGGAAAGCGCCGCCACTCAGAAACACGCCTAACAGAAGTGGTTGTCCGAGCGGATCTGAACCGCCAGACCCCGAAGGTGTGGAGTAAACTGGGCGAGAACCAGTCTTATCGCCCTCAGTTCCAAAATGTTGATAGGGGTATGAGCCTCCTGAGGGCCCCACTGACCCTGGAACTTCAAGGATTGCCAGAAGCCCCCCCCCCAACCTGTCAGACTGGCATCTGTGGTGACAGTCTCCCAGCAAGGGGCCAGAAAGGATCTGCCCATCAACAGGTTCCTTGAATACAGCCACCACAAAAGAGACCACCTGGCCAGAGGGGACAGAACAAACACCCGATCCAGGGACACAGGATCCCGATCCCATACTGACAAGAGGTGAAGTTGGAGAGGTCTCATGTGAAACTGAGCGTATGGAACCACCTCGAAGAAAGACACCATCAGGCCCACCAGCTGCATCCCCTGCCTAATGGAGGGATGAGGGCAAGACAGAAGAAGCCTGGCCTGAGCTTGAAGACTCTCCAATTTCTGCTAAGGGAGAAGAATCTTGACCTGAGATGTATCCAGAGTCATGCCCAGAAAGGACCTCACCAGTGACGGGGACAGGGAAGACTTGGGATGGTTGATCACCCAGCCGAAGGACTCCAGTGTGGACACCACCAGCTGGGTATCCAGCTTGGCCTGCTGGAATGACTGAGATGTGACGAGAAATCGTCCAAGTAAGGAAGGATGCGAATGCCCTGAGATCTCAGCAGAGCCATTACGCCCGCCAGCAACTTGGTGAATACCCTGGGAGCTGAGGTGATACCGAAGGGCAAGGCCACAAATTGATAGTGCTGATCCTCCAGAGCGAACCTGAGGAATCTCTGATGACGTGGAAAGATAGGTACATGAAGGTAAGCGTCCTTGATGTCTACAGAGGTCATGAATCGCCCGGGCGCAGAGAATTGACTGCGGAGCGCAGGGTTTCCATGCGAAAATGCTTGAATCTGACAAACTTGTTGAGACGCTTTAAATCCAGGATGGGTCTGAGGGACACGTCCTTTTTGGGGACAGTGAAAAGATTGGAATAGAAGCCTCTGCCCCGTTTCCTGAAAAGGCACCTGGCAGATGACCCCCAACTCCAGAAGGTTTTGAACAGCAAGGCACAGCCCCTGAGCTGACAGGGGGTTTTGAGCCATCCGGGATTTGATGAATCTTGGGGGTGGCCAGGCTGCAAACTCTATCTTGTAACCGGAGGACACTACCTCCTGAATCCACCGGTCTTAGACGTGAAGCCGTCCCCCCACCCGGATGGGTGAGGGCGCCCCTTCATGCCTGAGGGGGCTTGGGGGAGGACTTTGGCTTGGGACCCCAGGGGGGGGCCGGGACGGCCACGTCCTCTGCCCCTGCCCCAATGATCTCCGCGAGTCCCAGCAAAGAAGACTCCTCGACCAGTTCTGGAACCACGGAAGGAAGGGAGAAAGGCACCAGTCCCCCGAAAGAACAGGGATGGCCTCCTACGTTGAGGTAACCTACCACCCCTGGCAAACAAGTCTAGGCATTCACCAAAGAGGCACAGTCCCTTAAAGGGAAAACCAGTGAGAGCCTTCTTAGCAGCATTATCAGCTACCCACTGACGCAGCCAAACAGAGCGGCGTATAGCCACCAAAAGGGCAGAAGTCCTCCCACACATTCTAATGGCATCATCCATGGCAGACAGAACATATGCAACAAATTCATAGCAAAGTAGGAGAGATCTATACTCTTCTCCTCCCGCGTCAGCAGATGCCCCATCTAAGAGATTCTTAAGCAGCCCTTTAATAGCAATAGCTGTAATGGCAGAGGCACAAACCGTGCGCAGAGCGGTCCCCACATAGGCAAAAGCATGACAAGCCAGCTGGCCCATGCGCCGGTCCTTACCATCCCTCAGGGTAGTAGTGTCAGGAGAATGCATAACAGATGTATTTGACAGCCCCAGAATGGGCACGTCCACCTCAGGAGGACATGACCAACGCTTTATCACCTCAGCAGGAAAGGGATACCTCTTATCCCAACTCTTGGGCACCCCAGAGAGCTTGCTAGGCCGTTCCCATTCCTTGAGCACCAGATTATTAAAGTGAGTCTGCTCCAGGAACTCCAAGCGTGGTTTGACCGTATGAAAAAGCTGCTACGGAGCCACTTCAGGAGGGGAAATACAAAGCACTTCAAAAATGAGAGACAAAAGCCTGTCAGTGTCATCTGAGGACCATGGTTCTTCTCCAAAGGGAGCCCCAGTACCACCATAAATCTTAGGCTGTTCCTCAGAGAATTCCGAATCAGAGAATAATTCCCCCTCCTCAAGGGGACCATAACCAGAAATGTCAAACAATTCCTCAGCCTCAACAGGGAAGAGGGAGACAGCGGGGGATAAATGCCGCTTCTTAGCAGAAGCCTTACGTCGGGCAGAACCCCAAGCATATTATCCCCAGAAGCCTCCATATGGTGATTTGAGTGGCACAACAGGCCAGTAAGGGTTAACGCAAAAGGAGCTACCCGGGATGCCCCAAGGACCCGCTAGGGAAGTGGGAGATAGCGAGGAGAGAGGGCCGGGAGGAACCACAGTTGCTGAGGTTTTAACCCCGCCTGAAAGACCACCCCGCAGGGGTACTCACGGACAGTACAGAGCCAGCAGCGCACGCAGCCCAGGAAAGGGGAAAATGGCGCCCACAGAGACCTCGAGGGGCGGGCCGTGGAGACGCGATGCAGAAAACGTCAGCCACAGAGACCGCCCCCCCCCCCCCGAAGAGCGTGAGTCGCGCCCCACGTGATCCGGCCAGCCAATAGCGGCACCGCAGCCTCTGAAGTAATGTCGCCGCCGTCCACGGAGCGCTGTACAAGGCGTACAAGGCGAAACACAATCCAATAAAGCACATGGTTGGCTCCCCTTGAACCACCGGCCACCCCCCCCCCCCCCGAAGATCTCCCGAGGGAGAACGAGGCAAGGGAGTAACAGCAGCCCAAGTGAAAAATGTAAGGAGGGAGGGTGGAGGGGGACACCTAGGGGAAAAGGGTTAAACAGCACAGGGGGCCTGGCAAACCCATAGTGCAGGGGGGGGGGGCATCCCAAAAGTCTCACCATAAGCCTAAACCGCCTACCCTATCAGAGCAGGGACTGCGGTAGGAGCAGCGCTCCTCAGCACCTGCCCTGGTGCTGACCTACCTTCATCCGAACCTGTCAGCCGAGGCTGGGAGGCAGTGTAGTTCGGAACGGGTGGGAATATTCCTTCAGGGCCGCAGGCTGATAAGCCCCGCTCACCTGCGCACATAGAGAGCCATCTTCTATCTTCGCAGCCCAGACTGCAGATAAGAACTGGGGAATTTGTTGGAGGTCCCTGACTTATATGGGGCCGGGAGGAGCCACAAGTTGTTTTCTGCAGTCCAGGCCATCTTGTGGATGTATTACCCAGAATATTCTGGAACAGGACGTGCTGTATACTTGGAATAATATTCAGTTCACGCAGATTATCTGCCTCCCGGGAGGGGGTTTCATCATCTATACAATACAAGCTAATTTTCAGGGAGAATAAAACCCCCATCTTGAGGTCAGCCGTACACATTGTACAGATTTTTAATTCATTACTTTCCGCTTCAAAGCGCCAATCTTGTACAAAAGGAATTATTTTCTAAACCCCTGGCATGGGATTGGTTATATGACGAGAACTTGAAGTGGACCAAAACCCACAGAGATCGGCCCAGGAATCTATAAGATTCCCTCCCCCCCGGGGCACCCCGATCGGGGGGGGGGGGGGGCGCTGTGTGAAAACACCCAGGTCGCCCATAAACCCACCTTGTTCTCCAGTCCAACGGCACATGCGCGAGTCGCATCCCTGCTACCCTTGTAGCAAGACGCGTGTCCGTACCAGCATTTGTGAATGGCACACTCCCTGTAAGAGGTTGGCGGGGGCCCCCCAGACGAGCTGACGTGAGCAGCTCCGAGCGCGCTGATTGGGCAAGTGGCCGTGCATGTGCCGTAGGACCGGCAAGGGGTGAGTTTTTCGGCAACCTGGGGGGGGGTTTCACACAGAAGGGCTCCCCCCATCGGGGTGCCCCAGGGGCAAGGACCAAAACCCAGGATTATGACTATACTTTATTAGCCCGCCTAGATATTGACAGAGCCATGTCAGTACTTGCTAGATTATTCAGACTAAAGACAAAAGCATGGGTTCAGACTTGTAATGCATCATAGCATTTAAAGCCCCCAAATGTACAGATGCAGCATTCGCTGCTTGGATAAAACTTGCGATGGCTAAGGGGGAAGAGGCCCCAATATCAGAGGCTGCATGCAACACTGCAGCCTCCGGCCTCATGAGGGCAGTGTTTGAGTTTAGACCAAGGCTCCTGTACAAAGCTGAGCTTTGTACACCACCGTGCACCTTTTACCAGCAGAACGCCAGAAGTGTGGCGCCCAGTTCTAGATACCAGGGCTGCAGAAGTGAGCAAGGAAGGTAAGCAGGGAAGCCTTGTGAACCTCTAACACCCCCGATCTGAGGTCTGAAAGGAACATTTTCGAAACTGGACTTTCCGTTTAAGTAAGGAAAACATAACTAGGCGGTGCTGTTTCTGTTGTGGTGAAAAGGGGTTATCATTAATTTAAAGCGGAACAAAACCAGTGGTTTTGTACCATACCCCTGGGGATATCCTGCCGTGTCAACCCCCCCAAGTTCACCCAGTAAAACTCACCTCGCCTATATGAATGGATGGGACAGAAGCAAGCGTGCGCTGCCGCATCCCTGGCAGCATGCATTGAAAACAGTCAGAAGTCTTTGCCGAAAGGCGCATGCGTCATTAGAGCGGGAAAAGGTGAGTGTTTAGGGGCGTCCTGGGGGGGTTTCACATAGTGTAGCTCGATTTGGGATAAACTGGGGTAAAGCCAGCGGCCAGCCCTTGAGTTTTTAAGATTGCAGCTGGTGGCTTTTGTTCCGATTTAGGTCTACACTGTCCACAAGTCTGCTCAAACTCCCCCCCCCCCCCAAAAAAAATCTTCTGACCAACCCCAATTTGGCTTTTGGAAAAAAAAACAAAATCTGTTGGCCAGCAAGATGGATTTCAGGGACCAGGTGAGTATTTTGTTTATACCGATAGGTTGTTCGGGGTGAGTTCCTTATAGTTTTGGGGGCCCTTCCCTGTACCCTGGATGAGTCTAGTGTTGGGAAGTGACACCCATGCCTTCTTCCTCCCTTTGACTAGAAGTAAACTTTGCTTTAAGATGGTTCTAGTATGTCTTATCTTATATAAATAACAGATTTCATTAGTTACCATTAACTAATCTACACATATATATGTCACAGTTATATTAGAGCTATGATCAAAAACTCATGGTTAGCATTCCCCTACATCTGGTGTTCAATTTGCATTTTATGCCCTTTGTAGCAAGTTTTTTTGGGCCTTCAGTCCTTATTTTGTAACGGGTTTGGTACCCCATTTGTAGCAAGTAGTCCAGTACAGACACGTTTCGCCTTTTGGGCTTCCTCAGTGCACTGGGTATCCTGGTGGAGTTTATGGGGCGATTAGCTGAACATTTACCCTGACGCAATACAAAGGGATAATAGGTTCCTTACAGACTGGCTCCCCTCCAATCTATCCTAAACTCTGCTGCTCGCCTCATCCATCTCTCCTCTCGCTTCTCCAGTGCTACTCCCCTCTGTCAATCCCTCCACTGGTTACCTGTCTCCCATAGAGTTCAGTTCAAACTTCTAGTGCTAACCTACAAAGCTCTCTCTAACCAGGCCCCTTCCTACATTTCATCTCTGATCCAGCATTACCAACCAAAGCGCAACCTCCGCTCAGCCTCTGACATTCTCCTGTCCTCTTCCTTGGTCACTTCCTCACACTCCCGCCTTCAAGACTTCTCTCGTGCCTCCCCACTTCTCTGGAATGCACTCCCCCGCTCGATCCGCCACTCTCCGTCACTCCAAGCCTTTAAAAGCGCCCTCAAAACTCACTTCTTCAGACAAGCATATGACCTGGCCTAAGCAACTACTATAACCTTCAATGGCACATGCAGCCATACTCAAGCTCTACCACTTGTGACCCCACCCCCTTTGTCTCCACCCCCATCCTTTAGACTGTAAGCTCGCAAGGGCAGGGCACTCCTCCCTATTGTCTCCTGTGCTCACAACACTTGGTTTTAACCTGTGGCATCTAATTTTGTATTGTTCTCTGTGCTATATGTTTTACCTTGTTAGTATTCTTAACTTGTAAAGCGCTACGGAAGTTGATGGCGCTATATAAATAAACAATAATAATAATAATAATAATAGTTTGACTTTAGTTCCTCTTTTTGGTAATCTGTAATTCTGTTGAGAAGATTCAGCTTTAATTTTGGTCACTGAAAACAGAAGTACATTTAAAAAGGAACCTCCAATCAAAACTCGATCTAATAGCACGGGAGCTCCCCAGTGGGGATAACCCGCCACTCAGCACACTCATCTATTCCTCATTACTTGCTGCCCACATGACCACAAGCAGCCAATAAGTTTTGTCCACGTATATCACTTTGTAACCGCAGACAATGCCCCTTGCTATCAGAGCAAAGAGATCTCCAGTCTATTTTGACTGTATGTCCACTTTACCAAGAAATCCACCAGGATCATCAGGACTGAAACACATATATTAGAGGGTTTCGGTGCCAGCGACCCCTCAATAGCAGAGCTGACATGGATAGCGCTATGTTTCTACATCCACCATGGACAGCAACAATGTAACAATAAAGGCATTGGGCAAGGCTAGAAACAAAGAGGCGGCTATTTGTTTGTATAACAGATAAGGAGAAAATTCATTACTTACATTTGCCAAAGAAGTTACTTGCCATCCTTGCCTGCTGAATATAGACACTGGGATAAGTGGATAAGCTGCATGGTTCCTGGGGATGTTGGGTAAGCTTGAGGATGTTAAGCTGGCAGCTGCTCCTGACGGCTGGTGCAGAGAATCCACCTGCAGAAGCAAACCACAAGTATAAACATTAATGCAGGCTCTAAAAGTAATCAGAAAATGTTGGTATCTAGTAAGGTCAAATATCTAAGATGTTTTTAAATCTATGACCCGAGAGGTCACACTACACTTTTTTCCAAGAAGTAGAAATACCCCGCCAATCATCTTGGAGGAGTATTTTCAGTCACAAAAGGAATGCGCAATTTGCGGCAATTTAATAAAACAATATAGAGGTATAGGTGGTTTTAAAGTGACATTCCAGGCAAAGGGTTAATTTAGCTGCTTCCTGTTCTCCCCATGTTGGCCCATGCTGGCTAAGGGCCAAATTGAGCCAAGTGCACTGCTGGCCACATCTCTTGCTATACTGGAGCTAGGGAGTGCCCGTGCTGGCCATTCACAAATGCCTGGCGCGGGCACATACCCGACTAAATTTACAGCGGAGCACAGCCACGGCCCGCGTATGCAACTGTGGAACGGCAGTCAGGTAAGTTTTACAGGTGTTCTAGGGTGGTTTTAAACAGTGATTTGGGCTTCCTTGGCAAGTGAGGATCAGACTTATAGACTCCAGGGCAGCTTTTCCTCCACTTTAAAGCAGACCAAGAGTTAAAAAAATACAATTCTGCGAGTACTCACCTGTAGAATTAATTTTGTAGTATACAGCACGTCCTGTTTCACCAAATCCTTTACGCTTGAGATATCCGCCACAAGGTGGCGCAGTGGACTGCAGAAGAGACTTGTGGCGTCTCCCGGCCCTATAAAAGGACAGGAACATCCCACAAATTCCCAGTTAGACAAGAAGCCGGGAGAATAAGAAGGAAACCCCAACCAAACATCTGAACAAATCACCATACAGAGGTAACGAAGAATAATGATAACAAGGGAGGGGTGAAACAGGATGTGTTGTATACTACAAAATCAATTCTACAGGTGAGTACTCACAGAATTGTATTTTTCCAAGTATACAGCACGTCCTGTTTCACCAAAGTCTTTACGCTTGGGACGTCCAAAAGCAGTGTCCGTAAAGTAGGGTGGGATCCCCAAAGAACAACGGCGGACAGTTTAAACCACTGCTGCCTGAAGAAATTTTGCGGCCAAAAGCAGCATCAGCTGAGGCCCTAACATCAACCTTGTAAAACTTGGAAAAAGTATGAACAGAAGACCAAGTTGCGGCCTTACATAGAAACATAGAAGGTTGACGGCAGAAGGAGACCATACGATCCATCTAGTCTGCCCTTATGTGTATACTGTACGTACTCTTTATCTTAGGATAGATGTGTGCTTATCCCAGGCATGTTTAAATTCAGTGACTGTTGATTTTTCAACTACCTCTGCTGGAAGTTTGTTCCAAGCATCTACTACTCTTTCTGTAAAATAATATTTTCTAACATTGCTCCTGATCTTCCCCCCGACTAGCTTCAGGTTGTGCCCCCTTGTTCTATCATTAAGCAGCTTCTTAAACACTTCCCTCCTGAACCTTATTCAATCCTTTCACATATTTAAAGGTCTCAATCATGTCCCCCCTCTCCCTTCTTTCCTCCAGACTGTACAAATTAAGTTCTTTAAGTCTCTCCTGATAAGTTTTAAGTTTAAGTCCTTCCACCATTTTCGTTGCCCGCCTTTGGACACGTTCGATTTGAATAATGTCTTTTTGCAGGTAAGGTCTCCAGAACTGCACACAGTATTCTAGCTGTGGCCTTACCAGGGCTCTATGCAGCGGCATCACAACCTCCCTCTTCCTACTGGTGATGCCGAGCATCCTGCTTGCTTTTCCCACTGCCTGGCTACACTGTCCACTCATCTTGCAGCTATCAGTAATCAGTACCCCTAAATCTCTCTCCTCCGAGGTCCTGGCTAACACAGTACTGCCCATACGGTACTCAGAGCAGGGATTCCTTCTACCCAAGTGCATGATTTTACATTTAGAGACATTAAACTCTAGTTTCCACAGTTTTTACCATCTATCCAGTAAAGCTAAATCATTTTCCATGTTGCAGACACCTCCCGGAATATCCACCCTATTACTAACCTTTGTATCATCAGCAAACAGACAAACTTTTCCTACCAAGCCTTCTCCTATGTCACTTACAAATATATTAAAAAGAATGGGGCCCAGGACAGAGCCTTGCGGCACACCACTTGTAACTCGCCTTTGTTCAGATTGCACGCTCTGATACCGATCCCTCAGCCAACTGGAAATCCACTGAACTATCCAGGGATTGAGCCCTACCTTCAATAACTTATCTATGAGCTCCTTATGTGGTACAGTGTCAAAGAAATCAATAAGATTGGTCTGACATGATCTGCCCTCAGTAAAGCCGTGCTGTTTTGGGTCCAATAGGTCATTAATTTTTAGATGGGAAATTGTCTGTTTTTTGTGTTTCCATTAATTTGACCACTATAGATGTTAAACTAACTGGCCTGTAATTACTGGCTTCTTCTCTACTCCCCTTTTTATGGATTGGTACGACATTGGCCATTCTCCAATCATCTGGAGCCTCACCAGTTGAAAGGGAATGGTTAAGTAAATCAGTCAGAGGGGCTGCAATCACAAACCTAAGTTCCCTTAGAACTCTGGGGTGGATTCCATCTGGACCCATCGCCTTACTTACCTTTAGATGTGCCAGCTCGGATAGGACATCAGCCTCCAGAAACTCCGGAGCTGTGCCCTCCCAGCTGGATGCTGTGCTATGGCAATGCCTGCTACTATCTGAAAATACCGAACAAAAGTAGCTATTCAGATGGTCAGCCACAGCCTTATCTCCGTCAATATATTTATTTTCCCTATTTCTAATTTTTGAGACTGCATTGTTTTTCTTCTGTCACCAATATATCAGAAAAAGGTTTTATCTCCCCTCTTCATAGATTTGGCCATTTCTTCCTCCTTTTGCCCTTTAGCAGTCCTTCTAATTTGTTTTGCTTCCCTCTGTTTAATTTTATATGCCTCTCTGTCAGCTACACTTCCACTTACTTTATACTTCTTATAGGCAGACTTCTTATCTTTTATGATAGTGCCAACTTCCCTAGTAAACCATAATGGTTTCTTCTTCCTTTTATTCTTGCTAGTTTGTTTCACATATTGCTTAGTTGCCTTTAAGATGGCCATTTTTAATAGTGACCACTGGGCACTCACTTCTGCTACTCTGTTCCACTCACCTAATTTTCTTTCTACATACTCCCCCATTTCCTTGAAGTTTGTCTTCCTAAAGTCTAGCACTTTGGTTCTGGCGTGTGATTGCACAATGTCTGTTTTTATTCTGAACCATAAGCATTGATGGTCACTGGAACCCAGATTTTCTTCAACCCTGACCTCGGACACCAGATCCCCATTGGTCAGAACTAAGTCCAGAATGTTATCTCCTCTAGTTGGCAATGTCACAAGTTGTTTTAGAGACACTCCATTAAGTGCCTCTAATATAGTCCTGCTCTTGCATGTCGATGCACTTGGGATATTCCAGTCCACATCGGGCATGTTGAAGTCACCTGTAATTACAATTTCCCCCTTCTCTGCCATTCCACTGATTTCATCTATTAACAGGTTATCTAGATCCTCAGATTGTCCAGGGGGCCTATATATCACACCAATTCTGACCACAGAGTCTTCATGGTAACCCAGAGAGTTTCTAGTTCATTATGTGTATGCTGAATTATTGTTGATTGAAGGGTAGTCTGGACATAAATGGCTACTCCACCGCCCTTTCTATCCAATCTGTCTTTTCTGTACAATGTGTAACCAGGTATGGTTATCTCCCAGTCATTGTGATCCTTGAACCAAGTCTCTGTTATTGCAACAGATCCAATTCATCCCTGGATATGATAGCCATTAATTCACAGAACTTGTTGCCCAAGCTGCGAGCATTGGTACACATCATGTGGATGTTGTTAGTATTGTATTTTAGTGTGTCCTTGATCTTTTCCACCTCTAGCCTACCACTGACCGGGTTTCCTGCTTCAATGTCCTGCTTCATCCTAAATGGTAGGGGACAGAAATCACCCTTACAAGTTACATCTCTGTCCCCTTCCTCTAGTTTAAATCAAAAAATGCTCTGAGTTCCACTCCAAGTTCTTCTGTGCCTTTCTGTGAAGGATGCAAGCCACCCTTCTTAAACAACTCATTGTTCGACCACCTTCTAACATCATGACTAATACATCCAAAGCCTTTGTCTTCATACCACTGACGTAACCACAAATTGAACTTGGCGATGTTGAGTGCCTTTTTTCCTTGATTACATACTGGCAAAACTTCAGAAAAGGTGATGGAACCTGTTATTTTGCAAAGTTCCTGACTAAAATTTTGGAAGTCCCTCTGTACAACAAACAAATCTTTTTGGGATAAGTCATTTGTGCCAAGATGTAGCACAATGTCCACTCCGTTATGATTGCTTGCAGACTTCACAATATTTAGAATACGTTTCTTATCCCTATTAAACTTGTTCAACAGAAGCCTGGTGCTGAAAGGTCCAAGAGGCACAAATAGCACGAGTGGAATGAGCAGTAAGGCGGAAGGGAGGTTCCTTCGCCTTAGCAGAATAGGCTTGCACCACCGCCTGACGAATCCACTTGCTGATAGTGGACTTAGCCAGGGGCAAACCCTTCCTAGGACCATAAGGAAGAACAAAAAGAGCATCAGTCTTCCTGAAAGATTCAGTAGCTACCAAGTAAAGATACAATTCTGTGAAATACTCACCTGTAGAATTGATATTATTTGTATATAGTACGTCCTGCTCCAGATATAGTACTTACACTTGGGTTATCCTACGCCAGATGGTGCTGCACTGCAGGGACATGCAAAACAGGCTCCTCCCGGCCCCTCAAATACCCGGGGACCTCCCACAATTCCCCAGCATTGAAAAGCACTGAACAAGAAGCCGGGAGAATTAACCACCGAAACTGGTAACTATAACAATGGTAACAATCACCATACAGGGGATAAAGAAAAATGCAAAAACCAGGGTGGGGTGGAGCAGGACGTACTGTATACAAATAATATCAATTCTATAGGTGAGTATTTCACAGACTTGTATTATTCTTAGTATACAGTACGTCCTGCTCCAGATATAGTACTTACACTTGGGACATCCAATAGCAGTGTCCATAAAGTAGGGTGGGATTCCCAACAAAAAAGGCAACAGCAGACAGTTTAAAACCACTGTCACCTGCATAACCATGCGGCCAAGACAGCATGAGCTGAGGCCCTAACATCAACCTTGTAAAACTTTGAAAAGGTATGAACAGAAGACCAAATAGCGGCCTAGCAAACCAGTTCAACAGAAGCCTGGTGCTGAAAAGCCCAAGAGGCACCAAAGGCCCAAGTAGAATAAGAAGCAAAGCGAAAAGGAAGATTCTTCCCCTTGTTGGAATAGGCCTGAGTAACAGCCTGACGAATCCAATCGCTAACAGTAGACTTGGCAGAAGCCAAAACCCTTTCCTAGGACCAGAAGGAACCATCCCATTCAAGTAATGACCAGGGCCAAAGCCACCCAACTCCCCGAGAGCAGACGAGATCGGGCACATTCAGGATGGAGTGACCGTAGGCCCAAAAGAACATCAGTTCTCCTAAAGGACACAGTGACTACAAAGGAAAAAACTTCCAACACCTGTTCAAGGAATGCAGAACCCTTTCCTCAGCGTTGCTAGGAATAAGGCACAGAAGGAGGAACAATATCTTGAATCAATGAACATAAGACACCACCTTAGGCAGAGAGTCCGGCTTCAGGCGGAACACCACCTTATCCTGGTGTATCTCAAAGAATGGGGGCTAGGTAGACAGAGCCGCCCACCAAACACACGTCTGACCGAAGTAACAGCCACCAGAAGGACAACCTTGAGGGTAAGAACAGCCAGACAGCATCCTGAATAGGACCAAAAGGGAAAAACCCTGCAAGGCAGACAGAATCAAATTCAAATCCCAACAGGGACCATAGGATTACACGGGGGACGCACATGAGTACCCTCTGAAAGAAGTCTTAACCAAGGAAGACTGAACAAAAGACTTCTAAAGCAAGGCACAGGGCAGAACCTGACCCATCAGAGTACTGGGTTGGAGAACCAACTCCAACTCATGCTGTAATAACTCTAGAACCCTGGGAACCGAGAACGCCCGACAGGGAAGAGACCTAGACTCACACCAATCAATATGGGTAAACCATACCCTATAACAGATGGAAGAAGAAGAAGCTTGTTCCTAGTCTTCCCATAGTCTCAATCACCGAGACAGATAAGCCTGTCTCCATCAAGATGGATGTTTCAGCAGTCAGGCCGTCTAGGCCAGAGTCTGTAGATTGGGGTGACGTAAAGGGGCCCTGAGTGAGCAGAGCTGGCACTCCTGGCAGAACGTACAGGACTACTGCCCTCAGTACCACGTCTGCGAACCACACTCTACTAGGCCACCCGGGGGACCACCAGAGTCACTGGTCCCCCTTCCAGAGCAATCTTGCGCAGAACCCTGCCTAGCAGGGGGAATGGAGAAAGGACATACAGAACAGAATGTCCAGCCAGAATGTCCAGCCATAACGTTACCAAGGCATCCTGACCACGGCCAGAGGATCCTGGGGCAGGGAAACAAGGGCCGAGAGCTAGTAAAAGCGACGGGACACAAACAGATCTACAACTGGTTGGATCCCATAGTGATACAGGGATTAGCACATCCTGTCGCAGAGGGACCCCCACCGGAGCGAATACCACTGATATGCAGGGAACATTGTCCTCCACCCAGATTAGGATCATAGACACTTCCTGGAGGACCCTACTGCTCCAGGTCCCTCCCAGATGATTAATGTAGGCCACTGTCGTCAGACAGACCGAGCGCCCCCGAACAGGCAGGCCCTGAAGAGGAGTAGTCAAACAAGATAGAACCAACCTGAACGCTCACTGTTTCAAACATCGATAGAAGGTCCATAAACCTAAGGGCCCCACCTCCCCCAGAACCGCAGGGAGTTTCAGAAGAAAATCCCCCCCTTCAACCTGATAGATTGGCATCCATGGTCTCCAGGAAGGGAATTACCAATAAGGGGACAATGAGGACTTGGGGTGATTGATCACCCATCCAAATGACTCCCAATGGACACCACTAGCCGAGTATACAACTTAGCCTGACGCAGAGACTGGGAAGTGAGAAGGACGTCCAGGTAGGTCTCGCGCGGATGCCCCTTGGTCTCATCAGAGACATCACCCTTGTCAGCACCATGGTGTGCACTCTGGGAGCTGAAGAGAGGCCAGATAACAAGGCCACAATTAGCAGTGTTGGACTTCCAACACGAACCTGAAGAGCCTCGGTGTCCAGAAGACACAGGGATGTGAACATAAACATCTTTGAGCTCCACAGACGGCAAGAAGCCCCCTGGACGCAAGGCGCTGATGGCCCATCTCAGAGTTTCCATGCAGAAACTGCCTGTAATTGGAGAATTGCCGAAAACCTGTGAATCCAGAATGGCCCAGACTGACCCATCCTTTTGGGGGACTGTGGAAAGGTTGGTGTAGCGGCCCCTGCCTCTGCCTGTTAAGAGCAATCTGCAAGTGAGCCCCAGACCCCGCAGGCCTTGCATGGCCTGCGCCAGCACCTGAACAGAGGCAGGGACCAGGAGTACCCGGAACCTGATAATCTTGGGGGAGGCCGCGCAGCAAACTATCTTGTATCCGGAGGACACTACCTCCCGAATCCACCAGTATAAGGCGTGATGCCTCCTGACAAGAGCAAAGTGCCGCAGCCATCCCATCACCCAGACGGGCGAGGGCGCCCCATCATGCTTGAGGAGTCTTGGTGGAAGATTTAGGCTCAGCCCCGCCGGAGGGGCCAGGACATTGTCTGCTGCTCCTGGGGCAGGAGTCTGCGCGAGCCCCCGCGAAGGACACCCCTGGTTCTTGTTTAACACTATGGTAGGGGGAGGAGGGGTGCCCCTGCCCCCGAGGGGGCCGAGACGGTCGCCTGCGTTGCGTTGCGGTGACTTACCCTTCTTACCAAACAGGTCTAGACGGGCCCCAAACAGGCGTAGCCCTCTAAAGGGAAGCCCGGTAAGAGTCTTTTTAGCAGCATCGTCAGCACCCCACGGTCGCAGCCAAGCAACGTATAGCCACCACAAGGGCAGAAGTTCTTGCACACATTCTAATGGTGTCATCCAACGCTAATAGCATAAATTTTGCAAACACATCACAACTGGAGAGTTCATTAAACACATCCCAGGAAAGATCTTCAGGGGGACGATCAAGCATCTTTCTGATGAGGGTTCTAGCGGCTACGGCAGTAATAGCCGCGGCACAGACCGGGCGCAGCGCCGTTCCTGCACATGTAAAAGCGTGGGAAGCCAGCAGATCAATGCGCCGGTCCTCAGCATCCCGAAGGGTAGTATAAGCAGGGACTGCAATAAAGGGGGGGGGGGCATCCACCACGGGGGGGGGGGATGACAAACAATTAACCACCTCAGGGGGGGAAAGGGTACTTCCTATCCCAGTTCCCCTGGGACCCCTGGAAGTTTACTGGGGCACTCCCATTCCTTGAGCACAAGAGTATGGAAATGTGCCTGCTCCAGGAATTCCAAACGTGCTGTCGCTGTATGGAAACACTCCCCTCTTTGCCTGGGAGCCTCACCAGGGGGAGAGATAGACAGAGCCTCAAAGACCTTAATCAACAAATAGTCAGTGTCACTCTGGGCCCAGTATTCAGGGCCAGAATCGTCATGACTCCTCGACCCATCAGATGAGCCTGAGTCAGAGAAGAGCTCTCCTTCATCAGAAGGGGTATAGCCACACAGAGTAGTAAACTCCTCAGTTCCCATAGGGAAAACAGTAACATGAGGCGTCAAGTGCCGCTTCTTACCAGGGACCTTGCGCTCTGACAAACTCGCAATAATCTGTTTAGCCGTAGGCGGTCTGGAAGACACAACAGACTGCAACTCCCACTTGTATGCGACTCAGTAGGAGTGAGATTTAAGCATGGGGAAATAGGTGAATTGAAACGAGGTGCAGCCACTGGCAGTCCTGATTGCAGATAGTCCCAAGAAGATAGACAGCTCAGAAATCCCCTGAGATATTTCACCTGGGAGCACGGACAGACCTCTGTAAGTCCCAATTGTAGTAATGTGCTGCAGGTCCAGCTCACCAAGTGTGATAAAACATAACATTTAATGTAACATTTTAAAATATAGCATGACCTGTGTGGAGTGAATATCCTGGGCTCCCCATTCAAAGGTAACGCGTTTCGGGGTTACCTCACCCCTTAATCCTACCTGGTAGGATTAAGGGGTGAGGTAACCCCGAAACGCGTTACCTTTGAATGGGGAGCCCAGGATATTCACTCCACACAGGTCATGCTATATTTTAAAATGTTACATTAAATGTTATGTTTTATCACACTTGGCGAGCTGGACCTGCAGCACAGTCCTGATTGCAGAGCCAGCCTTCGTACAGGGCCCACCGCTACACGGGACAAGGGGCAATAATGCGGGAGGGGCATCCCATAGAGGCTCACCATCAGCCTACACCGCCTACCCTTTGGTGGGGGACTGCGGAGGAGCAGCGCTCCATAAGCACGCATGGTGCTACCTACCTTCAGCCGACCAGCGCAGACCAGGCTGGGAGGCACACAAAGAGGACGGGTGGGAATAGTCCAACAGGGCCGCAGGCTTTAATAGCCCCGCTCATCTGCGAGAGAGTGATACATGTCTTCGCAGTAAGCACTGCAGAGAAATCTGGGGATTTGTGGGAGGTCCCCGGGTATTTGAGGGGCCGGGAGGAGCCCGTTTTGCATGTCTCTGCAGTGCAGCGCCATCTGGCGGAGGATAACCCAAGTGTAAGTACTATATCTGGAGCAGGACGTACTGTATACTAAGAATACTTCAGAACCCTGACCACATCTAAAGAATGCAGAGTCCTCTCCTTGGAATTAGCAGGATTAGGACACAAGGAAGGCAAGACAATGTCCTGATTTAAACCGAAACACCGCCTTGTCCTGGTGTTGCTCAAAATAAGGTTTGATGGAAAGCGCCGCCAACTCAGAAACACGCCTGACAGAAGTGATAGCCACCAAAAAGGCTACCTTACGAATCAAGATGGGAAAAGCGGCCTCATGGAGAGGCTCAAAAGGACGACCCTGCAGAGCAGATAACACCAGATTCAAATCCCAAACTGGTAACATAGGTTTACGTGGCGGACGCACATGAGAAACCCCCTGGAAAAAAGTCTTAACCAAACGGTGACTGGCAAAAGATCTTTGGAAAAAAATTGCCAGAGCTGAAACATGACCTTTGAGGGTACTAAGTTGAAGGCCCAAATCCAAACCATGTTGCAAGAATTCCAGAATCCTGGGAACAGAAAACACCCGACAGGGAAGAGATTTGGACTCACACCAGGCAATGTAAGCATGCCAGACCCTGTAGTAGATAAAGGACGAGGACCTCTTCCTAGCCCTAATCATTGTATCAACAACAGAGGCAGGCAAACCCTTTTCCATCAAGATGGAAGTTTCAGCAGCCAAGCCGTCAGAGCCAGCGTTTGTAAATTGGGATGGCCCTGAGTGAGCAGATCTGGATCATTGGGCAGGACGTACTGATCTACTGCCAACTGCACAATGTCTGCGAACCACACCCTTCTTGGCCAACAGGGGGCCACCGGAATGGTTGACTCTCCTTCCTGGGCTACCTTGCGCAGCACCCTGCCCAACTGAGGAAACGGAGGGAACACATAGAGGAGCTGAAACCCCTTCCAAGGCATTGCCAGCGCATCCGTGGCAAAGGCCAGAGAATCCTGTGACAGAGTGACAAAGAATGGAAGTTTGTGATTGTGACGTGAAGCAAAGGGGTCCACATCCGGCAGACCCCAGCGGTGGCACAGGGAGTGAAACACCCTGTTGCTGAGGGACCACTCCCCCAGCCGAGACATCCCCCTGCTCAAAGAGTCTTCCTCTAGGTTCTCCACCCCCGGGATGTAAACTGCCGAGATGCAGGAGACATTCTCCTCCGCCCAGGACAGTATCAGGGACACTTCCTTGAGGGTTTCGCTTGCTCCGAGTGCCTCCCTGATGATTGATGTAGGCCACTGCCATCTGGTTGTCCGATCGGATCTGAACCGCCCGACCCCGAAGGTGTGGGGTCAACTGGGAAAGGACCAACCTTATCGCCCGTAGTTCCAGAATGTTGATGGGGGCATGGGCCTCCTGTGGGCCCCACTGACCCTGGAACTTCAGAGACTTCCAAAAACCCCCTCAACCTGTCAGACTGGCATCTGTGGTGACAGGTCCTTCCCAGTAGGAGATTCCTTGAATCCAGCCACCACAAGAGGGACTGACTGACCAGAGGGGACAGAACAAATGTCTGATCCAGGGACACAGGGTCCCGATCCCCAACTGAAGAGTTCTCATGTGAAACGGAGCATAGGGAACCGCCTCGAAGCATGACACCATCAGCCCCACCAGCTGCATCCCCTGCCGCATGGAGGGGTGGGGGCAAGAAAGTAGAGACCGTGCCAGCGTCTGCAGGCTCTCCACCTTCTGCTGAGGCAGAAAAACCTTGACCTGAGATGTATCCAGAGTCATGCCCAGAAAGGACCTCACCAAGGTCGAAGACAGAGAAGACTTGGGATAGTTGATTACCCAACCGAAGGACTCGAGTGTGGAGACCACCATCTGGGTATCCAGCTCGGCTTGATGGAAGGACTGAGACGCAATCAGAATGTCATCCAGATAAGGAAGGATGCGAATGCCCTGAGATCTCAACAGAGCCATCACCCCGCCAGCACCTTGGTGAAGACCCGAGGAGCCGAGGTAAGACCGAACGGTAGGGCCACAAATTGGTAGTGCTGATCCTCCAGAGCGAACCTGAGAAATCTCTGATGACCTGGAAAGATAGGAACATGAAGGTAAGCATCTTTGATGTCCACAGAAGTCATGAAATCGCCCGGGCGCAAGGTACTGACCGCCGAGCGCAGAGTCTCCATGCGAAAGTGCTTGAACCTGACAAATTTGTTGAGGCGCTTCAAATCTAGGATGGGCCTCAGGGACCCACCCTTTTTGGGAACCGTGAACAGATTGGAGTAGAAGCCTCTGCCCCTTTCCTGGGAAGGCACAGGACTGATGACACCCAGATCCAAAAGGCTTTGGACCGCAAGCCCTGAGCTGACAGGGGGCTTTGAACCATCCGGGATCTGATGAATCTTGGGGGCGGCCAGGATGCAAACTCTATCTTGTACCCGGAGGACACCACCTCCTGAATCCAACGGTCTGAGACGCGCAGTCTCCAGACGTGAGCAAAGAGCCGCAACCGTCCCCCCACCCGGATGGGTGAGGGCGCCTTCTCATGCCTGAGGGGGCTTGGGGGAAGATTTGGACTTGGGACCCCAAGAGAGACCGGGGCGACCATGGCCTCTACCCCGGCCCCAAGGGTCTCTATGTGCCCCCCGCAAATGGTGCACCCCGACCGGACCTGGGAGCACAGAAGGAGGGGAGGGAAGAACCAGCCCCCCGCAAGGGCCGCGGCTGCCTCCAGCGCTGAGGCAGCCTACCATCCCTGGCAAACAGATCCAGACGCTCCCCAAAGAGCCGTAGCCCAGTAAAGGGGAAGCCAGTGAAAGCCTTCTTAGCAGCATTATCAGCTGCCCACTGACGCAGCCAAACAGAGCGGCGTATAGCCACCAAAAGGGCAGAAGTCCTACCACACATCCTGACCGCATCATCCATAGCAGAAAAAATAAATGCCACAAATTCATAGCAAAGCAGGAGGGATCTATACTCCTCCCCCCTATTGGCATCTGAGGCATTATCCAGAAGGCACTTGAGTAGCCCTTTAATAGCAAGAGCCGTGATGGCAGAAGCGCACACAGGGCGCAGCGCAGTCCCTGCACAAGCAAATGCATGACAGGCCAGCTGATCAACACGTCGGTCCTCACCATCCTTCAGAGTATAAGTGTCAGGGGAATGCATGACCGAGGTATTGGACAACCCAAGCATCGGAGCATCCACCTCGGGGGGACACAACCAGCGCTTAACCACATGGAGGAAATGGATACCTCCTGTCCCAACTCTTAGGCACCGCGGGCAATCTGCTAGGACGTTCCCACTCCTTGAGCACCAAATTATTGAAGTGGATCTGCTCAGGGAATTCCAAGCGTTGTTTAACAGTGTGAAAAAGCTAACCCTGCTGCCTTTTACCCGGGACAGGAGGTGTAATACACAGTACATCAAAAATGTGAGCCAACAGCCTGTCAGTATCCTCAGGAGAGCATGGGTCTTCTCCAAAAGGAGACCCCGTACCACCATAAAATCTCCTGCTGCTCCTCAGAGGAATCAGAGAAAAGTCCCCCCTCTTCTAGGGGTTACAGGCCAGGGAAAGAAAACTGTCCCTCATCCTCCTCAGGAAAAAGGGAAACAGCGGGAGTTAAATGCTGCTTCTTGCCAGAAGCCTTACAGGGGACCGGCCCAGCCATATGCCTTTCCAGGCTGGCCACCCACAAGGCCAAGTCATAATATGATTCCCCACTAGCATGTCCCCCACTAGGGGTCAAATGCAGGCACGGGGGGGTAGGTGATGTAGAAGGGGGCGCAGAGCTGGGCAGCGTAGCAGGCAACCCAGACTGCAGCGCAAGTACCTTCTGGGCGCAAGGCACACATACCCTGACACCGTCACTCACATGGGAAACCCCACACACGACATTATCCCCGGAAGCCTCCATATGGTGATTAAAATGGGCACAGTGGCCAGTATAGGGTTAAGGCTAGCAAGAGCCACCAGGGATGCCCCAAAACCCGCTAGGGAAGGTGGGAGATGACAAAAGGGAAGAGGGCCGGGAGGAACCACAGTCACATTTATACCGCCTGAAAGACATAATAAAACACACATAACAATCCCATAATGCGAAATAGCAAGAAGACAACCCCGAAGGGGACTCGCGAACCAAGAGACCGATTCACCGAGATCTGGACAGAAAAAGGCAGCGTGCAGCAGCACACGAGGGCCCCAGTACACCACAGAGCCAAAATGGCGCCAGAACGGACCTTGAGGGGCGGGCCGCGGGTGATGCAAAAAACGTAATTCGCGAAACCCGCCCCCCCGAAGAGAGCGAAATCGCGAGCCATGCGACTCCCCAGCGCCAATGACAGCGCAGATACTGACTACAGCATATGTCGCCGCCCGCCGCGGAGTGCCGTACAAAGCGGCGCGGCGGCGAGCGCACATAAAAGAAAGTAATAAAAAAAGGCAAAACTACTCAGGGCACCACCACCTACCCTACCCCCCCCCCCCCCCCAGAAAACTCCCCAGGGAGAGAGCGAGGCGGGAGAGAGCAGTGGCAGGGGCACCCAAGGCAGACATATGGAAGGAGGGGGGGAAGTGGAGGGGGGGGAATAGGGGACCCACAATTATAGGTAGCAGGAAGGGGCATTCCACAAAGGCTCACCATAAGCCTGAACTGACTACCCTAGTTTGGTACAGGAATTGCGGTTGGAGCAGCGCTCCTCAAGCACCCGACCCTGGTGCTGTCCTACCTTCACCCGAACCAGGCAGCCGAGGCTGGGAGGCAGTTTGTCCAGAGCGGGTGGGAATAGTCCTACAGGGCCGCAGGCTGGTAAGCCCCGCTCGCCTGCGTAATATAGAGAGCCATCTTCTATCTTCGTAGTCCTGACTGTAGAAGGAAACTGGGAATTTGTGGGAGGTTCCTGTCCTTTTATAGGGCCGGGGGACGCCACAAGTCTCTTATGCAGTCCACTGCGCCACCTTTGGTGAAACAGGACGTGCTGTATACTAAAGCCCCACTCTGGTAATCAGTGACAAACTATTAAAGAGGGCCTAACGCCATGCAGATGTTATGGAATAGCAGGCAGATTATGCTGCATAACTACATTGGAGCAGCCATCTTGCCACATAGAGAGGTCCAGCTAATAATAAAAAAAAACAGTCCCACAGTCGAAATTGCCTCACATATCAGTGCAATCCTCCCCCATTTGTAGTAGAAAGCCAAGATACATTAAACCAGACCTTCAGCGTGATTTAATGAAAAGCCCAAACTCTTAAAAAACGGTTCCCCAGCATGTAAAATTAATATATTTTACGTTTTTAGTCATTAACTTATTATTCTTTCCCCCACTGAGTTGCAACTCTGTTCAGGAATTTAGGATACGGGCGCCGCCATCTTGACTCAGAAGCATCACACTTACTGAGGAGAGGAGAGTGGGATAAGGTACAGGGGGGCGGGTTATAGCTCTGCTTTGCTCAGACAGAGCAGAGCTGGGGTCAGGTAACGGTCAGCAGTCCCAGAATGCAGAGCGGCACAGTCAGGAGGTACTTCCTGTTTGCAGGCTGCCTGATAAGATGGCGGCTTCCATAAGCCGCCATCTTGGATGTTTAAAGGCTCATAACATGCAGTAGATGCAGGTAGGATGATTTTTAATGTGAGCAATCTGTATGTACAGGGTGTGGGAAATAAATAAGATAGACTCTTGTTTAGAGTGAAGGTCCGCTTTAACTGAATGGTGTGTGGTAAATCCAGATTTACAGTGATAAGGAAACAATGTTGCAGCTTCTCCTCACACACAACCCCTCTAGCAGCTGGTTATTCAGTGTGTGTGCAGTTTATATAACATAATACACAGGATGTCTGTGTATCTGAGGCATTTATCTCTCTCAGTATGGTGTGGGCTGCTGCTGGCACAGCTCTCCCCTCATACTTATGTGTGAAAAGATGGAAGCTCCCATGCAGTTCTGCAGCAAAGAATCGGCCTGTTATTCTAGAACATCTGCATGACGTTAACCTCTCAAATTGTTTTTGCCAAAGGAGGGCTTTAGGGAGCAATTTACTAAACTTTTTTTTTTAACTTTTGGTCTGCTTAAATCGGCCAGCCCTGAAGACTTTTAGGCTCCAGGGGCAACCAAATATGTGGTTGGTCCTCCTCAATGCAGCATGCCACTTTCCATGATGGGATAGGATTCTCTGCCCTCTTACCTCACGCAATAGCTGTTCAGAGTCACTGGTGGGCCGAGGCGGCTTGACGTCATCCTGCGTAGAGGTAGATGCAGCCAGCTCAGCATGGTTGGCAGTTGCATTTGCCAACCACTGGGGAAAGTACTTCCCTACTACATCATCGTGGGGGCAGGGTTTTACATCAAAACCCCATCGGACAATGTCAGCAGCTGCAAGGCTGTAATCTGGTAGCACAATCCGGCCACCAGATGGACTTGATAACTTGCCTCTTGGGGACCAAGCGGCATTGGGCAACAAATGTTCTGCTGTGCGCCTGGTTTCAAGGTTAACATCGTGACTGCCCCCAGCCCTGTCATCCTTATAGATAACAGCGTGGAAAGGGGGGACAGTGCTTGCTGGCCAAATCTGATGACAATGCCGGTCAGAATTGGTCCGATTTGACACATGTAGTTTTTGCTGTCTCAACTGTTTTTTCTGGTGGGGAGGGGTAGCGGGGATGGACATGTTCATTTAGCCCATAAGGTTACTTTCTGCAATAATTTATCTGACCAGCCACTATCTCAATCCCTCACAGCTTTACTTACCTACATTCTGCTGCTAACATGAAGTTATGAATTATTGAAACACATTTTAAACAGAATACACTGTGCTGGGTCAAAGCTGAAAACGAGAGTAAGTGTCTGGAGTGATGGCGGCAGCTGCTAACAAGACACCAAATTACCATAAAGGACTCCTGCAAGAGGATAGATATAAAAACAGTGTAATGCGGTGTATTCCTACATCAGGTGACACTCAAATTATTGTGAAAAACCCAGTTAATTTTTCTGAATCTAATAATCTCAAGACGAATAAACACTGAAAGCCCAGATGACAATTTTAATGAATGTGGTGCTGTATTTATTTACATGCTGTGGACATAGATACCATTTCAGATTACAAAATCTATGGCTGCTTTCAACAGAGGAAAGGGGATACTTAAGAGCAATATCTAACTTGGTTTATTGAAGCCCTCCAGTTTAATGTAAAAATCACACAAAAAAAATTAAAGAAACTTCCTTAAAGTGGACCAACACCCAGGATTTTGACTATCCTGGGTTTTGGTCCACTTCGGCGGGGCACCCCGATCGGGGGTGCCCCGCTGTGTGAAACCCCCCAGAAAGCCCCAAAATCTTACCTGTCCCCGCTCCCACGTGACTGGACGGTCCAATCCCCGCCAACGTCCAGGCGGGGATCAGGAACGTCCAAGCGGCTGCCGCCGCCGCCGCCTCCCTCGCGTCACTTTCGGCGCGCGCGCGCGCCCCCGCCGGCCATTCGCAGACGGCCGGCGCGGGCGCGAGAACGCCTACAGGGGCGCGAGGGAGGCGGCGGCGGCCGGCCGCCGCCGAAGGTCAGGTAAGGTGTTTGGGGTTTTTTTGGGGGGTTTCACCCCGCGGGACATCCCGATCTCGGATGTCCCGCGGGGTGGGAGGTGATCGGCCCGGGAATCTTATAGATTTCCGGGCCGATCACCTCTCGGTGTTGGTCCACTTTAATAAAAAAAAGGAAAAAAAAAAAATCTTGATGATGGCAGGTAACCAGGATTCTTAAATATCATACTGGCTCCCGTCTATATGAGCAAGCAAAGTGACACAACAAATGTTTTTGTTTAGTGCAATAGGACATTCATTGTGACACTCTAGTATTCACAGCTATTGCAGCACAATAGCCCGTATAGTACAGTAATTGTTACAATTAACAAGACATAAAAGGGACATGTTCTAAGACCTTTTTAGGTAGGGGAATATGGTTGGGTGCAACACCTGTCCCTCCAGCGCAGTTAAAAGTGGTCCAAAACCCACCACCTAACCAGCGTTCAAGAGGCAAATGCTATTGCTTAGGCTTTATTTTATTTTTTTTACAAAAAATGTAGACGCCATACCCACGCCTAGCCGGCAGATCACCTTGGCGGATCTTATATGTACCTGGCTGATGTGCACAAGCCCTCTGGTCCCCCTGAGGTGCGATCCAACCACCTTTGTGAATGGATAGGAGCGTGCCTCAGCTAAAAGCCGGAGATGCAGCTGTGAACCACAAAAACATTGTGGGAGACGATTAACAGGGTTTCACACAGCGGACATTCCAATTTGTCTTTTAGACTCCATTTCTGGTTTGACATGGGGGTTTAATCTGCTTTAGAGTGCACCCATATTCAGAGGAACGTTTACATCATGACCTTCCATCCCCAGCCCAGTGTCCCAAAACAGCCTGTGTTCCTTTTTTTTTTTTTTTTTTTAACTAAAGCCTTTGCCCGATATCCATATACCATTAACAGGAAGCAGTATTATAGTGAATGGCAGTCATATGCTAATTAATTAAGTTTCAACTAAACTGTCACATAATGACAGTTAGGTTGAAGTGCTTCCCAATGCTGAGCTGTGTGTAATGAAAGCACCAGGGGGCGGAGCAGATCTGGCAGGGGCAACATGGCTACTGCATCCAGGTTATGTTGTTATGAATATTGGGCAAAGGCTTTAGTAATATAAAAAAAGGTGTTTGGTATAGTATAGGTGCACTTTAACATTATTCAGGGCTCATAATGTGATTAACCTATTGCACAATTGTATTAACCCTCGACCCACATTGTACACCACTTTTGACAGTGGTGTAACTAAATGTAATGGGGGCCAGATGCGAACACTGAATGTGGCCCGTTTAAGGCTCATACAGTAAACTTTTTATTCGGACTTTTAACTCAAACGATTGCAACTAGACACTAAAGACTGAAACTACAGAAACAAATGGCGCTTCCTTTATCTATATGATGCCAAGTGATAAAGAGACAACAATTTGGGGGGCCCCCAGACCTTCTGGGCTCTGGGTGCAGTCATACCCCCTGCAACCCCCCTGGCTATTGGGGTTTTGTACAGTAGTGCAATAGCTTGAATCCAATCTTGTTTTGGCCCACCCCTGCTCTAATCTCAATAAAAAGCATCCAAGATATTAATGTTCATCTTGGTCAGGCGGGGAATAAATGCAGAGACAGATCCCTAAACGAAGGGAGTAAAAGGTCAATCCTTACCTCAGCAAGGAGTAAAAATTGTCACCAGCTGATGTAGTATCTGTGGTACTAGGGCTTGCAGATGCCCAAGTCTACTACAAAGTCTACAAAGACAGCAACTGTGATGTAATACCGTATTTCCTGGTTGTGACCACAGTCAGAGAACGCAGGAGACACCCTTAGGCAAAATATGTGTGAGTAGGTGCATCATCAACTTGTCTTTGGGAGACTCTCTTCACACCACCCTTCTACGGGCAAATTCCCACTACCAGGCAATGGACTTTGCTGGGCAGGTATAAACAGTCATGCACAACTGCTGACAGCTGGAAACCTTAGCCATTTAAATCCTATAACACGCTTTCAATGAAGAAGCCTCCCTCTGCTTAATCATCATTACTCATAGTATAGATCATTACTGCAGATATAACCCTGTCCTCTAGGACCTTGGTCTTAAGAGCCAGGGGATCAACTACGGGGAATGCAGATCTAGTGGGTGGAAGTCCATAGCCACATTAAAAACCTCCTCATGCCAAGCACACCTTAGCTGATTCAAGGGAACCTTTATACTAAACTTCGACCATGGCATCACAATCGACTCTATCCCTTGGCTCATCTTACAAAGTCTTTACTTTTTGATCGCAGCTTGACCCCAACATATCCACCCCTGGAAAAGCCCACCCGAGGCATTGCTCACAGAACATAATTGATAGTGACCATTTGTCTGGCTTGACCTCATACCAACTTAGGAAGTCACTATGACATTTTCCTACCCTGTTCACTGTAAAAACATTTTGCACAGTGCTCAGGTGGGAAGGGAAATCTTAAAGACATAAAAAAAAAAGGAAGGGGTTGCCTAGAATACGCACCAATATACTATGGAATATGTGCACCTTGCTCAACTCCTCCATGATGGGGTCACTCTAAATAACTCTACTGGGAAGTGGTAGGTATTGTGGCCAGTTCTAGGCTTGCTTTTTTATTTTATCTGACAAATCAGGATGTCCCAGACATCTATTAAGGGGACCAAAACCCACTGAACTTGTGAAATACATTTGGCCAAAGCCCCTGCCAATACTCCCCTCTTAGGGTATAGAACTATAAATTGATATTTTCACTTCTTAAATCCTCCTGGAACAGTTTTTTTATTCTAAGTATGTCACACACCCCGCTTCAAGATATTCATTACCTGTGGGTAGTATGGTCCTGTAGAGGGCTTCTGCAGAGATGACTGGAGGAAAGAAAGCCCCTCCCAGTCCATAAGTACCTGGGACCTCCCACTCATTACCCAGTCTTCATCTCTGCAGACGGCGAGCAAGCAGCAGATGATATTTCCTCCTTGCACAGGGGGACTTTAAGGTAGCCGGGTCTACTCCCGGCCTATATATATTTTTATTTCCGTTCGGACTCTTTATTCCCTTTATTAATATATAGCTATTTAAATGCCTCCCAGTCTTGACTGCTGTCCGAGCGAGGGTATAACAGCACCTCAGGTGCTCAGGAGCTATGCTCCACCGCGAGACCCTATAAAGAGGGTAGGCGGTTATACCGGGTTGGCGACTCCGGTTTGGGACGCCCTGTCCAAGAGTTTAATTTTCCCCTTAAATGGCCTATTCCCCTTTTTCAGTTGTGTGGAGGCCTCTTATTCAGCTTCTGGTGTTTTTCTATGGGGGCGCCTGGAAAACACCATTTTGTGAAATACTCACCTGTAAAATGGGTATTATAAGTATGTCACACACCCCGCTTCAAGATATCCATAACATGTGGGTAGTACCGACCTGAAGAGGGCGTTCTTCAGAGATGATAGTAAAAAGAAAGCCCCTCCCTGATCCATAAATACCTGGGACCTCCCACTCATTACCCAGTATAAAGAAGCAGTAAGGTAAGGGACCAGGAAGAAGCAAATATAAGTCAAAACAAGGCAAAGTTCACAATATAAAGGATCCAGAATACAAGAAGGGCGGGTGAAGCGAGGTGTGTGACATACTTATAATACCCATTTTACAGGTGAGTATTTATTTCACAAAATGGTATTATTCTAAGTATGTCACACACCCCGCTTCAAGATATCCATAACATGTGGGACATCCAATAGCAGTGTCCATAAAAGGGCGGGGATCCAAAACAAGGCAACAAGGTACAACTTAAACCACAACAGCTTGCAGAACTTTGCGGCCAAAAACAGCATCCGCTGAGGCCCGAACATCAACCTTGTAAAACTTGGAAAAAGTGTGAACAGAGGACCAAGTAGCGGCCTTACAAACTTGCTCAACAGAGGCCTGGTGCTGAAAAGCCCAGGACGCCCCAACCGCACGAGTAGAATGAGCAGTGACACGAAAAGGGGGACTCCTCCCCTTGGCAGAATAGGCCCCAATGATGGCCTGACGAATCCATTTACTAATGGAAGATTTGGCAGGAGCCAAAACTTTCCTAGGCCCAAAGGGCACCACAAAAAAAGCATCAGTCTTACGAAAGGAAGACGTAACCACCAGATAATATTTCACAACACGAACTACATCCAAGGAATGCAGCGCCCTTTCCTTGTCGTTGCTGGGATTAGGACATAGAGAAGGCAGAACAATGTCCTGATTCAGATGAAAGGCAGAGACCACCTTAGGAAGAAAATCCGGCTTGAAACGAAAGACCACCTTGTCCTGATGCCTTTCGAAGTACGGAGCTTTAATGGACAAAGCTGCCAACTCAGAAACACGCCTAACCGAAGTGATAGCCACCAAAAAGGCCACCTTTTGAGTAAGTGAAGACAAAGCAACCGCATTCAAGGGCTCAAACGGAGGACCCTGAAGAGCAGAAAGAACCAGGTTCAAATCCCAAACTGGAACAAAGGGCTTCCTAGGAGGCCGTACATGCGTAACTCCTTGGAAAAAGGTCTTGACTAAGGGATGAAGTGCAAAGGACCTTTGGAAGAACACCGCCAGGGCAGAAACCTGCCCCTTCAAGGTACTAAGTTGAAGCCCCAGATCCAGACCATGTTGAAGAAACTCCAGGATTCTGGAAATGGAGAACTCCCGACAAGAGAAAGACCTACCTTCACACCAGTCAATATAGGACCTCCAGGTCCTATAGTAAATAGTAGAGGAAGAGCGCTTCCTGGCGCTAATAAGAGTCTGAATCACCGCGTCAGAAAGACCTTCCTCCTTCAAGATGGCGGTTTCAGCAGCCACGCCGTCAAAGCCAGCGATGGTAAATTGGGATAGCGTAGCCGACCCTGGGTGAGCAGGTCCGGCAGTAGAGGCAGAACGAACTGATCCTCTGCCAGCCTTACCAGGTCTGCGAACCAAACCTGCCTTGGCCACCTTGGTGCCACCAGAATCGCCGACGCGCCCTCCATGGCCAGCTTGCGCACCACTCTGGCTACCATTGGAAACGGAGGGAACAGGTAAAGAAACCCCAGATCCCTCCAGTTCAGGAACATGGCATCCACCGCCAGGGCCAGTGGATCCTGCGAGAGAGATACAAATACCGGAGGCTTGTGATTGTGACGAGAGGCAAAGAGGTCCACCGCCGGGAACCCCCACCTGAGGCAAATCGAGCGAAACGCCTGAGGACTGAGAGACCACTCCCCCTGACGAGAGGAGGCCCTGCTCAGAGAGTCCGCCTCCGTGTTCTCCACTCCCGGAATGTAGACTGCTGAGATACACGGGACGTGGCTCTCCACCCAGTCCAGAATCAAAGACACTTCCCTGAGGGCACTCCTGCTGCGAGTCCCCCCCTGGTGATTGATGTAAGCAACCGCCGTCCGGTTGTCCGACCGGACCTGAACTGGCAGGCCCTGCAACTGATGAGTCAAGCGAAACAGAACCAACCTGATGGCTCTCAACTCCAGAACATTGATGGGCTCGTGAGCCTCCTGCGGCCCCCACAGACCCTGAAACTGGAGGTCCTTCCAAACCCCCCCCCCAACCTGACAGACTGGCATCCGTGGTGACTGTTTCCCAACACGGTGCCAGAAAGGATCTGCCCTTCAACAGATTGACAGACCCCAGCCACCATTGCAGGGATCGACGAACTCGGGGAGTCATCAGGAAGGACTGATCCAACGATAGTGGAGACTTGTCCCAAACCTTCAACAGATGAAGCTGAAGCGTCCTTGTATGAAACTGCGCAAAGGGAACTGCCTCGAATGAGGCCACCATTAACCCCACCAGCCTCATCCCTAGCCGGATGGCCGGACGAGGGGCCGACAAGAGAAGCCGAACTAACTCCTGAATCAAAAGAATCTTGGCCTGGGGCAGAAACACCCTGGCCTGCGAAGTGTCCAGAGACATTCCCAGAAAGGTCACTACTCTGGACGGAGAAAGAGAAGACTTGGGGTGGTTGATCACCCAACCGAACCTCTCCAGACTGGACACCACCACCCTGGTGTCCAACTCCGCTTGGTTGAAGGAAGAGGCCATGATCAGAAGATCGTCCAAATAGGGCACAATGCGGATACCCTGAACCCTGAGCAGAGCCATCACCCCCGCCAGCACCTTGGTGAACACCCAAGGAGCCGAGGTGAGACCGAAAGGGAGTGCCACAAACTGAAAGTGCCGATCCTCCACCACGAACCTGAGAAACCTCTGGTGTGCTGGAAAAATCGGAACGTGTAGATAAGCATCCTTGATGTCTATGGACGTCAGAAAGTCTCCCTGACGAAGAGAGTGAATAGCCGAACGCAGCGTTTCCATGCGGAATTTCCGCGGCCGGATGAACCTGTTGAGAAAATTCAGATCCAAGATGGGTCGGACCGATCCGTCCTTCTTGGGTACCGTGAACAGATTGGAATAAAAACCCCTGCCCTGGTCTGAGGGGGGCACTGGGCAAATGACAGCCATGTCCAGAAGATTCTCTACTGCCACCAGGAGCCCCTGCGCCGCCAGAGGCTCCGAAGGCATCCGAGACCTGAAAAATCTGGAAGGGGGGCGGAGCTCGAACTCCAGCTTGTAACCGAAAGACACCACTTCCCGGATCCATCTGTCCGAGACCTCCTGATCCCAGATCTGGGAGAAGTGTCGCAGCCGTCCCCCCACCCGCATGGGTGAGGGCGCCCCCTCATTGCTGAGCTGGCTTAGTAGCCGGTTTGGGCTTAGAGCCCCAACTGTATCCTGGACGGGCACGTCCTCTGCCCCTGCCCCCAGAATCTCCTCTGGAAGAGGGGAAGGCAAATCCCCTGCCAGATCTGGCCCCACGAAAGGAGGGGGTAAAGGAAGGCGCCCCCCGAAAGGTATGGCGTTGTTTCTTGCGTTGAGGTAACCTACCACCCTTGGTGACAGAGTCCAAATTCTTTTCAAAGAGCCGTAATCCAACAAAAGGTAGAGCCGTCAGTGACTTTTTGGACATAAAATCGGCCGCCCACTGGCGCAACCACACCGACCACCGAATAGTCACCAGAAGAGCCGACGTCCTACCACACATCATCAAGGTGTCATCCAAGGCTGTTAACACAAAAGATAAAAACAACTCACACCGTTTAAGGCTAAGGAACTCGTCACTACCAGGACGAAGCCCGGAAGAAGTCAACAGATCCCTGACCACAGACCTGGCAGCCAACACCATTAGCGCCGAAGCGCAAACGGGCCGCATGGCTGACCCAACGCTAGCAAAACCATGACAAGCCATCTGGTCAATGCGTTTATCCTCTCCATCCTTGAGGGTGGAACAATCAGGTCTATTTAAAACAGAGGAGTTGGACAACCCCAAAACCGGTGCATCCACCTCGGGGGGGATGCCCAGCGCTTAACCGCCTCCGAAGGGAAGGGATATTTCTTATCCCACCCCTGAGGAATGCCAGGGAGCCGAGCCGGCCTGTCCCATTCCTTAGCAATAATTTTGTCAAAATGTCTTTGCGTAGGAAACTCCAAGCGCGGCCTGGATTCCTCAAACATCTCACCCTTCTGCTGTGGCGCCTCCTCGGGGGGGGAAATATTCAGAACCTCAAACATCAGAGCCAGAGCGTGAGGAGTATCCGAGGATCTCCCCAAGTCACCAAGCTCGGCATCAGCGCCAAAAGACTGCTCATCGTCCGAAATATCTGAATCCTCATAAACCTCCCCTTCCTCTAGCGGGGAATAATCAGACCAATCCAGATTATTAACGTCATCAAGGTCATCCACCGGCGGAGCCGGCGACAAATGCTTTCTCTTAGCCGGAGCCTTACGGGCGACCGAGCTGGAGATAATTTTCTCAAGGTTGGCCAATCTGGCGCACATCTCAGATTGCAGCTCCCTGCCCATAACGACGTCACACGGGGTGCGTATCAAGGTGGGAGGGGGAGATGAAGCGACCGGCGGTGCTGACCCAGACGCCTGGGGTTCGGACTGCCGCGTAATAGTTTGCTGTGCACAAGGTATACAAAGAAGCACATCGTCCCCAGAAATGGATACCCCACACAACATACACTTCCGGGGTTGCCCCGAAGGGGTCCCGAGCCCAGTATCCGGGGATGCCTCCATAAGGTGAACTTTTAGTAGTCGCTATGACCCAGGGAATTACGCCAATAAGCAACCCGGGATGCCCCTGTAATGTCCCGAGTGGGAGGATTTATGATCAATAAAATGAACCCAGGGACCTAGGACCGGGAGAAACCCCCTAAATACTACTGAAGATCCTCCTGATAAACCTCCGCCTGAAAGACAGAAAGAACCCAATAAATGCCAAATAGGACTACTAGAAAGAAATAAAGAATGAAAGAATAGGGCCCACAGGGCCACTCACAGATCCGTCGGGAGCAGGAGCAATGGAGACCTTGCAGCGTCCATGAGGGGAGAAGCAGGCCGAGATTGGGGCGTGGTCAGCGCGGACCGCGCGAAGATCAAGTTCCGCCCCCTTCCTTTCACCAGTAAGGAGCAACAAGCTCCGCAGTGGCGCCAGAAGCAGAGGGGGCGGGGCCGCGGCGACGCGCCGAAAGCCCGGCCCCGCCCCCCCGACGTAGATGCGAGGGAAGAAGCTCCCTCACTCACTGCCCCTCAGAGACCGGCGCCGCCGAAATCCCGCGGAGTCCTGCAGAGCACCCGCCCCGCTCGCTGCGGGAAGCACACAGACAACGGGGGGCTGGCCGCGGCAGCGCGCCGAGGGCCGGCCCCGCCCCCCTGAAGTGTGTGAGGGGAAACAACTCCCCTCACAAAAGTGAAGAGACCGGCGCCCCGGCTGCAATGGCGGCCGCGGCGCCGCAAACAGACAGTAGAAAACACACACATACATTCATAGTCACACCACACAAAATAAAGTGAATAAAGACTAGCCCTAAGAGAGGGACCCCCAACCCCCACTGTGGTAAAAAGGGGGACTGTGGAGGGACCACCCAGGGGTAAATATCAAGGGACGGGGCATCCCAAACCGGGATCACCTACCCGGTGTAACCACCTACCCTCTTATGTAGGGTCTCACGGTGGAGCTCTGCTCCTAAGCACCAGAGGTGCCAATATACCCTCGCTCGGGCCAGCAGCCAAGACTGTGGAGGCATGTATCTAAGGTCAATCCAGGGAAAAAGGGGTCCGAGCGGAAATAATCAAATAACGGGCCGGGAGTTATCCCGGCTACCTGAAATCCCCCTGTGCAAGGAGGAGACATCATCTTCTGACTTGCTCGCCGTCTGCAGAGATGGAAAACTGGGTATTTATGGATCAGGGAGGGGCTTTCTTTTTACTATCATCTCTGCAGAACGCCCTCTTCAGGTCGGTACTACCCACATGTTATGGATATCTTGAAGCGGGGTGTGTGACATACTTAGAATAATAGATTTATTTGAAATGTTTGTTTAAAATGTTTACTTTTCTGGTATGAATAGTTATAATGTAAACTTGTTGCAATCTTTTTTGCTGACAGACACTGGATTTTACCTCAGAGCTGAGGGGAGGATTTCTCCCCTCACGCTCTTCAGTGAGGGGGCGGGGCCGGGCCTTCGGTATGAGGCCGCAGCCCGCGCTCTTTAGGAGTTTGGAGCTGCTGGGCGGAGCCTTGCAGCGCGCGATCCACGCTGGCCACGCCCCCCTGCTGCGTCTCCCGCTCTGATCTGTGTTACCTCAGGCAGAGGACACAGTGTATTGGCGCCCAAAGACTCAGTGAATGGCCCTGCGGCCGTTGCTTATCTGTACATATTTGCATATATATATATGTATAATAGATATAGGTTTATATAGGGAGAACCTCTTACTGTCTTTTTCTATGTTTTTCAGGCTGAACTGGCAGGAATTTTTTCAGGTTTCTCCTGGTCCTAGAGTACCTGGGTACTTTTGCTATTTATTACAAAACCTCCCACTTGGACAATATAAGGGCATCCCGGGTTGCTTAATAGCGTAATTCCCTCACTCATAGCGACTATTCAAGTTCACCTTATGGAGGCATCCCAAGATTCCGGGCTCCCCTCGGGACAATCCCGGAAGTGTATGGGTTGTGGGGTATCCCTAACAGGGGATGATTTTTTCCTATGTATATCATGTGCACAGCAGACTATTACACGGCAGTCCGGTCCCCAGGCATCTGGGTCAGCGCAGCCGGCTTCATCCTCTCCCCCTCCCACTTTGACCCGTGCCCCGTGTGAGATTGCCACGGGGGGGGGCAGTCGCAATCTGATGTGTGTGCCAGGTTGGCCAGTATTGAAAAATTCATTTCCTCCACGGTTGCCAAGAAAGCACCGGCTAAGAGGAAGCATTTATCACTGGTTAATCATTTTGAATATGATGATGACGAGGATGGCCTGGATTGGTCAGATTATTCCCCTCTAGAAGAAGGGGAATTATTTGAGGATTCAGATATTTCTGATGATCAGCAATTTGTTGGTGCTGATTCCGATCGGAGCTCAGGGACTTCCTTGGATACTCCTAATGTTCTGACTCAGATGTTTGAGGTGCTTGCTATCTCGCATCCGGCGGAGGTTCCTCAACAGCAAGGGGAGTTTTATGACGAATCCAAGCCGCGGTTGGAATTCCCTAATCAAAAGCATTTTGATAATATTATTTCTAAGGAATGGGAAAGGCCTGCCCGGCTCCCAGGCATTCCCCAAAGTTGGGATAAGAGGTATACTTTTCCAGTGGATACGGTTAAGCGCTGGGCGTCTCCCCCCGAGGTGGACGCCCCTATTTTGGGGTTATCCAACTCAGCCATATTGAACAACCCTGATTGTTCCTCTCTTAAGGATGGTGAGGATAAACGCATTGACCAGATGGCTTGTCATGGTTTTGCCAGTATTGGGGCAGCAATAAGGCCTGTTTGTGCCTCATCGCTGTTGGCGGTGGCTACGAGAAAGGTGGTCAGGCACTTGTTATCCTCCTCCGGTTTGAATCCGGACAGTGAGGAATTTCGTGAACTAAAACAATGTGAGGGGTTTTTGTCCTTCATGGTGGCCGCTTTGGATGATTCCTTGATAATGAGTAGTAGAGCCTCTGCTCTAATGGTTACTATCAGGCGTTCAATTTGGTAACGCCAGTGGGCGGCTGACTTTGGGTCAAAAAAGTCACTAACAGCTCTTCCCTTCGTTGGGTTACGGCTCTTTGGAGACAAGCTGGATGCCGTGGCCAAGGGGGGCAAACTACCTCAACGCAAGAAGCAACGTCGCCCCTTTCGAGGAGCGTCTTCCTTCACTCCTTCCTTTCGGGGATCTAGAGCAGGAAGAGGTTTCGCCTTCCCTTCTACAAGGGGAAATTCCTGGAATAGGGGCAGAGGACGTGCCCGTTCAGGATACAGTTGGGGCTCAAAACCCAAACCCGTGGCCAAGCCCGCTCAACAATGAGGGGGCGCCCTCACCCGTGCGGGTGGGGGGACGGCTACAGCACTTCTCCCAGGTCTGGAACCGAGAGGTCTCGGACAGGTGGATCAGGGAAGTGGTGTCTTCCGGCTACAAGCTGGAGTTCGAGTCCTACCCTCCCCTGCGTTTCCTCAGGTCTCGGGTGTCCCCGGAGGCACTGGCTGCGCAGCAGCTCCGGGCGGCAGTATCGAGTCTTCTGGAAATGGCAGTCATTTGCCCAGTTCCCTCATTAGACCGGGGTCGGGGTTTTTACTCAAATCTGTTCACGGTCCCCAAAAAGGATGGCTCCGTCCGGCCCATACTGGACCTAAAGATTCTCAACAAGTTCGTCAGACTGCGAAGGTTTCGCATGGAAACGTTGCGTTCGGCTATTCATTCTCTTCGTCAGGGGGACTTCATGACGTCCATAGACATTCAGGACGCTTACCTCCATGTTCCCATTTTTCCCGCACACCAGAGGTTTCTGAGGTTCGTGGTGGAGGATCGGCACTCAGTTTGTAGCTCTTCCCTTTGGTCTCACCACAGCTCCAAGAGTTTTCACCAAGGTGCTTGCTGGGGTGATGGCTCTCCTCAGAGCGCAGGGGATTCGCATTGTGCCATATCTGGACGATCTCCTCATCATGGCACCGTCATTCAGCCAGGCAGAATTGGACACCAGGACGGTAATATCCACTCTGGAGTGGTTCGGCTGGGTGATCAACTACCCCAAGTCCTCCCTACACCCGTCCAGGACAGTATCCTTTCTGGGAATGTCTCTGGATACAGATCTGGCCAGAGTTTTCCTTCCTCAGTCCAAGGTTCTTCTGATTCAGGAGTTGGTTCGGTCGCTCATGTCCATGCCTCGCCCGTCCATCCGTCTAGGGATGAGACTGGTGGGTTTGATGGTGGCCTCATTCGAGGCGGTTCCCTTTGCTCAGTTTCACACAAGGACACTTCAGCTCCATCTGTTATCGGTCTGGAACAGGTCTCCTCAGTCGCTGGATCATCTTTTTCAGATGTCTCCCCGGGTTCGCCGCTCGCTTCGGTGGTGGCTGAACTCAACCAACCTACTGAGGGGCAGATCCTTTCGGACTCCTCAGTGGGAGATAGTCACTACGGATGCCAGCCTCTCAGGATGGGGGGGCTTTTGGAAGGATCTGCAAGTTCAGGGTTTGTGGAGTCCACTGGAAGCTCACGAGTCTATCAATGTTCTGGAATTGAGGGCCATCAGGTTGGTTCTTTGTCATTTGACTCATCAACTGCGAGACTTGCCGGTCCAGGACAATCGGACGGCGGTGGCCTACATCAATCACCAGGGAGGAACCCGCAGCAGGAATGCCCTCAAGGAAGTGTCTCTGATCCTGGACTGGGCAGAGAGACATGTCCCGTGTATCTCAGCAGTTTACATCCCAGGTGTGGAGAACACGGAGGCGGACTCTCTGAGCAGGATGTCAGCCCGCAAGGGGGAATGGTCTCTCAATCCCAGGGTCTTTCACTCAATTTGTCTCAGGTGGGGGTCACCGGCGGTGGACCTATTTGCCTCCCGTCACAATCTTCCGGCTTTTGTGTCTCTGGCGAAGGACCCACTGGCTCTCGCGACGGACGCCATGTCCCTGAACTGGAGGGATCTGGGGTTTCTGTACCTGTTCCCTCCGTTTCCCATGGTGGCCAGAGTAGTGCGCAAGCTTGCTCTGGAGAGAGCAACAGCAATTCTGGTAGCTCCAAGGTGGCCAAGACAGGTCTGGTTCGCAGACGTGGTAAGGTTGGCAGAAGATCAGTTCGTTCTGCCCCTGCTGCCAGATCTGCTCACACAGGGTCATCTTCGTTACCCCAATTTACCAACACTGGCTTTGACGGCGTGGCTGCTGAAACCTCCATCTTGAAGGAGGAAGGTCTTTCTGACGCTGTTATTCAGACTCTCATTCGTGCTAGAAAGAAGTCTTCTTCATCCGTGTACTATAGGACTTGGAGGTCTTATATTGATTGGTGTGAGGCTAGGGCCTTCCCTTGTAGGGAATTCTCTGTTTCTAGAATTTTGGAGTTCTTGCAACATGGTCTGGACTTAGGGCTCCAACTCAGTACTCTGAAGGGGCAGGTGTCTGCCCTGGCGGTATTTTTCCAAAAGTCTTTTGCACTACATCCTTTGGTTAAGACCTTTTTCCAGGGGGTTACGCATGTGCGGCCTCCTAGGAAGCCTTTGATTCCGGTTTGGGATTTGAATTTGGTTCTTTCTGCGCTACAGGGTCCCCCCTTTAAGCCCTTGCATGATAGTCCTTTGTCTTCCCTTACGCAGAAGGTGGCATTTTTGGTAGCTATCACTTCAGTTAGACATGTTTCTGAGTTGGCGGCTGTCTATTCAAGCTCCATATTTTGAAAGACATCAGGATAAAGTGGTTTTCCGTTTTAAGACGGACTTTCTTCCTAAGGTGGTTTCGTCCTTTCATTTAAATCAGGATATTGTTCTGCCCTCTCTCTGTCCTAACCCCAGCAATGACAAGGAGAGGGTCCTGCATTCTTTGGATGTGGTTCGTGTTGTGAAGTATTATTTGGTGGTAACGTCTGCCTTTCGCAAGACTGATGCATTCTTCGTGGTGCCTTTTGGGCCCAAGAAGGGTCTAGCACCCACAAAGTCTACCATCAGCAGATGGATCAGTCAGGCCATTGTAGGGAGAGATCCTCCCTTTCATGTTACTGCTCATTCTACTCGTGCGGTTGGGGCCTCCTGGGCTTTTCAGCACCAGGCCTCTGTTGAGCAAGTTTGCAAGGCCGCTACCTGGTCTTCTGTTCACACTTTTTCAAAGTTTTACAAGGTTGATGTGCGGGCCTCAGCGGATGCTGTTTTTGGCTGCAAAGTTCTGCAGGCTGCAGTAGTTTGAGTTGTGCTTTATACCTTGTTTTTGGATCCCCACCCTTTATGGACACTGCTATTGGATGTCCCACAGGTAATGAATATCTTGAAGCGGGGTGTGTGACATACTTAGAATACCACCATTTTGTGAATACTCACCTTGTAAAATGGGTATTATAAGTATGTCACACACCCCGCTTCAACCCGCCCTTTGGATTCTGCATCCTTCATATGGTGAACTTTGCGTTGTTATGACTGATATTTGGCTCTTCCTGGTCCTTTACCTTACTGCTTTCTTTATACTGGGTAACGAGTGGGAGGTCCCAGGTACTTATGGACTGGGAGGGGCTTTCTTTCCTCCAATCATCTCTGCAGAAGCCCTCTACAGGACCATACTACCCACAGGTAATGAATATCTTGAAGCGGGGTGTGTGACATACTTATAATACCCATTTTACAAGGTGAGTATTCACAAAATGGTATTTTTGCTGTCCTCTGTAAGATGGCACACGCAATCAGTCTTTACATCAGTGTGGCAATGACATCACTGGCACACACAACAGTGGCAATGAAGGAGGCGGAGCTTTACAGCTGAAACAGATGGCATTAACTGTGATTAGAGTGAAAATTGGCAAAAGGTACACTTCATGGGGGGAGCAATTCAGGGGATGCTAGTTAAAAATGTGGGTTTTGGTCCACTTTAAGTCAAAGGTGCCCTTACTGAAATGGAAATCGATTATGTTGGATGAAGTTTTGCATGTTCTGGTGGCGATGTCCTTGTTTTTTGGATTAACTTCTACTTCAATTTGGCTCGGCGAATGCTGGTGAACATGTTTAGGTTTTTTTTAGCATTTTAACTTAGTTTTCGAGTGTGAATATTAGAAAGTTACACAGTCTTCAGGCCATTTAGAAGACCCAACTGAAGGAAATCTATTATTTGTGATACATTAGTTTTAACAAGAGGATCTACTCTTCCTCCGCAGAATTTTTCAAACACAAGCCAGGTTTTAAAATAGGAAAAAAAGAGAGACTTCGCCACCATAGGCGATAATCCTCTAGCCCTTAAGAGGTCTCCCTGGTGCTATAACGATTTTTTTCCCTGGTGATCTTCCTCAGTACCTTTGATAATAGCTGTAACGGAGGAAAGGCATAAACCAGCTCCCACTGGCTACAGTTCTGGGATAGGGCGCCTACCGAGCAGAATGTCTCTGCCTGTTTGTTTAAAATTGTTGCAAACAGATCCACCTCTGGCAGACCCTACATCTAAGAGATTTGATTGAAGACTTCGCCTGGACTTAGAGTATGGTGTTTCAAATATTCTGCTTGGATGTTTTGGGATCCCCTTAAATGTACCACCTTCAAAGACAGCAGGTGTTCTTCTGCCCAACTGAACATATGCCTGCACCACAACTCTGGAGCTGGACCTCTCGTTCTGCCTTGCTTGTTCAGAAGAGCTACAGTGGTTGCATTGTCCAAAAGGACAAAGGACATGATCATTATGTACTGTTTTGAAAACAAAAATAGCGCTCTTTGGACCGCTAGCAATTCCCTGTGGTTCGATGAGAGCCTTGACTCTTGTTTGGTACAATGACCCTGGACATACCTGATCTCCTGTCAGGGTCCCCCCAGACAGAGAGAATGCCACCCGTGATCAAGGTCACTCTTGGTTACAATCTTCAAAACACTCCTCAGATTAATTGGTTAAAGTGGCTGAGAGGAGTTTTTGTACACTTCTGGAATAAATGTGCAACCTCTGCTTACAGTAAGTATTGGACAAGCCTAGCATGGGAGCGTCCACTTCAGGGGGAAATGACCACCTCTTAACAAGATTAGCAGGAAAGGGATACCTTTTAACCAAACCCTTGGGCACAGCAGGCATCTTGTTAGGACGTTCCCATTCTTTAAGCACCAAGGTGGTAAAATGTTCCTGCTCAGGGAACTCTAGACGCTGTTTACCGAGGCGAAAAAGCTCCCCCTGCTTTCTCTTAGCTACCTCAGGGGCAGCAATGTGCAAAATTTTAAAAATATGTGACAGCGGATTATCAGTGTCCTCAGGGTACCATGATTCCTCTCCGGACGCAGACCCAGGGTCACTATGCAACCCTCCTGCTGGTTCCCAGAGGAGTCAGAATCCTGGGAGAGCTCCCCCATCTCAAGGGGGTGACAGCCACCACGATCATCAATCCCCACATACATCCCAGTAAGGGGAGCGGGCCTGGGATCCAGGTGTCTCTTCTTGCCAGAGGCCTTCCTAGGAACAGTCCTGGCAAGCTGCTTTTCAATGTTAGCCACAGGCAGAGCCAAATCAGAATGTGACTCCCTGCCAACATTCCCCTCATTGGGGCCCAATTGCAGTAGCGGGGGAGTAGGTGAAGCCGAGTGAGGCGCAGAGCTGGGAAGGGAAGCAAGCGCAAGGACACTTTCAGCGCACGGCACGCAAACCGTGACACTGTTACTCACAGGGGATACCCCACACATGGCGCGATACGCGTCATCACCCGCCCCCCCCCCCCCCCGAAGAGCGTGAAAAAACGGCCAGAGCTGCGGAACGCAGTACAAAGCGGCGCAGCAGCTAAAAACACCACAAAATACATCAAAACACCACAGATATCACCACTCGCCGCTACAACCCCCCAACGAAGTCAGAGGGGGGGGGGAAGAGAGAGAGAGAGAGAGAGAGAGAGAGAGAGAGAGAGAGAGAGAGCGAGAGAGAGAGAGAGAGAGACACGAGAAGGCAGCGGCGAGCAGCCATGGCCAGGGAGGGGGGCGCGGGGGGGAGCCAAAAAGGAAAATAACACGGTCCCCAAACTACTCACCCCCTCAGAAGCCAGGACAGAAACTCTGCATCCCAATTAGGATCACCATAAAGCCTATGGCCGGCTACCCTTTGTGCTACAGGATCTGCGGCTTGGAGCTGCGCTCCAGGAGCACTTGACCCTAGTGCTCTTCTACCTTCATCCGATCTGTCAGCCGACGCTGGGAGGCAGCGGGGGTCCAGAAACGGATGGAAATAGACATGCAGGGCCGCAGGCTTGGTTGCCCCGCTCACCTGCGCAAGAGAGAGCCATCTTCTAACTTTGCAGTATCACTGCAGAGGAAAAACTGGGAACTCTATGGTTAACCCCATTTTTATAGGGAGCCGGGAGGTGCCACAGCTTTCTGCAGTACCACTGCGCCACCTTGTGGCGGAATAACCCAACTGTTATGAATACCGAAGCGGGCCGTGCCATGCAATAAAGAAAAGCTACTTTAGCCACACGGCCTCCAAGTATGCCTTTGGTCTTTGATGGAGTATTTAAAGGTCAATAAAACTGCAGAAATACCACAACAAAGATTTTAGCTTCAAGGGTAAAGTATTTACCTTGTTTTTAATTTCCTTTTTGGCTTCATGTGTAATGCTTAGCAATACAGGACTGTCACATGCCATATAGGAATTAGACATCACTTAATACAACCTGATACATTCCATGGACAACCATTTAATTGGGGGAAGGCAAATATGCAGTAAGATGTCATAGATTTATTTGCAGGTTACACTATATAGTATTGGATTAAAGTGGACCAAAACCCTCAGCCATCGGCTCTGGAATCTATAAGATTCCAAGGTCGGGGGAAAGGTGAATTGGAGTGGGCCACCTGGGGGGGGGGGGGGGGTTCACACAGCGAGGCATCCACTTTAAGATAAACTGTTATTAATGTGGATGAAATATTAAGGTCTGCATTAAGGGAGTTTTATCTGGGGTTAGAAGTAAAATATTGATTGCAGCTAGAATATGTTTAAAGCTAAAAGTTAGAACTTCAAACCACCATCAAGTTTTTGGGCTAAAAGCTGCAAGGCCCAAAAGTTTCATTGCCTAACCTACCTGAATGTACTTTTGCCACCCACCCCAGCCACTTTGTCTTGCCCAAAGCCTTCGATAGTGGGATGTTACAGTAATGAGGACTCCTAGACCATTATATTGCAGTCTTACAAGGTACAAATCAAATTATTTATGGTTTTAGTTCATGCTCCAGGTGGTTTTGTTCAGCCTTAACATTCTTACTGAGTAAGAACAAAAAGGGTATTTGTCTTCACTTTTAAACGGAGATAAAGCAAACATACATCGATACTGGAGTACAATAGGACTGGGGACCCTGGCCTTGCAAGTTTACTATTAAAAGGTGAGGGTGAGGGGAAAAGCGACCCCCCCCCCCCCCCAAGGAACATAGGAGGAAATCCAAGGAAAAAACATTTTATAATTATAAAGCATGAAATGCTCCTAGACTCAAAGCAAAAATCCAAGAGAATCAGTTAACTGGGGTGTCAGAACCTGTATGGCCAGAACAAAAAACCTTAAAGCAGAACAAAATCCAGCAGTGGCCGGCCTGTAGTCCAAAAACACTCCACTGGCTTAACCCCAGGTCCAAAACACGAAGCTCCACTGTGTGAAATCCCCCAGGGCGCCCGAATTCTCTTACATTTCCACAGTCCAACGACACATGCGTTGGCTTACGTCCAATGAGAGCTGCCCAATGTGCCTATGTAATTTGGCAGGTGGCTCTGCGTGCCCTCCCGCCATAGCCATTCAGATAGGCTGGGGTGGAAGCATGCATGAGGCCGGGGATACAGCAGCACAGACTCCAAATTCAGGTCAGTGAATGTTTACCAAAAAATGTAAACACAGCAAACGGCTCTCATTGGTCGAGAGCCATGCATGCGCTGTTGGACTGAGGCAAAGTGAGTTTTACTGAGCGAAATGGGGGGTCACACAACGGGGCATCCTAAATCGGGGAACAGAACAAAATCCGGGAAAGTCAAATTCTGAGGTTTTGCTCCACTTTAATGATGCTTGTCTGCACCTGCACTCTCCTGATGTTTGTGTCCAAATGACACAAACGTGCCTTGTTGGCATAAAGTCAATGTTTCCATTGTTGTAGGCCAGTTAACTGTATAGATAAACCTCATTAGCAAAGGGAGCCCCACATAAACAGCAATCTGAGCAGTTAGGTGCAAAAAGAGACTAATAGTTTAAAGTGGATCTATAAGATTCCAGGGCACCTGATTCCCTCCCCCCAGGCCATCCCGAATGGGGATGCCCCGCTGTGCCCCTAACTTCTACCTGATTCAGCAGCTCATGCGCGAGCCACAGCCTCAGTCAGCTATACCTTTAGCAGGTTGCGCAGACACGCACCCCTGTAAGAGGGCAGTGGGCATGCAACTCGGCTCCCTTTGGCTAGACTCAGCCCTCAGCTGATATTGACAAGCGCAGCTGAGTGCGCTGATTGAAAAGGAGCCTGAATATGTGCCATAAGACCAGGTAAAGGTGAGTTATACTGGGCAACCTGGGGGGGTTTTCACACGATTTAGGATGCCCCGGGGCAAGTACCAAAACCCGAGATAGACAAAATCATGGGTTTTGGTCCACTTTAAGAGAAAGAAGCAACTGCCCCTAATCCACCTATAGCAAAAAGCGGTGACTTTTCTTTTATGCTACTTTTTTTTTTTGTATAAAAGACAAAGCAATAAACTATACAAAATTCAGCAGCCACGTCTAGTAAGGTTAGCAGAGTTCTTCTGCTGCAGGCAAGTCATTAATTGTAACTGATGACTGAGGGCCTTGGCATGGGAATTGCAGTGTTGAAGAAAAATGTTAATTTCCTTGGACCAAAAAAAGAACAAATCACTCAGTATTCAAGGAAATAAATGAACACTGCTCAATGAGAAGAACTGACACTAAAATTAGGGCTTGGATATTCTAGCCAGATAAATCAGGACTCACTGTAGAGGATTCCAATGCTATAAGAGATAGGAAAAAAGAGGAAAAAAAATCCAACTGTACTGGAGAACTCCTTAAAGTGGACCAATCACCAGGATTTTCACGACTTGGCCCGGCATGGCATGTAAAAAATGTTTCATTTTCCAGTGGTGCATACGTGGCCGTCATCCTGGTCAGCACTCTATATCGTGCATAATGTACCACACACAAAGCTCTGCTTGGAAACAGAGCTTAGCACAGAGAAAGGTGAGCAGATGCATCCCCATTTATGTGCATGTCATGCCTGCCAGTGAGTCCAATTAGCCGCTCGTGGTCATGCGAGACCCACAAGAGGGGAGTATCAGAGAGCTCCATCATGATACAGGGAGTAAAAACAAAGAACTGAACTGGAAAGGAAGAGGCGGAGCTTTAAACTTTGTTCAGTTTGTATTTCCTCCCAGGGGGTGGAGCCTCCCTCTCTCCATGGGTTGTGTCTCGGGGGCTTCCCGAAATGGAATGTCCTGCTGTATGAACGCCCCCTGAATGCCCTGTAAAACTCACCTTTTCCTGTCCAACGGTGCATACACTAGCTCTCATCCAATGAGAGTCATTTGCGGTGACTATGTCATTTGGCAATCAGCTCTGATGTTCTTTAATGAGAAGCACAAAAGTCCACTTCCCCAGCGATGCACACGCTTCAATCCCAGCCTATCTGAATCACTGGGGCAGGAGGGTGCACACAGCCCGGCGATGCCGCTCTTGCTTCCCATTGTAAACAATCAAAGCCGTCTGCCGAATTACAAAGACATGGTAAATAGCTCTGATTGGATGACAGCCTGTGCATGCATCGCTGGACCATGGAAAATAAGCTGATACCACAATCTGGGGGTTTTCACACTGTGGGGCATTCCAATTCGGGTTTTGTTCTGCCTTAAAGTGGACCAACACCCAGGATTTTGACTATCCTGGGTCTTGGTCCACTTCGGTGGGGCACCCCCGATCGGGGTGCCCCGCTGTGTGAAACCCCCCCAAACACCCGGAAAACTCACCTCTCCCCGCTCCCACGTGGCCGCGCCGTCCAATCAGCGCGGCCGGACAAGCGGTCTGACAGGACCGGACAAGTGGCTCCTCCGCCGCCGCCTCCCGTGCGTCACTCTTGACGTGCGCGCGCCCGCGCCGGCCATTCACGGACGGCCGGCGCGGGCGCGCGCACATCTAGAGGGGCGCGAGGGAGGCGGCGCCGGCCGCCGCCAAAGACAAGGTAGGTGGGTTTGGGGGGGGGGGTTTCACCCCGCGGGACATCCGAGATCTGGATGTCCCGCGGGGTGAAACCCCCCCCAAACCCATCGGGGCCGGGCCGATCACGCGAGGGTGACGGTCCACTTTAAGTTTTACCAACTGACACCCGATATAGTAAATAGTGTCCACCTATGTAATATATCTTCAGTATAACTATAGCTGTTCTATGAAGGCCTCAAAGTTTTGTTAAAGAACATTAAAATTGATTTCCAGTCTTTCCAGTCTATCACCCCTGCCACTGAGGCAGGTTTACAAGAAAAATAACTCCTTACCTCTCCTGGATCCAGTGCCACTACTGGCACTCCTGTAGAGGCTGCACAGGCAGTGCACAGAGCAGCATCCCCCACTTTCTGTGTGCTCCCTTCGAGGGTATAGCTGGGCCTAGGGAGACCAGCAAGGTAAGTTGCTTTCTTTACAGTGTAACCCCCCACCTCAGCACCAGGGGACGGAGGCTGGGCGGGGGGTGATTGGTAGACTGAAAATCCACTTTAATGACGGCATCACGATAACCAAGGAACACACCAGACAGCTCAGGGATAAAGTTGGCTGAAGCATATTGCAGTGTCTGGTTATAAATGAATAGCCCAAACTCTAAACATCTCATGCAACATTGTTTAATCCATCATCCATAAATAGTATGGAACAACTCTAAACCTTCTAGGACATTGCCATCCACTTAAATTGACAGCCCAGACAAGGAAGCAATCAGGAGGCCCTGGGTCACTCTGGAGGAGCCGCAGAGATCCACAGCTCAGGTGGAAACATATTATAGAAGACCTTTATAGAAGAGTGACAAGAAGAAAGTCATTTTTGACAGCAAACCCTAAGTGATGTAGGGGACACAAGCATATGGTAGAAGGTACTCTGGTCAGATGGACAAAAGTTTAACTTTTTCACCCAAATGCCATGCAGGAAGGAAAGCTAACTCTGCACATCACCCTGAACATATCATTTCCAACTGGAAACATGCTGAGGGCAGCATTGTGGCAATGCTTTTTGTCTGCTGGGATTGGGAAGCTGGTCAGAGTTCATAGAATAATGGATGGAGCTAAATACAGGGAAGTCCTGGAGGAAAGCCTGTTAGAAACTGCAAATAAAAGTAAGATTGGACCATGGCTTCACCTTCCAGCAGGACAACATCACACAGTGCAGACCTAAATCCTAATTGAGAATCTGTGACAAAACTCAGAAAATGTTCAAAATGCTCTCACAATCTAATCTAGTAGTAGTAATAGTGCAAATAGTGGCTATTGGGTGCTAACAACCACATGGAATTCTTCCTCCGCATTTTTCCCATCTGTGCACTTGTGAACACACCAGTGAATAAACACTATATTAGTGACTACACATAAGTGTATTTCACACAGTGGACACCCCAGTAAATGAACACTATATTAGTGACTACACACAGGTAAACTAAGGAGCAGTGAAGTGCACACATGCCCGGAGCGGTGGACCACCCTAAACTCAGCACCCGGGGAGCACTTGGGGGTTAGGTGCCTCGCTCAAGGGCACTTTAGTCATGTCGAATGGCTGGGAATCGAAACTGTCACCTTTCACAGGCCCCCTTCCATTACCTCTAGGCCATAAATGCCCCTCAACTAACTGAGCTAGAGCTAATTTACATAGAAGCATGGGCCGCTAATTGGCCTTTGCATGAGTTTACGGCCAATCCCAGTGGACACAAACAGCAAGGCATCCCAAATCAAGATGCCACCTACAGGAGGAAACAAACAGATGCAGTGCAGTACGCAGTTGTGCCTCCCGTGCGACGCAGTAAAATGGCAGCATGGAAACGCCACCCTGCACCCCATTGTTTTCTGTTCCCGATGCAGGCATGGGCACCTGAAGGAGACAGTGGCAGGAGCTCAGACTAAGGTGGCAGCTACAAGACTGGCAACCTCCTCCCGTACAGCAGAGCTGCACTCACCTCTTGATGGCCTTTCACTAGTCCTTGCTGGAGCAGAGGACTGAAGGCCTCTAAGAAGCTGGCTGCAGCAGTGCCTGACCAGTGGTAATGGATCACAAGGTGGCGGTGAGTATAACCATTTAACTGCAATGCAACGTATGTGCTTTACCTGTGGTGCCCTTAGACTTCTAGGGGGGACCGTTGTGGGCAAAATGCTGCATGCAGCATTTGCAAACCGCTGCAGACTGATGAAAGGGCCTATTTATTTTAATGGGTTGCATTTTCTGTCCAGCTGCGTGTGAAAGGGGCCTAAGGGAAGAATCTAACCCAGGCAACAATCATTTATAATGTAGCTTTGGTTTTATTCAAGAACAAAAGAAAAAAAAAACTGTCAGATCAGTCCAAAGAAGTTCCCCTACTCTACAATTAAGCGGCACTGGGTATAGTTACAAAACATATAGTTCGCTTTTGTTATTATGAATAGACATGTACATGAGCATGACAAACTTTAAACACAAAACACTTAAAATCAATTAAAATTATGCTGAGAGGGTGGACCTAAAGTGTATAGCTCTAATTATAATACAATTATACAGTTCACTTATTAAGTAAGGAAAAGAATAAAAAATTAATGTAAAAGAAAGGTGAAAAAAAAAAACACGCTGAGAAGCAACCCTGGAGAGGGCCCCCAGATCGGGGGTTTTTAGGAGCCAAATCCACAATAAAGTGCCAAGTGTAAAAATACTTATAAATAGTGCTAAAAGCGATTATACAAAGTGAAATACAAAGTGAAGTGCAAAGTTCACAAATAATGTGCCGTATAATCATATGCCAAAACAATGGGAATAAAAATAAAGGTAAATAAGGAACTAATATGTCATATCACCAAGTACTGAGAGCTGGGTCCAACATCAAAGCGAGCTGTAAACAGAGACGCGTTGCGTGGTGGTAAACCCCACCACTTCGTCAGGGGGTTTTGGTCCCCTTTATACCAAGCTAAGCTACCTGTTCCCACTGCTTACTAGCCCACATGAAAGTGAAACAGAAGTGTGCATTTTTGCAATGATAAGACTTTGCACTCCATTCCACAGCACAAGTACGGGCCTCTGACAGCATCTTTACCCAGCGTGCTTGCCCCTCTCGGATTTCAAGGGAGCAGGAATGCTGTGCTAGCTGCTGGCTTTTCCTGAATCGGGATGCCCTGCGGTGTGAAACCCCCCCAGCGTGCCCATAAAAACTCACCTTTCCCCGCTCCAACAGTGCGTGCGAGGGCTCTCATTCAATGAGAGCCGCCCGCTATGACTATGTCATTTAGCATGCAGCTCTTATTGTTTACAAGTCAGGTAGCCTGAGCGGAAGCGCACACAGTCAGGGATGCAGCAGTGCATATATTGCAGCTCTGATTGGACGAGCCTGCACATGCATTGTTGGAGCCTGGACAAGATTGTTTTTTTCTGACTTCACACCCTATTCCAGATGGGGGGGGGGGCATGGAGCAAAACCCGGTAAGTCAAATTCCTAGTTTTTTTCCACTTGAAACCAGACCTGAATAAGAGCATATCTTATATATTTCCCACACCCTGTACATACATATTGCCCACATTAGAGATCATACTACCTGCATCTACTGCATTTTATGAGCCTTTAAACATCCAAGATGGCAGCCCATGGAGTTTCAAGCAAAAAGTGACTTCTGACTGTGCCGCTCTGCATTCTGGGATTGTTGTCCTTTTCCTAGCCCCAGCTCTGCCCTGTTTGTGCAAAGCACAGCTATAACCCACCCACTTGCACTTTTGCCCCCTCTCCTCTCCTCGGTATGTGATGCTTTTAAGGCAAGATGGCGGCGCCCGTATCCTAGAGTTCGAAACATAGATGTAGCCCAGTGGGGGAAAGAATAATAAGTAAGTGACTAAAAGCATAACATATATTCATTTTATATGCTGGGGAATATTTTTTTAGGGGTTCGGGCTTTTCATTAAATAATGTTGAAGGTCCACCCCCACACAACCTTTCCTCTGTTCCCACTGTGCATGTGCAGGCTCTCATCCAATCAGCGCTTTATTCTGTGCATACTAATGCATGGCATAAAGTTCTGTATGACAACATATGGAGCAGATGCATCCCCAGTCTCCCTGAGGTCTGTGGTATCTCGCGCTTCCCTCTAACAGGGCACGCGCCCTGCTAGAGGGATAGCGGGGATGCAGCCATTGGACCGGGATTAAAGCGGTCCTTCACTGTGAATAAGAGTCTATCTTATATGTTTCCCACACCCTGTACATATAGATTGCTCACATTAAAAATCATCCTACCTGCATCTACTGCATGTTATGAGCCTTTAAACATCCAAGATGGCAGCTCATGGAACATCAGGCAGCCTGCAAACAGGAAGTGCCTTCTGACTGTGCTGCTCTGCATTCTGGGATTGCTGACCATTTCCTGACCCCAGCTCTGCTCTGTCTGAGCAAAGCACAGCTATAACCCGCCCCCTGTACATTATCCTGCTCCCCTCTCCTCATTAAATGCAATGCTTCTGAGGCAAGATGGCGGCGCCCGTATCCTAAAGTCCTGAACAGAGTTGCAGCCCAGTGGGGGGAAAGAATAATAACTAAGTGACTAAAAACTTAAAATATTTTAATTTTAGATGCTGGGGAATAGTTTTTTTAAGGATTTGGGCTTTTCAATAAATCATGGTGAAGGTCCGGTTTAAGGCAAATGTAGCAGGCGTACTGGGGGGTTTCACACAGCGGGGCATCCCGATTTTGGACGGGGAGGGAATGGATCGGCGCAGGAATCTTATAGATTCCCAGGCCGATCCAGCTGGGTTTTTGTCCATTGTAAAGAGGACCAAAACCTGATTCGGTCAGGCCAATTACCTATCGCTGTTACAATACCGGTGACCCCATGGCTCATGCACAGGCCGTATCCCCAGCATCTCAAGGCTAATGCACGCTCCTGCACCCCACCATTCAGACTGAAGGCGGGAGCAAATGTCAGACCGCAGGGAAACTAGGAACAGGAGGTTCTGTTTCCAAACAGAGCTTTATATAGACCCCCACATGCGCATCAAGATGAGTTTCTTGGCAATCCCAGGAGGTTCCACACATGGTGGTATCCCAACTGACTGAGGTTCCCCTATTTAAGCAGCACATAGATGCAGGCAAAAATATTAATACACTTCAGCGGGATATATAAAAATCACTGTCTGTTGAAACAGAACTAAAGCTGTGGCAGCACTTGTCCCAGGCTCAGCGTGTGTCCCCCTCTATCTCACCTCTATATGCAGAGCGTAGGACACCGCCGCACCACCGCACAGCCGCCATCTCTGCACAGGGATTCCCGAAGCCCCGCCTGTCTTATGCTAACATTTTCTTTTTTATTTTCCTGCTAAAACGTGCATGTACTAACAAAATATACGTTGATACAAACAATGTTCACCCAAACTATGACTAAGAATCTAAACCATTAAAAACACACGCAGATATTTAAAATAATGTCAGAACAGGCAATTATTTAGATAGCATCTCTTGAGGGCCTCGCTATGTCAGGACCCATTGATCTTGACAGCGAGATTCAAGCATGGATCGAGCGTGTTGTAGAATGCTAAATCACGTGACACAAGCCGGGAAGGGAGGGCAGGACAGGCTGCGCCCATGTTTGATAAGGGCACTTCTAGCAGTATAAAGCTAGTTTTATAGCTTTCAACATTGCGTAGATATGAACCGGATTTGTTTCAGGAGGAGTATCGTTCTCTGCACTTTGGACTGCGATTTTACTAAAGGGCCTGGCAATTAAAGCGGACCCATAACCAACTTTTCAGGGTGTGAAAGCATACCTCCATATGTCCCTCATATGGAGGGACTGTCCCTCTTTTAAGTCCATGTCCCTCATTTGTCTCGATTTGAGGTGTAACATGCAAATCTTCATTCATAAATGTTTCATTTGCCTATTCAATGTGCTTAGATTGTTGTAACTGTTATACCCTATCCATCCCTCAATGGCGGAACATGGCTTTATTTGTGAATTGGTCCTCTTTCCAAAAAGTTGGAAGGTACAGGAAAGAGGGACAGGTGTTAAATTAAGCCAATACCCCTTATTGAGAAATGGCAAAGAGATAGGTTGTAAACGTTACAACCGCTCTGCGATTGACCACCAGCAGTCTTGTGGTCAGTGGACCCATTTGCAGGTTTATTTTTAACCCTTTAAGTGCCAGCCTACCTGGAGTTTTTGTCACCCTCTGTTGCCAGGCCATTTATCACTATTTTGCACTACGCATGTTCAAATGTGATTTTTGAAGGGATTTCCCAGGAACATGGTATATAGTTTTTTGAGCCTAGTCTGGGCTTTAACATGAAATGTCTTGTTTGTCATTTTTGTAGGTTGTATTCTCAATATTTTTGGGTGAAATATGTGCAAAAAAATAAAAAAAATCTTTTTTTTTACAATTTGTAGTGTTTTTTTGTAATAAAATCAATAAAATCTTATTGTGTGTGAAATCCCAATTTCTCCCGGTCACAGCGGTACCACATATGTATTGGTAGACACCCTTTCCTGCCCAGGAGACTCCCCCAAACTGAAACAGCGCTTTAGGGGATTTTCAGATAAAATACAACTATGCTATGCGCTAAGCGCACCTTGCAGTTTTTCCAGAAAAACAACCCTTTACATTTGAAATTCCACCAACAAACTATATATTCTCTGGAAGTACACACCTCAAGCTTTCTGGGCGTACCAGGCTTGTTAATGTGGGCACAGTTTTCTGGAAGTAATCCCTCGATGTATTCTTTGGTTGCAAAAAGTTTCCCTAAAAAAAGGATAAAAAAGCAGAATCAAAGCCACATTTTTCTAAAAAAAACTATATACAAACAAGAAAAAACAAGCATAACCACTGTCAAGGGAAGAGTTGCCAAACACCCCAAAGTATAGCATGTGCGTAACGGTAATTTTACTTGAAAATTTCAGCTCTGCAGACAAAGTGCCCACCTTGCAATTTTTTAACCAAAACAACCCTTTATATTTGGAATATCCCCCATTAACCAAATATTCCCTAAAAGTACACACGTTAAGCTTTCTAAGTGTACCCAGCTTGTTGTAGTGGGCTCATCTTTCTGGAAGTAATTCCTCAAAGAATTCTTCGGTTGCCCAGGGTTTCCCTAAAAAATGTATAAAAAAGCAGAACAAAAAACACCTTTTCCTAAAATATAAATATGCAAACAAGAAAAAACAAGCTAAGTCTGAAAGCGCAAGGCCCTCCGAACAGAACAATACCCAACATGATTTGCTACTTTTAACCCTTTCAATTGCCAGCCTTCTTGAGATTTTGTCACCCTCTGTTGACAGGTCATTTTTCCCCATTTTGCACCATGTTTTGCGCCATTTTTGCTGTAATTTTCAGGAAAATTATATATATTTTTTTTGCAGCAGAGTTTAGGCTTTAACATGAAATGTCTTGTTTGTACATTTTTTTCTGTTTTTTTACAATATTATTAAGTAAAAATAAATAAAAATGTTCTTTAGAAAATTATCTCCTTTATTTTAAATAAAAAATGTATTTTATTAAAGAAAACCATATTGCATGTGAAAGCCACATTTCTACCGATTAGAACGGTACCACATATTTATCGGTAGCCCCCCGTTCCTGCCCAGGAGACCCCCCAAACTGAAACAAACGTTATAACATTTACAAATAAAATACAACTACCATCCACACTACAAAGGGTTAAATCGAGAAAAAAAATGACATAGAGCCCCCCCTACAAGCCTGCATAGCCCATGGCCACGGGCTCTTCTGCCCCCCCCCCCCCCCGAGCTTTGGGGAGGCAGGTAATTGGGGGTGCCGGGGGTTAATGGCAAGTCACCCGATAGCCGCAGGTGACTTGCCAGCCCCCAGCCTTGTGAACTGGTATAGGGGTCTCATGGACCCCTTACCAGTTCACAGTGGGTTAAATGTAAAAAAACAACACACCTCCCATCCATCCTGGAGCACTGTGTCTCTTGACAATCACTGGATTCTGCTTACCTGCTGGAAGCCTTTTCTAGCTGCTGGGTGAAAGAACATAAGGGGTTAATTAAAAAAAAAATGACATAGGCTCCCCCTCCCGGGGGGGGGGCATTTTTTGGAATTTTAAGGGTTAAAAACCTTTAAAAATAAAAAAAAAATGACATGGGGTCCCCCTTACCCGAAGTAACCAGCCCGGGACCAGCTATGCAGGGCTTGTAGGAACAGGGTGCAGGGGCCAGCTTTTGTGGCCCCTGGCCCTGCATGCTACAAGCCCGCATAGCCAATGGCCACGGTCTCCTCTGCCCCCCTCTGGGCTTTGGGGAGGCAGGTAATGGGGGTGCCGGGTTAATGGCAAGTCACCCGCTAGCCGCAGGGGACTTGCCAGCCCCCAGCCTTGTGTTCACAAGGGGTTAAATGTAAAAAAATAAAGACACTGACACACACACAGAAAAAAATGATCTTTATTTTTTTTTTTTTTACTCACCTCCGATCCTGTGTCCCTCGCCACTGTCCCTCGCCACTGTCATCTGTCACTGACAGATGCTGGTAGTGATCGGAGCAGGGCGGGTGAGAGGCGAGAAGGCTCCGATCGGAGCCTCCTCGCTTCTCACCCTCCCTGCACCGCAGCTACGGCATCTGTCAGTGACAGATGACAGTGCCGAGGGACAGCGGCCACAGGCTGGTGTCCGCATCTCTCGCTCCCCTATAACAAGGAGCATGCCCCTGCTAAAGGGATAGCGGGGATGCAGCCATTGCTTGCAGATGCGCCATTGGCCGCGGAAAGAAGAAGTTTATGGGTGACCTGGGGGTTTTCACAGAGTGGGGCATCCCGATTCTGGATGCCACGGGGGAAGGTAATCGGTCAGTCTTTTGGATCGCAGAGCTGGTGGTCTAGGGTGTTGGTACGCTTTGAAGGCACATCTCAGACAAAGGGTTAACTTACCCTGCATTCACACCTACACCGATTCTATTTCCAGTTGAAGTTCAGGGGCAGAATCTGGACAGGTGTGAAGGCAGCCAAATCGGAACAGATACATGCCTGGGATAAGCACACATCTATCCTAAGATAAAGAGTACATACAGTATACACATAAGGGCAGACTAGATGGACCGTATGGTCTCCTTCTGCCGTCAACCTTCTATGTTTCTATGTTTACATCTGCACCTGCACAGGTGTGAATGCAGAGTTATAGTTTTTTCAGCCTGATTTATATTTCTTGATAAACCCTTGTGAACCCTCTCCCTTCTGCTAGGCTTTCTTTATGCAAGTATGTAAAGGTGCTGAGTATGAGTCAACAAAGGGGATCAAGTTTAATATGGTTTATCAGTCAAAACCAAGTGCTAGTGTATGAAAGATTCAGACAGCATGGGGCAAACCGAAAGCAGGTTAATTTAACCCTTTTGCCTAGAATGTCAATCCCAGGATTTAGTGTGCTACATCAATATGTGGGACAACCCAGTGCGTGAAACGCCCCATTTGGGTGTTACCTTGATCCAGCACATGCAGAAAAACTTCTCCAATTATTTTTCATTGGCAATCATATAAATGCATGGTGACAAACGATCATTGCTGGGTGCCTCCCGCTGACTGCTCACTTCGGCTGTATGCAAGGATCACTAGCTTATCAATTATGCCTGTCGCAGGTGTGTGTAGGGGATGCTGGCAGGTGCTTGTGCAGGGAGATCGCCGGTTCCAGGTGTGTAACGGCAGAATCGAGATTTCACACACAGGGGTGTAAGTCCCTGTTCAGGCACACACTAACTTCCTCCCACCATATCCCTCTTGTTAACATATAAAAATCTTTGATTATATGCTAAGCGGTTTTATTCCCTTCATTTTTTTAATAGTGGCTGAGCATGTCATGGCACCACTTTAGCTTAATCTTGCTCTGCTCTGGTCACAGCAGTGGGACCACTGCGACTTGCCATGCTCAGTCACGTCGCGAGCACCAGGGGACAGAGTGGCTATTAGATCACTTTTTTGCATGGACCTGGAGGAGTGAAATTCAGAGAAGGTCAAACATTGGACCCCCCTGCTACAGCTTCTATCCAGCGCTATAGGAAATGGACGAGAGGTGCATGGGAAAGGCATCAGGTGAGCTGCTTGCTGCCTTATTATTGCCATCAGGTTTATAGTCCCTTTACTTGCGATGCCCCTGGAGAGCAATTTACACCTGATCCTATGATTACATTTGTATATGGAGCTAAGTAAGAATAGGGATCTCCCAATATTCAGGTTCACGGGCAGTGGGAATGGGTGATTTAGATTTCTTGTGAACCCGAACCCTATCTGGCAAAGAGTTGGAGGAAGAGAACCACATGACCACTGGCACGTTGCACATTGCTGTTATTGACTGCTGGTGGTCATGTGTGGCCTGTCTCACTAAGGGAGTGAGGAAAAGGTGGGGTTATGTGCATGGGACATTAGCAATCCGGATGTCCCCTCACACTACAATCAACATTTATTTTATCCACACAGAGCTGAACAACAGTCAACACATTGAACACTTGACCTCCTTACCTGCCCCCTGTTCTACTCTTTTCACTCGAACTAAAAGCGGTAGTCCACCCAAATTATGCCACCAATGCAACAATCGCGGCAAGTGCTCGGAGCCACTGGCCTTAGACGCCGACTTAGATGGCATGACGTCAGCGGCTGATTGGGTGCGCTGGGGGGAAGGACCAAAACCCAGGATAGTCAAAATCCTGGGTTTTGGTCCACGAAAAAAATGCTCAGTTTTGGCTTGGTTAACTAAGCAGGGTTCGGATGCTTGGCAGGTGAGCCCATTTTTTCTCATACCTAGCCAAATTGTTTTAGTGTTGGGGAGGGACGACTGTTTGTCTGGGTATTAGGCATATATTATGTCTAACCCAATAATTAGGGATGAGCGAATCGATCCGGACGAACCCGGATTCGTCCCGAATTTCATGGAAAATTCGATTCTGAACGATTCCGAATTTCCCGCAATTCGATCGATCAAAGTTTTCCTTTAAACTCCATTTATTTCAATTACAGGCATTCTAAAATGGTGGATGAACATGTCCAGACATATCCCTTGGGGCAAGGTATCATGGGTAAGTCACATGCAGCCTATCAGCAGGCAGGAAGCCCGGTGACGTCACGTGCTATATAAAGCGGCGGCCATCTTGCTTGTGCGCATTTCAGCCTTGCATTGTGGCCAGAGCACAGCTAGTTAGAGACAGGGGCAGAGAGTTAGAGATAGGTAGGGAGAGTCAGAGAGGCAGACAGAGCCAGGGAAAGATAGGGAAAAACCGGAACCATCCAGCCAGGGACAGCTTAGAAGTGACAGTGAAAATTTTTTTTTTTCATTAGCCAGATCAGTTTTCAATTCGATTTCAGTTCTTTGTGCTGTAAATCTGCCTTGCCACTGTTCATGCCATCTATGCAGTGGCTTATTTAACCCTATCTGTTACACACAAGCATTTATCATAATATATAATTGGATTAGTTTAAATATTTTTTGGTCTGCCTTTAACCAAAAAAACACCAGCCCACCTGGGTATCCCAAACCTGCACTTAGCAGCCTATCTGTTATACTAAATACGCTTGTTGATCCTTCCTCAGCTGAATCAAAGTATTGCATTTTGAATTGGTTTTTGGTCTGCCTTTAACAAAAAAAACACCAGGCCGCAGGGCATCCCAAACCTGCACTAGGCAGCCTATCTGTTATACTAAATACGCTTGTTGATCCTTCCTCAGCTGAATCAAAGTATTGCATTTTGAATTGGTTTTTGGTCTGCCTTTAACAAAAAAAACACCAGGCCGCAGGGCATCCCAAACCTGCACTAGGCAGCCTATCTGTTATACTAAATACGCTTGTTGATCCTTCCTCAGCTGAATCAAAGTATTGCATTTTGAATTGGTTTTTGGTCTGCCTTTTACAAAAAAAACACCAGGCCGCAGGGCATCCCAAACCTGCATTAGGCAGCTTATCTGTTATACTAAATATGCTTGTTGATCCTTCCTCAGCTGAATCAAAGTATTGCATTTTGAATTGGTTTTTGGTCTGCCTTTAACAAAAAAAACACCAGGCCACAGGGCATCCCAAACCTGCATTAGGCAGCCTATCTGTTATACTAAATACGCTTGTTGATTCTTCCTCAGCTGAATCAAAGTATTGCATTTTGAATTGGTTTTTGGTCTGCCTTTAACAAAAACAACACCAGGCCGCAGGGCATCCCAAACCTGCATTAGGCAGCCTATCTGTTATACTAAATACGCTTGTTGATCCTTCCTCAGCTGAATCAAAGTTTTGCATTTTGAATTGGTCTTTGGTCTGCCTTTAACAAAAAAAACACCAGGCCGCAGGGCATCCCAAACCTGCATTAGGCAGCCTATCTGTTATACTAAATACGCTTGTTGATCCTTCCTCAGCTGAATCAAAGTATTGCATTTTGAATTTGGTTTTTGGTCTGCCTTTAACAAAAAAAACACCAGGCCGCAGGGCATCCCAAACCTGCATTAGGCAGCCTATCTGTTATACTAAATACGCTTGTTGATCCTTCCTCAGCTGAATCAAAGTATTGCATTTTGAATTGGTTTTTGGTCTGCCTTTAACAAAAAAAACACCAGGCCGCAGGGCATCCCAAACCTGCATTAGGCAGTCTATCTGTTATATTAAATACGCTTGTTGATCCTTCCTCAGCTTAATCAAAGTATTGCATTTTGAATTGGTTTTTGGTCTGCCTTTAACAAAAAAAACACCAGGCCGCAGGGCATCCCAAACCTGCATTAGGCAGCCTATCTGTTATAGTGAATACGCTTGTTGATCCTTCCTCAGCTGAATCAAAGTATTGCATTTGAGCCTATCTGTTATACTAAATACGCTTGTTGATCCTTCCTCAGCTTAATCAAAGTATTGCATTTTGAATTGGTTTTTGGTCTCTCTTTAACAAAAAAAACGCCAGGCCGCAGGGCATCCCAAACCTGCACTAGGCAGCCTATCTGTTATACTAAATACGCTTGTTGATCCTTCCTCAGCTGAATCAAAGTATTGCATTTTGAATTGGTTTTTGGTCTGCCTTTAACAAAAAAAACACCAGGCCGCAGGGCATCCCAAACCTGCACTAGGCAGCCTATCTGTTATACTAAATACGCTTGTTGATCCTTCCTCAGCTGAATCAAAGTATTGCATTTTGAATTGGTTTTTGGTCTGCCTTTAACAAAAAAAACACCAGGCCGCAGGGCATCCCAAACCTGCACTAGGCAGCCTATCTGTTATACTAAATACGCTTGTTGATCCTTCCTCAGCTGAATCAAAGTATTGCATTTTGAATTGGTTTTTGGTCTGTCTTTTACAAAAAAAACACCAGGCCGCAGGGCATCCCAAACCTGCATTAGGCAGCCTATCTGTTATACTAAATACGCTTGTTGATCCTTCCTCAGCTGAAACAAAGTATTGCATTTTGAATTGGTTTTTGGTCTGCCTTTAACAAAAAAACACCAGGCCGCAGGGCATCCCAAACCTGCATTAGGCAGTCTATCTGTTATATTAAATACGCTTGTTGATCCTTCCTCAGCTTAATCAAAGTATTGCATTTTAAATTGGTTTTTGGTCTGCCTTTAACAAAAAAAACACCAGGCCGCAGGGCATCCCAAACCTGCATTAGGCAGTCTATCTGTTATACTAAATACGCTTGTTGATTCTTCCTCAGCTGAATCAAAGTATTGCATTTTGAATTGGTTTTTGGTCTGCCTTTAACAAAAACAACACCAGGCCGCAGGGCATCCCAAACCTGCATTAGGCAGCCTATCTGTTATACTAAATACGCTTGTTGATCCTTCCTCAGCTGAATCAAAGTTTTGCATTTTGAATTGGTCTTTGGTCTGCCTTTAACAAAAAAAACACCAGGCCGCAGGGCATCCCAAACCTGCATTAGGCAGCCTATCTGTTATACTAAATACGCTTGTTGATCCTTCCTCAGCTGAATCAAAGTATTGCATTTTGAATTTGGTTTTTGGTCTGCCTTTAACAAAAAAAACACCAGGCCGCAGGGCATCCCAAACCTGCATTAGGCAGCCTATCTGTTATACTAAATACGCTTGTTGATCCTTCCTCAGCTGAATCAAAGTATTGCATTTTGAATTGGTTTTTGGTCTGCCTTTAACAAAAATACACCAGGCCGCAGGGCATCCCAAACCTGCATTAGGCAGTCTATCTGTTATATTAAATACGCTTGTTGATCCTTCCTCAGCTTAATCAAAGTATTGCATTTTGAATTGGTTTTTGGTCTGCCTTTAACAAAAAAAACACCAGGCCGCAGGGCATCCCACACCTGCATTAGGCAGCCTATCTGTTATACTAAATACGCTTGTTGATCCTTCCTCAGCTGAATCAAAGTATTGCATTTTGAATTGGTTTTTGGTCTGCCTTTAACAAAAAAAACTCCAGGCTGCAGGGCATCCCAAACCTGCATTAGGCAGCCTATCTGTTATAGTGAATATGCTTGTTGATCCTTCCTCAGCTGAATCAAAGTATTGCATTTGAGCCTATCTGTTATACTAAATACGCTTGTTGATCCTTCCTCAGCTTAATCAAAGTATTGCATTTTGAATTGGTTTTTGGTCTCTCTTTAACAAAAAAAACGCCAGGCTGCAGGGCATCCCAAACCTGCACTAGGCAGCCTATCTGTTATACTAAATACGCTTGTTGATCCTTCCTCAGCTGAATCAAAGTATTGCATTTTGAATTGGTTTTTGGTCTGCCTTTAACAAAAAAAACACCAGGCCGCAGGGCATCCCAAACCTGCACTAGGCAGCCTATCTGTTATACTAAATACGCTTGTTGATCCTTCCTCAGCTGAATCAAAGTATTGCATTTTGAATTGGTTTTTGGTCTGCCTTTAACAAAAAAACACCAGGCCGCAGGGCATCCCAAACCTGCACTAGGCAGCCTATCTGTTATACTAAATACGCTTGTTGATCCTTCCTCAGCTGAATCAAAGTATTGCATTTTGAATTGGTTTTTGGTCTGCCTTTTACAAAAAAAACACCAGGCCGCAGGGCATCCCAAACCTGCATTAGGCAGCCTATCTGTTATACTAAATACGCTTGTTGATCCTTCCTCAGCTGAAACAAAGTATTGCATTTTGAATTGGTTTTTGGTCTGCCTTTAACAAAAAAAACACCAGGCCGCAGGGCATCCCAAACCTGCATTAGGCAGTCTATCTGTTATATTAAATACGCTTGTTGATCCTTCCTCAGCTTAATCAAAGTATTGCATTTTGAATTGGTTTTTGGTCTGCCTTTAACAAAAAAAAACACCAGGCCGCAGGTCATCCCAAACCTGCATTAGGCTGCCTATCTGTTATACTAAATACGCTTGTTGATCCTTCCTCAGCTGAATCAAAGTATTGCATTTGAGCCTATCTGTTATACTAAATACGCTTGTTGATCCTTCCTCAGCTTAATCAAAGTATTGCATTTTGAATTGGTTTTTGGTCTGCTGCCAAAACACTAGGCCACAGGATATCTCATATTGCCAATTTTCATAGTATCTGGTGCAGAGAAGCAGTCCCTCACTTTATTTAGCTTCTTCTTTTTAAACTAAACACAATTTTTATCGTACCTATTGCTCATTTCAAATACATAAAAATGTCAGGCAGACAAGTGCAAGGATGTTCAAAGAGGAGTGGCAGAGGCCAAGATTCAGCAGGCAGAGGTCGCAGCAGACTAGGAGCGAGTGGCAGCAGGAGTCACGCTGAGAGACCTAAACTGCCAGTATCTGCTAGCGGTCGTGTCTCCACCAGTAACGCATCTGCCGTGGTAGATTGGTTAAAGCGCTCATCAACATCATCACAAGTTACATCTGAGACCCCCAGTCTAGGGTCGGTAGGTACCTCTGACACAACCCTGAGTTGGCATGCCCCGAGAGCAGTCCCTGTCCTCCCATTGCCTCTGTCCTATGCCATTCCCTCCCCCAGCGACGTATCCTATGCTTTGGGTTAAGCTCCACTCTTTAGTGAGGAGGACGATCAGATAGAGGACAGTCAGCAGCTACTGCCCAGCCAAGAAATGGAGGTGGCTTCTTTAGCTAGGCAGACAAATAGTGATGTGGACAGTGTCGTGGGTGTTGCGAGCGTTCCAGCTCCTGCGCCAGACACTGTTGAGGAAACCGAGAACATCAGTGACGTGAAGCCACAACTCAGCGATGATGATGATGATGATGAAGCCGATTGCACTTGGGAGCCGGGTGATGAAGGGGCTTCATCATCATCATCAGGAGAAGAGGGGCGCAGGTTGCCCCGGAGTCAGCAGCTGAGGCAGCAAGGTGTTAGCAGCATGGTTGGCAGTCAGCATGGGGGCACAATTGTAAAGCCTGGAGCCAAACAGGGCCGGGGTAGAGCACCTGCTGCGCGGCAGGCTACCTTATCGGGAGGAAGTGGAGCAGGGGTTCCTGGAGTTGGCGACAGTAGCAGTGAATCAGTGCGGCCTTTTGGTGGGAAAAGTAGCTACTCGGCAGTGTGGCAGATTTTCCTGAAGCATCCGCAGGAGGGTAATGTCACGCTCGGGGTAACTCCAGTCCTCCAGATAAGCCCTCAACCCCCAATCTCCGCAGCCAGCTTCACCTGTAGGAGCCCCCGCTTGCCGGGACGCAGAATACGCCTGCCCGGGATCAGTTGCCCCCAGGACTTCAATGGCTCAAAGGATGCGAGCTTATATGTAGGAGGTCTGGAGAACCAATAGCTAGAGCGCTGGCGGTGGAAGTCCAGAGACAGGCCAGAGGTCAACAGCAGGAAGGCAGAGATCGTAGCGGCACCAAGGATTAGGCAACTCGTAGTCAGGGTTCGAGCAGAGGTCAGCAACTGGGGTACAGATCGAGAGTAGTCGGTTCAAGCAAGGTCGGCAACAGGGGTTCGGATCGAGAGTGGTCGGTTCAGGCTAGGTTGGCAACGAGATCAATTACAATACACACGACAGACTAGGTTCTAGGCGCTATCACAGGCAACAGGCAACTGAGGGGAAAACAGCTTTATAGGGACAGACATGAGAGGGAAGGTGTAGTGATTGGTGCACATAGGATCACAGCTATGATTGGCCAGAGCATAGGGGGAGTGCTAATCCCTATCCCAGAACTGTCCCTACCTGGGCTCATAGGCCCAAACAGGAGGAGAGGGAGGAGTCCCTCCCCTGCCTGAGCGCGCATGGAGCCTGACAGCTACCTCCGGTGGCCGCGCTGAGCGCAGCGCCGCCGGAGGGCATAAGAAGAACGTGCTCACGCGCGCGAGCACGAGACGGAAGGAGACAGGAACAAGGACGGAGGAGAGCGGTGCTGGCACCACGGCCCTGCGTCAACATATGATGCGTCACCATAAAGCGGCCTGGGAGAACCGAGGCTCCGAAGAGGTGGTCCAGCCTGCTTCCTCACCAAGGGGCACGCCGCTCCCAATTTCTGCCAGCCAAGGCTCCAGCACCTCAGCCGAAGGCAGCTGTGCGTCATACCCATCCTCTGTCGCTCCTGCTCCTCCTCCTCCAAGTCATGCATCCTGCCAGCAATCCATCAGCGAAGCCATGTCCAAGAGACAGCAGTATGCGCCCACTCATCCTACGGCGCAGAAGCTGAATGTACTCCTGTCCAAGTTGCTGGTGCTGCAGTCGCTCCCTTTTCAGGTGGTGGACTCTGCACCTTTTAGAGAACTGATGGCTTGTGCCGAGCCGAGGTGGAGAGTCCCAAGCCATCATTTCTTTGCCAAGAAGGCAGTACCAGCGCTGCACACTTTTGTTGAACAGAAGGTGGGCCAGTCCTTGACCCTGTCGGTGTGTAGCAAAGTGCATGGCAGCGCCGACGTCTGGAGCTGTAACTACGGTCAGGGACAGTACATGTCGTTTACGGCCCACTGGGTGAATGTGGTCCCTTTGCAGCAGCAGCAACTTGGACAGGTCACGCTGCTTCGGCCTCCGCGCTCCCTGCCCGTTGGGCCTGTGACACCGTGCGACTTGGCCCCCTCATCCTCCGCCATCTCCTCACCCTCCACTGTAGGCTCAAGTCTCAGTGCCCCTCCAGTCTACCATGTGTGCAGGGCACGGAGGTGTCACGCTGTGCTTCACATGGTTTGTCTTGGCGAACTGAGTCACACAGGGGAGGAACTGCTTAAATTTATTCATCAGGAAATCCAAACATGGCTTACTCCAAGAAAACTTAAAATGGGAATCATGGTTACCGACAATGGAAAGAACATTTTGTCTGCGCTGCGCCAAGGAAGCCTGACCCATGCCCCCTACATGGCTCACGTCTTCAATCTGGTTGTCAAGCGGTTTCTGAAGTCTTCCCCCCATCTGCAAGACATCCTAACAACTTCAATGAAACTTTGCATGCACTTCAGCCACTCATACACCGCCAAACACACCCTTCTTGAGCTACAGCGTCAGAACGGTAGCCCCCAACATAGTCTGATTTGCGATGTTTCCACCCATTGGAATTCCACCCTTCACATGTTGGACCGATTATATGAACAGAGAAAAGCCATCACGGATTTCCTGATGATCCAAGCGGATAGGGGGACTCCCCTGTGTAACTTCAATGTCAACCAGTGGCAGCTCATACGTGACACCTGCCGTTTTCTCAGGCCCTTTGAGGAAGCCACTTTATTTGTCAGTCGGCAGGATTACGGGATGAACGACGTGATTCCACTGCTTCATGTACCACAGCATATGTTGGAAACCATGGCTGGTCAGGGCACTGGAGACATGGCGTCTACATCTTACGGCCACATGAACCCCATTGGAGCTGAACTGGAGGAGGAGGAGGAAGAGGAGGAGGAGTTGCCCAGTGATACACAGTTTAGGCTTGGCAAAATGGCTGGTTTATCTAGTCAGCGGACAGGAGAGGAGGAGCAGGAGCAGCCAGAGGAGCTAGAGGGTTTTGAGGAAGGCGAGACAGAGAACCCGGACACACCGTGGCAGTATGCAGTGGAGATGGAGACAGGTAGTCCCTCAGAGTCACTTGCGCAAATGGCAGGAAGCATGCTCACGTGCTTGCGTAGTGACCCCAGAATTGTTTCCATCTGTCGGCGGGATGACTTCTGGCTGTCCACCTTATTGGACCCTCGCTTCCGGCACAAAATGGGGGCATTTTTTAAACCCGCCGAGAGGGAGGACAAACTGAAATACTACAAAGACATTCTGCGTAGTCAGTTGGCTGATGCCTATCTGCGCCATGGTCCATACTCTCGCAGGTCTGACTCGGGGGGTGCTCTGCGCTCACCTTCCACTGCCATGGCTGCTGGGGGGGTTGGCAGGAGCAGCAGCAGCAGCTCCATCAGCAGCAGCCTCAGTCTTCAGTCGCTAATGAGTAGGATTCTACACCCGCATAGTGAGGCTACTCATGAGCAGCAGGAAGACCTGGAGCAGGACCTCAACCAGCAGGTCATGTCATACCTTGACATGACCATGCCAACACATTTTGAGGATCCTCTTGACTTCTGGGCAGCCAAACTTGGCTTGTGGCCGCAACTAGCAGAGTTTGCCCTGGAAAAGCTGTCCTGCCCGGCCAGTAGCGTGCCATCTGAGCGGGTGTTTAGTGCGGCAGGGGCCATAGTTACGGCGAGAAGAACTCGTCTATCAACTAAAAATGTGGAGAGACTCACCTTTGTCAAAATGAATCAGGGATGGATCAGCCAGGATTTCCACCCACCAATGGCTGATGCATGCAACTAGATTCAGCATGGTGCCAAGTTTTACACTTTCCAAATGGTGCAAAACATATTTATGTCTTTAGGCCAATTTTTGGGCTCCTGCTGATGCCAACTTCAGGGTGTGCCTTCCAGCCAATTTTTGGGCTCCTGCTGATGCCATCTTCAGGGTGTGCCTTTCAGCCAATTTTTGGCCTCCTGCTGCTGCTGCTGCCAACTCCAGGGTGTCTTTCAAGCAATGTTTGGGCTCCTGCTTATGTTGCTGCCAACTCCAGGGTGTGCCTTCCAGCTAATGTTTGTGCTCCTGCTGCTGACAACTTCAGGGTGCCTTCCAGCCAATTTCTGGGTTCCTGCTGCTACTGCTGCCAACTCCAGGGTGTGTCAGTCAATTTTTGGGCTCCTGCTGCGGCTGCTGCCAACTCCAGTATCTCTTTAAAGCAATGTTTGGGCTCCTGCAGCTGCTGCTGCTGCTTGCAACTCCAGGGTGTAATTCAGCTAATTTTTGGGCTCCTGCTGCCAACTCCAGTGTCTCTTTAAAGTAATATTTGGGCTCCTGCTGCTTGCAACTCCATGGTGTGATTCATCCAATTTTTGGGCTCCTGCTGCCAACTCCAGTGTCTCTTTCAAGCTATGTTTGGGCTCCTGCTGCTGCTTGCGACTCCAGGGTGTGATTCATCCAATTTTTGGGCTCCTGCTGCCAACTCCAGTGTCTCTTTCAAGCTATGTTTGGGCTCCTGCTGCTGCTGCTTGCAACTCCAGGGTGTGATTCATCCAATTTTTGGGCTCCTGCTGCCAACTCCAGTGTCTCTTTCAAGCTATGTTTGGGCTCATGCTGCTGCTTCTGCTTGCAACTCCAGGGTGTGATTCAGCCAATTTTTGGGCTCCTGCTGCCAACCCCAGTGTCTCTTTCAAGCTATGTTTGGGCTCCTGCTGCTGCTGCTTGCATCTCCAGGGTGTGATTCATCCAATCAATTTTTGTGCTCCTGCTGCCAACTCCAGTGTCTCTTTAAAGCAATGTTTGGGCTCCTGCTGCTGCTTCTAAATCCAGGGTGTCATTCAGCCAATTTTTGGGCTCCTGCTGCCAACTCCAGTGTCTCTTTCAAGCTATGTTTGGGCTCCTGCTGCTGCTTGCAACTCCAGGGTGTGATTCATCCAATTTTTGGGCTCCTGCTGCCAACTCCAGTGTCTCTTTCAAGCTATGTTTGGGCTCATGCTGCTGCTTCTGCTTGCAACTCCAGGGTGTGATTCAGTCAATTTTTGGGCTCCTGCTGCCAACACCAGTGTCTCTTTCAAGCTATGTTTGGGCTACTGCTGCTGCTGCTTGCATTTCCAGGGTGTGATTCATCCAATCAATTTTTGGGCTCCTGCTGCCAACTCCAGTGTCTCTTTAAAGCAATGTTTGGGCTCCTGCTGCTGCTTGTAAATCCAGGGTGTCATTCAGCCAATTTTTGGGCTCCTGCTGCCAACTCCAGTGTCTCTTTCAAGCTATGTTTGTGCTCCTGCTTCTGCTTGTGACTCCAGGGTGTGATTCATCCAATTTTTGGGCTCCTGCTGCCAACTCCAGTGTCTCTTTCAAGCTATGTTTGGGCTCATGCTGCTGCTTCTGCTTGCAACTCCAGGGTGTGATTCAGCCAATTTTTGGGCTCCTGCTGCCAACACCAGTGTCTCTTTCAAGCTATGTTTGGGCTCCTGCTGCTGCTGCTTGCATTTCCAGGGTGTGATTCATCCAATCAATTTTTGTGCTCCTGCTGCCAACTCCAGTGTCTCTTTAAAGCAATGTTTGGGCTCCTGCTGCTGCTTGTAAATCCAGGGTGTCATTCAGCCAATTTTTGGGCTCCTGCTGCCAACTCCAGGGTCTCTTTAAAGCAATGTTTGGGCTCCTGCTGCTGCTTGCAACTCCAGGGTGTGATTCATCCAATTTTTGGGCTCCTGCTGCCAACTCCAGTGTCTCTTTCAAGCTATGTTTGGGCTCCTGCTGCTGCTGCAGCTGCTTGCAACTCCAGGGTGTGATTCATCCAATTTTTGGCCTCCTGCTGCCAACTCCAGTGTCTCTTTAAAGCAATGTTTGGGCTCCTGCTGCTGCTTGCAACTCCAGGGTGTCATTCAGCCAATTTTTGGGCTCCTGCTGCCAACTCCAGTGTCTCTTTCAAGCTATGTTTGGGCTCCTGCTGCTGCTGCTTGCAACTCCAGGGTGTGTTTCATCCAATTTTTGGGCTCCTGCTGCCAACTCCAGTGTCTCTTTCAAGCTATGTTTGGGCTCCTGCTGCTGCTGCTTGCAACTCCAGGGTGTGATTCATCCAATTTTTGGGCTCCTGCAGCCAACTCCAGTGTCTCTTTCAAGCAATGTTTGTGCTCCTGCTGATGCTGCTTGCCACTCCAGTGTGTGATTCATCCAATTTTTGGGCTTCTGCTGCCAACTCCAGTGTCTCTTTCAAGCTATGTTTGGGCTGCTGCTGCTTGCAACTCCAGGGTGTGATTCATCCAATTTTTGGGCTCCTACTGCCAACTCCAGTGTCTCTTTAAAGCAATGTTTCAGCTCCTGCTGCTTGCAACTCCAGGGTGTCATTCAGCCAAATTTTGGGCTCCTGCTGCCAACTCCAGTGTCTCTTTCAAGCTATGTTTGTGCTCCTGCTGCTGCTTGCGACTCCAGGGTGTGATTCATCCAATTTTTGGGCTCCTGCTGCCAACTCCAGTGTCTCTTTCAAGCTATGTTTGGGCTCCTGCTGCTGCTGCTTGCAACTCCAGGGTGTGTTTCATCCAATTTTGGGGCTCCTGCTGCCAACTCCAGTGTCACTTTCAAGCTATGTTTGGGCTGCTGCTGCTGCTTGCAACTCCAGGGTGTGATTCATCCAATTTTTGGGCTCCTACTGCCAACTCCAGTGTCTCTTTAAAGCAATGTTTCAGCTCCTGCTGCTGCTTGCAACTCCAGGGTGTCATTCAGCCAAATTTTGGGCTCCTGCTGCCAACTCCAGTGTCTCTTTCAAGCTATGTTTGTGCTCCTGCTGCTGCTTGCGACTCCAGGGTGTGATTCATCCAATTTTTGGGCTCCTGCTGCCAACTCCAGTGTCTCTTTTAAGCAATGTTTGGGCTCCTGCTGCTGCTTGCAACTCCAGGGTGTCATTCATCCAATTTTTGGGCTCCTGCTGCCAACTCCAGTGTCTCTTTCAAGCTATGTTTGGGCTCCTGCTGCTGCTGCTTGCAACTCCAGGGTGTGATTCATTCAATTTTTGAGCTCCTGCAGCCAACTCCAGTGTCTCTTTAAAGCAATGTTTGGGCTCCTGCAGCTGCTGCTGCTGCTGCTTGCAACTCCAGGGTGTCATTCAGCCACATTTTGGGCTCCTGCTGCCAACTCCAGTGTCTCTTTCAAGCTATGTTTGTGCTCCTGCTGCTGCTTGCGACTCCAGGGTGTGATTCATCCAATTTTTGGGCTCCTGCTGCCAACTCCAGTGTCTCTTTCAAGCTATGTTTGGGCTCCTGCTGCTGCTGCTTGCAACTCCAGGGTGTGTTTCATCCAATTTTTGGGCTCCTGCTGCCAACTCCAGTGTCACTTTCAAGCTATGTTTGGGCTGCTGCTGCTGCTTGCAACTCCAGGGTGTGATTCATCCAATTTTTGGGCTCCTACTGCCAACTCCAGTGTCTCTTTAAAGCAATGTTTCAGCTCCTGCTGCTGCTTGCAACTCCAGGGTGTCATTCAGCCAAATTTTGGGCTCCTGCTGCCAACTCCAGTGTCTCTTTCAAGCTATGTTTGTGCTCCTGCTGCTGCTTGCGACTCCAGGGTGTGATTCATCCAATTTTTGGGCTCCTGCTGCCAACTCCAGTGTCTCTTTTAAGCAATGTTTGGGCTCCTGCTGCTGCTTGCAACTCCAGGGTGTCATTCATCCAATTTTTGGGCTCCTGCTGCCAACTCCAGTGTCTCTTTCAAGCTATGTTTGGGCTCCTGCTGCTGCTGCTTGCAACTCCAGGGTGTGATTCATTCAATTTTTGGGCTCCTGCAGCCAACTCCAGTGTCTCTTTAAAGCAATGTTTGGGCTCCTGCAGCTGCTGCCGCTGCTGCTTGCAACTCCAGGGTGTGATTCAGCTAATTTTTGGGCTCCTGCTGCTGCCAGCTCCAGGGTGTGTTTTTCAGGCACTATAGGGGCCTGTTAGGGTGTTACAGCAAGGCAGAATGGTTTACGAGGCTCAGAAATAACCGTTTTTAATAGCGATTTGTCGCGAATAAATTCGGGTTGAAACGATTTTTGTCTGAAAATTCGGCGAATCAGTCGAATCGAATTTTTCAAAAGTTCGCTCATCTCTACCAGTAATGATACCAACATCTTCACAGAAACTTTCTGTTGTTCACCATTGTAGAGAAAGCAAATATCCTATTTTAGTTTTGGGAGTAAATTGAATTAACGTTGAGATTATATGATGGTTCATCATTTTTTAAAGTAAACTAATTTCATTAGCTTTTTTTACATGTTCTCTGTATGCGGTTGAAGCAAACAGCCATCTATTACCATGAGGGAGTTTTATATTAAGCACTAAAATTCATTTGTCACTTGAGATTGCGCTGTTGATCCTTTGAAAATGATCATGTAAATAAAATGTGAGGGTTTTTAAGGAAACAAATGACCTTGTCAGCCCTCCTGCTGTCTGGACTTAAAAGACAACAGTCCCAAAATCATAATATGAAAGTCTTCATAGTAATAGAAATGTTTGTATGACTCCTGGCATGTATGAAGAGTCATCCTGGTGGTTTTTCTCTGATTACAACCTCCCACTCCACCACCATCAGGTCCGTGTTTCCTTTTCTTATTCTAACCTTATTCTACAGAGCGCAGATGGGGAAGGGGTGTAAGAGTAAGGTGGGGGTCAGCTGTGGATTTACATCCAACCAAATCTAATTGGAATAAGTACTCTTAAAGAGAAACAACATACAGGAATTTCAGTCTCCCAGGTGTGGTTCTTCTTAGGCAGGGCATCCCAAATTGCTGTGCTTGGTTTCGCTCAGCTCCCTCCAGCTCTGCTAGGTGCCTATAGCCGAACAAGATGATTATGCTGCCGTCCTCATCCCCACACACCTCTAGCTGCAGTGATGCAGTATCAGGCCATTTTGGTGTCCGAGCTAGCTCCGAGCATCTGGAGATGTGGCCGCGGCATTGAGGGCTCCCAATCAGGTGTGCCCCAGGAAGTGGGACTCGACGGCCTTGGTTTTGCAGGTCTCCAATTTTCCTCTTTAAAGTGGACCAATCACCTCCTTGGCCAGCCCTGGGGCATCCCGATTCAGTATGCCCCACTGTATGGCCCCCCCAGATGGTCTTCATGACCCCCCATGATCCTTTCACGTGCTCCTGCGTCCAGCTATTCAGATAGGCTGGGCTTGCGGGATTGCGCACTCCTCAGGGGAACCGGTGATGCGTGGACATTTGATCAGACTGGGCTTTCCAGTCCAAATGTTGCCCTTCCATCCCTTATCACCAAGGTATCATAAATGCATAGTGTAATATGTCATAAAATAGGCCACTGGCCAGTAGGAATCGACTGATTACTGCTCGAAAGATTCACTTTAAAATTCATTTCATTTATGAATAATTATTCCATCTTTAAAACATTTTAGTTCACTCATGTCCACCATGTGAACGCACATTTCAGCTTAAAAAAATGCCTTGATCACCATGTAGGTAGATCTATAATATTTTCAATGTGGTATCATTTATCACTTACATGATTGCAGTAAGTGTCAGGTTCCCCACAGAACATATGGCAGGTTACAGCACAGCAAATGTCATGTCTCTTAATGTTTGGAGCAATCCCCTGCTGTAACATAATTGATGTATAATATGATTAGCTATCACCACCCACTAGTTTCTCCTAACCCAATACATCTTAATTAGAAGAGTAACCCATATTACCTTAGTAAGAGAAACCCTTTTTATCCCTGGGTGGCCAGTGCCTCTCACAGAATGTCCAAGTCCCCGGGCGTCACTACAGGCGCGGCAGCCCATCGGTTGGTGTTGTGGTCAGGCACCTGAAATAAAGCTGGGAGCTTTCATTGTCCGTTTTGGGTATGTGGCTAACCCAAAATCAGCCAGTGTTTTAAAGCCAGCACTGGAGCTGAGGACGGTCCTGTTCCTCCATCCAGCCAATGGGCGAGAGCACGGCATCTCCACCCATCCGCCAATCCCAGTTCATGGTAGTCGGAGGTTAGTGCTGGACTAATGGGCTGTCTCATCTGTGGCTGCTCATGGGCAATCCTGCCGGGAGTGGGCACACATACGTCACCCCCACCCATCCCCTACCTCTCCCCTTCCAATGGTAGGTAAAGAGGGGGGCAGACAGGTGCATGCATGAGCACCAAGCGCCCGCAACACACCACATCACATGCCCACAGACCATTCCCAATATAATTCGTCTGTGCTCTGCTGGATCCAGCTCATGCGCCGTCTGCCCAACTCCTGTGAGCCAGGGAAGACGGAACGACAGCCAGTCCAAAACAATGGCTTTATGTCCTGCATTAGTATGCATGCCAACACTGATTGAATGAGTGCCCCAAGATTCGCAGAGGGAATGGCAGAAAGGTGAGTGAAAGGGACAATCTGGGGGGTTTCACACAGCAGGGAACCCCAAGTCTGGATGCCCCCGGGGCAGGGACAGATCACCAGGATAGTCAAGATCCTGGTGATTGGTCCACTTTAAAGTGGACCAACACCCAGGATTTTCACTATCCTGGGTTTTGGTCCACTTCCGTGGGGCACCCCGATCGGGGGTGCCCCGCTGCGTGAAACCCCCCCATCGCCCTAAATAACTCACCTCACCCCACTCCTACACGAGCGTTCGTCCAATCAGAGCGCTCAGAGCCGCTGTGGTATGCACGTACAAGCGACGGACAACCACAGTGGCTCTGAGCGTGCTGGAGGCCGTGTCTCACGCTTCCCTCTAACAGGGAGCGCGCCCGCGCCGGCCATTCACAAACGGCCGGTGCGGGAGCGCGGCCTGCTAGAAGGAAGCGCGAGATGCGACCACAGCCCTTGCATGCGCCGTTGGAATGGGGATAAGGTAAGGTTTCTGGGCGTCCTGGGGGGTTTCACCCCCGATCTGATCGGCCCGGTAAATCTTATAGATTCCCAGACCGATCCCCCCTGGGTGTTGGTCCACTTTAAAAAGGGCAGAGTACACCCATTTTGTTGCCGGATGCTGCTGGTACACTAAAGTTCCACAATTCCACATCACATGGGCAGGCCTGCAAAGCATACTCTGAGCGCACAGGGCAGACAAAAGATTCCACTGGCTGTGTGGCTAAACTTAGGGTCTTATTTATCAAGGGATAGCGCCAGGTAGTGTCTCACTAGCACCAGGTATCGCCAGCTATCGGCGGCTACCGACTCCAGAACGCCAGGCTGTGAACACAATCACGCATTTATCACGCTAAATGAGGCTAGCGCCGGCGAGAGCGTCAGCTAGCGCAGGATTCATCATGTAGCAGACTTCAACGAACAGCGCCGCTGCTAATCCCATCACAGCGCCAGGTATGACCTCTCACTACCTGGCGCTCTCCAATGCATTTCAATGGAGCAATCTTTAAATATTCATAATTAATTGATATTAATGTTTTTTGTTTTTTTTTTAAATGTCAAAAATTCGGTGACCACTTCTGCAATGTTATATCTTTTTTTTAAGGTAAAAAAAAAAATTTGTGCAGAATTGATATTACAGGTCTGATATTAATGTATTCATATTACAAAATGTTTATAAAAACTTGGGTTAAAAAACTACTTTTAACCCATCGCCGCCAGCGCTCTGGGGTTTAAACAAGCATTTCACAGCGCGAGAATTTTTTGAGCGTGATTTGTTAATGAATATGCTGGGAGCCGTTCGCTATGGCCATTCGCTGTCATGCGCTCCCATACAGCGCAGAACCTGTCAAACAGCGACTCCTAACCCCGTATTCAACATTACCGCACACCGACTGAGTTGCTGTCAACAACCGAACAACGGCCAAGCACAGCGAATACTAGCCGGCGCTGTGAAAATAACGCCACTGCCGCTCATCTGTCGCTACCTGGCGCTATTAATAAATCGGCCTCCCCGATGCTCTCTGCTTTGCCCCGCACCCTGCTTGCACATGTTCCTTGTAAATGTGGACGTTGTTGGAGATACAACAGCTTCAGTTTGCTGAATCTGTATTGCATAGGGATTACAGTTTAGGACAGTAAGATGGTGCTGTTTCCTGTATTAATGTGTAGTCTATCACTGACCTCTATTGTACTTCCTATATTGCAGTGTACGTGTTGATTCCTCCTGCATGTAAACCTCCATATTGAGATGCTAACTTTTACTTCACACGTGTTCAAGTAAAGCAGTTCTCTCACAGTGTCTATCTGCAATTGACTATCTGCTATCTGCAATCGACCAGTATTCAAACTCTGCATCAGAGGTAAAATTACAGACAGTCTCCGGGTTCTTATGCAGTGGAGACAGGGAATTAACTAACGGAGCTTTTAAAGAGGAACAAAACCCAATATTTTCACACCACGTATTCTTTTACACAGTGATGGCTGTTATGCTGGGTATAAAGCATTTCTATAAATGATAACAAATTCAACGCAGAAGCTTTCTTTTGTTCACCTTTGTAGAAATAGCAAATATCCTATTAGAGTTTTGGGAGTAAATTGATGTAACATTAATGTTAAGCTTATATGATGGTTCAGCATTTTTTACAATAGACTTATTTCATGATCTCTTTTTACTTGTTCTCTGCATGCGCTTGAACCAAACAGCCATCTATTACCATGAGGGAGTTTTATATTAAGCATTAAAATTGTTCATTGAGATTTTGCTGCTGATCCTTGAAAATTATCATGTAAATAAACTGTGATGTTTAAAACCCTTTTAAAAAATATTTTAGTCCTCTTTTAAGCATGAAAAACAGGCTGAAACACAGTGGAATCACACATACATTTCATACAAGCTAAGTTTTTTAGGTGCACTATTTGTGCTTTAGCACATTTATTTACACATTTGAAGTGCAGAAAATGGACAAATAAAAAACATTTATGGGCACTGCTGAACCACACAAAATAAAAATATAAAAGTGCACTTACTCCAAAACAGGCGTTAATGATGTAACAGCCTTTGCTGAATCAAGCCCCAAATTTTTATTAGCTACCAACATACTGGCTGGAGCGGAAGTATTTCTACTCCTATTGAAACACAAGTGAAAGCGGTCTTCTAATTTAAAGCGGACCAAAACCCACTGAACTTGTGAAACACATTTGTCTAAACCCCTGCCGATACTCTCTTCTTAGGATGTAGAACTAACAATGGATATTTACTCTTTTTGAATTGTCCTGGAACACTGAATTTATTCTTAGTATACAGTTTGTCCTGCTCCAGATAAGATTCATTACTCTTGGGTATTACTCCGCCAGATGGCGCTGGACTGCAGAGACCGCGAAATTGGCTCCTCCCGGCCCCTCAAATACCCGGGACCTCCCACAAATCCCCAGATTTTCTCTGCAGTCTGGACTGCGTAGGACAAGAAGATGGCTCTCTCTCTTCTCGCAGGTGAGCGGGGCTTTTAGCCTGCGGCCCTGTAGGACTATTCACACCCGTTCCATTATTACTGTGCCTCCCAGCCTTGGCTGCGCTGATGGTAGGCAGCACCGCTGTCAGGTGCTTAGGAGCGCTGCTCCACCGCAATCCCCCACCAAAGGGTAGGCGGTATAGGCATGTGGTGAGCCTCTATGGGATGCCCCTCCCGCACTTTGCCCCTGTCTATCGGTGGGCCCTGCGTTAAGAAGCCGCTGCCCTCCCTCGCTCTCCCTTGTAGCTCTCGGGGGGGGGGTGTGTGTGTGTGTTATGCGTTGGTGCTTCACTTGGATGGTGTGCTTGTTGATTTTGCCGCGCTTCCACTGCGTTCCCCGGTCGGCAGCGGCATTACCTCAGGCGCTAATGCGCCTTCATTGGCTGCTTCTCACGTGTGCTGCTTCGTGCTCTTCGGGGGGCGGGGCCTGTGGATGGCGCGTTCCGCGTCACCTTCTCCGCGGCCCGCCCCTCGAGGGATGCTTGACGCCATTTTTTCTATGGCTTCCGTCTGCTGCGTGGCTGGCATCTACCTACCGCGGTCCGTGAGTGCCCTCGCGGGCAGTTTCATTTACCCTATGTCATTATGCATGTCGCTTATGGGGTCCTCTTCGCTTATGTCTTTCAGGCGGGTCGAACTCCATTGGTTTCTCCCGACCCTACCCCTCGTTTATTTACTAAACTTTGTGAGGCCTAGTGCGCTGATTACTCCCACTTCCCTAGCGGGTTATTGGGGCATCCCGGGTTGCTGTTATAGCGTGAATCCCTATCGGCCTATTGTGCCGTTATAATCACCATATGGAGGCGTCTCAGGATAATGTGCTTGAGGTTCCTTCGGAACAAGCCCGGCTGTGTGTAGCTTGTGGGGTGTCCCCTACTAGTGCTGACAATGTGCGGGTCTGTATTACTTGTGCCCAGCAGGTGCTTGCGCTGCTGCCTGGTTTACCAGCAGCTGGACCTGTGCCTCGTATGGCTTCACCTACTTCCCCGAGCTTGAATTTGACTCCCATTGAGTTGCATACCAGTGGGGATTCTCAGCCGGATGTGTCTGCTAGACTGGCTAGTTTTGAGAAGTTGCTTGCTAATACCATAGCGCGTAAGGCCTCTGCTAAAAAACTCACTCTTTTCCCTATGGAGGCTGAAGAGTTCTTTGAACTGTCTGGTTATACCCCCTTGGAAGAAGGGGAGTTGTTCTCTGACTCAGACTCGTCTGATGAGAGGCCAGGGGCCATGATGATTCTGGCTCTGCCCCCTGGGCCCCAGATGATACTGATAGGCTGTTGGCTCAGATTTTTGAGGTTCTGTCTATCTTTCCCCCGGTTGCAGCCCCTAGGCAGCAGGGGGAATTTTTTCTTACTGCTAAGTCACGTTTCCTGAGCAGGCCCATTTTAATAACCTCATGCTCAAGGAATGGGCAGGCTCCCCGGAGTGCTTAAGAGTTGGGATAAGAGGTATCCCTTTCCTGCTGATGTGGTGAAACGTTGGTCATCCCCTCCGGAGGTGGATGCCCCGGTCCTTATCTAACACCTCTGTCATGCATTCCCCTGACTCTACTACGCTGCGGGATGGTGAGGACCGGTGTATTGATCAGCTGGCGTCCCATGCCTTTGCCTGTGTGGGGATGGCGCTGCGCCTGTTTTGTGCCTCTGCCATTACAGCGGTGGCTATTAGGACCCTGCTTAGAAGTGTCCTAGATGGTGCTCCTGATGATGTGTCTAGTGAAGAGTTTAATGCTCTTTCTCCTTGTGAGGTTTTTGTGACTGATGTCCTTTGTGCCTTGGACAATACCATTAGGGTGTGTGGCAGAGCTTCTGCCCTAGCGGTGGCTATACGCGGTTTGGCTGCACCAGTGGGCAGCTGACAACACTGCCAAGAAGGCCCTCACTGGTTTTCTCTTCAAAGGACTACGCCTGTTTGGGGACCGCCTAGACCTGTTTGCTAAGGGAGGCAGGTTACCCCAGCGAAGGAGGCAGTCTCGGCCCTTTCAGGGCCAAGGCTCCTTTACTGGGGCCTGAGGAGATTTCTGGGGTAGGGGCAGAGGACGTGGACGCCCTGGCTCATCCTGGGGCTCCAAGCCTAAGTCTTCTCCCAAGCCCCCTCAGGCATGAAGGGGCACTCTCACCCATCTGGGTGGGGGGACGGCTTCAGCTCTTTGCTCACGTCTGGAGGCTTCATGTCTCAGACCGGTGAATTCAGGAGGTAGTGTCCTCCGGTTACAAGAGTTTGCTGCCTGGCCGCCCCCAAGATTCATCAGATCCCGGTTGTATCAGGACCCTATGTCAGCTAGGGCTTTAATTCTGGCGGTGCAAAGCCTTCTGGAGCTGGGGGTCATCTGTCAGGTCCCCTTTCGAGAAAGGGGCAAGGGTTTCTATTCCAACCTTTTCACCATGCCCAAAAGAGATGGGTCAGTCAGGCCCATCCTGGACTTGAAGATCCTCAACAAATTTGTCAGGTGCAGGCACTTTCGCATGGAAACTTTGCGCTCTGCCATCAGTTCCCTGCGTCCAGGGGACTTCATGACCTCTGTGGACATCAAGGATGCTTACCTTCATATTCCTGTTTTTCCAGGTCATCAGAGATTCCTCAGGTTCGCTCTAGAGGATCAGCACTACCAATTTGTGGCATTGCCACTCACTTCAGCTCCCAGAGTGTTCACCAAGGTGGTGGCAGGAGTGATGTCTCTGCTCAGGTCTCAGGGCATTCGCGTGCTGCCCTATTTGGACGACATTCTCATCACTTCTCAGACCCTCCAACAGGCAGAGCTGGATACTCGGCTAGTAGTGTCCACTCTGGAGTCATTTGGCTGGGTGATCAACCATTCCAAGTCTTCCCTGTCTCCCTCCTTGGTGACTCCCTTCCTGGGAATGAATCTGGATAAAGTTCAGGCAAGGATTTTTCTTCCTCAGCAGAAGGTGGACAGTCTGCTAGCGCAGGTTCAGTTCCTGCTATCTTGCCCTCATCCCTCCATCATGCAGGGAATGCAGCTAGTGGGCCTGATGGTGTTGTGCTTCGAGGCGGTCCCTTATGCCCAGTTTCACATGAGGCCTCTGCAACTCCACCTCTTGTCAGTATGGGACAAGGATCCTGCATCCCTGGACCAGGTCCTTGTTCTGTCCCCCCTAGTCAGGCGGTCACTCTCGTGGTGGCTGAACTCCAGGAATCTGTTGGTTGGCAGATCCTTTCGGGCCCCCTGCTGCGAGACGGTCACCACGGATGCCAGTATGACAGGCTGGAAGTCCCTGCAGTTCCAAGGGCGGTGGGGCCCTCAGGAGGCCCACACACCTATCAACATTCTGGAACTGAGGGCGATCAGGTTGGTTCTGGCTCACTTGACCCACCACCTTCGGGGCTGGCCTGTTCAGTTACGCTCAGACAACCAGACGGGGGTTGCCTACATCAATCATCAGGGCGGGACCCGGAGCAAGGCAGCCCTCAAGGAAGTGTCTCTGATCCTGGCTTGGGTGGAGGACAATGTTCCCTGCATATCAGCTGTGTACATTCCAGGGGTGGAGAATCTGCTGGCAGACTCTCTGAGCAGGGGGACCTCTCACCTGGGAGAATGGTCCCTCTGCGACAGGGTGTTTCAATCTCTGTGTCACCGTTAGGGCCAACCAGATGTGGATCTGTTTGCGTCCCGTCACAATCACAAGCTCCCGGCCTTTGTCTCCCTGTCCCAGGATCCTCTGGCCTTGGCCACAGATGCTCTAGCAATGTCATGGCAGGACTTTCAGCTCCTGTATGTCTTTCCCCCATTCCCCCTGTTGGGCAGGGTTCTGCGCAAGATAGCTCAGAAGGGGGTGCCAGCAATCCTGGTGGCCCCCAGGTGGCCAAGAAGAGTTGTCTCAGGCGTGGTGCAGCTGGCAGTAGGTCAGTACGCTCTGCCCAGGGTTCCAGACCTGCTCTCTCAGGGTCATTTACGCCATCCCAATTTACAAACTCTGGCTTTGACGGCCTGGCTGCTGAAACCTCCATCTTGATGGAAAAGGGGCTGTCTGCCTCTGTTGTTGATACCATGATAAAGGCTAGGAAGAAGTCTTCTTCTTCCATTTACTATAGGGTTTGGCGTGCCTACATTGACTGGTGTGAGTCTAGGTCTCTCCCCTGTTGTGTGTTCTCTATTCCCAGGATCCTGGAGTTCCTACAGCATGGGTTGGAGCTGGGACTTCAACTCAGTACTCTGAAGGGCCATGTCTCTGCCCTGGCTGTTTTCTTCCAGAGGTCCTTTGCCCAGCATTCTCTGATCAGGACTTTTTTCCAGGGGGTTACTCTTGTGCAACCCCCACATAAGCTTATGTTGCCTGTTTGGGATTTGAACTTGGTCCTTTCTGCCTTGCAGGGTGCTCCTTTTGAACCTGTGCAAGAGGCTGCCTTGGCCATTCTTACTCTCAAGATTGTCTTTTTGGTGGCTATCCCTTCCGTTAGGCGTGTTTCCGAGTTGGCGGCGCTGTCCATCCAACCCACCTACTTTGAGAGACACCAGGACAAGGTGGTTTTTCACCTCAAGCCAGATTTTCTGCCTAAGGTCGTGTCTGCCTTTCATCTGAATCAGTACATCGTTCTTTCTTCCTTGTGCCCTAATCCTATTAACTCTAAGGAGAGGGTTTTGCATTCCTTGGATGTGGTTAGGTGTCTGAAGTACTATCTGGTGGCTACTGCACCTTTCAAAAAGACTGATGCTTTTTTTTGTGGTCCCTTCTAGTCCTAGGAAGGGTTTGGCTCCTGCTAAATCTACTAAAAGCATATGGGTCCGTCAGGCTGTGATTCAGGCCTACTCTGCTAAGGGGAAGAATTCTCCCTTCCGCCTTACTGCTCATTCCACTCGTGCTATTGGTGCCTCTTGGGCCTTTCAGCACCAAGCTTCTGTTGAACAAGTTTGCAAGGCCGCTACTTGGTCTTCTGTTCATACCTTTTCAAAGTTTTACAAGGTTGATGTTAGGGCCTCAGCTGATGCTGCTTTTGGCCGCAAGGTTCTGCAGGCGGCAGTGGTCTGACCTGTCTGTTGTTGCCTTTGGGGATCCCACCCTACTTTATGGACACTGCTATTGGATGTCCCAAGAGTAATGAATCTTATCTGGAGCAGGACGTACTGTATACTAAGAATAATACAATTCTGTGATTACTCACCTGTAGAATTGTTATTATGAGTATACAGTACGTCCTGCTCCACCCCACCCTTGGTTTGCATTATCCTTGGATCCCCTGTATGGTGATTGTTATCATTGTTTTAAAGTTACTAGTTGGTTCTGTTATCATTCTCCCGGCTCCTCGTTAACTGCTTTTCAATGCTGGGGATTTGTGGGAGGTCCCGGGTAGTTGAGGGCCGGGAGGAGCCAATTTCACGGTCTCTGCAGTCCAGCGCCATCTGGCGGAGTAATACCCAAGAGTAATGAATCTTATCTGGAGCAGGACGTACTGTATACTAATAGTAACAATTCTACAGATGAGTAATCATAGAATTGTATTTTTGCTATCCCTCTCTGTGAGATGGCAGGCGTCAATCATTACATAGGTGTGGCAATGAGATCATTGCCACACACAACAGTGGCAATGAATGGAGGAGGCGGAGCTTTACAGCTAAAACAGGCGCCGTTATCTGGAATTAGAGTCATGTAGGAGCAGCAAATATTGGAAAAAGGTACTCTTCATGGGGGGAGCAATTCAGGGGATGCTAGTTAAAAATGTGGGTTTTGGTCCGCTTTAAATGGACTGTAGACTCACCAGCAATAATAACAGCCACTGTCCCTTGGTGCTCTCAGCTTGCATGAGCATGGCAAGCCACAATGGTTCCACAGGTGGCTCTGGCCACAGCAGAAGAGACTCATGACTCCTAAAGCTGCACCATGACACACCCTTTCCAGCTCAGCCATGCCCCAGAAATTGTGAACAAAGCGGCCTCACCTAAAGCGGAACAAATCCCCACCAGCTGGCTGGGAATCTAAAAGATTATAGGGACGGCCGCTGGCTTTTCCCTGGGGCATCCGGAATCGGGATGTCTGTTGTGTGAAAACTCCCAGGGAGCCCATAAAACTGTGACTATGTCATTCGGCAGACTGCTCTCTTTGTTTACAATGAGGAGCCCGCGCTGCCGCATCCCCAGCATCGTGCGCATTCTGATAGGCTAGGGTGGGAGCATGCGCACAGCCGGGGTTGCGACGTAGTCAGCGCAGGCAGCTCTCATTGGATGAGAGCCTGCGCATGCGCTGTTGGAGCAGGGCATTCCAATTCAGGATGCCCCAGGGGCATGGAACAAACCCAGCAAACTCAAAATTCACAAGTTTTGTTCCGCCTTAAAATGCATAAGATATTTACATATAATCTAAGGTTTTGAGATGCTACACTGTTCCCAAGGTAGGAAAAATTTAGTGTGTGACAGGGAAGGTAAGGTAAGGTAAGGAAAGTGAAGCTGTCCGTAGCTCACTGAGAACATTTTCAACTTTAACTCTTGCAAAAGCCTCGGCATCCTGAACAGTATACACGGCAAGACTAAAAGTAGAAAGAGAAGGAAAGGCAGGGAGGGGAAGGGCAGAAAGAGAGAGGAAGGAAGGAGGTAGCGGGGCAGTGGGGCAGGGAGGGGGGTGGACCCGCCCCGAAACACCTCGGCTTACTCCTGAAGATATCCAAGGTAATCGGCCGATAGGGTAAACTGATCCCAGGCACACCAAATCTCTCTGTATTTGTCATGGGTATCCTTCATTGAGGCCGTAAGCTCCTCCATCCTACTTACATCTCTCACTCTAGCCAGCCACATCGCTGTTGTGGGGGGGTTGGGTGACTTCCAACACGCAGGTATACAAGACCTTGCGGCATTTAGCAATGGGGCTAAGAGGGATTTGCCCCTCTTGGAGATCGAGGCGGGGGCCAAATTAAGGAGGTAGCTGGCCGGGTCCTCTCCCAGGTCGATCCCGGTCAGGTGTAGAACTATTTCCGGACATTGTCCCAAAACTTAGTAAGGCCAGTGCAGTTCCAGAACATATGAAGCATTGTGCCCCTTTCACGTAAGCATCTCCAACAAAGGGGGCTGGAAGAGGGTGACATTTTAGCCAATCTGGATGGCACGTAATACCATCGGGTCAATATTTTATATGAGGCTTCTTGATATCTGCTCGAGATAGAAGATGTATGAGCCAGCTGGGACATAGCTTTCCTCTGCTCTGCTGAGAAGCTTTTATTAAGTTCCCTCTCCCATCCCTCCATGCAAGGGGGCACAACCGACTCCGGGGGGCTACTAAGCAGGGAGTAGGCATGCGACAAAGCTCCTCTGAAATGGCCCCAATGCACAGTCGTTCAAAAGGGGTCAATGGTCTATTAGCTTCGTCCGGTCGGTCTATAGATTTCTGGTAATGGGACAGCTGGAAAGCCTGCCAGAAGTTAAGCGGTGGGAGCGAGTGCCTAGCTGCTAAGTCCCCCGGCCCACACCACCCTCCCCCCTCACGCATATGCATGAGCCTATAACAATTTTGATGTGCCCACGAACGGAGGACACGGTCAGACTGGCTTACCGGGAACTCCGGGTGCCCTATCACCGGCGTTAGAGGTGACAGGGAGGGGGAGATATTTGGCCTCAGGAAAACCCTCGCCACCACCTTCCTCGTGGGGCCTATCGTTGGGTGTTTTGTTAAGAGTTTGGAGCTGGTTCGGTGGGATCCAAGGGAGTCCCGGAAGGAAGGCATGCGAGGCTTCTTGTTCCATGTGTGTCCATTGTTTCAACGTGGAATGCCTGCACCAGTCGATCACCCTGACCAGGTGAGTTGCAGCATGATACAGCCTCCAATCCGGGAGGCCCAGGCCCCCGCGAGCCTTGGGAAGGGTCAGGAGGGATGCTGCTAATCGGTGAGCTTTCCCAGCCCAAACAAACCTCGAGCATAACCCCGCTAGTCTCTTAAAGAATGTGTGGGGGACCTCTATTGGAAGGGCCTGGAAGAGATACAGCATTCTGGGCAGTATGTTCATCTTAACAATATTCACCCGGCCGAACCAGGTGAATGCACTCCTATTCCACCTCCGAAGGTCCTCCTCCAACCTCTTCAACAACGGGGGGAAGTTGAGACCATAAATCTTCTGAGGCTGAGCCGATATTTGCGTCCCCAGGTAAGTTACCGCCTCCCCCTCCCATTTGAAGCGGAAGGTCTTTGAGATCTGCTCTATTCTTTTGGGGGGAATGTTAATGAAAAGGGCTGAGGATTTCTGGTAGTTTATTTTATAGTTAGACACTGCCTGGAAGTCCCGGAGCTCCGCCAGCAGGACGGGCAGAGTGGTTTCTGGCTTGGAGATGAAGAAAATCAGGTCGTCAGTATACGCTGCCACCTTATGTTCAACGTGGCCGACCCGAACTCCAGCCACATCCGAGTTCTTCCTGACAGTGCGCAGGAATGGTTCTAAAGTCAAGACGAAGATTAGTGGTGAAAGCGGGCAGCCCTGACGTGTACCGTTTGATTGATTAAATGGTTCGGAGGGGAGCCCATTTACTATGACAGACGCAGAGGCAAGAATAGGAAGCTTTAATCCAGTTGGTCATATGTTTTCCAAGGCCAATATGGCTGAGGGTCGCACACAGAAACTCCCAGCTGACCCTATCAAATGCCTTCTCCGCGTCCGTTGAGAGGAGCAAAGCACCCGTCCCCCCCGACCACGCCTGGTGAATCAAATTGATGACTCTTGTGGTGTTGTCCCTACCCTCTCTTGTAGGGACAAAGCCAACCTGGTCCCAGTGGACGAGGCGAGGGATAAGGGGCGCCTGTCTGTCCGCAATAACCTTGTTAAATAGTTTCAGGTCGCAGTTCAATAAGGAAATGGGCCTATAGCTGCCACACTGCATCGGGTCCTTTCCCGCTTTCGGGATGATTGTGATGTGGGCTCGGAGCGTGTCTCTAGGCGGGGGGCATCCGTCCCTCAGGGAGCCAAAGGAGGCCACAAATTGAGGGCCGAGCAGCTCCGCGAATTCCTTGTAATATCCCAAGCTGAAACCGTCTGGGCCCGGTGCCCGTCCCGGTTTAGTGCCTTTAATGGCCCTCCGGAATTCCTCTATCTCTATCTCCTTCTCAAGGGCGTTAATCACCTCTCTATTGAGTCTGGGGAGTTCTGATTCCCGAATATAGGAAGTGATACGTTTCAGGTGTGTAGACGAGCGCTCCTGGGGTAGGTTGTAAAGGCTTTCATAGAATTCCCTGAAGGCCAGCGCTATGTTGGACGTCAGGTGTTTCCTGCCCCTCTTGGGGTCCTGAATAACCGAGATAAAGTTCCTCCCACGTTGAGCTTTCAGTGCTCTAGCTAGGGCCTTACCCGACTTGTTGCCATATTCGTAAAAGAATCTACGACTCCCAGCCGCACGTTTTTTAGCCTCAGTGAGGCAGATATCCCTAAGGGATTCCCGAAGATTCACCAACTTAGCCCCCAGTTCCCTGTCCAAGGTCTGCTTGTGCCTGGTTTCAATAGTCAGTATCTCTTGAGTCAGCCGGACAATTTGTTCGTTTCTCAATTTTTTAAGGCGCGATCCATGTTTAATTAGCAGGCCCCTGACCACGCACTTGTGGGCCTCCCACACCGACATCCGTGAGACCCTCTCGGTGACGTTAACAGAGAAATAATCCTCGATGGCCTTACGAATATCGGCCCTAACCTCAGGGTCCTGCAGGAGCGAAATGTTCAATCTCCAATGACCACTGTGGGGTGGGGTATCCGGGATGGAGAGGATGACCGAAACAGGCGCGTGGTCCGAGATAGTTATCTGCCCTATGTCCATGCTGACCACCAAGTGTAAAAACCTGTGTGGGACCAGGAAGAAGTCTATGCGTGAGTAGGAGTTATGTGGTGCAGAGAAAAACGTATAGTCCCTCTCCCTGGGGTTGAGTGTCCGCCACGCGTCCATCAGTTGATTCCCATGAAGTAGGGCCTTAATTTTTTTAAGCATAGAGAAGGGAATGTGTGAGACCCCCCTAGAAGTATCCAATCCAGGATCTAAGATTATGTTAAAGTCCCCTCCCAACAGGAGAACCCCCTCTGTAAAAGCCATGAGTTTCTCCAAGGTGGACTGGAGGAACCTGTGTTGATTAGAGTTGGGGCAGTAGCATGTTGCTAGCGTAACTTTTAAGGAGTAAAGTGTTCCCTTAACAAAGAGAACCCCCCCCCCCCGGGATCCAGGAGCGTCTCGAGATGTGTCCAGGGCAGCGCCCCTGCTATGAGAATGGCGACTCCCCTAGATTTGGTGTCCGGTGAGGGGCAAAGGTATTGGGTTCTAAAGTGACGGTCAGTGAGATTATGGGATCTTCCTATTTTGAGGTGAGTTTCTTGTACAAAGGCAATCTGAGTGTGCATGCGCTTCAGCTCCCTAAGGACGGATGACCTCTTAAGGGGAGAATTCAAGCCCTTCGCATTTAGGGATGTGCACTTTACCTTGGACATATTGGTATGGAGAGAGAGGGTCCGGGGTCAGGTTCCACAGAAATGAGGGTCAAGAAAAACAACAAAACAACAGAAATTATAGAAGGATAAAAGAACACAAGACAGGACGAGACAAAACAAAAAGAAAGAACAACCACACGTATGTAAGTACAACACAAATAAACTTTTCCACCACAGTAACTACAGGGATGTGCAAAGAAAATCCCTGCAGCTAGGCGCGGATTTAAACGGGGAGTATGATTACTGCTCCCCAAAAAAGGAGGTCCCCCACTCGTCTGCCAGACGTCGAGCGAGAGAGGACTCCGACCTACTGTGGAAACGCGACGGCTGAAGGCGACCGCGGCGTCACCCCAGCCAACCCCCACCGCCAAACAGGCTCCAACTCGGCTGCACTGGCAACCGCAGAGCACGCAAATGATGCAGGCACCCACCCAACAACTCCAATAACATTTTCCAGCACCTCCTGGCACCCCCATCAACGATCCGCTAGAACCCGCCGGAGCAGGTGCGGGGCTACTCAGAGCCCAGCTGGACATATGACGGAGTGGCCAGAAATGCAACATCATTGTAACAACAGCAAATAGATAACATGGCATCAAAACGAAACGGAAAAAGGCAATTCAGGAAACAGCTTTGGCAGAAGAACAAAACGATGGCCCTGTTTGAGTTAGGTCTCATTGTCGCGGGCCCTCGGCGCAGGCGGCGGGCCCCTGGTATTTCGTCTGCGCGAGGAGCCCGCCCCCGCAGACCGGGGGGGAAGGAGCGAGGAAGGATCCAGTCCCGGACCTCTGCCGGCGAATCCAAGAAGGCGAAAAGTTCGGGGAGGTCCGCTGGGGTTCTTAAGGCAAAAACACGCTGATGTCTCTTCACCAGGAGGTGAAACAGATATCCCCACCGGTAGGAGGCCCTGCACTCCCGAATCTTCTCCAGTAGAGGTCTTAACATGCGCCTCAGATACAGGGACCGCCTGGAAACGTCCTGGAACACCTGCAATGTGACACCGTCAAAGTCCATCCGGTCCCTCTCCCGTGCCCTTCTGAGGATCTCCTCTTTTACGGAGAAGTAATGCAGGCGGCAGATGACATCTCGTGGGCGACCCGGGTCATCAGGTCTAGGCCCCAATGCTCATTGTAGGCGGTCGATCACAATTTCCGCAGTGGGTGGACGGTTCAAGATCCCGTTGAAAATACCAATGACCGTTTGCAGCAGTTGATCTGGGCCAGTGGCTTCAGGTAGGCCCCTCAGCCTTATATTGTTACGGCGGCTCCTATTTTCTAAGTCATCCAAGTGTAGGACCACCGCTTGAGATATGGAACGTTGGGAAGCCATGCTTCTCTCCAGGGCTTCTATTCTTTGGATGGTTGAGGTGTGGGACTGTTCCATGCCCGAGACCCTGGAGTCCAGGTCGCTCACGGCACCTTGTAAATCAGAGATGTCCTTCTTAAAGGTACTTTCGACCCTCAATATAAAGGATTCCAGGTCCGCCTTGGTCGGCAAGGCTTTAAGTTCAGCCCTGATATCAGCAAGGACTCCCGCTTGGCAATCTTGATAGGGGGGAGGGGGACCAGCCGGGCCGCCTAGACTTCCATCCCGGTAGCCCCGGGTGGCGCCCCGAGCCGCCCCGGTTGTCGTCCTCTTGGGTTGCTCCGGCCCAAACCCTTGTTGAGCGGGGGGTGGAGGCATGAGGGGCCCAAGAGCCGGGGAAGGGGGGATCGGCCCCTAGATTGGTCAGCCAGGTGCTGTGATGTGGTCTGGTGTGGGAACGGATCATGGTCACGGGCCTCTCCGCTGTGACTGTCGCCCCAAGTCCCTCCATCCCGATCTCCTCTGGAGTGCCACGCTGGGGAGGGAGGGGAGCGTCCCGGAGCCCCAGGGGAGAACCACAGCCCAGCCAGGCCCGAGGAAGAGTCATGGAGTGCCCGCGAATTCGGGCTTGGCGGGGACACCCCCCTCGCTGGCGGTGTCAACGATGCCTGGCTCCCCTCGCTATCTTTTTGCGTTCCGTCCCAGCCGCCGCTGGGGTCCCAACTGTGCCCCGGGAGCAACGGGCCCCAAGCAGTTCTATGGAGTCTCCTGCCCCAGGGTGGGACATCTCATATAGGGGCATCCCGCGGTCGGGGTCGCCCCCGATGGGGGCATCAGTACGGAGTATGGGCCTCCTGTACAGTGTGCTGGGGAACTGGGCTGCAGCCGCACAGGCTCCGCAGCAGCAGCCTCTGATCTCTTGTGGCTCCCGGCCCCGACGTCAGCCGGCATCTCCCCCGCCTTCCCCCTCCCACCCGGCGGGGATCTCTCCTTGTCATGCGGCCGCCCACTCTTCACTGGCGCGCGCACCGCTCCGGCGGCGCCAGCAGCCGACACAGCGGGCCCCGGCGTGGAGCCCGACACCCGTCGCTCTTCGCAGCCCTCCTCACCTCCCCTCGTGGATGCAGCGGCGTGGCAGGCAGGTATGACCTCAGCACAGGGGACCTTCGGATCCAGCGCAGCTCCGGCCCCTCCGATCGGCGCCATGTTATGCGGCTCCTCTGCTTCCAGGCGCGCCGCCGCCATCTTGCTGCTCTCAGCAGCCTCTCCTCTCCGTGCTCCAGTCCCAAGGTAGGCGCTGATCTTGCGTGCTGGAGGGGATGGAACGGCTCTCTGTCCTCTCCGCTTCTTTGCCATGCTGGGGCCAGTTGGTTTGGGTGGGTGGATGCCCTGAAATTGTGGGATTAATCGGTCGGCCGGAGGGAGCTCACGCCACAGACAACCTCACTCCTCCATGCCCGGCCACGCCCCCCCAGGGACTTTATCTTAACCAGGTCTTTTTGTTGAATTAATTAAGAAATAAAACCAACAAACAAGCTCATACATAGGTTTAACAGGGCCCCATAGAAAAACTCATGGTGGGTCCACCCAAAAAAGACACCCCAAAACTGTGTACCAAAACCAATGACCCCAGCCCTAGAGTCTAAAAGACTCTAGGGATTGTTAAAGTGGACCAACACCCAGGATTTTGACTATCCTGGGTCTTGGTCCACTTCGGTGGGGCACCCCCGATCGGGGTGCCCCGCTGTGTGAAACCCCCCCGAACCCCCCGAACTCACCTCTGTCAGCGGCGACGGACAAGCCGCGGACAAGCGGCTCCTCCGCCGCCGCCTCCCGCGCGTCCCTGTTGACGCGCGCGTGCCCGCGCCGGCCATTCACAGACGGCCGGCGCGGGCGCGCGCACGACTAGAGGGGCGCGAGGGAGGCGGCGGCGGCCGGCCGCCGCCGAAACTAAGGTAAGGAGTTTGGGGGGTTTGGGGGGTTTCACCCCGCGGGACATCCCGATCTCGGATGTCCCGCGGGGAGGGAGGTGATCGGTCCGGGAATCTTATAGATTCCCGGGCCGATCACGGGTGGGTGTTGGTCCACTTTAAAAGCCCTTCTCAGGGGATGTGTGAAACTCATGGGATTGTCCATAATCTTACCTTGTTCCTAGACCTTATAGTGCATGTGCAGGCCTCTCCTGCACCACTTCATCAGATGTGTGCAGCCTGACATGGCATTTCGGATGATCTTTGGGTTTTACACATATATGGGCATCTCAAATCATATCTGTGGTCTGATTGGTGTTTTATGCAGTGTGGGCACAATGTGGTCCCTGGATTGTCGACAATGGGGCTCAATGAGGTCTGTTTTTATCCTGAGGCACTGCCGCAGTATGCAGTGTTGGTGCGTTGTCTGCACGGAGCACCAATGTCTGGAGCTGTGTGTTCCACAGGGTGGAACCAAGATGTCAACTTCTTATTTCCCCAAGTGTTCTATACACAAGAGCGTTGGAAGTAAACAATGCGTTGCCATCTTAGTTCTGCCCTGCAGAACCTACAGCTCTGTCACTCCCAGCAAACAGTGCTCCCACACTACATACAGGGGAAGCTTTTGCCACAGATGCTGCAAGGTGGTGGGGGAAAGCTTGCATGGGGCCCCCTTCTCCCAAGAGCCTGGTAGCAGCTGCCTCTCCTGCTTCTATGCTATGTACGCCCCTGCCAACAAAGCTTGTTCCCACTTTGCAATTGATCTTACTGTATGGCTACAGGTTGTATTGCAGTGTACACTGCACTGTGTAAATCAATTGACATGCTTTATTGTCACGTGGAGAATTTTCATCATTCATAACTAGAATATTAGCATTTCCGAAAATGGTTTATTATCTTGTTGTACACAAGGGCCTCCAGGCAGCAGCATTATGTACCCCGGAGGGAGCAACTGTTCCGCTCGTTATTTTTATTAGGTCAGGACATTGGGGAGAGTCGCAGTGACAGAAGCATATTACGTTGTCTATGACAAATAATTTCCTGTGGTATTGTGTAGAGATGAGCGAACTTTTGAAAAATTCGATTCGACTGATTCGCCGAATTTTCCGACAAAAATCGTTTCGACCCGAATAAATTCGCGACGAATCGCTATTAAAAACGGCTATTTCTGAGCCTCCTAGAGCCTCAATAGGGTTGTAAACCATTCAGCCTTGCTGTAACACGCACAGGATGCGTGCTGGGTTAGTTAAATAATACTTTGAAGAAATATCACATGCAGATCAGAGGCATCGCTAATAGAATCGCAGAGCGGCACAATTGCAGAGAGTTGAAGTGGCATCACTATGAGGGGCAGAAGGAGCCCAAATATACACTGGAGTTGGCCTCAGGAGCCCAAAAATTGGATGAATCACACCCTGGAGTTGGCAGAAGTTGGCAGCAGCAGCAGCAGGAGCCCAAATATACACTGGAGTTGGCTTCAGGAGCCCAAAAATTGGATGAATCACACCCTGGAGTTGGCAGGAGTTGGCAGCAGCAGCAGCAGGAGCCCAAATATACACTGGAGTTGGCTTCAGGAGCCCAAAAATTGGATGAATCACACCCTGGAGTTGGCAGGAGTTGACAGCAGCAGCAGCAGGAGCCCAAATATACACTGGAGTTGGCTTCAGGAGCCCAAAAATTGGATGAATCACACCCTGGAGTTGGCAGGAGTTGACAGTAGCAGCAGCAGGAGCCCAAATATACACTGGAGTTGGCCTCAGGAGCCCAAAAATTGGATGAATCACACCCTGGAGTTGGCAGGAGTTGACAGCAGCAGCAGCAGGAGCCCAAATATACACTGGAGTTGGCCTCAGGAGCCCAAAAATTGGATGAATCACACCCTGGAGTTGGCAGGAGTTGACAGTAGCAGCAGCAGGAGCCCAAATATACACTGGAGTTGGCCTCAGGAGCCCAAAAATTGGATGAATCACACCCTGGAGTTGGCAGGAGTTGACAGTAGCAGCAGCAGGAGCCCAAATATACACTGGAGTTGGCCTCAGGAGCCCAAAAATTGGATGAATCACACCCTGGAGTTGGCAGGAGTTGACAGTAGCAGCAGCAGGAGCCCAAATATACACTGGAGTTGGCTTCAGGAGCCCAAAAATTGGATGAATCACACCCTGGAGTTGGCAGCAGCAGCAGCAGGAGCCCAAATATACACTGGAGTTGGCTTCAGGAGCCCAAAAATTGGATGAATCACACCCTGGAGTTGGCAGCAGCAGCAGCAGGAGCCCAAATATACACTGGAGTTGGCCTCAGGAGCCCAAAAATTGGATGAATCACACCCTGGAGTTGGCAGGAGTTGACAGTAGCAGCAGCAGGAGCCCAAATATACACTGGAGTTGGCCTCAGGAGCCCAAAAATTGGATGAATCACACCCTGGAGTTGGCAGGAGTTGACAGTAGCAGCAGCAGGAGCCCAAATATACACTGGAGTTGGCCTCAGGAGCCCAAAAATTGGATGAATCACACCCTGGAGTTGGCAGGAGTTGACAGTAGCAGCAGCAGGAGCCCAAATATACACTGGAGTTGGCCTCAGGAGCCCAAAAATTGGATGAATCACACCCTGGAGTTGGCAGCAGCAGCAGCAGGAGCCCAAATATACACTGGAGTTGGCTTCAGGAGCCCAAAAATTGGATGAATCACACCCTGGAGTTGGCAGCAGCAGCAGCAGGAGCCCAAATATACACTGGAGTTGGCCTCAGGAGCCCAAAAATTGGATGAATCACACCCTGGAGTTGGCAGGAGTTGACAGTAGCAGCAGCAGGAGCCCAAATATACACTGGAGTTGGCCTCAGGAGCCCAAAAATTGGATGAATCACACCCTGGAGTTGGCAGGAGTTGACAGTAGCAGCAGCAGGAGCCCAAATATACACTGGAGTTGGCTTCAGGAGCCCAAAAATTGGATGAATCACACCCTGGAGTTGGCAGGAGTTGACAGTAGCAGCAGCAGGAGCCCAAATATACACTGGAGTTGGCCTCAGGAGCCCAAAAATTGGATGAATCACACCCTGGAGTTGGCAGGAGTTGACAGTAGCAGCAGCAGGAGCCCAAATATACACTGGAGTTGGCTTCAGGAGCCCAAAAATTGGATGAATCACACCCTGGAGTTGGCAGAAGTTGGCAGCAGCAGCAGCAGGAGCCCAAACATTACTTTAAACAGACCCTGGGGTTGGCCTCAGGAGCCCAAAAATTGGATGAATCACACCCTGTGGAGAGTCATGTGGAGAAAAAGTAGCTTAGTTAGTAATATCTACATAAAATTATGAATAAACAAATGCAAAAGTTTGCCAAAGTGAAGTTTTGTTTGAGGGTGTGTTTCCACCTTTTAATTAAATCAGAAACAAGAAGGTGTCATTGCCTCTGACTAATTAGCCCTCAAAAATTCTTGGAATTTTTAATCTGGAATCATGTCTGATCCGTCTTATCCGAAGAATATTAATAAAAAGTAAGAGTAACGTAAAGGATTTTTTATCAATACTTACTTGTGGTCCGATGCGGAGGAATGTCTGTAACTTGAGAGCAGCGCCTTAAATCTGTTTTGCACGATCCATCTTTCTTGGTCTGGCCCCGTCATCAATCTACTGGAATACATCAGGCATTGTTGGGAGGAAAGCTTGGCTGATCCATGCGCCATTCATTTCCACGCAGGGCAGTCTCTGGAAAAAAAAAGTCTGTATAAACCAGGGTCTTTTTCATATAAAAACAAATGGTTATTCTTGCTTTTCAACCATATGTTCCACAGCTTTACCAGTCATTGTGTCAGCCAATGAAGCAACTTTGTCTGGAAGTGCTGCAAAAGCAGTCCACTGCATCACAAGTGGCATCTGACACCCCCAGTCAACTGTCTGCCTGTTATGCTTTGGGTTCAGCTCCACTATCCATTGATCTGATATCCAAGATCTGATAATCATAAAATTCAGCAGCTACTGCCCAGCCAAGAAGTGGAGGAGACACTCGCCTCTTCTTCCACTATCCGGCAACTAGTGATGAGGAGAGTGTCGTGGGAGGAGGTGTTGCAAGCCGAGGTAGTGGAAGAGGGTCCCTGGAGTCTGCGGCGGTGGCGGCGGCAGCAGCAGCGAATTATTGCGGACTGTTGGTAGGAAAAATCAGCTACTCAGCGATGTGGCAGTGTTCCATGCAGCATCCTGTGGAGAAAAAGTAGGTTAGTTAGTGTATATACATAAAATTATGAATAGACAAATGCAATAGTATTGCGAAAGTGAAGTTTTGTTTGAGGGTGTGTTTCCACCTTGCAATTAAATCAGAAACAACTAGCTATCATTTGCCTCTGAATAATTAGCCCTCAAAAATTCTTGGAATTTTTAATCTTGATGTCTGAGGGATTTCTCCTCTCAGACAGCGTCACCATAAGTCCAGCCTGCTGCATTACCCAGTGGTGGACCTTTCAGAGAACTGATGGCTTGTGCCGAGCCGAGGTGGAGAGTCACATGGCATGGTTGTTGAACAGAAGGTGGGCCAGTCCTTTAGCCTGTCAGTGTGTACCAAAGTGCACAGTGTTGTCTACGCCTGGAGCTGTAACTATAGACTCATGGTGGACAATATATATCCTTTTAGGCCCCCTTGGTGATTGTGGTTTCACGCTGTTCTTCACATGGTTTTCCTTGACCATCAGAGTCACACATGGGAGGAACTACTAAAAATGAGAACTCAATCCATGAAAGCATTGCTTAATCCACGAAAACTGCAAATTTGGACCCATGGTGACTGACACTTGGAAGAACATCTTGTTTGCGCTGCGACAAGGAAGCCAGAGTCATGCGTCCTGACATGGCACACGTGTTCAGTCTAGTTTTGAAGTCTTGCCCCCATCTGAAAGACATCCGAACAACAGGAAAGAAAGTTAGCATGCACTTCTGGCACTCCTACACCACCAAGCACAACCTTATTGAGCCTCAGCGTCACAAAGGTGTACCCCACCATAGTCTGATTTGCGATGTTTCCACCCGTTGGAATTCCACCCTCCATATGCAGGATCCACTATAGCAGTGGTCCCCAACCCTGTCCTCAAGGCCCACCAACAGGCCAGGCTTTGCAGATCTCCACAAAGATGCTCAGGTGGAGTAATTAGTGCAGCTGCAGAGCAATAGAGCTGGCTATTTGGAGATCCAAAAAACATGACATGTTGGTGGGCCTTGAGGACAGGGTTGAGGACCACTGCACTATAGGAACAGAGAAAAGCCATCACGGATTTCTGGATGATCCAAACGGATAGGGGGACACCCCTGTGTAAATTCAATGTAAACCATTGGCAGCTCATACGTGACACCGACCGTTTGTTTAGGCCCTTTGAGGAAGCTACATTATTAGTCAGTTGCCAGGACTATGAGATGAACGATGAGATTCCACTGCTTCATGTACTACAACACATGTTGGAAAGCATGGCTGGTCAGGGCACTGGAGACATGGCACATACATTTCACAGCCACATGAAGCCTGTGGGGGCTGAAGTGGAGGAGGAGGAGGGGGTGGGGCACAGCAAACCACAGTTTAGGTTTCACAAAATGACCATTTTATCTAGTCATCTGACAGGAGAGGAGGTGCAGCCACAGGAGCTAGAGGGTTGTGAGTAAGGCGAGACAGAGGACCCAGACACACCATGGCAGTTTACAGTGGAGATGGAGACAGGTAGTCCCTCCGAGTCACTTGCACAAATGGCACGATGCATGCTCACATGCATGCGTACTAGTGAGCGCAGAATTGTCTCCATTTGTCAGCGGGAAGACTTCTGGCTCTCCAACTTATTGGACCCTCGCTTCCGGCACAAAATGGGGGCATTTTTTACGCCCACTGAGAGGGAGGAAAAACTGACCTACTACAGAGACATCCCACGTAGTCAGTTGGGCGATGTCTATTTGCGCCATGGCCCATACTCCCGCAGGTCTGACTCTAGGGGAACTTTGCGATCACCTTCCACTGCCATGGCTGCTGGGGGGGTGGAAGGAGCAGCAGCAGCTCCATCAGCAGCAACCTCAGTCTTCAGTCGCTAGTGAGTAGCTTTCTACACCCGCATAGTGAGTCTACTCATGAGAAGCAGGAAGACCTGGAGCTGGACCTCAAACAGCAGGTCATGTCATACCTTGACATGACCATGCCAACACACCTTCAAGATCCACTGGATTTGCTGGGAAGCCAAACTTGACTTGTGCCCGCAACTAGCAGAGTTTGCCCTGGAAAAGCTGTACTGGCCGGACAGTAGTTGATTTAGATGGCAACTGGGCTGCTCTATATAACGAAGCAAAATGGCAAATTTACCTCACTATATAAGCTATTGCCCCTCAGATTTACACAGGGGCTGCTCTATATTATGCTGCAAAATGGCAAATTAACCTCACAATATAAGCCATTGCAGCTCTATATAAATAAAAATAAATAAATAAAAAAAGGGCCTGTAGAAGCTTATTTAGTATAACAGATAGGGTGACATGTGCTGGTTTGGGATGCCCATATGGGCTAGTGTTTTGGCAGCAGTACAAAAACCAATGCAAAATGCAATAGCTTAATAAAGCTGATGCTGATCAACGCTTATTTAGTATAACAGATGGGGTGCAACATGCAGGTTTGGGATGCCCTGCGGCCTGGTGTATTTAAAGCAGACCAAAACCAATTCAAAATGCAATAACTTAATAAAGCTGAGGCTGTAGATGCTTATTTAGTATAAACAGGTAGGGTGCAAGGTGCAGCTTTGGGGTGCCCTGCGGCCTGGTTAAATGAAAGCAGTCAAAAAGGAAGTGCAAACTGAAGTAGCTTAATGAAGCTGATGCTGATCAACGCTTATGTTGTATACCAGATAGGGTGCAAGGTGCAGCTTTGGGGTGCCCTGCGGCCTGGTTTATTAAAATCAGTCAAAAACAAGTGCAAACTGAAGTAGCCTGATCAACGCTTATGTTGTATAACAGATAGGTTTAAAATAGCATGTGCCTTGGGATGCCCGTGTGGCCTGTTATATTTCAAGCTGAACAAAAAGTAACAATAATCCAAGTATGAGACATCATTTTGACCTTCTTCACAGCGCCATACTTTGAAAAAAAAAAATTAATTTCATGCCGATCAATCCAAAGGTCAATGCCCCTAACAAAAATAGTGTTCGGCATAAGTTTTCCTTCTGGAAGGACGTAACCTTTAGTTTACATGGTTGGGGTAGGTTATCTTACAAATTGGGATACCCCAGGCAGCAGTGTCATTGAAAGAGACAGATTGTAATGCAGGCCATACGCAAGCAGAGAAACTCAGGCTGCAACAGGCCTATTTACTTTACATGGTTGGGGTAGGTTATCTTACAAATTGGGATACCCCACTGTATATGAAACCGAATATAAATGCACACCCAAAAGTGGACACTCAGCCTCCAAGAGGCCTGCTTAGTTTAAATAAGAGAGCTGCTTAGTATGGTAGGTAGGTTATGTTATGTTACAGAATGGGATGCCCCAAGCAGACTTGAGATCAGTATATATGCACACAGCAGCAGTGTGTTAGCAGGCTCATACAGGCCAAATTTCTTTAAATAAATGTGCAGCTTACAGTAAATGCAGAGGCTAATGGTATGTTACAGAATGGGATGCCCCAAAGCTGACTTGAGATCAGTATATATGCACACAGCAGCAGTGTGTTAGCAGGCTCATACAGGCCAAATTTCTTTAAATAACTGTGCAGCTTACAGTTAATGCAGAGGCTAATGGTATGTTACAGAATGGGATGCCCCAGAGCTGACTTGAGATCAGTATATATGCACACAGCAGCAGTGTGTTAGCAGGCTCATACAGGCCAAATTTCTTTAAATAAATGTGCAGCTTACAGTTAATGCAGAGGCTAATGGTATGTTACAGAATGGGATGCCCCAAGCAGACTTGAGATCAGTATATATGCACACAGCAGCAGTGTGTTAGCAGGCTCATACAGGCCAAATTTCTTTAAATAAATGTGCAGCTTACAGTTAATGCAGAGGCTAATGGTATGTTACAGAATGGGATGCCCCAGAGCTGACTTGAGATCAGTATATATGCACACAGCAGCAGTGTGTTAGCAGGCTCATACAGGCCAAATTTCTTTAAATAAATGTGCAGCTTACAGTAAATGCAGAGGCTAATGGTATGTTACAGAATGGGATGCCCCAGAGCTGACTTGAGATCAGTATATATGCACACAGCAGCAGTGTGTTAGCAGGCTCATACAGGCCAAATTTCTTTAAATAACTGTGCAGCTTACAGTTAATGCAGAGGCTAATGGTATGTTACAGAATGGGATGCCCCAGAGCTGACTTGAGATCAGTATATATGCACACAGCAGCAGTGTGTTAGCAGGCTCATACAGGCCAAATTTCTTTAAATAAATGTGCAGCTTACAGTTAATGCAGAGGCTAATGGTATGTTACAGAATGGGATGCCCCAAGCAGACTTGAGATCAGTATATATGCACACAGCAGCAGTGTGTTAGCAGGCTCATACAGGCCAAATTTCTTTAAATAAATGTGCAGCTTACAGTTAATGCAGAGGCTAATGGTATGTTACAGAATGGGATGCCCCAAAGCTGACTTGAGATCAGTATATATGCACACAGCAGCAGTGTGTTAGCAGGCTCATACAGGCCAAATTTCTTTAAATAAATGTGCAGCTTACAGTAAATGCAGAGGCTAATGGTATGTTACAGAATGGGATGCCCCAAAGCTGACTTGAGATCAGTATATATGCACACAGCAGCAGTGTGTTAGCAGGCTCATACAGGCCAAATTTCTTTAAATAACTGTGCAGCTTACAGTTAATGCAGAGGCTAATGGTATGTTACAGAATGGGATGCCCCAGAGCTGACTTGAGATCAGTATATATGCACACAGCAGCAGTGTGTTAGCAGGCTCATACAGGCCAAATTTCTTTAAATAAATGTGCAGCTTACAGTTAATGCAGAGGCTAATGGTATGTTACAGAATGGGATGCCCCAAGCAGACTTGAGATCAGTATATATGCACACAGCAGCAGTGTGTTAGCAGGCTCATACAGGCCAAATTTCTTTAAATAAATGTGCAGCTTACAGTAAATGCAGAGGCTAATGGTATGTTACAGAATGGGATGCCCCAAGCAGACTTGAGATCAGTATATATGCACACAGCAGCAGTGTGTTAGCAGGCTCATACAGGCCAAATTTCTTTAAATAAATGTGCAGCTTACAGTAAATGCAGAGGCTAATGGTATGTTACAGAATGGGATGCCCCAGAGCTGACTTGAGATCAGTATATATGCACACAGCAGCAGTGTGTTAGCAGGCTCATACAGGCCAAATTTCTTTAAATAAATGTGCAGCTTACAGTAAATGCAGAGGCTAATGGTATGTTACAGAATGGGATGCCCCAGAGCTGACTTGAGATCAGTATATATGCACACAGCAGCAGTGTGTTAGCAGGCTCATACAGGCCAAATTTCTTTAAATAACTGTGCAGCTTACAGTTAATGCAGAGGCTAATGGTATGTTACAGAATGGGATGCCCCAGAGCTGACTTGAGATCAGTATATATGCACACAGCAGCAGTGTGTTAGCAGGCTCATACAGGCCAAATTTCTTTAAATAAATGTGCAGCTTACAGTTAATGCAGAGGCTAATGGTATGTTACAGAATGGGATGCCCCAAGCAGACTTGAGATCAGTATATATGCACACAGCAGCAGTGTGTTAGCAGGCTCATACAGGCCAAATTTCTTTAAATAAATGTGCAGCTTACAGTAAATGCAGAGGCTAATGGTATGTTACAGAATGGGATGCCCCAGAGCTGACTTGAGATCAGTATATATGCACACAGCAGCAGTGTGTTAGCAGGCTCATACAGGCCAAATTTCTTTAAATAAATGTGCAGCTTACAGTAAATGCAGAGGCTAATGGTATGTTACAGAATGGGATGCCCCAGAGCTGACTTGAGATCAGTATATATGCACACAGCAGCAGTGTGTTAGCAGGCTCATACAGGCCAAATTTCTTTAAATAACTGTGCAGCTTACAGTTAATGCAGAGGCTAATGGTATGTTACAGAATGGGATGCCCCAAAGCTGACTTGAGATCAGTATATATGCACACAGCAGCAGTGTGTTAGCAGGCTCATACAGGCCAAATTTCTTTAAATAAATGTGCAGCTTACAGTAAATGCAGAGGCTAATGGTATGTTACAGAATGGGATGCCCCAAAGCTGACTTGAGATCAGTATATATGCACACAGCAGCAGTGTGTTAGCAGGCTCATACAGGCCAAATTTCTTTAAATAAATGTGCAGCTTACAGTAAATGCAGAGGCTAATGGTATGTTACAGAATGGGATGCCCCAGAGCTGACTTGAGATCAGTATATATGCACACAGCAGCAGTGTGTTAGCAGGCTCATACAGGCCAAATTTCTTTAAATAACTGTGCAGCTTACAGTTAATGCAGAGGCTAATGGTATGTTACAGAATGGGATGCCCCAAGCAGACTTGAGATCAGTATATATGCACACAGCAGCAGTGTGTTAGCAGGCTCATACAGGCCAAATTTCTTTAAATAACTGTGCAGCTTACAGTTAATGCAGAGGCTAATGGTATGTTACAGAATGGGATGCCCCAAGCAGACTTGAGATCAGTATATATGCACACAGCAGCAGTGTGTTAGCAGGCTCATACAGGCCAAATTTCTTTAAATAAATGTGCAGCTTACAGTAAATGCAAAGGCTAATGGTATGTTACAGAATGGGATGCCCCAAAGCTGACTTGAGATCAGTATATATGCACACAGCAGCAGTGTGTTAGCAGGCTCATACAGGCCAAATTTCTTTAAATAACTGTGCAGCTTACAGTAAATGCAGAGGCTAATGGTATGTTACAGAATGGGATGTCCCAAAAACCAGAGAGCACCTGGCAGGCAGCAGTAAGACTATGCACAGCAAAAGTGTCTTTATCATGCCTAATTTCAATTAGAATAGGTGCAAATGGTTAGGTTCTTAAATAGAGGCTGGTGTAGTCACAGAATGGGATGCCCTAAAAACCAGCAGTAAGTACACCTGGCAGGGACAAGTAGTGCTATGCCCAGCAAAAGTGTCTTTATCAGGCTAATTTCAAATATGATAAGAGCAAATGCTTATATGGTCTTAAACAGAGGCTGCTTTAGTCACAGAATGGGATGCCCCGGGCAGGAATCGAGCTGCCAGGGTACAGTAGTGCTTTGGCCAGCAAAAGTGTCTTTATCAGGCCTAATTTCAAATATGATTAGAGCAAATGCTTATATGGTCTTAAACAGAGGCTGCTTTAGTCACAGAATGGGATGCCCCGGGCAGGAATCGAGCTGCCAGGGTACAGTAGTGCTTTGGCCAGCAAAAGTGTCTTTATCAGGCCTAATTTCAAATATGATTAGAGCAAATGCTTATATGGTCTTAAACAGAGGCTGCTTTAGTCACAGAATGGGATGCCCCGGGCAGGAATCGAGCTGCCAGGGTACAGTAGTGCTTTGGCCAGCAAAAGTGTCTTTATCAGGCCTAATTTCAAATATGATTAGAGCAAATGCTTATATGGTCTTAAACAGAGGCTGCTTTAGTCACAGAATGGGATGCCCCGGGCAGGAATCGAGCTGCCAGGGTACAGTAGTGCTTTGGCCAGCAAAAGTGTCTTTATCAGGCCTAATTTCAAATATGATTAGAGCAAATGCTTATATGGTCTTAAACAGAGGCTGCTTTAGTCACAGAATGGGATGCCCCGGGCAGGAATCGAGCTGCCAGGGTACAGTAGTGCTTTGGCCAGCAAAAGTGTCTTTATCAGGCCTAATTTCAAATATGATTAGAGCAAATGCTTATATGGTCTTAAACAGAGGCTGCTTTAGTCACAGAATGGGATGCCCCGGGCAGGAATCGAGCTGCCAGGGTACAGTAGTGCTTTGGCCAGCAAAAGTGTCTTTATCAGGCCTAATTTCAAATATGATTAGAGCAAATGCTTATATGGTCTTAAACAGAGGCTGCTTTAGTCACAGAATGGGATGCCCCGGGCAGGAATCGAGCTGCCAGGGTACAGTAGTGCTTTGGCCAGCAAAAGTGTCTTTATCAGGCCTAATTTCAAATATGATTAGAGCAAATGCTTATATGGTCTTAAACAGAGGCTGCTTTAGTCACAGAATGGGATGCCCCGGGCAGGAATCGAGCTGCCAGGGTACAGTAGTGCTTTGGCCAGCAAAAGTGTCTTTATCAGGCCTAATTTCAAATATGATTAGAGCAAATGCTTATATGGTCTTAAACAGAGGCTGCTTTAGTCACAGAATGGGATGCCCCGGGCAGGAATCGAGCTGCCAGGGTACAGTAGTGCTTTGGCCAGCAAAAGTGTCTTTATCAGGCCTAATTTCAAATATGATTAGAGCAAATGCTTATATGGTCTTAAACAGAGGCTGCTTTAGTCACAGAATGGGATGCCCCGGGCAGGAATCGAGCTGCCAGGGTACAGTAGTGCTTTGGCCAGCAAAAGTGTCTTTATCAGGCCTAATTTCAAATATGATTAGAGCAAATGCTTATATGGTCTTAAACAGAGGCTGCTTTAGTCACAGAATGGGATGCCCCGGGCAGGAATCGAGCTGCCAGGGTACAGTAGTGCTTTGGCCAGCAAAAGTGTCTTTATCAGGCCTAATTTCAAATATGATTAGAGCAAATGCTTATATGGTCTTAAACAGAGGCTGCTTTAGTCACAGAATGGGATGCCCCGGGCAGGAATCGAGCTGCCAGGGTACAGTAGTGCTTTGGCCAGCAAAAGTGTCTTTATCAGGCCTAATTTCAAATATGATTAGAGCAAATGCTTATATGGTCTTAAACAGAGGCTGCTTTAGTCACAGAATGGGATGCCCCGGGCAGGAATCGAGCTGCCAGGGTACAGTAGTGCTTTGGCCAGCAAAAGTGTCTTTATCAGGCCTAATTTCAAATATGATTAGAGCAAATGCTTATATGGTCTTAAACAGAGGCTGCTTTAGTCACAGAATGGGATGCCCCGGGCAGGAATCGAGCTGCCAGGGTACAGTAGTGCTTTGGCCAGCAAAAGTGTCTTTATCAGGCCTAATTTCAAATATGATTAGAGCAAATGCTTATATGGTCTTAAACAGAGGCTGCTTTAGTCACAGAATGGGATGCCCCGGGCAGGAATCGAGCTGCCAGGGTACAGTAGTGCTTTGGCCAGCAAAAGTGTCTTTATCAGGCCTAATTTCAAATATGATTAGAGCAAATGCTTATATGGTCTTAAACAGAGGCTGCTTTAGTCACAGAATGGGATGCCCCGGGCAGGAATCGAGCTGCCAGGGTACAGTAGTGCTTTGGCCAGCAAAAGTGTCTTTATCAGGCCTAATTTCAAATATGATTAGAGCAAATGCTTATATGGTCTTAAACAGAGGCTGCTTTAGTCACAGAATGGGATGCCCCGGGCAGGAATCGAGCTGCCAGGGTACAGTAGTGCTTTGGCCAGCAAAAGTGTCTTTATCAGGCCTAATTTCAAATATGATTAGAGCAAATGCTTATATGGTCTTAAACAGAGGCTGCTTTAGTCACAGAATGGGATGCCCCGGGCAGGAATCGAGCTGCCAGGGTACAGTAGTGCTTTGGCCAGCAAAAGTGTCTTTATCAGGCCTAATTTCAAATATGATTAGAGCAAATGCTTATATGGTCTTAAACAGAGGCTGCTTTAGTCACAGAATGGGATGCCCCGGGCAGGAATCGAGCTGCCAGGGTACAGTAGTGCTTTGGCCAGCAAAAGTGTCTTTATCAGGCCTAATTTCAAATATGATTAGAGCAAATGCTTATATGGTCTTAAACAGAGGCTGCTTTAGTCACAGAATGGGATGCCCCGGGCAGGAATCGAGCTGCCAGGGTACAGTAGTGCTTTGGCCAGCAAAAGTGTCTTTATCAGGCCTAATTTCAAATATGATTAGAGCAAATGCTTATATGGTCTTAAACAGAGGCTGCTTTAGTCACAGAATGGGATGCCCCGGGCAGGAATCGAGCTGCCAGGGTACAGTAGTGCTTTGGCCAGCAAAAGTGTCTTTATCAGGCCTAATTTCAAATATGATTAGAGCAAATGCTTATATGGTCTTAAACAGAGGCTGCTTTAGTCACAGAATGGGATGCCCCGGGCAGGAATCGAGCTGCCAGGGTACAGTAGTGCTTTGGCCAGCAAAAGTGTCTTTATCAGGCCTAATTTCAAATATGATTAGAGCAAATGCTTATATGGTCTTAAACAGAGGCTGCTTTAGTCACAGAATGGGATGCCCCGGGCAGGAATCGAGCTGCCAGGGTACAGTAGTGCTTTGGCCAGCAAAAGTGTCTTTATCAGGCCTAATTTCAAATATGATTAGAGCAAATGCTTATATGGTCTTAAACAGAGGCTGCTTTAGTCACAGAATGGGATGCCCCGGGCAGGAATCGAGCTGCCAGGGTACAGTAGTGCTTTGGCCAGCAAAAGTGTCTTTATCAGGCCTAATTTCAAATATGATTAGAGCAAATGCTTATATGGTCTTAAACAGAGGCTGCTTTAGTCACAGAATGGGATGCCCCGGGCAGGAATCGAGCTGCCAGGGTACAGTAGTGCTTTGGCCAGCAAAAGTGTCTTTATCAGGCCTAATTTCAAATATGATTAGAGCAAATGCTTATATGGTCTTAAACAGAGGCTGCTTTAGTCACAGAATGGGATGCCTCACAGCAGACTTAAGATCAGTTCAGTATATATGCACAGTTAGTTACTATAAGCAGCCTGAAAACGCTAACAAAGGCTGGATGAAAAAAAAAAAATCTCCCTGTCAGCCAGCTCCGTTTTTCCTACCTTTCCCTGGCTTTCTGTCTGTCTCCTGTCTGTCTCCTGCCTGTCTCCTGCCTGTCTCCAGCCTGTCCCTGTCTGTCCCTGTCTCCAGCCTGTCTCCAGCCTGTCTAACTGCCTCAGCTACACAGCGTTCTGTCTGTCTGTCACGAATGCAATAGAGAAATGAGGAAAAGCAAGATGGCCGCCGTTAAATACCGCTGTGTGACGTCACCGGGCTTGCTGGCTGCTGATAGGCTGCATGTGACTGCCCCAGCTTGCACTGGCGCGGGATACATGTCCAGACATGTCCCGCCCGCCATCTTAGAATGCCTGTAATGTAAATGAATGGATGTTAAAGGAAAACTTCGAGTGATCGAATCGCGGGGAAATTCGGATTCGATCCGAATCGAATTTTTCCTGAAATTCGGATCGAATCCGGGTTCGTCCGGATCGATTCGCTCATCCCTAGTATTGTGGATAAATACAAATAAGAAATGTGATGCATAGTGTCCTCTGAAAAACCTGATTGTTCTTGGTCAGCAATCGTGTGTTGAATTTCATAGTATTGTAACTTTTTGGTGACCGGTGACATCTATAGCGGTGACATGAATGATTAGTTTAGTGCTAGAAATAAGAGCTGACCTTCATGCTGAATAAGTAGCTCTGGATCCACTCAATATCTTTTTCGTTGTGGCCAAGCCATGTGTTAATTGAATCTGAGCTCAGTGGCTGGCCCCTAACTGAGCCACTCTTTCTCCAATGTGCAGCCTGTGTTAAAATGAAAAGTACAGAATAAAGTCGCAGCAGGACTACATTGCACAGCTGTTTCAAAGAATATTCCCTTTTATTGGTCTGTATTAAGTTTACCCTTCTGTTTATTCAAGGATATCTGGGGCTACCCCATGGCTATGTTCCTCAGCTGCACCCCTGGTTATTTAATCCCTAATCTAACCAGGGCTGTGGAGTCGGAGCTAGTTTGGGCAGGAGTCAGAGTTGGAAAAAGCACTCCAACTCCAGCATAAAAAGGAAAATCTCCCACCTATATTGTATAATGAATGTAACTTTCATAGTTTCCAGATTGGAAACCTTAATCACAAATATATTTTATGTTCTTTTCATCTTAGGCCCTGATTTATAACAATCAGTGATAAGCAGCAGCATGGTGTTCTAGAGGTGATAGATAATGAGTTCTGCAATCTCCCCTGTCCCTTAAAGGAGCACTATCGTGAAACATGGTCCAATGATAAAAATGCATATAAATATGCTGGATGGCGGGGGGTGGGGTCACTTATACACCCTGCATCAAGAAATATCCAGCCGTGCATGTTTTTTTTTATTTTAATGGAAGGAAGAAGACATCAGGGGTGCAGGCTCTGTCACCCCTGATTCACTAAACCTGTAACCCCTGAATTTTATTCCTACCAGGAGAAGAAAACTACAAGCTTGGTGGTAGTTGTATTCAGTTTGGGTGTATAAGCGACCCCTCCTCTCATTAGGTGTTTATATGGATTTTTATTATTACACAATTTCACAATAGTGCTCCTTTAACCTCGGTGTCTTCATGTTGTCCCAAGGCTCTTAGTTACAATGCTTGAAACTTCCAGGAATGTAAAGGTATTGTCCAGCCAAAAACAAGTCTATACTTACCTGCAGCTCCTTTGTGCAGGTCCAGTGTTGCCCTGCAGCTCCTCCACGCAGTCCCAGCATCTTCATACTTTCCAATGACAGCGAGCCAGCATTTCCGTATTTCTAGCACGAGTGGCACATAGAGGGGGCGTCCCAATAGCATCTTGAATATCAATTGCCTCACTGAGAGCCTATTAAATAAAATCCATCTGCTTCATAGTCTACAATAGAACAATACTGCCACTATAAATAAAGATCTAAATGGTAGAGCCTTATATAAAAATAAGTGATTCCTGACACTTAACCAATTGCTAATTTTTAAATACGCTAAAACAATCTGCTATATTCATGCTGTCAAACATATTACAGATAATTAAACAGAATAGAAATGATGTTAATGGTGACAGAGGATGACACGGTAAAAAAGACTGCAAGTTAGTCTGTGTGAAAAGCTTCTTTTTCTATGTGACTAGGTGTTGTTTCCTATCATTATCTTCTCTTGAAAGTCTCTGACATGCTTGTCACTGTCATGGCTGGACCAATCACCAGTCTCTAGTCATACATTCACAAAACCTGGTCAAATACCATGTCAGGAGCTAGGACTGGAAGTTATTGATGGCAACATAGGCTGGGGACAGTTCAGAACAAGTGGGCACCACTATGGCTGGGCCTCATGGGGCAGGCTCGGGTCAAAAATCAGCCAGAACCTGACCAGCTCACCACCAGCCCATAAGCAACTTAGTCACACCCTCAATCAATACGTGTGTTTAGCAGCTGATGCTATAGCATTGCAGAAACAAATTAGGGGTCGGGTACGTGATAAGGAATGACTAATGCTTTAGTAATGCAGGGGCAGATACTGTAGTAGAGGTGGGTATGGCCAACGATTTTAAGCAATTACTTAATCTTTAGCATTCTAGAAACAGACAATATGGAATAGATATCTGTTAGAGAGGAATGCAGACTGAGGGGTTTATTTAAGAAATGCCACATAGTGCCAGATGAACGTCAGCTGGATGTCAGGCTATTCCAATTTAAAGAACTTCAAAAAACTGACTTGACTAACTTCCCTGACTAAAAAAGAAAAAATGGGCATGGTGTGCCTGGAATCTCCTTTTTTTTTAGCGCCCCTGCAAGCGCTATGTATTTTTTCTTACATTTTTACTAATTGCGGCACTCCTGGATGGCGCTAGGTTTCGCTGGCACATAGGCATATACAAGACGTGTGCTGTAAACACTGCATGGCAGGGAACACTACAGCCAATAGCGCCGGTAGGCTAAAGCCGGCATTGAGGTACAGGCACTGCTAAGCATCTCGGACGAGGGGCTCAAGTGCCACCCACACCTTTTTATCTAGATTACCCTCTAAAACACTCTAACCACTTCATTCAAGTACTGTTACCATTTTCTATCTCCAGCTGTTATTCATCTTAGTAAAAACACCTGGGCTGGTGGTAAGTATAAACAACCAGTTAAGACAGCAGAACTGGGTAAATAAAAGTATCTAAAAGAATAAAAAATATCAGTACAAAATAGAGTAAATAAATGTAAATCCTTTCACTGATGTCTTGTTGCACAAATTGGAGAAACAAGGAAAGCACCGAGGAGCAGTCAGCAGTGGTTTCTGCATTCAGAATAGATTGTGGTCAATAATATGCACCACAATCTTTTCTGATTAAATGTTAGCCTGTGCATGCGCCGTGGGTGGGTGGTTGGAGTTGAGTAAAAACCAATGTGGGTTTCACACACATGGTTATCTAAAATTTGGATGCCCCTGTAATGTAGACCAAAAACCAGGTGAGGGAAACTCCTGGGATTGGGTCTGCTTTGAGGTACTGACAGTTTGCCTTCTAACCTGCTCTGATGCTTCTGTAGCCATCTTCTTATCAGCTTCTTATCAGCAAGTCAGTCCCGGCAGCTCATCACTTCACACACGGCCCGGGAAGGGGAACACATACTGGCGCACGCTGACACAGAAAACAGGAGGGAGGAGGGGGAGAGGAGGAAGAGAGGGGGCAGCGCGGGGGAGCTCCACGGAGAGGAGACCGTGGAGAGATGGCGCTGCACTATCATTACACACGGCCAGGGGAAGGGAAAGATATAACGGCGCGCTGACACAGGAAACAGGAGGGTGGTGGGGAGAGGAGGAAGAGAGGGGGGAGAGGGGCAGTGCGGGGGAGCTGCACACACACACTGACAGTTCCTGGCTACCTTCTGCAGCTTCGGATCAGGCTGCAGGGGGAGCGCCACTGCTTCCAGCCCAGCAGAACGGGCTGCTGATGCTCGCCGCTGTATGTGCATACCTCCCAACTTTTGAAAGCTGTAAAGAGGGACAGAAGAAGCCACACCCCCAACCACACCCTTAGACACGCCCTCATCCACGCCCTTAAAGGGAAACACCACCTAAGAATTAAATAGGGCATCCCTCGCTGCTGTCTCCCAAATTTGGAAGCCCCACTGTGTGAAATACCCCCGACTGGCCTTTTTCCCAGAGCGCACATCAGATTACACTGCAGCCGCATCCCTGCTCGCCTTGCCTGTGCTGGCTATTCAGAATGCGTCCCAGCTAAAGGCATAGTAGGGATGTAGCTGCAGGGTAATGTGGTGTTGGCTCTGGGAATAGGGCCAATAGGGAGGGTTTTACAGTGGGGCATCCCGAATTGGAATGCCCCAGTGGGTTTGTTCCCTACTGCAGGGGCATGCCAAATTGGGTTTCCTCTACTGTGTGAAACCCCCCAACTGCAGCCACATCCCTACTATGCCTTTAGATGCGACGCATTCTGAATAGCCAGCACAGGCCCCAACTAAAGGCGAGCAGGAATGTGGCCGCAGTGTAATGTGGTGTGGAGTCTGGGAAAAAGGCCAAAGGAGGGATTCTGACAGGGGTGCATTCCATTTTGCTGCCCCAGATGCAGGGAACAAGACCCAGTGGGGCATCCCAAGTTGGGGTGCCCCCTGTGTAAACTCCCCCAATTTGGGATGCCCCCTGTGTAAACTTCCCCAATTACCCTGTTTCCCAGAGTCCACACCACATTACACTGCGGCCACATCCCTGCTCGCCTATAGCTGGGGACATGCCTGGGTTGTTTAGAATGTGTCCCATCTAATGGCATAGTGTGTAATGTGTGGGCTATGGGAAAGGGGCCAGTTGGGGGTTTTACACTGGGGGATGCCCCATAGAAACTTTTTTTTTTAATAAATCTTAAATAAATCACACCTCAGATCAGATGCTGAAGAGCCCCCTTCAAAGTGGAGAGCAGCGAGGGCGATGTCAGGAGTGCGTGCCAGGAGCCAGCCCCCTGCCTGCCCACACAGTGCCTGAGAGCAGGAAAGCTGATTTGCTCGGCGCTCACCCTGCTGGCCTGCTCAGTCTCTCCCTGCTCTGATCAACTAGTGCTGCCTGAGCAAGAGCATCACTCTGCAGGAGAAGGTGCGGCGGCGGACGATCGTGCTCCCCAGCTTGGTAAAGGTAAGTACATTTACTGCGACGGTGTGGGACATGACAGCGCGGGACAACTGCATGCGCCGCCAGACGCAGGACCACAGATGAAGAATCGGGGCAGTCCCAGGAAAATCGGGACAGTTGGGGGGTGTGACCCAGGTGCACCAGGCATATAAGACGACCACCCCACTTGGAGGCATGTTTTACAGGGGGAAAAAGTTGTCTTATACGCCGGCAAATACGGTAGTTATCCAAGGATATTTGTATCTATAATGTATTTCTTAATAAATTAATTAAATAAATTATTTAAAAAAGTATTATTTTTTTCTTATAAATCTATTGAATTGAATTAACCCTGGATTCATTGTAATACATAAATAATTTAGATAAATCTATTTAATTAAAAATATGTGCCATGCTTAGATAAATACATTTTTTTATGCTTCAATAATTATGCACCTCTTGGAGTTTGAAGATGTTTGTTGCTCAGCATCCACAGAGCAATTCCACCTCTGTTCCACCGCTGTGTGCCTTTACATTTTGGAAATATAAGCTGGGAAATAAGGAAAGGAATAACCGAGAACAAGGAAGAAAAAATAGGAAGGAAAAATAAATGCTTACATTTTATATAATAAAGCATTATAATGGAAGTTAATTGATTATGAAATGTACTACATAGTTACATAGTTAATACGGTTGAAAAAAAACATGTTCATCAAGTTCAACCAAGGGTGTTGGGGTAGGGGAAGTTATTTTTTATTTTATTTTTTACTGATAACAGCTAATAGCAACTGTTAATGTTATTTTCTTCAAAATAAGCATCTAATCATTTTTTGAAGTTGTCAGTGGTTGATGCTGTAACAAGCTTCTGCGGGAGGCTATTCCACAGATTTATAGTTCTTATGGTAAAACACTTTGGCCCTTATTTATCACGGGCTAGCGCCAGGTAGTGTCTGACGAGCGCCAGGTAGTGGCAGCTAACGGCGACTACCGACTCAAGTACGCCCGGCGGCGGTCACAATGACGAATTTATCAAGCAAAATGAGGCTAGCGCCGGCGAGAGCGACGGCTAGCGCGGCATTCATCATGAAGCCGCCTGGACCGAACAGCGCCGCTGCAAATTCCCTCACAGCGCCAGGTATGAGCTGTCGCTCCCTGGCGATGTCCAATGCATTTCAATGGAGCAATCTATAATTAATAATAATTAATTGGTATTATTTTTTTTTTTTTTTTTAATGTCAAAAATTCGGAGACCACTTCTGCAATGTTAGGATTTATTTTTAAGTAAAAAAAAAATAAAAAAAAAATTTTTGCAGAATTGATCTAACAGGTCTGAGATTAATGTATTCATATTACAAAATGATTATAAAAACATGTATAATGTTACATTCAAAAAATATGGTTGTTTAGGGGTTAAAAACTAGTTAATACCCATCGCCGCCAGCGCTCTGGGGTTTAAACAAGGAATGGACAGCGACAGCACATTCGGAGCGTCATTTTTTAATGAATATGAAGCTAGCCGTTCGCTCTGGCCATTCGTTGTCAGGCGCTCACATACAACGCTGAACCTGTGAAACAGCGACCCCCCAGCCCGTATTCAACATTACCGCACACCGACTGAGTCGCTGTCATCAAGCTAACGCCGGCCAAGCACAGCGAATACTGGCTGGCGCTGAAAAAATCACGCTACAGTCGCTCATCTGGCGCTACCTGGCGCTATTAATGAATCGGCCTCCCCGTCTCCTCTGCAGACTGAATTACTTTTTTTCCAGTTGAAGGGAGTGCCCTCATGTCTTTAGAGAAGATTTTACCTGAAATAGTGTTTCCCCATATTTTTTGTATTGGCCATTTATAAATTCATACATGTTAATCATGTCTCCTCTCAAGACTAAACAGATTTTATTCTCGTAATCTTTCATCATAAGCAAGAGCCTTCATTTCTGCTATTAGTTTGGTGGCTCTCCTCTGCACCCTTTCCATATGAATGGATGCCCAGAACTGGACAGCATATTTCAGATGAGGCCCAAAGAGACCCCTAACAATGAGCCACACTCAGCAAATTTGTAAAAAATCTATGACATGCATTTATTGAAACACCGACATTACAACATCAGAGATCCATGCAGTAGGTCTCCTTAGCTGTGGGTACGTCAGTATAAGGGGTATGGCTCAACTTCCTTGCACCCACTCACTCTGCTCGGGTTTGGCGGCACGAACGCAACCCGGGGGCCTATTGGCCAAATAGGGCCCTAAACTCTTCCGATTCCCGGAACATCAGCCAGGGCAGCCATGTTGTCCTAAATTGTTTGTCCCTATCATGGAGTGACATTGTTAGGTCCTCCATCTCGCAGATGTTTAGCACCTCTCCTACCCAATCCCTCACGGAAGGGGCACCTCTTTGTTTCCAATATCTAGGGATCACCTGTTTGGCTGCGTTCAATAAATGAACACGCAGGGTTTTCTTGTACTTTCCCACCGTGTGTTTTGTCAAGTGTAGTAGAACCTTGGCTGGGTCCTCCTGAATCTGGGCTCCAGTGACCTGCGTGATAATGGGTAGGACCTCCCCCCAGTGTTCTTTAATTTTTAGGCACGTCCAGAATATATGGAACATCGAGCCATGCTCCGCGCCGCACCTCCAGCACTGTGAGTCTACAGAGGCGTACATCTTGCTAAGTCTATCTGGTGTGTAGTACCAGCGTGTTAAAATTGTATAATTCGTCTCTTGCACCCTTTTCGCCATGGAGGCGTAGATCAGGGGTCTACCCAGATCTTTCTCCCATTCATTCCAGAAGGCTGGGGGGGGGGGGGGGCATTTGCTTGTTTATCAAAAGAGAGTACAGTTTGGAGATCAAATGTGGGTACGATTGACCCTCCAGGCATATCCTCTTGAATTCCGTTGGCCCTCTACATACGTCCCTTCTAAAACCTAATTGCGACAAGAATGATTGGAAGCATAGTAGGGTCCAAGGGTCTAGATTATCATTCTCCCATCTGCTTCTCAGTTCTGTTAGCAAGACCCAGCCCCTCCCGTTAATCAGATCTCCGCTTCTCAGCCGGTGCAAGCTACTTCACTCCCTCAAATCTGTCCTAAAGGGGCCAGCATGCAACAGTGGGTTGCCAACAATTGGTACTACCGGTGAAGACCAGGGGGAGAACTCCTGTCGCTCCCTGCACTTCCTGAACACTTCCAAGGTCGCCCCAATGGTTGGGTGAGCTCTAGTTTCCGGTGTGAGGGATTTCCTGTTCCATACGGATATCTCCAGCCGGGCCGGTGTCGCAACTAATTCTAGCTCGACCCATCTTTTCGTTGTTTTACAATTCTGCCATTCGCACACTTTTTGCATGTGAGTGGCGGTCCAGTACAACCTCACATCTGGTAACGCCATTCCACCTGATTGTTTGGGGCTACTTAATAATTGTGAACTCAGCCTCGCTCGTTTCTTTTTCCAAACAAAACCCATCAATGCATTACTCATTTCCCTGAAGAATTGCGCCGGGATGCGGACTGGATCCTGGAACCTGGAACAGGAACAACAGCCTAGGCAGCACAGACATTTAACCCTGCCCATCCAGGAGAACGTAGGGATGTCTCACTTTGCTAGATCTGCCTTGATTCTTCGGGCCATCGGCCAGAAACTCAAGGCTAGGATGTTTGACAACTGGCTTGGTAGCTGCATGCCGAGGTAGGTGATCGAGGTCCTCGCCCATTTGAATAGGAACGACTGCTGTATGTTCCTGACTACTTCCCCAGGGAGCGCAATATTCAGGGCCTCTGATTTCTCGAAGTTAATTTTAAGGTAAGAGAGCCTCCCGTAGACCTCGAATTCCTTCATCAGAAACAAAACTGTCACTGAGGGGATTGTGACAAAGAAGAGGAGGTCATCTGCGTATGCAGCTACCTTGCAGCTGAATCGACCCCCCAAATGTCAACGTTTCCTCTGACTTTGCAAAGGAATGGTTCTAGTGACAGGACAAAGAGTAGTGGTGGCCGCTTATCCTAATCTTAGCTGATGGTGTGGTATATAGAGCTTTAATGAACATTCTCATCTTATCACCCAGGCCTATATGTCTCAGGGTTTCCCGAAGGAAGGGCCAGCTCACCCTATCGAAGGCTTTCTCCGCGTCCGTGGAAAGGAGCATAGCCGGGACCGCGGTGGTTCTAGCCCTATGTGTCACATTAATGGCCCGCACCACGTTGTCTCTGGCCTCCCTGTCCAACATGAATCCTGTTTAATCTAGGTGCACTAACTGTGCCACCACCGGAGCTAGCCTGAGGGCCTGGATTTTAGCATATAACTTCAGGTCCATTTTGAGCAGTGAGATAGGGTGGTAGCTCTTGCACGACAATGGGTCTTTACCCAGCTTATGGAGGACTGAGATGTGGGCTTCCAATTCCCTCTCTGAGAATGAGCCGGGGGAGTCCGGGTCTGTTATTGTGTTCCAGGCTCTCACCAGGCGGGGACCCAGCAGTGAAATGAAAGATTTATAATATTTGACCGTGTACCCGTCTGGTCCCGGTGCCTTTCCTGTCGGCGAGAGCTTGATAGCCCCGGCCAACTCCTCTATGCTAATCAGGTCTTCCAATGACTCCGCTATTTCTTTCGGGAGCGTTGGCATGCCTGAGCCCTCTATGTATTCCCTGGCCTTCCCCAGGAGCGTCCACGCCGGCCGACCACCTGCCAGATCGTACAATCCGGTGTAATATGCCTGGAAAGTGGAGGTGTGCTGCTTTTGCTGGAGACCATCCAAGATTTCTGAAATATAGTTTTGGGCCTGCCGCTGACTGAGTGCTCTAGCGAGCATCGTGCCACTTTTATTCCCGTGCTCATAGTATTTTCTTTTGCATTCTTTGATTATAAATGTTGCCTTTTGTCTAAGTGGGGCATTGAGAGCCTGGGTCTGCTCACCAAGGACTCTCGCCACCTGTGATAGTTTATGGGATGACTCCAGGCACCTGACCCGCTCCGTGAGCTGCTCTAATTGTTTCATTCTTTCCTTTTTTTGTCTGGATGCCTGGCTGATCAGTATCCCTCTGATCACGCTTTTGTGTGCCTCCCATAGCATCAATGGGGACACTTCCCCGTTATCATTGTTGCTGAAGTATGTTTCTATGCCCTCCCTAACAGCTTGGGCGACCACTTCGTCTTGCAAGAGGGACTCATTAAGCCTTCACATCAATGGGGGGGGGGGGGTCTGTCAGACAGGATCATATCTAAAAAGACAGGGGCATGGTCCGAGAAGGAAGTCGGGAGCATCCCACTATCCGAGGTCAGGCCCAGTAGTCCAGAGGTAGTCTATCCTGGAGTACGTCCCATGAACTTTTGAGTAGAAGGAATAGTCCCTACCTGCAGGGTTCTGGACCCGCCATGCGTCCACCAGCTGCATGTTGTGTAGCTTTTTCTTGAGTGATCTCAGTACTAAGTAGGACACTGCCGATCTGCCCGCTAAAGAGTCTATAAGAGGTTCCATGGCCAGATTAAAGTCGCCCCCTATCATTATCTCCCCCTCTGCGAATTCTTCAATCTCATCTAACGAATGTTTGAGGAACTGGACCTGTCCCTGGTTGGGGGCGTAAATAGATACTAGGGTATAGGTCTTTGGGCCAATCACTAATCTCCCAGATTAATCTCCCCAGGACTCCTGCAGGGTGAACGGTACTCCCCTAGCTATCATGATTGCTACCCCTTTTCTTTTGGCGTCTGCTGCGCAGCTGGTGAACACGTGCGGGAACAGTCTGCTACTCAGTCGGGGGACTGTGGACCTTTTGAAATGTGTCTCCTGTACAAAGACAATCTTTGCCTTGTGCCCCCTCAGCTTCTGCCAGAGGATTGTCCTCTTTTCTGGGGAGTTGAGGCCTTTTACATTCACGGATATCAGCTTCATCGGACTCAGGTAACCAAGGGAAGGGAAGATAGGGAGGGGCTGCGAACTATGAGGTTGGGATGGTTCAAATGGGGTCTGGGGAAGACAAAAGGGGGGGTGACAAACAGACAAGTAGACTCTGTCAAACTATGGGACTACCAAAGTAGTCAACCGAAGGTCACCACTGAGGGGACCTTCGTAACTGGCGCTATATTAACTTTTCTCTACTCCTCCTCCTCTAGCCAGGCCGGCTACGTGGCAATCTAGCACTACACTCTGACACTACACTACACTCTGGCCAACTGACTTCCCCAGAGGGGTGCACCAAATATTCACAGGGGGTGGAGGATCAGAACCAGGGCCAGCACTGAGGGAGACGCACTACGTCTACTGTCACTTAGATATACACCACAAGGCGATGTTGGTACTATGGGGACAGTTTGTGCGGACAATAATGCAGCTTAGTCAGTACTAGGAATGTGAACGCTGTGTCAGCCCCAGTGAACAGAGATAAAACTAGGGTTGCAGCCCAGGAGCCGCGCATCCTAAAGGTAACGTTTAACTTATGCAACACGATTCCAGGGGCCGCGGCACTCCAGGCAGCCACGTCCGCCCAACCCTCTGGACGCGGGGAGCCCCCAGAGCGCAAGTGAGGGGGGGATAGACAAGCAGGATGCGCGTGCCCGAGCCCCGGGGCCCCCAGCATCAATCCTAACAGACAACTACTTCACAAAGTATATTCCGTAAAAGGCACCGGCCCGCCAGCCTCCCGATCTCGCGTCCGCGCCCGGGGAAACATCGCTCCGCTGTGGATATCTTAAAGTGGACCAACACCCAGGATTTTGACTATCCTGGGTCTTGGTCCACTTCGATGGGGCACCCCCGATCGGAGTGCCCCGCTGTGTGAAACCCCCCCGATCACCCTAAAAACTCACCTCTCCCCGCTCCCAGCGCCGACGGACAAGCGATATGACAGCCGCTTGTCCGTGGCTCCTCCGCCGCCGCCTCCCGCGCGTCCCTCTTGACGCGCGCGCCCCCCCGCGCCGGCCATTCACAGACGGCTGGCGCGGGGGCACGCACGCCTAGAGGGGCGCGAGGGAGGCGGCGGCGGCCGGCCGCCGCCGAAACTAAGGTAAGGGGGTTTGGGGGTTTCACCCCGCGGGACATCCCGATCTCGGATGTCCCGCGGGGAGGGAGGTGATCGGCCCGGGAATCTTATAGATTCCCGGGCCGATCACCCTAGGGTGATGGTCCACTTTAAGTTGTAGGGAGCACCAAGTCAGAATGCTCCGACCACCCCCTGCCACGCCACCGCCCAGGCAATCATGGGAGTGTAGGGGTGTGAAAGGCTCGGGGCGGGCGGCAGCGGGGGTCTGTCCGGCGAGGCCGATGCCCTCCACGACTATCGGCGGCGTCCCCTCACTCCTCTCCTGGCGCCTCTGGGAGCTCCGCCAAGGCGCTGCGGCAGCTGCCTGCCATAGACCGATAGGTCGGGCATCTTCCAATCACGGATATCGAGGCAACCTTCAGAAAGTGGAACAAGTCCGGAAGCTGGTTAGGTGATCTGAGGACAAAGAGCCCCCCGTTTCTCTGGACTAGGAGCTGGAAAGGATGGCCCCACCGGTACGAGGCGCCTTGCCTCTGGATTGTCTCCAGTAGTGGCTTTAACAATCTCCTCATATGCAAAGTTCTCAGCGAGAGGTCTTGAAGGATGATGATCTGGGCCCCTCGGAACTGTATTGGGCCCCTCTCCCATGCCTTCCGCAGTACTTCCTCTTTGATTCTGTAGTAGTGGACTCTGCAGACAACGTCCCTTGGCCTGCCTGCGTCAGGGGGATCCAGTTCTATATGGTTACTATCCGGCAAGCCGAGAAGGTCATTGAAGATGGAGGAGACCACCGCCGACAGATCTTTTGTATGGCTGGTGCTGCCTGTCGCTGAGAAGTGGGCATACTGACGCACAGAGTGGGGCTTGATGACCGCCTGGATTGCTCCGTATTCATCTCATATTCCGATGGGCTTCAGCCTGGTTGCGTCTGGACTGTGGCCTCATCTCTCTGGCCCCTCCCTTGCCGAACTGAATCCTCTGTTTGGGCCAGTATCTCCTCCATTGGGCTGTCTGGTGGGGATCCTCCCTGACATCTCCAGTAAGGATCTGGGCTCTCTGGAGGTGGTGGGGTGTACGCCGTGCCGCTGGGGGATGGTGTGCATGACAAATCTCTGCCTGGGGACTTTGCTGGACATCTCAGCTGTGCTGGAGGGCTACCAGTCATTGGGGTCCGGGGTGGGGAGTCATGGCTTTGCATGCACTCCATGGATATCCCCCATGTGACCCTTGGTGAGCTGCAGGCGTGGCCAGGCTTTCTTTCCCTCTCCTGGGGGCTCATCTGGAGGTGGGCCAGGCTCCTTTCACCTTCCTCCGTTTCTGGCTCCACCTGGGCCCCCTCTGTAAATGTGTGATCTGCAGGGTTGGCGCCTCCCTTCTCCCCTTTATTTGTTTGACCAGTGTGGGGGGGTGAGGATCTTGGGTCATATGAAGCCCGCTGGGTGTTCTCCCGCACTCCCATGCTGCCTGGTGCACCTCCACTTTCACTGTGCAGAGGTGGCATTGTCCTCGGCGGCGCACGTCCGCCTCCTCACCCTCTGCTGACAGGTCTTCCCCTCGGCTCCCCCCGCCATTTGATGACTCTGCAGATGCGGTGAGTAACGCTAGGGCTTCACACCCTCCTCTCCGACTCTTCTGTCCGGCTCCGCATTCGCCACCATCTTGTTTGCTGCGCCGTCGGGCTGTTTCTTCTCCCGCGGTGTGAAAGAAAGAGGGGATGGAGCGTTCATGCCCCCTCCACTGAGCTACGCTGGTCTTCCCCTTTCTTGTCATGAGGTCGGAGAATGCTGTATGTCGCCTAGGTGGTGGTTTTCAGTGTGGTGGCATGCAGAGCTCTTCCAATTCGCTCCCTCATGCCGCCAAGGACGCACCAGTGCCTTGTAAAGATGACATCCCTATCCCGTGATTCCATGCCTCATTTAATGTATGATAATATCTTGGTGGCCTTGGAAGCAGCTGCTTGACATTGCATGCAGTTAACTAGCTTGTGATCTACCAGTACCTCCAGATCCTTCTCAACAAGTGTTTCTCCCAGTTTTACTCCCCCGAGGACATATGGGGCCTTCAGGTTGTTAGACCCCAAGTGCATGACTTTACATTTCTCCACATTGAATTTCATTTGCCAAGTGGATGTCCAGACACTCAAAGTGACCAAGTCGGCTTGAAGCTTGTGAACATCTTCTACTTTTAATTCCATCTTCTCTGTCATTTACAAACAAATTGAATAATAGTGGGCCCAGCACTGCACCCTGGGGTACACCGCTTACAACTGGTAACTATTCAGAGTAGGTATCATTTACCACAATTCTCTGCACATGATCCTTCAGCCAGTTTTCAATACAGTTACAAACTGTATTTTATAACCCTGATCTCAATTTCCACAATAAGCATCTATGGGGGACAGTGTCAAAAGCTTTTGCAACATCCAGAAAAATTATGGGGTTTATTCATCAAGGCATAGCGGCAGGTAGTTCCTCGTAGTGGCATGCAGCGTCGGGTGAACGCTGGGCGCTGTACGCAAAACCACATTTATAAAAGAGATTCTGGTGAGCGACTCTAACAGCGCCATGTAGCGTACGATTCATCATTACAGGCAGCTCAGCGTATAGCACCAGCGCTCTAGCTTCCAGAGCGCCATGTATTACCTGTTGCTAACTGTCCCCCTTCCATATATTTCAAAAGACATTCCTTTTCTTCTTTTTAAACATGGTTTTTTTGTGTTTATTTTTTTTTCTCCTTTCAAATAATTGTGTCACCTCTCCTGGCCTAGAAAGAGTCATTTTTGAAAACTTTTTTTATTTTTTATATTTTTATGCAGAATTGTCATTACAGGTCTGGCATTAAAGTATTAATGTCACAATGTTACAACAATGTAATTCCACAATTTTTCGCTTTGTTACCAGTGGATATGTGTACAAAAACAGACTTTAATTACACAGCGTCTGCCGCTCTATGCTACAGCGACCAGATCCAGAGTGCCTACGCTCTGTGTGTCTGTTGAATATGGTGTCGCTGAGAGTCGGTCGCCAAGAGCTGGCACTACCTTTCGCTCCCTGCAACGATGTACTGGTGTTAGAACGCCCAACATGCATCTCATTCATCAATGCCACCCAGATAGCTGCCGATACCTGGCGCTAGTAATGAATCAGCCTGCCCAGTGTCGCTCTCTGCAACGCTGTACTGGTGTTAGAACGCCCAACATGCATCTCATTCATCAATGCCACCCAGATTACTACAGCGAATAAGACGCTCTGTTACAGCGCCCGATAGCCGATCACAGCATCTACTAGTGGTCGCTCTTAGCGCCTCTGTACAGATGCTCATCTGCCGATACCTGGGCGCTAGTAATGAATCAGCCTGCCCATCTGCAGCCGCCCTTCTGTCTAGGCTTTTACTCACCTCCTCAGAGAAGCCAATCAGGTTAGTCTGGCAGCTTCTGCCCTTAGTAAAACCATGTTGGTTGTCACTTATAATGTTATACATAGTTAAAAATTCCTGTATGTAGTCCCTTAATAGCCCCTCAAGCAATTTTCCCACAAATGGATGTTAAACTTATAGGTCTATAATTGCCCGGAGAAGACCTAAAACCCTTTTTAAAAATGGGCACCACATTTGCCTTGTGCCAGTCTCTTGGCACTGTATCAATTGTTAGTCAGTCTTTAAAAAACAAGTACAGGGGTGACATGATAACTGAACTGAGTTCTTTAAGAACTCTTGGGTGAAGTCCACCTGGTCCTACAGTCTTATTCACATTTAAATTATTTAGTTTTTCTAGGATGATATCCATGTTTAGCTTGTTAAGTATTATACTTGGGCTATTGCTATCAGTGACATCTCCTGTGTTGGCTCCTTGCTCATCTCTTGTGTACACAGAGCTAAAGAATCCATGTAACAGCACCACCTTCTCTTCATCCCCAGTGACCATTTCCACATTATCATTAATTAAGGAACCTACCTGTTCAGATTTTGTTTTCTTTGAATTTATATATTTAAAAAACTTTTAGGGTTTGTTTTGCTTTCTTTTGCCACAATTCTTTCATTTTGCCTTATTTCTTTCTTACCTGCTTTATTTACTAATTTATACTTTTCAAGGGTTACAGCTGAGAGCTCAGCCTTGTAATGTTTAAATGCCCTTTTCTTGTTCTTTATTGCCCTCCTAACTGCAGGTGTCAGCCATAAGGGGTTTAATTTTAGCAGCTTATATTTGTTACCCATAGGAATACATTTTGCAATGTTGGTACTCACAATTGATTTAAAGCCTTCCTAACATTCAGTGTTTTTTGCCCTCCCAGACAGAAAATCTTTCTTACAGTTTATGTTAAATGCAACTATATTGTGGTCACTGTTACCATGATTTTCAGGTCATTATTATTTGATATTACCAGATGTAAAAGAGTGTCACCCCTAGTAGATGCCTCCACAAACTGATTCATATAATTGCTGCAAGCTGAGGAATGCTCTCCCCCTTGTAGTAGAAGCAGAACCATGTCTTGAAGATTGACAGTCCAGTCATGTGTGGAATCCAGCCATGTCTAAGCCACACCAATAACATCCATATTTAGCAAGCATTTAGTATTAGCTTCTGCTGTAATGTAATTTTTCACTGCTGGTTTTCAACACATCGATCTCCTTTTCTATCATAGCAGTCCTCCTCCCTTCTAATTCTCCACCCACCACCATATGCTGTCCCCTAAGTAACCTGTTTTCCCCTTTGTTTTTTCTCTTGCCCTCCACCCTTCTAGTATTCTCTCAACCAGCACAGCAGCCCCCCTTCCATTCAGGTGCACATTATCAGTAGAATACAGTTTGTACCCCAATGAAAAGTTAGCCCAGTGCTCTAAGAATCCAAATCCTTCTGTCTTTCTCCAGGACTTGAGTCATGTGTTTAACTCTCTAAGCTCCCTCTGTCTTTCATGTGTAGCGCATGGCACAGGCAGTATCTCAGATAATACAACATTGGAGGTCCTTCTCTTCAACTTCCTTAAATGTATTCTTATTGATCCCAATCTCCCATTAACTCTGTCATTGGTCCCCACATGGACCACGACAGCTGGGTCATCCCCAGCCCCTCCCAGTAATTTATCCACCCTTTCCACCACATGTCGAACCCTAGCATCTGGGAGTCAACAAACCATTCAGTTGAGGCAGTCTTGGTGACAAATTATTCTATCAGTCCGCCTGATAATAGAATCTGCAGTATCCGCTAGGTCTGCCATTTCTGCGGCTGACACTTTTGCATCATTACCCAACCTGGCAATTTTGCTAGGGTGCACAGACACAGGTATGGCCTTCCTTTTCTGTGCTCCTTTTCTAGTCCCTCTATCTACATTTCTACATCTCTATATTATCTGCTCCTCCTGACCCATTACTCCACCCTCTGTTTCTACTCCACTTAATGCCTGCTCAGTGAGCAGAATGCCCTTTTCCATATTGTCAATCCTCCTCAGTGTTGCATTTTGGGCATCCAGATCTCTAACCTGAGCCTCCAAGGTTGCGGTTTTCACCCTGGAACTGCTGCTCCTTAAGTGTATACGTATGAAAAATTGTGCACTGAAGTAGAACTCCAATGTTGTTAGCCATTATCTCAGTTACAAAACCAGCAGTAAAACATAATTTTAGTGCTTACAGTTGCAGTACTTTTAACCTCTTATTTAAGCTCTATAACACTAAGGCAACAAAGTACTGTGTTCATATTTATTTATTTTGTTTTGGTTGTTGCAAATGTCAGTAAAAACAAAGCAGATATTGAAAATGTATGGATACAAATGAATGTGTACAGAAAACCAAGTCACTGATTATTCATGGCCTTACAAGCCTTAAAAAAGGATGTTTTCTCTCCATGTGTAATGTCATTTAACTAAAGACAAAAACATGCCAAATATTGCAGATTTATATGTACAAGCAAGTTATTTCACCTTTTTTATGTGGTTAATTATTGTTCTTCAGTTTAGGTGTAAAGAGGAGGAAAATTTGCATTCGGCCCACACATGGCTGGGAATTGGTGATCCCAATAGCTGGTGGAGAGAAGAACTGGGACGTGACTAACCTGGCCTGGTACCTGTATCATGGAGACGAGGAGAAAGGGGATATGCCATTCTTGATATAGTGTCCAAATCACTGTTTACAGATATTTACTGGTTGTCCCCTGATATTCAAAGGTTGTCCCATTTACGTGCTACAGTATGTATTGTGAGTCGAGTGCACAGTATGCTACCCCTATTGGGCTGGGGCATTGGAGGCATCGCGTACTGCCTTTAGATGAATTGCCATGGATGTGTCAACTGAGGTTTCATCTTTTACTCTCTTGGCGACTGGTTTCATGTGGGGAGCTGTGATCATGTAGAAAAAAGTGAATCATCGGGGGCACAAGTACATATTTTGGTTAGAAGTGTAAATAGTATATGTATATGTGGAAATTGTATTTTTTTTTTGAATGTATATTGACCATTGATTAATGATATGGCACATATATGCAATATTTACTATGTGCTTGCTGACATGGAATAACATGGCTTAGCAGCCATTTCATAATTGTGAGTAGAGCCTTTGCTATGGATGTTTTTATATGACTTTACGTTATGTCCATTTGCCACCTGGAATATTTACCTGGTCGGGCTCCGTTCCTCTTTTCACCTCCCTGCGCGCATGCTGGCCACTTGTCTGACGGCGCAGGCGCCCCCCTGCCCTTTCCATCTGCTGGAGAGCACTGGGCGCGTTGACGCACTCCCGGTCGGGGTGCTTCACGTGGCCGTGCTGGAACGCATTGGTCACGGCGGCGCACTTCCGCCCGCTCTTCGTGCTGGGGGGATGGGGGGGCCCGGCTGGCAGAGTATTTAAGGAAGGAGGCGATATGGACACAGTTCACATTCGCCCTGAGGAAGTAACGTGGTTGCGTAACGACACACGTTGGCGGGCATGTTGGCGGGGTGGAGGTCTAGATGGTTCGTATGACTATTGAATATTTGTTATATATCTTTTCTGCTCAACACCGGCTTGCATTCTTAAATGTTTCCATTATTGTGTGGCAAAATTATGTCTTCAATGTGCTGAGCTTATCTGTTATTTTTGTATTTGTTTGCAACTCTGTATTATAGAAGAAAACTGTTTTCCATAGCAAAAATATGTTTACCTTAGCTATGTACACAAAAGTGGTGATTTTCGAATACATATCATAGACTTCCTCGCTCGCTTGCTAATCATCTGATTATCAGATTATCTGCTCATCTTCTTCAGTTTGGAACGATCGCAGTCTTGTGTTCCAGTAGCAAAGGTTAATGGCTGGGTTCTCTGCTTAGACCAAAGCTGCTAAAGTGTTCACCTATTACATCGGAAGGATTGTGAGACTTGTAGTCTAGGTGTTTTATTTAAAGCCATGAAAACCACTCCCACTGTAGCAAACCGAGTCCCAGGAATATGATCTCTCTCGGAAACAGTATGCTGTAAATCACAGGTATGGGGACACAATCCTAACACAAATGATTATTTAACAGTCTAAAAGGGCAAAACAATAAGTCAGAACACCAAAAACATGCCAAAAGTTGAGTTATCCTTTGAATTGTCTTGATATCGTATGTATGCTCATAAATTCTTTGCCTTGTGGGTAATTAGTTGTGCCCACATAAAATGAACCACATTTACACATGAGGAGATAGATTACAAATATGCATTATTTTACAATTAACTGAATGTTTCAGTGTATACATTGTACCATTGGGAATGCTTGTTGCTTGTATGGTTATATGTATTTTACACTGGTTGCATGATTGGCACGGGTAAGTCACCGTTGTTCTCAACAATCTTTGCGTATTGGGTCATAAGGGTTGATTCAGAGAGACATAAAATGTTTTTAGTTTTTGAGTTGATCTGTTTTTTTTTTTTGTTTTGTTTCTGCTGGCGTATGTGTTTACGCGTTATTTTAAGCATGCAGCGGGAGCCTTCTGTTAAGTGTTAGTCACTGCGTACGCCAACGAATGTAATTTTTCAGCTTTCGTTTTTCGTTTACGTTACTTAGGAACAACGTAGGCTTCCGTTTTTTCCAACGTCGCCTCTAACAAAATATTTACGATTGCCTTTAGATTCTGAATTCCGCTTTCTAAAAATAAATGTCCAGACGGAAACCTGTCCGGACTTACGCATGCGCACACCTAAATTAACTAATTCATGTGCCGTCTCAACTTTTCTCTCACTCACTTCTGCTACAATGCTTACCTCAATTCCCTTTGCGCTTTGTATATTCTTTACATGCGCACTTAATGCTTACCTTAATTCCCTCGCGCTTTGTATATTCTTTACTCTGCACACTTAATGCTTACCTCAATTCCCTCGCACTTTGTATATTCTTTACTTTGCGCACTTAATGCTTACCTCAATTCCCTCGCTCTTTGTATATTCTTGACTTTACGCACTTAATGCTTACCTCAATTCCATTGCGGTTTCATTTTTCATCACTTTGCGCACGTAATGCTTACCTCAATTCCATTGTGGTTTCATTTTTCATCACTTTGCACACTTAATGCTTACCTCAATTCCATCACAGTTTAATTTTTCATCACTTTGCGCACTTAATGTTTACCTCAATTCCATCGTGGTTTCATTTTTCATCACTTTGTGCACTTAATGCTTACCTCAATTCCATCACGGTTTAATTTTTCTTTACTTTGCGCACTTAATGCTTACCTTAATTTCATAGCGTTTTCATTTTTCTTTACTTTGCGCACTTAATGCTTACCTCAATTCCATTGCGGTTTAATTTTTCAGCACTTTGCACTCTTTTCTTTTTAGTTCTTCCAATGTTTTCCTGTAACCAACCCTTAATGAATTTTCTTTCAAATTAAATAAGACAGAAACAAGTTTTTTCTTTTGCTTTGTTTATTTTCAAATGCAAATTATATTTGCATTTTTTTATACTTGTGTTTTTTTTATTTTTAAAAATGTAACTATATTTTTTATTTACCTTTAGAAATTAAAAAAATTAAACAACTATTTACAAAAACATGGCAGGCCCCAGAGAATTATTCTTTTTCTGTGGTCCCCATCGAAGCTCTGAGCTCCTGGATATCGCCCACCAGCCGAAACACAGTCGCTGTTAGTAGTGCTAATCTTGCCTGTGTGGTGTCTGTAAAAAAAAAAGAAGAAAATTATTTTTCTGCAAATACATGGTTCACAGCTGTGGATGGAATGATTATTAGTTTTTAATATAAATCATTAGGCCATATGTCATTATGCTAATGAATTAATTAATGGATGAGGCCATATGTCATTATGCTAATGAATTAATTAATGGATGAGGCCATATGTCATTATGCTAATTACATTGGCTAGGGATTTATGTTTCTTGCTGATGATGTCATGTTCCACATACTCCAAATATGTAAATTACAACTTACTTGGCTGGTGGGCGACCTCAGCTTTGGGGACCACCCTACGCTCTGGGGCCTGCCACTGCTGGGAATGTGGCTATAGAGACATTTAAAATAGGCTCACTTCTAATGTCTGATTGAACAGTAACCAAATGACCCACCTTCTCCATGTTGCTCCTGGGCTGGATCTGCTGCCCTCTCAGCTCCCGATCCTTCACCCGCTACATATTCATCTATAAAAATAGATTAAGGAAATCAGTTTTTGTTTAAATAGCATGTACCTGTGTGTGGTAAAATCAAAGTCACATACCGCAGGGTATTGCCTGAGTCGTTTGGTACGACTGGCTGCCCCTGTGGTGAGGCCCCTCCTCTGTAGAGAGGTCGAGTGGCTGGTCTGAGCCAGCTACATAGGAGGGGTAGGAAGTTGGTCCTGGAGCTGCACCACCTTCACTTGCTGGTACAGAATCATGCCGCACTGGCTGGACTGCGCGCCTCTGGGTGGGTCGTATGCGGTATTCAAATTCAGACACTAGAAATGCAAAGCATTTGTAAATAAAGTCCTACCTTCTGTGTTTGTTACATCTAGCATGCAATGGGTATGTACTTACTTGGGAAATGGCTCGCAAAAAAATCGCCCGGAGCTGTGCCCGACCAGTGCTGCATGATCTGCGTGAAAGTGAAGGTGGTGTCCGTGTCCTGGTCAATCCTGGCCACGATCTCCAGGGCCAGCTTCCTCTTCTCAAAGTCGTTGGGCAGGTAGTCGTACCTGCGCTCCATCATGGTCTAAAAAACACAAAAATCACACAAGTTGTTAGATTAAACAGCATACAAATCTCAGTCACAATTAGATCAGTTGACTAAATGACATTCCCCATCACATTTCTAGCCGTAACCTATCCTTCTAGATGCAAGTGAGTTGGTTCGCACATGTGCGCACTAACTTCTGTTTGGCACGGAGTTTAAATTACTTTTAAAAACAAATGTTTATTCCCGCACTTCCTTAAGGCCTATGCATGCATTTAGATGTCAAATCAACATCCTTACTATACACGTACGAGCATAATCAGATTCTGTTGTTGGCGGGTGAAGATCGTGGGCGCAATCTTTCATCTTGTCCGCAGCAGATAGGTAGTGCCCCAGCGGTTTCCGGATGCGCACAGCCGGATGCACGTGTACGCGCAAGCGTCATACCCAATCATTAGTATTTAAAGGGTAATGGACATACAGCTCATTCTCTTTGTCAGTGTCATCATGGCACCAAAGAAAAGTAGCGGCAAACAACCACCAGCCAAGGAGCACAAGACAAAAAGGCCGGAGCGGCATGAGGACACATCCTCAAGACCGAGCACTCAGTCCCACAAATCAAGTTCAAAGGTGCCGGAAACACGCAGCAAAAGTGGCCACCACAAGGCTACATTGGCCACAACTCCTGGCCCATCCAAATCTTCCAGCACCAGGAAAAGAAACTTCCTCCAGAAAGAGGGCTCCCCGGCCAACCACATCCAAAGAGCAAGGGAGAACGACTTCCAAGGGGAAAAGGAAGCAGAGGGCGAGAAGCCCGAGCCCCCCAAGCACACCCTCTTCTGCTCGCCCACATTTGCCACCGGAACACGTGGAAACCAGAGAGTCCTATGCCACATCCACGGCTGCAAGTTCTGTGGGCAGCCAGCCAATGACCCCCAGTCCTAATGCCAGCCCAGTCCATTCTTTTTCCAGTGACGTGACGGCCTATGGGCTAACAGTGCATTATGATGAGCTATTTGGGTGCAATTCCAAAGCTACTAGCAAAGTGCGATAAAAACAAATCTGGGAAGACCTCACCAGACAGGTAAATGCAGCGGGGGACGAGAGGAAAGATGTTGAGCAGATCCAGAGAAAAATATCTGACCTCAAATATGCAGTAAGGAAGAAGCAGAATAAATGGGGGAATCACGGGTACATATTGATGTTTGCATTTTGCTGCTTGTTGTAGTGACCACAATGAAAATGAATGTTGCTTGTCTTATTTTCCGGTTGCAAACAGGCGGAGGCTTCCCCACAAAATTGCAATACACCAGAGCAAAGGAAATGGTCCTGGCTTTGATCCACCCCTCAGCATTACAGGGCCTCTCTGGCACACACGACACGGACACCCAGGACATTTCAGCAGGTTAGTAATGATTGTTTTAATGAGAGCTATTGGAAACATTTTAAATGAGGCTCACAGGCAGATATCAACACAGGCCCCTAGGGAGTGGCTTTGAGGGGAGGTTACTGTTGTAGGCGGGTGTTGAATGGCTGAGGAATAGGATTAATGATGGACACTCTCCCAGTGTGCAGTAGTTAATGGTCCTTAGAAAGGTTTTCAGTCTATACACCATTATTTCAGGAAAATAAAAAACAATTTTGCTTACCAAAGCACTGCATATGATGTGAATATTGTAAACATTTGGGAACACCTACTTGTTAGTCTTTCTACCACTGGGGTTCTAGCTGTGCTTTGGTCAGACAAACTTGAGCTGGGGTCAGGGAAAGGTCAACATTGCAAGAATGCACAGCAGCATACTCAGAAGCCAAATGCTATTTGCAAGCTGACTAAAGCTGTTGGCCCCTAAGGCACAATTGTGGATGTGTAAAGCCTCCTAACATGCAGTACATGCATGTTTTTATTTTTACAGGTGAGCAATCTGTAGGTACAGGGTGAGTCATACATATAAGATAGACTCAGATTCATTTGGAAGGTCCACTTTAACCGTTGGGGGAGTTGACATTCCTGCTTGGCCCCGTGTGTTCTAAAGCATATCTACTCATCAGGCTCATCAAGGGATGTTTGTGTGTTTACGTGCCTTTTAATTTTAACCCCAGCCCAGCATCATGCCTCTGGAAGTGTGGAAGCCTCCTGCATTTTGAGCACTCCATCTACTTCCCTGCTGCCTAGGACACAGGACCAGATATATAGGGTAAGTGTACTTTGCTGTAACTGGTGATGCATATTAATGCACATGACTAATTGGTCAAAAATATATTTCTCCAAATAATCTGACACAGATTTTAACATGTTGTGGGATATTGGGGGCGAACGGAAGTGACACAGACAACAGTTCTCTCTCGGCAAAGCAGGTTTATTGCAGAAAAATGAAAGTATTCAAATGAAATAATACTTCTCCAATCATAGGTTGCAGCGTCAATGTAGAAAATCAAAACAAATGGTTACATCACCAAATAAAGGTAAATCCAGGGCTGGGGATTCCAGCAAGCTGTGGGTCAAAGGAAAGTCCAATCCAGATTGCAGGGCAAACCAGCCCGCCGCTCCTCACCCCCAACGGTCCAAGAGTGAGGCGCAGAAGCCAAGTCCTCCGGCTTAATAGTCCAGTATTGTTATTCACACAACATGCAGTTCAGCCTGAGCTCCCTCCATCAGGCTGGTCAAAGACAAATGACTGGCTCAGTGGGAGCCTTTTATTCAGGCTCCTTCCTGAAATCAATCTAACCAGGTGTGCAAGGCCTGAGATCAGAAGAAACCTACGAGTGGGGAATGTGACCAGGGTTCTGAAATCCTGGCATGGATCGTGCTCTATACAGCACTGTATGGGAAAAATATACTCCATCCAGGACTTCTCCACACACTTTACCACATATCCCCCCCTCTTCTTCAGACCCGAGGTCTGACAATCCTTACTGGTCATACAATAGACTCGGGACAAAGCATCCGCATTCCCCTGTAACTTCCCCGGTCTATGTTCTACTTTAAATTTAAATTTTTGTAAGGAGAAAAACCATCGGGTGACCCTTTCATTTCTCTCCTTATTTTGCTTCATCCAGGTCAGCGGCGCATGATCTGTCATTAGGACAAATTCTCGACCCAACAAATAATATTTTAGGGCCTCTAACGCCCACTTAACAGCGAGACACTCTCTTTCCACTATCGCATAGTTTTTCTCTGCCGGAGTCAGCTTCCGGCTCAGGTACAATACTGGGTGCTTTTCCCCATTCACCTCTTGTGACAGAACTGCACCCAAACCTGAATCAGACGCATCCGTCTGTACCAAGAATTGTTTGCTGAAATCTGGGACACCAGAACAGGCTGTTTACACAGGGCAGATTTTAGGCTTTGAAAAGCCTTTTCTGCCTCTGGGGTCCATTCCATTATTACTGACTTACCCCCCTTTGTTAAGTCAGTTAACGGGGTAGCCATTGACGCAAAATTGGGCACAAACCGACGGTAGTAGCCGGTTATACCTAGGAAGGCTCTCACTTGTTTTTTTTGTAAGGGGTCTGGGCCAGTTTTGTATTGCCTCCACCTTATTAATCTGGGGCTTAACCAACCCTCTACCAATAACATAGCCCAGGTATTTTGCCTCCTCCAGACCCACTGCACACTTCTCAGGGTTTATGGTTAAGCCAGCATTACTGATAGAGTCTAGGACGGCCTGTACCTTGCAGAGGTGACTCTTCCAATCAGATGAAAAGATGACCACATCGTCTAGGTAAGCAGCGGCATAATTCCGATGTGGCCTCAAGATCACGTCCATCGGCCTCTGAAAGGTAGCAGGGGCCCCATGTAACCCAAACGGCATAACCAGATAGTGAAACAGTCCTTCTGGGGTGGCAAACGCGGTCTTTTCTTTAGCGTCCTCAGGCAAAGGTATCTGCCAATACCCTTTTGTGAGATCCAGGGTTGTAATGTATCTTGCCCTCCCAAGCTTTTCAATCAACTCATCTACCCGGGGCATGGGATACGCATCAAACTTTGAGACCTCATTGAGTTTTCTGAAGTCATTACAGAATCTCCAGGTCCCATTAGGCTTTGGTATTAAGACAATGGGACTGGACCAGGCACTAGCAGACTCCTCAATGATGCCCAACTCTAACATGCGTTTTATTTCAGAGGAGATCGCCTCTCTCCTGTACGGCTTTAGGTTTACCTTAGTGTAGGGTTCAGTTTTAATCTGATGCTTTATTAAATGCGTTCGGCCCTGATCGGTTAGAATTTCCTTTGGTATTCCTACACGAGAGAACATAAGAAACAGCTCCTTAGCAATATTTTTGGACGCCATATTTCTTAGCGGTACTGCTTCCGGGTAGCGGTAGCATAATCTAGTACCACTAATATATATTGGTGTCCTCGGGCTGACTTCACAATAGGCCCCACCAAATCCATGGCAATTCTCTCAAAGGGGACCTCGATAATGGGAAGTGGTACCAAGGGGCTCCGGAAATGTGACGTTGGGGCACTTAACTGGCAAGTAGGGCAGGACTCGCAGTATCTTTTTATTTCCTCATACACTCCAGGCCAGTAAAACCTCTGGAGAACTCTTTCCTGGGTCTTATTAATCCCCAAATGCCCTCCAAGCACATGACTATGGGCGATCTCCAGCACCATGCAACGATATGGCTTAGGTACCAGAAGCTGTTCCACAACTTCATTGTTAATTTTGGAGACCAGATATAACAGATCCCCATTCATGGCGAAGTGTGGAAATTTCTGGTCAGCTTCTGGTTCCTGATGCACTCCGTTCAACACTGTGACATTACCTCTTGCAGTCTCCAGAGTGGGGTCTCTTAATTGCTCAGACCCAAAATTACCCTGAGCCACCTCTAGGTCTAAGACCCACTGATCAGGCAGGGAATCCTCATCATCCTCGCCTGCTAAGGCCTGTAGGGGAAACCAGTCATTACTGCATAATTCAGATATTCCCATTTCTTCACTAGGTACCTCATGGGGCTTATTGTCTCTACTAGATAGTTCAGCCGGCTCAACAGGGAGGGTCACCGGTTCTGCCGGAGATACTTCGCTACCGGAAGAAACGTTTCCCCTTTCCCACAACTCCCAGAACAAGGGAAAATCCCGGCCAACAATCACTTGGTACATAAGGCGTTCTACTACGCCTGCTTCATATTTTAGTGTTCCAGTGGGGGTCTCAAACTTACCCACGGCTACAGGGTAAGCCACGATATCCCAGTGAATGCAAAGCGTGCTCACATTTTTATTTGGTATATAACCTCCACCCACAAGGTTGGCCCGGACCAGGGTTACCGGGCTACCTGAGTCCAAGAGCGCCTTCACTGAGCACCCATTCACTCTCATCAATACAATATGGGGCTCGGTCTCTACCCGCGAAACCGCGGTACATGCTGGTTCCGCAAACAGGGATCTTCTGCGGCCAGCGCCACATTCTATACGCTCAGGGCCAAGGGGGCAATCCACGGCTATGTGCTCCCACTCGCGGCACCTCCAACACTGGGGACCCCGAAGTCTCCGTGCCCGGGCGTCCTCCCTAGGATTGGGGGGCCTCTGGGGGTCAGGGTCAGTCCTGGGCTCTTTTTCACCCTTCCATACACCTCCAAGGGGAACCTGCTTACCCGTCGTTGTCACAGGTTTGTGGGTCTTGGAGGATGCTGGTGTAGTAGGGGCATCCCGTAGGTAGTCCTCCGTCGCAATAAAACGTTCAACCAAGTTGACCAGCTGCTCCGCACTCCGCGGGTCGCCTTGTCCCACCCACCGTTGAAGCTTTGGCGGCAGGGACCGAAAGAAGCGGTCCACCACGATTTTCTCGACAATCTGCGCAGGGGTTGAACGCTCTGGCTCCAACCACTTTTGGACCAGATGTATTAGGTCATACAACTGCGACCGGGCAGGCTTATCAACGGCAAAAGTCCAGTTATGTATTCGCCTTGCCCGAACTGCTGGCCTGACTCCCAGGCGAGCAAGGATCTCCTGTTTAAGCTTAGCATAGTCCCGTACATCCTGCTCCCTTAAGTCAAAATATGCCTTTTGCGGCTCACCCGTTAAAGTGGACCAACACCCAGGATTTTGACTATCCTGGGTATTGGTCCACTTCCCCGGGGCACCCCGATCGGGGGTGCCCCGCTGTGTGAAACCCCCCAGAAAGCCCCCAAAACTCACCTCTCCCCGCCACGGACAAGCTGATTGACAGCGACGAACAAGCAGCTTGCCCGTCGGCGCCTCCCGCGCATCACTCTTGACGTGTGCGCGCTCGCGCCGACCATTCAGAGATGGCCGGCGCAGGCGCGCGCACGTCTAGAGGAGCGCGAGTGAGGCGGCGGAGGCAGCGGCTGGAGAGGTAAGGTTTTTCGGGGTTTTGGGGGGTTTACACCCCGCGGGACATCCCGATCTCGGATGTCCCGCGGTGTGTGAGGTGATCGGCCCGGGAATCTTATAGATTCCCGGGCCAATCACCTCAGGGTGTTGGTCCACTTTAAGAACGGTGCAATTACGTCGGCCCATTCCGCTAATGGCAGCTGTTCTCTCTCGGCCATGCGCTGAAACACTGTGAGGTAGGCTTCGACATCGTCATCCGGGGTCATCTTTTGTAAAACCCGCTGAACGGTTCTTCTCGCCCCCTCCGTCTCAACCGGGCTTCTCTCCGGATGTGAAACTTTGGCACCAACAGTCTCTCTAAGCGCGACCATCTGTTCAATCAACAGGCGATTTGTCTCCTAGCCACGGTCTGCTGCTGCATTTGGAACTGTTGTGCCAGGGCCTGCTCATGCCGGAGGTCAGCTTGTATTAGGTGTTTTATCACCTCCTCCATGTGAGACATCTTGGTGACGGCCTTCACCCAGGACATTAACTATTAAATGCAGTGTGTTTTCACTCCGTTGCCCCTAGCAACAGTCCCCATGCCCGCGTCCTCCACCAACTGTGGGATATTGGGGGCGAACGGAAGTGACAGAGACAACAGTTCTCTCTCGGCAAAGCAGGTTTATTGCAGAAAAATGAAAGTATTCAAATGAAATAATACTTCTCCAATCATAGGTTGCAGTGTCAATGCAGAAAATCAAAACAAATGGGGATCTGGTGTCCGAGGTCAGGGTTGAAGAAAATCTGGGTTCCAGTGACCATCAATGCTTATGGTTCAGAATAAAAACAGACATTGTGCAATCACACACCAGAACCAAAGTGCTAGACTTCAAGGAAATGGCGGAGTATGTAGAAAGAAAATTAGGTGAGTGGAACAGAGTAGCAGAAGTCAGTGCCCAGTGGTCACTATTAAAAATGGCCATCTTAAAGGCAACTAAGCAATATGTGAAACAAACTAGCAAGAATAAAAGGAAGAAGAAACCATTATGGTTTACTAGGGAAGTCAGCACTATCATAAAAGATAAGAAGTCTGCCTATAAGAAGTATAAGGTAAGTGGAAGTGTAGCTGACAGAGAGGCGTATAAAATTAAACAGAGGGAAGCAAAACTGATTATAAGGACTGCTAAAGGGCAAAAAGAGGAAGAAATGGCCAAATCTATGAAGAGGGGAGATAAAACCTTTTTCCGATATATTGGTGACAGAAAAAAGAAAAACAATGCAGTCTCAAGAATTAGAAATAGGGAAAATAAATATATTGACGGAGATAAGGCTGTGGCTGACCATCTGAATAGCTACTTTTGTTCGGTATTTTCAGATAGTAGCAGGCATGGCCACAGCACAGCATCCCGCTGGGAGGGCACAGCTCCGGAGTTTCTGGAGGCTGATGTCCTATCCGAGCTGGCACATCTAAAGGTAAGTAAGGCGATGGGTCCAGATGGAATCCACCCCAGAGTTCTAAGGGAACTTAGGTTTGTGATTGCAGCCCCTCTGACTGATTTACTTAACCATTCCCTTTCAACTGGTGAGGTTCCAGATGATTGGAGAATGGCCAATGTCGTACCAATCCATAAAAAGGGGAGTAGAGAAGAAGCCAGTAATTACAGGCCAGTTATTTTAACATCTATAGTGGTCAAATTAATGGAAACACTCTTAAAAAAACAGATAATTTCCCATCTAAAAATTAATGACCTATTGGACCCAAAACAGCACGGCTTTACTGAGGGCAGATCATGTCAGACCAATCTTCTTTGACAGTGTCACTAAAGTGTTAGATGAAGGTGGTGCTGTGGATATCGCCTATCTGGATTTTAGCAAAGCCTTTGACACTGTACCACATAAGGAGCTTATAGATAAGTTATTGAAGGTAGGACTTAATCCCTGGATAGTTCAGTGGATTTCCAGTTGGCTGAGGGATCGGTATCAGAGTGTTGTTGTTAATGGTGTGCAATCTGAACAAAGGCGAGTTACAAGTGGTGTGTCCTGGGCCCCATTCTTTTTAATATATTTGTAAGTGACATAGGAGAAGGCTTGGTAGGAAATGTTTGTCTGTTTGCTGATGATACAAAGGTTAGTAATAGGGTGGATATTCCTGGAGGTGTCTGCAACATGGAAAATGATTTAGCTTTACTGGATAGATGGTCAAAACTGTGGAAACTAGAGTTTAATGTCTCTAAATGTAAAATCATGCACTTGGGTAGAAGGAATCCCTGCTCTGAGTACCGTATGGGCAGAACTGTGTTAGCCAGGACCTCGGAGGAGAGAGATTTAGGGGTACTGATTACTGATAGCTGCAAGATGAGTGGACAGTGTAGCCAGGCAGTGGGAAAAGCAAGCAGGATGCTCAGCTGCATAGCTCGAGGCATCACCAGTAGGAAGAGGGAGGTTGTGATGCCGCTGTATAGAGCCCTGGTGAGGCCACAGCTAGAATACTGTGTGCAGTTCTGGAGACCTTACCTGCAAAAAGACATTATTCAAATAGAACGTGTCCAAAGGCGGGCAACGAGAATGGTGGAAGGACTTAAACTTAAAACTAATCAGGAGAGACTTAAAGAACTTAATTTGTACAGTCTGGAGGAAAGAAGGGAGAGGGGGGACATGATTGAGACCTTTAAATATGTGAAAGGATTGAATAAGGTTCAGGAGGGAAGTGTTTTTAAGAAGAAGCTTAATGATAGAACAAGGGGGCACAACCTGAAGCTAGTCGGGGGGAAGATCAGGAGCAATGTTAGAAAATATTATTTTACAGAAAGAGTAGTAGATGCTTGGAACAAACTTCCAGCAGAGGTAGTTGAAAAATCAACAGTCACTGGATTTAAACATGCCTGGGATAAGCACACATCTATCCTAAGATAAAGAGTACATACAGTATACACATAAGGGCAGACTAGATGGACCTTATGGTTTCCTTCTGCCGTCAACCTTCTATGTTTCTATGTTTCTACATCACCAAATAAAGGTAAATCCAGGGCTGGGGATTCCAGCAAGCTGTGGGTCAAAGGAAAGTCCAATCCAGATTGCAGGGCAAACCAGCCCGCCACTCCTCACCCCCAACGGTCCAAGAGTGGGGCGCAGAAGCCAAGTCCTCCGGCTTAATAGTCCAGTATTGTTATTCACACAACATGCAGTTCAGCCTGAGCTCCCTCCATCAGGCTGGTCAAAGACAAATGACTGGCTCAGTGGGAGCCTTTTATTCAGGCTCCTTCCTGAAATCAATCTAGCCAGGTGTGCAAGGCCTGAGATCAGAAGAAACCTAGGAGTGGGGAATGTGACCAGGGTTCTGAAATCCTGGCATGGATCGTGCTCTATACAGCACTGTAGGGGAAAAATATACTCCATCCAGGACTTCTCCACACACTTTACCACAATGTCCCAACAGACTCCCCCACTAATGGATGTAATCCAGCATATGGAGGAGGAGGATGCCAGTCGGATTGGACCTTCTGAAATGACCCCCCTGGAACCTAGTCTGCCACTGCCCCAGCATCCTACTGCACCAAATCCTCTGCAGCAGAGTGAAGCTGGACGCATGCTGCCAGCCCATCGTGGGCAGCAGGCTGAGACTGATCCTACAGTCCCCAGTGCTAGCTCTGCTGCAGAGGTTTTACCTAGTACATCTGGTACTGTTGCTCGCCCTAGACCACCAGCATCTGCAGGTGCTCAAACCCGGGGAATTAGAAGACACAGTCAGCTATGTCAACCAGTTGCCCAGGGGAGGCGCGTGCCGATCCTGGAGTCAGCATGGCGCCATGACAGCCGTTACTTTAGGCAGCTGACTTGAAGAACCACAGAGCAGATTACTGCACAGTTAGAGAACTTCAATACTAACTTCACCACCATGCTGGCCAAATTTAGGACGAACAACAGCCATATGGCAGAACCAATAGCAACCTTAAATACCAACTTCACTGCCATGCTAGATGAATTTCGAACTAGCAACAGACAGATTCTGGAGCAGTGGCAGATTATGAATGCCACAAATGCCCAGGTCTTGGCCCACCTCCAAGGCCCACCACAACATTATTTTGGGCAACATCAATATTAAGAATTTGACCTGGATCTGCTAAACATATTTCCTCTACATCCCAACACTATTTACCTGTGTGGTGGGCGCAACCAAAATTGGGTGATTTATGCCTTTGCTGGTTTCTTTTGGAGTTCACCCATAAAGCTCATTATAGTGCTCACATACCCCACTAGCCAATGGCTGAGTTTATGCCTCAGTAAAGTGCACGCTCAAGCTCCCACGCAGCAGACTTGGGCCTAAGGAAATGCTGGCTGCCTCATGCTGTTTGTTGGCAATATTGGGGGACATTCTTGGCTGAAGTACATCACCATTTGGCCATGGAAAAGATTGGACAAGATTGGACTGGACTGGCATGTGGGCTACCTGTCATAGGCTGGCAAAATAACAAGCAGGAGAGGGTGTGTATGTGGCCCTATGTATTCCTGCCCGACTATTCCCCTTGAAAGTCGTGCTCTCTATGGATCTTGATGTTAGTTGGCGGGTAAACTTCGGCCTGGAGTAAGTTAGCTTAGAACTCCTGGATGTGGACAATTGTTATGGGCCAGGAGTCTGGACCAATGTATAGTTATGTTTGAAAATGGATGTCCATGGAGTCTGCGAGTGCCCTTCCCAAAAAATGTTACATATTGCCAGAAAATGTATGGAATGGGACTTTAGCTGTTCTTGCCTAAGTTGATGCATTTATGTTTGTATGGTTTTTACATTAATGAAGGCTTGTAATGACAAACATGAGAAAGTAAACTGCATTAAGCTCAAATCAGGTGTAAAATGTTTTGTAATTAAGTCATTACAACATTCTTAAACAAAAAAAAAGGCCTTCACATAGGCAACAAATATACAAATCAGACAAAAACATAAACAAACTAAACAAATCTTAAGAAAAAAAAAGTATCTATAACATGGGCACGGACAGATTGGCAAGAATCACTCGGGGTGCCATCATAAATCTCATCAGGCTCCTGCCTGGGTGGAGAGTGGGGCATATCCACATAATGGGGGGACACGCTTCCTCAGGGCAAAGTCATGGAGCACGCAGCATGGTAATAATATTTTTATAACCTTGTTGGGGTCATACTGCAGTGCCCCCCCTGTATGGTCTAAACAACGAAACCTGGACTTCAACAGGCCGAAGGCCCTCTCCACCACGGCCCGGGTCTTGCGGTGGGCCCGATTATAGGACTCCTGGGCCGCATTCTGCGGGCGAAGAATGGGCGTCAGTAGCCAGGGCATCAGCGGATATCCAGAATTCCCTGAAAGAATAACAAAATAATAACATTAATTACACATTCTAAGCAACATTATTGATTAACATGTAATCAAGGGCTAAAATCAGCCATAGGTTAAGACATGGGTCATCAACTATATTCATAGGCATACAGTGAAAAGTGAATGATGGAATTTGTCCAAACTTACCCAGGAGCCATCCACTAGATAATTCGCCAGACTCAAAACGACGATATAAGCCGGAGCTCCTCAATATATAGGCATCATGGGATAACCCTGGATACCCTGCAAGGACACTGAGGAATCGCATGTCCGGACCAACCACTGCTTGTATGTTCAGCAAGTGGCCCATCTTGCGGTTCCTGAAACCAAAAAAATTAACATTACACCAAGCCAAGGTAACCAAAAAAACACTAACTCCAACAACAAATAAAGATTCGAGTTCAACAATCCCAAAATAAATAACAAAAAAATATATAAATAATATGGATGTGTTTGAAAATAAAGGTCACCATGCTAAGGACTAATTAAGATCAGCATTAAAATTCTTTTATAAGGCCTACATGAAAAGTATTGATTAAGGTCGGCATTCTAAACTGTTTCAAAGGGATACTTGAGAAGGAGGGATTAAGGTATGCATTCTAAACTGGTTCAAAGGAATACTTGAGAAGGAGGGATTAAGGTATGCATTCTAAACTGGTTCAAAGGGATACTTGAGAAGGAGGGATTAAGGTATGCATTCTAAACTGGTTCAAAGGGAAACTTGAGAAGGAGGGATTAATAGATAGTTAAAATTAAGTTTATGTAACCAATATAAAAAAAATGACATAATTAACTTACCTATAGATGTACTCATTGGCTGCGGGTGGGACCAAGGCAACGTGTGTGCAATCGATTGCACCCATGATGTTGGGCATGTCGGCGATATTATAAAATCCCAACTTAATCACGTTGCAGGCTACCATGTCGTCAGGAAAGGAAATATATTTGGAACACAGGGTAGCCATGCCATCCAGAAACTTGGATAGTGCGCGGCTCAGCGTAGGCTGGGACATCCCCACGGAGAGGGCACCCAGCCTCTGGAACACCAAAAATTGCAGACAGCCAAGCATCTTGGTCATACCTGAAATTGCTTGCCCCTTCCTTGTGGTGCGGGCTAACCATGGCCGCAGCTCACTTTACAATTTATGGAGGAAAACGCGATTGAGTCGGGTCAGCTCGAACAGCTCAACGTCATGCATGCGATCGATGTTCATGCATCTCCGGTGGAATCTGGCCTCGGCCATGCAGATGCAGGTTATGCCATTGAGCTGAAGGCGCTCATACTCCTCCACATATTCGCAAAACATTTTCTACAGGATTGCCGAGTCCAAAATGGTCCCGTAAGTGGAGCCGAAATGAAACCGTTATATAGGGCGGAGGTCCAGCGGCAATCAGGTCTCAGAATCATACGCAAGCCCATACCAATAATGTAACTTATCAGAAATAATGCAAAATATCCAATTTCGATCCGTCCATCGAATGCGCATATACGCGTTAACGTAAACGCATTTACGCATGAAAAAAGTAATGTAACAACCAAAAAACAAGGCAAAAATTCACAAATAATACACAGAAACATGCGAAAGTGCATGCGTATGTGTCTCTGAATCAACCCTATAGTGGCTAGCTGTTATCCTGGCTTTGGGTGATCACGGCTTATTGCCAATAATACTTTTATGTACAGTCTCCAGTGAGTACATGCCAGTTTTTATTTATTATGGTTTTGAGTCAATGTCTACTGTATTTAGTAATAAAAAAGGGTTCAGTGTGAGTTTTTTGTTTTTCTGTCCTTGCCCCTGCCAAGTAGAACATCTCTCTCTAGAATATCACTATACAGTGCACGGTGGCACTCTGTTTTTAAATTGAGATAAAATAGTGGCATTGTTGCATGATTCGCTGACTGTGTTTACATTATATAACCCACTAAAGTTCTTTCTGTAAGGTCCCAAACTGTGCTCCTTCACCCAAACCAGGTACCTAACCCCCCCTTGATGTAGCCAAAAGAGCCTTTTAATATCCAGAGTTCCACAGCGTTTATCAGCATCCCGCTCTCACTCTGCATGCTGAGAAATGCGCCCTGAGAAATGCTAAGGCCATGTGGTGCCATGTAGGTGAATGTCAGGTCCCAGTGCAAAACATGTATTTATCAACTGAAATAGCCAGAGCGCCTGCGATAGTGCCAGATAGTGTTGCATCTATCATCACCGTAAATGGGATGAGTGACTGCTGAGTTCCCTGCAGTGCCTGATAAGACCAGGCGCTCACCCTGCAACGTGGGGCCTTATCCCATACATTTTAATGGGATGGTTTTAATTATTTTTTAGTTATTTAGGCCACGCGATCCCTGGCCTGTTTGCAATTGTTTTTGGATGTACTTTTGTGTTGCACTATAAACTTTTGATTGTGAGTCCTGTCTTTCATGTGTCCTCAATGTAATTCCCAGTGTTTTTCAAATTTTAATGTGTCTCCAGCCCTACCAAGTCCAAATCAAGGATTTTCTGCAGGAGCAGTGCGCCTGGAATCACCTTCTGACAGTGCCCACCCGCGGTTCCTTTCTGCCCTCCCAACCTGAGCTAGAGGTTGCAGTCGCATCGGCTTTGATAAGCCGTGCACTGTTCTGACCCACCAGCTGTTTGTGTATCCTTCTTGCTTCCCTGAAGCCAATCCCCACCTTCAGTCGATGAGTGCTGTATCCTCCTCTCCCAATTAATTTAGGCACAGTAAGTGAATTGTCCCAGATTTATCTCTGTTATACATTTTGCCTTGTCTAACTGAAGGACTTTTTATGAGGTTGAGCTTTTTTATTGTGGGGTTTATTTAAGAAGTGCTAGTGCCAGGTAGTGCTAGATGAGCGTCAGGTGAATGTCAGGTCCCAGTGCAAATGGTGTATGTATGAAGGCCAAAATCCATAGCGCTTCTGATGCCAGGTGGTGTCCCATCTATCATCAGTGCCGGCAAGTATATCAGTGCCAGTGCTGTGTTTCCAACAATGCCACATAAGACCAAGCACTCACCGCGCACTGCGTGGCCTTATCCTATAGGTTTCAATGGGCTGGGTTGGTTATTCAATTTCTTTGGACTGGTACATGTGCCACAGGATCCCTGGCCTGTTTGGGGTTGTTTTTGTATGCATTTTTTGCACTTTTGTTTTGCACTGAAAACTTGTGATTTGGGTCATGCAAAACCTTTGTCATGTTATTCAAGTGTCCCCAATGCAATTCCAGGTGTTTTAAAAATTGTACTGTCATCCCCCCAAAATAAAAAAACAGGATTGCAATAGACGCTGTATGCCTGTAATCCCTATCTGACAGCACCCTTGCGGGGGCTGTGTTTTTTCATATTAAATTCATTTGTTTTGGGGCCGCTAGCACATCGGCTTATACAAGCCCTGTGTTGCACATAGCGCATGGCCACAAGCGGGCAAACGCAGAGTGCCAGCTGTCTCCAGATGGCTCTGCAGTGCAGATGCAGACGCTCATCTTGTGCCCACTCCAAATATTAATGAAGGCTCCCAGTATTGTTTGAGAGATATAAATTGGAACTACAGTGCAGGCTTTTGTGTGTGTTTGTTTTTAAGTTGTGTCTTTTAGTCTAGTTTAGATTTTTTGTGCTTCTTAAAATCTTGAAATCACTACAATTCCTTCGACAGTATTCACCTACTGGTAATTTTCTTATTAGTGGTTCTGGCTGAAAATTTGTTGCATTCAAAATACTATTAAATGCTTTTGGTTTGTGGACTAAATTAGTTCTTATTTCTCCCGCAAGATCAATACTAATTTCCAAATCCAAGAAGGAGCAAGTGCAAAGCCAAGTGTAAATTTAACATTATATTTATTCACATAAAAAATATTTATTTATTTAAGCATGGCATTCTTTCTTAACAAAAATACAATTCTGAGAGTACTCACCTGTAGAATTGTTTTTGAAGGTGTCCTGTTCAGGTCGCTCCATTTCTAAAATGTGGGTAAATTGTAGCTCCTCCCTGCCCTATATAAGGCAGCTGTCTCCCCAAAAAACCCAGTGGTTCAAAAGCAGTGAAAAAGAGACATGCCGGGAGGCCAAGAAACCATGTTACTTCACATAGTGTCAAGCCTCCTGGCTACAATCATGGGGAGAGCTGAGCTGAGCTCCAGGTATGGGGCGAAGTGAAGCAGAAAAAACTCCAAAGAGCAAATAAAAAAGTCTGAGCAGAGTCCAATGGTGAATCCGGGGTCAGAGGCAGGCAGAAAACAGGCAAAGTCCATAAGCAATCCGCGTCAAAAATCAGGTTATCCGTCCGTATATAAATCCAGGTATTGAATCAGGTATTCAGGAATCAGGAAAAACAAGGTCCAGGAAGTGAGCTGATAACACAGCATTGGCTGTAGGCCAGCTGTCCTCTTAAATAGGGCTATCAATCAGCACAGGGAGGGATGTGCCAGAGTCTGGTGAAGTCACTTCCTGTCCATTCAAACTCAGGACACCAGGAGGTGAAATCAAGTCCAAGAGCTTACACTCTAGGCCTTGTGCACTTCCAATGGGCAGAACAGCAGGTGTCACTGTGGAGCATGTGACAGAAGAAGAGCCTGCTCTGTTAAAACCATGCAGCCGAGCATGTCTGCTGCTGCATGCAGTCCGTGGTATGGTGCGCTCACGATGCCTTAAAGGGCAGGAAAGGCGAGGAGACTGACATTGCCCTCCCCTTAAAGGACGCCTCTGGGCGGCCGATCTAGAGAGTCTTCGCTGAAAAGCTCTGATTAATTGTGGAGCATTGAGATTACTAGATGGCTCCCAGGAATCTTCCTCTGGGCCGTAACCTTTCCAACGAACAAGATACTGAATGGAGGCACCTCTCTTCCGTGAATCCAGGATCTGTTCGACCTCATATTCCTCTTCACCATCCACAATAATTGGATCAGGAGGTTTGTCTTGGGAATCTCTAAAAGTTCCTTTCTTTAAAAGGGACACGTGAAAAACTGGGTGTATCTTCAGGCGATTAGGTAATTCCAATTCAAAGGCAACTTCATTAATAGCTCTCTTAATCTTAAAAGGCCCGATAAACTTAGGACCCAACTTCTTAGAGGGAAGATGAAGCCTTAGATGAGTGGTAGAGAGCAGGACTTGATCTCCTACTGCAAAATTGGAAGCTGAAGACCGATGAGTGTCTGCTGTCCTTTTGTAATGTTCTTGGGCAGCTCGAAGGGTTGTTCGGGGCATCTGATGAGTGGCAGTTAGATGAGCTCCTAGATCTGCAGCTGCCGGTACATTCACTGGGATGCAGGTATCAGGCAAGGTCTTGGCATCAAATCCATAATTTGCAGCAAACGGAGTGAGGCGGGTTGAAGAATGGACAGAGTTATTATAAGCCAGTTCAGCTAATGGGAGTAACTGTGTCCAATTGTCCTGCAGGGCCGACGAGTAGCATCGTATGTACTGCTCCAGTGATTGATTCACCCGTTCAGTTTGTCCATTGGTCTGGGGATGATAGGCCGATGAGTGGGCCAAAGTGATCCGTAAACTCCTACAGAGCGCTGTCCAGAACCGGGCAGTAAATTGGGAACCGCGGTCAGACACAATCTTAGACGGCAGGCCGTGTAAGCGGACACTCTCTTTCACAAAAACACAAAACAGGAATGCTGGGGAGAGCTATAAAATGAGCAAACTTGGTTAAATAGTCCACAACCACCAAGATAGTGTTGTTGTCCGAAGGTGGAAGTTCTACAATAAAGTCCATAGAAATATGTTCCCAGGGACGTTCTGGCACTGGGAGAGGCATGAGAAGACCTGCAGGTTTGGTGGTTATGTGTTTATTCCGGGCACACGTCCCACAAGAAGAAACATATGATATACAGTCTGCTCTTAAGGTGGGCCACCAGAAATGACGTTGAATCAGATGTAGCGTCTTCTTGAGCCCGAAATGGCCTGCCAAGGGGTGATCATGGAATTCGGCCAGAACCCTGGAACGTAAAGATTCAGGAACAAAAATCTTTTCTTGATGGACCAGAATTCCATCTACTCGTGATAGTTCAGATTGTAGGTTCTCTGGGATAGAATCGGATGCTCGTCGAATCTCAGCAATGAGTTCAGATTCAAGTAACAAAAAATGGTTCGGTTGCAAAATAGTGGGTTCCACAGGTTCACGACCTTGGTCAAAAGGATGAAGACGGGAGAGTGCATCAGGTTTGGTATTTTTGTTTCCTGGACGGTAAGAAATATGAAAAGAGAATCTGGAAAAGAATAGTGACCACCTTGCCTGACATGGCCGGAGTCTTTTTGCAGACCGAAGGTACTCCAGGTTCTTGTGGTCCGTGAGGATCAAAATTGGATGTCTGGCAGCTTCCAATAGATAACGCCATTCCTCCAGGGCAAGTTTGATAGCAAGAAGTTCTCGGTCACAAACATCATAGTTTTGCTCTGCTGAAGACAGTTTTCTGGAAAAGAAGGCTACGGGATGGAGTTCTCCTTGCTCAGATTCTCGTTGAGAGAGTACTGCTCCTACAGCATTGACGGAGGCATCTACTTCAAGTACAAAAGGGAGCTCGGGGTCGGCATGTCTCAAGATAGGGGCAGAAGTGAAACGCTCCTTGAGATGAGAGAAGGCCTCCTCAGCAGCTTCAGACCAGACAAATGGAGTATTCTTACGGGTGAGATCGGTGATAGGGCGGAATATCTGTGAGAAATCTTTAATAAAACGTCTGTAAAAGTTGGCGAAGCCAATAAAACGCTGTACTTCCTTGCGATTCATAGGTTGTGGCCAGTCCAAGACGGCAGCCACCTTCTCAGGATCCATCACAATGCCGGTACTGGTGATAAGTAACCCCAGGAACTGAATAGAAGGTTGTTCAAACTGACATTTCTCCAGTTTGGTGTATAATTGATGCTCTCGAAGACGCAGAAGGACACGACGGACATGTTCCCGATGTTCCGAGAGGGAGGAAGAGAAGATTAGTATATCATCCAGGTAGATGATGACGAAAATATCAAGATAATCCCGGAACACGTCATTTACAAAGTGCTGGAATGTTGCAGGGGCATTACAGAGTCCGAACGGCATGACCAGGCATTCAAAGTGACCATATCGTGTGCGGAAGGCCGTCTTCCATTCGTCACCCTGACGGATCCGAATTAAGTTGTAGGCTCCCCTCAAGTCCAACTTGGTAAAGAACCGAGCGGACCCCAAACGCTGGAAGAGTTCAGAAATCAAGGGCAAAGGGTATCGGTTCTTGACTGTAATTTGATTGAGGGCCCGGTAATCTATACAGGGTCTCAGAGACCCATCCTTCTTCTCCACGAAGAATATTCCTGCTCCTGCAGGCGAAGTGAAATGTCTAATAAAACCCTTAGCCAGGTTTTCATCAATATATTCACGGAGAGTCTGTAACTCGGCTTCAGACAACGGATAAATACGTCCAAAAGGGATGGCCGACCCAGGTAGAAGGTCTATTGGACAGTCATAAGAGCGGTGAGGAGGTAGCTGGTCTGCACCTTTTTTGTCAAACACATCCTGGAACTCTAGATACGCAGGCGGAAGGGAATCCGGTGGATTAAGGGTTACTACAGAGAGGTTACTCTCCTGCTGTCTGCAAAATTGGTTGCAATAGGGAGAGAACAAAGAAACTGAACCGGAAGACCAGTCGATGACGGGGTTATGTATAGAGAGCCAGGGGAAACCCAAAATAATGGGGTACAAAGGAGAGTGCATTAAATCAAAGTGTATTAATTCTGAGTGTCCATCAGGAGTAGAGCAGCCAAGCGATTTAGTTCTATGGGACACCGGTCCGGACTTGACGGTAGATCCGTCAGCCAAAGTGAGAAGCAGAGGGGTAGGCCGAACTTCACATGGAATATTGTGAGTCTGTGCGAATTCTAAGTCCATGAAACAGCTGCAGGCCCCGGAGTCAATCATGGCCCTGGTCTCAACCCTTCCTCCAGGAAGTTGTAAACTGAGGTGCACAGAGAGGTGAGAACCAGGCACAGGAAGTGGTGTGCTCTTAATAAGAGGTGTTGATCTCTTCATAGCTGCGGGTCTGGTGGGACAATTAACCCGAAAGTGTCCGGGGTTCCCGCAGTACATGCAAAGGTTTAGCCGCCTCCGGCGCAGTCTTTCTTCTTGGGACAAAGCAGCCCGCATGGTTCCCAGATGCATGGGCTTGATAACCCCCGAATCGGTCTGCGGAGAGTCAGGTGATGCAGGCGAGGACCGTGGAGCAAACCATTGGGCTAGGGCTGAACGCTCTTCACGGCGTTCCCGCAGCCGGCGATCCACCTGAATGGCTGCAAGAATAAGTTCATTTAAAGTTTCAGGAGTGTCGAAGTGGGCCAGTTCATCCTTAATCAGTTCAGAAAGACCTAAACGAAACTGATGTTTTAAAGCTGGCTCATTCCACAGGGTGTCAAAACTCCAGCAATGAAAATCGGCAACATACTCCTCAACTGGACGGCGACCCTGTCGCAAATTACGGAGAGCTGCCTCTGCTGATGCAACATGTCCGGGATCATCATAGATGGCTGCCATAGCAGAAAAGAAAAGATCAACAGAGGCCAGACAAGGATGATTTTGCTCCAGAAGACAATGGGCCCATGTTTGGGGAGGCCCTTGCAGAAGGGAAATAACAATTCTGACCCGGACTTCCTCAGCAGCATAGGTTCGTGGTTGCAGAGAAAATAATAACTGACAACTGTTCCTAAAAGCACGAAACTTCTGGCGATTTCCTGAGAAAAATTCCGGGAAAGGAACTTGGGGTTCAGGGGTGACCCCGGAATCTGCCCCCTGTGTGGTAAGAACAGCTGTAGCAGAAGATACTGTCGGGGGCGTGAGTTGATTTAGCCGATCCACAAGCTGAGTAAAGCCTCCCTGTAAGCCCTGGACGGCTGCACAGAGGGAAAAGATTTGCTGCATCAAATTATCAAATTGACAGGGTTCCCCACCGAAGCTCATGTTATGGCTGTGTTATACTGTCAAGCCTCCTGGCTACAATCATGGGGAGAGCTGAGCTGAGCTCCAGGTATGGGGCGAAGTGAAGCAGAAAAAACTCCAAAGAGCAAATAAAAAGTCTGAGCAGAGTCCAATGGTGAATCCGGGGTCAGAGGCAGGCAGAAAACAGGCAAAGTCCATAAGCAATCCGCGTCAAAAATCAGGTTATCCGTCCGTATATAAATCCAGGTATTGAATCAGGTATTCAGGAATCAGGAAAAACAAGGTCCAGGAAGTGAGCTGATAACACAGCATTGGCTGTAGGCCAGCTGTCCTCTTAAATAGGGCTATCAATCAGCACAGGGAGGGATGTGCCAGAGTCTGGCGAAGTCACTTCCTGTCCATTCAAACTCAGGACACCAGGAGGTGAAATCAAGTCCAAGAGCTTACACTCTAGGCCTTGTGCACTTCCAATGGGCAGAACAGCAGGTGTCACTGTGGAGCATGCGACAGAAGAAGAGCCTGCTCTGTTAAAACCATGCAGCCGAGCATGTCTGCTGCTGCATGCAGTCCATGGTATGGTGCGCTCATGATGCCTTAAAGGGCAGGAAAGGCGAGGAGACTGACACATAGCTTCAACATGTACTCTCTCAAGAGACAAAAACAAATGACTAAGCCAAATACAAAAGTAATCACCATAACAGGCAAAAGGAGATAACAAAAAACAAGGGTGGAATGGAGCGACCTGAACAGGACACAATTCTACAGGTGAGTACTCACAGAATTGTATTTTTCCCAGTGCCCTGTTCAGGTCGCTCCATTTCTGACATGTGGGACATCCAAAAGCAGTGTCCAAAAAAGGGTGGGATCCCCAGTAAGCAACAGCACGTAGTTCATGACACTACCGCCTGAAGCACCTTATGGCCAAAAACATCATCAGCTGAGGCCCTAACATCAACCTTGTAAAACTTTGTAAAGGTATGAACTGAAGACCAAGTAGCGGCCTTACAAACCTGTTCAACCGATGCCTGGTGCTGAAAAGCCCAAGAGGCACCAATAGCTCTGCAAAAAGAGGGTTCCTTCCCCTTGTCAGAGTACCCTTGCACCACCGCCTGCCTGATCCACTTGCTGAGAGTGGATTTGGCTGGAGGCAGACCCTTCCTAGGCCCGTCAGTGAGGACGAAAAGAGAATCCGACTTCCTGAATGATTCCGTTGCAACCAGGTAGTACTTAATGGCTCTGACCCATTCCAAGGCATGGAGGGTCCTTTCCTTAGAATTAGTCGGAGCTGGACACAGGGAAAGCAAAACAATGTCCTCATTAAGGTGGAAAGAAGAAACAACCTTAGATAAAAAATCCGGTTAAAAGCGAAATACCACCTTATCCTGATGCCGCTCAAAATAATACAAAGCGCAGCCAGCTCTGAAACGCGACGCACCGAGGTGATAGCTACCAAAAAGATCACTTTCAGAGTCAAAATGGATAGTGCAGCATCGCACAAGGGCTCGAAGAGAGGGCCCTGGAGGCTAGAAAGCACCAAGTTCAAATCCCACACCGGTAAAAGAGGCTTACGTGATGGACGTACATGAGAAACCCCTTGAAAAAAGGTCTTATGATTGGCGATCTTGAAGATCTTTGGAAAAAAATGGCCAAGGCCAAAACCTGGCCCTTGAGAGTACTCCGCTGGAGACCCAAGTCCAAACCATGTTGTAGAAAATCCCAAATCCTTGAAACAGAGAAAGTGCGACAAGGGAGACTCTTAGACTCACACCAGGCAATGTAGGCATGCCAAACTCTGTAATATATCATGGAAGAGGATTTCTTCCGAGCCTGAATCATGGTACACACCACTGTGGCGGACAGCCCTTTCTCCATCAAGATGGAGGTTTCAGCAGCCAAGCCGTCAAAGCCAGCGTTTGTAAATTGGGGTGGTGCAGCAGTAAAGGAGCCTGAACTCCGTCCAAGGAATTGCCAGAGCATCCTTGGCGAAGGCCAGCGGATCCCTTGACAGGGAGATGAACCTCGGAAGCTTGTGATTGTGCCTGGACGCGAAAAGTTCCACATCCGGCTGACCCCAGCAGCGACACAGAGCGTGAAAGATCTTGTTGCTGAGACACCATTCTCCCAGACGAGAGGCCCCCATGCTCAGGGAGCCTGCCTCCTGGCTCTCCACCCCGGGGATGTAAACCGCCGAGATGCAGGAAACATTCTCCACCGCCCAAATCAGGATCTGGGTCACCTCCTTGAGGGCTCGTTTGCTCCGAGTCCCGCCCTGGTGATTGATGTAGGCGACAGCCATCTGATTGAGTGGACCTGGACCGCATGGCCAGTAGATGGGGAGTCAAATAAAATAGGACCAACCGGATCGCTCTCAGCTCCAGGAGATTGATGGGCAAGTGGGCCTCCTGCGGACCCCACTGGCCTGGAACTTCAGTGATTGCCAAAAACCTCCCCAGCCGGTCAGACTGGCGTCTGTGGTGACAATCTCCCAACGAGGAGTCAGAAAGGACCTGCCCACTAAAAGATTTCTGGAGTCCAATCACCACGAGAGGGACTGCCTGGCCAGGGGAGACAGTGAGAATTCCCGCTCCAGGGACTTCTGTGTCCGGTCCCAACCGGTCAAAAGATTCAATTGAAGAGGCCTCATGTGAAACTGAGCGAAGGGCACTGCCTCGAAGCATGACACCATGAGGCCCACCAGCTTCATCCTCAGACGGATCGATGGCCGCTGGCAAGACAGTAAGGCCCACGTCTGGAGAACCTCCACCTTCTGCTGGGGGAGGAATACCTTGACCTGAGAGGTGTCCAACGTCATGCCCAGGAAGGACCTCACCATTGAGGGAGTGATAGAAGACTTGGGGTAATTGATCACCCATCCGAAATCCTGGACAACACTGTCTGGGTGTAGCTCTCGGCCTGCTGAAGAGATTGAGCCGCAATCAGCAAGTCATCCAGATAAGGAAGAACATGAATACCCTGGTTCCTCAAGAGGGCCATAACGCCCGCCAGCACCTTGGTGAACACCCGGGGGCTGAGGAGATCCCAAACGGCCAGCGCCACAAACTGGTAGTGCTGATCCTCCAGCGCGAACCTCAGGAACTTCTGATGTCCCTGGAATATCGGGATGTGCAGGTAAGCATCCATGATGTTCGTGGTCATGAAGTCGCCCGGCCGAAGCGAACTCACCATGGACCGTAAGGTATCCATGCGAAAATGTCTGACGCTGATAAACCTGTTGAGACCCTTCAGGTCCAGGATGGGCCTCAGAGTACCGTCCTTCTTGGGCACCCTGAAAAGATTGGAAAAGAACCCTCGACCTCGCTCCGGGTGCGGCATCGGACAAATCACCCCGGACAGCAGAAGGCGTTGAACAGCCATTCTCAGACCCTGCGCCATCAATGGGTTCTGGGATATCCGTGACTGAAGAAATCTTGGGGGCGGCCAAGCTGCCAGCTCTATTTTGTAACCGGAGGACACCACCTCCTGAATCCACCGATCCGAGATGTGCAGTCTCCAGACGTGAGCAAATAGCAGAAGCCGTCCCCCCACCCGAATGGGTGAGGGTGCCTCCTCATGCCTGAGGGGTCTTGGCAGGGGGCTTGGACTTGGATCCCCAAGAGGGATTGGGTCGGCCACAGGACCTACCTCGTCCCCAGGAATCTCTGTGGTCACCTGAAAATGAAAAGCCTCTTCCTCCTCGAAAGGAGCGAAAAGTAGACGAGCCCCGAAAGGGCCACACAGGCTTCCGTCGCTAAGGGAGTCTCCCATCCTTCGTCAGGAGATCCAGACGCTCCCCGAATAACCGAAGCCCCAAGAAGGGGATACCAGTGAGCGATTTCTTGGCAGCGGCGTCGGTTGCCCACTGCCGCAGCCAGATAGAGCGAAGGAGCGCAACCAGCAGGGCCGAAGCCCTGCCGCCAAGCTGGACGCTATCGTCCATGGCCGAGACTACAAAAGCAATAAAGTCCGTGCAGGCTAGGAGGTCCTTATACTCCTCCGGCCACTTGCGAGATCTGGCGATATCAGTAAGACGTTTCACCTTCTTCTTGATGGCTAGGCAGACAATGGCCGCGGCACAAACCGGGCGAAGGCCAACACCCACAAAGGTGAAGGCATGACAAGCCAGCTAATACATGCGCCGGTCAGCAGGGTCGCGCAAGGAAGCAGTATCGGGTGACGGCATAACTGTGGTATTGGAGAGCCCCAAAACAGGAGCATCCACCTCCAGGGGACGGGACCAAAGGCGAATCAACTCCTCAGAGAATTGATACCGTCTGTCCAGGCCCTTAGGCACTGACGGTAATTTATTAGGCCTTTCCCATTCCTTAAAAACCATTTTGGAGAAATGGCCCTGTTCAGGAAAAACAAGCCGCTGTCTCTCAGGCCGAAATATTTCCCCCTGCTTCTTTCTGGCCGCCTTCGGGGGTACAATGTGCAAGGTCTCAAAAACCGCAGATAACAACTTCTCCGTGTCATCAGGGAGCCACATATCCTCGTCCGAGGAAGACCCAGGGTCACTGTCATAGCCAACCGGTCGGTCCCCTGAGGAGTCGGAGTCCTGAAACAACTCACCCTCCTCCATGGAGTCCCGACCACCAAAGACCACATAATCTTCATCATCATCATCAGCAAAAAGCGAATAACCCGGCTCAATATGCCGCTTCTTACTCGTGGCCTTGCCGGCAGCCGATCGAGATAACTGTCTCTCTATGCTGGCCACTCGGAGCACCAAATCCGCTTGAGACCCCCTGCTGGTTTCTCCCTCATTGGGAGCTAAATGCAGGAGCGGGGGTGTCGGTGAGGCCATAGGTAAATTAGGGCTGGGGACAGAAGCGCCCCCCCCTATCCTGCTCCAGAAGAACGCTCTTGGCGCAAGGTACACAAACTGCGCTGAGACCGCTCAGAGGGCATGTACCACACATGAGAAAGAGCTTAACCCGCCCTGAAGGGGCCCCTAGCCCATCCCCAGAAGCTTCCATTATGGTTATTATGGCAGAAATAATTTGAGTCACAAGGCACTAACGTCCCAAAACCCGGACAATCCCCAATTTATTCCCTCTTATAGATCCCTTTATAATTACAGGCTGCGGAGAAGGGGGGGGGGGGTTGGGGACCGTGAGTAATCACAATTCTAAGCAGTAATATGAGATTCCGTCTGGAAGACACAAAAAGGCAAACCATGAGCATCCCACAGCACATGCACGGAAGAGACAAGGTGGTTTCAGGTTTGTTTCAGTATAAAAGAAACACCAGGAGCTGAATGAAGTCACTCTGGCAATTACTATGTAGTATGTCAGGAGATTTGCCTTATTTAACTTTTCAAATCTGTAAATGCAAACAGTTATGTACACTAAAGGATTTAGAATAAGTCTTCTAATCTGATAATCATTTTGTAAAGCGCAGTATGGTGTTAGTGATTGGGTCTTTTCTTCCTGCAGGCCCCTCAGTTGGCTTAAAGGCTACTTGAGTTTTGAGAGGAAAAGAGAGCTTTTCTCACTCTGCACACAATGAATTTTAAATAAAAAAAACAATTTCGGGGACAGAAAATGCCCAGAGGGATCTTGAACAGATGCGGGAATACATTGCAGCTTCTGGCATGCCTAGACTAGATGACGAAGCTATAGCCACATTAGGAGATCCAATCTTGAGCGACGAACTACACCAAGCAATAAAGGCGACCCCGAATGGGAGATCCCCGGGCCCAGACGGACTGACCATCGCGTACTATAAAAAATTTGAGAATATATTGAGCAAACAGTTTCTTCAGGCCTTAATACAACAGAGCGGGAGGACGAACCCATGTTAGTCCCAGCAGAGACGCTGGAGGCCCACATTACAGTAATCCACAAAGCAAGGAAAGACCCGCTAAGCTGTAAGAGTTACCGACCAATATCATTGCTGAATGTGGATCTCAAATTATTTACCAAAATTCTGGCGACTCGCCTGGCTGCGCACCTGCCCTATCTAGTCGAAAAAAACCAATGCGGATTTGTCCCTGGCAGAGAAGCCAGGGACAACACGATCAAAACTCTAAACCTCATACACAGGTCGTGTACAGACAACTTCCCAATTATGCTGCTGTCTACCGACGCTGAAAAAGCGTTCGACCGCGTGGACTGGGACTTCACGTTCGAGGTGCTGAAGCATATAGGCCTACAGGGTAGGGCACTTAAATACATCCTTGGTATATACTCCAAGCCGCAGGCGAGGGTAAAGGTGAATGGTTGCCTCTCTTCACCCTTTCCAATATCTAACGGAACTAGACAGGGGTGCCCGCTGTCACCCCTTATTTTTGCCCTAGTGGTGGAACCTTTTCTGAGACATATGAGGGGTAATGCAGACCTGAGAGGGATCCGAGTGAAAGGAACTGAACATAAAGTGGCCGCATACGCGGATGACCCACTATTTGTTATATCCAACCCAGTTCTAATGAAGGGATTTGAAACTTTCAGAAAACGTTCCAATTTCAAAATAAACTTCGACAAATCGGAGGCGCTTAACGTGGGACTACCAGAGGCAATCTTGTCTTCCATAAAAAACTCTTTCCCATTCAAGTGGACCCCATCAGTATTGACATATTTAGGCACAAAAATCCCAAATAATATCGGGGAGGTCTTCCAACATAACTTTATCCCGCTATTAAATAGAATCAAGTCAGACCTGTCAGAATGGAGCGCTCTAACACTCACCTGGTTCGGACGGATGAGTGCAGTAAAAATGACAATCCTCCCCAGAATTCTCTATTTATTCCAAACTCTTCCATGCCACATACCAGCAAGCTACTTCAGAAACCTAAATACGATCCTCATTAAATTCATATGGGGAAATAAGAAACCGAGAATCAGGTTTGGGCTACTACAACGGTCTAGATCCAGAGGAGGCCTAGCGGTGCCGAACCTGAGGAGATACTGGCAAGCAACACACCTGCAGAGAGTACTGGACTGGACGAGAAATAGAGACACTAAGAAATGGGTTGATGTAGAGGCAAACTGCATTGAAACCCCACTAAGGGAGATCCCTTGGGCATCAGAAAACTTAAGAAAATGGTCAGGATCTAACCCATTAATTAAGGCTACCCTCAACGTTTGGGACAAAGCTAGAGGAGGAGTAGAGATTTCACCGTGGCTGTCACCCCTGATCCCGGTTGTTGAAAACCCAGAACTACCCCCTAGCCAAAGGCCCCAAGCCTTGGAGAGCTGGAGGGAGCTGGGAACAATCAGAGGACGTGACCTGGTGAGAGAACGGAACTGGTGTCACATAGATGAGCTCAGAAGCCGATGGGATAACCCCCGGCTAGATCCATGGCACCTCCTGTTTTTCCAGCACTTCTTACAAAAGATAGGAACTAAGAATTCACTGGGACGAGATCTCACACAATTTGAGAAGCTGGTCATGAGTGATGATCCCCCCAGAGGAGTGATCTCGCAGATATACCAGCTCCTAGATGAAGTGCAGGAGCAAATTTCTTCCTTCTGTGCAGAGTGGGAAAAGGACCTGGATAGGAAATTTACGTCAGATGAATGGGAGAAAATATTCACGCTCACCCACAAATCTCAGCACAAGTTCAGGAAACTAATTATAAATACCTAACCAGGTGGTATTACACCCCGTAACGTCTAAAGTCCATGTTTCCAGGGTCCCCATCTGAGTGCTGGAGATGTGGCTCGGGACATGGGTCGCTCTTCCATATTTTATGGACATGCCCCAAGATCAAGCCGTTCTGGAGAAAGGCGATAGAGATTATGACCAAAGTTGTAGGCACGCAGGTTCCGACCTGTCCAGCTCTCATGCTCCTACATCACACCAACAGTGGGGTCAAGCAGTACAGGAAATCGGCCCTGAGGCATATGATTAATGCAGCTAAAGTGTTGATCCCCAGACTCTGGAAAACCGAACAGACCCCAACGGCAAGGGACTGGATCCGGGAAGTAGATAGGATAAGGGAAATGGAAGAGCTAACAGCTGTGATTCATGATAAGGAAGAAGAAACTCAAAGAGTGTGGACCTCATGGCATATGACCCGGACATCATTGGAGGAGTAGATCCGTACCACCCTTGACTCGGCTACTGCGGTTAGCCACAAACTCGGAAGAGGGCTGTGAGTGGTCCTGTGGCCTTGGTCTGAGGCCCTTTCCCCCCCTCCTCCCCTTGATGATGCCCTCCCACTTACAGAGGGAATCGCAGGCGAGGCGCCCTCCACCCCCCCTTCCCCATCATACCCCCCCTCTTCCCCCCCCTCCCTTTTGCTACTTCTCTTTTCTTCATCTCAATTAATTAATATATCCGTTAAATCTATGGGACCTAGCCCCAGTAGGAGACGTTCCCAGCGGCTCCCGAAACAACCAAAAATGTAGATCTGATTCGCAACACCCCACACCCAAAGAGTGCCGGAACCTATATGCCCCCCCCCCCCCCCAGGTGAGAGAAGAGAAGACCAGGGTGGAGACAGTGGTATAGAAAAACGAATGGGAGCTAAAATCGCCATAGAGATGAAGAGGGGTGGGGGATATGGGGGTCCCCCCTGGGATCCCTCATAAAACCCAAACACGAGCACGGCGTTAAGAAAAGAGAAACTTTGGGTGGCCTTGGGTAAAGGGTGATGGCTAAACTGAAAGTGAGGGGCTAACGGATCGAGCTGGGTCTCAATGCCAATACTAATGCTATTGCTAATTTTGCTTGTATGCTGTATCTGCATATTTTCGAAACATCTGTATTGTTGATATCTCTTGTATTCTTTTTGAAAACTAAATAAAGAATTAAAAAAAAAAATAAAAATAAAAAAAAAAACTATTTCTAACCAGGCACAGCAAAGTGCTAGTCCATTGTATATGGGTACACTTGGCAATGTCCTAAACCTAAACATAGCTTTGGCGCTGTGAATCAGCATAATTGGTGGTCTGTAAGACCTCCCTTATCCAAATTATCAGCGTGTTCATCATAATCATGCTGTTGCAGTGCCCCAACCACTGTAGCTTAAAGAAGGAAAGAAATAACCTGCCATCCCCTTCCTGAGGTTACCAGCTGGTACACCTAGTCTAGGGATTGAGGTCCCCATGGCTTGGAGGCCAAACAGCCACCCTCTGGCCATACCAGAACACCAGCCTCTATGTCTATGCCCTTCAATGTGAGTCTGGTGCTCCCCTGAGCTCTTTTGTACCCCCCTGGCCATTGGGGTTATGGGTATTGTGAAAGGGGTAATAGAAGGTCACCTGCTGCCATGCCTGCAGGTATTTTGCTGCCCCTACCCTTTGAACTAGTACAGGAGTCCCCTGGACCCCATACTAGTTCAACATAGACAAAGTGAAGAAAACACACAAAAATATTTTATTGTTTAAACTTGGCACTGTACTTTCTGCCATCTTCATCCTGCACTGGGCGATGTCCCTCGTCAGCTGCTCTTCTGCCATCTGAAGTGGTAAGGATCACTGCTTTGCCATCATTTGAATGTATGGAGCACAAGATTCCCCCTTCCTACAGGCTGACACTTTGCCAGGGTGTGCTCGCTCTCTGCTAAAGAGAGGGGTATTTTTTACCCCAGAGCATGGCTCCACTGCTCCACTAAATACCCCTCCCTTCAACAGCAAACCAGCAAACAGAGCCTGGCAGAGTGTCAGCCTATAAGAAAGAGGGACTCTTGTCCTTTTCTGACCTTGTCTGATCACTTCTGCCAGCAGAAGAGGAGCCGATGAGGGACCCCAGAGGCTCTAGACAGTTGTAAGACACCACCCGGTACTGGATGAAGATGGCAGTGGTAAGTATAGTGTAAAGTGAGAACAATAAAATATTTCTGTGGCTTTCTTCGCTTTATCTACCTTCAACTAAAAAACTATACTAGTTCAAAGGGGTAAAAAGGAAAAGGAAAATGGTCCTACAAAAATGGTCCATATCCAGTATGCAGCAGGGCTGCCTGATGACCTTGGGCTTGATAATAGACAACAGGGCAGTAAAATTAATGCCTAGGCTGGGCCACCAATTATGCCACACATTTTAGCATTCAAGTATCTAAAAACATAACATGGTAACTAACAACATTTAAGAAGCAGAAGTCTGCCCCCACTGACATCACAGTGATAATAGAAAGCAGCTTCAGTCACTTGGTACAGAGTGGTCATGCCAAGCATTGCCCTGGTGGGCACCCTCTTTCAGGGACAGGAGGTAACACACATGAAACCTGGGATCTGGTCTTTAAAACAAGTAAGGAGAAAAGGTCCAGACTTGGCCAGAATGCGTGAGTGAGTATATCTCAGCTTTTTTTACCCAAAGATGGGGTTTCATTTACACCTCTTTTACATTATTTAATGGTGTTCAAAGTTATCACACATGCACACATAGGTGGACAGGCCATAGGGCATACTGAGATAATGCCCGGTAGGCCGGCTGCTGAAACCCTGGTATCTTGCGGCTCCCATTCACCTGCCCCGTGGCTAGAAGCCTGTATTAAATTAGAGGGCAGTCAGCCGGTGCAGGGGGAGGTGGCGGCCGGAACTTCCATGCTGCTGCCGTGTTGCTGTCTGGACATCTTAGGCCACGGCACAGAGCCTCGGATGGTGTATGGGCAGTCCTAGCTTAACAATGGTCCTCGGCTTCAAGCGGCGACAGGACAGCGAGGTAAGCTGGTGGAGTGGGGGGATTCTGCCACTCAGCATGCTGTAGGGGGGTTCTGCCTCACAGCCTGTTATCGGGGTATTCTGCCACTCAACCTGTGATGGGTGAGGTTCTGCACACTGCCTGTTATGGGGGGGTTCTGCACACTGCCTGTTATGGGGGCGTGGATACAGGGCTAGACCCACTGCAGAGTGTGACCAGAAATGTCTCTGACCGTTTTTTAACCCCAATGCGACCCTGCATGCCCACGCATTTTCCTGAGCATGCATTTAAATCTACTAAAACTCTGATGACAAATATTTGTATTTAACACAATACCAGCCCTATTTTTCCAGTGTAAGGGAAAGATCACTAACTTAATTGCCACAATGAAATGTGATGTTTACTTGCCTGAACAAATTGCAGTGTATTGATTGGTTCTCTGCAGTACTGATGGACTTCTATTTAAACCCCCTATCAGATTCATAATTCACAAAACATGGTAATTTGTTAAGTTCTTTAAGTGTTTTTGAGTGCCAATAAGCTATAATCTTATACAGGAAACTCGAACTGCTGTCCTAGGCACTGGCCGCTGGCTACCTGATGAGCCAGCTCTCAACAAATTACATTTTGTACTAGAAATTACAGTTTTTTTTTTAAAGTTCATTAAAAAATTGTCTTACAATTGCAAATAAATTATATTAAAAAAAATATTTTGTACTATTGGTTTGTAGGCCTAATGCTTCAATCTTTTTTTTGGGGGGGGGCATTGTCAGGGAATCTGTCACGGTTACTGTCATGAATGACTTGCCTTCAGCCCATGCCCGTGTTGTCTTTAGGCAACTGGCCGGGGTTTCTCCTGCCCAGCAGCCGCTCCTGCCTCAGATGCCAGCTCCAGCGGCGCGTGTGTCGCCGAGCGCCCTCCTCCCTCGTCCACTGTCATTCTACTCGTGCTTGCGCGCGTGTACAGTCAGCTTATGCCCTCTGGTGGTGCTATACACAGAGTGGCCACTGGAGGCTGTTTAAAAGAGCTAAACCTAGGAGGTGCAGTTCTGGGCAGTATGCCTTTGGAGTTGAGCTGGGGCAATCAGCCCAGAGCTCTCTAAGTGCACCAATCAAACCACAGATCCGAAGTGCACCAATCAGCAAACAGATCCGAAGTGCACCAATCACAGTCACTGCCTCCCTGTCCAATCCAGCCGGGTTCAGTCCTATAAAGGGATTACCCCTTCAGTGTGTCAGTGCCTGTGATGGCGTTTAGCTGGCTTTGTTATTGTTCCTGTGATTTCCTGTTTATATCGTTATTGATCATCTGCTTGAATCTCGACCACGTCTCTGTCTCATCCCTTTGTACTGCGCAGCTCTCTGACCCCTGGCTTGACGTCTGACTTCGCTTGAATTCTCCTGAGCACCCGAATTGCTTCCAGTATTACCTGTTTCCGAAGCACCCGAACTGTTTCCAGTACTTACCCGACATTGCCCAGTCTGGCCTCCCTTCCTTTGTGCTAATAAGTCCTGGGGGCAACCGTGTCCGGCGAGGCGTATAAAGCGTCCCGGCAAATGGGAGCTTGACTAAAGGTAAGGCCAGCAGCGGAGATTGGGGATTGTGGGCTTACTCTGAAGGCGGGTGTCCCACGGGGTCTGACATTATCACAGGCCTAAAAAATTGATATGGAAGAAATTGTACAACAAGTGCAGGCCATGGCTACCGCCATTGACCAGTTGGCCCAACGTGTGGCTGATCAAGAAAATCGCCTGCTGCCTGCACCACCTGTATCCTCACCTCCCACAGATGAGGCCTTGCAATCTGTCTCAGCCTTTTTCTCCATTATGGAGATCCTATATTTGGACCCTGACAGGACTTCGACCGCTGATGCCAGGCTTCGAAGCCTGAAACAGGGGAAACGCTCGGCAGAGGAATTCCGCCGCTGGGCGATTGAATCCCGTTGGAATGATCCTGCCCTCTGTAGTCAGTATAGAATTGGTCTTTCAGAGGGTGTTAAGGATGTTCTAACAAATTTTCCTTACCCTAGAAGCCTGGATGAACTCATGCTTATGGCCATTAAAATTGACAGACAGCTACGGGAGCGACATATAGAGAAGAATCACACTCACTTCTGGGAATCTTCCCACCAGGAGTCATCCCCTATGGGTGTTGTCTCATCTTCGCCCCCAGAAGAGCCTATGCAACTCGGTGCTACTCACCTTTCCCCGGCTGAAAAGAGTAGACGTCGCACCTTAGGCCTATGCATGTACTGCGGGGTTTCAGGTCACCTGGTTAGGACCTGCCCCAATAAAAGACCTTTGGCGGGATTACAACGTCCTGACAAGATAGAGAAAATTTGTGTGAACGGTCAGGTAACTTCCCCTCATAGAAGTAAAATGTTGTTACCTGCTACTGTGGGTTGGGAGTTGTCTAGAATATCCGCTTTTGACAATAGCGGAGCAGTTGGCAACTTTTTGGATAAATCCATAGTAGCCGCCTAAGGCATTCCCTTAATCCCCCTTGGGAAGCCCCTTCAGATTTTGGCAGTAAATAATACTTCTGTTCGTGGAGGAACTGTCACCTCCAAAACCCCTTTAATTAACCTAGTTGTGGGACCTTCCCATTCTGAGAACCCTGAGTTTTTTGTCTTAGACTGAAGCCCCGGTTGTCTTAGGGTTCCCCTGGTTAAAAGGAGCACAATCCTACCTTTAATTGGGAAACTGGGGAATTGACAGGATGGAGGCCACACTGTGCAGAACATTGCTCTAGTATCACTGTTGGAGCAACCCTAGTCTCAGAGCTTATTTGTCCGTCTGCCTCTCCATCCATGAGGGTACCTCATGTATCTTTATTGAAGTCCGCGGAACTATTCAGGGTGATAATCCTGTTAAGTCTGGTGAGGGTCCTGAGGCCCCTCATGAAGGGGGGGTAGTGTCACGGTTACTGTCATGAATGACTTGCCTTCAGCCCGTGCCCGTGGTGTCCTTAGGCAACTGGCCGGGGTTTCTTCTGCCCAGCAGCTGCTTCTGCCTCAGATGCCAGCTCCAGCGGCGCGCGTGTCGCCGAACGTGCCCTCCTCCATCGTCCACTGTCATTCTACTCGTGCTTGCACACGTGTACAGTCAGCTTATGTCCTCCGGTGGTGCTATACACAGAGTGGCCACCTAGAGCTAAACCTAGGAGGTGCAATTCTGGGCCGTATGCCTTTGGAGTTCAGCTGGGGCAATCAGCCCAGAGCTCTCTAAGTACACCAATCAAATCACAGATCCGAAGTGCACCAATCACCACACAGATCCGAAGTGCACCAATCACAGTCACTGCCTCCTTGTCCAATCCAGCCAGGTTCAGTCCTATAAAGGGATTACCCCTTCAGTGTGTCAGTGCCTGTGATGGCGTTTAGCTGGCTTTGTTATTGTTCTTGTGAATTCCTGTATATATCGTTATTGACCATCTGCTTGAATCTCGACCATGTCTCTGTCTCATCCCTTTGTACTGCGCAGCTCTCTGACCTCCCGGTGTGACCCCTGGCTTGACGTCTGACTTCGCTTGAATTCTCCTGAGCACCCGAATTGCTTCCAGTATTACCTGTTTCCGAAGCACCCGAACTGTTTCCAGTACTTACCCGACATTGCCCAGTCTGGCCTCTGGTTCATCCGCCTTCAACCCCTGTAAGCTCACATCCTTTGTGCTAATATGTCCTGGGGGCAACCGTGTCCGGCGAGGCGTATAAAGCGTCCCGGCAAACGGGGGCTTGACTAAAGGTGAAGCTAGCAGCGGAGATTGGGGGTTGTGGGCTTACTCTGAAGGCGGGTGTCCCATGGGGCCTAACAGAATCAAACCCAGGTGTTCTCCTTGGCAGGTGAGAATTCTACCACTGAACCCTTTTGTTTGCAACTCTGCAACAGTGTGCTCTAGCAGAACTGTTTACTTTAGCAACTATACATGAACTGGTGTATTTGGTGTATAGAGAGGAAATTTTCTGACTCTGGATTGCAAATTGGCTGAGGCAGAGATGACGCTCCACATTTCTGAGCTCACAAGTTTAACCAGTAGCGGGTGGGGGCCAAAAATCAGCTCGGGATATTACTATGACCTGGCCTTCTCATCTGTGCTGAACCCCTCTAAGTGCTTCCTGACCAGTCAACCAGTGTGCTCCAAGGCTGAGGCTATAGCATTAGATGCAGGGCATGCACTGGGGTCTCTTGTGTGAGGGGGTACAATTGGATCAGGAAGGAGGAGGAAGAGATTGGTTGGGAGGCAATCGAGATGGCTCCAAAGCAGTGCGACCCACCTGGAAGTCTCCCTGTTCTCCCTATGGCTAGTCTGCCCCTGGGTTTAACCCCCATCTCTTATTCAGCCTCTTCAGATAAGAGGTTCAGAATCTTGTGTTTCATCTAAAGGGTTATTCTCAGGGTTATCACCTTGGGAGAAATGTCTGTTATTACTGCTGCCTGATATTTTATAGCAGAAGCTATACTAAGGGCGTAGTCGTAAGGGCATGGCCAGGAAAACCACTACCATTTGAGCAACATGAAGCCACAGCAATACAATAAATATGGAAATAACATGCTGATAACTAATTCAAAGGTTAGGACACAATCCTGACACAAATGTTGAGTTTTTCTTTAGTAACAAGGGGACATGCACTAATATCTATTGTATCTAAGGAAATATATAGCTAGAATCTTCCAGTTACATTTATTTTGAAAGCGGAGAAAATGACTGTATGTCAGAAAAAGCGTTTCCATGGGTACATGATATTTAGTACCAAAGAAAGTCTGCTGACTTATGCAAGGAAGATGCTTTTCTTCTGGGAGGAAGACATGTATTTTTAAAACTGTGCAAAAGATCGTAAAAGATTTGACATTGTTTATTGGATAGCAAATGCTTAGGCATAAAAAACTCTGGGATACAGCATTTTCTCTGTAAATGAGCTTGTTTGGTGTCGAATCCGCAAAAGCTATACAGTAAGTTTAGCCATTATCAACCTAATGGTAGCAAGCAGAACTCCCTTAACAACTTGTGTGTCTGCAACCTCATTAGGGGATCATAACATGCTTCTTATTTCTGAAGCTGCTTAGCACTGCACATGAATATAACCAACTTTTATGTGTTGATGAACTAGTTGGCTTTGTAACATGAAAGTGTTATAGGCACGTAGCAAGCTAGCATCAGTGAATTGGAGACTTTGGGAATCTTTTAATTCAGGAGAGCCTAGGTGCAGTTCGGTGAGTGTTGTATCAAGATATCATTACTCCCAATTTATAGCTCCAATCACTGCAGTTGAGTCCTTGTAGTTGAGTCAAGCCTCTGGGCCTGATTTATCAAGCAAATCTGCCAGACAACGCCATATTGGTGCAAATTAGAGAAGTTAAAAATTTACTGTATTTTTGTCCTATAAGATGCACCTGACCATAAGACTCACCCAGGAATTGGAGAAGAAAAATAAGGAAAAAAATATTCTAAACGAAATAGTGTGCTAAAATACCCCCATCCAATCACACTATTATAGACAGTGTGCAAAGTTCCCCCAATCGCACCTTTACAAACCCCACATTGAAGGCAGTGTAAAGCATCCCTCATTACAGGCAGTGGTGGCATCCGAATTACAGGCAGTGAGGGGCATGCCAATTACAGGCAGTGTGTGTGGCATGCCAATTACAGGCAGTGTGTGTGGCATGCCAATTACAGGCAGTGTGTGTGGCATGCCAATTACAGGCAGTGTGTATGGCAGGCCAAATACAGGCAGTGTGTATGGCAGGCCAATTGCAGGCAGTGTGTATGGCATGCCAATTACAGGCAGTGTGCAGGCATCCCAATTAGTGGCAGTTCAGCTCTACCTTGTGTTTATAAATCTTGATCCTGGAATAACCATATAATCTAGCATCGGCTGAGAGCGCTCCACTCCACATCCTCTAGGCAGAAAAAGCCAGCCAAGAAAAAATATCTAAAATCCATGCCACACTTTATTTATAGAAAAATCCATAAAATGCTGTGGTAAAAAGGTAAATCTCAGACAGACCCGCCCGTCCTTACGCAGTAAGGACCAGGGGGTCCGAAACTCACATATATTTTTGGTATTATCTGTGATTTACCTTTTTACCACAGCATTTTATGGATTTTTCTATGACTAAAGCATTGGATGGATTTTAGATGTTATTTCTTGGCTGGCTTTTTTCTGCTTGCTACTCTAAAATGCTCTGAAATGGCATTGTCTGGCAGAAGTGCCTGATAAATTATGTCCTTTACTTCCTCTATTGGAGTTCTATTCAACCTTAGACATTTCCAATTATTCAATTGCACAATCATCCTTCTTCCAATAGCTCAAACACTTCTGGCGCTATGTATGCTTAAACCGGACCTTCACCATGATTTAATGAAAAGCCCAAACTCTTAAAAAACGATTCCCCAGCATCTAAAATTAATATATTTTACATTTTTAGTCACTAACTTATTATTCTTTCCCCCACTGGGCTGCAACTCTGTTCAGGAATTTAGGATACGGGCGCCGCCATCTTGACTCAGAAGCATCACACTTACTGAGGAGAGGAGAGTGGGATAAGGTACAGGGGGCAGGTTATAGCTGTGCTTTGCTCAGACAGAGCAGAGCTGGGGTCAGGGAAAGGTCAGCAGTCCCAGAATGCAGAGCAGCACAGTCACTTCCTGTTTGCAGGCACTTCCTGTTTGCAGGCTGCCTGATAAAATGGCTGCTTCCATAAGCCGCCATCTTGGATGTTTAAAGGCTCATAACATGCAGTAGATGCAGGTAGGATGATTTTTAATGTGAGCAATCTGTATGTACAGTGTAGGGGAAACATATAAGATAGACTCTTATTCAGAGTGAAGGTCCGCTTTAACTGTGATTTTTACAGGAATTTCCTAGGATTTCCAGGAAAATGAAAATTATATATTGTTTTTTGGCTTTTAACATAAAATGTCAACTTTGTAATTTTTTCAGTGTTTTTATATATATTTTTGGGTTATGTATTTCAAAAAAATGTTTATTACATTTTATCGGGTTCTTTAAAAAAATTGTAAATTTTAAAGAAAAAATTTAAAAGAAAACCGAAAAACCGATCTCAACGGTACCACATATATTGGTAGAAGCATGTTTCTGCCCAGGAGACACAGCAAACTGAAAAGAGTGCTTTATGAGATTTTCAAATAGATACACAGGTTAGAGATACACATACAAACTGTGTTAAGGATTGTTTTTATAATTATATTATTGGGTTAAGTTGGTCTTGACTTGCCCCTAATGCTGGGATATATTAATTACATTATAATAAAATAATATAGTGTCTCAATTTCACTGTTTGAAATGATCATATATGAATTGTTTTTTGTGAGTCTTAGAATACTCTGTCCCTGTCCAGCCACAGAGTAACTTCCTACCCCTTATCCCATTTGGGAACAGTGTAAAATGAGACATTTCAAAGCACCTGAAAAGCTTTGATTATATGTATAAACTTGATGTATTCAGTGAAGCAGATTTTTTTTGCTTCAATTTTCTGTGTCATAACTGAGCTGGAAAGGCATGCAGATTTATGAGTCTTGAACATGTTCTGCTGTGGTCAAAAAAAGCTGTGGAACCATTGTGACTTGCTGTGCTTGCTCGTACTGAAAGCTCCAATGCAGTAGCTGTAGGACGACTTTTTTGTGTGGTCCCGGAGAAATTTAATTGAAAAAATTGCAAACTTTGGAACCCTGTTACAGCTTTCACCCTATGCAGCAGGAAATGGAGGAGAGGCATAATATTGGTGGAGAGGCCAATTATTGCCATCAGGTTTAGAGTCCCTTTAAGGTTTATATGAGCTGGAAGAGATAATGACGATAAGAAGATATGTAAATCGCTTGATTAATGCAAGGGGCCGTTAAATTCAAGTATTGGTCGTGAATTGATTAAAATGCTCTACCTATATTTTGAAATGATTTGAAAGCTCAATGGAGGGATAGCGTCAGGGATTCCTGCAGTTGCTCTCATCCAGCTGTGAGTACCTGCACCAGCCATTCTGGCACGGAAGCGATATCACGATGTCTTATAGAATCTATGCTGCCATTTAAGCTGGCGTCTTAACTCCAGGTTTCTATATTTCTATTGAAAAGAAAATTGCTTTGAGAGTTCAGGTTACAATAAATTAATCAGCGAGTTACAATGTCCCCCCCAACATTGCAAGTGTTCAGTAGAGTAATAGGAGTATAATTTCAAAAAATAAAAAGGGTACAAAGTTGAGATTTCACCCAGAAGGTTCCTGCAACACCCCCCCCCCCCCCCACCATGCATTGTGCTGCTCCAGGCAAAGAGGACATTATTTACCTGATGGGAAATACAATTGAGATGGTAACTCCAGTGTGTGGATGACTAAAAGCCATGACTAATCCATCTGGCATCTTGGGGTCCCACTTTATACTGTAGCATAGGTTCTAATTTTATCTTGACTAGATCTAATTGTGCATTGATTGATGATAAGTCATTTTAGTGACTTGTAAATATATAGAAGAAGACAGAGAATACATTTACCCCAAGGAAGTTACCAGGAGGTCATAATACTTGTGTGGAATAAAATATATTTCTACTGATTTAAGCAACCTGGACCAGTTGTTCTTTTGACCATCCTCGATTGCAGTGAGAGCCCAGTCACTGTGGCTGACATAAGGGGTGGTTAGAATGTACAATGTCACATGGGGAATTGAGTTTCAGAAACCAGGAGGTTTCTAAACTCCAAACCAGCTAGGAGGTACTTTGGAGTAGGACCGACCTCTACATTCCTAATGCTAAGCCTTCCCCTTGCTGTCCAACCAGCAGTAACCAATTAAGTGTAGGCTAATGGCTTGAGTGCTGCCCTTCCAGCTAAACAGCCATACTATTAACCTGAAAACGTTATTATTATGGTTAAAATGCTATTATTCTGGTTATTATTCTTTATAGCGCAGCCAGAAAATGTAGGGCACTCTTACATAAAAAGTGAAATGTATTGGTGTTTCTTTGAGTCCTTGGGCCTCCTGTGGCTCATGTGTAGTGTTGAGGATTTTTTCTAGGTAGGGTTAAACTAGACCAACACCTAGTTTACTTAATTGTTTCGTTAATTGCCCCTTGCAAATCTTGTAAATATTGTCTTAAATTGCTCTCCCCCGGTAAAATGCGGTCAGCAGCTGGCAAAATGGAAGCAGGGCTTGCAGGGGGTTATTCAAAGGAGGGAATCCCGGGCAATGGGGATGCCCTTCCAGAGCTACAAATGGGTGTTGGTTCAGTTTAACCCTACTGAGCCCCTACCCCATACATGAACCACCATAGACCACTAGCCTACATTTGAATGGTTACTTATGATTGGCAGTGAGTGGCAGCCTTAGCATCGGGTATGCAGGAGGGAGCATGAAGGTAGCAATTGTGACAATATATTAAAATAGAAATAATATATATACTGCCCTTTTAAGAATGGCCTTGTTATGCTATTTAGGAAGTAATCCACCTGTCTTCATCCAGATGTCTTTTATCTTTCACTAAGTAGATATCCACAGTAGTAGAGAATGTACTAATTTCTACATTAATGCTGCAAACATATGCTTGCATGCTTATGTAGTAAATCATCTTAATTCTACAGTATATATGAAATGCATAGTGTAAAATCTATAAGAGTTTAATTCAAAGAGACCAGGTTCAAGAACTGCTGGTGACGCTAAATCCTAAGCATATGCAGCAGGGTTTAGCTAATGGACTAGTGAAAGCATCATTAAGGAATTTTGTATATTTTAATCATATGCATTTTAAAGGAATTGTCTTCACGAGGGAAGGAATCTTCTTAGGTCATCATAGGGTAGCAGATTAGACTTTTCTTTCATTTTGCTTTTTGTGTGATAAAAATAGATTTCTACAATTTACATTAGAAAGATGTTAAGTTCTTGGTGATGCATCTAAAGGCAAATCATGTTACTGAAACACAGCATAAATGAATGAACATTCACTTTTTCAAAAAAACTAAATAAAAACTTTAAGACATGGTAAGACAAACAATATACCTATAATACATATGGTAATATGAGAAGCAGAAATACAAATTGATCCTGGAGTACAATCGGAGTGAGGGCCCTGTCCTTGTGGCCTTACAATATTAAGTTATACTAAAGGCAAGCCTGATTGTTGCACTGTTCCAGATTTTGATCCACTTTCAAAAAGACCCTGTAGTTTCCAAGTAATTAGTATAAGTATTAGAGCATTGGAGATGCAGAGAAAAAATAAGGATAAACTGTGGGTGTAGCGATCTAAGCACACTGAGATAATGAGATGAGGAATGAGGCCAGTGTTTCATAGGTGCAGAGAGAGGCAGCCACTTAGGACACCTGGGCAGGGAGTGGGGGGTGTTTTCATTCTTAGTCCCTCGTAGGTTGATTGGTTGATCACATGGGGATGGAAACCAGAATGAAAAAAGCAATTTTCCTCACTAAGGAGGCAGACAGGAGAGGAAGGACTTTTGACTTGCCAATCACTTTAAGGGTAGGGTTGAAGATAAGAGTTAGTTTTGTCTCAATTACATTTTGTTTTAATATGCCTTTCTAATTCAAACAAAACAATATGTAAGTCGATCAATGGTGGGTCTCCTTCCATTTAAATGCCTGGAACGAGTGGATATTCACTTTTTTTTACAGATGCTTTGCTGTTTTTTCCAACTTAAGCAAAACATGTACACAAAGCAAAGCATAAATTGCTCATACGCTGAGTATTGCATCCCCTGGAATTTCAGAATTATTTTTAAATAGCTGGGTGAGAAATTCTCCTTCCAGATTTGTCATGGAAGACTAATGGTCTGGGACTATTCCTTTTATCTAGACTGACATTCTAGAAAACTAGAATCTCCAACATTTGTTGTATCATTTTGTGCCTAGGTCTGTCAAAGTTGAGGTAATGCTAAATATTTGGTGAAGTCAGTGTGACTGTGTGGTGTGGGTTGCAATCTGTATCACGGTGAGCTTTTTATTGTTTAGACACAAAAAAGTGCAAACAACATTTTTTTTCTACCTTCCCCCACCCCTCTCCCAAATGACCTGAACCTGTGATAGGGCATTTTTACAGTTTAGGCACATAATTTTTCTAATGAGGTTAGGATATTTGTTTTCAGGTTTGAAAAAAAACAGAAACCATATGGGCTATGCAGAAAAAAATGGTGAACTCTTTAGCATAGCCCTTATGGGGCTGTTATCTACAAACTTTAGAAATATATCCTTGGGGGTGTGGTTTGGCTATGGCCGTGTGAGGAAGCACTTTGGGGAGCTCTGTACCTAATCCAATTGTATACCCTTAAGCCTTTGCCATCTGAGCCCTAATTCCCCATGATGAAGGAAGAAGAGTCGAACAGCGGCTGGTAGCTTCCGGGCTGCCAAGATACAGCAGTATTTCAGTTCTCCTTCAGCGCTCCACAACCGTTGTTGGGAACCCTCACCTGGCCCTCCAGGAACCAGTCATCAGCACAGCAGCAATCTGCCCACCTCACGTGGCTCCATACTTTTACACCACCCATAAGGCCGAGTAATACTGTTCCATCTCTATTGGCAGCCACCAACAAGATGTACCCACCACTTAACAATGGAGTAGCCAACCCTATAGGGGACAACCCAGGCCATGGTCTATCCATGGGATTCACCCAGGCCCCTTCCAACCCGGACACAGTATGCCCACCCCAAGGAGAGATTTTAATGTCAAGACTGTACCTTAGTAGGCAGCAACAGTCTGTCCAAGACGAGTATTCTCTCAGGGATTACTTGACCCCTACACTCACACTTACTCACAAGACCCTCATCTTTGTCCCTGCCCTCAAGTTGGCCTGGATCCTTATCATTGGTCAACCAATCAGCTTTTGAACCAATTCCTACCCTCTAGAAAGGACTCCCTGTTCAGGAGAGGACTAGGCAAAGTAACAAAATGTTTATCTGAAGCCACTGACAGGGTCCAAATACCAACAATACCAGGCTTCTACAAATCAATGGTTTCAAGCCTTGGAAAGAGCAAAAGCTGCACTAGAACTAGCTAGACTAGTTAGAACACTAGTTGAATTTGCTCTGGCTTACAATCCTACATAGCAACCGTGCCTTGGCAGCCCGCCCTGCTACCTGCCTAACTCATATTATGCACAGATTCTGCAACCTGCTGAATTCTTCCAGTGTTTCACATACCCAAAAGGTTTCTCCTAGCGCTCCTTCTCTGCACTTTCTGGCTCAGTGCTGAGGGTCCCCCAAAATGCAAAATACAACTTCACCCTGAATTTGGGTCCTGTCTGAACTCCTTTCTAATGAAGACTTAACGCAATCAGCGAAAGCTGCCCCTTTCTCCGACAATTTTGGTCATCCCCGACCCTGGCAGAAATGCAGCCCTCTGCAATAACAGGCTTATCTCTCTAATCAACATTGATCTTAAACTATAAGCTAAAGTTATTTCTCTAAGGCTTCAACCATTGTTCCCAGGATAGATACATCTATATCAAATGGGATTGGTTCCTGGGAGGGAGGCTAGGGACAACACCAATAAACTATTAGACCTAATCTCACGTCACCTCTACAAAGACCCCTGCTTTCTATCATGTGACACAGAAAAGGCATTTGATAGGGTCAACTGGGCATTTATGAAGGCATCTCTTCAACATATTGGTGTGTGTCTAAACCTCCTCTCCAACATACAGGGTGGGGTAACCTATAAGATTAAAGGTAAATGTAGCAATAAGTTGTCTGCAAATAAAGAAGAGTTAAAATGCTGGTCTGCAACTTGTATCCCTTTATATGTTGGGATTACTTTTGATAGCGATAGCCAAGTGCTCCATAGCAAATTGCTCCATAGTGATAATGTAGAGGAGGAGGGACAGGGGGGCATCCCTGGCGCATACCATTGCTAATTGGGAATGGTGTGGATAGGAGACCATTAGCCCTGGTTTTAGCACTTTACACCAGCCTGGCAGCAAAAACCAGGGCTAATGGTCTCCTATCCACACCATTCCCAATTAGCAATGGTACGCGCCAGGGATGCCCCCCTGTCCCTCCCCCTCTACATTATCACTATGGAGCACTTGGCTATCGCTATCAAAAGTAATCCCAACATATAAGGGATACAAGTTGCAGACCAGCATTTTAACTCTTCTCTATTTGCAGACAACTTATTGCTACATTTAAACATTTAACCTTATGTTACCCCACCCTGTACATACATTAAAAACCATCCTATCTGCATCTACTGCATTTTCTGAGCCTTTAAACATCCAAGATGGCGGCCCAAGGAGTCTCAGGCTGCCAGCAAACAGGAAGTGTCTTCTCATTGTGCCATTCTTCTTTCTGGGATTGCTGACCTTTTCTTGACTCCAGCTCTGCTCTGCCTGTGCAAAGCACAGCTATAACCCCGCCCCCTGCACATTTGACCCCTCTCCTCAATATGTGATGCTACTCAGCCAAGATGGTGACACCTATATCCTAGAGTCCTGAACAGAGTTGCAGGTCAGTGGGGGAAAGAATAAAATGTAAGTGATTAAAAATGGTAAATATTTTAATTTTAGATGCTTGGAAACAGTTTTCGAAGGGCTTGGACTTTTCATTAAATGATGCTGAAGGTCCGCTTTAGCATCACCAACTTCTTTCCTATCTGTGTTAGAGGAATTCAACCAATTTAGCCATGTACGTAACCTTAAAATTATTCAAAATCGTAGGCTCTCAACCTCCCATTGCCACTACAAGAAGTCGATCAACTAAAGTTTACCTTTCAAGTGGCAGCTGCACTCCATTATGTATTTAGGCATCCAAATTCATAACAACCTATCCAAAAAATATGAACTGAACTATATTTCACCCTCCTCACTAGAACGTTAGCTGATCTCGCCTCACACATAAAGGAACCATCTTCTTGGTTCAGAAGGAATATTATCCTAAAAATGGACATCCTGCCAAAGCTTAATCCGTAAACTGAAATCAGCATTTTTCAAATTCATTTGGGGGCTCACCAGGCCTAGAATATCCTAGCCCATACTCTCCAGGAGCAGAATGGGGGCGGAGGGGGGGGGAGTCTCCCTGACTTAAAATGGTATCACACAGCTAATGTTATTCAGCGAGTGGACTCATAGAAGCAAAGATAAATTATGGGTACAGTTAGAGAATGCACTCCCCATTCAATCCTGCCTTGAATGCATGTCACACTTTCCAAACCACAGATTCCACTCCTTTCCTTATGCAACAATTCTTAGAAACATGGGTCCCCCTCTGAGTTAATATAAATTAGCTTACAGACCAGGTTACCTTACCCCATTATTTGGTAACCCTGCTTTTGAACCAACAATTTATTTATATGGGAAGCTTCCTCCAATATCACAGTAGGTCAAATATTGAAAGCAGGAAGAATCCACTTCATAAAGAATCTCAAGGAAGAGGCAAAAGGTGGTCGTATTTCATGGCTACTGCATAGACAGCTTGGGGCATTTTTTATGGCTGTTAATTTAGTGGAGTCATCTCGACATATACCAACAGAATTCTAAGCCCTAGTCACTGAAACGTCTCCCCTTACTCATGCAGTATTAGTGTTATACTCACTACTCAATAGAAACTGGGAATCCAGATTTCAGACAGATCTTGCTAAAATCTATATCTGCACCCACAACATGCAATTAGCATGTGCCAATCAGGAAAGGAATTACAAAGTACTCTTTAGATGGTACAGATGCTTACACTGGACATCAACAGATTTGTATCATATCATTCAGATAGATGTTGAAGATGCCAGAAGGAACTGGGTACTGTGACCCATATCTGGTGGGGTTGCCCAGTTATTAAAGCCTTATGGGACCTCATTTTGTCTATCTACCAACAAATATCCAGAATTAAGATAGCTAAAAGATGAGACCTCATGCAAAATAGAGGGAGTCATATACTGTTTGTAGTGCCTCTGTGGAATACTATACATTGGACGAACCAAAAGGCAGTTTAAAACAAGACTTGATGAACACATCAGAAACATCAAAAAAGTATTGCAAACTCATATCCACACATTTTTTCAGCAAACCATAATAGAAACCCGAGTGTCTTATCCTTCTGGATCATAGAGAAGGTCCAACCCCACTGGCGAGGGGGAGATATACAGAGAGAGAGCTAGCAAAAAAGAAACTAAATGGATTTTTGAATTGGATTCCATGACACCCAAAGGCCTAAATATCGAAATCGATCTTAACTGTTTTTTAGAGAACAACTGATTTGCAACCACTTTCCACTTTTATTTGTATTTTCATTCATATTTTATTCATAACTTAACTTTTATTAGTGTATTCGCTGCATTCTTTCACCTACAGATGCATTTATCCAATTTGTGCCCGCTGTACCCTTTGTGTAATATATTATTTATTATGACTATTTCTCTTTTTCTTTAATCTGCACATTCATAATTTTGCCCGTAATGACTATTTTATTTTTTATCAATTTGTACATTTATTTTTTTTCCTTCTTGACGAAAATGGTTTAAATCATGACTATTTTCTGCAAAAAGATACTGCCATTTATCTATATGTTTAGTAAAAAGACACCTTGTAACCCTCAATGCCGAGGTGAAGCTCTGTCATATGACAGCCGACAAAGGAAGAGAACAAGTTAAAATCTACTACTCAGGACTACGAGTTCCATGATCCTTAGCGAGACCCGCGTCAATTGAGGGGCTTGAGGGGCTACTAAGGGACTACATACACGAATATCTAACTACCCATAATATTATAAGTGAAAACCAACACGGTTTTACTAAGGACAGAAGCTGTCAGACTAACCTGGTTGGCTTCTATGAGGAGGTGAGTAGAAGCCTGGACAGAGGGGCGGCTGTGGATATAGTTTTTCTGGATTTTGCAAAAGCATTTGACACTGTCCCCCATAGACTCTTATTGGGGAAATTGAGATCTTCAGGATTAGAAAACACAGTTTGTAACTGGATTGAAAACTGGCTGAAGGATCGAGTGCAGAGAGTTGTGGTTAATGATACCTACTTTGAATGGTTACCATTTGTAAGCGGTGTACACCAGGGTTCAGTGCTGGGCCCACTATTATTCAACTTGTTTATAAACAACATAGAAGATGGAATTAAAAGCACTGTCTCTATTTCTGCAGATGACACAAAGATATGTAGCACAGTGCAGTCCATTGAAGATGTTCACAATCTTCAGGCTGTCTTGGACACTTTGAGTGTCTGGGCATCCGCTTGGCAAATGAAGTTCAATGTGGAAAAATGTAAAGTCATGCACTTGGGGTCTAATAACCTGAAGGCCACATATGTCCTCGGGGGAGTAAAACTGGGAGAGTCACTTGTTGAGAAGGATCTGGGGGTACTGGTAGATCACAGGCTAAATAACAGCATGCAATGCCAAGCAGCTGCTTCCAATGCCTCCAAGATACTATCATGCATTTAAAGAGGCATGGAATCACAGGATAGGGATGTAATTTTGCCTCTTTACAAGGCACTGGTGCGCCCTCACCTGGAATATGCCGTCCAATTCTGGGCACCCATTCATAGAAAGGACGCTCTGACTATGGAAAGGGCGCAGAGGAGAGCCACCAAATTAATAAGGGAAATTAAAGATCTTAGTTATGAGGAAAGTTTACGAGAATTAAATCTGTTTCGTCTTGAGAGGACACGGCTGAGGGCGGACATAATTAACTTGTATAAATATATAAATGGCCCATACAAAAAATATGGGACAATCGTTTTTACCATAAGAACTATTTATCTATGGAATAGTCTCCCACAAAAGCTTGTTACAGCATCAGCCGCTGACAGCTTCAAAAAAGGATTAGATGCTTATTTAGAAGAAAATAACATTAACAGTTACCATTAGCAGTTATCAGTAAAAAAACAAAAAAAAAAACAAAAAATAAATTAAATAGCTTCCCCTATAAAATAAAATAAAAAATAACTTCCCCTACTCCAACACCCTTGGATGAACTTGATGGACATATGTCTTTTTTCAACCATATTAACTATGTAATATAAAAGAGAGACCTTGCGCAAGCGCAGTAAGGACCTTGAAAATGTTGTAAACGAAACGCGCATCAGACCTTAACATACCGCAGCAGCGGCAAGAAGTTTTCAGCCGGCATCCACCTTTTTTAACCATCCGTGACCTGACTATTCAGTCACGGGATAATTTTAAGGCCTTCAGCGTCAAACTGACTCTCTAACTCTAATAGCGGCTTCACCGCTGACCTTTTCACTTTATCAGCGGCGTTACTGCTTACAGCGGCAGAGGACCCATTAATCGCATCGGCGGCTTACTGCGGTAAACAGGCTTCTTAACTCTATTAGAGGCTCCATCGCTAACTCTTTAACCCTATCAGCTGCTCCACCGATTATAGCAGCAGAGGATTTACTAACCGCATCAGCGGTTCACGGCTCATAGCAGCAAAAGATTTTGCTTGTCACACTAGCAGCAGGGACTTGTTTGAATGAGACTCCTGACTGTGTGTATAAACCCAAAGACATTAGGGTTGATTCAGAGCCCCTTTCTCATTATTTTTTTGTGGGAAAATTTCTGTTCTCGTCCATTTTTTCCACCTCATCTAATTCAGCAGAGCCTTTTTTTCTGCAACAATTTTTATGTGAAATGTTTTCTTTTTTTGTGTGATTTTATGTTTGGTAGTAATACCCCCAAAAAAATGTTGAGAAAGGAGCTCTGAATCAACCCTATTGTCTTTATTTTAAACATTGGTTTTAACTTCTACAAGTTAGTGCATACACCTTTCCTGGCTGGATAAAGTATTTAACCATGCTTGTCATCATTACCGCACCGATCACCAAAGGGATTACTGACAGATGATTTCCAGGTGAAACTGCGATCTCACTCAGCAATAAAAGACAACTGGCCCAGGTTGGGTTATGCAAACCCCCGGGCCTCGCCGGTAAGTGCCAAAAAAGCCCTTTACCTATTATTGATTGGTTAGTACTTATTGGCTGGTATAATCCATACATTGCTTGCATACCCAGCAGAGATTAAATTGATTAACAGATTCTCATATGAATTGATTTGTATCCCCGTCTGGTTCTTCAAACAGTTAGTGCGCCTGTTTTCAATCCAGTAACAGACCTACCTTCACTTTTCGAAACATTAAAGCGGACATTCATCATCATTAGAGATGAGCGAGTAGTGAAATATTCGAAATTTCGAATTTCGATTCGAATAGACCGCGTTACTCGACTACTCGACCGAATATCGAATCCCATTATAGTCTATGGGAAAAAAATGCTCGCCACTTGGAAATCTCAATTCGACCACTTGGAGGTCACCAAGTCCACCCTGAAACATCAGAAAATGATGCCAACACTGCTGGAATGCAACTGGGACAGCAGGGGAAGCATGTCTGGGTGCATATAACGCGCCCAAGTCGCACTATTACGCCACTATCACAGCCACTCAACAATACACTCCAAACACAATATAACTTCTACGTAAAGTGAGACAAGACAAGGAAACCTTCTTTCCTCTACATTGCCATGGACCCCAAGCCAAACTGTACAAAAAAGAAGAACAAAATTCTGCACCCCTTAAAATCACGTTGCCTAATGACAACCACAGATGGCATAGGCAAGGGGGAAAATAAATATACCCCACCCCTAATTGTCATTGTGTGTGTGTGTGTGTGTGTGTGTGTGTGTGTGTGTGTGAGATGTGGTCAGACATGTCCTCTTGTGTCATTGTGTCACCCCAGCAGTAAGGGAAGCTTAAAGGAGGAGGTTTGTTACAGTGTGTCACCCCAGCAGTAAGGGAAGCTTACAGGAGGAGGTTTGTTACAGTGTGTCACCCCAGCAGTCAGGGAAGCTTACAGGAGGAGGTTTGTTACAGTGTGTCACCCGAGCAGTAAGGGAAGCTTAGAACTGAGACCTCTTAAAAATTGTGTGGAGGCCCAAGATCTGAGACCTCTTAAAAATTGTGTGGAGGCCCAAGAGCTGAGACCTCTCAAACATTGTGTGGAGTCCCAAGAGCTGAGACCTTTTAAAAATTGTGTGGAGGCCCAAGAGCTGAGACCTTTTAAAAATTGTGTGGAGGCCCAAGAGCTGAGACCTCTCAAACATTGTGTGGAGTCCCAAGAGCTGAGACCTTTTAAAAATTGTGTGGAGGCCCAAGAGCTGAGACCTTTTAAAAATTGTGTGGAGTCCCAAGAGCTGAGACCTTTTAAAAATTGTGTGGAGTCCCAAGAGCTGAGACCTTTTAAAAATTGTGTGGAGGCCCAAGAGCTGAGACCTCTTAAAAATTGTGTGGAGTCCCAAGAGCTGAGACCTCTTAAAAATTGTGTGGAGGCCCAAGAGCTGAGACCTCTTAAAAATTGTGTGGAGGCCCAAGAGCTGAGACCTCTTAAAAATTGTGTGGAGGCCCAAGAGCTGAGACCTTTTAAAAATTGTGTGGAGGCCCAAGAGCTGAGACCTCTTAAAAATTGTGTGGAGTCCCAAGAGCTGAGACCTTTTAAAAATTGTGTGGAGGCCCAAGAGCTGAGACCTTTTAAAAATTGTGTGGAGGCCCAAGAGCTGAGACCTCTCAAACATTGTGTGGAGTCCCACGAGCTGAGACCTCTTAAAAATTGTGTGGAGGCCCAAGAGCTGAGACCTTTTAAAAATTGTGTGGAGGCCCAAGAGCTGAGACTTTTTAAAAATTGTGTGGAGGCCCAAGAGCTGAGACCTCTCAAACATTGTGTGGAGTCCCAAGAGCTGAGACCTCTTAAAAATTGTGTGGAGGCCCAAGAGCTGAGACCTTTTAAAAATTGTGTGGAGGCCCAAGAGCTGAGACCTTTTAAAAATTGTGTGGAGGCCCAAGAGCTGAGACCTCTTAACAATTGTGTGGAGGCCCAAGAGCTGAGACCTTTTAAAAATTGTGTGGAGGCCCAAGAGCTGAGACCTCTTAAAAATTGTGTGGAGTCCCAAGAGCTGAGACCTTTTAAAAATTGTGTGGAGGCCCAAGAGCTGAGACCTTTTAAAAATTGTGTGGAGGCCCAAGAGCTGAGACCTCTCAAACATTGTGTGGAGTCCCACGAGCTGAGACCTCTTAAAAATTGTGTGGAGGCCCAAGAGCTGAGACCTTTTAAAAATTGTGTGGAGGCCCAAGAGCTGAGACTTTTTAAAAATTGTGTGGAGGCCCAAGAGCTGAGACCTCTCAAACATTGTGTGGAGTCCCAAGAGCTGAGACCTCTTAAAAATTGTGTGGAGGCCCAAGAGCTGAGACCTTTTAAAAATTGTGTGGAGGCCCAAGAGCTGAGACCTTTTAAAAATTGTGTGGAGGCCCAAGAGCTGAGACCTCTTAAAAATTGTGTGGAGGCCCAAGAGCTGAGACCTTTTAAAAATTGTGTGGAGGCCCAAGAGCTGAGACCTCTTAAAAATTGTGTGGAGGCCCAAGAGCTGAGACCTCTCAAACATTGTGTGGAGGCCCAAGAGCTGAGCACTTATTAGTGCTGCAGCTACAGCTGCTTTAGTGAGGGGTAGCTGCTGCTGCTGGAATAGGGACAGAAAGACTTCAGTGGTGTATTACCACCTATATACAAAACTATATACACTCTGCTCAAAACGGCTGCTTTAGTGAGGGGTAGCTGCTGATGCTGGAATAGGGACAGAAAGACTTCAGTGGTGTATTAGCACCTATATACAAAACTATATTTTGCACTACTGTTTTGTGTCCTCTGTGCCAACAAAACACTGTTTTATACACGGTGCGTATAGGCACCATTTCACCTTCTGGCAGTATACGGCTGTATAGCCAGGTGTTTTTCTTAAAAATATTTTTTATATTTGGCACTACTGTTTTGTGTCCTCTTTACCAACAAAACCTTGTTATATACCCGGTGCGTATAGGCACCATTTCACCTTCTGGCAGTATACGGCTGTATAGCCAGGTGTTCTTCTTAAAAATATTTTTATATTTGGCATAACGCGTGGCCAAAAAAGTAAAACGTCTGAAATGCGGAGGGCTAGCGCAAAGGGACGTGGACGAGGACGGGGGCGCGGAAATGCTGGTGGGGGCACAAACCGCGTTGAAGCCAGTGGGGATACAATGCGTGCTGATGAGGGGCAGCCAGCATTACGCTCATCCAGCTTCCCTGCCTTTATGGGACAGTTATGCGGGGGGCGGGGTACACCTCTGTTAAAGCCTGAGCAGCGTGAACAGGTGGTGCAAGGATGGCCGATAACGCTTCCAGTCACTTGTCCACCACCCAGTCATCCACACAGTCTCACTCTGACCCTCCTTCCTCCCAACCTGGCCAACAGAGTCAGCCCACCCTTGACCCCTCCCAGGACCTCTTTTCGGGTCCTTTTCCAGATGTGCTGCAAGAATCCCAGGAGCTAGCAGAGGAATTTGTTTGTAGTGATGCCCAAACACTTGAGTATCCGCCATCTGCTAGTGATGTGGACCCGGAACCAGCATCTGCTATCATGAGCGATGATGATGAGACGCAGTTGCCATCAAGGGAGGCTGTTGGAATGTCCAGTGGGCAGGAGGAGGAGCAGAGAGAGGAAGTGGAAGAGGAGGTGGTGGACGACGAAATGACCGACCCCACTTGGACAGGGGTGATGTCCAGCGGGGAAAGCAGTGGAGATACGGTCTGCGCATCACCGAATAAGGCAGCAAGAGGCAGAGGACAGTCCAGAGGCAGAGGACAGTCCAGACAGAGAAGGCAGGCCACAGCCAGCAGGGCCGAAGCTCTTCCCGGCAGCAGGCAGTCGCGCGAAGCTCCCCCATCGAGGCCTCGTACTTCTGTGGTGTGGAGATTTTTTAATGTTTGCGCGGATGACAATCTGCCACTCAAAACTGAGTAGGGGCTCTGAGAAGAGCAATCTGAACACCTCAGGCATGCGCCGTCACTTGGAATTCAAGCACTGGGCTGAGTGGGAGAGAGCAAACGCAATACAACCTGCGCCCCGTCTTGCTGCCACTGCCTCTTCCCCTTTGTTGTGTGCTGCCACTGCGGTCCAGACCTCCAGCCAGGACACCTCCACATCTGCCTCGACTACTTTGGGGCCTTCTCCTTCAGCCCCCCCTTCCCCCGCATCTTCGTCTGCACCTTCCATCTCCTCGTCCCATCAACTGTCCATCTCGCAGGCGTTCAACCGCAGGCGGAAGTACGCCTCCAGTCACCCCCAAGCCCAAGCCTTAACCTGCCTCTCCAAACTGCTGGCCATGGAGATGTTGCCGTTTTGGCTTGTGGAGACGCAGGCCTTCCGCGACCTGATGGCGGCTGCCGCACCTCGCTATTCCGTCCCTAGCCGCCACTATTTTTTCCCGGTGTGGCGTCCCCGCCCTGCACCAGCACGTGTCGCGTAACATCAGGCGGACCCTGAGGTACGCAGTCAGCGCAAAGGTCCACTTGACCACCGACTCGTGGACAAGCGCTTGCGGCCAAGGACGCTACATCTCTTTGACGGCACACTGGGTGAATGTTGTGGAAGCGGGGACGGGGTCGCAAACAGGGACGGCCTACATACCACCCCCGCCCAAGATTGCCAGCACGGGTTCTGATAGACCCCCCTCCTCTTCCTCCTCCTCCTCCTCCTCCTCCTCCTCCTCTGCCTTAACATCGCCCTCAGCCCCTAGCTGGAAGCGTTGCAGCACTGGCACGGGGAGACGTCAGTAGGCGGTGCTTAAGCTCATCAGCTTGGGCGACAGGAAGCACAGCGCCGCAGAGGTGAGGCACGCCATATTGCAGCAGACAGAGATGTGGCTGTCGCCGCTGCAGCTAGGACCAGGCATGGTCGTGTGCGATAACGGCCGTAACCTGGTGGCGGCTCTGGAGCTTGCAGAACTCAATCACGTACCATGCCTGGCCCACGTTTTTAATTTGGTAGTACAAAAGTTTCTAAAGACTTACCCCAACCTGGCAGAGCTACTGGTCAAAGTGCGGCGCTTGTGCGCTCACTTTCGGAAGTCAACTGTAGCTGCTGCTAGCTTAAAAAAAATCCAGCAACGCCTCCATTTGCCTCAACATCGGCTGTTGTGCGACCTGCCCACTCGCTAGAATTCCACCTATTGCATGTTGGCCAGGGTGTGTGAGCAGCAGAAAGCATTGATGGAGTACCAGATGATGCATCCACGCGTGCCTCCAACTCAGCTCCCTCAGTTTGCCAACCACGAGTGGCCATGGATGGCAGACATATGCAATGTATTGCGTATCTTTGAGGAGTCCACTAAGAAGGTCAGCAGCGAGGACGCTATAGTGAGCGTAACCATCCCGCTCCTAGGCGTCCTTAAAGAATCGCTCATCGCAATAAGGGAGAACGCATTGCACACAGAGGAGACGGGGGTAGGAGGAGACGCAACGCAGGTAGACAGTCAGACCACACTTTTGTCTGCTGCTCGGTGGCAGTTGCAGGAGGAGGAGGATGAGGAGGAGGAGGACAACGTGGAGGTGGCTGTGGAAGAGGATGCTGGCGGCGAGGGTAGCAGTCAGGCTGTGTGCGTCCCATTGGTTCAGCGCGGATGGGGCGGAGAGGAGGAGGAAGAGGAGGAAATGGAAAATGATCCTTCTGGTGGGGGCAGTGAGGTCATGCCTACTCAGAGTCTGGCACACATGGCTGACTTCATGCTGGGCTGCTTTTCCCGGGACATACGTGTTGTCCGGATATTGGAGAACAAACTATACTGGGTCTTCGCACTCCTGGACCCCCGGTATAAAGATAACTTCTCCTCTTTTATTCCGGTAGAGGAGAGGACGAATCGATTACTGGAATACCAGAGGGAACTCTTGCAGAACATGATGCAGATTTTCCCACCCAGCATCGCTGGCGGCAGAGAGGAGAGTGTCTCCCAGAGTCTGACAACATCGATCAGGCCCACAGCCACCAGGGGAACACTCTCCAAGGTGTGGGACACGTTCATGTCACCCCCTCGTGCAACTTCCATCACTGCGGGGCCCGCTATCAGCAGGAGGGACAAGTATCGGCGGATGTTGCGGGACTACCTGGCAGACCACACCCCTGTCCTCCCTGATCCCTCGGCGACCTACACTTACTGGGTCTCCAAGTTGGACACGTGGCTGGAACTGTCCCTGTACGCCTTGGAGGTGCTTGCCTGCCCTGCCGCCAGCGTGCTATCAGAAAGGGTGTTCAGCGCAGCCGGCGGCATTATAACCGATAAGCGCAGCCGCCTGTCAACCGACAGTGCCGACAGGCTGACGCTAATCAAAATGAACAGCAAGTGGATTGACCCGGACTTTGCTTGTACAACAGTGGAAAGCAGCCAAGAGTGAAGTGCCATCTGTATGAAGTGCCATTTCCTCCTCCTCCTCCTCCTTAACCGCCGTAGAATTGCTGTATTAATGAAAAAAATTATGGCTCACTTCTTGGGCTTAATACAATCAATTTTTAAGAGGTCTCAACTCTTGGGCCTCCACACAATTTTTAAAAGGTCTCAGCTCTTGGGCCTCCACACAATTTTTAAAAGGTCTCAGCTCTTGGGCCTCCACACAATTTTTAAAAGGTCTCAGCTCTTGGGCCTCCACACAATTTTTAAAAGGTCTCAGCTCTTGGGCCTCCACACAATTTTTAAAAGGTCTCAGCTCTTGGGCCTCCACACAATTTTTAAGAGGTCTCAGCTCTTGGGCCACCACACAATTTTTAAAAGGTCTCAGCTCTTGGGCCTCCACACAATTTTTAAAAGGTCTCAGCTCTTGGGCCTCCACACAATTTTTAAAAGGTCTCAGCTCTTGGGCCTCCACACAATTTTTAAGAGGTCTCAGCTCGTGGGACTCCACACAATGTTTGAGAGGTCTCAGCTCTTGGGCCTCCACACAATTTTTAAAAGGTCTCAGCTCTTGGGCCTCCACACAATTTTTAAAAGGTCTCAGCTCTTGGGCCTCCACACAATTTTTAAAACATAGCAGCCCTAATAAGGGCTCTCAATGACTCTCTTGTCTTCTGGTAGCTGGTATATATGGTGGTAAAAGCGATATTCTGAGCTTCTGGGGCCCTGCCTGCCTACATATGAGCTATATACTGTTCAGCATAGTAGCCCTAATAATAAGGGCTCTTAATGACTCTCTTGTCTTCTGGTAGCTGGTATATATGGTGGTAAAAGCGATATTCTGAGCTTCTGGGGCCCTGCCTGCCTACATAGGATATGAGCTATATACTGTTCAGCGTAGTAGCCCTAATAAGGGCTCTTAATGACTCTCTTGTCTTCTGGTAGCTGGTATATATGGTGGTAAAAGTGATATTCTGAGCTTCTGGGGCCCTGCCTGCCTACATAGGATATGAGCTATATACTGTTCAGCGTAGTAGCCCTAATTAGGGCTCTTAATGACTCTCTTGTCTTCTGGTAGCTGGTATATATGGTGGTAAAAGCGATATTCTGAGCTTCTGGGGCCCTGCCTGACTACATAGAATATGAGCTATTTACTGTTCAGCATAGCAGCACTAATATGGGATTAAGGACTCTCTTGTCTTCTGGTAGCTGGTATATATGGTGGTAAAAGCGATATTCTGAGCTTCTGGGGCCCTGCCTGCCTACATAGGATATGAGCTATATACTGTTCAGCGTAGTAGCCCTAATAAGGGCTCTTAATGACTCTCTTGTCTTCTGGTAGCTGGTATATATGGTGGTAAAAGCGATATTCTGAGCTTCTGGGGCCCTGCCTGCCTACATAGGATATGAGCTATATACTGTTCAGCGTAGTAGCCCTAATAAGGGCTCTTAATGACTCTCTTGTCTTCTGGTAGCTGGTATATATGGTGGTAAAAGCGATATTCTGAGCTTCTGGGGCCCTGCCTGCCTACATAGGATATTAGCTATATACTGTTCAGCGTAGTAGCCCTAATAAGGGCTCTTAATGACTCTCTTGTCTTCTGGTAGCTGGTATATATGGTGGTAAAAGCGATATTCTGAGCTTCTGGGGCCCTGCCTGCCTACATAGGATATGAGCTATATACTGTTCAGCGTAGTAGCCCTAATAAGGGCTCTTAATGACTCTCTTGTCTTCTGGTAGCTGGTATAGATGGTGGTAAAAGCGATATTCTGAGCTTCTGGGGCCCTGCCTGACTACATAGGATATGAGCTATATACTGTTCAGCATAGTAGCCCTAATAAGGGCTCTTAAATCTTAATGACTCTCTTGTCTTCTGGTAGCTGGTATAGATGGTGGTAAAAGCGATATTCTGAGCTTCTGGGGCCCTGCCTGCCTACATAGGATATGAGCTATATACTGTTCAGAGTAGTAGCCCTAATAAGGGCTCTTAATGACTCTCTTGTCTTCTGGTAGCTGGTATATATGGTGGTAAAAGCGATATTCTGAGCTTCTGGGGCCCTGCCTGCCTACATAGGATATGAGCTATATACTGTTCAGCGTAGTAGCCCTAATAAGGGCTCTTAATGACTCTCTTGTCTTCTGGTAGCTGGTATATATGGTGGTAAAAGCGATATTCTGAGCTTCTGGGGCCCTGCCTGACTACATAGGATATGAGCTATATACTGTTCAGCATAGCAGCACTAATAAGGGATTAATGACTCTCTTGTCTTCTGGTAGCTGGTATATATGGTGGTAAAAGCGATATTCTGAGCTTCTGGGGCCCTGCCTGCCTACATAGGATATGAGCTATATACTGTTCAGCGTAGTAGCCCTATTAAGGGCTCTTAATGACTCTCTTGTCTTCTGGTAGCTGGTATATATGGTGGTAAAAGCGATATTCTGAGCTTCTGGGGCCCTGCCTGCCTACATAGGATATGAGCTATATACTGTTCAGCGTAGTAGCCCTAATAAGGGCTCTTAATGACTCTCTTGTCTTCTGGTAGCTGGTATAGATGGTGGTAAAAGCGATATTCTGAGCTTCTGGGGCCCTGCCTGCCTACATAGGATATGAGCTATATACTGTTCAGCGTAGTAGCCCTAATAAGGGCTCTTAATGACTCTCTTGTCTTCTGGTAGCTGGTATAGATGGTGGTAAAAGCGATATTCTGAGCTTCTGGGGCCCTGCCTGCCTACATAGGATATGAGCTATATACTGTTCAGCGCAGTAGCCCTAATAAGGGCTCTTAATGACTCTCTTGTCTTCTGGTAGCTGGTATATATGGTGGTAAAAGCGATATTCTGAGCTTCTGGGGCCCTGCCTGCCTACATAGGATATGAGCTATATACTGTTCAGCGTAGTAGCCCTAATAAGGGCTCTTAATGACTCTCTTGTCTTCTGGTAGCTGGTATATATGGTGGTAAAAGCGATATTCTGAGCCCTGCCTGACTACATAGAATATGAGCTATATACTGTTCAGCATAGCTGCACTAATAAGGGATTAAGGACTCTCTTGTCTTCTGGTAGCTGGTATATATGGTGGTAAAAGCGATATTCTGAGCTTCTGGGGCCCTGCCTGCCTACATAGGATATGAGCTATATACTGTTCAGCGTAGTAGCCCTAATAAGGGCTCTTAATGACTCTCTTGTCTTCTGGTAGCTGGTATATATGGTGGTAAAAGCGATATTCTGAGCTTCTGGGGCCCTGCCTGCCTACATAGGATATGAGCTATATACTGTTCAGCGTAGTAGCCCTAATAAGGGCTCTTAATGACTCTCTTGTCTTCTGGTAGCTGGTATATATGGTGGTAAAAGCGATATTCTGAGCTTCTGGGGCCCTGCCTGCCTACATAGGATATGAGCTATATACTGTTCAGCGTAGTAGCCCTAATAAGGGCTCTTAATGACTCTCTTGTCTTCTGGTAGCTGGTATAGATGGTGGTAAAAGCGATATTCTGAGCTTCTGGGGCCCTGCCTGCCTACATAGGATATGAGCTATATACTGTTCAGCATAGTAGCCCTAATAAGGGCTCTTAAATCTTAATGACTCTCTTGTCTTCTGGTAGCTGGTATAGATGGTGGTAAAAGCGATATTCTGAGCTTCTGGGGCCCTGCCTGCCTACATAGGATATGAGCTATATACTGTTCAGCGCAGTAGCCCTAATAAGGGCTCTTAATGACTCTCTTGTCTTCTGGTAGCTGGTATATATGGTGGTAAAAGCGATATTCTGAGCTTCTGGGGCCCTGCCTGCCTACATAGGATATGAGCTATATACTGTTCAGCGTAGTAGCCCTAATAAGGGCTCTTAATGACTCTCTTGTCTTCTGGTAGCTGGTATATATGGTGGTAAAAGCGATATTCTGAGCTTCTGGGGCCCTGCCTGCCTACATAGGATATGAGCTATATACTGTTCAGCGTAGTAGCCCTAATAAGGGCTCTTAATGACTCTCTTGTCTTCTGGTAGCTGGTATATATGGTGGTAAAAGCGATATTCTGAGCTTCTGGGGCCCTGCCTGCCTACATAGGATATGAGCTATATACTGTTCAGCGTAGTAGCCCTAATAAGGGCTCTTAATGACTCTCTTGTCTTCTGGTAGCTGGTATATATGGTGGTAAAAGCGATATTCTGAGCTTCTGGGGCCCTGCCTGCCTACATAGGATATGAGCTATATACTGTTCAGCGTAGTAGCCCTAATAAGGGCTCTTAATGACTCTCTTGTCTTCTGGTAGCTGGTATAGATGGTGGTAAAAGCGATATTCTGAGCTTCTGGGGCCCTGCCTGACTACATAGGATATGAGCTATATACTGTTCAGCATAGTAGCCCTAATAAGGGCTCTTAAATCTTAATGACTCTCTTGTCTTCTGGTAGCTGGTATAGATGGTGGTAAAAGCGATATTCTGAGCTTCTGGGGCCCTGCCTGCCTACATAGGATATGAGCTATATACTGTTCAGCGCAGTAGCCCTAATAAGGGCTCTTAATGACTCTCTTGTCTTCTGGTAGCTGGTATATATGGTGGTAAAAGCGATATTCTGAGCTTCTGGGGCCCTGCCTGCCTACATAGGATATGAGCTATATACTGTTCAGCGTAGTAGCCCTAATAAGGGCTCTTAATGACTCTCTTGTCTTCTGGTAGCTGGTATATATGGTGGTAAAAGCGATATTCTGAGCTTCTGGGACCCTGCCTGACTACATAGGATATGAGCTATATACTGTTCAGCATAGCAGCCCTAATAAGGGCTCTTAATGACTCTCTTGTCTTCTGGTAGCTGGTATATATGGTGGTAAAAGTGATATTCTGAGCTTCTGGGGCCCTGCCTGCCTACATAGGATATGAGCTATATACTGTTCAGCGTAGTAGCCCTAATAAGGGCTCTTAATGACTCTCTTGTCTTCTGGTAGCTGGTATATATGGTGGTAAAAGCGAATATTCTGAGCTTCTGGGGCCCTGCCTGCCTACATAGGATATGAGCTATATACTGTTCAGCGTAGTAGCCCTAATAAGGGCTCTTAATGACTCTCTTGTCTTCTGGTAGCTGGTATATATGGTGGTAAAAGCGATATTCTGAGCTTCTGGGGCCCTGCCTGCCTACATAGGATATGAGCTATATACTGTTCAGCGTAGTAGCCCTAATAAGGGCTCTTAATGACTCTCTTGTCTTCTGGTAGCTGGTATATATGGTGGTAAATGCGAGATTCTGAGCTTCTAGGGCCCTGCCTGCCTACATATGAGCCATATACCGTTCAGCGTAGTAGCCCTAATTAGGGCTCTTAATGACTCTCTTGTCTTCTGGTAGCTGGTATAGATGGTGGTAAATGCGATATTCCGAGCTTCTGGGGCCCTGCCAGCGACAGCCTGTCTTTCCCTGCTGTGAGCGTCTGTCCCTCACTAAGTTCAAGCTGCTAATGCTGACGAAGAGGAAGTGCTGAGTTTTGTATATTCGAGGTCACATGGTTTTTCCAGCCAATGCGTGTAGACGCCGTTTTCGCGATGCCAGCGTCCTCCCAGGACCTGTCCCACCCCCCCTGCATGGTGATTGGTGTAAAAAACGCGCCAGGGAAGGTGGGAGGGGAAACTAATTGTGAGTGCGCCATCACCGCTGTACTCGATCAAAATCGAGTATGACGAACAGTGTAGTATTCGGCTCGGTAGAATACTACTCGCTCATCTCTAATCATCATTAATGAAAAGCCCAAACTATTCCCCAGCATCTAAAATTGATATATTTAATGTTTTTAGTCACTTACTTTTTATTCTTTCCCTCACTGGCCTGCAACTCTGTTCAGGACTCCAGGATACGGGCGCCGCCATCTTGGCTCAGTAGTATCACATACTGAGGAGAGGAGAGGGGTCAAATGTGCAGGAGAGCGGGTTTATAGCTGGGCTTTGCACAAACAGAGCAGAGCTGGGGTCAGGAAAAGGTCAGCAATCCCAGAATGCAGAGCGGCACAGTGAGAGGACACTTCCTGTTTGCAGGCAGCCTGCACGTCCATGAGGTGCCATCTTGGATGTTTAAAGTCTCAGAAAATTCAATAAATGCAGGTAGGATGATTTTTAATGTGAGCAATCTGTATGTACAGGGTGGGGGAAACATATAAGATAGGCTCTTATTTAGAGTGAAGGTCCGCTTTAACTAGTTTCTTCACAGGTTGGGGCCACCTGTCCAGGCTGCAGCTGCAAACCAATACATACTAAGCGCTACCCCACCACTCCCTTTTTCCTTTAAAATACTCCTTAATTGCCCTCTTATCACTCATCCCCAGCTTGTCCAGCATCAAAAAAAGTGTCATACGACATTTTACCTTGGCTATGAGAGCAATTATTCCTAGGCGCTTGACACCCATCAGATGCAGAGAGACCAAAGAACAATTTTTATAGTCTTGGTCTGGTTGGATTATCTACGGAGACTCGCATCTCCCATCCCAATGCACTTAAGTACAACTGCTACACACAACCCCTCACTAAGGGACAATCCAAGTAAGTTTGACTTTTGATTATGATTAGAATAATCGACAGGAACAGATCTCCACCTCACGCCCTCACTCTATCTAACTCCCTAACCTACACTCCTCTTCCCCCAACCACATTCTCTGTCATTTTTCTTCTTCCCATCTTCTTTCCCTCCTCACACCCACCCTTATTCCCCAGTCCCCTCACTATCTGGCATTTACTCTCACCCAGTAGAATACGTCTTCAGTGTCTGTAAATCAACATAAATTGCCCACCTCCTACTTTTGCAGATGATGAGTAATTTTAGATAGGAATGTGTATGGTTTTTGCAGTAGTCCGCGTTGATGGTCCTCTGTCCCTCCCCTGTCTCAGCGTTTGGACTCTCTGTCCCTTCCTCAGTACAATTCTACTGTACAGTACTTTGTAAAGGCTAATTTGATGATGTAACATCTTTCAGCTAATTATGTCTCATCAGCCTATTACCTGTTGCATTAGCAATGCCCCCCTTATTCCTTTCTGTACCCACCAACCCCCCTTTTTTACTTTGTCTTTTTCTTATAATTCATTAAATTATTTATATTGCTTATACTAAAAATATATCCTTACATCACTGGAAAAATAATGTACATAAACTATAAAAATGTGCCATCCCACAGGACAAAGACTTTTTCTAGCACTTTTTTGTGTGATATTGCTAACTTGCAATTTCAGTCTTGACACTCGTTTATCAAGCCATTTATGTAACCCTGTCATCCTAGATATTGACGCTTTGTCACTGTGCTCTCTGCATTTTTTACAAGTCTTTTTTTTTTTTTGGTGCCTGCCGCTCAGTGCCTTAACAACAGGTTTTCCTAGCTCCAATGCAGGACTCTTTTCTGGCTCTCAAAAACAGCCTATCATTGTCTTGGGCTATGTCTGTGTTAAATGCGGCTACGTGATTATTGTGGTCGCTGTCATTTTGTCTGAGCTGTTTGTGTCAAGCTGATTATCCTTTCCTATTCTGTCCAGCCAACACTAGGCACGTGCTACATGGGCACATTCTCTTGCTTTTTTGGAATCCTGTCTTTTTTTGTGTTCTTAGTTTGGCTTCATTTGCTTTGTTATATTTGCGTTTCATAGTAGTTCCCTAAAATTCATGTGTTTCTTTTTTGTTTTTGGGACAATTTGGATATCTATTTTTTAGTTTTGACTTAGGCCCTTATTCATCAAGCGATAGCGCCAGGTAGTGTCTGACGAGCGCCAGGTAGCGGCAGCTAACGGCGACTACCGACTCAAGTACGCCCGGCGGCGGTCACAATGACGCATTTATCAAGCTAAATGAGGCTAGCGCCGGCGAGAGCGACGGCTAGCGCGGCATTCATCATGAAGCCGGCTGGCCCGAACAGCGCCGCTGCAAATTCCTTCACAGCGACACGTATTACCTGGCGCTACCTGCCGCTCTCCCATACATTTCAATGGCAGACGCTGCAATGATTGTTTTTAGTGGTTTTTGTGGTTTTTTCTTTGGTCCAAAATTCAACACATGTTTATATTGATATGTTTTAATAATCTGGCTGGTTATTTTTATGTATTTGAAGTTTTTATTATTTTTCACAATGTAATGTTGTGAGTGACATGGGAATTGCATCTCCTCCACCCAAACTCATTGGCATCAAAATCGCTTGTTTTCCACACAAACGGGGCTTGTAAAGCTATTTTGTAGCCTGTCAGGTTGGGCGGTCACGTTCGCTCTTCGAAATTGTCAGCGCCCAAGCTATTCGGCAGCCCTGTCCTTGATGAATCTGTGTTGGTCAGTGTTTGTGCAGTCGCTGTTTTAATTCGCTATGTGGCGGCGCGAGCGTCGCTGTGCCTCGCTGCGCTGCGTTGTGCGGCGCTGTGCTGTTCATACATGTGCCCTTCTGCCATTTGCCAGGAATTCACTTCCAGCGACCCCAGTCGTTGTTAATGAATACACTGTAGTTGTGAGCGTGCCTGCCCACATATTGCAGGATTAACATTCAGTCGTACCAGCTCATAACAACCCGTTATGCATTCTCATGTGTGCCACATTTTCAGGTAGTTGTCTACTTTGATTGTGTGATGACTTTTTGAATGAATCAGATTTGTATATGTAAGGCCCACGGTGTATGCTTTAGAAGGACCTATGCATTACAGTATGTAGAATCCCCTGCTAAATCAAGCTAATAATTCGTGGCGCCTTTTCCCCTAGCTTGTTTTGCTGCGTCATTTTAATGTATTTCCGCCACTTAGCGTGTACATAGCTGATATTAGCTTGTCCCTGTTGCGCGCATGTTTGCTTTTGAATTTGGAAGCACAGTTGCTTGCGTCATATCCGGTTCCGGGATCCTCCTTTGCGTTTCAACGCCACCTTAAGGTAAAACTGTCTAGCGCTTATGCCAATAGCTTGTTTTGCTGCGTCATTTTAATGTATTTCCGCCACTTAGCTTGCACATAGCTGATATTAGCTTGGCCCTGTTGCGCGCATGTTTGTGTTTGAATTTTGAAGCACAGTTGCTAGCGTCATATCCGGTTCCGGGCTCCTCCTTTGCGTTTCAACGCCACCTTAAGGTAAAACTGTCTAGCGCTTATGCCACTAGCTTGTTTTCAAGCGTCATTTTAGTTTTTCCGCCACTTAGCTTGCACATAGCTGCGAATAGCTTGTTGCTGGTGCGCGGAGCGTTTTTTTTTTTGAAACTTTTTCCCAATGTCGCTTGGGTCATTTCCGGTTCCTGTTTCCTCCTTAGCGTTTCCAATATGATGCCCAGAAGGAGAGTCATGCGCCTCCCCAGCTCCTCCTCAGACTCAGACCCCACCACCCCTCCCCCACCTCCCCAACCTACCTCACCTTCCTCAAGCACCACCCCTCCCACCCCTTCCCCTCCTGGGCCTATTAAGGCCAAGCGCACCCGGGTGGATAGTAGAGTCAATGGCCAGGTGGTAAAAGTGAGTATTTTTTGGTTTGTCTTTTTAGCTGAAAAGTTTCAGAACACACAGGGGGGATTGGTTATGACAAATTTTGCTTTTAATAACACATTTGAGCAATCCCCGTGGGGCATCCCCATTGTGGATGTCCTGCTGGGATGCCCCCCCTGGAGGGCCCTAAATATTACCTCAGTCCCGTCCCATCTGTGCATGCGTTATCTGCGGATGCCTATTGCGCTTACCTCTAGCAGGGTGTACCCCTGCGCCAGACATATTGTAATTTTGGGTGCAGGCGCACTCCCTGTTAGAGTCAAACGCCACATGCCTACTTTGCCGTGCAGACCCAGCTGAGCTGGTATGCACGTCCCAACGGCCTTGTATGCGCATGCCACAGCGGCGCAGAGCCCTGTGTTTTGCTGGGGGAGTGACGTGGGAGTGGCCTCAGTGGTGTATTTGTGGCCTTCCAAGGGGGTTGCAGACAGCGGACCACCCACAATTGGTGTGGCCCACCAAAGTGCACACAAACCCAGAATAGTCATAATCCTGGGTGTGGGTCCACTTTGATGTTGTCTATGTATAACTGTTTATGACTGTTTTCTGATGTCATGTATTTATGTTATTTTGTTTGTTGTTTTTTCATAGGACTTCTGCCTCGCCGAATATGACTATGCCCGTGGAGGCAAAAAACGCATAGCCATGGAGGTGAAGGCCACAGTGTCCCGGCGCTTCCAGACCGAGTTCACCATCCGCTCAATACAACAAAAGTGGTCCGATTTCAAGCGCCGGGACCCTGAAGGCGTGTACCGCCTATATGATGCCTACGCATCAGGTAAGTTAAAGCTTATGTTATGTTTTGCCTTTGTGCAGAATCATCTGCTAAGCTCTGTCCATTTGTGCTCTTTAGATTAATTCTTTTCTTTCACCCCCTCCACACAGATAAGCGTCCTCCCCTGGGGAAACGTGGGAAGGGATTCCTCCCCCGAACCAGGCAGGCAGACTCGGGGGAGTCATCGGGGGAGGGTCCCTCCCGCGGGTCCTATTTAGAGGACCCAGGGGAGGAAGGGGATGACGCCCCAGAGGAGTGTGCTGCTGGGGGGCTGGCTGGATCAAGCCTCAGCTCCTCACACTCTGAGTGTGAGGAATCTCACCAGGCAAGGGGCCACTCTCAAGCAGGGAGTGAGAGGGAGGAGGGTGGCCCTTTGCCTGGTGGATCTTCCGACCAGAGTGTGAGGAGCCGAGGCTCCCCGCCTCCTCCTCAGAGCCCTCCCTGGGCTTCAAGTGGCGCTTCATCCCCTGGTGAGTGTACATTTTTAAATTGTTAGTCTGTGACAGGTTTCATCTTGCAATGTGTCCTTAGCCCTTGCCATTCCTCTCTAATTTGCAGGGCATCATATAGGCGGCACCTCCATGGCATTTTGGCGTAGGATTCTCCACGGGCATAGTCATGGTAAGTGTTTTTGGTTACCCATCACATTCCCAATGTTATTACATTCATTCAAGTGTACCCAAAAACATTGATGGTGCTCGGTTTCTGGAAGCTTCCAGGACCAATCACATCCCTCACCCAGGGCCCCCCCCACCCAAAAAAAACCACAAAACTCCTTACCTCTTTGGGGGTTGGCAAAGCCACCGTCCAAGCCTCCTGTGTGACACTGTAGATGTGTGTGCGCCTGCGCTCTTTTTCAAAATGGCCTGCGCGTCCGCACACACTCGAGGAGTGATGTGTGGAAGGCAGCGGGCGCGGAGTAAGTTGGCTCATGCAAATTGTGTGGCTCGGCCAAAGTGGACCCAAACCAAGATTAGCAGCAATCCTGTGTATAGGCCCACTTGTAACAGACACATGTTTCCTGGTCCATTGTCACAGCTGGTTTGATAAGGTACCCTAACCTCACAAACCCCACTACAGTGCTAGCCAACTGTCAACCACCCCTATGTTTCTGCCAACACCATGATGGGTGTTCGCATTTCTTTTCTTGGGTTAAGTTGTTCCCGCTCCAACATGTGGGCCACTATTAACATTAGCCAAACAACTGCAAAAGATTCCTTTAAATAGCACTGTCTATGTTATTTGCACATTCTCTTTAGGGATACATGTGTGAAGCCTTACAAATTGACATTAACTCATGGTCCAGGAAATATGCTAATTTAGGTCAACCTGTATGTAACCATGCAAGCCTTTGCATTTTCAGACTCAATAACCAGATGGATGTCAAATAGTCATGTGTCATTTGCCCACTAATTGTGTTTTTGTCTTTTGCTTTATGTTGACAGATGTTGCGACGCAGACGGAGCCAGAGACCCTCCTCCCCACCCCAGCTCCAGGGACGGCCAGCAGCATGGGCCCCCGCCACAGCTGCGATGGTGAGTACATCCCACTTCATATGCCTAAAGACTTGTGAAACCTATGTCTTCTAGTCACATCAGCAGCCAATTTAAATTTACCTATGTGTTAATTTCACACACATCTCTATTCAATTGGGTTGATTCAAAGAAACATGTAACAGCTTGGATTTGGGTCACGATCATCCTATTTTTCACGTCCGCTCGTGCGTTCGTATGAACTTGCGAGTGATTCAATAAGCAAATACGTTTCTATCCTAAAATATACGTCCGTTCGTATGGCAGTTCGGGAATCAGACCTATGTCAGTTTCCATCCTGAATTTTCCGTTTCATTTCTCAGGTTGCAACATTGGTTTTGCCCTTTTTCCTTTTTTGTCTGGACGTAAATCCTTCTGATCTTGCGGCTCCGCAATACAAACTTACCTCATTAAAGTGCATTCTAAATATTTGGTCTTTTAATTTTCGTTATTTCATTCATTTTGTAGTAACCAACCATTAATGAATGCATTTGCATAAGTAAATCTTACTTTGTTTAATTTTTAGTTAACTTGCATTTTTTACTTGTGGATTTAATTTTAATATTTTGGCTTCAAATGGTACAACTTTAACTTTTTTGTGTGGTTACCCACACCCTCTACATACAGATTGCTCACAAATATTAAAAAACACCCAGCAACTTCTGCATGTTATGAGCCTAGAAACAGCCAAGATGGCGGCTCAGGTATTATCGGGCAGCCTGCAAACAGAAAGGGCCTTGTGACTGTGTTGCTCTGGATTCTTTGATTTCTGACCTTTCCATGCCCCCAGCTCTGCTGTGTCTGTGCAAAATACAGCAGTAACCCACATCCAGCACTTTATCCCGCTCTCCTCTCCTCAGTAAGTATGATGCATCTGACCAAAGATGTGCTTAAATAATTAAACAAAGCAAAGGTAAACAACTACACCAATAAATGCAATCTAAAAATATTATTCTAGTACCTCAATTTTAAAATAAATAACAAAGGACATAAGTTTCTTTAATTAACGCAAATATATTGCAAAATAAAGGTTTACATGCAAAGGACTAATTAAGGTCCACATTAAAATGCTTTTATAAGGCATACATGAATCAGGTATGCATTGCCATACAATTTATGGCCTCGGCCATGCTGATACATGCAGTTCATTGGAGCTCAAGACGCGCAGACTCCTCCACATAGCCAAAAAACCTGTTCACGAACAGCAATCCGGCTGCTAAAAGGTGTCGGCTGTGGCTTTCTTTTAAAACGCGTTTAGAGGTTTCTCTGAATCACACCTAAACACATCCAATTAACCTAAGTTTTACGTTTTGATCGTAAGTTTTAGGATTTGATCCTAAGTTTTACGTTTTGATCCTAAAATTTACGAACGAACTGCCGCTGATCGTAAGAGCATATACGCATACGTACGTAGGCTCGTGCGAGTCGGGAATGGCCAAAAAAACAGGAAAAAATGACTAACACCCACCCAAACTTACGATTCTCGATACGAAATCAATTAACTTTTGCTCTTTGAATCGAGGGGATTGTGTTTGCACAATAATCCAACATGCCTGTTTGCATGCTTGATTGTTGGCTCACATCCTTCATTAGGCCCCATAGAGACTATTTTTGCGTTAGACACAACCAAATGGGCCCGATTAGGTCTGGACCTGTAACATTATAGGGTAAACTCGTGGACTCGTTCGGACTTAGGCCCTGATGTTTGGCTGTTACTAAACACAAAAATGGACACACAGGGAATTAGACCTTCTTTGCTTCCCAAGAGTTAAACTGGAACAACAACCAGGATTTTGACTTTCCTGGGTGTTGTTCCACTACGGTGGGGCACCCCTGATCGGCACCGCTGTGTGACAACCCCCTGAACTCACTTTGACTCCAACAAACGTACAAGCCATTGCAAATTGCCTCCTCCTCCGCCTCCCCCGCGCCCCTTTTTACGGGGGCGTGCCTGCGCCGGCAATTCACAGACGGCCGGCGCAGGCACGCACACGTCTAGAGGGGCACCAGGGAGGGCCCAGCGGCACTGCCACACAGAAACTGAGGTAGGTATGTTGGGGTTTGGGGGGGGTTTCACACCCAGGGACATCCCGATCTTGGATGTCCCGCGGGGAGGGAGGTGATGGGGCAGGGAATCTGATAGATTCCCGGGCCGATCACCCGTGGGTGTTGGTACACTTTAAGCTAAAATGTATGCTTGGGATGTGTTGTTCACATTCCTGCCAGTCAATAGTACTCATATAATGTTAACCAATAAGCACACAGTGGTCAACAATGTTAATGTGAGTGTCACCTAATTGGACACACTGACATTACATTGCTACATCTGTGTCTGTTGAGGTCACTGCCAAATTATTAATAAATTGTTGTTTCTACATTTCTACAGCTTGTGAAAACCAGCATCGCAGACTGTGGCGGGAGATCCGGCTCCTGAAGCTGATGCTGCTGGCCAGGAAGAGGCGCCGACGGCGTCGTTAGGGTGGGGGGAAGGCTGGGCTCTTGATGGCCGTTGTTGGCCAAGGTTGGCCGTGTTGGCCATGGTTTTGAATAAAAATTTTTTGATTCACATCATTACAGTGTGTTGCATTGCAAAGCATAGTTTAACTGTCTCCCAAACCATTTGTGGGTAATTGTAGCCATACCTTTGGAGCCATTTCAGGTGTTAACCATAGTAAGCTATGGTCTCCAATGTGTGGGCTAAATTGACCAATACATTGACATATGTAGATCCAGATACTCATCCCTGACTGTGTTATTAGCGAGGTCTTAGGAAACACACAATTTAGAGGTGGGTGAAGCAAATATATTTACATAACCAAAAAGATACAAAATTAATATTCTTGGCTGGGTGGCCGGGGAGGTTGGGAGTCATTGCTAGGGGCGGTGTTGGGGGACAACAGTGCAGTAAAAAATATAGACTGCTGTTGTATGAGCTGTTGTAGCAACAACAAAGTTTGGTCCTGCCGCTGGAGACATTCTGCCTGGCGCTGTATTGCTTCTTCCTGGCGCTGTACAGATTGCTCAATTACATTTGCCAGCCGACCAAGTTCCTGGTTCTGTAGTTGGTTTTGGCGTAACTGGTCCATCTGGCGCTGCAGGGCCTCATTTTGTTGCTGACACATCAGCACCTGATTTTCCAACGCCGCAATGCGCTCATTAGTTCCATCACGCGGCTGTTGGCGACTGTAGTCCTCCAGCATCCGGACCCCTAGCTCGTAGAAATCGGCACTGGTTGGTGCCACACCTCCTCTTGCTGTGGTTTGAGGCTAAACAAATAGTAAACCACATTTTAGTCAAACAGAACCAATGCAGTTATGCCCCTCAAAATAATTCCCATAAACAGTCACTATACAACTTACCCTTGTCTGAGCCTCGGAAGCTTGGCCACATGGGACTTGGGAAGAGGTCCCAGCTTGGGGTTCTGGTTCCGCCTCCTGCCAAAACAACAATGAAAGGAAATGTGACATGTTGCTTCTTCCACTACCCACGAAGATGCCAATGTGGTTCTAGGTCGTCTACATCAGCCATGTTACCTGCGTGTCCTCCGGCACAGGTAGGCTCGAGGTTTCGCTGCCAGAGAGTGGCAATTCAACATCCGAGATGTCCGGCAAGTTGGCATATGCTAAACAGGAAAATCAGGTTAGTAGGTCTGTGGGCCAAACTCTAATGTAACCTGGTTAGGCTATCGAGGCCATACCTCTAAAAAGTTCCAAAATACACACTAGACCAAAGGTCTCTGTTAAACTCAGATTGTTAACATGTATGTTACAGGACTAAGACGCACTAATTTCTGCTAATCACATCAGAAACATTGCTTAAATTAAACATACCCGCAATCTCCCAGATGTCTGTAGTGGGGTCCTCACTCGAGCTTGGACCTTGAAAATACATGTGGACACACAAGTTGCCAGAAGCAAGTGCCACAAAAGTAGAGCCAAAATACAGACTAGAGCAAGGCAAAACCACTTACCCTCATCTCTGGCAGCCGGAACTTGAGGGGCCCTTTCTGGACAGCCACTTCCGATATTCGGGTCAACTAAAAAAAAAAAGGAATGTCTCTAAATAATCAGCAAACTACTACGGGGAATGTTTGGCTAAAAAGATGTCCGCAAAAATACATTGCTATCACTCAAATAACTAATAGACTGACCCTGGGGAGGCAACCAGCACTCCCAAGAGGCATCTTCAAGTTTACCAAGCAAACATGTAGCTTAGTAGACTAACCAAAATGAACCAGTGTAACATAAACAGCATAAAGGATACATTATGTATTGCTCTACACACCAACAGGGTCCAGTTGACCGGCAACATCGGAAGTGGGGTCCAAAGATGAACCAGTCACTTGGCCTACAAAGAAAAAAGAGGAATGAGACACATGCACTTGAGTAAAAGTGGATCAAGCAAGGTGAACACATGCACTTACCGACATCCAAAGAGTAGGTGGGATCCGGAGGAGATGCTAGGGCCAAGGGCATGGGAGCTAGGCAAAAATAAACCCAACATTGAGCCATAGTTAATGTGCGTGCCAAAATACAACATGCATTAAGGTGTGTGAGCAGCTCTTTCACTAATATTCACTAATCAAGGCCAGTGTGGCTCCCACATTGATATGCCGATATATGGCTACACATCTCTGGCGTCCTACATATCTACACATGTTAGGGCCTTGTTAGTTAGTTGCTGTGAGTGTTACAGTGGGCGTGCAATTAGGGCGCAGGCACATATTATTAATACTCAACAGGGCAAAACTTGATTGTTTGAGCTGCTCCCACACCCATTTGTTAACAAAACAACCAGCAACCAAATTAGGGGTAAATACCTTCAATGGCAGACTGGGGTAGCCTTGAGGTTGCTGGAAGGGCAGGAGCTTGGGTGTCCTGAGGCACATCCCGGACAGCAGCATGTGCACCTATGCATAAAGCAACAGACAGAAAAGTTACAAATGTTTGAGCTCTAATGTAATACTTCACAGGTCCTACTGTTAGTTGGCCAGAATGTAAAAATGCAAATCACATACATTAACATTAGGTTATTATAAAAGCCAGAAAATATGTACCTTCAGTCCAACCGGTGGTGTCATCCCCAGGATCCACACCCTGCAGCCGAGCCAGTGGGATTTTGGCCTTCAGCATCTCCTCATACGGCCTGTAGGTACTCTTTGGAGCCTGGATGAACCCACTGTCCACATCAAGATCGTGATTCATCTTTTTCATAAGGGCCCCTCGCAAAGTGTAGAAGCGTTTCCTGCAGGATGGGCCACTACGTGGGTGTTGAGCTGTGCTACTAAGCTCCACACCAATGGCATCCCACAGTTTGCTTCTTTCTTGTTTGCCTATGGACTTGCTTTGGGAGCCAAATATCAGCTCCCATTTAGCAAGTGTAAGGCGCACAAGATGATTATTCTCAGCCAAATTAAATTCAGGCTCCCTCTTGGCACCTGGGCGCTTAGCCTGGGGTGCTGCCCCACCTTCAGGCTGTGCCCTTTTCCGTAAGGGAGGTCTGCGCACAGCACCCACCAAACTCCTACTCGGGCCTGCTGTGGCCGGCAGATGTCCTGAATTTGGCTCCATCCTGTAGCTGCACACACACACAAATACACACCCAACAAGCACGCATGCAGACTACAGAATGGCATCGCAATCTCTTAGGCTTGGCCAGGTTTTATGTGCTCTAACAGCCAATCCAAAAGCAGCCCACTTAATTGATTCACACATACAGCCCAGTTCCTTCTAGGCACACCTCCACTGCACTGACAGAAGCATGTGTGTTAGCCAATTAACTCATTACAGACCTCATTAAACAAACAACACACACCCAAATCCAACAATGGACTGATGTATCTCAAACCCTTGTGACATGTGGTTAGCCTAACGGCTATTTAAAAAAACAGCAGCTTCCCTTTCATTGGTCCACCCCTGATTTTTGGCCCATGTCCGTTAATGCACGCAAGTTACGGCTCAAGTACGCTAGTAGCGCTACTAGCGTGCGCGTGCGCACTCTGTTTTACGCACACCTGGGTCGGCTAATTGGCGCCCGGAAATAGCAGAGCGACACAAAAGGCGGCAAAGCGGACCTGTCACTTTAGAAAATGAAGTATAAAAGGAAGGAATGTTCTAGCTTCTGCTATTCTTACACTGTGGCAAAGGCTGTGGTGTGGTGCTGTGCTCGCTTCCCTTAGCTCATTTGAGCCTCTGTCTGGTTTCTGTCCTCACTCTCTGTGGCTTGTTGGGTGATTTCTGACATCAGTGCTGTTTCTTTAGGAGCTTGGTTTTGGTGGCATCTGCAAATATTGTGTAGCATACAGCAAGTGAGGCTTGATTTTGGGGCCTTTTGTGGGCTGTGCAGCAACTCCCCTCTTGGTTGTGCCTAACTTAGAAAGCTGGTTTTCAGCAGGCTGGTGGTTTGGACCACTATAGTTCTCGTTTTGTGGTGAGCTGCATTGTAGCGGGTGTGTGTGGAGTGTGATTGTTTGTGTGTGTGTTGTGTGTTAGTGGTTTTTTTTGTTTATTTTTGTTTTTGTATATATCTTTAGTGTGTGTGATGGATAAGAGGGTGATGTATGGTGTCTGGGTGGATGGATGTATGTGTATGCTGAAAGAGCAGGAGGAAAGGGAGCGGGGTGTTGTGAGGCTTAGGGCACCCCGCTCCTTTGCAATCCGCCTTTCAGTATGGGACTTAAGTGACGAGCAGATCAGGAGCCGCTTCCGTCTGAATCGTGCTGCACTACAGTCCCTATATGATCAGATTAAGACCAAAATCGAGCCATCCACCAAACGCACTCATTCCATTCCAGGCATAGTACGCCTGTGTGCCACTCTGAATATTTTGGCACGAGGGACCTTCCAGGCAACCTCAGCCCTCCTCAGCGGGATAAGCCAGGCTACTATGAGCCGCATACTAATCCAGGTAGTTCTGGCAATTTGTGATTTAATCCCAATTTACATCAGGTTTCCTGAGGATGAGGAAGAGGTTGCCAAAATAAAACATGCTTTCTATCTGATGGGAGGGATCCCGAATGTGCTAGGGTGCGTTGATGGTACACATATCCCTTTCCGCCCTCCCCGTGCACAGGAGCTGTCCTACAGAAACCGGAAACAATTCCATTCAATTAATGTGATGGTGGTCTGTGACCCAGACATGAGGCTGCGGGCGGTGAGATCGGGGTTCCCCGGCTCATGCCACGATTCTTACGTCTTGCAGCGGACAGTCCTGTGCCGGAAGTTTGATAACAACGAAATGCCAGCTGGCTGGCTACTGGGTAATAAATTAACCATGTCAATGTATTTTGCAAATATGTGGCCTAGTAAGCCAATTTTAACCAAACTACCACCAAAAAACATGTACTAGTACTAATTGCTGTCTCTCTCCTTGTGTTTTTTCTACAGCGGACAAGGGATATGGGCAGAGAACGTGGGTCATGACTCCGGTCAGGAACCCACGGACCTCTGCCCATGAACGCTACAATGCAGCGCATCGCAAGACCAGAAGCATTGTGGAAAGAACCATCGGCCTGCTGAAAGCACGCTTTCTCTGTTTGGCACGGCCAGGAGGAGAGATGCTCTACAGCCCACAGAAGGTCTCCAAGATCATCCTTGCCTGCTGTGTGCTACACAACATTTGCATTTGTCACCGAATTCAAGCCCCCGAGGAGACAGCACTGGTGCCAGAAATCCCCAACCTGCCCGCAGAAAGAAGTGAGGACACCCAGACTGGCGATGAGCTAAGGGAAAGGATGATCACTTCTTTTTTTGCGGTAAGCTAACTACCCTTCACTCTAATGCAAGTACTGCACTACTGGGTAAATGTATTTGACCTCCCATCAAAATGAGCAAAAAAACACACTAAGGGGGGTGTAAGATGACCAAAACCACTCTAAAGGGGGTGTAAGATGACCCAAACCACTCTAAGGGGGGTGTAAGATGACCCAAACCATTGTAAGGGGGGTGTAAGATGACCAAAACCACTCTAAGGGGGGGTGTAAGATGACCCAAACCATTGTAAGGGGGGTGTCAGATGACCCAAACCACTCTAAGGGGGGTGTAAGATGACCCAAACCATTGTAAGGGGGGTGTAAGATGACCAAAACCACTCTAAGGGGGGTGTAAGATGACCCAAACCATTGTAAGGGGGGTGTAAGATGACCAAAACCACTCTAAGGGGGGTGTAAGATGACCCAAACCACTCTAAGGGGGGTGTAAGATGACCCAAACCACTCTAAGGGGGGTGTTAAGATGACCCAAACCACTCTAAGGGGGGTGTAAGATGACCCAAACCACTCAAAGGGGGGGTGTAAGACGCCAATGTTGGTTATCAAGTAATGCATTTTTGTATTTGCTACAACTATACTACTTTAAAGATCTATACTAACTGCACTTTTCTTATTTTTTCAGGCACAAACACGGGCACCGTGATCAATATTTAGGACTTTCCCAACTTTATTTTACTTTACTTTGCTTTTTCCTTTCTGTTTGAATTTTACTTTACCATTTCTCTTGTGTTCATTTTTAATTTTATGTAGATTTGAATAAAAAATCTACTATATATAGATACATGTGGCTATGTGTTTAATTCTGGTGAACGTTTCCTTGGCATTCTACTTCCTATTGTAATTTTATTTTTCTGGCTGATTTATGTTTTTATTTCCCTTTTCCATTTTCCTTTTATTTCTCTGTTCTGTTTTTTATTTCTTTTTCTATTTTCTTTTCTCATTTCTGTTTTTCTTTTCTTTTTCTATTTTCCTTTCTCATTTCTGTTTTTCTTTTTTCTATTTTCCTTTCTCATTTCTGTTTTTCTTTTCTTTTTCTATTTTCCTTTCTCATTTCTGTTTTTATTTTCTTTTTCTCTTTTCCTTTCTGATTTCTGTTTTTCTTTTATTTTTCTCTTTTCCTTTCTGATTTCTGTTTTTCTTTTCTTTTTCTATTTTCCTTTCTCATTTCTGTTTTTCTTTTTACTATTTTCCTTTCTCATTTCTGTTTTTCTTTTTTCTATTTTCCTTTCTCATTTCTGTTTTTCTTTTCTTTTTCTATTTTCCTTTCTCATTTCTGTTTTTCTTTTTTCTATTTTCCTTTCTCATTTCTGTTTTTCTTTTCTTTTTCTATTTTGCTTTCTCATTTCTGTTTTTCTTTTTTCTATTTTCCTTTCTCATTTCTGTTTTTATTTTCTTTTTCTATTTTCCATTTTTCTCTGTTCTGTTTTTATTTTCATTTTCTTTCTCATTGGTGGTTTAATTGTATTTCCTTTTTATTTAACAAATAAAAAAAAAAAAAAAATTGTGGCTATGTGTTTAATTATGTTTTATTTTGCATTTATATTCTAATATCTGGTTGAATTTAATTTCCTTTTCAACACAAAATAAAAACTCTTTAAATTTTTAACAAATGTGGCAATGTGTTTTATTCAGAAGGTACTGGATGGCCAGGACACAGCAAAGCTAACAGGCGCTGTGTAGAATAGCGTGGTCACACTGACTGACAGCGCCTACAAAGCTGAGGGCCAACATCATATTCAGCAATGTAGGCGTTGTTCGCAACAACGCCAGGTAGCGACTGAGGAGGCCTGCTATAGCGAATCGCTACCGCCCGCGGCTGACGCTAGCGGCGCTCATAGCGCCATACTTCAGTCGCTCATCTGTCGCTACCTGGCGCTATTGATGAATCGGCCTCCCCGGCTAGTTTGTTCACTTGTTCCCTGTTGCCTTTTCCTTTGCGGTTAAATGTTTTTTCATGACTTGTAAAGGCTGTTGGTATGGGTGAGGGTTTTTGTCTTGGTTCCGGTGCTGTATTATTTAGCCACTGACCTTGTGGGTTTTGAGTCTTGTGGTGTGCATTATTGAATCAATGTATGTGTTGTGGCTAGGCTTTTTTTGTCTTTGTTTCAGTTTGTTCGGTTGTGTCAATGTATTTGCTGTCAATGTCTGCTATCCTTAGACATTTGCCAGATTATGTATTTTGCCTGTTCATCTTATGTCTTTTTTTTTTTTTTACCTTCCTATAGACTATGCTTCAGCATAAGTATGATTATGCCCAACCCCAGGTCCGGGAAGGGGGTGATTGTGATTGATCTCCAGGAGATGGTCGACCGGTGCTTCAGGGTCAAGCTGAAGCCAAAATCCAGACAGAGATGATCGGACCTGAAGCGCTGGGCTCCAGAGGATGTCTACCAGCTTTATGATGCCTACTTCTCCAGTAAGTAAATTAACCTTGTACACCTATTGAAAATCATCAACCCTAAAACCCTTTTGGTAATGTCATTTTTATCCACAGATAAGTGTCCCTGCTCAGCAACTATGGGAAAGAACTATGGGAAAGAAGTCCTCTCCCACTCATCAAGCAGTGACAATGACAGAGGGGGGCACTCTGTCTAGGCAGAAGTGAAGGTCCCGGGATCAGATATGGACAAGGTAGTGGATGACCCTGAAGAGTCGGCCGGGGTAGAGGAGGTGGTGGAGACTTTGTCCAATGAGGTTGTGGAGGAGTCTGATTATGAGGTTGGCCAGTCTCAGATGAGGAGTCTGGAGGAGGAGGCGGTATTATTTGCCGGAGCCAACACAAGGGGAATGTTGCCCCACAACCATGCATCCTCAACTATCTACTGTGCTGAACTGTCTATTTGCTTCTTTGCCACACCTAAGGAACCTTTTTTAACTTCCCTTGACACAGATGCTGCTGGGGAATCTGCACCAGGGCTGCTGCCGCCTTTGCCCCACCAGTATCACCTATTGTTGATGGTAAGTAATTTTGTTACAGATTGACATCTGTAGCTAAATTTAGTATGTTGTACCTAATAGGTCATCTCCTAGATGCCAGCCAAATCTGTATTGTCATCAACTCTGTTTGTTTGACTTGTTTGGGAGGGGCTCGTCGGTGTGGAGGCGCCACCACTGTGTGTTCAGGGGTTTATTTAAGACAAAGCCCTTGGCCATTGAAATACATGCCTGTCCACCGTTTGCGGGTGGTACCACACAGGGCTACATTATCCACATGTCCCTGCATGCACACCCTCACCGAGTGTGTGTGTCTCTGTTTGTTAACATTTGTGTCAATGTTTCTTGCATGTTATCTGTAGACATATCAGATTCGCCCCTTTGGCTCATTTATGTGGGCCACACATACTCCCAAATCTGTGTTGGGGTTATTGGCTGATCTACACTTGCTCTGCACTTGTGGATGATTTACTGCATTTTTCGCTCTATAAGATGCACCTGCATATAAGACGCACCCAGGATTTAGAGAAAAAATTGAAAAAAAATGTCTGAAGTGGTGTGCTAAAATACCCCTTCCCAATCACCCTATTATAGACAGTATGCAGAATTCCCCCAATCACGCCATTACAGACCCCACATTACAAGCAGTGAGCGGTATCACACATTACAGGCAGCGAGGGGCATCCCAATTACAGGCAGTGTGCAGGTATCCCAATTACAGGCAGACATCCCAATTACAGGCAGTGTGCGAACATCCCAATTACAGGCAGTGTGCGAACATCCCAATTACAGGCAGTGTGTGGAATTCCCAATTACAGGCAGTGTGTGGGCATCCCTATGGCAAGCAGTGTGTGGGCATCCCAAATGCAGACAGTGTGCAGGCGTCCCAAATGCAGGCAGTGTGCAGGCATCTCAAATACAGGCAGTGTGGGGGCATCCTAAATACAGACAGTGTGTGGGCATCCCTATTGTGGGCAGTGTGCAGGAATCCCTATTGCTGGTATTCCTATTGCAGGCAGTGTGCAGGCATCCCTATTGCAGGCAGTGTGCGGGCAGCCCTATTGCTGGTATCCCTATTGCAGGCAGTGTGCAGGCATTCCAGTTACAGGCAGTGTGCTGGCATCCCAAATGCAGGCAGTGTGCAATATTCCCCCCCAACAAAACATTTTCCCCAGCAGCCGTTTCTCACACACACTCTCACATACACACTCTCCTTATCAGGCCACTCTCCTTGCCTTCGCAATCACCATCGCTGCCACTGTCTGGCCCTCGCTACCTGCCGCCTCACGCTCCTACCGATTATAACTTCTTGGTGGGCGTGGCCAGGGTTGTGCTAAATCCTGAACAAGCAAGTGTAGCCTCTGTGTGAATTGTTTAGCTAAAAATCTTGTGTTGGTTCTTGTCAGCTGTTGCTGACCTTCTGTTTATTTTACAGAATGCATTTAAGAGCATCATTGCATCTGGGCATATGTGTTGGAGTCACGGCCAATGCTGCTGGACATGTGGGAGTAAATACTGGCTGAAGGGGAAAAATAGTTGTATGGCCCCCCCCAAGGTTTTGTTATTGGGCCTGTTGGCGTGTCTGCCATTTTAGAATTAAAATTGTATATTTTGGTACAAGTGTGTGCGTGCGTGCGCTCGTGTGTGTGTGTGTGTGTCTGCTTTCATGGGTCCGTGTGTTATGTTTCGTTTAATGTATTTTATCATTAAGATCAGAGCAAACCTTTAGATTTCCATTAGCAAGCCACACAATATGTCTGTAGGTAGTCACAGACCACAATCCCAAAAAGCAAACAACCAAGGCCCACAAACAAAATGCCATGAATCAGGGAGGGATACAGAAGCTGCATCATCATTGGGTGGGTTCGGCAGGGGTGGGTCAGGTGGAGCTAGATTTGGTTGTGGCGGTGTTGCTGGATTGCCATTGGGAGCAGCAGAGGTGTTGAAATCAAGAGGGCCAGCTCTAAACAGGGCTTGGAAAAATATTTTGCTGCTGTACTTGTTGATTTAGTACCTGTACCAACTGATTAATATCTCTCCTGGTCTCCTGGATGTTGCTCCCGGGCCTGTGCCGCCTGCTGTTCCTGCTCTGCTTGTGTTGGTAGCTGATTTAATGTCTATAATTTGTCCCTCCATAACCTCCACTCTTTCCACCAGTTGTTAATGGGGTTGTTTCCAAGTGTAGGCCGCCAGAATCTGTGCCTCCAGTTCATAAACCTGGGTGCTACTGGGGAGCTATTTCGGGTCCTGATCAACCAATGGAGCCTGGAAATGAGAGAATAAAAAAAATTACTCAACTGTGGTTGCTTGTAGTTTATTGACCCCCCTGAGCTAACCCAGAGGATTGTTTAGTGTGTGTGTGTGAGTGGAGGAAGGTATTGGGGAGCTGCTGGTAAACCAGGTAATTGTAAGGGTGTGTGCCAGCTCCGGATGCGCTTTCCCCCATAAACAACAGCTAGGCAGCACGGAAGAGAGAGCTCACCTCCACATGTGACTTTGCTGAGAACAATAGCCCGGCCAGCCTCCGTGTTTCAATAAAACGTCCAGTTTAATGAAGGTTGATTAAAATGCTCCTTGTGACAACATCAATGCAAGACAGGCAATGTAAAAGCTGTGGCGGCTAAACCAGGTAATTTGCAATTTTTAGGTTTGGCCAAAGCAGGGCAAACATATAGCCATCACAAGTACATGGCATTGTGCTTCTGACCCAACATTGGAGTGGAGGTGTAAGTGGGTTAGACAATGAGGTCCCTGACAGTTGGTCATAAGTGTGTTGTGCAAACATGGGTCTTGCATACTGCACTTACCAATGTGGATCCGGAGGCCTGGGTAGGAGGGATACCCAAATTCGCTGACGGGGCCATTCCAGCTGGGCTGCCAGGCAACAGAGAATAAGAAATAAAACATACAACTAAACCTATGTTTATGAAAGTGAAGAACAAAGCTACCACAACACAAATAGAACACACAGCATTGGGGTGCTGCAGCAAAACAAAGCGGGCTGGTGACTGGAGCACCTCAAGATAATGGTCACATGATAATTGTATCAGCTGCTGCCATGGTGCTGGCTGCTGCTGCTGGGGTGGTTGATACTGGGCATCAGATGAGGCCAGGAACTCATACAAAGCTGGAGTATGCACAACCAAGGGCAATTAAAATGTGTGCAACTTTGGAGGACACAAGGAAAGAGTAATCAAACACATGTCAAAGCTTTAATGTATCATAAATTCCACGCAAGCACTGGTGAACTGTTTTCATAGTGTGTTCCATGGGCAAAAGATGCCAGGTCCATGCCATTGTTCCCAAGCCTATAAATACATATGAGCCCTACTGGTGAATTGACATATCTGCAAACTCCTTCCTGAATGTCAAAGACAAGATCTAGGAGCACATGGGAAAACAAGAAGAAATAACATGAGAGAGTGTGAGAATTTATGCAAAAGCCCCTAAGGCCTGATCACCAAACACATTATAAATATATTCACATGTGTACACTTGCAGACAGTGTCAGCTTGGCTGGAGGCTTCCACGTGGGAGGAAATCTGGTGGCTAGGGCCAGGTTGTGATTCCTGGGGCTTGAACCCATCAGAGCCAGACTCATTATCCACAGCTAGCAAGGAAACAAAGACTTAAACAAGAAATAAACGCTTTGAACACACACATGCTAACCAAAATGGGAAATTGAGTGTAGCAAAAGGACACACTTGCCTTTACCCAATTCTGTGGTGTCATCCCGCACATCCACCCCCTGCAGGGATATGCAGGAATATGAGACCTCAACATCCGCTCATATTCACAATACTCATTGAGTGGCCCTTCCATTTCCCCATGCTCTATTAGCAGGTCAGCCTTCATTTTCTTCATGAGGACCCTGTGCAAGGCATAATAGCTTTTCTTTGTGGATTTTTGCTACGCTGATGTGAAGTGGTGCAATTATGGGTCTCAGCAATCCAGTCCCAGATTTTGGTAAATTCTGCCTTGCTCAAACCCCAACTCCCCGGCAGCTTACTGGGACCCTCAGTACCTCCTACAGCAACTCCACTGGGCCCGGGAACATTGGGCCTCTTTTCAGCAGGTGTGTGGGGCTGGCTCTGACTGGCCACCACATTGGTTTCGGAATTAGCCTTTGTGGCCAAGGCAACCTCTGTAGCGGCAACCACAACCCTGGATAATCCAAGGTGACTAGACTGGCTCTGACCTGTCAACACACCCCGAGCAGAAATTACACTGCTGGCATGCCCAAGAGGAAAACCTCTGGGGATGCACCCAGCAGGGGACCATCCCGAGGCTTGCCTTGCTTGTCTAGCCCGTGGCATCCTGACAGGCTTTCTCTTAACACAAGAACCAAGCAGAATGACACCTCCCTATGTTAAAAAGCAGCAAGCTTGCCCTGAACTTGCTCAAAATTTAAGGAGTGGAACAACCAATCAGGCTGTTTTTTACCTGTTTTTGAACGTAACTTGCGGTGGAGCCCAGAGAAGCACAAAACACCAGCATCTAGAATACATGTTAATAGACTTTACATGCAGCACAACCTGTGTTTTTGGGGGTATTGGCCTAGCGTAGTGTGCAGGAGCTGTAGATGACTCCAAGCCCAACACACCATCCTCTTCAGCGACCTCTACCCCTGGGTGGGCTTGATCCGCAGCCAGAACTCCCCAGCTACAAAAGAAAATATAATTTTGTAAAACATGTTACTCATTACCATGATAGCTCACCTTCTCTGTTGTACATCCACTTACCTGGGAAGTTCTGGCTGTAGAACCTCCGCACCCAGGGTCACTTTCGCCATTTGGGTCCAACCAGTGCTGCATTATATGGGTGAAGGTGTAAGGTGACATCCACCTCAATACTCACATGTGCTGCCACTTTCTCTGTCAATGTCCTCTTTTCATGTGTGTTGGGCTTGAAGTCGTACCTCTGATCCATGAAAGTATGCAAACAACAAACAGATTAGCATTGTTAACTTATGTCCTTTGTTTGGGTCTCCTTTAGCTCCACATGCATGGGACACTGCAACCACCCAAGCCTCGTATACGCTAGTGTATGCCAATGCTAAGTAATCCATCTCTCCCATCCAATAATAGAAGTGGATTGCAAGCGCAACCGCATCTTGGGCCAAAAGACGTGCCTACCTCTTCACTCCGCTATTACTGTTGGATAAGGCTCGCTGATCGAGGCCAGCATCAAAGAGAAGCCAGCTCTCCCATTGCACAAAAGTAGTGGATTGCAACCGCAGACGCACTTAGGCCAACATGTGTGCCTACCTCTACACTCCACGACTACTGTTGGATAGGGCTCAGAAGTGTGCTTGCCTCCATATGCACATGTAGTCTATAGGTTGCTTGCACCTTTGAGGGGCTATTAAATAAACCAAATAGTTTCCAATACAATTACAAACTCAATAAGGTATAAAAGAACACAGCTAAGAGTCTGATTTGCTTGCCACTGCTGACTTAGATGTTTACTATGCAACACCATAGGTGCCACCACAGCCCCCAGAGACAGGAACACAGGCATGGCCGAGGAGCCAGCAGCACCCGGCCAAGGTACTGCAGCCCCAGGACCTGCCATTTGTCCTGCAGGCACTCTCTTGCTTATATCCACACTAGCCACTCTGAGCGGGTCACCCACAGCAGTTTAAGGCATCAGCAGTAGAAATCAGAAAACCAGGGCTCTCGGGACAGCCCACCATGGACCAACCAATGGTCAGGACACCGGAGCACTATGCGGACCCCAGGATAGACCTGCTTGCCTACATAACATATGTTATGTGACTACACACATCAAGGTTGCCCTTCAAAGGCTGGAGGCCAACCAGGTTGCCCTTCAAAGGCTGGAGACTGACCAGATTGCCCTTCAAAGGCTGGAGAGGCTTGAGGCACAACAAGCTGCAAACACCCAAAGCAGGGCTACATCCCCCTTACTTGGCATGCGGGAATTTGGATTGTGGGGGGTTCCAAAGCTTTAGGTTTAGTTTTGCAGCGTGTCCGGTGAAGTGTTTTTTTGTGGCGTACTGCACTGCAATTCATGAGGCGACGGAAAAAACTATTGATTGTCTTGGGCTTTTGCTGCCATTCACCGCCTGAAAGCGTGGAATTTACATCGAAAAATGGTCTAACAAAAGATGGCGAACTGGGGTCGGCGAAATGGTTATTAAAATTACAATAAGCTTGCTTAAAATACACTTTCAAACATTATTTCTGCATGGTATGGGTCTCAAAATATATGTGTGGTGTCTCAGGAATGTTCTGGGTGTTTGCCATGCTTTATATACTGAGTTTTAAAAAAATGTGAAAAGTAATGACAAATGGTTTTTCCTATACTAGTTAACTACCATATTTTTCGCCCTATAAGGCGCACTTATTTTCCCCAAAAGTGGGGGAAAAATGTCTGTGCGCCTTATCGGGTGAATGTAAAAAAAAAAAAAAAAAAAAAAAAAAAAAAAAAAAAGTAAACTCACCTGTTACGGGCGCTCCCGAATTGCCTGCCACACTGTGGGAACCCAGAGGAGCGGTGGACTCTGCCCCTGTCCCCGCCTATGCGCTTGCTATCTTTTATCAGCAGCGATGGCAGCGGCGGGGCCAGAGCCCGCCGCTTCTTCTTATGGCCGGCTCCGTGAATGTGGTGGGCATGGCCTGCGCCGCCGCGGTGCAGGCCACACCCACCCCTTTCACGGAGCCAGCGTCTTGTCAGCGGAGCGGTGTCGGCGAAGAGGTGAGTTTTCTTTTTAACTTTTCGGGGGGAAATGTGGGGAGGAGGAATGCCACACTACCTATGGAAATAGGGGGGTGCCACACTACCTATGGGAATGGGGGAATGCCACACTATCTATGGAAATAGGGGGAGGGGGAATGCCACACTACCTATGGAAATGGGGGGAGGGGGAATGCCACACTACCTATGGAAATAGGGGGGTGCCACACTACCTATGGGAATGGGGGAATGCCACACTATCTATGGAAATAGGGGGAGGGGGAATGCCACACTACCTATGGAAATAGGGGGGTGCCACACTACCTATGGGAATGGGGGAATGCCACACTATCTATGGAAATAGGGGGAGGGGGAATGCCACACTACCTATGGAAATGGGAGGAGGGGGAATGCCACACTACCTATGGGAATGGGGGAATGCCACACTACCTATGGAAATAGGGGGGGGGGGGAATGCCACACTACCTATGGGAATGGGGGAATGCCACACTACCTATGGAAATAGGGGGGGGATGCCACACTACCTATGGGAATGGGGGAATGCCACACTACCTATGGAAATTGGGGGAGGGGGAATGCCACACTACCTATGGAAATGGGGGGAGGGGGAATGCCACACTACCTATGGAAATGGGGGGAGGGGGAATGCCACACTACCTATGGAAATAGGGGGAGGGGGAATGCCACACTACCTATGGAAATGGGGGGAGGGGGAATGCCACACTACCTATGGAAATAGGGGGAGGAGGAATGCCACACTACCTATGGAATAGGGGGGAATGCCACACTGCCTATAGGGGGAATGTGAGGGGGAATGCCACACTGCCTATATGGGAAATGGGAGGGGGAATGCCACACTGCCTATATGGGGAATAGGATAGGGGATGCCACACTGCCTATATGGAGAATGGGATGGGGGGATGCCACGCTGCCTATATGGGGAATGGGATGGGGGGAATGCCACACAGCCTATATGGGGAATGGGATAGGGGATGCCACACTGCCTATATGGGGAATGGGATGGAGGGATGCCACGCTGCCTATGCTATTGGGGTATCCCACACAGCCTATGGGAATAGGGGGGATGCCACACTGCCTATATGGGGAATGGGATGGGGGGGATGCCACGCTGCCTATATGGGGAATGGGATGGGGGGACTGCCACATGGCCTATATGGGGAATGGGATAGGGGATGCCACACTGCCTATATGGGGAATGGGATGGGAGGATTCCACGCTGCCTATGCCATTGGGGTATTCCACACAGCCTATGGGAATAGGGGGGATGCCACGCTGCCTATATGGGGAATGGGATGGATGCCACACTGCCTATGGCATGGGGCATGCCACACTATTTGTAATGGTGTGTTTGGCTTAAATAATTGTTTTCTTATTTTTCTTCTCCAAATCTTAGGTGCGTCTTATAGGACAAAAATACGGTAATTGACGTACATACCCCAAAAAAACCTTAAAAGATACTAAAAGGGCCTAAAGAGACAATCTCGCCAAAAATAACATTGATTCCTATGGGGTCCGCCACTAAAAACTAGTGAATGGAAAAGGTGTTCGCCAGCATTCAACAAGCAAAATTGATGTTGACGTAAATTCGGAAAACATGGACATAGCCAACCAGGGCTGTATTTTGGACTTGTGCTGCCCTTTTTGGACACGCACCCCCCCTATTGTTATCTAGCACGATATTAAAAAACATTATGACAGAATGACAATTAGAGGCTTCTGTGCATGTGGTAGGAGGTGGGACACTAATGGAATTAATAAGCTAGTTTGTTTTTTCAATTAAAACCTCTGAACATTTTTGAGAATTTAATTTGAAATTTGAATAAAAGCCATAGCAGCACTTTCTCCAGTTCTATTACTCACCTCTTTTGGGATGCTGCATTGGGGGTCCCTTTTAAAGCAGAACAAAACCCATCGCGCAGATTCCAGGCCCCGCCACTGTGTTTTTACAGGGGCATTCTGAATCAGGATGGCACACTGTGTTAAACCCTCAGGGAGGGGACGTTTATAACTCACCTTTCACCGGTCCAACGGCGCATGCACAGACTCTCGTCTAATCAGACCCATTTGCCTTTCAGCAAATGGCTACGATTGTTTTCAATGGGGAGCACGTTCTGCTGCATCCCCTACATACCTGGTGGCGGATATGGGGGATGTGGCAGGATGCGCTCCCCACCGAATTCAGAGCCCTTTGCTGAAATGAAGCAAACATAGCAAAGGGTTCTGATTGGATGAGAACCCATGCATGCGCCATAAGAGAGAGAAGAAATGATAGATAGATAGATAGATAGATAGATAGATAGATAGATAGATAGATAGATAGATAGGCAGAGGAAAAGACAGATAGATATAGAGATAGATAGATGGGCAGAGGGAAAGATAGATAGATAGATAGATAGATAGATAGATAGATAGATAGATAGGCAGAGGGAAAGGTTGGACAAATAAATGGACAGAGGGATAAACAAACTTGTAGAGTGAAGTAGCCAAAAAAAAAGTAACTGACATGACCTGTACACACAGTGCAGACTGAGGCCTCTCCATTACCAGGCAGCCTGTAGAGGGGCGGGATGGTAGCCCGACATGTAATGCGAGGAGACTGACTTGCACGCCCCAGGCCGGTGCCTAGATTTGCCCTTATGGAAAACACGGCCCTGTAGCCAGCCAAACCTGCAAAATTTTGCTTGGTAAATGCTGAAACTAGCAAAAACCTGATGATTCCAGTGAATCGTTTAGTAAATAATGCAGTAAATTAAGTTCAACTGATTTTTCTGTGATGGATTCTGCTTTGTTAGGTTAAAGAGCACTGGTTTGGCATGACTAAATTAGAGAAAGATTGCTTAAAAACAATCACACAGTGGAAATCAGGGATCTGGGTATATGAGCACCAATAGCATAGGTACAGCGCCACTTTGGCCGCAGCGCTAGACGCTGTTAGTGCCATTTTTCGACTTTGCGGCACTGCTGGTTAGGCATCTGCGTTGCTCAGCAGCAGCCAAAATAGCACTGCAGGATGCTATTTAGTTTTGTGTGACAGTAAGGTCAGTTGGCAGGGTAAAACAATTAGTAGGGAACTCTAGTCTAGAAATGCCAATTGATGTAGCCAATCTGAAGGGCCACTCTTCCAAGGGACTAATAGTCAAAAGCAGCTGCAATTAGACACTGGGGAATCCTTCACTATTGTGGGTGCTAAGGAACAGAAATAGCTAAAAGCATGTGCTTGGTCTCTTCATATGGCAAGTGTATGTAATGATACAGTGTTAACAGCTGGGAGGGACCAAAGCCTTTATAAGATAGGAACCAGCTAGAAATGGTTATTGTTGAGAACTTGAGATGAAGTGTATGCTAAGCTACTGCAGGAGGAGATGGCAGCCTGTTAGAACAGCCAAAGACCTGAAAACCCTCTGGGCTCAGACTAAGCCAGAGAGCTGCCCTAAGGACCTGTGGAGGTCACTAGAAAGGGGGAGCAGACTTGGCGCTTCAATGGGAAGCATGCATGTATTAGAAAACATCTGTAAAAAGGTAAAACGTTTGTTGTGCAAGAACAAAGTATACCTTCTTAAGCAACATGTGCATCTGCACCACTGCTAGAGTCACAGAGAACCTGTCAGCACAATAATATCCACACTTGAACCGACAAGAAACCTCAAGACCAAAAGGACCACACAACCCATGGCTATATCCCCAGGCTTATGGGTGCAACAACTGGTCAGACCTGAATCCAAATAAACACCAACTTTGAGCCTCACCTAAATTTAGTACTTGGCCCTACTAATAGAATAAACTTTTTTATTTTAACTCGGTTAGATGCAACTAGACAACTAATGACTGGACCAACAGAGACAAATGGTGCTTTCTTTCTTTAAATGCCAAGTAAGCATAAATGTGATAAATAAGGTGAAGCAACAATGATGGGTCCCCTGACCTTCTGGGTCCTGGTGCAGTTGCATCCCCTATAGTTATGCCTAAGTATTTCAATAATGGACCTCTAACCTGTAAAATCTATCATAATTATTTGAGCATGCAGTTATACTTTACTACTGCAGTTATACTCCTACTTCTTTAGCAAACTCTTTTAATAATTCCACCAATGTTTCCTGGTGTGTACCCGTCATCTTGAAAGCTTATCAACTGAAGCCTGATTTCATCACAAAAAATCTTTTACTGGGCTTAATGAGCTGATAAATACCTGTGGTGAAAAGACCGAGTGAGCAGAAGTCTTTTAAATCAGTTGACAAGAAGTCAAATATTCTCAAAAGCCTACAATATTTTTAATAAGTAAATTAAAACTCCTGAAGTCTATTTTTTTTAGAAAGTTGTGCTTTTCTGTAAACATTAAATCTCCAGACACTTATTCATAAAGGTAATTATAGGCAATTAGGTTTCCAGACTGGTAGTCCCAAATGCTTGCATTTCTACTTACCTACTTTGTTATGCTCCCTCAAAGATCTTGACAACCCTTGGCACCCCTTGGATAATTCAAAATGTTCTCATCATAAGGTTGAGGATGGAACAAAACCCTCAACTGACCCCCATGTCCCCCCATATTACGTAGTGTGCTACATAATATGTCGCAACATGTCATGACACCCATCCACTCCACTGCCTTCTCCACTGCCACCAATAGTTCACAAGTCCTTGCCACCTTTCCTGCTGTTTCCAAAAGCCCTCCAATTCTTGCTGCCTTCTCTAATGTGGTCAAATGCTTTGACCGATGTCATATGGGCCTTGTCACCTTTGTAACTACCACTGATAACTCCCTAACCACTATTTATTGCTATTGCCCCTGTAATTTTGAGGCCAGTCATGATCAGGTCTGTACCCGGGCCACCGGACCACTGGTCCAGTGAGAATCAGCTCACAGACCATTTCAAGCCTAAGTGGGCTCATGGAGATGCTTTCCCAGGTATTTCCTACACTCAGCAGGCTCATATAGCAATGTGTTTTGTTCCTATTCTAGGTTCATTAAGTACTTTGGAGTAATTACTAGGAATGAGGTTAGGGTGTATATATACAAAACTAAAGAAAACCTACCTTCAATACTGGAGCAACAGTGAATGATAGGGTCAAGGTAAGGCTAGAATCTTAACCCTAATAACCCTAATAATTAGTCATAAGCATAGAAGTCATTGAAAAGCATTGAAGAAATATGTTCTATGGCATTAAAGTATTTAAAAAAAGTTCCACGGAGGGTCTAATATACCCTTTTTCCTATCAGATAAGCTTGTTCTTTATAATCTGAGGTCTTTATAAACTGAGAGTGGGGACAGCTACTTATGGCAACTTAAGAATTACGATCCGTTTCCTTAAAGTATGTTTTGGTTTATAGGCTGCCCTCCGCATTTTCGACGGCCAAGTCCAAAAAATTTATTTTCTTTAAATCAAATTCAGCTGTGAATTGTATACCAACATTGTTATTAATAATGTATTTGATGAATTTTAATGAATATTCCTCCCCCCTACCCCAAAAAAACAAAATATCAACTATGAATCTTTTCCAAAATGATAAACCTTGTGTCGCTTTCTATAAATATACATTTTTTCAATGGCCCATAAACAAATTTCAATAACCCATTCATCAAATACATTAATAATAACAATAATAATAAATAATAACAAATGTGGAGGGTAGCCTAAAAACCAGAAGAGGCTGTCACCACCTTCAGTGGCTGAAAATATCCCAAATGGTCAGTTATACCGATTAGAAGACATTGTAGTGACCTAAAGAATTATAAAGAACAAGCATATCTAATAGGAGAATGGGTTGTGGAAAAGTATTATAGATCCCAGATTGAGGAAAGTTTAAAGGGATAAAAAGAAAAATAGAGAGACTTTATTGAACCGTGAGAAGAAAAAAAAGCATTAATAGGGATTTTGATAATCCAATATGGGAAACAATATGAAACTATTAATCAGATTATAACCAAACATTGATCAGTATTACAATGTGAAGAGATCTTGGGACCATACCTTCCAGAAAAACCATTTATAGAAAAGCACCGAATGTGGGAAGTAGAGTAGTGAAAAGTTATATAAGACCCACCAAAAATACAGGTAGAATCATTATTCCAAATGAAGGGCCATTGTGGGAAATGCATGGGGTGGGTAAGATAGGAAGGGAGGGTAATCAAATAATTACATTTATATTAAAGGCAAGCCCAATTGTTGTCCCATTGTATCGGGATGCATGTTGTACTGTCCTAAACTTCAATAAGTTCCTAAATTATCTTTAAAAGAATTGGAGCATTGGAGATTCATAGTAAATGAAAAGAAACAGTGGGTGTGGCAACAGCAATATGACGTAAGAACACTGTGATGAGTGTGAGAGGATGGCCTCTCTCGAGCCACTCAATAAAAGGTAAGCTACTGATATTTATTTTTTAACTTTTGTCTTGCCAATCACTTTGATAAAAAATGTGTAACTGAATTCATACCACCTGCTAATTCCCGTACAGGATTGTGGTTCTGCTGATGTGGTGTATCTCATTCAGTGCCCCTGTGGGTTGCAGTACATCATCAGAACCACAAGACAATTGAAAATTTGGGTGAGAAATCATCTTTACAATATAAAAAAGGGGGTTGAGACACTATTTAGTCACCTGCTTCCGCTTGTTCTGTAAGTCCCAAGGCTGAAGTGACAAAATGCGTCAGGCGGGGATTACGAGGTGGTGATATACCGAAGGAGGTGTGTATTCCAGTGGATGCGCTTACATAGCTGAATGGAGGGACATGAGCGACCCTCATCTGAGGTTGAATACTGCTGAGTGCCATTAAAAGAACTAACCTCTCACTGAGAGGGTAGGAGTATTAATTTTTACTATTTGCAATTGGAGTATATAGCAGCTCTAAGAGACTTTGTGTTTCCCTATATGGGAACATATTTGTTTGTTTTGGAGGATTACACATTAAGAGAAAAATCTGAGAAGTCTGATGTAAGAATGAGTGGCTACTATTGACTCTTAAAGGGGCAGACGTCATTTCAATCTGGTAAGCACAAAAAGGATGGTGGCTTTTTTTAATGCTATATTGGACCGTTTTTAGAAAGTGGTACAGGGCTTTTTTTATTTCACAAAGCGGCACCCAAATTTTATAATTCTTGAGTTTTAAAGCAATGACAATCCCTATATACCCAATTGTTCTGTCCCATTGTATATTTAGCGAGCCAAATTTATAGGACTGCTCCATATGTAGGCAACAAACAACCCTCCACCCCCACTCTGGGCAGGCACTACCTGTTCATTGAAATAATGATTTATCAATTTCCTGGTCGACAGTTCACATTAAAAACTCTAAAATTAAAATGTGACATGTGCAGTTGGACACACACCAATCTTGGTAAGGGCTTCCTCTAAAGATAGAAGTTGTTTCCCAGATTTTCTGTCTCCCAAAATTATCTCATCAGGACATAAAGGTAAATGGTATATTCTGGTCATTTACTTGAAGCCAAAACACTGACATCATTATGATTATACTATGTCAACTCATTTCCAAAGGTTTATTCTAGTCATTTACTTGGATCCTAAACATTATGACATCATCATCATGATTATACTATAGCAACTCTCTCAAATCTCAAACGGTGGAATTAATTTCCTGTAACTTTAGTTATACAGTCTGTCTGTCCTTATACAGTACCTAAAGGACATATAACATAGAAGGGGATTATTATTATTATTGTTTATTATATAGCGCCATCAACTTCCGTAGCGCTTTACATGGTATGATTACAGACAGGGTAAAACATATAGTACAGAGAACAATACAAAATTAGATGCCACAGGTGAGCACAGGAGACAATAGGGAGGAGTGCCCTGCCCTTGCGAGCTTACAGTCTAAAGGATGGGGGTGGAGACAAAGGGGCGGGGTCACAAGTGGTAGAGCTTGAGTAGGGCTGCATGTGCCATTGAAGGTTATGGGAGTTGCTTACGCCAGGTCATATGCTTGTCTGAAGAAGTGAGTTTTGAGGGCGCTTTTAAAGGCTTGGAGTGATGGAGAGTGGCAGATCGAGCGGGGAAGTGCATTCCAGAGAAGTGGGGAGGCACGGGAGAAGTCTTGAAGGCGGGAGTGCGAGGAAGTAACCAAGGAGGAGGACAGGAGAATGTCAGAGGCAGAGTGGAGGTTGCGCTTGGGTTGTAGGTTAGCGTTAGAAGTTTGAACTGAACTCTATGAGAGTAACCAGTGGAGGGATTGACAGAGGGGGGCAGCACTGGAGAAGCGAGAGGAGATGGATGAGGCGAGCAGCAGAGTTTAGAATAGATTGGAGGGGAGCCAGTCTGTTTGTTGGCAAACCACAGAGAAGGGTGTTGCAGTAGTCCAGTCGGGAGATGACCAGGGCGTGCAAAAGCATTTTAGTGGTGACAGGTGAGAGGAAGGGATGGATGAGGGAGATGTTTTTGAGTTGGAGACGACAGGAGGTGGCTAGGGAGTGACTGTGAGGTCGGAGTGAGAGAGAGGAGTCCAGAATGACACCCAGGTATCGAGCTTGATGAGTTGCAATTATTGTAAGATTGTTTACAGAGATTGTGGTGTTAGAGAGGGGAGGGGAGTGAGATGGTGGGAAAATTACCAGTTCAGTTTGTCCATGTTCAGTTTAAGGGAGCAAGATGTCATGAAGGAAGAGATGGCTGTTAGACAGTCAGGAAGGCGAGAGAGGAGAGAAGAGAGATTCGGGCCAGAGAGGTAGATCTGAGTGTCGTCTGCATAAAAGTGATATTGGAAGCCTAGCGAGGTTATTAGATGTCCTAGACCAGAAGTGTATATTGAAAAAAGTAGGGGTCCTCGGACTGAGCCTTGTGGTACCCCAACAGACAGAGGCCGTGGAGAGGAAATGGTGTTTGAGTAAGATACACTAAATGTGCGGTGAGAGAGATAGGAGGAGAGCCAAGAGAGTGCGCGACCTTGGATTCCAAGAGAAGAAAGAATATTGAGAAGCAGAGCATGGTTGACCGTGTCAAAAGCAGATGATAAGTTGAGAAGAATGAGAACAGAGTAGTGGCCTTTGGATTTGGCTGTTAGTAGATCATTGGTGACTTTGGTGAGTGCAGTTTCGGTAGAGTGACATGAGCGGAAAACAGATTGGAGGGGATCTGGGAGGGAGTTTGTAGACAGATAGTTGGTAAGTTCTGTATGGACATGCTGTTCAAGAAGCTTGGATGAGAAAGGGAGCAGAGAGATTGGGCGGTAATTGGGGAGGGCAGAGGGGTCCAGAGAGGGTTTTTCAATGAGTGGAGTTATAACAGCATGCTTATAGGCGGAGGGAAAGGTACCAGTGGAGAGGGGGAGGTTGAATAAAGATGTTAGGGCTGGAATGATAGATGGAGACAGTTGAGGGATAAGGTGGGATGGAATGGGATCAAGGGAGCAGGTGGTCAGGTGAGCCTTTGAGACCAGGGAGGAGAGACCTTGAGCAGTTAACACTGTGAAATGAGTTAATGAGTGGGGCAGGGGGGATGTTGGTAGGAGAGAGGTGTTCTAAGGGGTGAAGCCACTTCGAATCATGTCGATTTTGTCTTTGAAATATGTGGCAAATTGCTCAGCCGTTAGCTGTGAGGATGGAGGAGGTGGCAGTGGGCGGAGAAGGGAGTTGAAGGTGTTAAATAGCTGTTTTGGATTACGGGCCTGTGCTGATATGATTGATGTGAAATATTCCTGTTTAGCAGATGAAAGGGCAGTCCTGAGTTCCTGAAGGGCATTCTTGTATAACAGGAAGTCCTCCTTGCTTTTAGATTTCCTCCAATGTCGTTCAGCAACTCGAGAATGTCGTTTCAATGTTGCAGTGTTAGTGTTAAGCCATGGTTGTATTTTTTTTGGCCTGAGGGCGGCTGTAGATAAGGGGAGCAACAGAGTCAAGAGCAGCAGTTAGTGTATTATGGTAGTATGAAGCGGCAGTGTCTACATTGGTAAATGAGGGCAGGGTGTGAAGGGGATGTAAAGCATCGGAAAGAGATTGAAGGTCTAGATTTCTGAGATTCCTGCAAAGAATTGCAGGTTTGTGTGCAGGGGGGTAGTGTTAAGGGAAGTGAGTGTTAGTGTTAGTAGGTTGTGATCAGAGAGGGGAAGTGGGGATGAGGAAAGACTGGATACAGAGCAGAGGTGAGTAAAGAGTAGGTCAAGCGTATGTCCATCTGGCTGGTAGACCATTGTTTGAGGCCGAAGGAGGTGGTTAGGGATATTAGTTTGGTGGTTGCAGGGTTGTTGGTGTCAACGGGTATGTTGAAGTCTCCTTTGATTATAGCCGGGATGTCAGAGGACAGGAAGTGGAGAAGCCAAGTGGAGAAGAGGTCCAGAAAGAGAGTGGCTGGTCCAGGAGGGCGATAGATAATGGCAATATTTAGGTGACAGGGAGAGTAGAGATGGACACAGTGAACTTCAAAGGAAGGGAAGGAAAGGGAGGGTAGAGCAGGGGTTGGGTTAAATAAGCAGTATTCATACAGAAGGATGCCAACACCTCCACCCTGTTTGTTGCTTGATCTTGGGGTGTGGCTGAACTGTAAGCCCCCATATGAGAGGGCAGCAGGTGAGGCTGTATCAGAGGGAGTGAGCCAGGTTTCAATAAAGGCCATGAAGGTGAAGAGGTTGGTAGTGAAGAGGTCATGGATGTATGCAAGTTTGTTGCATACTGAACGTGCATTCCACAGTGCGCAGGTGACCATGCGGGGAGTGCGTGGGGAGGGGATGATTGTTAAGAGGTTGGCTAGGTTCTGTGTGTTTGTTGGCTTGCTACCATGGTGAAGGCTAGTCTGTGATGAGTTGTGGGGTGTAGAGGAGCGGGGAGGTAAAGGAAATGGACCTGGGTTTTGAGCGACGTCACCAGCAGCAAGTAGGAGCAGAGAAAGGGAGAGGAGGTAACTGTGGGATTTTAAAGTTGCAGAGTGTGTTTTGCGGGTGCATGGAGAAAGGGAGGGAGATTTAGCCAGTGAGATAAATTCATGCGAGCACAGGTAGGGGGATGAGAGCAGTGACGGAGAGATATAGAGACACTTACCAGCTGTAGGCGGATGCTGGGAAGTCAGGAATTTTAGAGTCAGTGGAAGCAGGACTGGAAAATAGCAGAGGAGCATTGTTGGGGATGAGTTCTTCAGACGAGCAGAGACTGGTGCCTGTTCCCTTCTGGTCACTTCGGGCTAAATTCGGGCCTAATTCTTTGATGGACTTAAAAATCCCCGTACTTGAGAAATCCAGGACTGCAGCCCAGGCTGACATGCAGTTATTCCCCTCAGAGTTATACCACTTGTGAGAGGCCTTGATTAGCTCAGTCAAACAGCTGGAGGGTGGGCGGTGCTAGGGCAATAAAGTTGCTTAGCTGGGGTTATCAGGAGGGGAAGCTAGGGGGTCGCAAAACAAACATTATTTATATGAGCAGGGTCATTGTATAGACGAAAAACGGTGATGGGTGACAGCCTATTGCAATACATGTCAGACATACAGAGATGAGAATACAGAGATGTGTCATAATACATGAAAAAGGTAAAGTAACAAGTCATTAGCAGCAGATAAGTTCTTGCTCCCAGTGGACATACCCAAATGTGGACCCAAACTGGCTGGCAGTGAAAGGGTTAACAGGTAGGAGATGTGTCCTTGTTCCCAGTGGACATACCCAAATGTGGACCCAAACTGGCTGGCATCAAAATATGGCAGGGGATCAAAATATGGCCTCAGTCCCATATTAATATTCTATATATTATAAAATACATCTGCATAAGGCGCTACACTCAACGATGTGGAACATATTTTTTAGGCATAAACCACTTTTGCTAAAAGTGTGCAGCAATAGAAATGCTGGTTTTGGAGCACTTTCCACAACCATAAGGTTGCTGACACATGGGGAAATATTTAAGGCTATAGCCACTGTTGCAGACAAACCTCTATCTTGGAATGAAGTGAAGGGCACATTCGCACATATGAGTACAGATTCAGATACTTCCTTCGCAATAAACTTTTTGAAAACATTAAAAAGGCATGAATTAGGGCGGCACATAGCCAGTCTTCTTTCTGTTTCTTATAAATTCTATAGGACTTGTCTGGTGAGACAGACATTGAGATTCATTATGCATAGAACTCCACTGTGTTAGAAAACATCATGTATCAAGTGTGTGCCATGGAATTGATGTTTTTTCGATATACTATTCTAAATTCATAGGTCTTAATATGAAGTTGATCTCTCCTTTGGAGATAATATAGCAGCCATTCCCCACATAGCGATTTTTACAAAATTCCTCTGTGTATGTATGGGACCATTCATCCAGAATAGGATTTATTAGGCCAGACAATAGGGGTGGGTGAACCCACCAAATTCGTATTCGGTCGAACTTTGAATACATGTAGCTGAGCAGCCAACCAACCAGCTTTTTACATTTAGTAATCACAGCCATGCACATGGACTATATTGGATGAATGGCTGGGTTCATCTTTATAATATTTGTAGCCATGCACATGGTAGGCATGGCTGAGACTGGCCAGACAGGGCACAGGACCCTGCTCTATGAAAACCGGCGTCCCACATCACGCCAATGTCATTTCAGCTAGTAGATAGGGAGAGATTCTGCTGCTGACTCAGAGACACAGAGGGTTGCGATCAAGGTCACTAATTGTCCTTTTGAGGACACATAGGAGGGAGAGGAGGCTGACTGCATCTCAAACTGTGCTTATCAGGACACGTAGCTGGATGGCATCAGTGACGGACAGATAGGGAGAGGGACATCTGTCTGTTCTGATTGCACCCTGTGGACGGGCAGCTGCTGGGGCACATTCTGGGCATGTAATACAGCTCATCTGTGGGCATTAGACCCTTTTGAACTTTGATAAGCTGGTTACTTGTTGGCATACCTCGCATTAGACACCCTTGGGCTTTGATAAACTGGTTACTTGTAGGCCCTACTTGCAATAGATACTCTTGTACTTTGATAAACTAGGTAATTGTGGCCCCACCTTGCATTAGACGCTTTTGGGCTTTGATAAACTGGTTACTTGTGGGCACACCTTGCATTAGACCCTCTTGGGCTTTGATAAACGTGTTACTTGTGTGCCTACCTCACATTAGACCCCCATGGGCTTTGATAAAATAGTTACTTGTGGGCACACCTTGCATTAGACCCTCTTAGGCTTTGATAAACTAGTTACTTGTGGACCCTCCTTGCAATAGATACACTTTTACTTTGATAAGCTAGGTAATTGTGGCCCCACCTTGCATTAGACGCTTTTGGGCTTTGAAAAACTAGTTACTTTTGGGCCCACCTTGCATTAGACCCTCTTGGGCATTGATAAACTAGTTACTTGTGGGCGCACCATGCATTTTACCTTTTTAATCGTGGGCACACCTTGCATTAGACCCTATTAGGCTTTAATAAACTAGTTACTTGGCACACTTTGTGTAAGTCCCTTTTAGTCTTTGATAAACTAGCTAATTTTGGGCACACCTTGCATTAGACCCTCTCGATCTTTGATGAACTAGTTACTTGTGGACACACCTTGCATTAGACCCTTTTGGGCTTTGATAAACTAGTTACTTGTAAGCACACCTCGCATTAAACTCTGTTGGGCTTTGAGAAACTGGTTACTTGTGGGCGCACCTTGAATTTGACCCTTTTAGGCTTTGTTAAACTAGTTACTTTGCATATCTTGCATAAGACATTTTGGGGCTTTAATAAGTTAGTTACTTGTGGGCACACCCTGCGTTAGACCCTTTAGAGCTTTGATAAACTAGTTACTTGTGGCCACATATTGAAGTTGACCCTCTTAGGCCTTGATAAACTACTCGTGGGCCCACCATTCATTAGACCCTTTTTAGGCTTTGTAGAATTAGTTACTTGGCACACCTTGCATTAAACCCTTTTGGTCTGAAATAAACTAGATGCTTGTGAGCATCCTGTGCATTAGCTCACTTTGGCTTTGATAAAATAGTTACTTGTGAGCACACTTTAATTTAGACCCTTTTGGGCTTTGATAAATTAGTTACAGGGCACACCTTACATTAGACACTTATGGGATTTTACGAAACTAGTTACTTGTGGGTACACCTTGCATTAGACCCTTTTGGGCTTTGATAAACTAGATTCTTGTGGCACACCTTGAATTAGACCCTTCCTTTTGGTCACTGATAAACAAGTTACTTGTGGACACACCTTGCGTTAAACACTTATTGGGTTTGATAAACTAGTTACTAGTTGGCACATCTTGCATTAGAACCTTTTGGGCTTTCCAAGCTAGTTACTTGTAGGTACATCTTGCATTAGACCCTTTTGGGGTTTGATGAATTAGTTATTTGTGTGCACATCTTGCATTGGACCCTTTTGGGCATTGATAAACTAGTTACTTGGCACACCTTGCATAAAACCCTTTTAGTCTTTGATAAACTAGTTACTTTTGGGCACACCTTGCATTAGACCCTTTTGGGCTTTGATAAACTAGTTACTTGTGGGCATACCCTGCATTATACCCTTTTAAGCTTTGATAAACTAGTTACTTGTGAGCACACCTTGCGTTAGATGCTTTTGGGTCTTTAGGAAACTAGTTACTCGTGGGCACACCTTGCATAAGAACCTCTTGCGCTTTGATTAACTAGTTACTTTTGGGCACATGTTGTATTAGACCCACTTGGGCTTTGATAAACTAGTTACTTGTGGACAGACTTTGCATTAGACCATTTTGGGCATTGATAAACTAGTTACTTGGCACACCTTGCATAAAACCCTTTTAGTCTTTGATAAACTAGTTACTTTTGGGCACACCTTGCATTAGACCCTTTTGGGCTTTGATAAACTAGTTACTTGTGGGCAAACCCTGCATTATACCCTTTTAAGCTTTGATAAACTAGTTACTTGTGAGCACACCTTGCGTTAGATGCTTTTGGGTCTTTAGGAAACTAGTTACTCGTGGGCACACCTTGCATAAGAACCTCTTGCGCTTTGATTAACTAGTTACTTTTGGGCACATGTTGTATTAGACCCACTTGGGCTTTGATAAACTAGTTACTTGTGTACAGACTTTGCATTAGACCTTTTTGGGCCTTGATAAACTAGTTACTTGTGGGCCCACCTTGCATTAGACCCTTTAGGGCATTGATAAACTAGTTACTTGTGGGCACACCTTGCATTAGATGCTTTGGGGCCTTTAGGAAACTAGTTACTTGGGGGCACACCTTGCATAAGACCCTCTTGTGCTTTGATTAACTAGTTACTTTTGGGCACACCTTGTATTAGACCCACTTGGGCTTTGATAAACTAGTTACTTGTGGACAGACCGTGCATTAGACCCTTTTGGGCCTAGATAAACTAGTTACTTGTGGGCCCACCTTGCATTAGACCCTTTAGAGCATTGATAAACTAGTTACTTGTAAGCACACCTTGCTTAATACCATTTTAGGCTTTGATAAACTAGTTACTTGTGGGCACACCTTGCATTAGACTCTTCTGGGCTTTGGTAAACTAGTTACTTGTGGGCACACCCTGCATTATACCCTTTTATGCTTTGATAAATTAGTTATTTGTGGGCACACCTTGCATTAGACGCTTTGGGGCTTTGATAAATTAGTTACTTGTGGGTACACCTTTCATTAGACCCTTTTGGGCTTTAATAAACAATTTACTTGGCACACCTTGCATAGCATCCTTTTGGTCTTTGATAAACTAGTTACTTGCTGGCACACCTTGCATAAGACCCTATGGATTTTTACCAAACTAGTTACTTGTGGATACACCTTGCACTAGACCATTTTGCACTTTGATAAACTAGTTACTTGTAGGCACATCTTGTATTACACCCATTTGGGCTTTGATAACCGAGTTACCTGTGGGCACAAATTGCATTAGACCCTTTCAGGCTTTGATAAACAAGGTATGTGGCGCACTTTACATAAGACCCTTTGGGGCTTTAATGATGTAATTACTTGTGGGCACACCAAGCATCAGACCTTTTTGAGCTTTGATAAACTAGTTACTTGTGGGCACACCTTGCATTAGACCCTCCTGGGCTTTGCTAAACTAGTTACTTGTGGGCACATTAAGCATTATACCCTTTTAGGCTTTGATAACCTAGTAACTTGTGGGCACACCTTGAATAAGACCTGTTTGGGCTTCGATAAACTAGTAACTTGTGGGCACACCTTGAATTACACCCTCTTAGGCTTTGATAAACTAGTTACTTGTGGGCACACCTTGCATTAGACGCTTTTGGGCCTTTAGGAAACCAGTTACTCGTGGGCACACCTTGGGCTTTGATAAACTAATTACTTGTGGGCAGACCTTGCATTAGACGTTTTGGCCCTTTAGGAAACGAGTTACTTGTGGGCACACCTTGCATTAGACACTTTTGCGCTTTGATAAACTAGTTGCTTGTGGGCCCACCTTTCATTAGACCCTCTTGAGCTTTGATAAACTTTTGAGCACACCTTGCATTAGTCCCTTATGGGCTTTGATAAACTAGTTACTTGAGGGCACACCTTGCATTAGATCCTCTTGGGCTTTCATAAACTAGTTACTTACAGGCACACCTTGCATTAGACCTTTTTGGGCTTTGATAAGCTGTTAAAGGGTGGAACAGATTCATTTGGTGTATGTGTATATATATATATATATATATATATATATATATATATATATATACGCATCATGGGTGTGTATATATTTTGTATATATAGCTACCATTTGTGAGAAGGTTCTCGGGAAACCTAACACCTACACAGTGACCAACATCCTTTCCCAAGTTAACACTGCCCTGTGAAATCCTGCGAAATTAACACAGCAAAGGATGAAAGCATTAACATCCTGACAGCCTGTGGAAAGTTAAACTTTGAAATGTCTCAAAACTTCTTTCTTAGATAACTTTAGTTATATTCATGGGATATTAATACAAATGACACAAACAGTTGCAGCTGGTATTGCACTGTCATGTGATACCAAACATTAATTTGCTAGTACACCGATCATGGCTAGAAAATCATACTCATATATGGAAAGCCATAGACAGTTGAAGTTTGGTATCAAATGAAGGGCAATATTTTGCTGAGTTAGAAAATAACGTTTTATTAATTGTGGGACATATCTGGGAAAAGTTATTATGTGGATCAGATTCGGATGAAATATTGACCTCTGATTACTAGCCAACTCCCACAAAAGGTGTAGACTTTTCACACCTCTTGCTGTCAAGAGACATAAAAAGCCAGGGTGCAGACAGACTGGAGGAAGATCTTCTCCCCCCCACCGCCAGAGACACCAACGGCCATTAACAACATACAAGAGAACTTCTATACGCTAAGTATCATTGCTCCCTCTCGATCTCTCAATCTCTCTCTACTTCTCCCAATCCTTCTTTCTTTCTCTCTATCTCTCAATACCCAGCTCACCAGAAAGGGCAAGAACCCTTAGTCATGGGAAACAACAAAGCAGATGAAGCTGCTAAATGGGCAGCAGTATCAGGGGAGCCCCGTGAACCAGGCACTAGTAATTCATCCTTATATCAGGTTGCAATAATAAGCAAAAACCTTAAGGATGGCCCAGTGTCATTTGAGGAGGAGCAAGCAAAAGATCCTCTTCTGGCATCACATCTTGCAGCACCACAAGACCCCTGGTCAGTCCAACAAGGTATTTTGTGCTATGGCTCTGGTGAACATTCACTACCTCTTCCTGTAGTTCCAAAACATTTGAAGGCAGACCTGACAAGACTCAACCATCAGCTGTTGGGACATCCTGGTAGGGACAAGCTTCTGTCCCTTCTAAAGGATAAAATATACTGGCCAGGAATGTCCAGAACAGTAGAGGAAGTCATACAACAATGCCTGGTTTGTGCCCAAGTTAATCCTAGGGCACCTGCTTTGAAGCCAGTATTGCAGCGGGTTTCTCCGGCAGAAGGTCCATGGGCTGCAATACAAATAGACTACATAGGACCATTACCGGTAGGTAGCCGTAATTGTCGCTATGCTTTGGTGGTTGTGGATGTCTTTTCAAAATGGGTAGAAGCCATCCCAACAACCAATGACTCTGCTTCCACAACTGCCCGAGTTCTCTGGGAGCAGGTGTTGTCACGATGGGGTTGGCCACAAGTGATTGAATCAGACAGGGGGACCCATTTTACTGGTAAGATAATGAAAGCACTTTGTGACCTGCTGGACATAAACCAAAGATTTCATGTACCTTACCATCCCCAGTCTGCAGGCATAGTGGAACGGATGAATCGAACCATCAAAACACGACTTTCCAAGGCTCTGTTAGAAAAGGGTTCCCCTTGGGTAACTTGCCTTCCTGCGGTACTCATGGGCATCAGAGCCACTGCAGCATCTACCACTGGTATCACTCCATTTGAACTTATGACAGGACGCAAGATGCCAATCTGCTTCCCCAATGAGCCTCGTATCTCTGAACCTATAAAAAATGCCATTGCCAGAGATATGTTCCTACAGCAAGTTCAAGAGAACCTGAAGGAACTGCTGCCATATGCAGCCATACGGATGCACAAACCATATCTACAGGGGGAAACCCCCATGCCCTCTGTAGGAAGCTTGGTTATGGTCAAGGTGTTTCGCAAAGCAGGACCCTGGGATGCCAACTGGGAAGGACCTTACAAGGTTTTAGAGGTGATGGGGGACACCATGCTAAAAGTACAAAGGCCAACGACAGCTAAGAAAAGATCCAATAGGTGCCAAACCACCCTTTGGATACATATAGATCAGGCAAAGGCTATTCAAGCCTCCCCAACTCAATAATGGCTATGCAATTAGATTGGGGTGTTGGGGTGAGTAACATAAGTAATAAATGTAAATATCACATATGCAATAACTGTCTCGTTATACCTTATTAGATCAAAGTGCAGAAGAACGTCGAGGGACCAAGACTTGGTTGGTGTAAGACTCAAGTCTTCAACCACATACAGCCTCTTGTAACATCCCTTCCCACCTATTGGCAGATAGTATAATCCTTCAGTTATCATCTCCCTGGAAAATTATCACAGGGGGAGGAAGGATAATATTAGAGATGGGAAATTCTGGGGGGCAAGAGATCTTATTGCCAGGGTTCTAGGTGGAGGGCCATGGGAATAGGGGCTATAAACACTATGGATCTGGAAGTCTTGATGAGTAAACTTGTGAACCTGGCGCAACATGCTAGTGATGGTTTTAAGACCCAGATTGATGTGAACCACATCCTTGAAGGTTTGCAGCACTCGCATATAGATGCAACCACCTCTCTATCTTCTACTTTAAGAGAGAAGTTTAGAAGGTTAGTAGTGGGTCTCCTGATACTACAGGACAGAACTCAACCTGCCCGAGCATGTACACAGGTTCAGGGGGGACTCTCAGACAACTTGAAATATATTGTATCATCTATATAATGGCCACTACCCATTCAACCTTCAGCAAAGGTTTCATATTTCGCTGCCAACCACTCTGACTGGTGGGTAACTCAGTGGCATGGCTGTTACAATCTCACGTGTACCGCCTCGTCCTTGGCTCCCGTTTCTGGTAATGTAAGACAAGGGTATAGTGCTGTCAACCTGGGAATTAACAAAACTATGCTCCATCCACAGCTCCCTTCGGATATCCTAACTTATGAGGGCAACCGTCCATATCTGTTTGATACAGATGGATGCTGGAGAAAAGAGGATGCTATCCTCTGTCAAGGTAGTTATAACAGGGTGCTTAAACCACAGTGTTGGGATACCAAAGGGTCCTGTGAGATGAAGGCAAACCGGATACCTCTTACTCGGGTCAGAGGTACTGGTGTTGGTATCAAATAAAATCTGCTTTATATGCCATATACACAACTAACTGTACCGAAAGAGGAGAACTCCTCCCAGGGGCATATTGTACTCTCAATCCTGTTTTAGGCATCGATGTAGCAGACTTGAAAGGGAGGACACCAATTACTCCGGAGAAGAGAGTAGATATACGGCCAGACACCCCTGTGAGACTCCAGAAGATTCCTCTTGGGTTTGGCACAGAACTGCAACGTATCCTCATGGACTTTAGGGAGGAAAAGGAGATTGTTCAAAAGCTAAAAGAGTCTGAGGGGCAAGCTACTATCCAGCTAATGCACGATGCAACTAAAATCACGGATATTGTACATGCGCTTGAAAAGGACTCAGCTGTCATGGTGGGAAAGCCTATTCGGATACAGTCCTAAAGCCACATCTTTCTTTAATTTCCTTATACATCCAGTGATTATACTCCTCGCTCTTGTTGCATTATTGTATTTGGGTCTATTTCTAATCTACAGAAGAATCAAAGGCCTGGCTTCTCAACTGAGACTAAGTCTGGCCGAGCACCACGAACAAAGCCGGAGACAAGACCTCACAACTCATAGTTCTTTCATAGTTTAAGTATTGTATATGTGTATGTGGGGATGAATATATATGTATATAGGGGTGTCTATGGTATAATGCATGGGAGGAATAGACAGGAGCCACTAGGGACAGAGAAGGTGAATGTGATTACCACCACGACTTTCCAAAGGTATGGTTCTAATGAAGATGTCCTGAATGTCACGAAGGGTTGAGAAGCTTTGCTTCCTCCCATAATTAGGCACCAACTACTTAGACATCAACAGCTCTCAGGGATTACATGCTGCCATGTAAGGATGCAGTCATCAGTCCACCAAGCCCACCTAGGCCTTGTGCCTGTGCACTGAGTTAAGGTGCAGGGATGAGTTGATATGCGGGACTGCCAGAAAGGCCTGGGTAACTAACCCAAAAATGAGTCCCATATTGTCATGGTGAGCTGTTGCCAAAGGAGCACAGAGAGAGGCTATCCTGAGGTTGAATCTGGATAGGCCATTCTAAATAACAGCTGGCACCACAAGATGACAACCCTTTTCTAACGTCAACTCATAAGTGAACAGTTTCCGTGGACACCATATGACAGGCAACAAAGGAAGGCAGTGACACTTACCTGTGAGGCGGGGCATGTCTAGGTACCTGGACTCAAATTATACTTCAGTGCATCTGAGATCGATACCACATTAAAGGAAAGTTGAGGAGGTAAATACAGTCGAACCAATCATTATTTGTCGGGTCTCCGACAACAGGGGGAATGTTAAAGGGTGGAACAGATTCATTTGGTGTATGTGTATATATATATATATATATATATATATATATATATATATATACGCATCATGGGTGTGTATATATTTTGTATATATAGCTACCATTTGTGAGAAGGTTCTCGGGACACCTAACACCTACACAGTGACCAACATCCTTTCCCAAGTTAACACTGCCCTGTGAAATCCTGCGAAATTAACACAGCAAAGGATGAAAGCATTAACATCCTGACAGCCTGTGGAAAGTTAAACTTTGAAATGTCTCAAAACTTCTTTCTTAGATAACTTTAGTTATATTCATGGGATATTAATACAAATGACACAAACAGTTGCAGCTGGTATTGCACTGTCATGTGATACCAAACATTAATTTGCTAGTACACCGATCATGGCTAGAAAATCATACTCATATATGGAAAGCCATAGACAGTTGAAGTTTGGTATCAAATGAAGGGCAATATTTTGCTGAGTTAGAAAATAACGTTTTATTAATTGTGGGACATATCTGGGAAAAGTTATTATGTGGATCAGATTCGGATGAAATATTGACCTCTGATTACTAGCCAACTCCCACAAAAGGTGTAGACTTTTCACACCTCTTGCTGTCAAGGGACATAAAAAGCCAGGGTGCAGACAGACTGGAGGAAGATCTTCTCCCCCCCACCGCCAGAGACACCAACGGCCATTAACAACATACAAGAGAACTTCTATACGCTAAGTATCATTGCTCCCTCTCGATCTCTCAATCTCTCTCTACTTCTCCCAATCCTTCTTTCTTTCTCTCTATCTCTCAATAACCTACCTTTACCTCCCCTCTCTCTCTCAATCTTTCTCTCCAAAGCCTCTCACCACAATTCCTTTCTAAACCATCCCTATATCTCTTTCCCTCTATACTTGTGTAACTCCCTTTCTGTAGAACCTAGGGACAGCTTAGTGTAGTAGGTGGGTGTGGGGCGGTAAATGTATGTGTTTATCAAGGTTTTAACAACGCTTGTATAGTAAAGTTGTATAGTTTTCTTGTTATTGGGGGCTGGTTCTGTTTGTATGTACAATCTGTATACTACATTATTGGGTTAAGGTTTTATCTAATAAATCTGTTGTGATTTTGCCTACATCTGTGTATATGTGACGTATATTACAGGACAAAGTGTGTTTAGATAGAAGACAAATACCAAGGGATACAATAGGATATAGACGGAGATTGATAATTATAACCGATAATCATATTTCCGGTTATGATTATGAAATATTGATAATTAATATTCATAATAATTATCATATTTCATAACTCTCCTATTACATAAGCTAATTACTTTTGGGCACACCTTACATTAGACCCTTTTGGGCTTTGATAAACTAGTTAATTGAGGGCACGCCTTGCATTAGACCCCTTTGGGCTTTGATAAACTATTTACTTGTAGGCACATCTTGCATTAGACCCTTTTGGGCTTTGATAAACTACTAGCTTTTTGGCACACTTTGCATTAGACCCTTTCAGTCTTTAATAAACTAGTAACTTGTGGCCACACTTTGTATTAGACACTTATGGGGGTTGATAGACTAGTAACTTGTCGCCACACCGTGCATTAGACCCTTATGGGGGTTGATTAAACTACCTCCTTGGTGTGATGTCTGTCTGCTATATGATCCCTAGAAATGCTAAAGATTGAGAATGACTTTGTATTCCTTCCATGTTCCTATACCATGTCATGTTCTCCCCACATGTCTTAGAGTGGTCATTGGGGTTGGTGTGCCAGGCATGTGTGATGCCCATCATGGCTCTGTGCATGCCTACCTGGGCAGTTAAACAAAATGTGTGAGTAAAATGACATGTTTTTTTAAGAATTTCCATGGATAAATCAGAGGACATTTGTCATTCAATCCATTGAAGACCACTTAAACTAAATAAATAACCTCTTAATTTATATGAGGCCCATTCCAATACAAATTAAGCCCCCTCAATCCATAAAAGAGCCCTTCAGCCAACTAAATATCTCATCAATCAAATAATACACCTTCAATGACATCTTCCTTCAACCCATAAGAGTTCCATTCAACCCTAACAAATACCCCATCTTTCCACACCAGACATAATGAACAAAAGCCTAACCAAAGAAATACTTCCTCAACCAACAAGAGTTTCCCACCATGACCCCAATAAATATCCTTCTGATACATAAAATCTCACCTCAGCTCTAATGAATACCTCTCAAAGCAGGTCCCTGCCACTATAAGACACATAACCCCCCAGAAGGCCCGTAAAACTTACCCTAACCTCAGGTTTCCGCCAATTATCCAATACAGCTATTGGTCGTGAGTGCCATTGTTCTGGCGGCTGGAATGTCCTACCCACGTGAGTGACGATGGCCAATCGTGGCGCTTGTTTCCTGGCGGAGGACTGAGGTTACGATAAGATTTACGAGCGTTCTGGAAGGTTGTGTGCGAAGCCCCCCAATCTATCTTATATCAGTGGCGACCAACACCCACACCACATGGGTGTTGGTCCGCTTTAATAAATAGTAATCCCCTGTATCTTTCATAGTACCCTGATAGATTGTAAGACTTTCTTTTTTGTAACTTCCCTTATACCCTATAGCTGTGAATTCCCTAATATATATATATATATATATATATATATATATATATATATATATATATCACATAAAGCATATTGAATTGTGAGCTTTTTGAGGTTTTGTACTTCTCTAGGTGGTAACACAATGTTGTATCTATAGCTTGTCAGTAATATTTAATATTTGTATTGTAATTGGCATCATACACACAGATGTGTCCTTTGCAAAATGTTAGTAACTGAAAACAAACTGTCCTTGTCTTGTCAGCCTTTATTTCCTGGTCTGATAAATTATAGAAGCTCTCCATATTAACACAGGAGACACTGCAAAATGTTGATGGCCTGGTCCGGGTTTGTGTTACGAATCACCCCATTAGCATTTAAACGGTGTGTGTATGTCTGGGAAATAAAAGCATGTGTTAATATTGTATTTTTATTGTCGTTAACGCCTCCAATTATGTAGTAGCCTCATAGGATTATATGACAATGATTGACTTTGCTGCAGGTTCACTTTAAATTCCCTGTACCCTAATAATTCATTTCTTTACATTCCAGCTGGAATTGACACTGTAGAAATAACTAGTGCCATTAATCAATGTTTAGAAAGCAGGCAAGCTAATTACATAGGCTTAGCTATAGATCAATAAAGAATGTTGCTGCTTGAACGCCTTAAGATTACTATGCAAAGCTAAGAAGTTTTATCATTTTCTATACAACCTGCTTCAGGTTATTCATCATTTTTCAATATATTTATATTTTACTCTTTCATACAGTATTCCAAGTCAGCAAAATCATTGGGGAAACTGAAAAGATAACCTCAGAAATTCGCTTGCCAAACTTTAAAAAACAACACTGAGGAATTAATGGTTCAATGTCATGAAAGCAAATTGCTAATTTATACTCCCTAAATAAAAGTCTTTTCTCTTCACTAGCTAACCTTGAGACTGGAAGTCTGGCCACTAACGGACCACCACTTCCTCTTCCTGTTCTAACCCCAATTTGGGTAACTATATACGGAAAATATTTTTTTCTTTCTAGTATCATTGGGATTATACTGGCATCCAGTGATATGTTGAAGATGATTGAGAGAAATGGTACATGTTGGTTTGAACATATTTTGAAAGTAATACAGTAGCAACAGGAGCTGGGGCTTTCTGGGTGTTAAGGCGTAGACAAGTAGGTATTTTGCCTCAGCTTCCTTAAAGTGGACCGAAACCCAGGATTTTTACTATCCTGTGATCGGAAAACCCCCCAGGTCGCCCAGTGTCACTCACCCTTCCTAGGTCCTACGGCACATGTGCAACCTTTCCTTCAGAACAATCGGATCCACTAGCGGATCCGAGCGTGCTGGCGGACGCATCCCCACTACCCTTCAACAGGGAGCGTGCCCGCGCTTGCCTGGCATGGGCAGGCTCCCTGTTAAAGGGATAGCAGGATTGTGGGGTTGCTCGCGCATGCGCTGTTGGACCAAGAGTGAAGGTGAGTGATCCCATGATACACTTCACAAATACGACACACATGCCCTCTACCAGTTCAATATGCTCTTACCAGACTTTGAATAGTAATGCAGCAATGTTATATTAAATTCCCAAGGAGGACTTCCAGAATGGGGTTAACCGAAAGTGAAGTCAAGGGCAGAAATGCTGGTAATGGTGGCCACTGTCCAACAAAGGACAGTTCTGTGCAGCATAGCATAAAAAGAGGGAGCAAATAAAGAAAACCGAGTGCAACCCCATTTACTAAATGGACCAATAATTTAATGTTTCAATAATCACACTTACAAAGCAATAAACTTTAAAAGCTTATACATAACATCCAAGCCTGTCCCAGGAGCTGGAGAAGTTGCCAACAGCAACGAAACGCGTTACGGTGGACGGCGGCGGCGGCGATACCATTTCACCATATCCCTAGGAGTCTACGTGCAAGCAGAGCATTCTTCCCTCCCCCCACCATCGGCCGAGGTGAAGCAGAGGTTGGGTGAGAGCTGCTCTTGTACAAATTGCGCTTGTATACAGATTTTTATTGTAAGTGCGCATTTGCCACTTTTTATATTGAACTTTTTAATTAAAGAACTTATTACGCTAGATCTCTTTCTCCTCTCTTGTTTCTATGCTGAATATGCGATTGAGCTGATTTTAAGGCATAAGCTCCCTGCGCCATTTGATGATTGGAAGGAGAACTATAATCTAATATATGAGAAGACTTCAGGAGTTATAAATAAGGTTGCTAATTAAATTTCCTTCTGGTAAGCGTTTAATTCATAAGGTGACGGGCACATGGCGGTTTGAATTGGATTGACCGTAGTCACTGTGGAATTGTGCATGCGTTTGTGGGACAACGTTGTAACTTTCTAAATATCTGGACTTTTTAACTGTTTGGATATTTTTGTTTGGAATAATCCTTTTAACTGCTCTGTGCTATATTACTATATGCTATATATGAACCTGTTGGATATTCAGGCTACAGCACGTAGAGCAGTTGCATGTTGTAAAGTTTAGCATTTTGAACAAACATTAATTTAAAGTTTAGTTCTAGTGCGGTAATTCAATCTATTTTTATTTACAACATCCAAGGCTGCTCTCACCGGTATCTCCTACTACCACGGCCGCTTGTAAATAGAAGTCAGGTAAGTTGCAAAGGGGGCAAGCAATTTCAGGTATGACCAAGATGCTTGGCTGCCTGCAGTTTTTGGCGAACGGCTCATTCCAGAGGCTGGGTGCCCTCTCCGTGGGGGTTACCCAGCCTACGCTGAGCCGCGCTATCCAAGTTTTTGGATGGCATGGCTACCATTAGTCCAAAATATATTTCCTTTCCCGACAACATGGTAGCCTGGAACGCGCTTAAGTTTACAATGTATCTATTAATCCCTCCTTCTAAAGTGTCCCTGTGAACCAGTTTACAATGTATACCTTAATCCCTCCTTCTAAAGTGTCCCTGTGAACCAGTTTACAATGTATACCTTAATCCCTCCTTCTAAAGTATCTCTGTGAACCAGTTTACAATGTATCTATTAACCCTTTAAGTGCCAGCCCACCTGGAGATTTTGTCACGCTCTGTTGCCAGAGCATTTTTCACTATTTTGCGCTCCCCATGTTCAACTGTAATTTTTGAAGGGATTTTCTGGGACTTCCCATAAAAATTACATATCGTTTTTTTCAGCAGAATCTGGGCTTTAAGAGCATATGTCTTGTTTATCAATTTTGTTGTCTTATCCTAATTATTTTGGGCAAAATATGTGAAAGTAAATTAAAAATACACACGTTTTTACATTTTGCAGTGTTTTTCTTTAATCAAAAATAAAGGTTTTACAATAAAAACATATTGAGGGTAAAAGCCCCATTTCTCCCGGTTACAACGGTACCACACATGTATTAGTAGACACCCCTTCCTGCCCAGGAGACCCCAGAAACTGCAAAGAGCGCTAGAGGAGATTTTCAGATAAAATACAAATACTATGCGCTCCTCGCAGTTTTTCAAAAAATACAACCCTTTACATTTGAAAGTAAGTGCACAATTCAAGGTTTCTAAGCATACTAGGCTTGTTGGCGTGGGTGCATTGGTTTGGACTCTATTCATTGGCAGAATCTCTGGTTCCAAAGGATTTCCCTAAAAAAAAAAGCAAAAAGCAGATTCAAAACCATATTTTCCTATAAAAACAATAAGCAAGCAAGAAGTAACACAGTAAATCTGAAAGCACAACATCTGCTGAACAAAATAATACCCCACATGCATAGGTACTTTGAAGGGTAGAGTTGCCAAACACCCCAAAGTCAAGTGTGCACTTGAGGGTCATTTTACTGGCAAAAATCAGCTGCGCACACAAAGTGCGCACCTTGCAGTTTTTCCAAATTTACAACCCTTTACATTTGAAATACCCCCCACAAACTATATATTTTTGGAAAGTACATACCTCAAGGTTTCTAAGCCTACTGGGCTTGTTGGCGTGGGTACATTCATTTGGACACTATTCATTGGCAGAACCTCTGGTTTCAAAGGATTTCCCTAAAAAAACAAACAAAAAGCAGATTCAAAACCATATTTTCCTAATAAAACAATAAGCAAGCAAGAAGTAACACAGTAAATCTGAAAGCACAACATTTGCTGAACAAAATAATACCCCACATGCATAGGTACTTTGAAGGGTAGAGTTGCCAAACACCCCAAAGTCAAGTGTGCACTTGAGGGTCATTTTACTGGCAAAAATCAGCTGCGCACACAAAGTGCGCACCTTGCAGTTTTTCCACATTTACAACCCTTTACATTTGAAATACCCCCCACAAACTATATATTTTTGGAAAGTACATACCTCAAGGTTTCTAAGCCTACTGGGCTTGTTGGCGTGGGTACATTCATTTGGACACTATTCATTGGCAGAACCTCTGGTTTCAAAGGATTTCCCTAAAAAAACAAACAAAAAGCAGATTCAAAACCATATTTTCTGATAAAAACAATAAGCAAGCAAGAAGTAACACAGTAAATCTGAAAGCACAACATTTGCTGAACAAAATAATACCCCACATGCATAGGTACTTTGAAGGGTAGAGTTGCCAAACACCCCAAAGTCAAGTGTGCACTTGAGGGTCATTTTACTGGCAAAAATCAGCTGCGCACACAAAGTGCGCACCTTGCAGTTTTTCCACATTTACAACCCTTTACATTTGAAATACCCCCCACAAACTATATATTTTTGGAAAGTACATACCTCAAGGTTTCTAAGCCTACTGGGCTTGTTGGCGTGGGTACATTCATTTGGACACTATTCATTGGCAGAACCTCTGGTTTCAAAGGATTTCCCTAAAAAAACAAACAAAAAGCAGATTCAAAACCATATTTTCCTAATAAAACAATAAGCAAGCAAGAAGTAGCACAGTAAATCTGAAAGCACAACATCTGCTGAACAAAATAATACCCCACATGCATAGGTACTTTGAAGGGTAGAGTTGCCAAACACCCCAAAGTCAAGTGTGCACTTGAGGGTCATTTTACTGGCAAAAATCAGCTGCGCACACAAAGTGCGCACCTTGCAGTTTTTCCAAATTTACAGCCCTTTACATTTGAAATACCCCCCACAAACTATATATTTTTGGAAAGTACATACCTCAAGGTTTCTAAGCCTACTGGGCTTGTTGGCGTGGGTATATTCATTTGGACTCTATTCATTGGCAGAACCTCTGGTTTCAAAGGATTTCCCTAAAAAAAACAAACAAAAAGCAGATTCAAAACCATATTTTCTGATAAAAACAATAAGCAAGCAAGAAGTAACACAGTAAATCTGAAAGCACAACATCTGCTGAACAAAATAATACCCCACATGCATAGGTACTTTGAAGGGTAGAGTTGCCAAACACCCCAAAGTCAAGTGTGCACTTGAGGGTCATTTTACTGGCAAAAATCAGCTGCGCACACAAAGTGCGCACCTTGCAGTTTTTCCAAATTTACAACCCTTTACATTTGAAATACCCCCCACAAACTATATATTTTAGGAAAGTACATACCTCAAGGTTTCTAAGCCTACTGGGCTTGTTGGCGTGGGTACATTCATTTGGACACTATTCATTGGCAGAACCTCTGGTTTCAAAGGATTTCCCTAAAAAAACAAACAAAAAGCAGATTCAAAACCATATTTTCCGATAAAAACAATAAGCAAGCAAGAAGTAACACAGTAAATCTGAAAGCACAACATCTGCTGAACAAAATAATACCCCACATGCATAGGTACTTTGAAGGGTAGAGTTGCCAAACACCCCAAAGTCAAGTGTGCACTTGAGGGTCATTTTACTGGCAAAAATCAGCTGCGCACACAAAGTGCGCACCTTGCAGTTTTTCCACATTTACAACCCTTTACATTTGAAATACCCCCCACAAACTATATATTTTTGGAAAGTACATACCTCAAGGTTTCTAAGCCTACTGGGCTTGTTGGCGTGGGTACATTCATTTGGACACTATTCATTGGCAGAACCTCTGGTTTCAAAGGATTTCCCTAAAAAAACAAACAAAAAGCAGATTCAAAACCATATTTTCCTAATAAAACAATAAGCAAGCAAGAAGTAACACAGTAAATCTGAAAGCACAACATTTGCTGAACAAAATAATACCCCACATGCATAGGTACTTTGAAGGGTAGAGTTGCCAAACACCCCAAAGTCAAGTGTGCACTTGAGGGTCATTTTACTGGCAAAAATCAGCTGCGCACACAAAGTGCGCACCTTGCAGTTTTTCCACATTTACAACCCTTTACATTTGAAATACCCCCCACAAACTATATATTTTTGGAAAGTACATACCTCAAGGTTTTTAAGCCTACTGGGCTTGTTGGCGTGGGTACATTCATTTGGACACTATTCATTGGCAGAACCTCTGGTTTCAAAGGATTTCCCTAAAAAAACAAACAAAAAGCAGATTCAAAACCATATTTTCCTAATAAAACAATAAGCAAGCAAGAAGTAACACAGTAAATCTGAAAGCACAACATCTGCTGAACAAAATAATACCCCACATGCATAGGTACTTTGAAGGGTAGAGTTGCCAAACACCCCAAAGTCAAGTGTGCACTTGAGGGTCATTTTACTGGCAAAAATCAGCTGCGCACACAAAGTGCGCACCTTGCAGTTTTTCCAAATTTACAGCCCTTTACATTTGAAATACCCCCCACAAACTATATATTTTTGGAAAGTACATACCTCAAGGTTTCTAAGCCTACTGGGCTTGTTTGCGTGGGTACATTCATTTGGACTCTATTCATTGGCAGAACCTCTGGTTTCAAAGGATTTCCCTAAAAAAACAAACAAAAAGCAGATTCAAAACCATATTTTCCGATAAAAACAATAAGCAAGCAAGAAATAACACAGTAAATCTGAAAGCACAACATCTGCTGAACAAAATAATACCCCACATGCATAGGTACTTTGAAGGGTAGAGTTGCCAAACACCCCAAAGTCAAGTGTGCACTTGAGGGTCATTTTACTGGCAAAAATCAGCTGCGCACCTTGCAGTTTTTCCAAATTTACAACCCTTTACATTTGAAATTCCCCCCACAAACTATATATTTTTGGAAAGTACATACCTCAAGGTTTCTAGGCGTGCTGGGTTTTTTGTTGTGGGAACCTTTTTATGGATGAAAAACCTTGAGGTGTTCATAGTTTGCAACGGATTTCCCTAAAAAATATTAATAAATATGCAGCATACAAGAAAGTTTTCCTAATATATCAATATGCAAACAAGAAATAACTCAATAAATCTGAAACCGCAGGGTCCCTGGAACAGAACAATACATAACATGCATATGTGGACACAGACCGCTAGACAAATAGCACAGAATAAACATCTGAAATAGCAATGCAAAATAATCTCAATAATGGTACTAATAGGTTCTGCTAGGATTAGTCATGGGAGGATTAGCCTTGTGCTGATAGATTGTGAACGTCAGTAAACACTGAAATCCTAATGAAGGGCCCCATGTTTTCATCATCTATCACAAGTATCCAGCGGCTCCTCCTTCACCATTTCCTCCATCATCTTTTGGCTTCGCAAGTACCAAAAATAAAAAAACACAGGGACAAGAAAATGCAATTATCTAACTGAATTTTTAACTAGAGAAAGTATATGCAAATAGCCTAAAATATTCCAGGTCTGGCCACTTACCTTCACCCAGATGTGGAGATGTATTCTGTTACTATAGATCTGGGGGGTGTTGCAGAGCAGGGTATTCCAAACCAGGATGACCCTAGGGCACGGAACAAAACCTAACCTAACCTACATACAGTCTAAAAATCCATAAAAAAACTATTAACCAGAATAAAACAACTAAAAATCGAATTTAGTATGGTATGCTTCAAAGCAACCTTCTAAACACAAACCAGGTTGGCTGGGACATGTCGGGCAGTAGTAGCGCACATCTCTCCTAAAGCCACGCCTACTACAAACCCTACAAGGCTTCTGGGGATACCTCTTCTTATTGATGGAGGGGATGCACTTTATGAAATGCTTCCCCACTAATCTAGCCTCGTCATCATTACCAGCCATCTCTGGTGCCTGCTCGGTATCCCCAAATAACAGAGCAGGGAGTATCTGCAGCTGATATTTTACAAACGACAAATTGGAGCCTGGTACTGCTGCCTTGTAGACAACAAAGGAGTTATAAGTTGCTAATTGGACCAAATGGATAGCAACTTTTTTGTACCAGGCTCTGGATTTTCTGGTGGCATTGTAATATGTTAAAATTTGGTCTGTTTTATCAACGCCACCCATGAGTTTATTATAATCTTTGATACAACGTGGATTTTGGGAAGGGGCTCGGGGACCACGTTGCCGTAATCTCACGACTGACTCATCGTGGATTGTAGTCAGCATGAAAACATTTTTTCTGTCCATGTATTTCACGGCCAGGAGCTCATCGCTTCTTACAGCATACGACTCTCCACGATTTATTTTTTGTGTCAGCAATGACCTGGGCAAGCCTTTTCGATTACGGTTGATGGTGCCGCAGGCCGGTGTGTCCAATGAGTACAGGGCTCGAAATAGGGGGATGCTGGTATAAAAGTTATCCACATATAAGTGGTAACCTTTCCCCAGTAGAGGAGTCATGAGTTCCCAAACTATTTTTCCACTGACAGACAAATCAAGGGGACAACCAGGGGGGTCCAGATGTGTGTCCCTTCCTTCGTAAAGACGAAAAAATTTGGTGTAGCCGGTCGAGCTTTCACACAATTTGTAAAATTTTATCCCATAGCGGGCACGCTTACTAGGGATATACTGACGAAATACAATGCGCCCTTTATAAAGCAGAAGCGATTCGTCAATACTTAAATTTTGGGAGGGGTGTACACTTCTGCAAAGCGCTCAGACAGACTATCGATCAGGGGACGTACTTTGTGAAGTCTGTCGTGACCGGGCTCACCACGGGGAATTGCAGTGGAATTGTCATTAAAATGTAGAAACCGCAGTAAAATTTGGTAGCGGTTTCTGGTCATTATGGCCGGAAATAATGGTGTTGCCAAAAGGGTTCGGGTATCCCAGTAGGAGGCGATACTAAATTTTTTGCAGATACCCATGGCTAAAGTGAGCCCCCAAAATTTTTTTAACTCACTTATGTTTGTGGGCTGCCATGCATGAGCGCGGGCGTGCCTTTGTGGGGGATTTTGTGCTAGGACCCACTCAGCATAGCAGTTTGTATGGTAGACCATGTCCTGTAGCATGGCCTCCGTGATGAACAATTTGAAAAAGTCAAGAGGACGGAAGTTTGTTGTGTCCACGTTGACTCCGGGGACCGAATCGAAAGGGGGAATTTCGGGGGAATAATTATTGGGAGGCCTCCACGTAGGCACTCCATCACCAGCTGCAGCACTCTCCATCTGATCTACACTCTCCTCCAGCGTGGCTTCTCCTTGTGCGCTACCATCCCTTCTAGGATGCCTAGCACTACCACTGGTACTACTGCACGGCTGTGTCTCTTCAGTAGAGGAGACACTGTCAGACTCACTATCTGAGGGCAAATAATCTGACCCTGAAACACTATACTCTTCCGAGTCTGACTCCATCATGTAAGCCGCTGCTTCCTGGGCAGAGTACCTTTTCCCAGCCATCCTGAAATCTGCTAAACTAAGGCTAAAACCAAATGAAAACAATAAAAATACTACACTAAAGGGGAGGAACTAGGGGGAAGTTTACAGTAACTAAAAGCTAAACTAAAGCCTAGAACTAAAGTTGGGGAACAAAACAGCCAAAAAGCAAATACTCAAAAGTAAACGTCAGCAAGCTTGCAGAACCAAGAATCTTCAAGAGCAATCGCAATCTAAAAGGAAGTTAAAGTAACAGAACATTACAATTAATTCCCCCTCATCCCATCCCATATGCAGTGTAGCATTCCCTCCCATTTCATTCCCATTTGCAGTGTGGCATTCCCCCCACCCCATTCCCATATGCAGTGTGGCATTCCCCCCACCTCATTCCCATATGCAGTGTGGCATTCCCCCCACCTCATTCCCATATGCAGTGTGGCATTCCCCCCACCTCATTCCCATATGCAGTGTGGCATTCCCCCCACCTCATTCCCATATGCAGTGTGGCATTCCCCCCACCTCATTCCCAGATGCAGTGTGGCATCCCCCCCACCTCATTCCCATATGCAGTGTGGCATTCCCTCCCATTTCATTCCCATATGCAGTGTGGCATTCCCCCCACCTCATTCCCATATGCAGTGTGGCATTCCCCCCACCTCATTCCCATATGCAGTGTGGCATTCCCCCCACCTCATTCCCAGATGCAGCGTGGCATTCCCCCCCCCACCTCATTCCCATATGCAGCGTGGCATCCCCCCAACCTCATTCCCATATGCAGCGTGGCATCCCCCCCACCTCATTCCCATATGCAGCGTGGCATTCCCCCCACCCCATTCCCATATGCAGTGTGGCATTCCCCCCACCCCATTCCCATATGCAGCATGGCATCCCCCCACCCTATATGCAGCGTGGGATTCCCCCCACCCCATATGCAGCGTGGCATTCCCCCCACCCCATATGCAGCGTGGCATCCCCCCCACCCCATTCTCATATGCAGTGTGGCATTCCCCCCACCCCATATGCAGCGTGGCATTCCCCCCACCCCATATGCAGTGTGGCATCCCCCCCACCCCATTCTCATATGCAACGTGGCATCCCCCCACCTCATTCCCATATGCAGCGTGGCATCCCCCCCACCCCATTCCCATATGCAGCGTGGCATTCTCCCCACCCCATTCCCATATGCAGCGTGGCATTCCCCCCACCCCATTCCCATATGCAGCGTGGCATTCCCCCCACCTCATTCCCATATGCAGTGTGGCATTCCCCCCACCTCATTCCCATATGCAGTGCGGCATTCCCCCCACCTCATTCCCATATGCAGTGTGGCATTCCCCCCACCTCATTCCCATATGCAGCGTGGCATCCCCCCCCACCCCATTCCCATATGCAGCGTGGCATTCTCCCCATCCCATTCCCATATGCAGCGTGGCATTCCCCCCCACCTCATTCCCATATGCAGCATGGCATCCCCCCAACCTCATTCCCATATGCAGCGTGGCATCCCCCCCACCTTATTCCCATATGCAGCGTGGCATTCCCCCCACCCCATTCCCATATGCAGTGTGGCATTCCCCCCACCCCATTCCCATATGCAGCGTGGCATTCCCCCCACCCCATTCCCATATGCAGCATGGCATCCCCCCACCCTATATGCAGCGTGGCATTCCCCCCACCCCATATGCAGCGTGGCATTCCCCCCACCCCATATGCAGCGTGGCATCCCCCCCACCCCATTCTCATATGCAGTGTGGCATTCCCCCCACCCCATATGCAGCGTGGCATTCCCCCCACCCCATATGCAGTGTGGCATCCCCCCACCCCATTCTCATATGCAACGTGGCATCCCCCCCACCTCATTCCCATATGCAGCGTGGCATCCCCCCCACCCCATTCCCATATGCAGCGTGGCATTCTCCCGACCCCATTCCCATATGCAGCGTGGCATTCCCCCCACCCCATTCCCATATGCAGCATGGCACTCCCCCCACCTCATTCCCATATGCAGTGTGGCATTCCCCCCACCTCATTCCCATATGCAGTGTGGCATTCCCCCCACCTCATTCCCATATGCAGTGTGGCATTCCCCCCACCTCATTCCCAGATGCAGTGTGGCATCCCCCCCACCTCATTCCCAGATGCAGTGTGGCATCCCCCCCACCTCATTCCCATATGCACTGTGGCATTCCCTCCCATTTCATTCCCATATGCAGTGTGGCATTCCCCCCACCTCATTCCCATATGCAGCGTGGCATCCCCCCCACCCCATTCCCATATGCAGCGTGGCATTCTCCCCACCCCATTCCCATATGCAGCGTGGCATTCCCCCCCACCTCATTCCCATATGCAGCGTGGCATCCCCCCAACCTCATTCCCATATGCAGCGTGGCATCCCCCCCACCTCATTCCCATATGCAGTGTGGCATTCCCCCCACCCCATTCCCATATGCAGCGTGGCATTCCCCCCACCCCATTCCCATATGCAGCATGGAATCCCCCCCACCCTATATGCAGCGTGGCATTCCCCCCACCCCATATGCAGCGTGGCATTCCCCCCACCCCATATGCAGCGTGGCATCCACCCCATTCTCATATGCAGCGTGGCATCCCCCCCACCCCATATGCAGCGTGGCATTCCCCCCACCCCATATGCAGTGTGGCATCCCCCCCACCCCATTCTCATATGCAGCGTGGCATCCCCCCCACCTCATTCCCATATGCAGCGTGGCATCCCCCCCACCCCATTCCCATATGCAGCGTGGCATTCTCCCCACCCCATTCCCATATGCAGCGTGGCATTCCCCCCACCCCATATGCAGTGTGGCATTCCCCCCACCTCATTCCCATATGCAGTGTGGCATTCCCCCCACCTCATTCCCATATGCAGTGTGGCATTCCCCCCACCCTATTCCCATATGCAGTGTGGCATTCCCTCCCATCCCATATGCAATGTGGCATCCCCCCACCCAATAGACAGTGTGGCATACCCCATCCCAATTCCATGGGCAGTGTGGCATCCCCCCCACGTGCCATTGACCCCCCCATATGCAGTGTGGCATTCCCTCCAATCCCATATGCAATGTGGCATCCCCCCACCCCATAGACAGTGTGGCATACCCCATCCCAATTCCATGGGCAGTGTGGCATCCCCCCCCACGTGCCATTGACCCCCCCTCCTATTCCCATATGCAGTGTGGCATTCCCTCCCATCCCATATGCTATGTGGCATCCCCCCACCCCATAGACAGTGTGGCATACCCCATCCCAATTCCATGGGCAGTGTGGCATCCCCCCCCCACGTGCCATTGACCCCCCCCCCAACACACCACATGTGGCCAGTGACAGATCGGGGGGAGCACGATCGCTGCTTTGCGCCGATCTGATCGGCGCAGGTCGGCAGTTTGATGGGAGGGGGGACAACACGTGGTCACAGATCGGGGGAGCGAGATCGCTGCGCCGACCTGTCATAGATCATCATAAATCTCTCTCCCCTCCGCCGATGGGCGGAGGGGAGAGAGATTCATGATGATCAATGACAGATCGGCGCAGGTCGGCAGTGTGATGGGAGGGGGGACAACACATGTGGTCACAGATCGGGGGAGCGAGATCGCTGCACCGATCTGTCATTGATCATCATAAATCTCTCTCCCCTCCGCCCATCGGCGGAGGGGAGAGAGATTTATGATGATCAATGACAGATCGGCGCAAAGCAGCGATCGTGCTCCCCCGATCTGTCCCTTGTCAGTGCAGGTCGGCAGCGTGATGGGAGGGGGGACAACACAAGGGACACAGACAACACAAGGGACACAGACAACACAAGGGACACACCACTCACCTCAGATCCAGGCAGCAAAAGGCCGGATACCATGTGATCTGGTCTTTATATAGCAGTGCGGCGCCGGATGATGACACCGCAGAAGCCGCACTTTGATTGGCTCCTGCAGCGATCGGGTCACAGCTACAGTCATCAACTCACCTCTGGATGACCCCCCAAGCCTCGTCTTCAAGAAGAATCCAGAACTGAGGTGCTGCGAGCTTCCAATCAAGTTTAAGGTAAGAAAATGTCAGCTACGTGACTCTCACGTAGCTGGCACTTAACGGTAGGAGAGGCAGCTACGTGAGAGTCACGTAGCTGGCACTAGGAGGGTTAATCCCCCCTTCTAAAGTGACCCTGTGAACCAGTTTTCAATGCATACCTTCATTAATTTTTTTCATGTATGCCTTATTAAACCATTTTAATGCAGACCTTTATTAGTCATTAGAATATTAATTTGTATTTGTAGATTACATATAATCTTGGTTATTTAAACTACTTATGTACTTTGTTAATGTTATTTGGATTGTAGAACATGTTTTTGAGGGTGTTAGGAGTTAGTGTTTGAGTAGTTTACCTTGGCTTGCTGTAATTTTTTTTTTTTTCAGGAACCGCAAGATGGGCCACTCACTGAGTGTCCAAGCAGTGGTTGGCCCGGACATGCGATTCCTTAGTGTGCTTGCCGGGTATCCAGGCTCATCCCATGATGCTTATATCTTGCGGAGCTCAGGATTATTCCGTCGGTTTGAGTCTGGAGAATTATCTGGTGGATGGCTCCTTGGTAAGTTTCCTCAAATTCCATCATTCCCTTTTCACTGTATGCCTATGAACATAGTTGATGACCCATGTCTTAACCTATGGCTGTTTTTTCCTCTTGATGACATGTTAAACAACAATGTTGGTTAGAATGTGTAATTTATGTAAGTGTTTTGTGATTCTTTCAGGGGATTCTGGCTATCCGCTTCTGCCCTGTCTCCTGACGCTCGTTCTTCGCCCGCAGAATGAGGCCCAGGAGTCGTACAATCATGCCCACCGGAAGACCCGGGCCGTAGTGGAGAGGGCCTTTGGACTCCTGAAGACCAGATTTCGATGTTTGGACCATACAGGGGGGGCACTGCAATATGACCCCAACAGGGTCATCAACATCATACTTGCATGCTGCGGGCTTCATAATTTTGCCATCATGCAGCGTGTCCCCCGGTATGACGATCTGCCCCCCTCTCCACCCAGCCAGGAGGCAGATGACCTTTATGATGGCACCCATAGTGCCTCTGGCCAATCAGTGTGTGCACATTTGATTTCAGCCTATTTTTCTTAACATTTGTTTTGTTTGTTTGTTTATGTTGTTGTATGTTTTGAATATGATTTGCCTCTGTGAAGGCCTTTTTTTTTCACAAAAAAAATTGTAATGAGTTTATTACTAAAAATTTGACACCTGATTTGTGCCTCATGCATTTTTTTTTCACATGTTTGTCCTTAAAAACCTTCATTTATATCCAAACAACCCACACATTAATGCATCAACTTAGGCAAGAACAGCTTAAGTCACATTCAATATATTTTATTGAAATATGTCAATTTTTAGTTGAAGGGCACTCGCAGACTCAAAATGTACATACATTGTAAAACATAACTAGAAATTGGGGCAGACTCCTGGCCCCTAGCAATTGGCCACATCCAGGAGTTTGAAAGTAACTGACTCCAGGCCGAAGTTTCCCCGCCCACCAACATCAAGATCCATAGGGAGCAACAATTTCCAGGGGAATAGTCGGGCAGGAATACATAGGGCCACATACACACCCTCTCCTGCTCGGCCACATTTGCCACTGGCACAGGTGGAAACCAGCCATACCTATGCCACATCCATGCCTGTAAGTTCGGTGGCCACCCAGCCAATGACCCCCAGTCCTAATGCCAGTCCAGTCCAATCTTTACCATGGGCAAATGTAGTTGTTTCCCAGCCAAGAATGTCCCCCAATATTGCCAACAAACAGGATGAGCCAGCCAGCATTTGATTAGGCTCAAGCCTGCAGCGTGGGAGCTTGAGCGGCCGCTTCAGTGAGGCTTAAGCTCAGCCATTGGCTAGTGGGGTATGTGAGCACTCTAATGAGCTATATGGGCGAATTAAAAAACAAACCAGCAAAGCCATAAAAAACCCAATCTTGGTAGCGCTCACCAGACAGGTAAATAGAGTGGGGATGTAGAGGAAAGATGTGGAGCAGATCCAGGTCAAATAGGTCTTAATATTGATGTTGCCCATAATAAGCTTGTGGTGGGCATGTGTGGCATTCATAATCTGCCACTGCTCCAGCATCTGTCAATTGCTTGTTCTAAATTCATTGAGCATGGCAGTGAAGTTTGTATTTAAGGTGGCCATTTGTTCTGCCATCTGTGTGGTTAAGTTGGCCATTTGTTCAGACATCTGGCTGTTGCTAGTCCTAAATTCAGTCAGCATGTTGGTGAATGTATTATTGAAATTCTCGAATTGTTCAATAATCTGCTCTGTTGTTCGTTGAGTCACCTGCCGAACGTAACGGCTGTCATGGTGCCATGCTGACTCCAGGATCGGCACGCGCCTCCCCTGGCATCCTCCTCCTCCTCCATCTCCTGGATTACATCCATCAGTGTGGGAGTCTGTTGGGACATGTGAAAAAGTGTTTCAGATTTAGCCCTAAATATCTTTTTGATCAAAATTACTCGTCCATTCACATGCATCAGCAGTTTCATCAAAGTCCACTTACCCTATATATCTGTTCCTGTGTCCTAGGCAGCAGGGAAGTAGATGGCATGCTCAAACTGGAGGAGGCTTCCACACTTCCAGAGGCTGGATGCTGGGCTGGGTTTAAAAGTTAAAGGCACGTAAACACACAAACATCCATTGATGAGCTGAATTAGTACATATGCTTTAGAAAACACGTGGCCAAGCAGGAATGACAACTCCCCCAACGGTCCAAGTTGACCTTCACAATGAATGTGAGTATCTCTTTTATGTATGCCTCACCCTGTGCATACAGATTGGTCACCTTAAATAATACAAACATGCATGTACTGCATGTTAGGAGGCTTTACAGATCCCAAATGGTGAATTAGGGGCCCACAGTCAGCTTGCAAATAGCATTTGGCTTCAGAGTATGCTGCTGTGCATTCTTCCTAAGTTGACCTTTCCCTGACCCCAGCTCAAGTTTGTCTGACCAAAGCACAGCTACAACCCCAGTGGTAGAAAGACAAAGAAGTAAGTGTTGTCTATCATTGACTATATTCACATCACATGCAGTGCTTTGGTAAGATAAATAGTTTAATAGTGAGCAGAAATACTGTCAAAGGTTGTGTATGGCCTGCAAACCATTTTAAGGACCATTAACTATTGCACCCTGGGAGAGTGTCCATCATGAAGGCCATTCCTCAGACATTAAACACCCGCCTAAAACAGTAACCTCCCCTCAAAGCCACTCCATAGGGGCATGTGTGTATATCTGCCTGTGAGCCTCATTTCACACGTTTACAATAGTTCACATTCAAAAAAACATTACTAACCTGCAGAAATGGTATTGATGTCCGTGTCCTGTCTGCCAGAGAGGCCCTCTAATGCGATGTGGCGTATTAACGCCAGGACCATTTCTTCAGCTCGGGTATATTGTAATTTGGTGAGGAAGCCTCCGCCAGTTTGTAAGCTGAAAAATAGAGGTTAACAAATTTTTGGCATTGTGGTCACTACAACAAGCAGCAAAATGGACAACCCAAATATGTACCTGTGATTGCCCCTTGTATTCTGTTTCTTCTGTGCTGCATACTTCAGGTCAGATATTTTTTTCTGTATCTGCTCCACATCTTTCCTCTCATCCTCCGCTGCATTGACCTGTCTGGTGAGCTCGACCAATGTTTTGGGTCTTTCTCATTTTGCTGGTTGTTTTTGAATGTCGCCCAAATAGCTCATCATAATGAAGTGTGAGGCCACTTGCCAATGCTAGGGTTTGTACCTCCCCCAACCGGCCACTCAACTGGCCTCGCCGCAATGTTCGGCCTAATGGTTGGTCTTCTGGCTCATCTCTGTTTGGTGGCAATTCAGGGGACATTCTGGGTTGGCTCTGTGGTGATGAATCGGGGCGTCACGTGGCTGGAAAAAGACTGGACTCGTATTAGGACTGGGGGTCCTTGCCTGGGTGGCCACCGAACTTCCAGGCGTGGATGTTGCATAGGTCTCGCTGGTGCCTCACCTGTGCCGGTGGCAAATGTGTCAGACGAGGAGAGGATGTGCTTGGGGGGCTGGGGCTTCGGGCCCTCTGCTTCTTTGTGGCCTTGGAACTGGTGCTCCCTTTATCATGGGGTGTGGTTGCGCAGGGAGCAGGAGAGGGTGTGCTTGGTGGGCTGGGGCTTTGGGCCCTCTGCTTCTTAGTGCCCTTGGAACTGCTGCTCCATTTATCATGGAATGTGGTAGGGCGGGGAGGAGGAGAGGGTGTTCTTGGTGGGCTCGGGCATCTCACCCTCTGCTTCTTTGTGGCCTTGGAACTGGTGCTCCGTTTATCATGGGATGTGGTAGGGCAGGGAGGAGGAGGAGAGGGTGTTCTTGGTGGGCTCGGGCCTTTTGGTCTTGGCCTCCTTTGCTGCTGTTTGCTTTCCGCTCGCTTTTTTGGGTTCTCAAAGAGAATGAGTTGTGTGTCCATGACCCTTTAAATACTAATGACTGGGTATGATGCTTACGCGTTTGCGTACGCGTGTGTCCGGCTATTCGTCCGGCCGTGCAGAACCCGGAAACCGCTGGGGCATTACTTATCTGCTGCGGACAAGAAACAAGATCTTCACCCGCCAACAACAAGAGCTGATTATGCTCATTAGTGTATTGTAAGGACGTTGATTTGCCATCTAAATGCATGGCTAGGCCTTAAGGAAGCGCAGGAAGAAACAGTTGTTTTTAAAACTGATTTAAACTCCGTGCAAACCAACTCACTAGCATCTAGAAGGATAGTTTAAGGCTATAAATGTGTTTGGGAGTGTCATTTAGTCGACTGATCTAATTGTGAATGATATTTGTATGCTGTTTGATCTAACAACTATTTTGTTTTTTGTGTTTTTTAGACTATGCTTCAGCGCAGGTACAACTACCTGCCCAACGCATTCGAGAAGAGGAATGTGGCCCTGGAGATCATGGCCCGGATCCAACAGGAGAAGGACACCACCTTCACCCATACGCCGATCATGCAGCACTGGTCGGACCTTAAACGACTCCACAGGCCCCGGGTGCGGCGATTTTTTGCTCTACATTTCCCATGTAAGTACATAGTGATTGCATGCTAGATGTAACTAATACAGAAGGTAGGCCTTTATTTATAAATGCTTTTCTAGTGTTGGAAATGAACTATCGGATCAGACGCATCCGGAGGCGTGCAGTCCGGCCAGTGCAGCATGAATCTGCAGCAGGAAGTGAAGGTGGTGGATCTCCAGGGCCAAGTTCCTACCCCTCCTCTGTAGCGGCGTCAGACCAGCCCCTGGACCTTTCTACAGAGGAGGGGTGTCACGGCGTGGGCAGGGAGTCGTACCAAACGACGGAGCCATTAGCCTCTGGTATGTGACTCTTAATGTAACCCCACACACATACATGCTATTAAAAGCAAAAATGATTCCCTTAATCTTTTTTTCTAGATGAATATGTAGCGGGTGAACGATCTGGAGCAGAGACTGCAGCAGATCATGCCCAGGAGGAACATGGAGAAGGTGGGTGATGTCACACACACATTCTAAGTGTCATTTGCTTACTGTTGAATCAGACATTATAAGTGAGGCTATTTTAAATGTCTCTACAGCCTCACATTCCCAGAAGTGGCAGGCCCCAGACCGTAGGGTGGTCCCACAAGCAGAGGTCACTGACCACAGAAGTAAGTTGTAATGTAAATAGTTTGAGCATGTTGACAATGACATCATCACCAATCAACCTACATCCATTGGCAATGCCCTTAGCATAATGACATATGGCCTCTTCCATTAAGAATTACTTTAGCATAATGTCATATGGCCTCTTCCTTTAAGAATTGCCTTAGCATAATGACATATGGCCTCATGAGTTAGCTTGCAACCTAATAATCATTCCATCCACAGCTGTTAATGTATTTGCAGAACAATATTTTTTTTTTTTTTTAACAGACACCGCACGTGCCAGATTGGCACAAATCAGTGCCACTGTGTTTTGGTTGGTGGGCGAGATGCAGGAGCTGCACGATTTGTTGGGGACCACAGATGAAGATTAATTATCTGGGGCCTGCCATTGCTTTGTATATAGTCTTGTATTTTTTAATGTTTTTATACCTATTTTATTATTTAGTACATTTTACATTTTACAAGGCAAAAAAAAAAATGCTGTTAGTAAAAAAAAATAAATAAATAAAACTTGTTTCGGTGTCATTTTCTTTTAAAAATACAAATGGAAGAAGAAAGAAACCGCGATGTGATTTAGGTAAGCATTAGGTGCGCAAATCGAAGAATATACAGACCGCGATGTGATTTAGGTAAGCATTAGGTGTGCAAATGGAAGAAGAATGAAACCGCAATGTGATTTAGGTAAGCATTAGGTGCGCAAATGGAAGAAGAATGAAACCGGGATGTGATTTAGGTAAGCGTTAGGTGCGGTAAATGGAAGAATATACAGACCGCGATGTGATTTAGCTAAGATTTGTAGCAAAAGTGAGTAAACAAAATATGTAGACGAGCACATTAATGAGTTAATTTTGTTGTGCGCAGGCGTAAGGTTGTTATGATTTTCGTCTGGACGTTTATTTATAGAAAAAGGAATTCAGAATCTAACGGGAAACGTAAATCATTTGTTCGAGGCGACGTTGGAAAAAGGCCAAAAACGAAAGCCTATGTTGTTTCATGAGTAACATAAACGGTAACAATCTGCACCACTCCGTTTACATGATAACAATCACTTTTATTAATTCATCTAAACACTACACAGGTTAAAATACATTAAAAACTGATTATATGAAGATTCCACTAAAGGGCGCTGGTGGTAATGCACAATTAACTAGGTCAGATATTACGCTTTATCGATTTTCTACGTCCTGAATAAAAATGAGTGCAACATTTTTTTGACGTCTTACATTTCAAATAAACAGGTGACCTTCCTTGACCTTACCATTACTGTTGGGGAGGATGGCCTACTTAAAACTGGCCTATATAGGAAGGAGACGGCGGTCAATTCGTTGCTTCATTTTTAAAGTTTCCACACTACAAAATTGAAAGAGGGCATCCCGACTGGACAGTTCCTAAGGGTGGGCAGAAATTGTTCTACAGATATGGAATTCACACAACAGGCTGGTGAGCTGTCAAAAAGATTATTAACGAGAGGCTACCCTAAACGGGTTGTATCCCGGCGTTTCAATGTGCGAAAGGGACCCCTAGGGACACACTTCTGATCCCCAAGCAAAGGCCCATGAGACAAAATGAGATAAGATTCATTACACGCTATAGCAGGAATTGGGCAACACTGAGACATATCCTTTTATCACACCGGGAAGTTTTAAGGTCGAACCCCTACTTGGCAAAATGGGTACGGGGTGGGCCACGCATGTTGGCACAGAGGGCACCCAGTATTCGGGACAAGTTGTGTAGCAGCCACTTCCAGAGACAGAGCAATCGGTTGCAGACTGGTAGAGCTGTTCGATATGTCCCCACATGGGTAAAGATAAGGAGGTAAGTAATGAGAACACCGGAGTGAGGTACCCTGTTAGACAATTTATCAACTGTAGGAGTACAGGAGTTATCTATCTACTCACATGCAGCTGCCCTAAAAAATACGTGGGGGAGACAAAAAACACCTTTCCAGTATACGGCTAGCGGCTTATAACCATTCTTTATGGAAAGTGGTGCCCCCAGTAGCACTGCATTTTCTTACCACTCATGTGGGTGATCCCTCAAGCCTAAGAGTGTCGGGGTTAGAGAAGGTGAGCATCGGCCAGAGGGGTGGTGACATCAAGAGGCTTTTTTGGGGGTAGAGGTAAGTATTGGGACCACTTTGTTTTTTATTTTTTATTATATTTTATTTTTATTTTTTTACCTGTTACTTTTTTCCGCACATTGGTGGTTTATTGTTAGTTAGGCTTCGTGACACGTGTGGATATTGTTTACTGTTATTATTACCTATCATGATTTTTTCACTTTAGGTGGGCACTACACTATGTTTCCTCGGACGGCCCCCTGGCGCTCTGGCCCTGCTTACCAGATATCTTCCTCCGCCACACTCGAGAATGGATCACCAAGAATATCCGGCATATTCAACGTACTATCTGAATGATCAATGGAAATGAGCCTCTTCTTGGTCCCTTAGTGGATGGTTCTATGTTAGTCCAGCAATTGTTTATGTACCAGCTTATTCCATTGGACTGTATATCCACCTTGCCTGTATTGATAGTGTTTGAAAATGTCTGTATGAGTAACCCACCTGCCTCCCCTCCATAGGCTCCATATTCTCCCCCTTACTCTTTTTGGGGGGAGCCTGTTTGTCTGTGGCCGGGGACATAGGGGTTATGCATTTTGTCCCTATGATTTTCATGTTTTAATGTGGGTTGTACCCATATTTGAGGTTGGGTTGTCCCTATTTTAGGGATCATTTATATCCCTTTGGTTTGGACAGTTGTTTGTAGTGGATCATTTCAAACAGTACTTTTCATAGTTCCTTTTATATCTAATAGGTTATCCCTCTTATTATTTTCATGGGAACTCTGATTAATCCACATTATGAGTGGGCATGTGTTGGCACCCTGCTTTTGTGATCTTTTTGTGCTTTAAGCTAGGTTACACACATGCCCTAGGTGGGGTAGTCCCTCTTTAAATTTTCAATTTAGATATCCCCAGTAGGTACAATTGTATCTGGGGGGTTTATATTGTCCTATTTTCTGTCCAAAAAGCATTTATAGTCTCTGTTTCATCTTACATGTTATCCCTCTTATGTGTGTTCCTTGGTCAGTCCCCGCCATGATTAGGACTCTCTTGTGGTTATATATGTGATGTTCTTTAATAATGCCATTTTTATCTGTGTATAATAATCTGTTGTTCATTGTTCTTTTTAAAAATTGTGATCCCTCTTATGAATTTCTTCATTGTCCCGACGCCTGCTTCCTTTTAGCCTGTTCCTCCTACTTGCCTCCCCAATCACTCCTGGTGCAGCCTCCGCTGATTCCTGCGTTGGCGTTCCCCTAGTTACAGGGGAATGCTTCTACATCACCTGCCTTGAGGTACTTCCAGGTTTCAAAACCGGAAGTGCTTGCTGGAATGCAGGCTGCATCATGGTGCTGACACACTTCCGGCCGGCATCATGTGACCCTCCACCTGGAGTTTTGGCTGGGGCTGTACTGGGGGGGAGGAGTAGGTGCATTTATAAGGAGAGGGCTGTTGGCAGCAAGTGTCTGGACTCTCCATTTGCCCTGAGGAAGCGACGTTCCGTCGTGTAACTCGTAGGCTAGAGGAGGGGCGCGGTGACGGCTGGCACATGTAAGATTTATGGTTGGTTGTCCCTCTTGTTAACCTGCTTTGTCCCTTGATATGGTCATTTTTTCTTACCTTTTCTGCATATGAAGGTTTAAACTGTTTAAATTTTTCTTGCACTTGGTCACTTTAGCACTTATAGTAACATTAGAGTTATTTATTAATTGTATATATAGCACATAGCACTTTTTGTTTGAAACACTAGGATTCAGTCGGTTTTCATAGGGACATATGCTTGATATCTGACATAGAGGCCGATTCATCAATAGCGCCAGGTAGCGACAGATGAGCGACTGAAGTATGGCGCTATGAGCGCCGCTAGCGTCAGCCGCGGGCGGTAGCGATTCGCTATAGCAGGCCTCCTCAGTCGCTACCTGGCGTTGTTGCGAACAACGCCTACATTGCTGAATATGATGTTGGCCCTCAGCTTTGTAGGCGCTGTCAGTCAGTGTGACCACGCTATTCTACACAGCGCCTGTTAGCTTTGCTGTGTCCTGGCCATCCAGTACCTTCTGAATAAAACACATTGCCACATTTTGTAAAAATTTAAAGAGTTTTTATTTTGTGTTGAAAAGGAAATTAAATTCAACCAGATATTCTAATATAAATGCAAAATAAAACATAATTAAACACATAGGCACAATTATTTTTTTTTTTTATTTGTTAAATAAAAAGGAAATACAATTAAACCACCAATGAGAAAGAAAAGGAAAATAAAAACAGAACAGAGAAAGAAAAGGAAAATAAAAACAGAACAGAGAAAGAAAAGGAAAATAAAAACAGAACAGAGAAAGAAAAGGAAAATAGAAAAGGAAAATAAAAACAGAACAGAGAACGAAAAGGAAAATAAAAACAGAACAGAGAAAGAAAAGGAAAATAAAAACAGAACAGAGAAAGAAAAGGAAAATAGAAAAGGAAAATAAAAACAGAACAGAGAAAGAAAAGGAAAATAAAAACAGAACAGAGAAAGAAAAGGAAAATAAAAACAGAACAGAGAAAGAAAAGGAAAATAAAAACAGAACAGAGAAAGAAATGGAAAATAAAAACAGAACTGAGAAAGAAAAGGAAAATCGAAAAGGAAAATAAAAACAGAACAGAGAAAAAAAAGGAAAATTAAAATAGGAATTAGAATGAAAAGGAAACTTACAACAGAAACTTACAACCGAATTAAACACATAGCCACATGTATATATATATTTTTTTTTTATTTTTACTCTAAAAAAAAATTAATAATAAAACAGAAATGAAATTGAAAATGAAAAGTCCAACAGAAATTCTAAAGCAAAGTAAAGTCCAGGAAAGTTTTTGAAAAGGAAATTAGGGATCAGGGTGCATCTCTTTGTGCCTGAAAAAATAAGAAAAGTGCAGTTAGTATATATCTTTATAGTTGTTTTGTGGTTTCCAAAAAAAAAATGCATAACTTGATAACCAACATTGGCGTCTTACACCCCCCTTAGAGTGGTTTGGGTCATCTTACACCCCCCCTTAGAGTGGTTTTGGTCATCTTACACCCCCCTTAGAGTGGTTTGGGTCATCTTACACCCCCCCTTAGAGTGGTTTGGGTCATCTTACACCCCCCTTAGAGTGGTTTTGGTCATCTTACACCCCCCCTTAGAGTGGTTTGGGTCATCTTACACCCCCCTTAGAGTGGTTTTGGTCATCTTACACCCCCCTTAGAGTGGTTTTGGTCATCTTACACCCCCCTTAGAGTGGTTTTGGTCATCTTACACCCCCCCTTAGAGTGGTTTTGGTCATCTAACACCCCCCTTAGAGTGGTTTTGGTCATCTTACACCCCCCTTAGAGTGGTTTTGGTCATCTTACACCCCCCTTAGAGTGGTTTGGGTCATCTTACACCCCCCTTAGAGTGGTTTTGGTCATCTAACACCCCCCCTTAGAGTGGTTTTGGTCATCTTACACCCCCCTTAGAGTGGTTTTGGTCATCTTACACCCCCCTTAGAGTGGTTTGGGTCATCTTACACCCCCCCTTAGAGTGGTTTTGGTCATCTAACACCCCCCCTTAGAGTGGTTTTGGTCATCTAACACCCCCCCTTAGAGTGGTTTTGGTCATCTTACACCCCCCTTAGAGTGGTTTTGGTCATCTTACACCCCCCTTAGAGTGGTTTGGGTCATCTTACACCCCCCTTAGAGTGGTTTTGGTCATCTTACACCCCCCCTTAGAGTGGTTTGGGTCATCTTACACCCCCCTTAGAGTGGTTTTGGTCATCTTACACCCCCCTTAGAGTGGTTTGGGTCATCTTACACCCCCCCTTAGAGTGGTTTGGGTCATCTAACACCCCCCCTTAGAGTGGTTTTGGTCATCTAACACCCCCCCTTAGAGTGGTTTTGGTCATCTTACACCCCCCTTAGAGTGGTTTTGGTCATCTTACACCCCCCTTAGAGTGGTTTGGGTCATCTTACACCCCCCTTAGAGTGGTTTTGGTCATCTTACACCCCCCTTAGAGTGGTTTTGGTCATCTTACACCCCCCCTTAGAGTGGTTTTGGTCATCTAACACCCCCCCTTAGAGTGGTTTTGGTCATCTTACACCCCCCCTTAGAGTGGTTTTGGTCATCTAACACCCCCCCTTAGAGTGGTTTTGGTCATCTTACACCCCCCTTAGAGTGGTTTTGGTCATCTTACACCCCCCCTTAGAGTGGTTTTGGTCATCTAACACCCCCCCTTAGAGTGGTTTTGGTCATCTTACACCCCCCTTAGAGTGGTTTTGGTCATCTTACACCCCCCCCTTAGAGTGGTTTTGGTCATCTTACACCCCCCTTAGTGCGTTTTTTTGCTCTTTTTGATGGGAGGTCAAATACATTTAAACAGTAGTGCAGTACTTGCATTAGAGTGAAGGGTAGTTAGCTTACCGCAAAAAAAGAAGTGATCAGCCTTTCCCTTAGCTCATCGCCAGTCTGGGTGTCCTCACTTCTATCTGCGGGCAGGTTGGGGATTTCTGGCACCAGTGCTGTCTCCTCGGGGGCTTGGATTCGGTGACAAATGCAAATGTTGTGGAGCACACAGCAGGCAAGGATGATCTTGGAAACCTTCTGTGGGCTGTAGAGCATCTCTCCTCCTGGCCGTGCCAAACAGAGAAAGCGTGCTTTCAGCAGGCCGATGGTTCTTTCCACAATGCTTCTGGTCTTGCGATGCGCTGCATTGTAGCGTTCATGGGCAGAGGTCCGTGGGTTCCTGACCGGAGTCATGACCCACGTTCTCTGCCCATATCCCTTGTCCGCTGTAGAAAAAACACAAGGAGAGAGACAGCAATTAGTACTAGTACATGTTTTTTGGTGGTAGTTTGGTTAAAATTGGCTTACTAGGCCACATATTAGCAAAATACATAGACATGGTTAATTTATTACCCAGTAGCCAGCCAGCTGGCATTTCGTTGTTATCAAACTTCCGGCACAGGACTGTCCGCTGCAAGACGTAAGAATCGTGGCATGAGCCGGGGAACCCCGATCTCACCGCCCGCAGCCTCATGTCTGGGTCACAGACCACCATGATATTAAATGAATGGAACTGCTTCCTGTTTCTGTAGGACAGCTCCTGTGCACGGGGAGGGCGGAAAGGGATATGTGTACCATCAACGCACCCTAGCACATTCGGGATCCCTCCCATCAGATAGAAAGCATGTTTTATTTTGGCAACCTCTTCCTCATCCTCAGGAAACTTGATGTAAATTGGGATTAAATCACAAATTGCCAGAACTACCTGGATTAGTATGCGGCTCATAGTAGCCTGGCTTATCCCGCTGAGGAGGGCTGAGGTTGCCTGGAAGGTCCCTCGTGCCAAAACATTAAGAGTGGCACACAGGCGTACTATGCCTGGAATGGAATGAGTGCGTTTGGTGGATGGCTCGATTTTGGTCTTAATCTGATCATATAGGGACTGTAGTGCAGCACGATTCAGACGGAAGCGGCTCCTGATCTGCTCGTCACTTAAGTCCCATACTGAAAGGCGGATTGCAAAGGAGCGGGGTGCCCTAAGCCTCACAACACCCCGCTCCCTTTCCTCCTGCTCTTTCAGCATACACATACATCCATCCACCCAGACACCATACATCACCCTCTTATCCATCACACACACTAAAGATATATACAAAAACAAAAATAAACAAAAAAAACCACTAACACACAACACACACACAAACAATCACACTACACACACACCCGCTACAATGCAGCTCACCACAAAACCAGAACTATAGTGGTCCAAACCACCAGCCTGCTGAAAACCAGCTTTCTAAGTTAAGCACAACCAAGAGGGGAGTTGCTGCACAGCCCACAAAAGGCCCCAAAATCAAGCCTCACTTGCTGTATGCTCCACAATATTTGCAGATGCCACCCAAACCAAGCTCCTAAAGAAACAGCACTGATGTCAGAAATCACCCAACAAGCCACAGAGAGTGAGGACAGAAACCAGACAGAGGCTCAAATGAGCTAAGGGAAGCGAGCACAGCACCACACCACAGCCTTTGCCACAGTGTAAGAATAGCAGAAGCTAGAACATTCCTTCCTTTTATACTTCATTTTCTAAAGTGACAGGTCCGCTTTGCCGCCTTTTGCGTCGCTCTGCTATTTCCGGGCGCCAATTAGCCGACCCAGGTGTGCGTAAAACAGAGTGCGCACGCGCACGCTAGTAGCGCTACTAGCGTACTTGAGCCGTAACTTGCGTGCATTAACGGACATGGGCCAAAAATCAGGTGGGGACCAATGAAAGGGAAGCTGTTGTTTTTTTAAATAGCCGTTAGGCTAAGCACATGTCACAAGGGTTTGAGATACATCAGTCCATTGTTGGATTTGGGTGTGTGTTGTTTGTTTAATGAGGTCTGTAATGAGTTAATTGGCTAACACACATGCTTCTGTCAGTGCAGTGGAGGTGTGCCTAGAAGGAACTGGGCTGTATGTGTGAATCAATTAAGTGGGCTGCTTTTGGATTGGCTGTTAGAGCACATAAAACCTGCCCAAGCCTAAGAGATTGCGATGCCATTCTGTAGTGTGCATGCGTGCTTGTGGGGTGTTTATTTGTGTGTGTGTGCAGCTACAGGATGGAGCCAAATACAGGACATCTGCCGGCCACAGCAGGCCCGAGTAGGAGTTTGGTGGGTGCTGTGCGCAGACCTCCCTTACGGAAAAGGGCACAGCCTGAAGGTGGGGCAGCACCCCAGGCTAAGCGCCCAGGTGCCAAGAGGGAGCCTGAATTTAATTTGGCGGAGAATAATCATCTTGTGCGCCTGACACTTGCGAAATGGGAGCTGATATTTGGCTACCAAAGCAAGTCCATAGGCAAACAAGAAAGAAGCAAACTGTGGGATGCCATTGGTGTGGAGCTTAGTAGCACAGCTCAACACCCACGTAGTGGCCCATCCTGCAGGAAACGCTTCTACACTTTGCGAGGGGCCCTTATGAAAAAGATGAATCACGATCTTGATGTGGACAGTGGGTTCATCCAGGCTCCAAAGAGTACCTACAGGCCGTATGAGGAGATGCTGAAGGCCAAAATCCCACTGGCTCGGCTGCAGGGTGTGGATCCTGGGGATGACACCACCGGTTGGGCTGAAGGTACATATTTTCTGGCTTTTACAATAACCTAATGTTAATGTATGTGATTTGCATTTTTACATTCTGACCAACTAACAGTAGGACCTGTGAAGTATTACATTACAGCTCAAACATTTGTAACTTTTCTGTCTGTTGCTTTATGCATAGGTGCACATGCTGCTGTCCGGGATGTGGCTCAGGACACCCAAGCTCCTGCCCTTCCAGCAACCTCAAGGCTACCCCAGTCTGCCATTGAAGGTATTTACCCATAATTTGGTTGCTGGTTTTTTTATAAACAAATGGGTGTGGGAGCAGCTCAAACAATCAAGGTTTGCCCTGTTGACTATTAATAATATGTGCGTGCGCCCTAATTGCACGCCCACTGTAACACTCACAGCAAGTAACTAACAAGGCCCTAACATGTGTAGATATGTAGGACGCCAGAGATGTGTAGCCATATATCGGCATATCAATGTGGGAGCCACACTTGGCTTGATTAGTCAATATTAGTGAAAGAGCTGCTCACACACCTTAATGCATGTTGTATTTTGCAACGCACATTAGCTATGGCTCAATGTTGGTTTTATTTTGGCCTAGCTCCCATGCCCTTGGCCCCAGCATCTCCTCCGGATCCCACCTACTCTTTGGATGTCGGTAAGTGCATGTGTTCACCTTGCTTGATCCACTTTTACTCAAGTGCATGTGTCTCATTCGTCTTTTTTCTTGGTAGGCCAAGTGACTGGTTCATCTTTGGACCCCACTTCCGATGTTGCCGGTCAACAGGACCCTGTTGGTGTGTAGAGCAATACATAATGTATCCTTTATGCTGTTTAGGTTACACTGGTTCAATTTGGTTAGTCTACTAAGCTACATGTTTGCTTTGTAAACTTGAAGATGCCTCTTGGGAGTGCTGGTTGCCTCCCCAGGGTCAGTCTCTTAGTTATTTGAGTGATAGCAATGTCTATTTGCGGACATATTTTTAGCCAAACATTCCCTGTAGTAGTTTGCTGATTATTTAGAGACTTTTTTTTTTTTATTTAGTTGACCCGAATATCGGAAGTGGCTGTCCAGAAAGGGCCCCTCAAGTTCCAGCTGCCAGAGATGAGGGTAAGTGGTTTTGCCTTGCTCTAGTCTGTATTTTGGCTCTAATGTTGTGCCACTTGCTTCTGGCAACTTGTGTGTCCACATGTATTTTCAAGGTCCAAGCTCGAGTGAGGACCCCACTCCAGACATCTGGGATATTGGGGGTATGTTTAATTTAAGCAATGTTTATGATGAGATTTGCAGAAATTAGTGCGTCTTAGTCCTGTAACATACATGTTAACAATCTGAGTTTAACAGAGACCTTTGGTCTAGTGTGTATTTTTTAACTTTTTAGAGGTATGGCCTCGATAGCCTAACCAGGTTACATTAGAGTTTGGCCCACAGACCTACTAACCTGATTTTCCTGTTTAGCATATGCCAACTTGCCCGACATCTCGGATGTTGAATTGCGACTCTCTGGCAGCGATACCTCGAGCCTACCTGTGCCGGAGGACACGCAGGTAACATGGCTGATGTAGACGACCTCGAAACCCATTGGCATATTCGTGGGTAGTGGAAGAAGCAACATGTAACATTTCCTTTCATTGTTGTTTTGGCAGGAGGCGGAACCAGAACCCCAAGCTGGGACCTCTTCCCAAGTCCCATGTGGCCAAGCTTCAGAGGCTCAGACAAGGGTAAGTTGTATAGTGAGTGTTTATGGTAACTTTTTGGAGGGGCATAACTGCATTGGTTCTGTTTGACTAAAATGTGGTTTACTATTTGTTTAGCCTCCAACCACAGCAAGAGGAGGTGTGGCACCAACCAGTGCCGATTTCTACCAACTAGGGGTCCGGATGCTGGAGGACTACAGTCGCCAACAGCCGCGTGATGGAACTAATGAGCGCATTGCGGCGTTGGAAAATCAGGTGCTGATGTGTCAGCAACAAAATGAGGCCCTGCAGCGCCAGGTGGACCAGTTACGGCAAAACCTACAACAGAACCAGGACCTTGGTCGCCTGGCAAATGTTATCGAGCAATCTGTACAGCGCCAGGAAGAAGCAATACAGCGCCAGGCAGAAGCAATACAGCGGCAGGACCAAACTTTGTTGTTGCTACAACAGCTCATACAACAGCAGTCTATATTTTTTACTGCACTGTTGTCCCCCAACACCGCCCCTAGCAATGACTCCCAACCTCCCCGGCCACCCAGCCAAGAATATTAATTTGTAAACCTTTTTCTTATGATTTATGTAAATATATTTTTGAAAACCACCTCTAATTTGTGTTTATCCATACATGTGAAAGCGAAATACACAGTCATGGATGATTTGCTCAATCATCTCTAATATTATGCCACCATTTATGTGCCACATTAGTTAACATTGCTTACTATGGTGTAAACATGTACTGGCTCAAAATGGCTGCCTAATTTTAGACATAATGGTTTTTTGAAATCTAAACCTATGCTGGTCAAGGAACAACACAGTTATTCGTAAATAAAATTGTATTCAAACAAATTGGCCCAACACGGCCAACATAGGCCAACAAAGCCACTAAAATTTGACATGGCAAAAATCCCCCCCACCCTAACGTCTCCGATGCCTCTTCATGGCCAGCAGCATCCCTTTCATCTGTCGGAAGGCCCGCCACAGTCTGCGATGCTGGCGTATACAAGCTGTAGAGATGTGATTAAAAATAATATATTAGAATTTGATTGGGAACTCAACATACACAGATGTAGCAATGTAATGTCAGTGTTTCTAACTTGCTAACACTCACATTAACATTGGTGAACAATGTGCCCCTAAAATTTTAAATTAAAGTTTTAATATTGGCTTGAAAACATGTTAGGACCACATACCTTTACTCTTAAAGTGGACCAACACCCACAATATAGTTTATCATGGGTTTTGGCCCACTTTGTTGTTGCTCACAGATCTGTTTTTCCCCTGATGTGTGTATACACACAGTAATCCATAGCCACTCACCTCTCCATGCTCCAACGTGATTGGCACAAAAAACGCACGCTAACGTCTATGCAGGGAACAGGAATGTACACTCCTCTTCCGCCGCCTCTTCACGCATGTCACTCTCTGGCTGCTCATGGGGACCCGGCGGCCATTCACAGAGGCCCAGGGGGGAAAAATGCACGTCTGGAGTGGTGCGCGGGAGCCAGCGGAAGATAAGTTCCGATAATTAGGGGTTTGCTTGGTGGGTTGGACCCGCGGTACCTGCACTTATCGTATGTTCCGCGGGGTGTTAGTTGTTAGTTGTTGGCAAATTAAATGTTTAATGCACATTAAACACCCTTGGTGTTGGGCCAGGTTAACTCTTGCAAATGTAATAATGTTTATGGCCAAGTAAGGACATTTATGTCTTTAGTCCCAGCCAAACATCAGTGCCTAAGGATGATGGAAGTTTGCCCTATAATGTTATGGGTAAACACCTAATCAGCCCCATTTGGTTGTCTATACGCCACAAATAGTCCGTATGTGTCCGTAACAAGAATGTGAGGCAACTATCAAGGATGGTGACTGGCATGTTGGATTATTGTCCAAACACATTTAACCTAGATGTGTGTGAAATTCACACATTGGTAAATTAAAACTTTCTACAAATGTAACTAGAAGAGAAATGTTTCAAAAGTATTTACCCATATGAATTTGGATGTACTCACCATCGCAGCTGTGGCGGTGGCCCATGCTGCTGGCCGTCCCTGGAGCTGGTGTGGGGAGGAGGAATTCTGCCTCCGTCTGCGTAGCGACATCTGTCCATAAAAAAACAAAATACAAAACAACATTTAGTGGAGCTATGACACCCGAAGTTTTGACATCAATCTGGTTATTGAGTCTTACCTCCAAAAAAAAAAAAATGTTTACATACATGTTAAACGATATTTGCTATATTCCTGGTCCATTAGTTAATGTGAAGTGTTTATGGTTGCCACATGTATCCATTATGAAAATCTGGCACTAACCTTTACATTGCAATGTAAATGACTCATTACCAATTTAATGGCTAATGTTACCAGTGTGCAACATGTGTTTGCCCTAACTACTTCACGTAAATTAACTATTGCTAGCACACATCATGGTGTGGCCAGAAACATAGGGGTGGTTGCCAGTTGGCTAGCACTGTAGTGTGGTTTGTGATGTTAATGTACATTAGCAAACCAGCTGAGACAATGGACCAGGAAACGTGTCTGTTAAAAGTGGTCCAAGACCCAGGATTGTGAATATTCAGTGTTTTAGTCTACTTTGGCAGAGCAACACAATTTTAGTCCGCCACCGCCCCTGCCTTCCGCACATCACTCCTCCAGTGTGTGCGCACGCGCATGCCAGTATGAAACAGAGCGCAGGCGCACACACATCTCGAGTGCCACACAGGAGGCAGGGACAATGGCTTCTGCCACCCCCAAAGAGGGAAGTAGTTTGTGGTGTTTGGTTGGGGGGTGGCCCTGGTTGAGGGATGTGATTGGGCAGGGAAGGCGCCAGAATCCAAGCAATATCATCAATGTTTGTGGGTCCACTTTAAGGAATGACATAAATTCCAAAATGAGCTGGCTAACAACATACACTTACCACGACTATGCCCGAGGAGGATTTGACGCCAAAATTCCATGGAGGTGCCGCCTATATGATGCCCTGCAAATTACAGAGGAATGGCAAGGGCTAAGCACAAATGGTCAGATGAAACCTGTCACAGACTAACAATTAAAACATGTAAACTCACCAGGGGATGAAGCGCCACTTGAAGCCCAGGGAGGGCTCTGAGGAGGAGGCGGGGAGCCTCGGCTCCTCACACTCTGCTCAGAAGATCCACCAGGCAAAGGGCCACCCTCCTCCCTCTCACTCCCTGCTTGAGAGTGGCCCCTTGCCTGGTGAGAGTCCTCAGACTCAGAGTGTGAGGAGCTGAGGCTTGATCCAGCCTGCCCCCCAGCAGCACACTCCTCTGGGGCGTCATCCCCTTCCTCCCCTGGGTCCTCTAAATAGGACCCGCGGGAGGGACCCTCCCCCGATGACTCCCCCGAGTCCGCCTGCCTGGTTCGGGGGAGGAATCCCTTCCCACGTTTCCCCAGGGGAGGACGCTTATCTGTGTGGAGGGGGTGAAATCAAATAATTAATATAAAGAGCAAAAAAGGACACAGCTTAGCAGATGATTCTGCACAAAGGCAAAAAAGAACATAAGCTTTAACTTACCTGATGCGTAGGCATCATATAGGCGGTACACGCCTTCTGGGTCCCGGCGCTTGAAATCAGACCATTTTTGCTGGATGGCCCGGATGGTCAGGTCGGTCTGGAAGCGCCGGGACACAGTGGCCTTCACCTCCATGGCAAGGCGTTTTTTAGCTCCTCGGGCATAGTCGTATTCGGCCAGGCAGAAGTCCTAGGAAAAAAAAAAATAAAAAATAAAAAATTAAATACATGACCTCAGAACAATGTCATAAACAGTTATACAGAGACAAGATCAAAGTGGACCCACACCCAGGATTTACATTATTCTGGGTTTGGGTGCACTTTTGTGGGCCACAACTATTGTGGGTGGGCCACTGTCTGCAACCCCCTTGGAAGGCCCCAAATACACCGCTGAGGACACTCCCACGTCACTCCGCAAGCCAAACACAGCGCTCCACGCCGGTGTGGTATGCGCATCCAAGGCCCTTGGGAGGTGCATACCAGCTCAGCTGTGTCTGCACGGCAAAGTACGCATGTGGCGTTTGACTCTAACAGGGAGTGCGCCTGCACACAAAATGAAAATATGTATGGCGCAGGGGTACACCCTGCTAGAGGTAAGCGCAATAGGCATCCGCAACTCACGCATGCACAGATGGGACGGGGCAGAGGTAATTTTTAGGGCCCTCCAGGGGGGGGGGGGGCATCCAAGCAGGACATCCACAATGGGGATGCCCCATGTGGAGTGTTAAATTTTGGCCTAAAAACAATACAAATTCTGCCCCTATCCCCCCTGTGTGTTTATCAATTTTTAAGCTAAAAATACATAACTAAAATACTCACTTTCACAACCTGGCCATTTACACGGCTATCCACCCGGGTGCGCCTTTGTTTCCTGGGCCCAGGAGGGGAATGGGTGGGAGGGGTGGTATTTGGGGAAGGTGAGGTAGGTGGGGGATGTGGGGGAGGGGTGGTGGGTCCGGAATCTGAGGAGGAGCTGGGGAGGCGCATTACTCGCCGTTTTGGAGCCATATTGGAAACGCTAAGGAGGAAACAGGAACCGGAAATGACGCTAGCGACATTAGACAAAAAAAAAAAAAAACCTAACAAAAATACGCACCGCGCCCCAGCAACAAGCTATTCTCAGCTATGTGCAAGCTAAGTGGCGGAAAAACTAAAATGACGCTTGAAAACAAGCTAGTGGCATAAGCGCAAGACAATTTTACCTTAAGGTGGCGTTGAAACGCAAAGGAGGATCCCGGAACCGGATATGACGCTAGCAACTGTGCTTCAAAATTCAAACACAAACATGCGCGCAGCAGGGACAAGCTAATATCAGCTATGTGCAAGCTAAGTGGCGGAAAAACATTAAAATGACGCTGCAAAACAAGCTATTGGCATAAGCGCTAGACATTTTTACCTTAAGGTGGCGTTGAAACGCAAAGGAGGATCCCGGAACCGGATATGACGCAAGCAACTGTGCTTCAAAATTCAAACACAAACATGCGCGCAGCAGGGACAAGCTAATATCAGCTATGTGCAAGCTAAGTGGCGGAAAAACATTAAAATGACGCTGCAAAACAAGCTATTGGCATAAGCGCTAGACATTTTTACCTTAAGGTGGCGTTGAAACGCAAAGGAGGATCCCGGAACCGGATATGACGCAAGCAACTGTGCTTCAAAATTCAAAAACAAACATGCGCGCAGCAGGGACAAGCTAATATCAGCTATGTGCAAGCTAAGTGGCGGAAAAACATTAAAATGACGCTGCAAAACAAGCTAGGGCCAAAGGCGCAACGAATTATTAGCTTGATTTAGCAGGGGATTCTACATACTGTAATGCATAGGTCCTTCTAAAGCATACACCGTTGTGCTTAAATATACAGATCTTATTGCTTCACAAAGTCATCACACAATCTAACTAGACAACTACCTGAAAATGTGGCACACATGAGAATGCATAACGGGTTGTTATGAGCTGGTACGACTGAATGTTAATCCTGCAATATGTGGCCAGGCACGCTCACAACTACAGTGTATTCATTAACAACGACTGGGGTCGCGGGAAGTGAATTCCTTGCAAATGGCAGAAGGGCACATGTATGAACAGCACAGCGCCGCACAACGCAGCGCAGCGAGGCACAGCGACGCTCGCGCCGCCACATAGCGAATTCAAACAGCGACTGCACAAACACTGACCAACACAGATTCATCAAGGACAGGGCTGCCGAATAGCTTGGGCGCTGACAATTTCTAAGAGCGAACGTGACCGCCCAACCTGACAGGCTACAAAATAGCTTTACAAGCCCCGTTTGTGTGGAAAACCAGCGATTTTGAGGCCAATGAGTTTGGGTGGAGGAGATGCAATTCCCATGTCACTCACAACATTACATTGTGAAAAATAAAAAAAAAATCTAATACATATAAATAACCAGCAAGATTCATAAAACATATCAATATAAACATGTGTTGAATTTTGTACCAAAGCAAAAAACCCCAAAACCAATAAAAACAATCATTGCAGCGTCTGCCATTGAAATGTATGGGAGAGCGGCAGGTAGCGCCAGGTAATACGTGTCGCTGTGAAGGAATTTGCAGCGGCGCTGTTCGGGCCAGCCGGCTTCATGATGAATGCCGCGCTAGCCGTCGCTCTCGCCGGCGCTAGCCTCATTTAGCTTGATAAATGCGTCATTGTGACCGCCGCCGGGCGTACTTGAGTCGGTAGTCGCCGTTAGCTGCCGCTACCTGGCGCTCGTCAGACACTACCTGGCGCTATCGCTTGATGAATAAGGGCCATAGTTAATTGTGCATTTCCACCAGCGCCCTTTAGTGGAATGTTCATATAATCAGTTTTTAATGTATTTTAACCTGTGTAGTATTTGGATGAATTAATAAAAGTGATTATTATCATGTAAACGGAGTGGTGCAGATTGTGTCTTGGGGTTGGGGGCTGTGTGGAATCCTTTGTTGTATATATGTTGGATTCAGGTACCCAAGCCTGCACACTTCTTTGATTAATTGTTGTTGGTGCGGCCCTTTGCTCTGTATTTAACATAAATGAAAGCTGAAAAATGACATTCTCGTTGGCATACGAACGGACGAAGACTTTACTGAAGGCTTGCGATGCATGCTTAGGCCCTTATTTAACAAGGGATAGCGCCAGGTAGCGAATGGTGAGCGAACGGTAATGACGGTCACCACCACGAGTATGCCGGCTCCCCTCCGCAATCACACATTTATCAAGCCGATCCTGCTTAGCGACTGACAGAGCGCCAGATAGCGAATCATTCATCATTATTCCAGCCTCACCCCACAGCGCCAGCGAGCGACCTTGAACAGCGACAGGTATGACCTCTCGCTACCTGGCGCTCTCCAATGCATTTCAATGGAACAATCTTTAAATATTCATAATTAATTGCTATTAATGTTTTTTTTTTTTTTTTTTTTAAATGTCAAAAATTCTGTGACCACTTCTGCAATGTTAGATATTTTTTTTAAGGTTAAAAAAAAAAAAAAATTGTGCAGAATTGATATTACAGGTCTGATATTAATGTATTCATATTACAAAATGTTTTGAAAAACATGTTTTTTTTTTTTTCAAAAAATATGGTTTGGGGGTTAAAAAACTACTTTTAACCCATCGCCGCCAGCGCTCTGGGGTTTAAACAAGCATTTCACAGCGCGAGAATTTTTTGAGCGTGATTTGTTAATGAATATGCTGGGAGCCGTTCGCTATGGCCATTCGCTGTCATGCGCTCCCATACAGCGCGGAACCAGTCAAACAGCGACTCCTAACCCCGTATTCAACATTACCGCACACCGACTGAGTCGCTGTCAACAGCCGAACAACGGCCAAGCACAGCGAATACTAGCGTGCGCTGTGAAAATCACGCTACTGTTGCTCATCTGTCGCTACCTGGCGCTATTAATGAATCGGCCTCCCCGAATCACTCGTACACTCATACGAAAGTGGGAAAAATTTAAAAAAAAAACAGATCGCCACAAAAACGAAAGTCTTTTTATGTCTCTCTGAATCAACCCTATTGTGGTGTTACATGGTACCATGCCGGTCATGTAGAATAAAACTGTTAAATATGCACCCACTGCTCTTTAGAAGCAGAATGAAAGTACCCCACCATTCCAAGCTTTAGCATCTGGTTGAGCAACCTAAAAATAGATCCTGCCACCTTAACTGGCCTCCTGCTGTAAATGGTCACCTTAACCTATACCCAATTTCAACTTGTGATGCACATCTGTACAGCAGTAAAGCAGAACAAAACCCAAAGTTTTGACTATCCCGGGTCTTGTTCAGTACCCCCGGAAAATCCCAAGAACACCTGTACAAACTAACCATTCCCATGTCCTACAGTGGATGTGCGGGCTCTTGACCAATTAGAACCATTTACCTTGTATATGTAATGCTCAGCAAACAGCCCTGTTTACATATGGGCTCGGCAATTGGGAGTGCAAACGGCTACATTCCAAGAAGCACTCACACTCGTGCCCCCAATCTTTCTAAATAGCTGGGGGCGAGGAAGGGTTACCCCTTCTCCTTTTCCTTCTCTCCTACATGTTTTTTCTCTCTCCAATGTGTCTCATTCTGTCTTCTTTAAATATCGAGCTGAGCAAAGGGGGTGGGAGCAGCTCCATCACTATTATTTATACAAAATTATCATCATTAATTATTATTCAGGGCCTGGGAACCAATTTACCGCCCAATTTAATCCTCTCATCATCTAAGTATTAAGCACCAAACATGTCTAGCTATGTGGAAAGACAGAGATTTGGTTGCACATATCTGCAGATACATGTGGAAGCCACACTGCCCCAGCAAGGCACTCTGTGTTTAGTGTGGTCCCTACTCTTATTTTTGAGTCCCCAAAGTTGGGCCATGTAATGCAGCCAGAGCTACTCACCTGGGAAGCTGCCAGCCTCCCTTTAGATATCACAAAAGATACTTGAAGTATATCTGCCTAGAAACATATTTTCCATATCAGCAGCAATTTGCAGTTATAGTTTATTTGTTGAAGATTCTGCCAAATTTGATGTATACACATATAAACTGTACCTCATGCTGTCTGATATGCTTGTGAATGTCATTTTACTCTTTAAACTCCTTGAAAACAAAAACATGAAATGGTCAGATTGTTTGTCTGAAATACTTGCTACTACAGTACTGTATACTTATGTTTCTCATCACACTCTTCAGAAGGTAAGTTAACCCAAAGGATTCAGTCTGACAATAGATCATAGTCTGTTTCATAGCAGTTTGAAGTATTCTTAAGACACAGAACTGGAATACTATTAAGAGTCAAGAAGAAGAAAAAAGAAAATAAAGAAAGAGAATAAGGAGGCTAAAATGCATGGGGGATGGGAAGGAGTGGTATAGCAGCTCAACTCCTGTAGATATTTGTGCCGTTATTTACTTGTTAACTTGTTATCTACGACTGCCATAATTTCTTTCTTTTTGATAAATAGAGTAATTTCATTTACCATGATCCAATTGATTTTGTTCAACACTGTATGCATCAAAATTCTCTTTTGTTTCCATGCTACGGCTATAGCAATCATAGCTACATTTTAGAAATAAGCTCTTGTTTGTGTCATTCGATAATTACTGTGAGGCATCCCAACAGACCTTCCCAGGGGTCTGGTTATACGTTTGGGCTACTTTTTAAATTTATCCTAATTTAAATTAAAATATATTAAATTTTTTCCAAAATTGCAAACTGTGGGACATAACTAGTAATGAGCTGCAGCAGGAAGTTTGAAAGCCCTCCTGCTGGTGAGTCCCTGGTATCTGGCATTTGGTACTCCTGAATAGCCAATACACTTACCCCAGGAAATCTTCCTCCATGTGCAGTGATTTCATTACTCACACGGGGGGATTCCAAAAATGCTCAACCACTGTGGTATAAAAGGTTCCTTCCCTGGCGCCCTGGCAAGGAAGGAGGACCTGTGCTCTATCTCCACCACAGATGCTGATAGGAATTCTGCAATATTTGCTTCCCATCATAAGAAAACCAGTCACTAGTACCTGCTGGTACTAGGGGAGGGACATATTAAAATTTTTGTATTAACACTTTGTGAACTGTTGAGGGGTCTAAAGGACCCCTATACCAGTTTGCATGTAATTGTGGCCAGCATTCCGTCTGCCAGATATTTTGACCCAGGTCATGCCAGTATTCAGGAGGGGGTGAACCAGAAGGAATCGGCAAGATCTGGGTCAAATCTGGCTTTGGCCCTGACTTGAAGATCATCACTAGACATAGCCTTCACACATGGTACATATCTTCTGTGACTTTACAGGTATTCAAGACTCCTGGGAATGCTAGCAACAATACCCTACTGTAACAGTCATTGTGTCTTGCTGCAGTCTGCTCATGTCTTGAGTTAATGAAGCAATTGTCAGGGTTTCATGAAGCAGGGCATCCCAAATCAGGATCCCCCAAAGAGAGGGAATCAACTGGCCCTGCTATCTTTTAGAAAGACGATGCTTGCTTTTTTTGAGTTACTTAAGCATATGCTATTGTGGACCAAGTAGTAATAACACATGAAAAAGAATTCAGAAACAAATGATGCTGATAGTAATCTTTCATTGGCTTTCATTTACTGTAACTGGCAACAGCACTATTTGATAAAAGTGTTAGTCACTGTAATGGGTGTGTGTTGACTACTGTTTTGCTCTGGTTGTGACTGTGTATTGCCAACTGTGCAACATTTATATTTCACAGATTCAGAGAAAGAGGAAGAAAGAAGCTTTATTAAGCATTTAATGTGAAAAAATATTTTAAGGCCCTTATTTAAGAAGGGATAGCGTCAGATAGTGGCTGGTTAATGACAGGTAGCGATTGGTAAACGCCGGACATGGCACGCAATTACACATTTATTAAGCAGAATCTGTTTAGCGACTGGGATAGCACCATGTAGCGTCTGATTCATTATTTTCACAGCCTCAGCGAACAGCGCCAGCGTTCAGCCTTGCACAGCGCCAGGTATGACCTCTCGCTACCTGGCGCTCACCCATACATTTCAATGGACGATCCTTTTCTTCTCTTTAAACGTTTTTTTTTTTCAAAAAAATCACAAATAATTCTGTGACCTCTTCTGGCATTGAAAAAGCAGTTTTTTTCATAATTTTTTTAATTTTTTAAATATTTCCTCAGAAATGACATTACAGGTCTGGCATTAAAGTGTTCATGTTACAATGTTGTTACAAAGAAATTCCATATGTTTTCACTTTGTTACTAGTTGATAGATGCTGGAAAACAGACTTTAAACACACCGCCTCCTGCGCTCTGGGCTTCAAACAAATATTTTTCAGCGCCAGAGATTTGTGAGGCTGTTTTTTTGCTGAATATGGTGTGAGTCGGTCGCTATGAGCAGTCGCTAACATGCGCTCCCATACAGCACTGTACTGGTAAAATAGCGACTCCTCACAATGTATTCAACATTACTGAACAGCGACTGAGTCGCTATAAAGTAGCGACTCACGGCCGAGCACTGCGACTACTAGCGGGCGCTCTGAAAATGCCTGCTACAGACGCTCATCTGTCGCTACCTGCCGCTAATAATGAATCAGCCTCTAAGTATACTTTTTAGTCAACTGTTATCAAAAGTAAAATACTTCTATGAACAAAAATTTGAATCAGTATAATTTCCGCCAAGTATATATGCACATATATGCAAGGAATTTATCCTGGCAGAGCTTGAGGGAGGTTACACATGGTTAACCGAACTAGTAATATACATATTATAATAGCATATTTTCACAATATAATGAAATACAATAAACATGAGAACACATCTAATATGAATTTAAACCTAATACAACCATAGAAGATACCTAATTCAATTTACATTAATGCTACATTGTCCTTGTATGAGCCTAATGACCTGCAAATAGTATAGAATCAGTTCAGCAGTTGGATCTCCACAGAAAAAGATGCTAAAATGGTGGCCTGAAACAAAGAGGCCGATTCATTAATAGCGTCAGGTAGCGACAGATGAGCGACAGTAGCGGTATTTTCACAGCGCCCGCTAGTATTCGCTGTGCTTGGCCGTTGTTCGGTTGTTGACAGCGACTCAGTCGGTGTGCGGTAATGTTGAATACGGGGTAGGAGTCGCTGTTTGACAGGTTCCGCGCTGTATGGGAGCGCATGACAGCGAATGGCCATAGCGAATGGCCCCCAGCATATTCATTAACAAATCACGCTCAAAAAATTATCGCGCTGTGAAATGCTTGTTTAAACCCCAGAGCGCTGGCGGCGATGGGTTAAAAGTAGTTTTTTAACCCCCAAACAACCATATTTTTGGAGAAAAAAAAACAAGTTTTTCAAAACATTTTGTAATATGAATACATTAATATCAGACCTGTAATATCAATTCTGCACATTTTTTTTTTTTTTACCTTAAAAAAAATATCTAACATTGCAGAAGTGGTAACAGAATTTTTGACATTTAAAAAAAAAAAAAAAAAAAATAAAATTAAAAATTAATAGCAGTTAATTAAGAATATTTAAAGATTGCTCCATTGAAATGCATTGGAGAGTGCCAGGTAGCGAGAGGTCATACCTGTCGCTGTTCAAGGTCGCTCGCTGGCGCTGTGGGGTGAGGCTGGAATAATGATGAATGATTCGCTATCTGGCGCTCTGTCAGTCGCTAAGCAGGATCGGCTTGATAAATGTGTGATTGCGGAGGGGAGCCGGCGTTCTCGTGGCGGTGACCGTCATTACCGTTCGCTCACCATTCGTTACCTGGCGCTATCCGTTGTTAAATAAGGGCCAAAGTGAGCAGGATGGATGCTATCCACAGTGATTTTGACCACCCTGGCTTCCAGTCTACCTTCAAAGATTTGGTCCAGTGAAATAAATTGGTAGACTCCCTTTTCCTGCCCAGAAGACATCCCAAAATGAAAAGAGCGTGTTATGACATTTTGAAATAACATTTTGAAATACATTTTGAAATAAAAAAACTACTATGCACACTATAAAGGGGGTTTAACCCTTAATTGAAAAAAAAGACGTGGGGATAGAGGAAATAGTACAAGAAACGAAATAGAGGAAATGTCATCTAAAATAATCTGTATCAATAACATTTTTAATTTTTTTTTAACATTTTGTATATAAAGAACACATTCACGACCTTGTTCGAAATAAATAATTACATATATACATTAACCATCATATATTATATCCATTTTATTCTCATTTATATTCTAAAGCAAATAAAATGCACTAAAATACAGAGTGCTCTTTTTAGTATATATAAAATATAAGTCTGACTCTTCAACAGTCTTTGTGTAAACTCTTAAAGAATATATGGGGGGGAGGTTTCACCGAAATTCCTTTTCTTCCAAATGTGTAAAAACGTTTTATCACATGGTGTTCTAGCAAATTAGACACTCATCCGAAGATCTTAGCTTAACCTACTTGGCCAAATACTGCTTTATGTCTTTTATAAGGACAGATCATTTCTTTCTGCCCTCATTAGTAATGTAATATGTGATAAAGTATATAATGAAATAGAATAGAATTGCTTTTTATCACCAAGTACACATTGCATACATACAAGGATTTTGTTTTAGCAATGAGCAAGATCATATGTACAGTTTATTTGAAAAACAAAATGAAAATTGGTATGTGGCAAAATGCAAATAAAGACGTAAGATAATGTGGTTGCATAAACATGCATTGGGCTTGTTTACATAGAGCATTTTGGAGATAAGTCTATAGATATGTGGTTTAGTTAATTTAGTTATAGAGGATCGAAGCCCTGGCGGCCTGGGCCCTGGAATCTAAAAGATTTCAGGGCCGGCCGCTAGCCTGCCATGGAGCATCCTAGAAACATAGAAGGTTGACGGCAGAAGGAGACCATACGGTCCATCTAGTCTGCCCTTATGTGTATACTGTATGTACTCTTTATCTTAGGATAGATGTGTGCTTATCACAGGCATGTTTAAATTCACTATCTGACGATTTTTCAAATACCTCTGCTGGAAGTTTGTTCCAAGCATCTACTACTCTTTCTGTAAAATAATATTTTCTAACATTGCTCCTGATCTTCCCCCCGACTAGCTTCCGGTTGTGCCCCCTTGTTCTATCATTAAGCTTCTTCTTAAAAACACTTCCCTCCTGAACCTTATTCAATCCTTTCACATATTTAAAGGTCTCAATCATGCCCCCCCCTCTCCCTTCTTTCCTCCAGACTGTACAAATTAAGTTCTTTAAGTCTCTCCTGATAAGTTTAAGTCCTTCCACCATTTTCGTTGCCCGCCTTTGGACCAGTTCTATTTGAATAATGTCTTTTTGCAGGTAAGGTCTCCAGAACTGCACACAGTATTCTAGCTGTGGCCTCATCAGGACTCTATACAGCGGCATCACAACCTCCCTCTTCCTACTGGTGATGCCTCGAGCTATGCAGCCGAGCATCCTGCTTGATTTCCCACTGCCTGGCTGCACTGTCCACTCATCTTGCAGCTATCAGTAATCAGTACCCCTAGATCTCTCTCCTCCGAGGTCCTGGCTAACACAGTGCTGCCCATACGGTACTCAGAGCAGGGATTCCTTCTACCCAAGTGCATGATTTTACATTTAGAGACATTAAACTCTAGTTTCCACAGTTTTGACCATCTATCCAGTAAAGCTAAATCATTTTCCATGTTGCAGACACCTCCCGGAATATCCACCCTATTACTAACCTTTGTATCATCAGCAAACAGACAAACTTTTCCTACCAAGCCTTCTCCTATGTCACTTACAAATATATTAAAAAGAATGGGGCCCAGGACAGAGCCTTGCGGCACACCACTTGTAACTCGCCTTTGTTCAGATTGCACACCATTTACAACAACGCTGATACCGATGCCTCAGCCAACTGGAAATCCACTGAACTATCCAGGGATTGAGTCCTACCTTCAATAACTTATCTATGAGCTCCTTATGTGGTACAGTGTCAAAGGCTTTGCTAAAATCCAGATAGGCGATATCCACAGCACCACCTTCATCTAACACTCATCCTATGGTGGGATGCCTTGCTGTGTGAAACACATGCCAGTATATTTACCTTTACTGGATGGCTTCCATGATGCTGTGATTTCCAGCGCTGCATCCCCTGCTTCCCTGTAGCTGTTGTTGCACCTAGCTATTCAGATTGGCTGGGCACGAGAATGGGCGCACCCAGCGTGAATGCCGAGGATGTGGTCAGTCAGCTGGTGCATCCCCCGACACCTCATGCAGCCCATTCCCTGGCACCTTGAGATCAGCCAATCAGTGATCTGAACAGGGCCATGTGGGCATGGCCTCAGTGGTGGAAAACCCCAGTTTTTACAAAAACGGGGCCATCACTGAGCTGACAGCATCGCCCAGTTGCTGGGGGGGAGGGGGGGGGGTGCGGAGCTGGTACTGTACAGTTAGATGGCATCCGAAGAAAGGAACAAAGACTTCTATTGATTGTCTCTGCAGTAGCAAAAAAGGTGATCCTACAGGCTTACATTCATCTTGAAACCCCCTCCTTCCAATAATTTCTAGAGAATTTACAACAGTGCTTCAAATTCTATTGGGCAGACGGGGCCACAAACAAAGACAAAAAAACTGTTATTTTTAACATGTGGGAAAGCTTTATTGCCACCCTAAGATAAGACATTTGCCAAAGCTTATACAGCACATTCAAGTATACCACCTGGTATATGAAACGAATGGTGGAGGGAGAACCTCCCATATCTCTTATTCCTAGGTTCACTGGGTTGCCACCGCTTCTCTGGGCTCATTTCCTGTTTTTCCTGGTTGAATCTTACCACCTGGAATCACCTGTGATTGTACACCTGTGAAACCATCTGATGCACCTCTATCTACAATGTAACAACTGTTTTTGCACAATACAAATATTATTAAAATAAAAAAAAAGAATATAGAAGATTGTTGTCATATGAAGTATACAGACAGTACTTCCCAGAAATTCCTGTAGCCCCTTTAAAGTGGCTCAAAAGCCATGTTGGCCAGGACTGGAGTATAAAGACTCCAGGGACGGCCACTAGCCTGTTCATATCTCGCTATGTGAAACCGCCTGGGTCCCTGATAAACTCACCCTTACAGCGGCATCCACTGCGCTGTGGCCACATCCCCGGCTTCCCTGTAGCTATTCATATATACTGGGACAGGATCACTTCCCAGGCTACAGGAAAACCGGGGATGTGGCCAGTGGGCTGGGTCCAGTCAGCCAACATTTTTGAGATGAGCTAGTCAGCAATCTCGAAAATATCAGGTGGTTGTGGCCTAAGCTATTTTTAAAACCTGTTTTATTAACAAAAAAAACAGGCCACTGCCAAGCTGACCACATCGTCCAGGGTACTCAGGCGGGGAGGGGGAATGGGGTGTTGCTGTAGGCCTCTTGGTAGCGTCCCAATTTTATTATTGTCTTTTCATCAATTTTTGGGGGACATCCACTGGCTGGTAATATCACTGTTGTGATTTCCTGGCAATCATCTTCACTCTGTTCCATGTTACAGTATATGTAATGCCTTGGGATTTATTTTGTAGCCTGCTCCTGACTGATATCTTTAAATAGCGAAACTCCCTTCATGTGTTGTTAACTGACAGACCCTGCTGTTATATGCAACTAAGAGAATTTCTTTTAGATGATGACAGGTGTGTATTGACTATTTTGTAACATGACTTTAAAGAGGAACATTACAGGTCTCGGGGAGCTAATAAAAACTCTTTAAACCTGGCTTGCCCAGTCCTCCTTCCCTTCCGGCTTACTTAGAGGCCGATTCATCAATAGCGCCAGGTAGCGACAGATGAGCGACTGAAGTATGGCGCTATGAGCGCCGCTAGCGTCAGCCGCGGGCGTTAGCGATTCGCTATAGCAGGCCTCCTCAGTCGCTACCTGGCGTTGTTGCGAACAACGCCTACATTGCTGAATATGATGTTGGCCCTCAGCTTTGTAGGCGCTGTCAGTCAGTGTGACCACGCTATTCTACACAGCGCCTGTTAGCTTTGCTGTGTCCTGGCCATCCAGTACCTTCTGAATAAAACACATTGCCACATTTGTTTTAAAATGTAAACATTTTTTATTTTGTGTTGAAAAGGAAATTAAATTCTACCAGATCTTCGAATATAAATGGAAAATAAAACATAATTAAACACATAGCCACAATTTTTTTTTTATTTTATTTGTTACATAAAAAGGAAATACAATTAAATCACCAATGAGAAAGAAAAGGAAAATAAAAACAGAACAGAGAAAGAAAAGGAAAATAAAAACAGAACAGAGAAAGAAAAGGAAAATAAAAACAGAACAGAGAAAGAAAAGGAAAATAAAAACAGAACAGAGAAAGAAAAGGAAAATAAAAACAGAACAGAGAAAGAAAAGGAAAATAAAAACAGAACAGAGAAAGAAAAGGAAAATAAAAACAGAAATGAGAAAGAAAAGGAAAATAGAAAAGGAAAATAAAAACAGAACAGAGAAAGAAAAGGAAATTAAAAACAGAACAGAGAAAAAAAAGGAAAATGAAAATAGGAATTAGAATGAAAAGGAAACTTACAACAGAATTAAACACATAGCCACATGTATATATCTATTTTTTTTTTAATTTTTTCTCTAACCAAAAATTAATAATAAAACAGAAATGAAATAGAAAATGAAAAGTCCAGCAGAAATGCAAAAGAAAAGTAAAGTCCAGGAAAGGGTTTGAAAAGGAATGTAGGGATCATGGTGCATCTCTTTGTGCCTGAAAAAATAAGAAAAGTGCAGTTAGTATATATCTTTATAGTTGTTTTGTGTTTTCTTTAAAAAAAATTCATAACTTGATAACCAACATTGGCGTCTTACACCCCCCTTAGAGTGGTTTGGGTCATCTTACACCCCCCCTTAGAGTGGTTTTGGTCATCTTAAACCCCCCTTAGAGTTGTTTGGGTCATCTTACACCCCCCCTTAGAGTGGTTTGGGTCATCTTACACCCCCCCTTAGAGTGGTTTGGGTCATCTTAAACCCCCCTTAGAGTTGTTTGGGTCATCTTACACCCCCCCTTAGAGTGGTTTGGGTCATCTTACACCCCCCCTTAGAGTGGTTTGGGTCATCTTAAACCCCCCTTAGAGTGGTTTGGGTCATCTTAAACCCCCCTTATAGTTGTTTGGGTCATCTTACACCCCCCCTTAGAGTGGTTTGGGTCATCTTACACCCCCCCTTAGAGTGGTTTGGGTCATCTTAAACCCCCCTTAGAGTGGTTTGGGTCATCTTAAACCCCCCTTAGAGTTGTTTGGGTCATCTTACACCCCCCCTTAGAGTGGTTTGGGTCATCTTACACCCCCCCTTAGAGTGGTTTGGGTCATCTTAAACCCCCCTTAGAGTGGTTTGGGTCATCTTAAACCCCCCTTATAGTTGTTTGGGTCATCTTACACCCCCCCTTAGAGTGGTTTGGGTCATCTTACACCCCCCCTTAGAGTGGTTTGGGTCATCTTACACCCCCCCCTTAGAGTGGTTTGGGTCATCTTACACCCCCCCTTAGAGTGGTTTGGGTCATCTTAAACCCCCCTTAGAGTTGTTTGGGTCATCTTACACCCCCCCTTAGAGTGGTTTGGGTCATCTTACACCCCCCCCTTAGAGTGGTTTGGGTCATCTTAAACCCCCCTTAGAGTGGTTTGGGTCATCTTAAACCCCCCTTATAGTTGTTTGGGTCATCTTACACCCCCCCCCTTAGAGTGGTTTGGGTCATCTTACACCCCCCCTTAGAGTGGTTTGGGTCATCTTAAACCCCCCTTAGAGTGGTTTGGGTCATCTTAAACCCCCCTTAGTGCGTTTGTTTGCTCTTTTGGATGGGAGGTCAAAGACATTTAAACAGTAGTGCAGTACTTGCATTAGAGTGAAGGGTAGTTAGCTTACCGCAAAATAAGAAGTGATCAGCCTTTCCCTTAGCTCATCGCCAGTCTGGGTGTCCTCACTTCTATCTGCGGGCAGGTTGGGGATTTCTGGCACCAGTGCTGTCTCCTCGGGGGCTTGGATTCGGTGACATATACAGATATTGTGTAACACACAGCAGGCAAGGATGATTTTGGAAACCTTCTGTGGGCTGTAGAGCATCTCTCCTCCTGGCCGTGCCAAACAGAGAAAGCGTGCTTTCAGCAGGCCGATGGTTCTTTCCACAATGCTTCTGGTCTTGCGATGCGCTGCATTGTAGCGTTCATGGGCAGAGGTCCGTGGGTTCCTGACCGGAGTCATGACCCACGTTCTCTGCCCATATCCCTTGTCCGCTGTAGAAAAAACACAAGGAGAGAGACAGCAATTAGTACTAGTACATGTTTTTGGGTGGTAGTTTGGTTAAAATTGCCTTACTAGGCCACATATTAGCAAAATACATAGACATGGTTAATTTATTACCCAGTAGCCAGCCAGCTGGCATTTCGTTGTTATCAAACTTCCGGCACAGGACTGTCCGCTGCAAGACGTAAGAATCGTGGCATGAGCCGGGGAACCCCGATCTCACCGCCCGCAGCCTCATGTCTGGGTCACAGACCACCATGATATTAAATGAATGGAACTGCTTCCTGTTTCTGTAGGACAGCTCCTGTGCACGGGGAGGGCGGAAAGGGATATGTGTACCATCAACGCACCCTAGCACATTCGGGATCCCTCCCATCAGATAGAAAGCATGTTTTATTTTGGCAACCTCTTCCTCATCCTCAGGAAACTTGATGTAAATTGGGATTAAATCACAAATTGCCAGAACTACCTGGATTAGGATGCGGCTCATAGTAGCCTGGCTTATCCCGCTGAGGAGGGCTGAGGTTGCCTGGAAGGTCCCTCGTGCCAAAACATTAAGAGTGGCACACAGGCGTACTATGCCTGGAATGGAGTGAGTGCGTTTGGTGGATGGCTCGATTTTGGTCTTAATCTGATCATATAGGGACTGTAGTGCAGCACGATTCAGACGGAAGCGGCTCCTGATCTGCTCGTCACTTAAGTCCCATACTGAAAGGCGGATTGCAAAGGAGCGGGGTGCCCTAAGCCTCACAACACCCCGCTCCCTTTCCTCCTGCTCTTTCAGCATACACATACATCCATCCACCCAGACACCATACATCACCCTCTTATCCATCACACACACTAAAGATATATACAAAAACAAAAATAAACAAAAAAAACCACTAACACACCACACACACACAAACAATCACACTACACACACACCCGCTACAATGCAGCTCACCACAAAACCAGAACTATAGTGGTCCAAACCACCAGCCTGCTGAAAACCAGCTTTCTAAGTTAAGCACAACCAAGAGGGGAGTTGCTGCACAGCCCACAAAAGGCCCCAAAATCAAGCCTCACTTGCTGTATGCTACACAATATTTGCAGATGCCACCCAAACCAAGCTCCTAAAGAAACAGCACTGATGTCAGAAATCACCCAACAAGCCACAGAGAGTGAGGACAGAAACCAGACAGAGGCTCAAATGAGCTAAGGGAAGCGAGCACAGCACCACACCACAGCCTTTGCCACAGTGTAAGAATAGCAGAAGCTAGAACATTCCTTCCTTTTATACTTCATTTTCAAAAGTGACAGGTCCGCTTTGCCGCCTTTTGCGTCGCTCTGCTATTTCCGGGCGCCAATTAGCCGACCCAGGTGTGCGTAAAACAGAGTGCGCACGCGCACGCTAGTAGCGCTACTAGCGTACTTGAGCCGTAACTTGTGTGCATTAACGGACATGGGCCAAAAATCAGGTGGGGACCAATGAAAGTGAAGCTGTTGTTTTTTTAAATAGCCGTTAGGCTAAGCACATGTCACAAGGGTTGCAGATACATCAGTCCATTGTTGGATTTGGGTGTGTGTTGTTTGTTTAATGAGGTCTGTAATGAGTTAATTGGCTAACACACATGCTTCTGTCAGTGCAGTGGAGGTGTGCCTAGAAGGAACTGGGCTGTATGTGTGAATCAATTAAGTGGGCTGCTTTTGGATTGGCTGTTAGAGCACATAAAACCTGCCCAAGCCTAAGAGATTGCGATGCCATTCTGTAGTGTGCATGCGTGCTTGTGGGGTGTTGATTTGTGTGTGTGTGCAGCTACAGGATGGAGCCAAATACAGGACATCTGCCGGCCACAGCAGGCCCGAGTAGGAGTTTGGTGGGTGCTGTGCGCAGACCTCCCTTACGGAAAAGGGCACAGCCTGAAGGTGGGGCAGCACCCCAGGCTAAGCGCCCAGGTGCCAAGAGGGAGCCTGAATTTAATTTGGCTGAGAATAATCATCTTGTGCGCCTGACACTTGCGAAATGGGAGCTGATATTTGGCTCCCAAAGCAAGTCCATAGGCAAACAAGAAAGAAGCAAACTGTGGGATGCCATTGGTGTGGAGCTTAGTAGCACAGCTCAACACCCACGTAGTGGCCCATCCTGCAGGAAACGCTTCTACACTTTGCGAGGGGCCCTTATGAAAAAGATGAATCACGATCTTGATGTGGACAGTGGGTTCATCCAGGCTCCAAAGAGTACCTACAGGCCGTATGAGGAGATGCTGAAGGCCAAAATCCCACTGGCTCGGCTGCAGGGTGTGGATCCTGGGGATGACACCACCGGTTGGGCTGAAGGTACATATTTTCTGGCTTTTACAATAACCTAATGTTAATGTCTGTGATTAGCATTTTTACATTTTGACCAACTAACTGTAGGACCTGTGAAGTATTACATTATAGCTCAAACATTTGTAACTTTTCTGTCTGTTGCTTTATGCATAGGTGCACATGCTGCTGTCCGGGATGTGGCTCCGGACACCCAAGCTCCTGCCCTTCCAGCAACCTCAAGGCTACCCCAGTCTGCCATTGAAGGTATTTACCCATAATTTGTTTGCTGGTTTTTTTCTAAACAAATGGGTGTGGGAGCAGCTCAAGCAATAAAGGTTTGCCCTGTTGACTATTAATAATATGTGCGTGCGGCCTAATTGCACGCCCACTGTAACACTCACAGCCAGTAACTAACAAGGCCCTAACATGTGTAGATATGTAGGATGCCAGAGATGTGTAGCCATATATCGGCATATCAATGTGTGAGCCACACTTGGCTTGATTAGTCAATATTAGTGAAAGAGCTGCTCACACACCTTAATGCATGTTGTTTTTTGCTACGCACATTAGCTATGGCTCAATGTTGGTTTTATTTTGGCCTAGCTCCCATGCCCTTGGCCCCAGCATCTCCTCCGGATCCCACCTACTCTTTGGATGTCGGTAAGTGCATGTGTTCACCTTGCTTGATCCACTTTGACTCAAGTGCATGTGTCTCATTTGTCTTTTTTCTTGGTAGGCCAAGTGACTGGTTCATCTTTGGACCCCACTTCCGATGTTGCCGGTCAACAGGACCCTGTTGGTGTGTAGAGCAATACATAATGTATCCTTTCTGCTGTTTAGGTTACACTGGTTCAATTTGGTTAGTCTACTAAGCTACATGTTTGCTTGGTAAACTTGAAGATGCCTCTTGGGAGTGCTGGTTGCCTCCCCAGGGTCAGTCTTTTAGTTATTTGAGTGATAGCAATGTATCTTTGCGGACATATTTTTAGCCAAACATTCCCTGTAGTAGTTTGCTGATTATTTAGACACATTTTTTTTTTTTTTTAGTTGACCCGAATATCGGAAGTGGCTGTCCAGAAAGGGCCCCTCAAGTTCCAGCTGCCAGAGATGAGGGTAAGTGGTTTTGCCTTGCTCTAGTCTGTATTTTGGCTCTAATGTTGTGCCACTTGCTTCTGGCAACTTGTGTGTCCACATGTATTTTCAAGGTCCAAGCTCGAGTGAGGACCCCACTCCAGACATCTGGGATATTGCGGGTATGTTTAATTTAAGCAATGTTTATGATGAGATTTGCAGAAATTAGTGCGTCTTAGTCCTGTAACATACATGTTAACAATCTGAGTTTAACAGAGACCTTTGGTCTAGTGTGTATTTTTAAACTTTTTAGAGGTATGGCCTCGATAGCCTAACCAGGTTACATTAGAGTTTGGCCCACAGACCTACTAACCTGATTTTCCTGTTTAGCATATGCCAACTTGCCCGACATCTCGGATGTTGAATTGCGACTCTCTGGCAGCGATACCTCGAGCCTACCTGGGCCGGAGGACACGCAGGTAACATGGCTGATGTAGACGACCTCGAAACCCATTGGCATATTCGTGGGTAGTGGAAGAAGCAACATGTAACATTTCCTTTCATTGTTGTTTTGGCAGGAGGCGGAACCAGAACCCCAAGCTGGGACCTCTTCCCAAGTCCCATGTGGCCAAGCTTCAGAGGCTCAGACAAGGGTAAGTTGTCTAGTGAGTGTTTATGGTAACTTTTGGGAGGGGCATAACTGCATTTGTTCCGTTTGACTAAAATGTGGTTTACTATTTGTTTAGCCTCCAACCACAGCAAGAGGAGGTGTGGCACCAACCAGTGCCGATTTCTACCAACTAGGGGTCCGGATGCTGGAGGACTACAGTCGCCAACAGCCGCGTGATGGAACTAATGAGCGCATTGCGGCGTTGGAAAATCAGGTGCTGATGTGTCAGCAACAAAATGAGGGCCTGCAGCGCCAGGTGGACCAGTTAAGGCAAAACCTACAACAGAACCAGGACCTTGGTCGCCTTGCAAATGTTATCGAGCAATCTGTACAGCGCCAGGAAGAAGCAATACAGCGCCAGGCAGAGGCAATACAGCGGCAGGACCAAACTTTGTTGTTGCTACAACAGCTCATACAACAGCAGTCTATATTTTTTACTGCACTGTTGTCCCCCAACACCGCCCCTAGCAATGACTCCCAACCTCCCCGGCCACCCAGCCAAGAATATTAATTTGTAAACCTTTTTCTTATGATTTATGTAAATATATTTTTGAAACCCACCTCTAATTTGTGTTTATCCATACATGTGAAAGCTAAATACACAGTCATGGCTGATTTGCTCAATCATCTCTAATATTATGCCACCATTTATGTGCCACATTAGTTAACATTGCTTACTATGGTGTAAACATGTACTGGCTCAAAATGGCTGCCTAATTTTAGACATAATTTTTTTTTGAAATCTAAACCTATGCTGGTCAAGGAACAACACAGTTATTGGTAAATATAAATGTATTTATACAAATTGGGCCAACACGGCCAACATAGGCCAACAAAGCCAATAAAACATGGCCAGGGCAGCCATCCCCCCCACCCTAACGTCTCCGACGCCTCTTCATGGCCAGCAGCATCCCTTTCATCTGTCGGAAGGCCCGCCACAGTCTGCGATGCTGGCGTATACAAGCTGTAGAGATGTGATAAAAAATAATATATTAGAATTTGATTGGGAACTCAACATACACAGATGTAGCAATGTAATGTCAGTGTTTCTAACTTGCTAACACTCACATTAACATTGGTGAACAATGTGCCCCTAACATTTTAAAATAAAGTTTTAATATTGGCTTGAAAACATGTTAGGACCACATACCTTTACTCTTAAAGTGGACCAACACCCACAATATAGTTTATCATGGGTTTTGGCCCACTTTGTTGTTTCTCACAGATCTGTTTTTCCCCTGATGTGTGTATACACACAGTAATCCATAGCCACTCACCTCTCCATGCTCCAACGTGCTTGGCACAAAAAACGCACGCTAACGTCTATGCAGGGAACAGGAATGTACACTCCTCTTCCACCCCCTCTTCACGCATGTCACTCTCTGGCTGCTCATGGGGACCCGGCGGCCATTCACAGAGGCCCAGGGGGGAAAAATGCACGTCTGGAGTGTTGCGCTGGAGCCAGCGGAAGATAAGTTCCGATAATTAGGGGTTTGCTTGGTGGGTTGGACCCGCAGTACCTGCACTTATCGTATGTTCCGCGGGGTGTTAGTTGTTAGTTGTTGGCAAATTAAATGTTTAATGCACATTAAACACCCTTGGTGTTGGGCCAGGTTAACTCTTGCAAATGTAATAATGTTTATGGCCAAGTAAGGACATTTAGGTCTTTAGTCCAAGCCAAACATCAGTGCCTAACGATGATGGAAGTTTGCCCTATAATGTTATTGGTAAACACCTAATCAGCCCCATTTGGTTGTCTATACGCCACAAATAGTCCGTATGTGTCCGTAACAAGAATGTGAGGCAACTATCAAGGATGGTGACTGGCATGTTGGATTATTGACCAAACACATTTAACCTAGATGTGTGTGATATTCACACATTGGTACATTACAAATTTCTACAAATGTAACTAGAAGAGAAATGTTTACAAAGTATTTACCCATATTAATTTGGATGTACTCACCATCGCAGCTGTGGCGGTGGCCCATGCTGCTGGCCGTCCCTGGAGCTGGTGTGGGGAGGAGGAATTCTGCCTCCGTCTGCGTAGCGACATCTGTCCATAAAAAAACAAAATACAAAACAACATTTAGTGGAGCTATGACACCCGAAGTTTGGACATCAATCTGGTTATTGAGTCTTACCTCCAAAAACAAACACTTCTTTACATACATGTTAAACGATATTTGCTATATTCCTGGTCCATTAGTTAATGTGAAGTGTTTATGGTTGCCACATGTATCCATTATGAAAATCTGGCACTAACCTTTACATTGCAATGTAAATGACTCATTAACAATTTAATGGCTAATGTTACCAGTGTGCAACATGTGTTTGCCCTAACTACTTCACGTAAATTAACTATTGCTAGCACACATCATGGTGTGGCCAGAAACATAGGGGTGCTTGCCAGTTGGCTAGCACTGTAGTGTGGTTTGTGATGTTAATGTACATTAGCAAACCAGCTGAGACAATGGACCAGGAAACGTGTCTGTTAAAAGTGGCCCAAGACCCAGGATTGTGAATATTCAGTGTATTAGTCTACTTTGGCATAGCAACACAATTTTAGTCCGCCACCGCCCCTGCCTTCCGCACATCACTCCGCCAGTGTGTGCGCACGCGCATGCCAGTATGAAACAGAGCGCAGGCGCACACACATCTCGAGTGCCACACAGGAGGCAGGGACAATGGCTTCTGCCACCCCCAAAGAGGGAAGTAGTTTGTGGTGTTTGGTTGGGGGGGGGCCCTGGGTGAGGGATGTGATTTGGCAGGGAAGGCGCCATAATCCAAGCAATATCATCAATGTTTGTGGGTCCACTTTAAGGAATGACATAAATTCCAAAATGAACTAGCTTAAAACATACACTTACCACGACTATGCCCGAGGAGGATTTGACGCCAAAAATCCATGGAGGTGCCGCCTATATGATGCCCTGCAAATTACAGAGGAATTGCAAGGGCTAAGCACAAATGGTCAGATGAAACCTGTCACAGACTAACAATTAAAACATGTAAACTCACCAGGGGATGAAGCGCCACTTGAAGCCCAGGGAGGGCTCTGAGGAGGAGGCGGGGAGCCTCGGCTCCTCACACTCTGCTCAGAAGATCCACCAGGCAAAGGGCCACCCTCCTCCCTCTCACTCCCTGCTTGAGAGTGGCCCCTTGCCTGGTGAGACTCCTCAGACTCAGAGTGTGAGGAGCTGAGGCTTGATCCTGCCAGCCCCCCAGCAGCACACTCCTCTGGGGCGTCATCCCCTTCCTCCCCTGGGTCCTCTAAATAGGACCCGCGGGAGGGACCCTCCCCCGATGACTCCCCCGAGTCCGCCTGCCTGGTTCGGGGGAGGAATCCCTTCCCACGTTTCCCCAGGGGAGGACGCTTATCTGTGTGGAGGGGGTGAAAGCAAATAATTAATATAAAGAGCAAAAAAGGACACAGCTTAGCAGATGATTCTGCACAAAGGCAAAAAAGAACATAAGCTTTAACTTACCTGATGCGTAGGCATCATATAGGCGGTACACGCCTTCTGGGTCCCGGCGCTTAAAATCTGACCATTTTTGTTGTATCGCCCGGATGGTCAGGTCGGTCTTGAAGCGCCGGGACACAGTGGCCTTCACCTCCATGGCAAGGCGTTTTTTCGCTCCTCGGGCATAGTCGTATTCGGCCAGGCAGAAGTCCTAGGAAAAAAAAAGATAAAAAAAAAAATTAAATACATGACCTCAGAACAATGTCATAAACAGTTATACAGAGACAAGATCAAAGTGGACCCACACCCAGGATTTACATTATTCTGGGTTTGGGTGCACTTTTTTGGGCCACAACTATTGTGGGTGGCCCACTGTCTGCAACCCCCTTTGAAGGGCCCAAATACACCGCTGAGGACACTCCCACGTCACTCCGCAAGCCAAACACAGCGCTCCACGCCGGTGTGGTATGCGCATCCAAGGGCCTTGGGAGGTGCATACCAGCTCAGCTGTGTCTGCACGGCAAAGTACGCATGTGGCGTTTGACTCTAACAGGGAGTGCGCCTGCACACCAAATGAAAATATGTATGGCGCAGGGGTACACCCTGCTAGAGGTAAGCGCAATAGGCATCCGCAACTCACGCATGCACAGATGGGACGGGGCAGAGGTAATTTTTAGGGCCCTCCAGGGGGGGGGGGGGCCATCCAAGCAGGACATCCACAATGGGGATGCCCCATGTGGAGTGTTAAATTTTGGCCTAAAAACAATAAAAATTCTGCCCCTATCCCCCCTGTGTGTTTATCAATTTTTAAGCTAAAAATACATAACTAAAATACTCACTTTCACAACCTGGCCATTTACCCGGCTATCCACCCGGGTGCGCCTTTGTTTTTGGGGCCCAGGAGGGGAATGGGTGGGAGGGGTGGTATTTGGGGAAGGTGAGGTAGGTGGGGGATGTGGGGGAGGGGTGGTGGGTCCGGAATCTGAGGAGGAGCTGGGGAGGCGCATTACTCGCCGTTTGGGAGCCATATTGGAAACGCTAAGGAGGAAACAGGAACCGGAAATGACGCTAGCGACATGAGACAAATAAAAAACAAAACATAACAAAAATACGCACCGCGCCCCAGCAACAAGCTATTCTCAGCTATGTGCAAGCTAAGTGGCGGAAAAACTAAAATGACGCTTGAAAACAAGCTAGTGGCATAAGCGCAAGACAGTTTTACCTTAAGGTGGCGTTGAAACGCAAAGGAGGATCCAGGAACCGGATCTGACGCAAGCAACTGTGCTGCAAAACTAAAAAAAAAAACATGCGTGCAGCAGGGACAAGCTAATATCAGCTATGTGCAAGCTAAGTGGCGGAAAAACATTAAAATGACGCAGAAAAACAAGCTATTGGCATAAGCGCAAGACAGTTTTACCTTAAGGTGGCGTTGAAACGCAAAGGAGGATCCCGGAACCGGATATGACGCAAGCAACTGTGCTTCAAAATTCCCAAAAAAAAATGCGCGCAGCAGGGACAAGCTAATATCAGCTATGTGCAAGCTAAGTGGCGGAAAAACATTAAAATGACGCTGCAAAACAAGCTAGGGGCAAAGGCGCAACGAACTATTAGCTTGATTTAGCTGGGGATTCTACATACTGTAATGCATAGGTCCTTCTAAAGCATACACCGTTGTGCTTAAATATACAGAGCTTATTGCTTCACAAAGTCATCACACAATCTAACTAGACAACTACCTGAAAATGTGGCACACATGAGAATGCATAACGGGTTGTTATGAGCTGGTACGACTGAATGTTAATCCTGCAATATGGGGCCAGGCACGCTCACAACTACAGTGTATTCATTAACAACGACTGGGGTCGCGGGAAGTGAATTCCTTGCAAATGGCAGAAGGGCACATGTATGAACAGCACAGCGCCGCACAACGCAGCGCAGCGAGGCACAGCGACGCTCGCGCCGCCACATAGCGAATTCAAACAGCGACTGCACAAACACTGACCAACACAGATTCATCAAGGACAGGGCTGCCGAATAGCTTGGGCGCTGACAATTTCGAAGAGCGAACGTGACCGCCCAACCTGACAGGCTACAAAATAGCTTTACAAGCCCCGTTTGTGTGGAAAACCAGCGATTTTGAGGCCAATGAGTTTGGGTGGAGGAGATGCAATTCCCATGTCACTCACAACATTACATTGTGAAAAATAAAAAAAAAAAAAAAAAAGATAAATAACCAGCTAGATTCATAAAACATATCAATATAAACATGTGTTGAATTTTGTCCCAAAGCAAAAAACCCCAAAACCACTAAAAACAATCATTGCATCGTCTGCCATTGAAATGTATGGGAGAGCGGCAGGTAGCGCCAGGTAATACGTGTCGCTGTGAAGGAATTTGCAGCGGCGCTGTTCGGTCCAGGCGGCTTCATGATGAATGCCGCGCTAGCCGTCGCTCTCGCCGTCGCTAGCCTCATTTTGCTTGATAAATGCGTCATTGTGACCGCCGCCGGGCGTACTTGAGTCGGTAGTCGCCGTTAGCTGCCGCTACCTGGCGCTCGTCAGACACTACCTGGCGCTATCGCTTGATGAATAAGGGCCTTAGTAAAAACTTACCTCTCCGGTCACATGATTGGCTAATTCAGGACATAACCACATCCTCAATTATAAAGGGGTGCTCACGCTTATGTAGCCACATTACTTATGTTTTGTTAATTTTGAAAAGATTCTTTTATATCCGTTATTTTACATGACAAAAAAATGGCATTTTAAAGTGGTCCCCCAGTCAGCAGTGATTGGAGGTCCATTCATTCCATCAGCACAGGGCATCCCCATTCAGCATGCCCTGCGGTCTTAAATCTGGGGCCCAGAACTTACCTTTTCCATGTTTCCTTGCCACCTATGTGACCCAGTGGCCATGAATTTTACTGTGCAACCCACCTGGAAGGGTGGTGATATACAGCAGGACATTCTAAGTGGGGATGCCTCCGTTTAGAGGCAAGGGGATCTCCAGTCAGACTTTTTTTTTATATCTATTCTATTTGCTGGGATCGTCTAGAGACGGCGAGGCCGATTCATTAACAGCGGCAGGTAGCGAAGGTTGAGCGACTGTAGCTGCATTTTCAGAGCGCCCGCTAGTAGTCGCTGTGCTTGGCCGTTGTTCGGTAGTTGATAGCGACTTAGTCAGTTTGCCGTAATGTTGAATATTGGGTGAGGAGTCGCTATTTGACAGGTTCCGCGCTGTATGGGAGCGCATGATAGCGACTGGCCATAGCGACCGGCTCCCACCATATTCATTAACAAATCACGCGCAAAAAAATCTCGCGCTGTAAAATGCATGTTTAAACCCCAGAGCGCTGGCGGCGATGGGTTAAAAGTAGTTTTTTAACCCCCAAACCACCATATTTTTGGAAACCAAAAAAAACAAGTTTTTAAAATAATTTTGTAATATGAATACATTAATATCAGACCTGTAATATCAATTCTGTACATTTTTTTAAAAAATTTTTTTAACCTTAAAAAAATTATTTAAAATGGCAGAAGTGGTCACAGAATTTTTCACATAAAAAAAAAAAAAAAAAATTATAACAATAACAATGAATATTTAAAGATCGTTCCAATGAAATGCATTGGAGAGCGCCAGGTAGCGAGAGGTCATACCTGTCGCTGTTCAAGGTCGGACGCTGGTGTGACATCCAATGTCCTAATTCATGTCATGATTCCCCCCTCTGCCTCATCTCCAGCATTTCTACAGTCATCCTATAACAAATAAACAGTTCTTCAAAGTCTTCCTGCACACAGGGGCAATAAATCCTTATCTAGGAACAGAAAGCACCTCTGCTGTGGGGGGAGCGCAGAGGGATTTACAATTTGTCCCCCAGCCCCCACCCAGGGGGGGGGGGGTGGCATCTGCCCTTCCAGCCCCCTTGAAATCAAGAATAAATCCAGGGGAGAAATGGTTTTGTTGGTCACATACAGAGGGTCCGATCCTTGATCGTGGTGTGTCCCATTGCTCCTCCAGCCCTCGGAACAGAAGTCTTTATCCATTTATGAGGTATAGGATTTCCAATGTTTTCTCCTTTTATTTTCTAACTGTTTTCTGCACATTTGTTTATTGTCTTTCTTTTGTATATTATTTGAATTTTTGTCTTTTTATTAAAATTTAAAAATTTCCATTTCCGCACGGGCCTATCTTTTTGGCAATTAGAAAACCTCTAACCTGGTTTCCTTGAAGCTCTAAAACTACCCTGGTTTCTGAAGATTGTATGACCGCTCATAATTGTGTATTAACCCATAGACTGTAAGATCGATTGTAACTAATCCATTGTATGATTGGGAAAGTGTAACTAATCATATAGTGTTACAAAGTTGAATGACCCACAATTAACTTGGAGTGCTGCATGGGGACTGTGTGTGAGCCAGCAGATTGCAAGCTGATTGGATCTGATTGTTCAACAGCAGAACTGATCAGACTCTCCTCAGGATAAGGGTGGGACGGAATCAGTGTGAATTGCCTGTGCCCTGCTTGGATGTGGAGAGGGGTCTGTAGGTGTGTGGTGACTGTCTCGATTACTCGCTAGCAGAGTTTGATCGTATGTTGATTGAGGAGGGTTCCACCGGCCCGATTTAATCGTTTAAAGTGTAGTTGCGGTGGTGGTGGCAGCTTGTTGTAATTGGTGTGTGGGGTGTTTTTGGTGTGATTGCTCTCTGTGCTGGAAGCAACCTACACACACGTCACAGATCGCTCGATCAAACAGACGTTGAACGATCGATTTCGTGACAGCTGGCGCTGTGGGCTGAGGCTGGAATAATGATGAATGAGTCGCTATATGGCGCTATCTCAGTCGCTAAGCAGGATTGGCGTGATAAATGTGTGATTGTGGTGGGGAGCCGGCGTTCTCGTGGCGGGGCCCGTCATTACCGGCCGCTCACCAGTCGCTACCTGTCGCTATCCCTTGTTAAATAAGAAGTTGACCCACCAAGTTAAACCAATGTTACCACGTAATTTATGTATAATTATATATATATATATATATATATATATATATATATATATATATATATACTTGTATTGACAGTCACATAATCAGTCAAAAAAATGATTTTGTATTCTAGGTCCCACTGACATCTTATCTGTCTTTGCTTTCAGTTATAGGATGATGTCTTCAGAAAAAGCCCTCCCAACAGGTATCTCACGTGCTGGCTTTTTGAGGTGTTTGGAAGCAGAAACAACGCGGCCAGCTCTAGGCTTTGAATAGGAACCCTTATGAACGACAGCAACCTCTCACCATTTAATCCCAGTGCTCACACCATTGGGTGCATCTTAAAATTCAGTTCTAGCCTAGACAAAGTGTGTAACAAACATCTTATATCTTTGTGTTATCTGGAGATGTTGATGTGCCTTTTGAAACTACTGCTGTCTATTCAGATGCAAATCCAGTTCTCAAGAGAAGGTGCATTGCAATCTGTGCTGCAGTGGCTTCTAGCCGGCACGATATCGATCAACTGAACTTGTTATATTCATCTTCTGTCTGCCATTCTAAGAACCGTGTTCTGCTGTTGCTTATTCAGCTTTTTATGGAATGATTTAAAATAATAAGTATGCAGGACTATTGATGTTATTTTTCTAGCATCCACTTGCTTTATGTTTTATACACTGCTTTCTCAGATGTGGACTATTGACTTAATAAAAACAGATTGCTTTACATCAAGATCTAACCACCAAACCAATTGTATTTCCCGCACAGTATTCCAATTTCATGCCTCATTGCCATGTATAGCTTGTTTATAGTGTATATAATGATTGTCTATGTCACTGTGCTTAGCTTGGGCTTTTGCCCTCAGTTTAAAGTGACCATTTTGGATTTTAACCACTAGAGTGGGTAAACAGGTGGAGTCTTGTAGGTACAGGTACCAAAAGGTGCCTGTGAAACATCTCCACTTAAAGCGGACCTTCACCCTAAATAAGAGTCTATCTTATGTTTTCCTCTTGCTGTACATACAGATTGCCCACATTAAAAATCATCCTACCTGCATCTACTGCATTTTCTGAGACTTTAAACATCCAAGATGGCGGCCCATGGAGGTGCAGGCAGCCTGCAAACAAGAAGTGTCTTCTGACTATGTCGCTCGGCATTCTGGGATTGCTAACCTTTCCCTGACCCCCACCTCTGCTCTGTCTGTGGAAAGCACCGCTATAACCCTGCTCCCCTGCACATGACCCCTCTACTCTCCTCAGTATGTGATGCTACTGAGCCAAGATGGCGGCGCCCTTATCTTAGAGTGCTTAACAGAGTTGCCGACCAGTGAATGAAAGAATCAAAAGTAAATGTATTAATTTTAGATGCTGGGGAACAGTTTTTTAAGGTTTTTGGGCTTTTCATTAAATTATGCTGAAGGTCCGCTTTAGCTGCACAGGAGGCCACCGTACCATCATGCTGGGTATTAGGGGCGGACTGGGGCCACAAACCGGCCTAGGCGATTTACAGTCACATTGGCCTGGCCTTTGGCCCATACACCACTCAGGTAGCTTGTTAAAGGGGCTGTCCAGGCTACTATAAAAAGAATCAGCTGAACCCTACTAAAACAGAAGACTGGTACCCACAGTGCTGCACACATCTGGGGGATTCTGCTGGATGTTCTGGCCTTTTTCTGTAGGCGCTGGTGCACAAAACTGTGCACTGGTATATATACTGGACTAGACATCAAAATCAAAATGGAACACCAATTTCTCTCAAGCTGCTTCCTGTAAACTGAACCAAAACCCATGTTACTCAGCTCTGGGGTCTAAAAGATCCACCCCACAGCACCTGCATTAAGCTACCTATGCCTAGCCCCGGCCCATCTGACAGTGTGGCCCACCAGGATTCATCCCAGCACACCCGAGGATCAGTCCACCCCTGCTAGGCATTGATTTGCTACTCCATTACTTCCCCCCGACTCCATGACCACCTTACCGGCAAGAGTTTTACCACAGCGTCACTTTATGCCTCATCTAAGAAACATGTGACAGTTAAAGGGCCTTATTTAAGAAACACTAGCCCCACTGAGCAACACATAGCGTCAGGTATTTTTCTTCAGCGCCACCAGCAAGCCATATTTATGATGCGAAAAGCCCCACACATGCCATGTAGCGTTCCAGGTATGAAGAGCACCGAGTGTTTGGTTAGCGCCGGGGCTGTGTTCCCTACAGCACCACATCAGACGCTCAGTGTCGTTCTCCCATAGACTTCATTTCCAGTTATGTTATTTTATTTGTGTTAATTTTTTTTGTGCTCGATCAAGTGACACGGGATCCCTGGCCTGTTCAGAATGTTTTTTGGTTAATTATTGTACTTAGGTTTCCAGCAGATAACTTGCCCGAGCCACTGTGTATGTCAGCTATAGCTTAAGATGCCATTAAGCACAATGGCAGGAAAAGTATTGACGTTTTTTTTTATAATGAAACAATTTTAAAATGAAATACAAAACAGGAAATTGTTTTTGTAACATGTCAAAGATGCAAATACACTATAAAATGTTGTCGTTATAGAAAAGTAACCTTGCGATTTGTTAAGCTTTCACAATTTAAATTAAATTTTAAATTTGGCCCTCTGAAAAAAAGCTTACCCTTTATGTCCTTTAAATCACCTGTTTGTAAATGTTTATTTTAAAAGAACAATGTAAGTTTAGAGTGGATGAATCCCCTTTTATTCCAGTACAGTATTTGTATATAGCTACAGTATAAAGCTAGAGCTTTAAAATGAAACAAGATGAGAAAACCGTATATATAAATAATCCATATTTGGCTTGAACATAAGTGAGTTTATTTAACCATCAAAGGATTCTTTTATTTTTTACTTTTTGTTAGCAAAGCCTCCTTTGAACCTCCTGAACACATTAGGGTTGATGCAGAGAGCTATAAAAAGAATTTCGTTTTTTTGGGGATTTTTTCCTACTTGTGTATGAGTGTACGAGTGATTCTATGGGCCTTATTTATCAAGGGATAGCGCCAGGTAGTGTCTCACTAGCGCCAGGTAGCGCCAGCTATCGGCGGCTACCGACTCCAGAACGCCAGGCTGCGAACACAATCACGCATTTATCACTCTAAATGAGGCTAGCGCCGGCGAGAGTGTCAGCTAGCGCGGGATTCATCATGTTGCAGACTGCTGCTAATCCCATCACAGCGCCAGGTATGACCTCTCGCTACCTGGCGCTCTCCAATGCATTTCAATGTAGAAATCTTTAAATATTCATAATTAATTGATATTAATTTTTTTTTCTTTTTAAATGTCGAAAATTCTGTGACCACTTCTGCAATGTTAGATTTTTTTTTTAAGGTAATAAAAATAAAAAAAAAATTTGTGCAGAATTGATATTACAGGTCTGATATTAATGGATTCATATTACAAAATGTTTATAAAAACATGTTTATTTTTTTTTAACAAAAATATGGTTGTTTGGGGGTTAAAAAACTACTTTTAACCCATTGCCGCCAGCGCTCTGGGGTTTAAACATGCATTTCACAGCGCGAGAATTTTTGGAGCGTGATTTGTTAATGAATATACTGGGAGCCGTTCGCTATGGCCATTCGCTGTCATGCGCTCCCATACAGCGCGGAACCAGTCAAACAGCGACTCCTAACCCCGTATTCAACATTACCGCACACCGACTGAGTCGCTGTCAACAGCCGAACAACGGCCAAGCACAGCGAATACTAGCGGGCGCTGTGAAAATCACGCTACTGTCACTCATCTGTCGCTACCTGGCGCTATTAATAAATCGGCCTCCCCGCATGTATCGCAAGCCTTCAGTGTTCGTCCGTGCCAACGAGAATGTCATTTTTCAGCTTTCGTTTAGGTTACTCAGGAAACAACGTAGGCTTCCGTTTTTTGCCTTTTTCCAACGTCGCCTCGAACGAATGATTTACGTTTCCTGTTACATTCTGAATTGCATTTTCTATAAATAAACGCCCAGACGGAAATCTTTCCAACCTTATGCATGCGCACAACCAAATTAACTCATTAATGTGCTCATCTCCATATTTTGATCACTCACTTCTGCTACAATGCTTACCTCAATCACATCGCGGTTTCATTCTTCTTCTTTTTGCGTCCTTAATGTTTACCTCAATCACATCGCGGTCTGGATATTCTTCGTTTTTTTATTTTGGGTTGTTCCTAGGTTTGGCTGTAACCAACCCTTAATGAATGTATTTTTAACAGAAAATGACACAGAAACAAGTTTTAGGGTTTTTTTTTTTTTTTTTTTTAGTAGCAACTGGCAATTTTTGTTGCCTTTTTTTTAAACGTTTGAAAAGGTTTGGCAGTACAAAATGTTTTTTTCTTTTGGGTTAAAAATGTAAAAACTTAATAAATATGTACACATTTGTAAAACATTTTAAAACCATAACACTATATACAAAGCAATGGCAGGCCCCAGATAATTCTTCATCTGTGGTCCCCAACGAATCGCGCAGCTCCTGCATCTCGCCCACCAACCGAAACACTGTCGCACTTATTTGTGCCAATCTCGCATGTGCGGTGTCTGAAAAAAAAAAAAAATTATTGTTCTGCAAATACATGTTTAACAGCTGTGGATGGAATGCTTATTAGGTTCAAATCTTCAAATCTTAAAGGAAGAGGCCATGCTGATACATGCAATGCCTTGGAGCTGAAGGCGCTCATACTCCTCCACATAGCAGCAAAACATGTTTAACAATAGCAATACGAGGCAAAAATGGTCCCGTAAGTGGAGCGGAAATGAAACAGTTTTATAGGGCGGTGGACCATCGGCAATCAGGTCTCAGAATCAGACGCAAGCCCATCCCAATAACGTAACTTATCTGAACTAACACAAATTATCCGATTTAGATCCGTAACTTATCCGAACTAACGCAAATTATCAGATTTCGTTCCAGCCATCGAAAGTGCATAGACGTGTTAGTGGGAACGTACATACGCATGGAAAAATAACGTAAAAACCAAAAAACAAGCCAAACAGTAAAAAAAAAAATACACAGACACATGTGAAAGTCCATGCGTATCTGTCTCTGAATCAACCCTAGTTGTGCCCATGTGATACAAAGATCGCATTTTGTTGCTGCTGTTTATTGCATCAGGGTCTTAATAATAAAATGTACCACTTACTGATACTTTTGAATCTTTGGCTTCATATACAGACAGGGCATAATTATTCGGAGTACAGGAGTGGTAACTGCAACAGGGCCCATAAGGTCAGGGACACCCCACCATTGTGCCCCCTCCATCTTATTCATCAGATTTGTGCTCTTGTTGCGTCATGTACAGAAACAAGTAACACTTTTTGTCCCTATTCTTTCAGTTTTTAGTTGTAGCCAACTGGTACAGTAAAATGACAACAAAAGGTTACTGTAAAAACGATGACAGGGCCCTGTTTAACGATCACACCAGGGCCTGAGCACATGTGGAGGCTGATTCACTACTAACGCCAGGTATCGGCGATGAGTGTCTGTATAGCGGCGCTTAGAGCGACCGCTAGTAGACGCTGTAAGTGGGTATTGGGCGCTGTAACAGAGTGCCACAGTCGCTGTTGTAACCTGGCCCCCATTGATAAACGTAATGTATGTTGGACGCTCTAACACCAGTACAGCGCTGCAGCAAGTGAGAGGTAGCGCCAGCTCAGTGCGACCGACTCTCGGCACTTTCACCATACTTATCAAAAAAGGACACACACACAGCCTGGCGCTCTAAATCTGGTCACTATAGCACAGAGTGCCAGACGCTGTGTGATTAAAGTCTGTTTTTGAACACATATCCACCAGTAACAAAGCAAAAACACATGGAATGACATTGTTGTAACACTGGGACATTAACACTTTAGTGCCAGACCTGTAATGACAATTCTGCATAAAAATATAAAAAGTCATAAACGTTTCTAAAAGTGTTTGTTTGCAGCCAGGAGACGTCACACAATGATTTGAGCAAAAAAAAAAAAGTCAAACACACTATTTAAACACAAGCAAATGAAAGGCTATTGAAATGTATCTGAGAGCCACACTGAGCGAAAGGTGATACCTGACGCTCTGGAAGCTAGAGCGCCGGCGCTATACGCTGAGCTGCCTGTAATAATACATCAGACGCTACATGGCACGGTTAGAGTCGCTTACCAGATTCGCTTTCATAAATGTGGTTTTGTGTACAGCGTCTGGCGTTTACCAGACGCTACCTGCCGCTACGAGGCACTTCCCGGCGCTATCCCTTCGTAAATAACCCCCATAGTTATTCCACTGTATACAGATATTATACTATAATATGAAGCACATTTTTTTCACTCTAGCAATTAGATTATTTTGTTAAAAATGCGCAGCATTCCCAGTTAGGGGGGTTTCTTCTATTATTTTCTGCTCATAAGTAATTATGGGCCTTATTTATCACGGGCTAGCGCCAGGTAGTGTCTGACGAGCGCCAGGTACCGCCAGCTATCGGCGGCTACCGACTCAAGTACGCCCGGCGGCGGTCACAATGACGCATTTATCAAGCAAAATGAGGCTAGCGCCGGCGAGAGCGACGGCTAGCGCGGCATTCATCATGAAGCCGCCTGGACCGAACAGCGCCGCTGCAAATTCCTTCACAGCGCCAGGTATGAGCTGTCGCTCCCTGGCGATGTCCAATGCATTTCAATGGAGCAATCTATAATTAATCATAATTAATTGGTATTAATTTTTTTTTTTTTTTTTTAATGTCAAAAATTCGGAGACCACTTCTGCAATGTTAGGATTTATTTTTAAGTAAAAAAAAAATTTAAAAAAAATTTGTGCAGAATTGATCTAACAGGTCTGATATTAATGTATTCATATTACAAAATGATTCTAAAAACATGTATAATGTTACAATCAAAAAATATGGTTGTTTAGGGGTTAAAAACTAGTTAACACCCATCGCCGCCAGCGCTCTGGGGTTTAAACAAGGAATGGACAGCGACAGCAAATTCGGAGCGTGATTTGTTAATGAATATGAAGCTAGCCGTTCGCTCTGGCCATTCGTTGTCAGGCGCTCACATACAACGCTGAACCTGTGAAACAGCGACCCCTAAGCCCGTATTCACCATTACCGCACACCGACTGAGTCGCTGTCATCAAGCTAACGCCGGCCAAGCACAGCGAATACTGGCTGGCGCTGAAAAAATCACGCTACAGTCGCTCATCTGGCGCTACCTGGCGCTATTAATGAATCGGCCTCTATATTTCAACATTAACACCTAAAATTAAATATTAACTTATCCATAGCCCTTAACCCTTTCATTGTTAGCCTACCTAGAGATTTTGTCACTCTTTGTTGCCAGACCACTTTTACAATTTTGCGCTATATATGTTAAACTGTGATTTTTGTAGAAATTTCCAGGTGTTTGCAGGAAAATAATATTGTTTGGGCTTTATCATATAGTGTAATTTTTGCTTTCCTAAAATTTTCAGGTAAAAAATGTAAAAAAAAAATATATTTTTTAAAAAGTTTATTGCATTGTTTAAAGAAGAAAACTAGATTAAAATGGTATCATGTATGTATCAGTAGACACCCGTGTCTGCCCAGGAGACACCCCAAATTTAAAAAAGGGCATTTTATGACGTTTTCAAATGAAATACTGTTACTATTCAAAGGTAAACCATTAAATATTTGTTTAAACACTTTAAAAAAGTGTGGGGTCCCCCCATTAAGAAAAAATAGCCTGAAGGCTACAAGCCCACAGAGCCCTCATGGGCCGTGGGCTCTTCTGCACTCCCCTGTGCTTTGGGGATGCAGGTAATGGGGCGGGGGTTATGGCAAGTCACCTGTTTGTGGTAGATGACTTGCCTGCCCTTCCAGGCACCTAGATTCTACCGGCTTGGCACTTAACGGTAGGAGAAACGAGCATGTAGTATCTATGTGATTGACATTTAAAGGGTTAAAGCAGAACAAAACCCTTCTTGGGCCCCTTGTGCCAACCTCCCCACCGGAGTACCTCAGCTGATGCATCAAGTTTCGCGGAGGCCTGTTTTTTAAAAAAAAAAACGTTTTTTTTCCACTGCCTAAGCCATGCCCTCTGGCACTTTTGAGATCACCGATCAGCTGAAATTAAGTGATCTAGCCTTTTCTCTAAAATAAAGGGTTACACCATAAGGCGTAAAACACTGTAATGGGGGTAGGACTAGTGGCTATCCACCTTCTCTCGTGCGCCAGAGATTTGTGGCGGGGCCTGTTTAGTGTAAGCTCTGCATGAGACAGTGAGACCCCCATTTTTCTCATTATCAGGACCACCTGCAGATGGCATTATTCTGATACTATTCTAGGAGACAGAGGCACGTTTCTGGTCTGTCTGTTGCTGTGACTCAAATTGCTCAACATACGGCGAGGAGAATGAAGGGAGAATGCATTATAACTGACGTCTTATTGATTGAAGAGGAATGATATAAACAGCTGCAGTAGCTGCACTTCTCTCTTTCATTAGCATAGATTAAGCTGGCCTCGCAAGCCATGTCACACAACCGCATGTGAAAAATGATGACAATATCATTAGTAAATTGCACTTAACGAATTCAGGACAATTTCCTAACTAATTACAAGTCTGCCGCTTCTGGCATGTCAAGATTGAAATCCCAGTTGGTAAACAAATAAAAAGCATTAATGACGCAAAGAAAAAGAAGCTAAACACAACACAGACATCATTATGGCACTTGTTGTCGTTCCTGTGACATCTTGTTGTTTTTTCCCATTAAGGTCTTGTGCTCAGTATATGGCAGCTGAAACTATTGAAGTATGTTGCTGCATACAGAACATTCCAGAATGTATACTGTTTGTGTGGTTAAGGGTTGGCTGATATGTTATAACCTACCTGTCACTGGGCAGCTCTCTTCCCTGCAGTAAGAAGTTAGGTTAAAGTGTACCTATAGCCAGAAAGCAAGTTTATGTTTTCACCTTCTATACCCAGCCCAGTGCCCCAATACTAAAGCCTTTGCCCAATATTCATAAAAAAAAACAGCAGAATGCATTAAGATGTCCAAGGGCAGCCATATGCTGATTCATTCACGGGACACTGCATTACATTACAAGGAAAACTGTCACATAATGGCCGTTAGGTTGAAGTGCTTTCAGATTTATTGCAGCTATTGTATCTGATAAAACTGACCCCCAATGCTCAACTGTATGTACTGAATGTATTATTGCTGGAATGTACCAGGGGGTGGGGCTTCTCAGCCAGGAAGCAATATGGCTGACTGCATCCACTTAGTATTGTTATGAATATTGGGTAGAGGCTTTAGTAAAATAACAAACAAAGGCTGTTTGGAGGCACTGTGGGCTGGGGAAACGTCCTTTCTGGATATAGGATCACTTTAACCTGTCTTTTGGGAGAGGCAGCACTGAGCCACAAGACAGGACTGCCCTACTGGGGTAGGGTGGGGGTCTTTCTTTTTCCCCAGTGGACTACAGTGTACCTTTACCTTAACATGAATTTGGTAAGACTACAGTTTGTTTGACAGTAACAACCAAATATACTAAACATTTTCCTTGCTTCCATAGTCACAGAGAAACGTGATATGCCAGGTGAAATGTAGAAAATGACCCCAAACTCTCCATTAAATGTCACCTGTCTAACCAAGGAAGTGCAGGACCACCTTAAACAGATTAAGATAGACAAATCCACGGGTCCAGATGGCAGACATCCATGTGTTTAAGGGAAATAAATACAGTAATAGACAATCCATTATTTGTAATATATAAAGATTCCATAATGACAGGGACTGGAAAGAAAAGGGGAAACGGAAAAAAGGGGGGGAAGGGAACAACCCATGCCAACCCTCTATAAACATAAGGGAACGTACCCTCGTGATTCTAAATACATGATTGATTGTAAACATAACCCCTTACCCTAAGTGGAGCACCCCTTTTACTGGGTGCCCAAAACTACACTAACTAAACCCAACACCCAGTGATAAATAACTTACATTTAATACTCAGAAGCTGTCAAATAGACAACTAAATAAAGTGAAAACTCCAACACTGAAAACATACATATAATGCTCTGGGAAATTAGGCAACTAGTGCATGAATAAGATCTTGAGAGGAGCACCCAGGAGGCTGATGGAATATGTACACCTCCCCGCATCTCCCATGTGGCTACGCAAGAGGGACATGAGAAGACAGCACAATGAGAAAGGGGCCACAAATAACATTGTTATATTTTGAACACAGGGCTGAAACCCAAGAATTAGCACCATGCATTATATATGTATACAGGCTACACTCAGGTCCTTGGCTGGGGTAAAAAGGAGTTTAGGTGACAAGATTCAATAGAACAATAGTAAAAAATAGAATAGGGCTGATTCAGCACCTTGAGATTTTTTTTGTGACTTTTTTGTGAGAATTTTTTTTTTTATGTTGAATGTTTTCTGCGGTGCAATTTAGCATTGTTTTTAGCTTTGCTAAAAAAAAAACAATGTATTGTGCAGGGACACAGTGAGGACTGGAGAGCCGTCTTTGAGGGGGCAGTTGTTCCCCAGTAGCTTGTGCATCAGTGGAAGCTGGCCCTGAACAGTGGGATCCTCAATCTCAGCACCTGGTAAGTTTTAACTCTCAGGTGAGCATTATTAGTTGATTTTAATATATTTAAGTACTTCCATTTAGTCACACTTTAGAAACATGTTTTCTTTTTATGTATTTTTGTTTTTACCATGTCAACACTCAGGTCTCTTTAAAAGTAGAAACCTAGAAATATGTTTCAGGGAAGGTCTTCTACACAAGAGAAAAGATGGTTTACCGTGCTAAAATGGATTTGGCAATAATAGGCTGGGTTGATTTATAGACCTTATTAAATTAAAGCTTATCAGTATGTGGTGCCAAATGGAAGCAGGGACCTTGCAACACATAATAAAAACCTATAAGATTAAAAGCAGTGGATGAACATTGGGATCATGGTAGAAATACTTTCCATATATTAGTAATTTACATTGTGAAAAAAAAAAAATATATATATATATATATATAAACTGTTCAAATTAATACAGCACAGATAACATCACCAGACTATAACTAAACCCCTAGTTCACCACAGCATTTTAACTTCACTGCATAGATATTATGTCTGTGTTATACGCCATTTTCTGTAGCCTTCTTGGAGGGAAAACACAGTGCCTGTATGTTGATGTTTTCAGCAAGTTTTATGACTGCTCACTGTGATAAAAAGGTATCTCCCAAGAATTTAATGGAAAATACACCCTTGTCAATGAATGTGGTTGAATGGGTATAAAGACTATACTCATGGACACCTGAGACACAGATTCTCTCCTTCGCTCTAGCACCTACCTTTCTCCCTCTTTCCCTCCTACACCCCTGTTCCCTTCTGCCTCTTGGCATTCTCCTTAGAATATTTTTTTTTATGTAAATACTTTTCCTTATAAATAAACCTCATACTCCTATAATCCATGGTTTTACCATTATTTGTCGGGCACCTCAAAATCATGTTGACACAACATATGGCACCCCAGATGGGACTCATGTAGGTATTATATACTATAATGAACCTAAAGAATGTTTTAAATGGGCATCCCGACTATTGGTAAACACATGTGATATTTGAGTTTAAAGAAGATCAAGATATCTGGGACGGTGTCTACTCAGTGAAAAGAGATCTGGTGAGTATAAATGTTCTCAATATTATTTAATGTACATTAATGTTTATTCTGATATTTATTTAGTTATAGATGAATGTCCAGCTTTTTTGTATGTAGTTAATGGTTGTTTTGTATAATTGAGTGTTAATGTGGCAATTTGGGTGTTAGCAAAATTTAGGATGAAGAATACCTATCTGCTTACCATAAGCATGTGCGTTTAGATTAGGAAATTGGGTCAGATGGTCTCTGTTACTTGTTTTTCATTCATGATTAAAGAAGATGCGTAATTTCAGGATAGGCAACCAGTGTAGAATGTTTATTGGGCTGGAAAATATAGTTGTATGTTGCCATTTGTTAAAGTTGTATACTTTCAGTTGTGTACAGTACTTTTAGCATTTCTATTGCTTGACAAACATGTAGAATTACATAGTTACATAGTTACATAGTTACATAGTTAATACGGTTGAAAAAAGACATATGTCCATCAAGTTCAACCAAGGGTGTTTTTTTTTACTGGTAACCGCTAATAGTAACTGTTAATGTTATTTTCTTCTAAATAAGCATCTAATCCTTTTTTGAAGCTGTCAGCGGTTGATGCTGTAACAAGCTTCTGTGGGAGGCTATTCCATAGATTTATAGTTCTTATGGTAAAAAACGATTGTCGCCTCCGGAGACTAAATTTCTTTTTTTCCAATCGAAGGCAGTGCCCCCTTTTCCTTAGAGAGGATTTTACATGAAATAGTGTTCCCTCATATTTTTTGTATGGTCCATTTATATATTTATACAAGTTAATCATGTCCCCCCTCAATCGCCTCCTCTCAAGACTAAACAGATTTAATTCTCGTAATCTTTCCTCATAACTAAGCTCTTTCATTCCCTTTATTAGTTTGGTGGCTCTCCTCTGCACCCTGGCCATAGTCAGAGCGTCCTTTCTATGACTAGGTGCCCAGAACTGGACGGCATATTCCAGGTGAGGGCACACCAGTGTCTTGTAAAGAGGCAAAATTACATCCCTATCCCATGATTCCAGGCCTCTTTTAATGCATGATAGTATCTTGGTGGCCTTGGAAGCAAATGTGCAAGCATTTGTTAAAAAAAATGCGCCTCTGCTACTTTTCACTCATGTGAATATGAATCTATAGAGGACCAGGTTAAAGCATTGCTTGCACAATTCCAGTGTCATAATGACACATTAGTGGAAAATACACTCACCAAAATGCTAAAGAAAGGGAAATAAGTAATGAAATTACAATGTTATTATAAGAGAAAGAGATTGTGGAATTGAAAGAGACATTTGGGGCAAAAGAGTAAAATGAGCTTGAAATAGAGTGGATGGGATTGGTGAATTCTGAGGTGGAATTTTTAAGGCTGAGGAATTGGAGCAGCAAGTGAGTGAATCTGGTGACTCAGGTTAAAAGATTATCATGAGGATAATTTACAAATTGAGGTAAATAAACTGAAGGAGCCTGTTATGTACATCGCTTAGGAGACAGCTGACAAACAAAGAGCAGTCTGAATTGGCTCTTACAGCACTAAATGAGCTGCATTGTCCTAGGTCATTAAATGTAAATACTCTCACCACTGTAGATATGTGACACAAGTGACACAAATATAAGTGACACATAAGTGATACAAGTAAGCGGAAATGTACAATAGATCTCCCTGGCAACTCTAAACTCACAATTCAAGACAGACTCCACTTGTGCAAAATTCGAGTGAAATTTGATTCCCTGGACTCACCAATCAGATTAAGCAACAAGCTGGAGAATGAAGTAACACAATATAATTTGAGTGATGAAGATAGTACAGGCATGGCTTCCTGGCCCACTAGCTACACAGGTATCACCAAAATTATTTTTTAATCATGGAAAGTCAGATGAAAGATGGAAGAACGCATTAAATCTGATAATGGATGATTGGGTGTCAGTGCTTTGAAAAAAAATGATTTTGCAGAAGATAGGAACCAACCTGAAGCTAGTCGGGCGGAAGATTAGGAGCAATGTTAGAAAATATTATTTTACAGAAAGAGTAGTAGATGCTTGGAACAAACTTCCAGCAGAGGTAGTTGAAAAATCAACAGTCACTGAATTTAAACATGCCTGGGATAAGCACACATCTATCCTAAGATAAAGAGTACATACATTATACACATAAGGGCAGACTAGATGGACCGTATGGTCTCCTTCTGCCGTCAACCTTCTATGTTTCTATGTTTCTATGTTAATATTTTGTAATGACTTTCTTGTAATGTATAGGGCAGTATAGTGTAGGAGCCTGGGTATAACTAGGACCATGTCAGTTAACTAATGAGAGCCCATACATATAGAGTAATAAGACATTAAGGTATTTTGTGGTTTACAACCATTGAAGTGCATAGACAGTGCAGTACCATTAGATTAGACTCAAGATGGCAGTAGTGGGGTTAGGCGGCCATAGACAAGCATTGGGCCATAGACTAGAATGGGGATTGTTCTAGAAGGTGAAAGTATGAAGGGGTATTAGTCTTAAAAGGATGCTGAGTGGAAAAATGGTTATAGCTAGAAGGGTAGTAATTGGTTAGAGGGTTTAGAGCGCAGTATCCCCCTACTGGGTATGCACCACCCGAATAGTCACTAGCAAAACAGGTGCCAACTAAAGGGACCAAATAACCAAAACCCTCTGTACCTAGTGGGACTCCAGGGCTAGCCCACCTGTCGGTCCACAAACACTAGTTGCACACTACTATATCTTAAATACAATTTATTAGAGCATAGAGTGCTTACACATAATACTACATACAAACAATACTTTATACAAACAGTTAAAAAACATATAATAAAAACCCAAAAAGTGGGGAGGAGCTTGGGGGCTGTAATTATAGCCAATTAATAATCAATAAATTATACATCCAGATAATAATAATGAATTACATACATCATGATGTGCAAAGGCGCTTATGGGAAGTGCTAAGTGCATAAAGTGCCTAGTGCCTAATATATACGTGTCCTATCCAAAAGTGAAAATATGCACTGCTGAGAACTTGCAGTGCTAAAGACAATTCAAAACTCGTGCATTACAAAACTAGTAACTCTAAAATAAAGTGCCAAGTGCAAAAAGTGGTGCATCTACCCTGTAACTAAGCCTATACAGTGCTTCTATTGTGTCCAATAAGCGTCATCCACATACAGTGTATCATATATAAACATCATTTCTCCATGTGCAATCTCCCTGCACAAATAGCCCTGGAGTCCCACTAGGTACAGAGGGTTTAGAGCGCAGCCTATCAGATGACGGACATGTGATGGAATGTTCTGGAAGGTCGAGAGAAGGGATATAGGGAAGCCCCAGTGCTAAAGCCATTCATGAATTGTAAGAGGAGCAGGAGTAAATACAGACTCTGACAGAGAGAAGGGGGAGAGATCCAGCAAGGGAAGAGTTCTCATTGGGGAGCAATGCCTTCTTAATTGTACCTGTGATTATGGACAGAACCCAGAGATTTAACTGGATGGATTTATTGTACCTGTGCCGTGTTTGCTGTTTGCCTGTGGACTAAATAAAGAGGAACTCTGCTTTCATCTTCTGGACTAGTGTTCATCCTTTCAAGCAGCAACAGTGAGTACTGACCTCCCCTGCAACTGTACCTTAAAACCCTTACCTACTCAAAACAGACAAGTAGAGCACCCTGGGCCCAGAAGAACCAGCTCCCTGCCATCCTCACTGAACACCCGGTGCGTGAGGGCTACAATTCTGGCACCCAACGTGGGGCCCAGGCGGTTGTTAGAACCCATCGGGAGCGGGTTTGACGAGTTTATTAGACTTGTGGAAATTTTGATGCTTTTGGCCTGGCCATCGCCTGGTGTGGGTTAAGAGACTGTGTCTGAGGCTTTAGAAACATGTTTTGGGTCTGCTGGCAAACCTCAAGTACTGCCGCTTTAAGAGCGCTGGTGACTTTAGACTTACAGCCTGGAAATCACAGGGAAGGCTGTGCGGGTCTCCCAGAGGCTGTCTGCGGAGTTTGGAGTTTGACTAACTGTGACCAAGCTAGGAGGCTCAGAAGAAATTTTCGGCTTTAAATGGCGGAAGGTTGTCTGCGATCACGAAGGGGTTAAACTGGACCAACACCCGTTTTTTACTTTAACAGGTGTTGGGGGGCATCCAGAGTGCTGGAGCCCCCCTTGCAGCTAACAGCACATTAAGCTCATAATATATTGATTACGAGCCAGCGGCGGGAACGGAATCCTCTGTGCAGCCCACCGGCAGGGCCTGCAGCCAATCGCAGGACTCTGTTCTTGCCGCGGGCTTGTAATGAATGTGAGTATTACAGTATCTCCAGCAGCGACGAGGTAGTACCCCCAGCCGCCTGCGCAGCCGAAGCCGAGGAGCGTCAGCCGGAGTCCCTCGGCAGGAGGTCAGCCCAGGAGGGTATTGCTGGGTGGTGTATTCACTCCAAAACACCGGATGGTGGTACGCCCCCACCACCACGTATGCACTGTGCACTGAACTAAGTTGGGAGCGGTGGTGGCCTGTCTGCCCAGGCTGCCAGTTGGTGGGGCCCTAACACTACCTTTGCATCTTCTGTGGAGAATTACTGTTTCACGAACTGGAGGAGAGCATGGAGGCACAGCTCCTTCGGGGAAACCTGCGGGTCGGACTCACCTGGCCTGTACCAGTGCATCTCTGTGCTCCCGCGCAACCAGCATACCGCCAGTGAGACCTGCCGCCGTGGGAGAAGGCAGCCCACTAGACTCGCACCGAAGCTGAGAGACTGTCCCGAAGCCGCTTAAGGAAGAGGCCAGAAGTCGTCGGCCAGCCAGCACTGAAGCAGCGGAGCCATCGCCGCAGGGTGCTGCCTCTGAGAACGGGGAGGAGGCCGCTGTTCAGCCCGACCTGCCCGAGAAACCTCCGGACGGGTTGGACAACACTGCTGAGACGCGGAGTGCCTGGTGACTGCGGTGAGTGCCGTTCCCCTTGCCCAAGAGACTGCCCCAGATACTGCCCAAACCCCTGCCTCTATCCCAAGCCCCGTCCATGCCCGGCCCCGCTGGTTGACTCAGAACCCCAACCTGGAGGAGGCAGACCCTCCCACAGGCCCTTTCAGGGAGGAAGCGTAGGAGGAACCCTGGGAAGCTCCGGAGGTAGTCCATATCATTAGGCCATCCAGACCACCTCATGAAGTGGCTACAATATGATTGTCCTAACATATTGACTGATGATGACAATTTCCTGTATTCAATGGCAAACAATTGTCACATAGATTGTCCCGCAAAAATTGCTCTTCTGAATGCCAGATTGTACCAGATGTTTGTCAATACATTAAGGGCCTGGTGTGAAAAATATCATATAATGGGCCCAATGAAGGAACCTGTGCCCATAGTGCATAAAGGCTATAGGAAATCTGTGAAAATCTGCTATGGCTGACCATAAAGGATGGTGAGCAAGAAAATAAACAGCGGCCTACACTGACAGTATTTTCCCTACTTCCTCCTCTATAGCTATTTGAAATGCAATGGGCAAATCTAACACTGTCCTTAACAAAATGCAGTTTCCAGGTACTTCCCCCCCCATACCATAGAAAACTTATATGAAGAATCAGAATATTTTATAATATGTGTTTTAATGGAAGAAATATGTTTGCTAATTGCTAATTGTGTTTTCTCCCTTAGAGTGGAGGAAAAATTAATAATTTCTTGGGATAGGAATAGAAGCCAATAACCGTATGTTTTGTCTATATATATATATATATATATATATATATATATATATAGTGGTAAATTGTATCAAAATGTCTATTTCTCCCCTGCTTGGCTGTATAAAGCACAATCCGGGCTGGGTTTTCAGGACCCAGGTCACTTCCCCAATTCCCTAACGGGTTGTTACATGTTCTAAGGCCCTCCACAAGTGTGCACGCTGATTACAGGAGAAGCCTGTATAAGAAGAGAGCACACGGCCTTTCCTTTGTCTATGACCAGCCTGTTGGAGTGAGCCCAGGCCGAGCTGCACCGTGGTGAAGGATAGCACTGGCTGCAATCTTTTGGACTATCTACTGAACTTTGCTGAATAAAAAACGTTTTTGCCGTTCAAATCCGTTGTCCGTCACTGCTGATTGTTTGCCCGCTTACAATATATATATATATATATATATATATATATATATATATATATATTTGTATTTAGCAATGTGGTATCAATAATCAATGAGCTCAATTACCTTTTTCTTTAGTTTAACTAGTCTAATTTAAAAACAAAAATCCCATCGTGATTAGGGGTTTGTGATGAACACGGACTTCGGCCAGAAGGTGGAACACAGAAAAGCTAGTTGATCAGCTGGAACACAGAGAAGCTAGTTGATGGTTTGCTTTTCTGGTAATTTCTTTGGCATTTTTAGTTAGATACAATTTTTATTGAAGAATAGCCTGACTTTTTATTTTCTAATAGTATTTTCTCATTTTTAGGTGTTTTACTAAATGTGGCTTTTAAATGCATCCCATTTAACATTGAAACTGCCTTTAGGTTTATTATTTTATATTTTTTGGTATTTTTTTTGGCATTTTTGGTTAGGTACAATATTTATCTAACCAACAATAGGATGACTTTCATTTGTACTATTCTTATTGTAGAAACTATTAAAAGGCAGTCCAAATGCCCTCATGTAAAAAAAATTAACTCCTCTTTATTTCAGCCGAACAAAACACTGGTGCACTGGTCCTGGCGTCTAAAAAATTCTAGGGCCAGCTGCTGGCCTACTTCTGTGGTATCTGAAATCGGACTGGCTGACATTGAGAAACCGCCGGGGGCCACAAAACTCACCTTTACTGGGGGCTCCCATGGCAATGTAAACATTGGCTGCCGCATCTGAGGCGTTCTCCACCGCCCAGCCATTCAGATAGGATGAAGCAGGAGCTCGCCCACGTCTGAAGAGAACTGGGGATGCATCACTTTTTCCAAGCTCTATGTCTGAACAGAACCATATTGCCAATTATTAATATGCATGGAATAAGGGGCAGAATAGAGGAGATCCCGCCCATGCATGATAGGTCCAGAGAAAGGTAAGTTTATATGAGTGAATTGGGGGATTTCACATAGCAGGGCTACCCACTCGGATGTTTCCAGGGCAAGGAACAAAACCTGGGATAGTGAAAGCCCCTAGCTTTGCCCTGCTTTAAAGTTCACAAAATATCTCAGTGATTACCAATGGTCGTGACCAAGCATTTCTCTTCCACAAATGTAAAAGGGCCCAAGGTCTTCCAATGGATGACTAGTAAATAATTCCTTTGGCTATTTTTCAAGTTAATGTTGTATGTTTTAGTTTAGTAATTATAATCACGATTCACATCCCATCATAGACTTAAAGCGAGTTTCCACGAACTATAGAGCAGCCCAAAGCACAGCAGGGACCAGTTACACCCCCACAAATTACACTCTGTTCCAAATCCTTGTTATATTTTGCTGTGCCTTTGTCTCTCTCCCTCTTTTCCGAACACATTAAAAGCTTTCCAATTATGCCTTTTCAACACGCGCTGAAAAGAAAAACATTCCGACTGTACATGAAATGCTGTTCAAATTGGTAGGCGCAACAACACATTCATAGGAAAAAGGTTTTGAAATGGAACTATATCTTTTAGTTAGATTGTTCCTATTGTGTAAATGAAAGTACATTTATTAAAATAACCCTGGCGCTTAGGATGTGGGAATGAGAGAGACAAAGAAGCAAGGTGACGCCATGGGGTTCTGACAATTTATTAAAACTCTATTGGACAATACATTTGTAGTTTCAATTAGCACGCCATCAAATCTAAAATGTACCCTTTAGATACCTGGAGATAAAAATATCTGCCTACTGTAATTTTGCTTTATTTTCTTTACTGTGCTTAAATACAATTTGATTGCATAACACAACAATAGGGTAAATTCAGCACCAGGTAAGAAAACTCTACTTTTTTGGAGAGAAAACTGCTAATCAATTTTATTATCTACCTTGGGGACGATTCAGTTCCAGGTGAAAATTTACATCCGGTTGCAACTGAGTTGACTGTTATGTATATACAACCCATGTCTAAAAAGGAGTTGACAGAATATATATTGAAGATGGGCCTAAAAAATTACTAAATGACTAATCCTTCTAAACATGGAGGCTGATTCACTACTAACGCCAGGTATTGGCAGATGAGCGTCTGTATAGCGGCGCTTAGAGCGACCGCTAGTAGACGCTGTAAGCGGGTATTGGGTTCTGTAACAGAGCGCCTCAGTCACTGAATGTGATGTGTGTTGGGAGCTTTAACACCAGTACAGCATTGCAGTGAGCGAAAGGTAGCGCCAGCTAAGTGAGACCGACTCTCGGCGCTCCACATACACAGTGATGGCGCTCTAAATCTGATCGTTATAGCATAGAGCACCAGACACTGTGTGATTAAAGTCTGTTTTGGAACACGTATACACCAGTAATGAAGCGAAACACATGGAATGACATTGTTGGGGCAATAACACTTTAGTGCCAGACCTGTAATGACAATTCTGCATAAAAATATAAAAAATCAAAAAAGTTTCTAAAAGTGCTTATTCTAAGTATGTCACACACCCCGCGTCAAGAAATTCATAACGTGTGGGTAATACTGACCTGTAGAGGGCGATATACAGAGATGCCAGGAAAAAAGAGAGCCCCTCCCGGTCCATAAATACCTCGGACCTCCCACTCATTACCCAGTCTTCATCTCTGCAGTCGGCGAGCAAGTCAGAAGATGTGGTCTCCTCCTTGCACAGGGGGATTTCAGGTAGCTGGGATGACTCCCGGCCCTTTAGTTATCTATTTCCGCCTGGATCTTTTTTTTTTTCTGTTACCTCATGCCTCCCAGCCTAGGTCTGGGTGAGGGTAGAAAAGCACCCTTGGTGCTTAAGAGCAAATGCTCTCCCGTGAGACCCTATATAAGAGGGTAGGCGGTCATCCGGGACGGTGACCCCGGTTTGGGATGCCCCGTCCCTTGGCCTTACACTTTGGGTGGTCCCCCCCTTTGGGTAATGCCCCTCTCTCTAGCGGGATAGCGGAGGGTAGGAGCAGGGCCCCTTATTCGGTGTTAGGTCCAAATTTTGTAATCATTAATTCTTAATAATGTTTTAATGTATTAATTTATTAAATTATCCTCCCAATAGTTATTAACTTATTTATTACTTCATAACAGCGTGTATTTCTCTGTCAAAACGGCGCTGTGGCCGCCATTTTTATGCAGGCTTTCTCCCTGAGGTAAAAGGGGTGGGGCCGGGTGTCAGGGTCAAAGCCACGGCCCGCTCCCCTCCTTCTGTCTCTTCTGAGACCGGCGCCGTGGCCGCACATGGCTGCGGTGCCGGCCTTTTTGCATTGTCATGGCGGAGAGGAGCTTCTCCCCTCACGCTTTCACTCTTGGGGGCGGGGCCGGGCTTTCCAGCGCTGCGGCCCGCCCCTGTGTCACAGGCACCGCTGAGGTGCTTTTCTCTGTGCCTGTTTCCTCAGAAGGAGCTGGCCACACCCCCCTTCTCTCCTCAGAGCTGCTCTTTACCCCACGGAGAGAGGAAGCTGTCTTCAGGACCACAGTGAGTGGCCCGGTGGGCCCCCCTTCTGTCCCATCCCCTATAATTATATATTTTTATGTCATATATATATATATATATATTTTATACTCCGCTTTTCTTATTAACCTTTTTTATTATGTCTTTCAGATATAACCTACAGTGGTGTTAGGGGGTTTCTCCCGGTCCTAGGGTCCCTGGGTTCTTAATTGGCTTATTGCAAATCCTCCCACTTGGGACATTAAAGGGGCATCCCGGGTTGCTTATATGCGTAATTCCCTCGGTCATTGCAACCAACTATAAGTTCACCTTATGGAGGCATCCCAGGATACTGGGCTCGGGCTCCCCTCGGGGCAATCCCGGAAGTGTATGGGGTGTGGGGCATCCCTTACTGGCGATGATGTATTTCTGTGTATACCATGCGCACAGCAGACCGGCAGTCCGGACCCCAGGCGTCTGGTTCAGCGCCGCCGGTCTCTCCTCCCCCCCTCCCAGTTTGATCCGTGCCCAGTCTGACGTTGTCATGGGCGGGCAGTTGCAATCGGAGATGTGTGCCCGATTGGCCAATCTTGAAAAATTATTCTCCAGCACGGTCACCAGAAAGGCTCCGGCTAAGAGAAAGCACTTGTCGCCGTTTTCACCGGCGGCCGACTTGGATGATCTTGATAATCTGGACTGGTCTGATTACTCCCAACTTGAGGAAGGGGAGGTATATGAAGAATCAGATAATTCAGACGATCAGCAGTTTGTGGGTGCTGATACCGAGCGGGGCTTGGGGAGGTCTTCGGATACTCCTAATGTTCTGGCTCCGATGTTTGAGGTTTTGGCCATTTCTCCTCCTGAGGCGGTTCCACAGCAAAAGGGGGAATTTTTCGAAGAATCCAGGCCGCGCTTGGAATTTCCTAGCCAAAAGCATTTTGATGGGATTATTGCTAAGGAATGGGAGAGGCCTGCCCGGCTCCCAGGTGTCCCTCAGGGTTGGGACAAAAAATATCCCTTTCCCTTGGATACGGTTAAGCGTTGGACGTCCCCTCCCGAGGTGGATGCACAGATTCTGGGTTTATCCAACACTACTGTTTTAAATTCTCCTGATTGCTCCACGCTTAAAGATGGTGAGGATAAACGCATTGACCAAATGGCTTGTCATGGCTTTGCCAGTGTTGGGTCAGCCATGAGGCCGGTTTGTGCTTCAGCGCTGCTGGTGGTGGCTACCAGGTCGGTGGTCAGGGACCTGTTGACTTCTTCCGGGTTAGATCCGGATAGTGACGAGTTCCTTGGCCTTTAAAGGTGTGAATTGTTTTTGTCATTTGTACTAGCCGCCTTGGATGACACACTGATGATGTGTGGCAGAACGTCGCCCTCACCCATGTGAGTGGGGGGACGGCTGCAACACTTCTCCCAGGTCTGGGACCGGGAGGTCTCGGACAGATGGATCTGGGAAGTGGTGACTTCCGGCTACAAGCTGGAGTTCGAGCTCCGGCCCCCTCCCAGATTCCTCAGGTCTCGGGTGCCTTCGGACCTTCTGGCCGCGCAGGAGCTCCAGGCGGTAGTAAAGAGTCTGTTGGATATGGCAGTTATTTGCCCAGTGTCCCCCTCAGACAGGGGTCGGGGCTTTTATTCCAATCTGTTCACGGTGCCCAAGAAGGACGGCTCGGTTCGACCCATTCTGGATCTAAAGATCCTCAACAGGTTCGTCCATCCACGGAAATTTCGCATGGAAACGCTGCGTTCAGCTATCCATTCTCTTCGGCAGGGGGACTTTCTGACGTCCGTAGACATCAAGGACGCCTATCTGCATGTGCCGATTTTTCCAGCGCACCAGAGATTTCTCAGGTTCGTGGTGGAGGATCGGCATTTTCAGTTTGTGGCACTTCCTTTCGGTCTTACCTCGGCTCGGAAGGTTTTCACCAAGGTGCTGGCCGAGGTGATGGCTCTCCTCAGAGCCCAGGGTATTCGCATTGTCCCTTATCTGGACGACCTTCTCATTATGGCATCTTCCTTCAGCCAAGCGGTATTGGACACCAGAACTGTGGTGTCCACTCTGGAGAGATTCGGGTGGGTGATCAACTACCCCAAGTCCTCCCTTTCTCCGTCCAGGTTAGTGTCTTTTCTGGGAATGTCCCTGGATACTTCCCAGGCCAGGGTGTTTCTTCCTCAGTCCAAGGTTCTCTTGATTCAGGAGTTGGTTCGACTCCTCCTGTCTATCCCTCGTCCGGCCATCAGACTGGGGATGAGGCTGGTGGGATTGATGGTAGCCTCCTTCGAAGTGGTTCCCTTTGCTCAGTTCCACACAAGGACACTCCAGCTCCATCTGTTGGCGGCCTGGGACGGGTCGCCACTGTCGTTGGATCAGTCCTTCCTGATGACCCCCCGAGTTCGGTGCTCCCTTCAGTGGTGGCTGAATCCAATCAATCTGTCGAGGGGCAGATCCTTTCTGGCCCCTTGTTGGGAGACGGTCACCCTGGATGCCAGTCTATCAGGATGGGGGGGGTTCTGGAAGGATCGTCAGTTTCAGGGACTGTGGGGGCCTCAGGAGGCTCACGAGTCCATCAATGTTCTGGAATTGAGGGCCATCAGGATGGTTCTGTTTCGCTTGACTCATCAGTTGCAAGGATTGCCGGTTCAAGTCCGGTCGGACAATCGGACGGCGGTCGCCTACATCAATCACCAGGGAGGGACTCGCAGCAGGAGTGCCCTCAAGGAAGTGTCTTTGATTCTGGCCTGGGCGGAGACCCACGTCCCGTGCATTTCAGCAGTTTACATTCCGGGAGCGGAGAACACGGAGGCGGACTCTCTGAGCAGGTTCTCAGCTCGCCGGGGGGAATGGTCTCTCAGCCCCAAAGTGTTTCGCTTGATTTGTCTCAGGTGGGGGTCCCCGGTGGTGGACCTCTTTGCTTCTCGTCACAATCACAAACTTCCGACATTTGTGTCTCTCTCAAGGGATCCACTGGCTCTGGCAGTGGATGCCATGTCTCTGAACTGGAGGGATCTGGGGTTTCTGTATCTGTTCCCTCCGTTTCCCTTGATGGCCAGAGTGGTGCGCAAGCTGGCCCTGGAGGGTGCGTCAGCAATTCTGGTGGCTCCAAGGTGGCCAAGACAGATTTGGTTCGCAGATGTGGTAAGGTTAGCAGAGGATCAGTTCGTTCTGCCCCTGCTGCCGGATCTGCTCACCCAGGGTCAACTATGTTATCCCAATTTACCAACGCTGGCTTTGATGGCGTGGCTGCTGAAATCTCCATCTTGAAGGAGGAAGGTCTTTCCGATGCTGTGATTCGAATTCTCATTAATGCTAGGAAGCGGTCTTCCTCTAATATCTACTATAGGACTTGGAGGTCTTATATTGATTGGTGTGAGATCAGGGCGTTGCCTTGTAGGGAATTTTCCATCTCCAGAATCCTGGAGCTTCTTCAACATGGTCTGGACCTGGGGCTCCAGCTTAGTACTCTGAAGGGGCAGGTTTCTGCCCTGGCGGTGTTCTTTCAAAGGTCATTTGCCCTACATCCTTTGGTTAAGACTTTTTTCCAGGGAGTCACGCACATGCGGCCTCCTAGAAAACCTTTGCTCCCTGTTTGGGATTTGAATTTGGTTCTTTCTGCTCTTCAGGATTCTCCTTTTGAGCCCTTGAATGATATTGCCTTGTCTTCACTTACGCAGAAGGTGGCCTTTTTGGTAGCCATCACTTCGGTTAGGCGTGTCTCTGAGTTGGCGGCTTTGTCCATTCAAGCCCCGTACTTTGAGGGGCATCAGGACAAGGTGGTTTTTCGTTTCAAGTCCGATTTCCTTCCTAAGGTTGTTTCTGCCTTTCACCTAAACCAAGACATTGTTCTGCCCTCTCTGTGTCCTAATCCCAGCAATGACAAGGAGAGGGCCCTGCATTCTTTGGATGTGGTTCATGTTGTGAAGTATTATTTGGAGGTAACGTCTTCCTTTCGTAAGATGGATGCCTTTTTTGTGGTGTCCTCCGGGCCCCAAAAAGGCTTGGCGCCTGCCAAGTCTTCCATTAGTAAATGGATCCGTCAGACCATAGTTGGGGCCTATTCTGCCAAAGGGAAGGTACCCCCTTTTCGTGTTACTGCTCATTCTACTCGTGCGGTTGGGGCGTCCTGGGCTTTTCAGCACCAGGCCTCTGTTGAGCAAGTTTGTAAGGCTGCTACTTGGTCTTCTGTTCACACTTTTTCCAAGTTTTACAAGGTTGATGTTCGGGCCTCAGCGGATGCTGTGTTTGGCCGCAAAGTTCTGCAAGCTGCAGTGGTTTAAGTTGTGCCTTGTTGCCTTGTTTTGGATCCCCGCCCTTTATGGACACTGCTGTTGGATGTCCCACACGTTATGAATTTCTTGAAGCGGGGTGTGTGACATACTTAGAATAATACCATTTTGTGAATACTCACCTGTAAAATGGGTATTATAAGTATGTCACACACCCCGCTTCACCCTGCCCTTTTGTATTCTGGATCCTTTATATGGAGAACTTTGCGTTGTTATGCTTTGTGTTGGGCTCTTCCTGGTCCCTTACCTTACTGCTGTTCTTATACTGGGTAATGAGTGGGAGGTCCCAGGTATTTATGGACCGGGAGGGGGTCTCTTTTTTCCTGGCATCTCTGCATATCGCCCTCTACAGGTCAGTATTACCCACACGTTATGAATTTCTTGATGCGGGGTGTGTGACATACTTAAAATACCCATTTTACAGGTGAGTATTCACAAAATGGTATTGTTTGCAGCCAAGAGACGTAACACAATGATTTGAGCAAAAAAAAAAAAAAAAAAATGTCAAACATGCTGTTTAAACACAAGCAAATGAAAGTCCATTGAAATGTATGGGAGAGCAACAGTGAGCGAAAAGTATAACCTGGCGCTCTGGAAGCTAGAGCGCCGGTGCTATACACTGAGCCGCCTGTAATAATACATCGGACGCTACATGGCGCTGTTAGAGTCGCTCACCAGATTCACTTTCATAAATGTGGTTTTGCTTACAGCTGCCCGCCGCTACGAGGCATTACCTGGCGCTTGCCCTTCTTAAATTGTTATTTTTATAAAATGTTCTATAAAACTGGAAAGGTGTGACGAGATAGGAGAGGGAGTAGAAGATGCACACATTAAACTGGACCTCCACCCTGAATACGAAAAAAATCCTTTATGTTCTCCCCACCCTGTACATACGTATTGCGCTCATTAAAAATCATCCTTCCTGCATCTACCTCATTTTATGAACCTTTAAACACAAACACAAAGGTGGCGGCATGTGGAGTCTCAGGCTGCTTGCAAACAGTAAGTGTCTTCTGACTGTGCCACTTTTCATTGTGGGATAGCTGTCATTTTCCTGATCCCAGTTCCACTCTGTCTGGGCAAATCACAGCTATAACCCCACCCTCTTGCACTTTTACCCCCTCTTCTCAGTATGTGATGCTTCTAAGGCAAGTTGGTGGCACCTGTGACCTAGAGTGCTGAACAGAGTTGTAGCCCGATGGGGGAAAGAATAAAAAGTCAATGACTAAAAACTTAAAAATATATTAATTTTAGATGCTGGGGAATTGTTTTTTAAGGGTTTGGGCTTTACATTAAATGATGCTGAATGCTGATGTTTTAAATATGAATCACGCAGAAAAAAGAGGGGAATCCCACACGTTCCCCAAACCTTATTATATGAAAATATATGAAATTTTATTAAAGGATAAATCCACAGGCAAACATATATTTTACACGTTTGAAAACAATTTAAAACAGATGAAACATAAACAAGCCTAGGGAGGGGGGGGGGGACATGTAAGGTTGCTGTTATTAGTTAACCCAATAATAAAAATTATATAAGGATGATAAGCAGGTAAGCCATCCCTAAACCAGCTGGTGTATATAAAGTGGCCACTATATAACTATATAACTAACTAATAATCCATCTAAACATATGTGCTAATCTCAAAAAAGTGCTATGTGCCAAAGTGCCAATGCAATTAATAAGGACCAGCCGGGCAGGGAAAAGGCAAACACACTGTAATAAACCAAGATCTCACATGTCAATCATTGTAGGAGAACAGCAATCCACCCCCCACTCGCCGCCGACGCGTTACGTGATGTCACAGCATCACTTCCTCAGGGCGAAAAGGCACTGCTAGTGTGGTCCATTGTTTGCTTTAGTAAATATGAATCACCTTTGCAGTCACAGTAAACCAAATTAACTCACTTGACTAAAACCAGATCAACAGCCTGGCACAGTTGAAAAAGAAAGGTAGCGGCCATTTTGGAGCTTCCTTTCCCAGCATCTGAGCCATGCTGCTGCCTGCATTCAACTTACATAACTGACAATGCATAGTAACAGGAAGCCCAGCAGCACTTCCTGTTTGCAGGCTGCCAGCAGATGTATGTGCCGTCATCTTGTTTTTATAATTTACCAAAGCAAGAGTTAGAAAAAGTTACATTAATTTAAATGCATATGAGCGCTGTTTGTTGTGTTGGTCTGGTTTAAGTCATTTTTGACTGTTGGTCTGCTTTAAGGTATGTTTTTATGCATTGGAACTGATGGCAGACTGTTTGAAACCCTAGGGAGTGCCCTGTAGCTTTACTCAAATGCATCTGCTATGTTCTGATGCAGTTTGATGATACAGAATAGTCTAAAAAGTCTATTAGACAAGTCAAACAAATACCATTTGTGCCTATGTTGGAAAATTCATGTTATGTGGTCTTTGGAAAGTATCTTTAAGTGGACCAAAGCCCTCTACCCTCTAAGGCATCCCGCCATTGTTATGATCCCCTGGTGCTTTCATGGGCCACAGCCATATCCTCAGCATCTCTGGGCTGAGGCGTTCTCTAGCGCTCAGCCATTCAGATAGGCTGGGGGCGGAAGAGCGCCTTAGACTACACGTAACTGCAGGTAGACTGAAGATACAGCCAATAGACATGCTACATTTTGGCAAATTTGAGATCAACCTCTCAGTGATCTCAAATTTACCTGGTGGTCAATGCTAGAATGGGCAAACAAACCCTGTTTTTCAAAAAAAAAGGAGACAGAGAAGCAGAAGGATTGGGGGGGGGGGGGGGGAGGGCAGGGGTCAAATAACTCCCCCCCTTAAAAAACTATCTCCCAGCATCTAAAATTAATATGTTTTACGTTTTTAGTTGCTTACCTATTATTCTTTCCCCCACTGGGCTGCAACTCTGTTCAGGACTCTAGGATACGAAGAGTAGAAGAGTGGGATAAAGTACAGGGGGTGGGTTATAGCTGTGTTTTGCTCGTACAGAGCAGAAATGGGGTCAGCAAAAGCACAGCCATCCCAGAATGCAGAGCGGCATAGTCAGAAGACACTTCTGCCTAATGCTCCATGAGCCGCCATCTTGGATGTTTAAAGGCTCATAACTTGCAGTAGATGCAGGTAGGATGATTTTTAATGTGGGAAATCTGTATGTACAGGGTGTGGGAAACATACAAGATAGACTCTAATTCAGGGTGAAGGTCCAATTTAAAGGAGAACTCAATTTTGTTTCTTGGTGTTTTGATAATTGTTTTCCTAATTTGGGGTGTTAGGATTGTGCCCCAATACCTCTGATTTACTTATCAGCATGCTGTTTCTAGGTTTCTTATATTTCTGCAGGTCTGTATTGCTAAAGTGAGCAGTGAGTCAAGTGCTTAGAATCACTGCAGCCTTCAAAACCCAGCAGCCTTCCAATGTCAAGGGTGAGCTCAGCAGCAGTTCCCCTCCCCCCTAGAAAAATCAGGCAGCAGTTATGACAGGGACCCCTGTCCAGATGAGAATGCTGTCAGTAACCCTTTAGGTACTGGAATGCAAGATTGTGATCCACTCCTCTAAAGAGGCTGCAGGAGGCGTTAAACCTCCTGCAGTGTGAAGCATCATCTCTGCTTTAGCCAATCAGGTGATTATCAAGCCATAATCAGGAAGTCTCCGCTCTGTACACTAAACAAACCATGTTGGATGTATGGTTGCTAACAAACACATTGTTGCTAGGGAAACCATTTTTTTTAACAAAGTTGCAAACATATAATAAAGACAAAAAATAAGAGATAAGCTCAGCACCGTTGAAATTAGATTGACCCTTTAAAGGGCTACTGCAGGGAAATGTAATTGTTACACCATTGCGTCGGGCTACATTTGGCACTGTCCTAAACTGTTTTTCATTTTTAATCCGAAGAAGAAATGGCTGAGATATTGAGGTTTACAGGTTCAGCTTATCATTCTTCTTCTGAAACAAAGTGGACGCGGCCCTTGAATCTGTGATGCTGCATAATAATCATCTCTCTGCACTGAAAGCTATGTGATGAATCTGGAGGAGGAGGCAGAGGCGGAGGAGGAAGTGACCAGAAATCCTGTCCCACTCTGCTGAACTGATTGGGGGACGGGATGAAAAAGAGAATGTCATAGGCTGAACCTGTAAACCTCGATATCTCGGCCATTACTGCTTCAATTTAAAAATGGAAAACAGTTTAGGACAATGGCAAATGTAGCCCGACACAATGGTGTAACAATTTCCTTTGCCTGCAGTATCACTGTAAGCAGCCAAGCCCTCAAACCTGCATGGGGAGAGCACCAAAAAACAAGGTCTCACTTAGATAAATCTTATATTAAAATAAAGATTTTAAACAGTGTCTGCCATCATGATCATCCAGTGAAGCTAGATGATGATCATGGCAGCCAGACAGCTTTGTGTAGCAAGTGGCCAGCAATATCTCTATCCAGAGTAGATAAAGAGTAGATTGTAGTAGCGGTTTGTTTTTTCTCAAGTCAATGTTGACTAGTAAATTACAAAATGAAGAGTCCTCTTCTTTAATTCAGCATGCAGTAATCAGACAAACTTTTGGGGGTGGTCTCCTTCATCAATTCATATTCCGAGATATAACTACAGAAAGGACAGGAATGGCCACCACATTGAGGACCATGAGATCAGGTGGTCCTGATTTGTGCTCAAATGGCATCATGAATGGAAAGAATACACCAATTGTATGTACCTTTTCCATGTTTAGTAGTCTAATTGCATCTAATTTGGTAAAAACCCAGGGGCTAAATGTTACAGGAAAAGCAAGGTTAGGGCCCATATCTAATAGCTACACCAAGGTCTTGTCACATTTATTTACACCTATATTCATATCCTGACCGTTTGTGGAGTCAGGGGGGGTAAATCAAAAGTACAACAAAGTATTTAACACACTGAGTTGACTCTCAGCCCTCTAGATGCCATAGCTGTGGTTAGGGATGAGCGAATCGATCCGGACGAACCCGGATTCGATCCGAATTTCAGGAAAAATTCGATTCGGATCGAATCCGAATTTCCCCGCGATTCGATCACTCGAAGTTTTCCTTTAACATCCATTCATTTACATTACAGGCATTCTAAGATGGCGGGCGGGACATGTCTGGACATGTATCCCGCGCCAGTGCAAGCTGGGGCAGTCACATGCAGCCTATCAGCAGCCAGCAAGCCCGGTGACGTCACACAGCGGTATTTAACGGCGGCCATCTTGCTTTTCCTCATTTCTCTATTGCATTCGTGACAGACAGACAGAACGCTGTGTAGCTGAGGCAGTTAGACAGGCTGGAGACAGGCTGGAGACAGGGACAGACAGGGACAGGCTGGAGACAGGCAGGAGACAGGCAGGAGACAGACAGGAGACAGACAGAAAGCCAGGGAAAGGTAGGAAAAACGGAGCTGGCTGACAGGGAGATTTTTTTTTTTTCATCCAGCCTTTGTTAGCGTTTTCAGGCTGCTTATAGTAACTAACTGTGCATATATACTGAACTGATCTTAAGTCTGCTGTGAGGCATCCCATTCTGTGACTAAAGCAGCCTCTGTTTAAGACCATATAAGCATTTGCTCTAATCATATTTGAAATTAGGCCTGATAAAGACACTTTTGCTGGCCAAAGCACTACTGTACCCTGGCAGCTCGATTCCTGCCCGGGGCATCCCATTCTGTGACTAAAGCAGCCTCTGTTTAAGACCATATAAGCATTTGCTCTAATCATATTTGAAATTAGGCCTGATAAAGACACTTTTGCTGGCCAAAGCACTACTGTACCCTGGCAGCTCGATTCCTGCCCGGGGCATCCCATTCTGTGACTAAAGCAGCCTCTGTTTAAGACCATATAAGCATTTGCTCTAATCATATTTGAAATTAGGCCTGATAAAGACACTTTTGCTGGCCAAAGCACTACTGTACCCTGGCAGCTCGATTCCTGCCCGGGGCATCCCATTCTGTGACTAAAGCAGCCTCTGTTTAAGACCATATAAGCATTTGCTCTAATCATATTTGAAATTAGGCCTGATAAAGACACTTTTGCTGGCCAAAGCACTACTGTACCCTGGCAGCTCGATTCCTGCCCGGGGCATCCCATTCTGTGACTAAAGCAGCCTCTGTTTAAGACCATATAAGCATTTGCTCTAATCATATTTGAAATTAGGCCTGATAAAGACACTTTTGCTGGCCAAAGCACTACTGTACCCTGGCAGCTCGATTCCTGCCCGGGGCATCCCATTCTGTGACTAAAGCAGCCTCTGTTTAAGACCATATAAGCATTTGCTCTAATCATATTTGAAATTAGGCCTGATAAAGACACTTTTGCTGGCCAAAGCACTACTGTACCCTGGCAGCTCGATTCCTGCCCGGGGCATCCCATTCTGTGACTAAAGCAGCCTCTGTTTAAGACCATATAAGCATTTGCTCTAATCATATTTGAAATTAGGCCTGATAAAGACACTTTTGCTGGCCAAAGCACTACTGTACCCTGGCAGCTCGATTCCTGCCCGGGGCATCCCATTCTGTGACTAAAGCAGCCTCTGTTTAAGACCATATAAGCATTTGCTCTAATCATATTTGAAATTAGGCCTGATAAAGACACTTTTGCTGGCCAAAGCACTACTGTACCCTGGCAGCTCGATTCCTGCCCGGGGCATCCCATTCTGTGACTAAAGCAGCCTCTGTTTAAGACCATATAAGCATTTGCTCTAATCATATTTGAAATTAGGCCTGATAAAGACACTTTTGCTGGCCAAAGCACTACTGTACCCTGGCAGCTCGATTCCTGCCCGGGGCATCCCATTCTGTGACTAAAGCAGCCTCTGTTTAAGACCATATAAGCATTTGCTCTAATCATATTTGAAATTAGGCCTGATAAAGACACTTTTGCTGGCCAAAGCACTACTGTACCCTGGCAGCTCGATTCCTGCCCGGGGCATCCCATTCTGTGACTAAAGCAGCCTCTGTTTAAGACCATATAAGCATTTGCTCTAATCATATTTGAAATTAGGCCTGATAAAGACACTTTTGCTGGCCAAAGCACTACTGTACCCTGGCAGCTCGATTCCTGCCCGGGGCATCCCATTCTGTGACTAAAGCAGCCTCTGTTTAAGACCATATAAGCATTTGCTCTAATCATATTTGAAATTAGGCCTGATAAAGACACTTTTGCTGGCCAAAGCACTACTGTACCCTGGCAGCTCGATTCCTGCCCGGGGCATCCCATTCTGTGACTAAAGCAGCCTCTGTTTAAGACCATATAAGCATTTGCTCTAATCATATTTGAAATTAGGCCTGATAAAGACACTTTTGCTGGCCAAAGCACTACTGTACCCTGGCAGCTCGATTCCTGCCCGGGGCATCCCATTCTGTGACTAAAGCAGCCTCTGTTTAAGACCATATAAGCATTTGCTCTAATCATATTTGAAATTAGGCCTGATAAAGACACTTTTGCTGGCCAAAGCACTACTGTACCCTGGCAGCTCGATTCCTGCCCGGGGCATCCCATTCTGTGACTAAAGCAGCCTCTGTTTAAGACCATATAAGCATTTGCTCTAATCATATTTGAAATTAGGCCTGATAAAGACACTTTTGCTGGCCAAAGCACTACTGTACCCTGGCAGCTCGATTCCTGCCCGGGGCATCCCATTCTGTGACTAAAGCAGCCTCTGTTTAAGACCATATAAGCATTTGCTCTAATCATATTTGAAATTAGGCCTGATAAAGACACTTTTGCTGGCCAAAGCACTACTGTACCCTGGCAGCTCGATTCCTGCCCGGGGCATCCCATTCTGTGACTAAAGCAGCCTCTGTTTAAGACCATATAAGCATTTGCTCTAATCATATTTGAAATTAGGCCTGATAAAGACACTTTTGCTGGCCAAAGCACTACTGTACCCTGGCAGCTCGATTCCTGCCCGGGGCATCCCATTCTGTGACTAAAGCAGCCTCTGTTTAAGACCATATAAGCATTTGCTCTAATCATATTTGAAATTAGGCCTGATAAAGACACTTTTGCTGGCCAAAGCACTACTGTACCCTGGCAGCTCGATTCCTGCCCGGGGCATCCCATTCTGTGACTAAAGCAGCCTCTGTTTAAGACCATATAAGCATTTGCTCTAATCATATTTGAAATTAGGCCTGATAAAGACACTTTTGCTGGCCAAAGCACTACTGTACCCTGGCAGCTCGATTCCTGCCCGGGGCATCCCATTCTGTGACTAAAGCAGCCTCTGTTTAAGACCATATAAGCATTTGCTCTAATCATATTTGAAATTAGGCCTGATAAAGACACTTTTGCTGGCCAAAGCACTACTGTACCCTGGCAGCTCGATTCCTGCCCGGGGCATCCCATTCTGTGACTAAAGCAGCCTCTGTTTAAGACCATATAAGCATTTGCTCTAATCATATTTGAAATTAGGCCTGATAAAGACACTTTTGCTGGCCAAAGCACTACTGTACCCTGGCAGCTCGATTCCTGCCCGGGGCATCCCATTCTGTGACTAAAGCAGCCTCTGTTTAAGACCATATAAGCATTTGCTCTAATCATATTTGAAATTAGGCCTGATAAAGACACTTTTGCTGGCCAAAGCACTACTGTACCCTGGCAGCTCGATTCCTGCCCGGGGCATCCCATTCTGTGACTAAAGCAGCCTCTGTTTAAGACCATATAAGCATTTGCTCTAATCATATTTGAAATTAGGCCTGATAAAGACACTTTTGCTGGCCAAAGCACTACTGTACCCTGGCAGCTCGATTCCTGCCCGGGGCATCCCATTCTGTGACTAAAGCAGCCTCTGTTTAAGACCATATAAGCATTTGCTCTAATCATATTTGAAATTAGGCCTGATAAAGACACTTTTGCTGGCCAAAGCACTACTGTACCCTGGCAGCTCGATTCCTGCCCGGGGCATCCCATTCTGTGACTAAAGCAGCCTCTGTTTAAGACCATATAAGCATTTGCTCTAATCATATTTGAAATTAGGCCTGATAAAGACACTTTTGCTGGCCAAAGCACTACTGTACCCTGGCAGCTCGATTCCTGCCCGGGGCATCCCATTCTGTGACTAAAGCAGCCTCTGTTTAAGACCATATAAGCATTTGCTCTAATCATATTTGAAATTAGGCCTGATAAAGACACTTTTGCTGGCCAAAGCACTACTGTACCCTGGCAGCTCGATTCCTGCCCGGGGCATCCCATTCTGTGACTAAAGCAGCCTCTGTTTAAGACCATATAAGCATTTGCTCTAATCATATTTGAAATTAGGCCTGATAAAGACACTTTTGCTGGCCAAAGCACTACTGTACCCTGGCAGCTCGATTCCTGCCCGGGGCATCCCATTCTGTGACTAAAGCAGCCTCTGTTTAAGACCATATAAGCATTTGCTCTAATCATATTTGAAATTAGGCCTGATAAAGACACTTTTGCTGGCCAAAGCACTACTGTACCCTGGCAGCTCGATTCCTGCCCGGGGCATCCCATTCTGTGACTAAAGCAGCCTCTGTTTAAGACCATATAAGCATTTGCTCTTATCATATTTGAAATTAGGCCTGATAAAGACACTTTTGCTGGCCAAAGCACTACTGTACCCTGGCAGCTCGATTCCTGCCCGGGGCATCCCATTCTGTGACTAAAGCAGCCTCTGTTTAAGACCATATAAGCATTTGCTCTTATCATATTTGAAATTAGGCCTGATAAAGACACTTTTGCTGGCCAAAGCACTACTGTACCCTGGCAGCTCGATTCCTGCCCGGGGCATCCCATTCTGTGACTAAAGCAGCCTCTGTTTAAGACCATATAAGCATTTGCTCTTATCATATTTGAAATTAGGCCTGATAAAGACACTTTTGCTGGCCAAAGCACTACTGTACCCTGGCAGCTCGATTCCTGCCCGGGGCATCCCATTCTGTGACTAAAGCAGCCTCTGTTTAAGACCATATAAGCATTTGCTCTAATCATATTTGAAATTAGGCCTGATAAAGACACTTTTGCTGGCCAAAGCACTACTGTACCCTGGCAGCTCGATTCCTGCCCGGGGCATCCCATTCTGTGACTAAAGCAGCCTCTGTTTAAGACCATATAAGCATTTGCTCTAATCATATTTGAAATTAGGCCTGATAAAGACACTTTTGCTGGCCAAAGCACTACTGTACCCTGGCAGCTCGATTCCTGCCCGGGGCATCCCATTCTGTGACTAAAGCAGCCTCTGTTTAAGACCATATAAGCATTTGCTCTAATCATATTTGAAATTAGGCCTGATAAAGACACTTTTGCTGGCCAAAGCACTACTGTACCCTGGCAGCTCGATTCCTGCCCGGGGCATCCCATTCTGTGACTAAAGCAGCCTCTGTTTAAGACCATATAAGCATTTGCTCTAATCATATTTGAAATTAGGCCTGATAAAGACACTTTTGCTGGCCAAAGCACTACTGTACCCTGGCAGCTCGATTCCTGCCCGGGGCATCCCATTCTGTGACTAAAGCAGCCTCTGTTTAAGACCATATAAGCATTTGCTCTAATCATATTTGAAATTAGGCCTGATAAAGACACTTTTGCTGGCCAAAGCACTACTGTACCCTGGCAGCTCGATTCCTGCCCGGGGCATCCCATTCTGTGACTAAAGCAGCCTCTGTTTAAGACCATATAAGCATTTGCTCTAATCATATTTGAAATTAGGCCTGATAAAGACACTTTTGCTGGCCAAAGCACTACTGTACCCTGGCAGCTCGATTCCTGCCCGGGGCATCCCATTCTGTGACTAAAGCAGCCTCTGTTTAAGACCATATAAGCATTTGCTCTTATCATATTTGAAATTAGGCCTGATAAAGACACTTTTGCTGGCCAAAGCACTACTGTACCCTGGCAGCTCGATTCCTGCCCGGGGCATCCCATTCTGTGACTAAAGCAGCCTCTGTTTAAGACCATATAAGCATTTGCTCTTATCATATTTGAAATTAGGCCTGATAAAGACACTTTTGCTGGCCAAAGCACTACTGTACCCTGGCAGCTCGATTCCTGCCCGGGGCATCCCATTCTGTGACTAAAGCAGCCTCTGTTTAAGACCATATAAGCATTTGCTCTAATCATATTTGAAATTAGGCCTGATAAAGACACTTTTGCTGGCCAAAGCACTACTGTACCCTGGCAGCTCGATTCCTGCCCGGGGCATCCCATTCTGTGACTAAAGCAGCCTCTGTTTAAGACCATATAAGCATTTGCTCTTATCATATTTGAAATTAGGCCTGATAAAGACACTTTTGCTGGCCAAAGCACTACTGTACCCTGGCAGCTCGATTCCTGCCCGGGGCATCCCATTCTGTGACTAAAGCAGCCTCTGTTTAAGACCATATAAGCATTTGCTCTTATCATATTTGAAATTAGGCCTGATAAAGACACTTTTGCTGGCCAAAGCACTACTGTACCCTGGCAGCTCGATTCCTGCCCGGGGCATCCCATTCTGTGACTAAAGCAGCCTCTGTTTAAGACCATATAAGCATTTGCTCTAATCATATTTGAAATTAGGCCTGATAAAGACACTTTTGCTGGCCAAAGCACTACTGTACCCTGGCAGCTCGATTCCTGCCCGGGGCATCCCATTCTGTGACTAAAGCAGCCTCTGTTTAAGACCATATAAGCATTTGCTCTTATCATATTTGAAATTAGGCCTGATAAAGACACTTTTGCTGGCCAAAGCACTACTGTACCCTGGCAGCTCGATTCCTGCCCGGGGCATCCCATTCTGTGACTAAAGCAGCCTCTGTTTAAGACCATATAAGCATTTGCTCTTATCATATTTGAAATTAGGCCTGATAAAGACACTTTTGCTGGCCAAAGCACTACTGTACCCTGGCAGCTCGATTCCTGCCCGGGGCATCCCATTCTGTGACTAAAGCAGCCTCTGTTTAAGACCATATAAGCATTTGCTCTAATCATATTTGAAATTAGGCCTGATAAAGACACTTTTGCTGGCCAAAGCACTACTGTACCCTGGCAGCTCGATTCCTGCCCGGGGCATCCCATTCTGTGACTAAAGCAGCCTCTGTTTAAGACCATATAAGCATTTGCTCTTATCATATTTGAAATTAGGCCTGATAAAGACACTTTTGCTGGCCAAAGCACTACTGTACCCTGGCAGCTCGATTCCTGCCCGGGGCATCCCATTCTGTGACTAAAGCAGCCTCTGTTTAAGACCATATAAGCATTTGCTCTAATCATATTTGAAATTAGGCCTGATAAAGACACTTTTGCTGGCCAAAGCACTACTGTTCCCTGGCAGCTCGATTCCTGCCCGGGGCATCCCATTCTGTGACTAAAGCAGCCTCTGTTTAAGACCATATAAGCATTTGCTCTTATCATATTTGAAATTAGGCCTGATAAAGACACTTTTGCTGGCCAAAGCACTACTGTACCCTGCCAGCTCGATTCCTGCCCGGGGCATCCCATTCTGTGACTAAAGCAGCCTCTGTTTAAGACCATATAAGCATTTGCTCTAATCATATTTGAAATTAGGCCTGATAAAGACACTTTTGCTGGCCAAAGCACTACTGTACCCTGGCAGCTCGATTCCTGCCCGGGGCATCCCATTCTGTGACTAAAGCAGCCTCTGTTTAAGACCATATAAGCATTTGCTCTTATTATATTTATATTATAAGACACTTTTGCTGGGCATAGGCTTACTGCTGCCTGCCAGGTGCACTTCTGTTGAGGCATCCCATTCTGTAACATAGCATACCCCTCTTTATTTACACTAAGCAGCTCTCTTATTTACACTAAGCAGGCCTGTTGGAGGCTGAGTGTTACTGCTCACTTTTGGTGTGCATTATATTCTGTTTCATATAGACCCACCGCTGCCCGGGGTTTTTTTAAATATCACCTACTACCACGCCAGTTAGACTATGTCGGGCAGACAAGTGCCTGGAAGTGAAAAGAGGAGTGGCAGAGGCCAAGATTCCGCAGGAAGAGCTCGCATCAGACTGGGGGCCAGTAGCAGCAGGAGTCACGCTGAGAGACCTAATCTGCCAGTATCTGCTAGCGGTCGGGTCTCCACCAGTAACGCATCTGCCGTGGTAGATTGGTTGACGCGCTCATCAACAACATCATCACAACTTACGTCTGAGACCCCCAGTCTAGGGTCGGTAGGTTCCTCTGACACAACCCTGAGTTGGCATGCCCCGAGAGCAGTCCCTGTCCTCCCATTGCCTCTGGCCTACGCCGTTCCCTCCCCCAGCGACGTATCCTATGCTTTGGGTTCAGCTCCACTCTTTAGTGAGGAGGACCATCAGATAGAGGACAGTCAGCAGCTACTGCCCAGCCAAGAAATGGAGGTGGCTTCTTTAGCTAGGCAGACAAATAGTGATGTGGACAGTGTCGTGGGTGCTGCGAGCGTTCCAGCTCCTGCGCCAGACACTGTTGACGAATCCACGAACATCAGTGACGTACAGCCACAACCCGGTGATGATGATGATGATGACGATGAAGCCGATCGCACTTGGGAGCCGGGTGATGAAGGGGCTTCATCGTCATCATCAGGAGAAGAGGGGTGCAGGTTGCCCCGGAGTCAGCAGCTGAGGCAGCAAAGTGGTAGCAGTCAGCATGGGGGCACAATTCCAAAGGCTGGAGCCGGCCGGGGCCGGGGCCGGGGTAGAGCACCTGCTGTGCGGCAGTCTACCTTATCGGGAGGTAGTGGAGCAGGGGTTCCTGGAGTTGGCAACAGCAGCAGTGAATCAGTGAGGCCAGGGGGTGGGAAAAGTAGCTACTCGGCAGTGTGGCAGTTTTTCCTGAGGCATCCGCAGGAGGGTAACATGGCCACATGCAAGATATGTAGGCAAAAGGTGAAGCGTGGCCAGGGTCCAAATGTTGGCACCACGGCCCTGCGTCAACATATGATGCGTCACCATAAAACGACCTGGGAGAACCGAGGCTCCCAAGGGGTGGTCCAGTCTGCTTCCTCACCAAGTGAGCTCCCAATTTCTGCCAGCCAAGGCTCCAGCACCTCAGCCGAAGGCAGCTGTGCGTCATACCCATCCTCTGTCGCTCCTGCTCCTCCTCCTCCTCCTCCAAGTCATGCATCCCGCCAGCAATCCATCAGCGAAGCCATGTCCAAGAGACAGCAGTATGCGCCCACTCATCCTACGGCGCAGAAGCTGAATGTGCTCCTGTCCAAGTTGCTGGTGCTGCAGTCGCTCCCTTTTCAGGTGGTGGAATCTGCACCTTTCAGAGAACTGATGGCTTGTGCCGAGCCGAGGTGGAGAGTCCCAAGCCGTCATTTCTTTGCCAAGAAGGCAGTACCAGCGCTGCACACTTTTGTTGAACAGAAGGTGGGCCAGTCCTTGAGCCTGTCGGTGTGTAGCAAAATACATGGCAGCGCCGACATCTGGAGCTGTAACTACGGTCAGGGGCAGTACATGTCGTTTACGGCCCACTGGGTGAATGTGGTCCCTTTGCAGCAGCAACTTGGACAGGTCACGCCGCTTCGGCCTCCGCGCTCTCTGCCCATTGGGCCTGTGACACCGTGCGACTCGGCCTCCTCATCCTCCGCCATCTCCTCACCCTCCACTGTAGGCTCAAGTCTCAGTGCCCCTCCAGTCTACCATGTGTGCAGGGCACGGAGGTGTCACGCAGTGCTTCACATGGTTTGTCTTGGCGAACGGAGTCACACAGGGGAGGAACTGCTTAAATGTATTCATCAGGAAATCCAAACATGGCTTACTCCGAGAAAACTTAAAATGGGAATCATGGTTACCGACAATGGGAAGAACATTTTGTCTGCGCTGCGCCAAGGAAGCCTGACCCATGCCCCCTGCATGGCTCACGTCTTCAATCTGGTTGTCAAGCGGTTTCTGAAGTGTTCCCCCCATCTGCAGGACATCCTAACAACTTCACGGAAACTTTGCATGCACTTCAGCCACTCCTACACTGCCAAACACACCCTTCTTGAGCTACAGCGTCAGAATGGTATCCCCCAACATAGTCTGATTTGCGATGTTTCTGTTAGGCACTTACCTCATCGCCGTCCCTGGTCCCGCGGCGCGCTGTCAGGTGGCTCCCGGCGGGCGGCTGGTTGCTTGTCTCCGGGTCCGCCGTCTTCTCAGCGCCGTCGTGGGGTCCGGGGGCTGGCGGCGCGGGACGCTGCCGGAGCCGGTGTGGCAACGTGCTCCGCGCGGCTGCGCGGGCCTGTCATTCCCTCCGGGGATGCGGCACCTTCCCCTCCTGCCGGGGGCGCGCCCGACACTCAACGTGCTCGCGCGCGCGCGCGCGAGCACGTCTCTTTTATGCCTCCCGGCGGCGCTTTCCCCAGCGCGCCCGCCGGGGGCAAGTTTGAAGTATCCAGTCTCTGGCTGGATCCTGGGATTGAGCCCAGGGACTGGTCGGCCTGTCTGGCCTGGGCCGTCCAGCTCCTGGGACCTATCCCATGATCCGGTGTCGCACCAATCACTCAGGTTCCCTCCAATTCCCCTTTTCCCCAATGGCCAGCATTTATTATAAAGCCCTTCGGCTCCGGGTTCCCAGTGCCCGTTATAGCCTTTGGGTTCTGGATGTGCGTTGCTGACTTTGTGTACTTTGGATCTTGGATTTTGACTTCTCTTGCTTGCTGCCTGCCCTGACCTCCTGCTTTGCCCGACTACGCCCTTGCCTGACCCTTCTGTACTGCGCTCCGTGACCTCCTGGATTTGACCTCGGCTAGCCTCGACCATCCTTTCGTTACCTCCTCTGGATACCTCGCCCCGTGACCTCCTGGTTTGACCTCGGCCTTAATTCGGACTCTGTCATCCGGCATCCTCGTGCGGGATTCCCTGCCAAACATCTTTCTGCACCTTAAGCTGGTATCCTTTGCGCCTTATAAGTCCTGGGGGCAACCGACTGGGAGAGGCATTACCCGCGTCTCCTACAAGCGGGGGCTTGTCTATAGGCGGAAGTGGCGGTGGAGATTGGGGGATACCAGTTCAAGACAGACGGGTGTTTGGTACAGTCCTGACAGTATAACGGGCCAGAAGAATGGACCAAATCCTGGAACAGGTGCAAGCCTTAACAGCGGCGGTGGAGCACCTGGCTCATCGGGTTGCGGCCCAGGAGAACCGTCCTGCTCCTAACGTCCCCAGTCCTCAGGGGGCCCCGGCCGCAATGTTTGTGGAACCCAAAATTCCACTCCCGGAAAAATTTCACGGTGACAGGGCAAAATTTGCCAACTTCCGGGACTCTTGCAAATTGTACTTCCAGCTCCGTCCTGTCTCTTCAGGGTCACAAGAGCAACGGGTCGGCTTGATTATCTCCCTCCTTCAAGGTGATCCTCAGTCCTGGGCCTTTAGTTTGGCATCCCAGGATCCAGCTCGTCTCTCTGTGGACAGTTTTTTCTCCGCGATGGAGGTTCTTTATGACGATCCCGACAAAGGGGCCACAGCTGACGCTAAGTTGCGTACTCTTCGCCAGGGACGCCGTCCAGCCGAAGATTATTGCTCGGAATTCCGTCGCTGGGCAGTAGACTCCCGCTGGAACAATCCTGCCCTCTGCGGCCAGTTCCGGCTTGGTTTGGCTGAATCCGTCAAGGACACAATGGTGAATCATCCGGAACCTCAGACCCTAGACGAGTTAATGCACCTCGCCATTCGCATTGACCGTCGGCTTCGGGAAAGACGCCAAGAAAAAGGGTCGCATGCTGAGACAGCTTCAAGGTCCGAGGCCCCACTAGCACAATCTTCGGAAGAGCCCATGCAACTGGGTGCCACAAGGCTCACCGAAGTCGAGAGACGTCGACGCTTGTCCGAGGGGCTTTGTCTGTATTGTGGTGGAACCGGCCATATGGTCAGATTATGCCCAAAGAAGCCGTCGGGAAACTCCAGAGCCTAGGGGGTTTCGAGGGGGCCCTCCTAGGCTGTAAGGTATCACCTCAAGTATCGTCTCCAGTTCTTTTTCCAGTCCAGATAAAGATTAATTTTAAGTTTCTGAATTTAAAGGCTCTCATAGACTCCGGAGCAGCCGGGAACTTCCTTGACTCTGAGCTAGCTCAGAGTTTAGGAATTACGCTCCAGTCCTTGCCAATTCCCATCCGGGTCTCTGCCATTGACGGCACACCTGTGGCTGGAGGCTTAGTTCAGTTCAGAACCCTTCCCGTACAGTTCAAGGTGGGAGCTAATCACTCTGAAGTGATTAGTTTTCTAGTCTTGAGTATGCCTAGCACCCCTTTAATTCTGGGATTGCCATGGTTGCGAGAGCACAATCCCCAAATTGATTGGGTCTCAGGGCAAATCATAAAGTGGGGGCACCAATGCTTTCAGAATTGTTTGAAATTCCCGGTCAGGGTTGCGCAACTGTCCCCAGCTGGAATCCCCACTCCGTACTTAGAATTTGCCGACGTCTTTTCTGAAAAGGCGGCGGACAAACTTCCTCCCCATAGACCATGGGATTGCCCTATCGAACTACTCCCCGGTACCATGCCTCCGAGGGGAAGAATATTTAATCTAACCCGAGCTGAAACCATCGCCATGCGGGAATATATTGTGGAAAACCTAGAGAAGGGGTTTATTCGGCCATCATCTTCCCCGGCAGGAGCAGGGTTCTTTTTTGTAGAAAAGAAAGATGGGGGGCTCCGCCCCTGTATTGATTATCGGGGTTTAAATAACGTTACTGTTAAAAATAAGTATCCTCTGCCACTTATTGAGGGGTTATTTACACAGGTGGTTGGGGCGCAGGTGTTTTCCAAACTCGACCTTCGGGGGGCCTATAACCTCATCAGAATTAGGCAGGGGGACGAGTGGAAAACGGCCTTCAATACCCTTGAGGGGCACTATGAGTATTTGGTAATGCCATTTGGGTTGTGCAATGCCCCCGCGGTCTTTCAAAGTTTTGTAAACGAAATTTTTAGGGACTATCTTGGCCGATTTGTGGTCGTTTATTTAGACGACATTTTGATTTTTTCTTCATCCCTGGAGGAACACCGCAAACATGTGCGTATTGTATTGCAAAAACTCAGGGAAAATTGTTTATATGCCAAGTTAAAGAAGTGTCAATTTGAGGTATCCGAGGTTCCGTTTCTCGGCTATATTATTTCTAAATCTGGTCTATCCATGGATCAGTCTAAAGTGAAGGCAGTCTTAGAGTGGGAGCAGCCCAAGGATCTGAAGGGCCTGCAGAGATTCCTGGGCTTCGCTAATTTTTATAGAAGGTTCATTAAGAACTTTTCTTCTCTAGTAACTCCATTGACTAATCTTACCAAGAAAAGCGGGTACCCCTCAGTATGGCCAGTTCAAGCCGTTCAGGCCTTTGAGAATCTGAAAAGAGTGTTTAGCTCCGCCCCGGTCTTAGTTCACCCGGATGAGCAATCACCCTTCTATGTGGAGGTGGATGCCTCGGAATTTGCCGTGGGGGCGGTTTTGTCACAATATCATGGGTCACCTGAACGCCTCCATCCATGTGCTTTCTTCTCCAAAAAGTTCTCTGGGGCCGAGAGAAATTATGATATTGGCAACAGAGAATTATTGGCTATCAAGCTGGCCTTCCAGGAATGGAGACACTGGCTGGAGGGGGCTCAGTACCCAGTTACGGTCTTTACAGATCATAAAAATCTGGAATACATTCAATCTGCAAAAAGACTAACTCCTAGACAGGCTCGCTGGTCCTTGTTCTTTTCCCGGTTTAACTTCTCTATCACCTATAAACCTGGGTCCAAAAATGTTAAAGCGGATGCCCTGTCTCGGAGTTTTTCTTTCCCTAACTCGCCCGAAAGAGTGGATATTCCCATCTTACCCCACTCCCTGGTGGTAGCCGCCATCCAACCCCAACTTCCTGATCTAGCTCAGTTCCAAGCCGAAGCTCCACCTGAGAAACCTGAGTCTGTCCAGTTTGTGCCCTCTCGTTACCGCACTGCCTTTTTATCTCATTTTCATGATACTAAAACAGCGGGTCATCCGGGGATCAAGAAAACTATTAGCCTATTGACGCGCCAAGTTTGGTGGCCATCCATGAGAAAGGACGCTCAGAATTTTGTCTTAGCCTGTAAAGTCTGTGCTCGGAGTAAGTCTTTAAGACATTCTCCTGAAGGCCCGCTGCTTCCGTTGCCCACTCCTGCCTCCCCATGGACCCATCTGGCCATGGACTTTGTTACTGATCTGCCCCCTTCCCAGGGATTTACAGTTATTTGGGTAGTAGTGGACCGCTTTAGCAAGATGGCTCATTTTATCCCTTTAAAAAAACTTCCCTCAGCTCAAATATTAGCTCAACTCTTTGTCACTCACATTTTTAGAATTCATGGTATTCCAGTAGATATTGTTTCGGATAGGGGGGTCCAATTTGTCTCCCGTTTTTGGAGGGCCTTCTGTTCTAAGTTGGGTTTCACCGTCTCTTTGTCCTCGGCTTTCCATCCTCAATCGAATGGACAAACCGAAAGAACTAACCAATCTTTAGAACAGTACTTGCGTTGTTTTACGGCCGATACTCAGACGGATTGGGCCTTCTTCCTACCGTTTGCTGAGTTTGCATTAAACAACGCCTCGCATTCCTCCACGGGGGTTTCTCCCTTCCATTGCGTCTATGGCAAGGACCTGAAGTTTTCTGCCCTTTCTGACCAACCCTCTAGAGTTCCCTCCGTGGATGAATGGCTGTCCAAATGGCCCGGGGAATGGAATAAGATCCAGCAACATCTAACTAAGGCTGTTCTTCAACAGAAAAGGTTTGCAGATCGCAAACGTTCTTCTAACCCTAGTTATGAGGTGGGAAATTGGGTTTGGCTTTCAACCAAGAATTTAGCCTTACGCCAGCCCTCCGCTAAGTTAGGGCCTAAATTTATCGGCCCCTTCCCCATAACACGGAAGATCAATCAGGTTACGTACCAGTTAGCCCTCCCTTCTTCCATGAAAATTTGTAGATCTTTTCACGTTTCACTTCTTAAGCCTGCAAGAAACCATGAACCCAATAATTCCCCTGGGCCTGTGCTAGTCGATGGGCATCAGGAATTTGAGATTGCCCGGATTCTTGACTCCCGCCTGTTTAGAAACTCTCTTCAGTATTTAATTGACTGGAAGGGGTACGGCCCGGAAGAAAGATCTTGGGTTCCGGCCAGAGAAGTTCATGCGCAGAATTTAGTGAAAAGATTTCACAGAGAGAATCCGTTGAAACCCAGCTTGGAGGGTCCAGTGGCCCCTCCTCAGGGGGGGGGTAATGTTAGGCACTTACCTCATCGCCGTCCCTGGTCCCGCGGCGCGCTGTCAGGTGGCTCCCGGCGGGCGGCTGGTTGCTTGTCTCCGGGTCCGCCGTCTTCTCAGCGCCGTCGTGGGGTCCGGGGGCTGGCGGCGCGGGACGCTGCCGGAGCCGGTGTGGCAACGTGCTCCGCGCGGCTGCGCGGGCCTGTCATTCCCTCCGGGGATGCGGCACCTTCCCCTCCTGCCGGGGGCGCGCCCGACACTCAACGTGCTCGCGCGCGCGCGCGAGCACGTCTCTTTTATGCCTCCCGGCGGCGCTTTCCCCAGCGCGCCCGCCGGGGGCAAGTTTGAAGTATCCAGTCTCTGGCTGGATCCTGGGATTGAGCCCAGGGACTGGTCGGCCTGTCTGGCCTGGGCCGTCCAGCTCCTGGGACCTATCCCATGATCCGGTGTCGCACCAATCACTCAGGTTCCCTCCAATTCCCCTTTTCCCCAATGGCCAGCATTTATTATAAAGCCCTTCGGCTCCGGGTTCCCAGTGCTCGTTATAGCCTTTGGGTTCTGGATGTGCGTTGCTGACTTTGTGTACTTTGGATCTTGGATTTTGACTTCTCTTGCTTGCTGCCTGCCCTGACCTCCTGCTTTGCCCGACTACGCCCTTGCCTGACCCTTCTGTACTGCGCTCCGTGACCTCCTGGATTTGACCTCGGCTAGCCTCGACCATCCTTTCGTTACCTCCTCTGGATACCTCGCCCCGTGACCTCCTGGTTTGACCTCGGCCTGTAATTCGGACTCTGTCATCCGGCATCCTCGTGCGGGATTCCCTGCCAAACATCTTTCTGCACCTTAAGCTGGTATCCTTTGCGCCTTATAAGTCCTGGGGGCAACCGACTGGGAGAGGCATTACCCGCGTCTCCTACAAGCGGGGGCTTGTCTATAGGCGGAAGTGGCGGTGGAGATTGGGGGATACCAGTTCAAGACAGACGGGTGTTTGGTACAGTCCTGACAGTTTCCACCCGTTGGAATTCCACCCTTCACATGTTGGACCGATTATATGAACAGAGAAAAGCCATCACGGATTTCCTGATGATCCAAGCAGATAGGGGGACTCCCCTGTGTAACTTCAATGTCAACCAGTGGCAGCTCATACGTGACACCTGCCGTTTGCTCAGGCCCTTTGAGGAAGCCACTTTATTTGTCAGTCGGCAGGATTACGGGATGAACGACGTGATTCCACTGCTTCATGTACTGCAGCACATGTTGGAAACCATGGCTGGTCAGGGCACTGGAGACATGGCGTTTACATCTTACGGCCACATGAACCCCCTTGGAGCTGAACTGGAGGAGGAGGAGGAGGAAGAGGAGGAGGAGGAGTTGCCCAGCGAAACACAGTTTAGGCTTGGCGAAATGGCTGGTTTATCTAGTCAGCGGACAGGAGAGGAGGAGCAGGAGCAGCCAGAGGAGCTAGAGGTTTTTGAGGAAGGAGAGACAGAGGACCCGGGCACACCGTGGCAGTATGCAGTGGAGATGGAGACAGGTAGTCCATCCGAGTCACTTGCGCAAATGGCACGAAGCATGCTCACGTGCTTGCGTAGTGACCCCAGAATTGTTTCCATCTGTCGGCGGGATGACTTCTGGCTGTCCACCTTATTGGACCCTCGCTTCCGGCACAAAATGGGGGCATTTTTTAAACCCACCGAGAGGGAGGACAAACTCAACTACTACAAAGACATTCTACGTAGGCAGTTGGCCGATGCCTATCTGCGCCATGGTCCATACTCTCGCAGGTCTGACTCGAGGGGACCTCTGCGCTCACCTTCCACTGCCATGGCCGCTGGGGGGGTTGGCAGCAGCAGCAGCAGAAGCTCCATCAGCAGCAGCAGCCTCAGTCTTCAGTCGCTAATGAGTAGCTTTCTACACCCGCATAGTGAGGCTACTCATGAGCAGCAGGAAGACCTGGAGCAGGACCTGAACCAGCAGGTCATGTCATACTTTGACATGACCATGCCAACACACCTTGAGGATCCGCTGGACTTCTGGGCAGCCAAACTTGATTTGTGGCCGCAACTAGCAGAGTTTGCCCTGGAAAAGCTGTCCTGCCCGGCAAGTAGCGTGCCATCTGAGCGGGTGTTTAGTGCGGCGGGGGCCATAGTTACGGCGAGGAGAACTCGTCTGTCAACTAAAAATGTGGAGAGACTCACCTTTGTCAAAATGAATCAGGGATGGATCAGCCAGGATTTCCACCCACCAATGCCTGATGCATGCGACTAGATTCAGCATGGTGCCACGTTTTACACTTTCCAAATGGTGCAAAACATATTTATGTCTTTAGGCCATTTTTTGGGCTCCTGCTGCTGCTACTGTCAACTCCTGCCAACTCCAGGGTGTGATTCATCCAATTTTTGGGCTCCTGAAGCCAACTCCAGTGTATATTTGGGCTCCTGCTGCTGCTGCTGCCAACTTCTGCCAACTCCAGGGTGTGATTCATCCAATTTTTGGGCTCCTGAAGCCAACTCCAGTGTATATTTGGGCTCCTGCTGCTGCTACTGTCAACTCCTGCCAACTCCAGGGTGTGATTCATCCAATTTTTGGGCTCCTGAAGCCAACTCCAGTGTATATTTGGGCTCCTGCTGCTGCTGCTGCCAACTTCTGCCAACTCCAGGGTGTGATTCATCCAATTTTTGGGCTCCTGAAGCCAACTCCAGTGTATATTTGGGCCCCTGCTGCTGCTGCTGCCAACTTCTGCCAACTCCAGGGTGTGATTCATCCAATTTTTGGGCTCCTGAAGCCAACTCCAGTGTATATTTGGGCTCCTGCTGCTGCTGCTGTCAACTCCTGCCAACTCCAGGGTGTGATTCATCCAATTTTTGGGCTCCTGAAGCCAACTCCAGTGTATATTTGGGCTCCTGCTGCTGCTGCTGCCAACTTCTGCCAACTCCAGGGTGTGATTCATCCAATTTTTGGGCTCCTGAAGCCAACTCCAGTGTATATTTGGGCTCCTGCTGCTGCTGCTGTCAACTCCTGCCAACTCCAGGGTGTGATTCATCCAATTTTTGGGCTCCTGAAGCCAACTCCAGTGTATATTTGGGCTCCTGCTGCTGCTGCTGTCAACTCCTGCCAACTCCAGGGTGTGATTCATCCAATTTTTGGGCTCCTGAAGCCAACTCCAGTGTATATTTGGGCTCCTGCTGCTGCTGCTGCCAACTTCTGCCAACTCCAGGGTGTGATTCATCCAATTTTTGGGCTCCTGAAGCCAACTCCAGTGTATATTTGGGCTCCTGCTGCTGCTACTGTCAACTCCTGCCAACTCCAGGGTGTGATTCATCCAATTTTTGGGCTCCTGAAGCCAACTCCAGTGTATATTTGGGCTCCTGCTGCTGCTGCTGCCAACTTCTGCCAACTCCAGGGTGTGATTCATCCAATTTTTGGGCTCCTGAAGCCAACTCCAGTGTATATTTGGGCTCCTGCTGCTGCTACTGTCAACTCCTGCCAACTCCAGGGTGTGATTCATCCAATTTTTGGGCTCCTGAAGCCAACTCCAGTGTATATTTGGGCTCCTGCTGCTGCTGCTGTCAACTCCTGCCAACTCCAGGGTGTGATTCATCCAATTTTTGGGCTCCTGAAGCCAACTCCAGTGTATATTTGGGCTCCTGCTGCTGCTGCTGCCAACTTCTGCCAACTCCAGGGTGTGATTCATCCAATTTTTGGGCTCCTGAAGCCAACTCCAGTGTATATTTGGGCTCCTGCTGCTGCTGCTGTCAACTCCTGCCAACTCCAGGGTGTGATTCATCCAATTTTTGGGCTCCTGAAGCCAACTCCAGTGTATATTTGGGCTCCTGCTGCTGCTGCTGCTGTCAACTCCTGCCAACTCCAGGGTGTGATTCATCCAATTTTTGGGCTCCTGAAGCCAACTCCAGTGTATATTTGGGCTCCTGCTGCTGCTGCTGCCAACTTCTGCCAACTCCAGGGTGTGATTCATCCAATTTTTGGGCTCCTGAAGCCAACTCCAGTGTATATTTGGGCTCCTGCTGCTGCTACTGTCAACTCCTGCCAACTCCAGGGTGTGATTCATCCAATTTTTGGGCTCCTGAAGCCAACTCCAGTGTATATTTGGGCTCCTGCTGCTGCTGCTGCTGTCAACTCCTGCCAACTCCAGGGTGTGATTCATCCAATTTTTGGGCTCCTGAAGCCAACTCCAGTGTATATTTGGGCTCCTGCTGCTGCTGCTGCCAACTTCTGCCAACTCCAGGGTGTGATTCATCCAATTTTTGGGCTCCTGAAGCCAACTCCAGTGTATATTTGGGCTCCTGCTGCTGCTGCTGTCAACTCCTGCCAACTCCAGGGTGTGATTCATCCAATTTTTGGGCTCCTGAAGCCAACTCCAGTGTATATTTGGGCTCCTGCTGCTGCTGCTGTCAACTCCTGCCAACTCCAGGGTGTGATTCATCCAATTTTTGGGCTCCTGAAGCCAACTCCAGTGTATATTTGGGCTCCTGCTGCTGCTGCTGCCAACTTCTGCCAACTCCAGGGTGTGATTCATCCAATTTTTGGGCTCCTGAAGCCAACTCCAGTGTATATTTGGGCTCCTGCTGCTGCTACTGTCAACTCCTGCCAACTCCAGGGTGTGATTCATCCAATTTTTGGGCTCCTGAAGCCAACTCCAGTGTATATTTGGGCTCCTGCTGCTGCTGCTGCCAACTTCTGCCAACTCCAGGGTGTGATTCATCCAATTTTTGGGCTCCTGAAGCCAACTCCAGTGTATATTTGGGCTCCTGCTGCTGCTGCTGTCAACTCCTGCCAACTCCAGGGTGTGATTCATCCAATTTTTGGGCTCCTGAAGCCAACTCCAGTGTATATTTGGGCTCCTGCTGCTGCTGCTGCCAACTTCTGCCAACTCCAGGGTGTGATTCATCCAATTTTTGGGCTCCTGAAGCCAACTCCAGTGTATATTTGGGCTCCTGCTGCTGCTGCTGCCAACTTCTGCCAACTCCAGGGTGTGATTCATCCAATTTTTGGGCTCCTGAAGCCAACTCCAGTGTATATTTGGGCTCCTGCTGCTGCTGCTGTCAACTCCTGCCAACTCCAGGGTGTGATTCATCCAATTTTTGGGCTCCTGAAGCCAACTCCAGTGTATATTTGGGCTCCTGCTGCTGCTGCTGCCAACTTCTGCCAACTCCAGGGTGTGATTCATCCAATTTTTGGGCTCCTGAAGCCAACTCCAGTGTATATTTGGGCTCCTGCTGCTGCTGCTGCCAACTTCTGCCAACTCCAGGGTGTGATTCATCCAATTTTTGGGCTCCTGAAGCCAACTCCAGTGTATATTTGGGCTCCTGCTGCTGCTGCTGTCAACTCCTGCCAACTCCAGGGTGTGATTCATCCAATTTTTGGGCTCCTGAAGCCAACTCCAGTGTATATTTGGGCTCCTGCTGCTGCTGCTGTCAACTCCTGCCAACTCCAGGGTGTGATTCATCCAATTTTTGGGCTCCTGAAGCCAACTCCAGTGTATATTTGGGCTCCTGCTGCTGCTGCTGTCAACTCCTGCCAACTCCAGGGTGTGATTCATCCAATTTTTGGGCTCCTGAAGCCAACTCCAGTGTATATTTGGGCTCCTGCTGCTGCTGCTGCCAACTTCTGCCAACTCCAGGGTGTGATTCATCCAATTTTTGGGCTCCTGAAGCCAACTCCAGTGTATATTTGGGCTCCTTCTGCCCCTCATAGTGATGCCACTTCAACTCTCTGCAATTGTGCCGCTCTGCGATTCTATTAGCGATGCCTCTGATCTGCATGTGATATTTCTTCAAAGTATTATTTAACTAACCCAGCACGCATCCTGTGCGTGTTACAGCAAGGCTGAATGGTTTACAACCCTATTGAGGCTGTAGGAGGCTCAGAAATAGCCGTTTTTAATAGCGATTCGTCGCGAATTTATTCGGGTCGAAACGATTTTTGTCGGAAAATTCGGCGAATCAGTCGAATCGAATTTTTCAAAAGTTCGCTCATCTCTAGCTGTGGTCACTAGATGTATTTGGGAAACCACATGCACAGGCCAGGAATAGGGGCATGGATAAGGAACTGGGCAGTTGGAGTCGAGGGCAGGTACTAGAGCAGAGTCACAGGCTAAGAACAGGTAAACTTCCTGAGGCGTGGGAAGTCCGGTACTCGACAGGGAGCCTGTAATCAGTCCGCATCTTCAGCCAAGCTCTGGAGGTTGCACAAGGACCTGGGCAGTCCTGTGGTGATCGCAACCTTGGGGAAGGGGAAGCAGAAGGCAGGCTGTAACAGAAGAACAGCCAAACAACAAAAAGTCAGATGAAAAGAAAGTAGGAGAAGGAAAGTGTAATGGAGAATGTGAAAGGCATGGAAGACATCTAGAACAGAAAAGAGACAGGGAACATTGGGGAAAAAAGACTAAGGGCAGAATACCAAAATAGATAGTTGGAAAACAGAGAATATTGCAAACAGAAAGGAGTGGGAAATAAAAGAAAAAGAGAGTGGTTGGGGGAACTTGGGAGAGAGACAGTTACAGGTAAAGGCAATGAGATAAGTGTAAATGGGGTAAAAACTGAAGAAATAGAGATGGAAAAAGAGAGAAAAGCTGAGGGACTACAGAAAAGGGATAACATAGATTGTTCATTACAGATGAAAAAGTGAGGCCATAGAAAACAGAGGGGGGTATGGAAAAGGTACAGCAACATTGTTTGTCCTCAGCATCATAGGGGCTGACATGGAAAATGTTTCCTAGGCAGAATGGGCAGATATCAAAGTTGCGTCTTCAGGGGCCCATAGATTATGCCTCTGTAGGCCCCAACATTTGCCATGTACTGATGCCTGGTGTAAGTGCAGGGGCAGACTGGCCATAGAGAGAGTCAAGTAATTTCCTGGTGGGCCACGCTGCATTTGGGTGTGTTTTGCCTTTTACCTAGAGCCTGTGCTAGAATTCACCCTCTCCTTTTAGTGTGTGGCTGCTACTAACACCAACCAGTCAAGATAGCCCAGCCCATGTTCTGCCCTTGCAATGCTACAGACTTAGCTTCATGCTGGTAGCATGTATCTGGCACTACAATACTAAAGCTTCAGTGGCCCTAGCCATTTTTGCCAATTACTATAGTCCCTGCAATAAAGTACATTGATATTCTGGGAACCCCATTGAGGTTAGGACATCATGGATGTCAGGATCTACCTGGGCCAGGTTATTTTTGGCCATAGGTTGCCCTGTGTGGGTGTATGGTGGTTATAATCGCTTTCTTGATCTACAGCTATCCATCTGGTCTCGATTCTTATTTGCTTCAATCGGCCTGTCCATACAGGACACCAGTGAACGAAGAACGGGCAAACAAGCTACAGGACTCAATTCCAGGACAAAATAAGTTTTTTTTTTCATTTGCTTGGACAGATCCTTTTTAGTTTTAGTTCATGAAATGAAGCGAATTCTGGGTAAACCTACCCAGAAATGTGATTCCACATTTACAATTATTGATAATGCGAATATTTTTGTACCTTTTGTTATTCACAACACGGGCAAATTATAGGCATTTTAACTCTTTTATAATTGGAAAACAAATTGAGTGAAATAGAATGCAAAAAAGCATAACGCCTGTATTTAGACTTCGATTCCCCCATTTATTGTTGTACTGGGTAGATTTGTATTTAGTTCCAAGAGAGTTCATTAAAACACTAAACAAAAGTCATCCATAAAGTGAGCTCATGGCTCATTCTTTTCCCATTCATTATTTGAATGCAGTTAAGCGTTCAGCCACAAAGACATCATAAAAATTTTATGAAGCTTAAAATATAACTCATTTGGTATTTAATAACAGCGACAAAAATACTGTGCATCTAGTCGGTTAGTTAGAGTGATCTACTAATCACTCTGTGGAGGAAATGTCATTAGAGCCTTTTATATCAGCATTTCAGATATTTACTTTTATGGCCTTTGCATTAAATTAGATAACATATTTACAGACTTAATGCAGGGAATATTTGTCGGTTAGTGAAAATGGATCATTTCCAGATTGTTTTCTGTAAGTTCAATACAGAGATCAATACAAGGGAGCAGCAGCCAGCAAAAAGAAGCTGATGTTGTTTCGTAAGGTGAAAGTAACAAAATAAAGGGAAATATGTTGATGATTCTTCTGTAAATCTAGTGGTGCGGTGTTAGATTACAATGAATGTTAATTAAAGTTTTTGGAAGGTAACAATGAACAAAAATAACTGGATGTGGATTTTCAGGAGAAAATACATAGTGCTTGAAAAGAGCTGCAGAGGTGTGCACATGATGGTCTGGTACAGCTGAGGGTGGGTGAGCATGTGCATCTGTGGGGGTGTATGCAGGTCTGTGTGCATGCGTCCAACTAAGTGCTTGTGCTTCTGCATGCATGTATGTGGGTGTGTGCACATGCACATCACGGGCTGAGTGAGTGCATGTGTCTGCATGTGTGTGTGCATGCGCATCTGTAGGGAGGAATTTGTGTGTGCCACAGAGAGCGAGCAGAACTGAACGGTGTACTGAGGAAGTTTAGGCGAAACGTGTATACACTCAATGCATGTTACTACACTTTGCCACTTGCTACAACTGAAAAATGCTGAAATTTGTTTGACGCTTGCTACAGCTGAGAATACTTTCTACAAACCAAAAAACAAAAATAAATTGTGGTAGATATAGATTTTAACACTACTTTGAGTGGTTATTGGTTATGTATACAATGTATACCATGTGCAATGTACAAGTTTGTGTTAAAAAACTATTTGAGGAAAATAAACCGAAGGAAAACCCACACAGGTCAGACGAGAGCTCCCAAATCCTCTTTTTTCAAGCTGGGAATTTCCGAGTGTATACCCACCATTCCCAAAGCTAGGAAAACCCCATATTGTTGTTACATTAGGGGAGCCCAGACCCACAACTAGCGCTATACACAAAAAGTAAAGGAGCTAAGCACATACAAAGAAATACTGATGTAATGCACAGCCATTGATGTATATAAAAGGGTGCAGGCCTCAAGGGGACCTTGGTACGAAGTACCACCTAATTCAATTCTAAACACAGTGAGCTGCCAGCACAAGCTCAAAAAAGTCCCTTAATATCACAAATAGTCCTTTAATATCACAAAGTACCAATACAATTAAGACAAACTATACACTTAACATACACACAGACTAATTAAAAAACATGAAGGACAACGCCCTCTAGTGGCCAACCCTTTATGACTCTAATAAATATATTTGTAAACTGCCTGTCTCATTGAAGAGGTATATAATTAATAACTGCATGAATTCATTATCACAAAATAATAAGTATTATAGTGTAACGGGGAGGCCGATTTATTAATAGCGCCAGGTAGCGACAGATGAGCGACAGTAGCGTGATTTTTCACAGCGCCGGCTAGTATTCGCTGTGCTTGGCCGTTGTTCGGTTGTTGACAGCGACTCAGTCGGTGTGTGGTAATGTTGAATACGGGGTTAGGAGTCGCTGTTTGACAGGTTCCACACTGTATGGGAGCGTATGACAACGAATGGTCATAGCGAACGGCTCCCAGCATATTCATTAACAAATCACGCTCAAAAAATTCTCGCGCTGTAAAATGCATGTTTAAACCCCAGAGCGCTGGCGGCGATGTGTTAAAAGTAGTTTTTTAACCCCCAAACAACCTTATTTTTGGAAAAAAATAATAAACAAGTTTTTCTAAACATTTTGTAATATGAATACATTAATATCAGACCTGTAATATCAATTCTGCACAATTTTTTTTTTTTTTTTACCTTAAAAAAAAGATATAACATTGCAGAAGTGGTCACCGAATTTTTGACATTTAAAAAAAAAAAAAAAAAAAAAAACATTAATATCAATTAATTATGAATATTTAAAGATTGCTCCATTGAAATGCATTGGAGAGCGCCAGGAAGCGAGAGGTCATACCTGGTGCTGTGATGGGATTAGCAGCGGCGCTGTTTGCTGAAGTCTGCAACATGATGAATCCCGCGCTAGCTGACGCTCTCGCCGGCGCTAGCCTCATTTAGCGTGATAAATGTGTGATTGTGTTCGCAGCCTGGCGTTCTGGAGTCGGTAGCCGCCGATAGCTGGCGCTATCTGGCGCTAGTGAGACACTACCTGGCGCTATCCCTTGATAAATAAGGCCCTTAGTAAACAATTAGCAAGAAAATTAGAAAAAACACAACCCAACAAGAAGGGCAAAGAAATATTCTTGTGGGAATGTATAAGCCAAGATTATGGTTCATACATAACCCAGTATAATCAAAAGTGCAATGTGCTACAAACAATAACCGCATGTGCCAAATAACAGCATGTGCAAAACTACGCATGTGCAAACAATCAACCTAAACACAAAATCCATAATGCAGTTCCATAATGTATAAAAGGCAGGCATATATATAAAGGAGAAACAGAGCTCATATCACCATAATACTGAAGAGTCCCAGGTTGCCACTCAGGGGTCTATGTCAGCATCTACGCGTTACGTGGGCGTAACCCCGCCCACTTCCTCAGGATGCAGATCTGACATATAAAGACATATAATTTTTCATTTTGGTTTATGCGGCCTTATTTGAAGGGAGCTAAGCGCATAGTCATAGGTATTACACCTTGTAATACCTTTCCCCCAAATCTCTATACAGTAATATCCCATACATGCAACACATATACTATTATGTAAAGTGAGCAGTGGCGACAAGTGCCCAGCATGGGCATGTGTACCCCAAGAGTATGTTCAAACACTGCCTAAGATCTGGATCTGTGTGAGTCCTATCTGTGTGCAATCAATCCCAATCAATGAATAAATACATATACACTAATGTGCACCACAATGTGAGTATCAATATATACAAATGTTAATAAGTGCACTGATTATATAATAACAATAGTACCAAAAAATGGGGCTTGCTGTGAAAAGGAAAACAAAGACTGTGTTCAACACAGGTGTCCCATTCACAAGCACAAACACTCACACACACCAGGCATCATCACCAGTCCCACTGCAGCCCGCAGCAACTGCTTACCCCACCTGCCACATGATCTGTAGAGCATAGCCTCACTTAGAAAAAAAAGTGTGGGGTTCTCCCCTCCAGGAAAAGTGGACCATATCCCTTTTATACTGGCAGAGTTAGCTGATGTCATCTCACTCACTGGTATAAATAGACCCTCCCTGTGGCAGGGAGGGGGATGCCGGAAGCCCAGCGCGAGGCAGAGGCAAGAGCCTGCTGGTCATTCTAGACAGGAATGCGGGGCTATGGCCATTATAAAAGAAAGGCCTTTTCTCTAACGATGCATTGCTAGAGCAGTGCTGTGATTTACCAAAATGTTGATGGAGCAAAAAGTGTTATTTACAGAGACAGACCATTGATTAAAGTCAAGCAATTTATAGCACAGTTTTGTTACAGTTGCTTTTCAGTTCATCGATTCAAAGAAAAGGTACTGCTGTTAGTTACATTTCAGCTTTTGAACATAAAAGGAGGAGGATGTAAAAAAATAGCCTGTCTTCTACTGTGAAATAACCCAAAGGAAATTAGCTAGTTAAAGTTATTGTCCAGGCTGCGTAGCCTTTTTAAAAGCAAAGCTATATTGTCAGAGTAGAGAAACATTTCACTTCCTGTGATTGCCTCTGTGATGTGGGAGTAACATGAATGCATTGGTAGTCTGGATCAGGGGGGAGGAGCTGAAGGCAGAGGAGGAAGAAATTTCCCTACCTTTCTGTGACCCGAGCAAAGAGAGTATGGGACTGACACAGCATCAAGTTGCCAGACAAATGATTTTTTTTTTTTAATTGTAGATTTTTATTGGAGAAGCACATGTTACAGGCAGAAGTAATACAACGTAATAAACACATCAAGCGGGCAATACTGCAAACATCCTGGGGTGACTCCTGAGCAAGACCGCGTCAATATAGTCTCTGAAGAAAGTCCAGAAAGAACATGCTGAAAAAGCAGGCATTCAATGACCTAATCCTTCTGTTCTCCCAGCGCCTAACTCCCCTCGGAGTAGTAGTGCCCCCTGTTAATCCATTCTTGCTTGTTGAGTGTAGTACAATAAAATAAAACAAGAACTTGAAGCCCGCCAACCATGCCTCCTCCCTCTTTTTATTGAGACAGGGCTATTACTAGCCTAGAACGTACTGCGATACTGAATGCAAGTAAAAAACACTGGGGGGGGGGGCAGACAACACATACAGATAGAACATAAGGGAGGGGGACACGACAGAAGAGGGGGGGGAAGGGGAAGGGGATGAAGAAAAGGAAGGGTGGCCCAGTGGGGGAAAGACTCCTTTTTGCTTATAACATCTTTTACACCCGCAGGAATTCAAGATATTCTGCCGATAAGGTAAAACAGTCCCATTCAAGCCATGTTTCCCTATGCTTCTCTACATTATCTTTTAAAGAGGCCGTTAGCTCATCCATCCTGCTGATATCTCTGACCCTAGAGTGCCACAACGCGGTTGTTGGGGGGTCCGGAGATTTCCAGCAGGCCGGGATACATGTCCTGGCAGCATTTAGGAGTGGAACAAGCAAGGACTTGCCCCGTCTCCTGATAGAGGTAGGGCATCTCCAACATAGGGGGGTGGAGGAGGGAAATATTCTTGATAATCTTGTTGGTACCAGCTACCATTTTGTAAAAATCTTGTAGTAAGCTTCTTGATACCTGCAGGACATGGAGGACCTGTGGGCCAGCTGCAACATTGCCTGCTTTTGCTCTTCTGTGAAGTTCCTGTTCATCTCCCTTTCCCAACCTCCCACCAACGAGGGCATGTAGGATTCTGGGGACTAATCACCAGGGAGTATGCAAACGCCAGTGCCCCTCTGAAAAGGCCACTCCCTGCACAAGCGTGGTCAAAGGGGGTCAGGGGTCTGGAGGTCTCTGCCGCCTGACTAAGAGTTCTGAAAGTGTGATAACTGAAGGGTCTGCCAGGCTCTAAGAGCAGGTAGGGAGTCCCTAGCCACCAGTTCTTCCACCTTGAGCCAGCCTGACCCGCCCCGCAGGTGCAAGATCCTAAACTGATTTTGTTTAATCCACTCCCGGAAAGTGCTGTCCGAGTCACCCAAGGGGTGGCCTATTACTGGGGTCATGGGCAAGAGGGGTGGGGAGATATCCAGTTTCAGGAAAGTCTTACTCGCCACTCTCCGTCTAGGCCCTATTGTGGGGTGCTTGTTCAGTGCAGTAGTCTGGTCCAGTGGCACCCAAGGAAGCCCCGTAAGAGGGGTTGAGGAAACGTCCTGCTCAATGAGCGTCCACTGCTCCAGGTTGGATTGCCTGCACCCATCAATCACTTGGGCGAGATGGGCTGCGGCATAATATTATTTCCAGTCCGGGAGACCCAACCCCCCCATTCTTGGGAAGGACCAGAAGGGAAGCCGCTAGCCGATGGGACTTGCCCTGCCCACACGAACTTGGAACAGATCCCCATCAACTGCCTGAAGAAGGTGTGGGGGACCTCCCTGCCAAACCAGGTAAAAGTGCTTTTATTCCATTTCTGAAAGTCCTCCTCCACCCTCCTCAGCATCAGGGGGAAGTTCAGGCTGTAATTTTTTGGGGGGTAGGTCACTGCTTTCCTCTCCCATAGGAAATTCTCAGAGATCTGCTTCAACCTTTTTGGGGGAATATTATTATTCAAGGCTGAGGATTTTTGATAGTTTATTTTGTAGTTGGACACCATTTGAAAGGCTCTGAGTTCTGCTAGCAAGATAAGGAGGGTCGTTTCGGGTTTCAGCGTAGGCCGCCACCTTATGCTCCGCCCGCCCCGAACAAACCCCTGAGATGTCAGGGTTTTTTCTTACTGTTCGCAGGAATGGTTCTAGTGTAAGAATAAAAAGTCAGGGGAGACAGAGGGCAGCCCTGTTGCGTGCCGTTTGCTAAAGTAAATGGTTTGGAAGCCAGCCCATTCACCACTATGGATGCCGAGGGGCACGAGTAGGAGGCCATGATCCATCGGGTCAGGTCTTCTCCCAAGCCAACGTGTCTAAGGGTAGCAAAGATAAAGTCCCATCTAACCCTGTCAAAAGCCTTCTCGGCGTCTGTCGAGAGGAGTAATGTAGCCGACCCTTCCAAGTGTGCGCGGTGAATCAAATTGATCACCCTGGTGATGTTATCTCTACCTTCCCTTGTAGGAATGAAGCCTACTTGTTGAAAAGCTTTATATTGCTATTCAACAGGGAGATGGGCCTATAGCTCCCACATTGTGCTGGGTTCTTACCCCCTTTGGGGAGGACCGTTATATTTGCTCGTAAGGTGTCCCTGGGTGGGGGTTTGCCGTCCCTTAGGGAGCTGAAGGATGCAACAAATTGGGGGCCCAGACTCTCTGAAAACTCTTTATTATAATCTAGGCTAAAGCCGTCAGGACCCAGGGCCCTCCCTGGCTTGGTGTTTTTAATGACCCTCAAAAATTTATCCAACTCAATTTCCCCCTCCAGGGTGTCCACCACCTCCTGTTTAAAGTGGACCAACACCCACGGGTGATCGGCCCGGGAATCTATAAGATTCCCGGGCCGATCACCTCCCTCCCCGCGGGACATCCGAGATCGGGATGTCCCGCGGGGTGAAGCCCCCCCAAACACCCCAAACTCCTTACCTCATCTTCGGCGGCGGCCGGCCGCCGCCGCCTCCCTCGCGCCCCTCTAGACGTGCGTGCGCCCGCGCCGGCCGTCTGTGAATGGCCGGTGCGGGCACGTGCGCGTCAAGAGTGACGCGCGGGAGGCGGCGGCGGAGGAGCCGCTTGTCCGCGGCTTGTCCGTCGGCGCTGGGAGCGGGGAGAGGTGAGTTTTTCGGGGGTTCGGGGGGGTTTCACACAGCGGGGCACCCCGATCGGGGGTGCCCCACCGAAGTGGACCAAGACCCAGGATAGTCAAAATCCTGGGTGTTGGTCCACTTTAAGTTGTGGGAGACCCGACTCGCAAATATAAGTATCTATGTCGCTCTGATGGGTGACGGGACAATCATATCAAGTTATAGAGCTTCTCGTTATACTTTCTGAATGTCTTAGCAATGTCTGCCTTCAGGTGTAGCCTATTACTCTCTGGGTCATGAATGAGAGGGATGTAGTTCCTGCTTCGTTGTTTTTTCAGGGCCGTAGCCAGAGCCTTGCTGCATTTGTTACTGTACTCATAAAAGATCTTCCGACACCTAATCGCTAAGTTTTTGGCTTCTACAAAACAAATGTCTCTGAGGGATTCCCACAGGCTCACCAGCTTGGCAGCCAGAGCCCCATCATGGGTCTGTTTGTGCAGATTTTAAATTTTTAAATATTTCTTGGCTAAGGTGGTCAATTTGTTTGTTCCTTTCTATTTTAAGGCGGGCCCCGTGCTTGATCAGAAGCCCCCTAATCACACACTTGTGGGCCTCCCACAGAGCCATTCGCGAAATCTCCCCCTTCTTATTCGTCACAATGAATTCTGCAATGGCCTTTATAATGTCCGCCTTAACCCCCAGGTCTTGCAAGAGAGAGCTGTTGAGCCTCCAATGGCCTCTGAGGGGAACGGTGTCGGGATGGAAATAGTCAGGGTAACTGGGGCGTGGTCAGAGACGGTAATCTGACCGATATCCATACTGACTATAAGGTGGAGGAACCTGTGGGGGACAAGGAACCAGTCAATGCGTGAGTACGAGTTGTGGGCAGCAGAAAAAATGTGTAGTCCCTCCCCCTGGGGTTGAGAGTCCGCCAAGCATCCATAAGCTGGTAATGTCATCCTTGCACAGGGGCCATGCTAATCTTCTCTGTATCGTTCCAATTTTAGTATATGTCCTGCCAACGCAAGGACCAGACAAATGATTTTAAGGAGGAACAACACCCGCATTTTTCACTCTCCCGGGTGTTGTTCCTCTCAGATGGGACATTCACATTAGGAATCCTCATGGTCAGCCCAGGAAACTCACCTTCCTGGCATTCTCATGGCACAGACATGACTGAAGCAGAGAGCGTAGATTGGCCAAGTGACCCGGTCATCCAATCAGCCCCCTGGATTTTCCAGCTGCATTCCCGCTCAGTTCCTACCTTTAGGCATGCCCGTGCTGTCCATTCAGAAAGGCCTGGTGTAGGGGTGCACGCAGCTATTTGGGATGCCCCAATGAGTGGGACTGATGCCACATCTCCTGCATCCCTAGGGGTGTGCTCGGGCTCCCATCCCAGCCATTCAGATAGGCTGGGGCGGGAGCGTGCACGCCACCGGTGATACGGCAGCGCACATTCTACAATGAAGGCAATCAGAGCCTTTTGCCGAAGAATGTAAACATGGCAAAATGCTCTGATTGGATGAGAGCCTGCGCATGCACTGTTGGTCCGGGGAGAAGTGAGTTTTACTGGGGGGTTTCAAACAGTTGGGCATCATAATTTGGGATGCCTCGGGGCATGGAACTATACCCAGGTCAAAGGCAAATTCCAAGGTTTTGTTCCATTAAATGCAATTAATATTACCCTGTTAAAGAGAACCTCTAACATTTGAATTGAATGCTTGAATTGAAGTGGACCAACACCCTCCGCGGCAAGGGTGTTGATGGTCGACGGTGCCGCTGCCACTAAAATTACAGTCTGGTGGGAGGATCCAGAATGCTGGAGCCCCCCCACATATAAACCATGCCCCCTGCCGGGAATCCAGCACCACGATTGGCTGTCCGGCGTTCATGTGGGCAGTGGCAGCACTGCGATTGGTTGCCCAGTGCTCATGTGGGCAGGACATTCGGCAGCCGGGACATCACTACCCACGTAAGCGCCCGACAGCCAATCGTGGTGCTGGATTCCCGGTGGACGAGCAAGGTTAACTTAAGGTTTACAGGCACCCTGTGGGGACTCCACCCAGACTGTTCTATCGGCAGCGCCATTGGCCACCAACACCATGGCCACGTAGAGTGTTGGTCTTTATTATTAAACTAAGTTAGAATTAATTAAGGATTATTTTTTCTTTGTAAAAGAATTTTATTCTGAGGATGTTTTTGTTTTAATTCGAACAAGATTTTGTGGTCTTTCCTGTTGAAGATATAATACTTTGCAACAGCTTACAGCTTGTCTTTAAATGTGATTAGTGACTTTTTCTGGATTTACTGCAGTTTACAGTTATTACAGTTATGACATTAGATGGTGCTGTGATCAGTGTTCAACTGTAGATTCTATGCATTTTACAGCTGTGTTGTATTTCCTGTGTTCATTTGCTCTATCACTGGTACTTCCTTTTTTCCTGTCTGTGTTTAGCCACCATGTAAGTTGACATTTTTTTACTGCATTTATGCTCCAGTAAAGCCAGTTCCTGTTATACCACAAATGTCTATCTGGATTGTGACTCATCATGCAGTGTGGGGAGTATTTGGCGGCTAGTCCTTCTGTCCTTCCATCTTTCCAAAAACCAAAGAAACAAATCCTTAATTTCTCCTTGTAGACTTTAAAACAATTCATCAGAACTGCATCTAAACAGAGGCAGATTTGACTCAGGACTAGTGATCAGAATGGACTTTCATGTAAGAGAAATCAATAGATGGCACAGGAACCAAAGGGGTCCTATTAATAAACCCTATTTTTCCAGGGATCCCCATTTTTCACTTCTGGTAACACACATGGACTATGTTGGTTGATGTTGAGAACCAAAGCATGTTTTTATGGATATCTCCATTTTCTGAAAAATAGAGGGGAGGGTGGAAAAGTAATTCAGTGTATACACAATTTGTCAGGATATTTGCAATTTTCACTTATAGTCATGTAGAAAACTATATGTGCTTTTAATGCAATGTAAAAAAAATCATTTTTATATCACTAGTGCATACTCTGATATTCCTCCAATTACCTTCTAAATGCAACACGAGAATATGTGCCTGGGGTTAATGTAGCCAAGAGGTAGATGATAAAGCTGAGTCTTTCAATTGTCAAAAGTCGATTTCTTCCATCAATTTTTTCATCTAAATGGACTGAAACAAGTGTTATGGAAAAAACGTATCCAAACTAATTTGTTTAGGATCAGGTCACTGAAATGGAGTCGATGCTACTGCTTTTATAGGTTTTTTACATTTTGCTTTGATTCAGCAGTCTATTAAACAAATAATGTAAGTCTACTACTATTATGTCACTTCTACTATGCACATTTTCAGTTGTATACTTGTATTGAAGACACATTTGCACACTGTGCAGGTGTGCAATCACTGTGCACTTATTTTCGGCTACACATGATTCTTGTATTTCAAGCCACTATGTGCCGGCTTCGAATTAATGGTTGGTGCTACAAGGGGTAAAAATATATATTTTTTAAAGATAAAAAAAGAATCAGTGTGTGGTCCAGCTCCTTAAAGGGTTCCCTTCAGACCTCAGACCAGCAGTCCCCAGAGGGAATCCATTGACTTCAAGAGCAGGTGGCAGCTAATTGATGTGGTATAGGGCTCATTTCAAAATTTAACTATTTTTAACAATTATTTGGTAAAGACACTGAACAAACAAGGCAGTGAGGGAGGAAGTACATCTAGGACCAAACTTTGGGAAACACAACACTGTAGGTCAACAGGAATCAAGATATTGCCAAATCAAACCCTACACATAAAAACAAGGACAACACAGGCCCCACAAGGAGTCCACTACAGATTCAAGAATAGTGATTCATCTCAAACACAGAAGCTGGAGATACAAATTCACCACTGCTAAACAGTTAGGATGTGGGAGAAATTTAGCCTGCCAAATGTGCATGGAGCTTAGCCATTTCTGCATAAAAATAGCTGAATTTCCTGAGCAATGTGCAATTTTGCGTATGAAACTGAAACATTTTGTGCAATGCGCACGTGCACGGTGCCATGAATCAGCATGCGGAAGCACTTGCGCATGGTTTTTGGGGTTTTTGTCACACAGCCATGTATCAACCCTTTTGTCCTGTGCACCAGGCTGGAGGTGATTTCTTATTTTTGCAACTGAAACAATATATTTAAAAATAACCAAATGGCTGAATAGTTTTACGGACGAATATTACAGTAACCTTAAACTGAAGCTCATCACTAACAAGAATATAATATAAAATAAAAGTTTTCATCACCCTTGACTTTTATGATATTGGAATGGTTAATAGCTAAAACCGTAACTTTGAGTGTAGCAACCAATAACTAGATTTTCTACAGGTATTTAGGAGTAGAGTGTGCTCACCTACTGAATATGTTAATTGACTGTTGGAAAATGTATGGTTGATTTGCTTCAAGGAACAAGCTTGGAAATAGTTTGCATTTTTAGATTTGGGAAAAGCTGTAGATAAGGAAAATGAATGACCATTAACCACGGTAGCTGGTAAACTCGTTACTGTTTGGCTGGAGATTTTATGCTTACCATTAAAAGGCCAGCAATATTTTTAATTAATGGAACATTTTCATGGTTCTCCAATAAAGCACTCCATTACACAGTGTACAATCTGCATGGTTGCCATAATAAGGTTATCAGTATTTTTGATGGCAACAGAAAACATCTTTTACATCTTATAGGGAAACCTATGTCATTCCAGCTCATGCTTCACTAATAGCATATTTCCTTTATTAGTCGAAATATTTAAAGCATGTGAAAAATAACCCTCCACTGACTTAATTTACATTCCTATTGACCGGACATCAGCAAGCTGATTTCTCCAAATTACAGTTCAGCCAGGTCAATAGGACGTTGAAGTAGAACCTTTTCACAGTTACCGCTTTTACCTTGTGGCAGTGTAATACTCTTTAGATAAAAATCCCCAGTTATGTCTTGGACTAGCGATTTTCTATTAAGGTTTCTTAAATCATGATTACACAGTAGCCGGGTCAGCTGGAAACTAATACAGGAGTCACAGACAATAAAACTGAGTGGTGAGACATTGCAGATAAAATATTTGTTCCAGGGAAACAAAAAAATAACATGTTGGGCTAAGTCAAGTACATGTGTCCCCTAATACTTTCTGTTTTAATATATTTATTTACTGGCATCTGTGGGCAGACTCATCTAGCCAAACACTGCTGGTTGTTGAACCAAGGTGTTTCAATTATCAGCCCAAATGCCCTTCTGCTCTGCCTGCAGTTAGAGGAAGCTCTCATTAAGGAACCTGACCGACCAAGTAGAGATGGTTTTCCTTTTTGGTGTTGGTTTACAGGAACCAGGCTGAAGACCCACAGTGTTTGGTTGGGTGCTCAAAGTTGCCCTTACCTTCAAACTTGAAAATGATTACTCCATGAACCACTACAGTGAAGATTTGTCATACAGATTGGATGTGTAACAAAATGGGTAGAGGAACAATTCTGCTCAGCAATTGCTAAATGCATTCCTGACACATTCTCCACCTACTTTTACAAACTCTGGATGACAGAGCAAAAATAGCAAAATAACATGTTCCTAACACATGGATGAAACTGGTAAATCTTTGATTGCAGAATATCAATTACAGCCTCTGCCAAGAGATACTGCTTTACATGTATGAAGGAGAAGAGGCACTCCTTGTCCCCCCCCCCCCAGACTAACTTACACTTATCCAAAACTGCCAATAATGTTCTTGCACCCCTACAAGCATAAGCAAAAAATCACACACCCCTGGCTGCCTCCTCAGTATGGATCACCAAAAGATCTGCTAACACAATTGACCTTGTATTATTCACAGCCACATTTCGGACATGGGTAGCCACCTGTAATTGCTTTGCATACACTTACGGTTTATCTGAACATTTACGATTTAGGTTCTCGAAGTCGCCTCGTACCTGAGTTTGTACCTGTTTTCTTCCTTACGGCATATGCATTCCACCAGTTTTTTTTCAATAGTTTTAATGTTTCTTCCAGACGTCCCCGACCTGTGTGGCATCCCATGTAGTGTGCATATCATTCTTGACACTTACATTCTACCTTGTTTTCCTTTGTGGCATCCCATATAGTGTGTATGTCTTTCAAGTCACTTACCTTCTCCCAGTTTTTCCATTCGTTGGCCTCCCATGTTACCTGCTTCCAACCAATGTTACCCTTTTTTGTTAGCCATCCTTAGGCAACCTTCTCTTATCACACACCATTACCCACTCCTGTTGCAGCTGCTACTCTCTGCTTGAGTTGTGTTGCAATTTTAAAGGGTACCAGGCAGCCTAGAAATTTAGCAGAACAATGTGTATATTTTTATTTATTTTTTTGATATATGAACTTTAAAAAAAAACGTTAAAAACATACTCTATTTTAAATATTAAGACCATATCAAACTACATTAAAATCTTTTGAATCAACATTGCACCTGTAAAGACAAAAGATAAGCATGTTGACATCTGTTTGTGGCTGGAGATGCCCCCCCCCCCCAAATTCAACCTACTTCAACCCCAAAATTGTTCTGCTCCCTTTTAGGGGACCACCCTCCATGGCACCATCCCATCTTCAGGGTCTGTAATGAAAATCAACCTGCTGTAACCAGTCTGCGCATGTGTTGTGTTGCTTCAGCTTGTGCAGTGGTGTGCTTAACTGTGTTTACACACCTGAGTCTGGTGCAGAATGCGTCTCATGTGGCCCCATCGTGGTGTACTCTTTCTGTATGGAAAGAGAAGCACAACACAACAGTGCTTATAGCATATATATAATTTGCCCATCCCATTGTTTTTGGACTATTGGCTTACCTGACTGCTGCAGCACTGTGTGTGACTCCAAGCCCAACAGTGGGGAGGCTGTAGAGGAGGACATGGACGTTGGCAGTGTTTGGGGCCATCGCCTTTCACCCACACCCTGCCTTCTTTGTGCCACTGGGACCCCTTGGCTCTGGGTGGGCTTGATGCACAGCTAGTACCCCCCCCCCCCCCGCTACAATAGAGATTTAAAAGTCACTTTACAAGTTCTGGCTGAGAGCTTACGTTCTTTCTAGTACATCCACTTACCCGGGAAGTTCTGGCTGTAGAATGGCCACGCCTGAGGCCACTTGCTTCAGGTCGGACCAGTGATGCATAATTTGTGTGTGGTGTAAGACGACATACCCTTGCTGCTCAGATGGGCTGGCACCTTCTCTGCCAACTTTCTCTTTTCAAGTTATTTTCGGCTTGAAGCCATATCTTTGGTCAGTGAAAGTCCTCAAAGGCATGAAACAAATTACACAGTTAATTTTGGTCCTTCCAAGTTTGGTTTGCCTTAAGGCCCACGTGCACGCAGCTGCCCCTCTAAAAACTGGTGTCTGACAGTGCAAACAACAAATGCATGCCTATGCCAGTGTGTGCATAGGCCAGCACTCCCCTCCGCTAGTACTGTAGGATAGTGCTTGCTGACACCGCATAGCCACATGGCGGAACAAAGCTCTCCCATCCAACAGTACTGGTGGATTGCAGTCATGCATATAGGCCATTTGGTACTTGTGGGTTTACACAATAATCTGAGCCTGTTTAACCACTTGAAATCTATGTGCCTTCGGCCAAATGTTGCCCCTTTGGTCAGTCACCTGTACACACCTTTGTGTGTCCCAGGCCAAAAAACTGGCTGAGGGGTAAGTGCTGATTGAGCAGAGGGATGTTTGGACCTCATAAATTCGACCACTCTCCACATCATTCTTTTATTTTTTTGTAGGTTGCAAACTGGGGGAGGGCTTCCCGAAACCCAATTTACGCATGCGAGGAGTGGGTGGCGGGGATGCTGCATCTCAACACCTACCAGGGGTGTTGGGGACCTGCGACACTGATCACCGGCATGTGCCCACCAGTGGTAAGAGTTGGCTGCAAAATGCAGATTGGCACAGGGGATGGGGGGGAACCCAAGCAAAACACAATAACATGACTGTCCACAGGCACGCTGAAAGTGGGCTGCCTGGGACACAAATGGTGGGCCAAATAACACACAAATGTGAGCAACTATTTAAATGTAAAATTCACATCAAAGTGATCTGAATTTGCAGTGGTTTGGGACCCACATAGATGTAGTATTAGAAGTCCATAAAAATAATGCTTGACCTTGCCATTGCTCTTCCATTGGCTTTGCAGCCACCAACCACCCACCATCAAGGCCATGGCCACACAGATGCCACCCACCCAGTTAGGAGAGCGCAGACACTGCTGAGGTAAATGCATGTCCATAAAGAACCAAGGGCAAGGGGCATGCTGGAGGAGTCAGCTGAGCCCACATTACTTTAAGCATTTTGGGACTGTGTGGGCACATTCAAGGACCCAAATCATGGAGGCAAACTGGCAGACCAATGGCAACACTTTTAGATGCAACTTCACCCACTATTTTAAAATGGTGCACCGTATCGCCAGAAATATCCAGGATGGCATGGTTGTAGTGGTGAAGGAGCAGTGGCGCCACAACTAAAGTTTGGAGGTGCTGCAGGGCCAAATGGTGGAGGCAAACCAGAAAAATGCCAGAATACATCCACTACCTGAGGCACGCCAACCAGCAGAGAGTGTCAACCATGCCACTTCACCCTAATCACGGCTGAAGGAATTTTGGGGGGGAACTTTTATTTTAATATTTAAAATAGTATGGATCAATATTATATATTATCGGATCAATATCATTATTATGATATTGATCCATACTATTTTAATTATTTATTGGCATTTACTTTATTATCTTTTGTATTTATATACCCTTGATATCCACCCATGTATGATTATTAAGTATTCGATGTATTATGATGGTCCAGTGTAGGTGGTGTTTTTAATGATGTCTTGTTGTGCTTTATGGTTGTTTTTTAACCTGTTTTGTGGCAAATAAAATATATCTTTCTATTTTTGTGGTGTTAGTGCCCCATTTCTAGACTCCATTGCCCTCCTCTTATTTGTCTAAAGGCCTTCAGGGACTTCTTATAGCTTGCCTCTGGGGAGTCATTATTTGGGATGCTTCACTGTGTGAAATCCCCTGGTTTCACCAAATACTCACCTTGGGAACTGATCCCTCAAGCAGCCCACAGAAGAGGGTAGTGTCCAGTGGGAGATGCATGGCAATCTGTTTATTTAGAACTCAGTATCAGTTACAGTGACCAAAGTATGGCCAATGCTATTTACTGCATCAGAGGGAGCATGCCAGACATTACTTTTCAGGATGCCATCAGTGCACAAATCTGATGTAGTTGGAGGAGCCACAATGATAAAGCGCCCCCCTGACCAAGCCCTCAGGGTTACCTCAGTGGCACCTGGACTCTTGGGGCTCTTTGAGGGTTTAGCATAATGTTTCTATGCATGGGCCCTGAATATAAGCCAGTGATGAAGTATGGGGTGGGCCCCCAGAGTCATATCTACTAGTGGGCCCCAGGCACCCCAGTCTGACACTGCTACCTATGCCTCACCTACAGTTATGCCCTGCATGCATGGTGGTAATATACAAATACAGCAATATCGGGTACCAACCTATGAGTGACATGAGTCTCTAAATGGTCAATTACAAAGAAGGAACTATATTTAATAGCACTGTGTAGATGCTAGCAGTTTGGCTCCCTAAAATACAGCAATCTGGGGTAGCAAAAGAGTGTCACCCAATTTTTATATCAAGTAAAATGTGATTCTGATGCACACAGCAATGTTTACGGCCTGACTGACCCAACTTAACCACAGTAAGTAACACTGACACCTACCTCTCTCTCTAAAATCTCTCTATCAGTTTGCTAAAAGAAAACATATCTTACCTTTCTGTATTGTATTGTGTTCTTGTTTACTTGTCTCGTTTCCACCTGAGCTTTGAGATCCACTTCTCTTCCCTTCTCCCAAGTAAACGGCAGCAATACCTGAATGAGCTCCAATAGTGGCTATAAGTAATCATCAGTGACTATTGCTCTCTCGTGACTGGCTGACCATCAGCCAGAAATAAAATTTAGGCAACAGGGATTAAATTGAGCAACTAAAAATTCTTCATCCTCTGCAGATGCAAACACTCTTTTGCTGAACTGAGTTGTTAGTGCATGAGATGAGCTGAATTGAGGATGCACCATTTTCTCTTACTATTTGACTGGCAACAATATTTTATGGTATGATTTATTTCATTTCATATAACTGAAAGAAATGATGAATGAACAAATGTTCCGAAACATTCTTGATACTAATTTGCTGCCATTGACCAGGATGATGAAGATGGTCAGCAAGACAATAATCCCGAACACACAGCCAAGGAAATTCTAAGTTGGTTTCAGAGAAAGAAAATCTTCTAGAATGGCTTTTGTATGAAGTTTAAAATACACGTCAGCAAGTGTGATTAATACTTTTTACAACCTAATTTATATAATGTTATAGGTTATGTAAAATTTTCCAAAAGAGAAAGATGACAGCTGCTCAGATCTAACTAATCCTGGGGGTGTAGATGATCAGGGAAATTAAAATTGACAAACCCTAAATTATCACAGCATTCAGCCCTGCTATCTAGCAACCAATCATATAATGTCTCTACAATCTAATGAAAAACATGTATCAGATGGCACTCATCTGCAGATGTATGTTGAAGATGCACCACCAAATTTCACAACTTCACAACACCTTGTGTAGGTGCAGTCCGAAACACTTTCGGTGGGACAGTGTCACTTTAAGGCCCCCTGCCCCTCAAAAAACTCTGGAAACACCTAAATGTCCCACTTTTCTGACATGGGGAAGACTTTCCTACCAAATGCAGAATGCTGGATTTCTGGGTGGTTTACAGCTGCTCTGACTCTTTGGTTGAATTGTCGTTGTGGAATACACGGACTTCTAAATATTGGCTCAATCTCCGAAATCTTTATGGACCTAATATTCCTAGAGCACATGATCCATAATTAAGACACACGCTAAACCATACCCCTACCACACCCATCACCCACAAACTGTTTTAAGCTGTCCCACTTTGAGGACCCCAAAAAATGGCTGTCAGGTGCTAAATCTTCACCTTTCACTCAGCTTGATTTATGTTTCTCCTTCCAGTGAACTCTCGCCTTTCTGAAAAGCCTCCTTAGAAGCAGATGATGATCTTGAATGAAGTTGATTCATTTTGGGGACCCTGAAAAATGAGTCAACAGAAGGTAGCAAATTCTATAGGGTTTATGAGGGAATGCAAAGTTCTGGTGAATAAGAGATGGCACCCCTGAAAGCCAGTATGGGGCAAGCAGAGAGCAGCCCAATGTAATCCTTTGCTCCTTTAATTCATTGTTACTAGTGGGGTGCTGTGCAGTTCTGTGTCCTGGAAACACTGCAAAGGGTTTCTGCAGGTGATGTCTGTTTTAATTTTGCCTAGGGCCACAATTTGTCCAAAACTGGCCCTGGATTTGAAAATACAATAAACAACCTATTTGGAATCTGGTATTATGTCCTGAATTATGACCTCTCTTTGGCTAAGTTGCCAGGACTCTAAAGTTTTTAATTTAACGTTTAGGTTAATTATTAGTAATGTATCCCAAAGTGGGAATGGGAGGAAAGTGTGAAAATGTTATGTTAAATAACATATTATTATTATATAATTATTATCATTTGGCCATTATTTATCTCCAGCTGTACGTTATAAAATACAGACAGCTAGCAGAGTGGCCTGTACCAGAGGTAGGATCAAGTAAAGGCCTAGTTATGTCTGGCTTTTAAACTCCATCCCAACTAGCTTCAGGCTCTGTCTCCTTGTTGTATAATTTAGTTTCTTCTTTAAAACACTTCCTTGCTGGAAAGTTTCAAACCTTTTACATATTTAAAGACTGGAATCATGTTGTAACATTCCCTTCTTTCCTCCCAGCTGTACAAATTACATTATTTAAGTCTTTCTTGATAATATTTAAGGTTTAATGTTTAAAGCCATCCCACATCATGTTGCACCCCTGGTCGTGTCTGAGGTTGGCATCTCAATTGATGATTCCCCTCACAAGCCTGAATACCTGGGCCCCAGAACGTACTATTTACCACCATGGTTTTCGCTCCGCTTTAAACACATTTTCTTTTATAACATGAAGCCTTGTGTGAGCCCTATATATTGAAGAGGAACAAAATCAGGGATTTTAACTATCATGTATTTTGTTCCAATTCTGGATGCCCTGCTGTGTCAAACCCCCCAGAAAGCCCATACAAACTCATCTTTACCTGGTCCTACGGTGCATGCATGGGCTCTCATCCAAGCTGGTTGCCATGAATATGTAATGTCCGGCAAATGGCTCTGTTTACATCCAGACCTTCAGCAACCAGAAGCGCAGTAAACGCATCCCCAGCAATGTGTGTGCTCCTACCCCCAGCCTATCTGAATGGGAGGGGCGGCAGGAGCGCCATCACAAAAGCTGAAGATGCGGGGAATGCGACCGCTGGATGTTGACATTGTTGAGGGTGCCAGGAAACAGGTAAGTTTTTCATTGCCCCAGGGGAGATCTGGGATGCCCCTAGGGAAGGCCAATGGCCTGGTCACCCCAGGTTTGATTTGCTTTAAGATACAACCCAGAATCTAAAAAAAGTTGTATTCCCAGTATTTCACTCACCCCGCTTCCGATTATTCACGACATTTGGGTAACTGCCCTGCCCTGTGGCGATCTTGCAGAGATGACATGGAAAAAAAGGAACCCCTCCCGGTCCATAAATACCTGGGACCTCCCACCATTCCCCAGTCTTTCGTCTCTGCAGTCAGCAAGCAAGTCAGAAGATGGTTGTCTCCTCCTTGCAGGTAGCCGGGGTAACCCCCCGGCCTTTTGTTTCTATTGCTGCCTGAACCTTTTTTTAATTTAAGCTTTAGCAGTATGCCTCCCAGCCTAGGCTGAAGGTCCAGGCAATGGTAGGCTGCACCTTATGGTGTATATGGGAGCTTGTTCCCCAGTGAGACCCCATACAAAGGGGTAGGCGGTGTCCGGGTTGGTGATCCCGGTTTGGGATGCGCCGTCCCTCTTACCCTTTCACCTATTGGTGTGGGTTCCCCCCCCCTACCGTGTCCCTCTGTGCCCCTTGGGGGGGGAGGCCTTTTCTCCTGTGGGTTGTTTTACTTTATTTGGGGGAAAAGGTGTGTGGATGGTGTGTGTGTGTTTGTATGTGTTTTTGCGGCCGTTGGCTGGGCCGGTTTTCACTTTCAACAGGTGCAGTTAAGGAGGGGGCGGGGCCGGGTGCTCGGCGTGCTCGTCGTGGCCCGCCGGGGGGCTCGTCGGGGGCTGGGCCAGAGCCGGGCACGGCCGCGTTGTGTGCTGGCCCGCCCCTCTTCTTCCGGCCTCGCTGCCTGCTCTGCTGCTCTCCTCATTCCCTCGCTGCTGTGAGGGTTGACAGTCGCCGCTTTGCTGCTGTAAGTAGATTTTATTTGTTTCACCATTTTATCTGTCTTATATGGTGGGTGATGTGCATGTTGACACAAAAGCGCCAGGTGGGATCCCTTCTTTTGATGTTTAAAGAGGGGGTACTCCCGGTCCTAGGGTCCCTTAGAGATTAATTTAGGGTTCCCAAAGATTTGAAAAAAATAAAAAATCCTCCCACTTGGGACTTGAAGGGGCATCCCGAGTAGCTTAATAGCATAAATCCCTCTGGTTATTGCGACTACATTAAAATCACCATATGGAGGCTTCTCCGGATACCGGGTGTCACAAGCTACTCACCCAGCCTTCGGTCCCGTGCCATCTGCGGGCAGTCAGTCGGAGGTCTGGCGGGGCGGCGTCCTTGACGGGCGGCTGTTCGGCGGCTTCCGTCACTGACGGCGGCTCGGCTGTTTCCGCCGCGAGCGGCGGCTCGGGCAGTTCCGCCGTGAGCGGCGTCTGGAGCGGCCGTGTTCCCGGCATCGCGGCACGCTCCTGACGCCCAGGGACGTGCTCGCGCGTGCACGCGAGCACTTAGGATTTATGCCCTCCGGCGGCGCTGTACACAGCGCGCCCGCCGGAGGTAATCAGCGCTGGGCCTATGAGCCCAGGGGAATGCGGGGTCATACGCCCCTCTATGTTTCTGGTCCAATCTGGACCAGGTTCTGGTTATGCACCAATCATGCACACACATCTGGCCCAATCCCGTGTAACCTGGCCCCATAAAGGTTTCCCTCCTTCAGTCTGTCATTGCCCGTGATAGCGTGCTGCTGGGTGTGATTTGGTGTCTGCTCTGTCTTCGATTATCCTGCTGTGTATGACCATCCTTGATTGCTGCCTGGACCGACCTTTGCCTGTTTCCCTGACTATGATTGCCTGCTCCACTGTACTGCGTACCCGTGATCTCCCGGTTTGACCCTTGGCTCGACTTTGACTATTCTTCCGTCCCATCCTCTGGTGCCGCGTTTCATTGGACTGATCTTCCGTGTATGACCCCTGCTTGTTTGACCTTGCCCAGTCTCGTTCCTGGTTCATCTGCCTTCCCCTTCATAAGTCTGCATCCTTTGTGCTATAAAGTCCTGGGGGCAACCGTGCCCAGTGAGGCGTGTTTAGCGTCCCGGCAGACGGGGGCTTGTCTATAGGCGAAGCTAGCAGCGGAGATTGGGGGTTGCAGACTTATTTGGAAGGTGGGCGTCCCACGGGACCTGACATTATCACGGGCCACAAAAAATATTTCCTAGATGGAAGAATTAATGCAACAGGTGCAAGTTATGGCCACCGCCATCAACCAACTGGCCCAACGAGTGGCTACGCAGGAAAGCCGCCAACTACCTGCACCACTGGATCCTGTGTCTTCAGTCGAGCCGAAGATTCCCCTTCCGGAGAAATTCTTTGGGGAACGATCTAAATTCTCTAATTTTAAGAACTCATGTGAGCTCTACTTCCGCCTGCGGCCCCACTCATCCGGGTCAGAAACTCAACGAGTGGGCCTAGTTATCTCACTGCTTCAGGGTGACCCACAGACCTGGGTGTTTGGACTGGCGTCTACCGATGAAGCATTACAATCAGTCTCCGCCTTCTTTGCTGCTATGGAGCTTTTGTATGCTGACCCAGACCGGGCTTCAACGGCAGACTCTAAGCTACGGAGTCTTAAACAAGCGAAGCGGTCGGCTGAAGAGTATAGCGCAGAGTTCCGTCGATGGCCCATTGACTCCAAGTGGAATGACCCAGCCCTGTGCAGTCAATTTAGAATTGGACTCTCTGAAAGTATTAAAGATGCTCTTGTGAATTATCCGCTACCCAAGAGCCTTGATGAATATATGCAACTGGCAATCAGAGTGGATAGACGTCTCAGAGAAAGACGCGTAGAAAAAGTCAAGGATCAACCTTGGGGGTCCCCTCGTCAAGAGTTCAGCCCTAAGGGTGCTGCTGCCTCTTCTTCTATGACATCCGAAGAGCCCATGCAGCTTGGCATGACTCATCTTTCTCAGGCGGAGAAAGTACGACGCAGATCGCAAGGTCTTTGCTTGTACTGCGGGAATCCTGGCCACTTCGCCAAGAATTGCCCTAACAAGGCCCCGGTGGCGGGAAACTACAGCGCCTAGATCCGGTTGAGGGACTTCATCTAGGCGATCAGGTATCACTCCCTCACGTAAATAGATTACTTTTGCCAGTTATGGTCTCTTGGGGCCTTTCCAAGACTTCTGTCTCCGCCTTCATTGACAGTGGAGCGGCCGGGAATTTCTTGGATAGGTCACTTGCTTCCACCCTTAATATCCCATTGATCCCTTTAGAAAATTCACTTCGGGTCCTGGCTGTCAATAATGAACCAATCATGGGAGGATTGGTTTCCTTTAAAACCCCTTTGGTGAACTTAGTTGTGGGTTCTGCCCATTCTGAGAAACTAGAATTTTTTATTCTAGAAAGTCCTGTATCTCCTATTGTATTAGGATTCCCATGGTTAAAAACCCATAACCCGGTTATTAATTGGGGATCTGGGGATCTAGTTAAATGGAGTCCATTCTGTTATGAGCATTGTTTTTCTACAGCCCTAAGGTCCTCGCAGGTCACCCTTGATGGCTTACCACCTACCTACGCGGATTGGGCGGATGTTTTCTCCGAAAAATCCGCTGACACTCTTCCTCCACATAGGGCCTATGATTGTCCCATCAATTTGCTTCCAGGTACCATACCCCCGAGGGGAAAGATATACAATCTCACGCGATCTGAAGAGCTGGCCATGAAAAATTATATTACGGAGAATCTCAAGAAAGGATTCATCCGTCCTCCCACCTCCCCTGCTGGTGCTGGTTTCTTCTTTGTCGAAAAGAAGGACGGCGGTTTACGCCCCTGTATTGATTACCGGGGACTAAACAAGATCACGGTCAAGAATAGATATCCGTTACCCTTAATCAACGTTCTCTTTAATCAAGTGTCTGGGGCTCAGATTTTTTCTAAACTTGATCTTAGAGGGGCATATAATCTTATTCGCATACGCCAGGGAGATGAATGGAAGACAGCTTTCAATGTTAAAGATGGTCACTATGAATACTTGGTTATGCCCTTCGGCCTATGTAATGCCCCTGCAGTCTTCCAAGATTTCGTGAACGATATTTTTCGCGATTTCTTGGGTCGATTTATGGTGGTCTATTTAGACGATATACTCATTTTTTCCCGTTCGTTGTTGGAACACCATCAGCATGTAAAGGCGGTGTTACAAAGGTTACGGGAGAACTATCTGTATGCCAAAATCTCTAAGTGTGTATTTGAAGTTTCTGAAATTCCGTTTCTAGGATATTTGATCTCTAAGCGTGGGTTGCTTATGGATCCCTCCAAAGTGTCCGCGATACTGGAGTGGGAGCAACCAAGAACCCTTAAAGCGCTTCAGAGATTTCTAGGATTTGCAAACTTTTACAGACAATTCATAAGGGGGTTCTCTTCTATAGTGGGGCCCTTAACTGACCTTACTCGGAAGGGTGTTTTTGTTGAGGAGTGGCCTCCCTCAGCAATAAGTGCTTTTCAATCTCTGAAAGAGACCTTTACTTCAGCTCCGGTTTTTATCCACCCTAATATCAATCACCCGTTTCTTTTGGAAGTCGACGCTTCCGAGCTTGGTGTGGGAGCAGTCCTCTCTCAGTATTCTGGTAATCCAGAGAGACTGCATCCCTGTGCCTTCTTTTCGCATAAGTTCTCTCCTGCTGAACAAAATTATGATGTTGGTAATAGGGAACTATTGGGTATTAAACTGGCCTTTGAAGAATGGCGACACTGGCTGGAGGGTTCTCTACATCCTATTACTGTATATACTGATCACAAAAATCTGGAATATATAGAATCCGCCAAAAGGCTCAATTCCCGTCAGGCTCGCTGGGCGCTCTTTTTCTCCCGTTTTAACTTCATTATCACCTACAAACCGGGGAAAAAGAATACCAAAGCGGACGCCTTGTCTCACAATTTCGGAGAGTGTAAGGATCGATTCGATCCCGCAGAACCAATTTTACCCTTAGGTTGTATTGTTGGTGCCCTTTTCCCTGATTTATCTAGCTCTTTGACTCCGTATCAGATTGATGCTCCTCCCGGTAAACCCTCTGAATGACAATTTGTTCCGCCTCATTTGCGTCTCGCCGTCTTACAGGAATTTCATGATGCCAAGACCGCCGGTCATTTAGGGGTTCGGAAAACATTGGCTCTCGCCAAACGCCATGTTTGGTTGCCTACCATCAGATGCGACATAACCACCTTTGTAGAAGCATGTCCTGTATGTGCGCGTAGTAAGACGACCCATGGATCTCCAGCGGGATTATTAGTACCTCTGGAGATTCCTGGTGAGCCGTGGTCCCACATATCCATGGATTTCATTGTCGATCTACCTCAATCGCAGGGGAATACTGTAATCTGGGTGGTGGTTGACCGCTTCAGTAAAATGGCACATTTTATTCCTTTGGTAAAACTTCCGTCGGCGCCGGAGTTGGTGCAGTTGTTCATTAAACATGTTTTCCGTCTCCATGGTATACCACAGAATAAAGTTTCGGATCGGGGGGTTCAGTTTGTTTCCTGCTTCTGGAAAGCGTTTTGTACTCGGTTAGGCATAAAAGTGTCTCTTTCCACAGCCTATCATCCCCAGTCTAACGGACAGACTGAGCGGGTGAATCAGAGTTTAGAACAATACTTGCGCTGCTTTGTATCGGATCGTCAAGAACAATGGGCGGAATTTATCGAGTTTGCAGAGTTCGCCTTTAACAATGCGCCTAGTGAGTCGACCAAGTTTTCGCCGTTCTTTTGTAACTATGGCAAGAATCCCAAGGCATCTTCCTTCTCTGGTCCTTCCTCCAATCTGCCGGCCTTGGAGGAATGGTTACTAGAAAGAACTAAGGTATGGTCTGAAACACAGGCGAACCTTAGGAAAGCCTCTGTGAGATATAAAGTGTTCGCGGATCGACATAGATCGCGAGAACCACCATTTCAGGTGGGAGACTTGGTCTGGGTATCCACTAAAAATATAGCTCTTAGACAACCCTCGCCAAAGTTGGGCCCTAAGTATATCGGTCCTTTTCCCATCACAAATAAGTTGAGCGATGTTACCTTTAAAGTTAAGCTACCTATGTCCATGAAGATTCCGTGTACTTTTCATGTTTCCCTATTGAAATCCGCCAGAAACGTTCAGGTGTCATCTCCTCCTCCAGTTGTGATGGGAGATGAACCTGAGTACGAGGTTAACAGAATACTCGACTCTCGATTGGTCCGAAATTCATTACAGTATCTAATTGATTGGAAGGATTTTGGTCCTGAGGAGAGATGTTGGGTACCGGCCAAAGATGTTCATGCCAGAACTTTAGTCAATAGATTCCATCGTGAGAATCCTGATAATCCTGGTAAGGGTCCGGAGGCCCCTCGTGAAGGGGGGGGGTAGTGTCACAAGCTACTCACCCAGCCTTCGGTCCCGCGCCATCTGCGGGCAGTCAGTCAGAGGTCTGGCGGGGCGGCGTCCTCGACGGGCGGCTGTTCGGCGGCTTCCGTCACTGACGGCGGCTCGGCTGTTTCCGCCGCGAGCGGCAGCTCGGGCAGTTCCGCCACGAGCGGCGTCTGGAGCGAACGCGTTCCCGGCGTCGCGGCGCGCTCCTGATGCCCAGGGTCGTGCTCGCGCGTGCGCAAGCACTTAGGATTTATGCCCTCCGGCGGCGCTGTACACAGCGCGCCCGCCGGAGGTAATCAGCGCTGGGCCTATGAGCCCAGGGGAATGCGGGGTCATACGCCCCTCTATGTTTCTGGTCCAATCTGGACCAGGTTCTGGTTATGCACCAATCATGCACACACATCTGGCCCAATCCCGTGTAACCTGGCCCCATAAAGGTTTCCCTCCTTCAGTCTGTCATTGCCCGTGATAGCGTGCTGCTGGGTGTGATTTGGTGTCTGCTCTGTCTTCGATTATCCTGCTGTGTATGACCATCCTTGATTGCTGCCTGGACCGACCTTTGCCTGTTTCCCTGACTACGATTGCCTGCTCCACTGTACTGCGTACCCGTGATCTCCCGGTTTGACCCTTGGCTCGACTTTGACTATTCTTCCGTCCCATCCTCTGGTGCCGCGTTTCGTTGGACTGATCTTCCGTGTATGACCCCTGCTTGTTTGACCTTGCCCAGTCTCGTTCCTGGTTCATCTGCCTTCCCCTTCATAAGTCTGCATCCTTTGTGCTATAATCTCCTGGGGGCAACCGTGCCCGGTGAGGCGTGTTTAGCGTCCCGGCAGACGGGGGCTTGTCTATAGGCGAAGCTAGCAGCGGAGATTGGGGGTTGCAGACTTATTTGGAAGGTGGGCGTCCCACGGGACCTGACACCGGGCTTGGGCTCCCCTCGGGCAACCCCGGCAGTGTGTGGGTTGTGGGGCATCCCTTGCGGGGGATAATGTGCTTGTTTGCATACCTTGTGCTCAGCAGGCCATAACGCAGCAGTCGAGGGCCCAGGCATCTGGGTCCGGGGTCCCGGCCTCCTCTCCTTCCCCACCCTGCCTTATCTGTACCCCTAGTGATGTTGTCACAGGTGGGGAGTTGCAATCTGATGTGTGTGCCAGACTGGCTAATATTGAGAAATGTATTTCTGGCTCTGTTGCCAGAAAGGCCTCAGCTAAGCGAAAGCATTTGTCTCCAGCCGCGCCGGCCTTTGAGTTTGATGATTATGATTTTCTTGACTGGTCTGATTTTTCCCCGCTAGAAGAGGGGGAATTATTTGAGGATTCTGAGGGTTCTGAAAATCAGCAGTTTGTTGGTGCCGATACTGAGCAAGGGCAGGGGGATGCTGTGGATCCCCCGAAGGTCTTGGCTCACCTTTTTGAGGTTCTGGCAATTTCTCCTCCTGAGGAGGCCGCTCCTCAAAAAGGGGAATTCTTTGGGACTTCTAAACCGCGCCTGGAGTTGCCAAATCAAAAGCATTTTGTTGGCATTATGCTTAAGGAATGGGAGAAGCCTACTCGGCTTCCAGGTATTCCTCAAGGTTGGGATAAAAAGTATCCCTTTCCGGTGGACGTGGTCAAACGATGGTCGTCCCCTCCCGAGGTGGATGCCCCGGTGCTCGGGTTGTCCAATACCTCTATTTTGCATTCTCCTGACTCCACCACTCTCAAAGACGGTGAGGACAAACGCATTGATCAGATGGCTTGCTACGCGTTTGCGAGTGTCGGTTCAGCCTTGCGGCCTGTTTGTGCTTCGGCGATTTTGGCAGTGGCTACCAGGTCTGTGGTTAGAGATCTGTTGAGTACCTCCAGGCTTGACCCGGCTATTGATGAGTTCGCCGCCCTTAAGCGGTGTGAATTGTTCATGTCCTTTGTGCTTGCCGCCTTGGATGACACCATGGTCATGTGTGGTAGAACCTCAGCCTTGCTTGTAGCTATTCGGCGGTCGGTATGGTTGCACCAGTGGGCAGCTGATTTTGTGGCCAAAAAGTCGCTTACAGCACTTCCCTTTGTGGGATTGCGGCTCTTTGGAGAAAGATTAGATTCTGTCACGAAAGGAGGGAAGTTACCTCAGCGTAAGAGGCAACGTCATCCCTTTCGGGGGGCGGCCTCCTTTAACCCTTCCTTTCGTGGTGCCGGAACTGGCAGAGTTTTGGCCTTCTCTACCCTCAGAGGTGATTCCTGGAGTAGAGGCAGAGGTCGTGCCCGTCCAGGTCACAATTGGAGTTCCAAACCCAAGCCCGTTGCTAAGCCAGCTCAGCAATGAGGGGGCGCCCTCACCCTTGCGGGTGGGGGGACAGCTGCGGCACTTCTTCCAGGTCTAGGACCAGGAGGTCTCAGACAAATGGATTCTGGAAGTGGTGTCTTCCGGTTACAAGCTAGAATTCGAGATCCGGCCTCCTCCCAGATTCTTCAGGTCTTAAGTGCCTTCGGATCCACTGGCCGCACAGGGGCTCCGGGCGGCAGTAAGTTATCTGCTGGACATGGCTGTCATTTGCCCAGTGCCTTCCACGGAAAGGGGCTTGGGATTCTATTGCAATCTATTCACTGTGCCCAAGAAGGACGGCTCAGTTCAACCCATTTTGGATCTGAAGTTCCTCAATTGGTTTATCCGCTTCAGGAAGTTTCGCATGGAAACCTTGCGGTCAGCAGTCGATTCTCTTAGTCAGGGGGACATCATGACGTCAATAGACATCAAGGATGAGTATCTGCATGTACCTATCTTCCTGGCACACCAGAGATTCCTCAGGTTCGTGGTGGAAGATCAGCATTTTCAGTTTGTGGCCCTTCCATTCGGGCTTACCTCGGCTCCGAGGGTGTTCACCAAGGTATTGGCGGGGGTGATGGCCCTCCTCAGAGTCCAGGGCATTTGCATTGTTCCATACCTGGACGACCTTCTCATTTTGGCTTCTTCTCTCAGCCAAGCGGAGCTAGACACCAGAGTGGTGGTATCCACGCTGGAGAGGTTCGGTTGGGTGATCAACTATCCCAAGTCCTCCCTCTCCCCAACCAGGGAGGTTTCGTTTCTGGGCATGACTCTGGATGCCTTTCAGGCCAGGATGTTCCTTCCTCAGCCCAAGATTCTTCTGATCCAAGATTTGATTCGGCTTCTGCTTTCCAATCCTCGCCCGTCTATCCGGCTCGGGATGAGATTGGTAGGTCTGAGGGTGGCTTCCTTCGAGGCAGTCCCTTTTGCCCAGTTTCACATGAGGACGCTTCAGCTCCATCTTCTAGCGACTTAGGACAAGTGTCCGCTGTCATTGGATCAGTCTTGTCTGCTGTCTCCCCGGGCTCAGCAGTCCCTTCAGTGGTGGCTAGTGTCAAGCAATCTGTTCAAGGGCAGATCCTTTCTTACCCCTTGTTGGGAAACGGTCACCACGGACTCCAGCCTGTCGGGCTGGGGGGGGGCTTCTGGAGGGAACATCAGTCCCAGGGATTATGGGGGCCTCGGGAGGCTCATACCCCTATCAACGTTTTGGAGCTGCGGACCATTTGGTTGGTTCTGTCTCGCCTGACTCTTCCCTTGCAGGGATTGCCAGTTCAGGTCTGATCGGACAATCGGACGGCGGTCGCTTACATCAATCACCAAGGAGGGACTCGCAGCAGGAGTGCCCTCAGGGAGGTATCTCTGATCCTTGTTTGGGCAGAGAGCAATGTCCCATGCATCTTAGCCATTTCCATCCCGTGAGTGGAGAACACGAAGGCGGATTCCCTGAGCAGGAGATCCTCTCGTCGAGGAGAATGGTCTCTCAGTTCCAGGGTATTCCAGTCCCTTTGTCACAAGTGGGGGACTCCGGAGGTGGATCTCTTTGCCTCACGTCACAATCACAAGCTTCCTGCCTTTGTGTCTGTCAGTAATCACTTACCTGGGCCCCGTTCTAGCGCTGTCCCTAGGCGGCAGCCGCGCCAGTTACGTCCTCGGGCACGGCCGTTCTTCCTCCTCGCTCCCGCTCTCGTGCTCGCGCGTGCGCGCGAGCACGTTCTTTATATGCCCTCCGGCGGTGTGGCTGTCAGCGCGCCCGCCGGAGGTAGTTTGCAAAGCCTGCTGGCGCAGCTGAGGAGGGGGCTGGTGCCCTGGAGATCATACTTTGGGCCAATGAGCCCAGTTAGACGTTTTTAGCTCAGCCCTAGTAGGATGAGCTGCTTCCCCTTTCTTCTGCTCTGGCCAATCCTAGCAGGGTTCCCATGTTGCACCCATCACGCACTGTACCTCCTTCTCCAAGATTATGTCTGTCCCTATAAAAGGATTAGTCTGGCATTCACTCAGTGCCTGTTATAGCGCCTTGAACCTAGTCTGCTGCTAGTCTCTTGAGATTGATCTGAACTACCCGTTGCCGACCACCGCCTGTTTTTGACCATCCTTGATCTGAACTCCCGTTGCCGACCACCGCCCGTTTTTGACCATCCTTGATCTGAACTCCCATTGCCCACCTCTGCTCCGAACCTAGACCACGATTTGCCCACTCTTTTGTACTGCTGCCATCTCGGATCTCCCGTTGCCGACCTCCCAGCCTGTTTTTGGACTTCTGTTATATGCTCAGCTATTGGGCTACTCAATACCGCTTCCAGCCACGGGTTCTCCAGACCTCCGAACAGTAAGCCTACAACCTTTGAGCCATTGAAGTCCTGGGGGCAACCGTTCCCGGGCAGGCGTGTTCTGCGTCCCGGCAAGCGGGGCTCCTACAGGTGAAGCTGGCTGCGGAGATTGGGGGTTGAGGGCTTACCTGGAGGGCTGGAGTTACTTAAGCGGATCATTGTAGTACCCAGAGCGTGACATTATAACAGGCCACACATAAAAAATGGAAGACCTGGTGCAGCAGGTGCAGGCCATGACCACTGCTATCAACCAGCTCGCCCAGAGAGTGGCCAATCAGGAAACCCGACAGATACCTGCATCCGCTGTATCACCTCACGTTCCGGAACCAAAGATCCCATTACCGGAGAAATTCTTTGGAGACCGAGCCGTTTTTTCCAATTTCAAGAACTCTTGTGAACTCTATTTTAAGTTGCGGCCCTTATCCTCGGGCACTGAGACCCAACGGGTAGGTTTAATTATTTCTCTTTTACAAGGAGACCCCCAGTCATGGGCCTTTAGCTTGCCTCCTGAGGATCCTGCCTTGCACCCCATTTCATCTTTTTTCTTGGCTATGGGGGTGCTTTATGCTGATCCAGACCTTCAGTCCACGGCCGATAACAGGCTTCGGGCCCTAAAGCAAGGTCGGAATTCCGCCGAGGACTACAGTGCTGAGTTCCGGCGGTGGGCTGTGGAATCTAGATGGAATGACCCAGCCCTGTGTAGCCAGTTCCGTATGGGGCTTTCAGAAAATATCAAGGATGCTTTGGTTAATTTCCCTACACCAGCAGATCTAGATCAACTCATGCAGGTCTCCATCAAGATTGATCTGTGACTTAGGGAAAGAGCCAGGGAAAGGGTTAGAACCACCACGTCCTTTAAGTCATCTCAGAACCCCAACCCATCAACTTCCCTAGGGGTAAACACATCCTCTTCCTCACAAGAGGAGCCCATGCAGGTCAGGAGAGCTCGTCTTTCCCAGGACGAGAAGCAACGAAGGCGTTCCATGGGTCTTTGCCTGTATTGTGGGTGTCCGGGACATTTTGCTAGGTCCTGTCCAAATAAGGGGTACCCGGCGGGAAACTTTCTCGCCTAGATCAGGAGGAGAGTACTGATCTAGGTGAGTCGGTAAATTACTCTCATCAGAATAAGATGTTAATTCCCACAGAGCTTTTCTGGGGTCCTTCCAAGCAGGCAGTATCTGCTTTTATTGATAGTGGAGCTGCAGGCAATTTCCTGGATCGGAGCATGATCTCCCTCCTGGGGATTCCGCTGGTACCCCTTGAGAAATCTCTCCAGGTTTTGGCCATAAATGGGAAGGCCATCCAGGGAGGACCGGTCTGTACTAAGACCCCTCCTCTCAAATTGGTTGTTGGCTCCTCCCACTCAGAGTACATAGAATTCCTGGTTTTTGATTGTCCGGAAACACCAGTAGTTCTGGGATACCCATGGTTAAAACTCCACAACCCCATTTTAGACTGGCAGACTGGGGACTTAGTTAGGTGGAGAAGTTACTGTAAGACACATTGTTTTTCCACTGCCCTCAGGAGTGTTCTGATGCTGCCCCAGGAATTGCCTCAGCCTTATGCGGATTGGGCTGATGTTTTCTCCGAGCGATCTGCCGAAACCCTCCCCCCACACTGGGCCTATGACTGTCCCATTGACCTGCTTCCTGGAACTATCCCTCCTAGAGGGAAAATTTATAATCTAACCCGGCCGGAGGAGCAGGCAATGAGGGAATACATTTCGGAGAATCTGAGCAAGGGATTTATCCGCCCTTCAACATCACCTGCGGGCGCTGGATTCTTTTTTGGGGAGAAGAAGGATGGAGGTTTAAGGCCTTGCATAGATTATAGGGCCTTGAATAAAATCACTGTAAAGAATCGTTATCCTCTTCCTTTGATTGGGGATTTGTTTAATCAAGTAGTGGGGGCTCGCATTTTTTCTAAGTTAAACCTAAAGGGGGCCTACAACTTGATCCGTATTCGGCAAGGGGATGAATGGAAAACGGCTTTTAATGTTAAAGATGGCCATTACGAATATTTAGTCATGCCTTTTGGCCTTTGTAATGCTCCTGCTGTCTTCCAAGACTTTGTTAACGATGTCTTTCGTGAGTATTTGGGCAGATTCATGGTGATTTATTTGGATGATATCCTCATTTTCTCCAATACGTTGTCCGACATAGGCAACATGTAAAAATGGTCCTTCAGAAGTTGAGAGAAAATAACCTGTATGCCAAAATTTCCAAATGTATGTTTGAGGTCACCTCCGTTCCCTTCTTGGGTTATATTATTTCTAGCCAGGGGTTGGAGATGGATGCGGGAAAGGTTTCGGCAGTGAGGGATTGGGTACAGCCTAAAACTTTAAAGGAATTACAGCGTTTTTTAGGTTTTGCTAATTTCTATCGGCGTTTTATCAAGGGCTTTTCTAGTATCATTGCTCCTCTCACCAACCTTACCCACAAAGGCGCTTTCACTGTAAACTGGTCACCATCGGCCAATGAAGCTTTCCTTACTCTAAAACAGGCTTTTACTTCGGCGCCAGTTTTAGTTCACCCTGATGTCAATAAACCCTTTATTATTGAAGTAGATACGTCCGAGTTGGGTGTGGGAGCAGTTTTGTCGCAATACTCTTCCTGAACGTTTGCATCCCTGCGCCTACTTTTCCTGGAAATTTAGTACCGCGGAAGAAAATTATGATGTTGGAAACAGGGAATTATTGGTGGTCAAGCTGGCCTTTGATGAATGGCGTCATTAGTTAGAAGGTTCTTTGCATCCGATCACGGTCTATACTGACCACAAAAAATCTCGAGTATATTAGTTCTTCTAAGAGGTTGAACTCTCGTCAGGCTCGTTGGGCATTATTTTTTTCGCGCTTCAATTTTATAATTACATTTAAGCCAGGGGTTAAGAATTCTAAAGCTGATGCTCTCTCCCGCATGTTTGGGGTTTGCAGAGATCGGGGTGATGTGGGCGAACCTATTTTGCCTTTAGGTTGTGTGATTGGGGCTCTACTTCCGGATCTTTCTAATGCCTTGGCGCCATTTCAAAATGAATCTCCTGTAGATGTACCTTTAGGGTGCCAGTTTGTACCACCGCATCTGCGTTCTGATGTAATCCATGAGTTCCACGACGCCAAAACTGCTGGTCATCTGGGAAATCGTAAGACTTTCATTTTAGCCCGACACCTTGTATGGTGGCCTACTATGCGACATGATATTACTGCCTTTATCGACGCATGTTCCGTTTGTGCGCGGAATAAAGGGGTACACAAGGCCCCTAGTGGGTGTTTGGTCCCACTTGAGATTCCTCAAGAACCATGGTCTCATATCTCTATGGATTTTATTGTAGACTTGCCTCCCTCACATGGGAACACTGTGATTTGGGTGGTTGTTGACCGTTTCAGTAAGATGGCTCATTTTATTTCTTTACCCAAACTACCCTCGGCTCCTGAGCTTTCACGGTTATTCATCTTGCATATTTTCCGTCTCCATGGCATTCCATTCAATATTGTTTCCGATCGGGGTGTGCAGTTTACGTCACGTTTTTGGAAAAATTTCTGTTCACGTTTGGGGATTCAGATTTCTTTGTCTTCCGCATACCATCCTAATGGGCAGAGTGAAAGAACTAATCAAAGCTTGGAACAATACTTAAGGTGTTACATCTTTGATGCTTAAGAGCAATGGTCGGAATTTATTGATTTTGCTGAGTTCGCGTATAATAATGCACCGAGTGAAAGTACTAAGATATCTCCTTTTTTTTGTAATTTTGGGAAAAATCCTAGAGCTTCTTCCCTCTCTGGGTCACCTTCTGATCTTCCGGTGTTGGAAGAGTGGCTTCAGAAACGGAAAGATATCTGGGCACGCGTCCAGGTGAATTTAGAGACTATGCGTTTTAAGTATAAGAAATTCGCAGATCGCCATAGATCTCAAGAACTCGTCCTTCAGATTGGGGACCTTGTTTGGGTTTCCACTAAGAACATTGCTCTCCGGCAGCCTTCTTGTAAATTGGGCCCTAAATTTATTGGTCCTTTCCCCATTATCAGGAAACTTAATAATGTGACCTTCAAAGTCCAGCTCCCGCCGACTATGAAAATCCCCAACTCGTTTCATGTGTCACTGTTGAAACCAGCTAAGAGCTCTCCTCCTGCTGGTCCGCCTCCTATTTTAGTGGATAATGAGCAAGAATATGAAGTTAACAAGATCCTGGATTCGCGTATAGTTCGTAATATGTTACAGTATTTGATTGATTGGGTTGGCTACGGTCCTGAGGAGAGGTGTTGGGTTTCTGCTAGAGATGTCCACGCCAGGGCTCTTGTAAAGAGGTTCCATCGGGATAATCCAGAGAAACCCGGTGAGGGTCCGGAGGCCCCTCGTGAAGGAGGGGGTAATGTCAGTAATCGCTTACCTGGGCCCCGTTCCAGCGCTGTCCCTAGGCACCCGGCCACGCTTGCAGTTTCCTCCTCCTCACTCCCGCTCTCTTTATATGCCAAAGCCTGCTGGAGCAGCTTAGGAGGGGAATCCCTCCCCCTCCACTGTCATTGGGCCTGGTGCCCTGGAGATCATACTTTGGGCCAATGAGCCCAGTTAGACGTTTTTAGCTCAGCCCTAGTAGGATGAGCTGCTTCCCCTTTCTTCTGCTCTGGCCAATCCTAGCAGGGTTCCCATGTTGCACCCATCACGCACTGTACCTCCTTCTCCAAGATTATGTCTGTCCCTATAAAAGGATTAGTCCGGCATTCACTCAGTGCCTGTTATAGCGCCTTGAACCTAGTCATTGATCTGAACTACCCGTTGCCGACCACCGCCTGTTTTTGACCATCCTTGATCTGAACTCCCGTTGCCGACCACCGCCCGTTTTTGACCATCCTTGATCTGAACTCCCGTTGCCCACCTCTGCTCCGAACCTAGACCACGATTTGCCCACTCCTTTGTACTGCTGCCATCTCGGATCTCCCGTTGCCGACCTCCCAGCCTGTTTTTGGACTTCCGTTATACGCTCAGCTATTGGGCTACTCAATACCGCTTCCAGCCACGGGTTCTCCAGTAAGCCTACAACCTTTGAGCCATTGAAGTCCTGGGAGCAACCGATCCCGGGCAGGCGTGTTCTGCGTCCCGGCAAGCGGGGGCTCCTACAGGTGAAGCTGGCTGCGGAGATTGGGGGTTGAGGGCTTACCTGGAGGGCTGGAGTTACTTAAGCGGATCATTGTAGTACCCAGAGCGTGACAGTGTCTCTGTCTCAGGATTCTCTGGCCATGGCAGTGGATGCCATGTCCCTGGCTTGGAGGGAACTGGGGTTTCTGTACCTGTATCTGCCCCTTCTTCCGTATCTTATCACCCAGGGTCAGCTACGCTACCCCAATTTACCAACGCTGGCGTTGACGGCGTGGCTGCTGAAACCTCCATCTTAAAGGAGGAAGGTCTTTCTGATGCGGTGGTTCAGACTCTTGTTAGAGCTAGGAAGAGATCTTCCTCTAACGTCTACTATAGGACTTGGAGGTCTTATATTAACTGGTGCGAGGCTAGGGCCTTGCCTTGTAGTGTGTTCTATTCCCAGAATTCTGGAGTTTCTTCAACATGGTCTGGACTCGGGGTTCCAGCTCAGTACTTTGAAAGGGCAGGTTTCTTCCCTGGCGGTTTTCTTTCAAAGGTCTTTTGCCCTTCATCCCCTGGTTAAGACATTTTTCCAGGGGGTTACTCATGTGCGGCCTCCTAGAAAGCCCTTGCTGCCGGTTTGGGATTTAAACTTGGTTCTGTCGGCTCTCCAGGGGCCTCCTTTTGAGCCGGTGCATGATATTGCTCTTTCTCTGCTCACTCAGAAAGTTGCCTTTTTGGTGTCTATTACCTCTGTTCAGCATGTCTCTGAGTTGGCGGCCTTGTCTATTCAGGCTCCTTATTTTGAGAGGCACCTGGACAAGGTCGTTTTCCGCTTTAAGCCGGATTTCCTTCCTAAGGTGGTTTCGGCCTTCCACCTCAATCAAGATGTAGTTCTCCCTTCCTTGTGTCCTAAGGCTAGCAATGACAAGGAGAGGACCTTACATTCTTTGGATGTGGTTCGATGTGTGAAATATTATTTGGTGGCTACTTCTCCTTTTCGTAAGACGGACGCCTTTTTCGTGGTGCCCTCCGGGCCCAGGAAAGGTCTGGCGCCCGCTAAGTCTTCCATTAGTAAATTGATTCAACAGGCCATTGTTGGGGCCTATTCTGCCAAGGGGAAGGTTCCCCCTTTTCGTGTTACTGCTCATTCTACTCGTGCTGTTGGAGCATCTTGGACTTTTCAGCATCAGGCTTCTGTTGAACAAGTTTGCAAGGCTGCTACTTGGTCTTCTGTTCATACTTTTTCTAAGTTTTATAAGGTTGATGTGCAGGCCTCAGCGGATGCTGTTTTTGGCCGCAAAGTTCTGCAAGCTGCAGTAGTTTAAGTTTGCATTATTGCCTTTTTGGGATCCCCACCCTTTATGTGCACTGCTATTGGATGTCCCAAGTGTCATGAATATTCGGAAGTGGGGTGTGTGACATACTGGGAATAATACCATTTTGTGATTACTCACCTGTAAAATGGTCACACACCCCACTTCATCCGGCCTTTTTTGGTTTTCTGGGATCCTTTATATGGTGAACCTTTTTCTTTACTGTTTACATTTGGCTCTTCCTGGTCCCTTTACTGCTGTCTTATACTGGGGAATGGTGGGAGGTCCCAGGTATTTATGGACCGGGAGGGGTTCCATTTCTTCATGTCATCTCTGCAAGATCGCCCTCTACAGGACAGTTACCCAAGTGTCATGAATATTCTGAAGCGGGGTGTGTAACATACTTGTAATAACCATTTTACAGGTGAGTAATCACAAAATGGTATTTTATTCAATTTCTAAATTAGCTAATTATTTTCAAGTGAAATGGAAAACTCCAAAACTGTTCTGTAGTTCCATAACAGTAACCATTACACTTTCACAACGGAGAACTGCTCGCCACTGCTTGTCTTCTGAGCCACCTTTGGGGAACAGTATAATTAACCTCTTTAACATTGACCCAAAGCATTGCATGATGGGTAAAATCTTGGGCTCCACACTGGAGCACTTTACTTTAATTGCTTGGCAATTGTGATCACCCCACAATTCCCAGTGAAATGTTGCCAATAGTAGCCTATGGGCCTTTTCACATGTTAAATTTTTTTTCATTTTTTTCATGATTGCAAACTGCAATGATTTCAGAAAATAACGCAGCCCAAAGCCTTGAAAATCGCATATGCAATAAATTGCATTGCTTCCATGAGAACCTAGCTTCATTGTATCTAATTTACGTAAATTTGCCATCCAGGGGGCTGACTGTGACAAGAAAAAAAAACATTTCTGTATGAGCAGCACTGGGGCCCCTACCCTGTCTGTACCAGGGCCCAGTCACATTTACGTTCAATATTGCAGGGCTTATGGAGGACAGATGTTCGTAGAGTCCTTGTGAACCTGGGCCCTCTCTGGCACTGTGGTTGGGGCCACTTTAACCTAAAATCCAAGATGTTTGTACCATTGTATCATTGAGTAATGGACATATTCTTTATTTGTAATAAAAAAGTGTTCTGGGAAAAATATACGTAATTGTTTTTAGGGAATGATTGCAAGCTTTTGATTTATGAACTGGAATTGCAGTGTTAATAATTTATTAATATGTTTGTTATGCTACACTCTAAGCATTAGGCAAACGTTTTCTTCACTCTGTGATCTCTTGATCTCTTCCCTGGCTGATTTCATTAAAGCTGCATTTGCATTTTTTAATGAGATACATGCTTTATCAGTGGCATTCTTTTATTACACACAGGTTATGATTTTGTACAGCACAAAACCTAAAATTATTTGAATATATTATTTTCCAAGTTTTCGACTCATCCATAAGGTTGCCGTCCATCACAGAATATAGGCATCACAAATACAAGCAGTGTATGACCTGTGAACCAATTGCTTTCGTGATGCTCCCATGTTCTTCTGCCCAATGCTTTGAGCAAAGCCTTATTATCATTTATACCTAAACCAGCTCTACCAAAACGGTTCCTGGTGTATGCCAAACACATGTCATAAGCATACATCTATCCTAAGATAAATAGTACATACAGTTACAAAAGGGCAGACTAGATGGATCGTATGGTCTCCTTCTGCCGTCAATCTTCTATGTTTCTATGTTTCTATGTTGTAGGGAGCATTTTTAACTTTAAATATCCTCCTGAATCGTATCCTTCTGAATACATTTTGAAAACAGAAATTAGTGGGTCACTAAAAGAAGGGTTATCCAATTAATTTCTGAAATTATTAGAGACTTGTTATGTTTAGTAGTTAGTAAATTTGTCCTGGATATTGCCCATTTGGTTTGTCTCAGCCACACTTAGATAGTGGCAATGATTGTGTCAAATTCTTCACACTTTCTTTTTAATTATATCCAGACATAGGGACTGGTATGTCCATTGCCAGGGGGCCAAATGGCTAGCCTCTGGCCTTGGTCATACTAGTGCCTATGTCATTTGGCACATGTCTCGTGTTCTCCTGGAAGAACATGAAGAAGTTCAGAAATCCAGCAGCATCTCAATGATCAACAGTATAAACCTTAAAAGGAGTGACCACCTAGTTTTTTGTTTCAACCTGGTTCCTACCTGGTAGCAAATCAGCAGTTCCTACCAGTTACCAGTCATTGTTGTGGCAGAAGAAATCTCTCCCTCTCCTACTGTACCTCTCTCAGTAGAGTATGTCCACCAAAAGAAAATATCCTGCTTCGACGTTCAGTGAGACCTCTCTTCCCCATCCCCCCCCTTCTGCTAAGTTGTATAAGCCTTCTCTCAGCCCCAACTTGACCTTCTTCCGAAGCTTTTCCCCTCCTGCATATCTTGAGTAACCATACATATAGTGGACATAGAGCTCTGGAGACACAGGATAAAGAAAAGTGTTGCAATATTAACCTTATAAAATCAATCACCCTTATTAGAATGTTATTTCTGTCCCTATTTGAGGATTGTGCGGAGCTGATGGCAGCGGGCGCTGGCAGGCAGTGGAGGCAGCGGGCCTCGTGTGTGTGTGTGTGTGTGTGTGTGTGTGTGTTTAAAAAAAAGGCTGCTAAGACTTGAGAGCTTTGGAAAAGCTTTTTTTTTTCGTTTTTTGGGGCATGCTGCACACTGCATGTATTTGGGATGCCTCGCATTACCTGTATTTGGGATGCCACACACCCTGCCTGTATTTGGAATGCTACACACACTGCCTGTATTTGGGATGCCGCATACACTGCCTGTATTTGGATGCCACACACCCTGCCTGTATTTAGAATGCTACACACACTGCCTGTATTTGGGATGCCACTTACACTGCCTGTATTTGGAATGCTACACACACTGCCTGTATTTGGGATGCCACACACACTGCCTGTATTTGGGATGCCACACACACTGCCTGTATTTGGGATGCCACACACTGTATTTGGGATGCCACTTACACTGCTTGTATTGGGATGCCTCTCACTTCCTGGATTTAGTATTCCTTACACACTGTCTGTATTTGGGATGCCACTCACACTGCTTGTATTTAGGATGCCCCACACCCTGCCTGAATTTGGGATGCTTCACTCTGCCTGTATTTCAGATGCCACACTACTGCCTGTATTTCGGATGCCTTACACTGCCTGTGTTCGGGATACCACTTACACTGCCTGTATTTTGGATGCCACTCACACTGCCTATGTGCAGGATGCCACAAACACTGACTGTATTTGGGATGCCTCACACACTGCCTACATTTGGATTGCCACACACACTGCCTGCATCTGGGATGCCACATACAGTGTATGTTTGGGGTCATTGTCCTGCTGAAAAACCCAAGATCTCAGATTCAAACCCAACTTTCTGACACTGGGCTGTACAGTGTCCATCCCAAATACACTGTCTGTATTTGGGATGCCACTCACACTGCTTCTATTTAGGATGCCACACACCCTGCCTGAATTTGGGATGCCACATACAGTGTATGTTTGGGGTCATTGTTCTGCTGAAAAACCCAAGATCTCAGATGCAAACCCAACTTTCTGACACTGGGCTGTACAGTGCGACCCAAAATCCGTTGGTAATCCTCAGATTTCATGATGCCTTGCACACATTCAAGGCACCCAGTGCCAGAATCAGCATAACAACCCCAAATCCTCATTGAATATCCACCATATTTCACTGTAGGTACTGTGTTTTTTTCTTTGTTCTTTGTAGGCCTCATTCCGCTCAAGCACTATCTTGGTCTCATCTGTCCACAAGATGGTTTCCCAGAAGGATTTTGGCATACTCAAGTGCATTTTGGCAAAATGTAATCTTGCTTTTTTATGTCTGTGTCAGCAGTGGGGTCCTCTTGGGTCTCCTGCCATAGCGTTTGTCGATGGATAGTTTGCACAGACACCGATGCTCCCTGAGCCTGCAGGACAGCTTGAATATCTTTGGGACTTGTTTGGGGCTGCTTATCCGCCATCCTATCCTGTGTTGACACCTTTCATCAATCTTTCTCTTCCGTCCACACCCAGGAAGATTAGCTACAGTGCCATGGGTTGCAAACTTCTTGATAATGTTATGCACTGTGGACAAAGGTAAATCTAAACTTCTGGAAATGGACTTGCAACCTTGAGATTGTTGATATTTTTCCACAATTTTTGTTCTCAAGTCCTCAGACAGTGCTCTTTCTGTTGTCCATGCTAAGTGTGGCACACTCAGACACACAATGCAGAATGTCCCTTTTCAAAGTCTCCCCCTGCCCTGCTACCCTTCCCTAGCATTGAAGCAGGGTGGGGGCGGGTTACATAAGAAAGAAATATTACCTGTCCCGATATCCAGCACCGTTGATCGCTCGATCGGAGCGCGGCCATCTTGCTTCTGCCCGCCTATTGCTGCCTGCACAGTGATTCTACCCACTCATTCCCCCGCTGTGCTGGTGGCACATGATTTTTGATCTGGTGGTGGAGGTAACACTACTAATTGCTTTAGGCCCAGGGACAACCTGCTTGCTTTTCCCACCTTTGTTTTGTGGTGGGGTTTGGAAGGATGGGGGATGCTTCCAGTCCACATGTATCCCATGCTTCTGGATAGGGGGGTGGATCCTGCTCACATCTTCCTGTTTGCCTGTTATTTGTAGAGAGAGAGGGTCCACTCACATTATACTGTACATAATATTTGAGGTCTGTGGAGGGGTGGATTCACTTACAATCTGTTTATTGAATTTATTAAAGCATAGCAAAATTTAGAATTATGAATGCTACACTAGTTCACCTGATAATAACTTTGATCTGGCAATCCCTGCATGTATAGCCCCTTGTCTGGTCTCTGCTATGGAAGCGGAGATAGCAGGGGATAAGGTAAACTGGAGCTTTGCACTTAGCGGGACATCCCAAATATGCTTACTCTGGAGTATTCTAGGGATTTGGTTTGCTTTAATTGTGGGCCCTCAAGGGGATCTTCTTACACTCTGCCTAAAAATGATGTGGACGTTCTGCCTAGTACTTTTGTGCCTGAAGGGCATCTGCTTGCGTTCTACTGATTCATTGTGGGATCTGGGAGAAGTAGGTCCACTTGCACTCTGCATAATAATTGCAGTCTCTTGGGTTAGGGGTACAGTTCACACTCTGAATTATACTGGTGTTTCAGCATGGTATAACCGCTCATAGTAGAATTCAATTTACTGACATTTTTAATGTTATTGTTTATGTTATCGTATAAGTAAAATTGTGTCACTCCAACATTGCTATCTCACTGTCAATTGCTTGCCTGAGCTGTAATCTATAATGAAGTTCATGCATTAGACAAAGAATCCAGAAAGCCGGCCAGCACATGCAATAAAACTCCAATTTATTTCTTGAGATTAAAAATGCATATCAAAAACAGACCATCCCATACAATCAGACAAAATAAGGTCCTCCAGTCCAGTTCATGCATTAGGCCCCTCTGCCAGGCGAGTGGACGAGAGTGTGAGGAATGAGGTGGTTCATGGACCTAGGGTGGGTGTCACTGGATGAGGTGCACTTAGTCTTAAAGTGGACCAACACCCAGGATTTTGACTATCCTGAGTTTTGGTCCACTTCCCTGGGGTGCCCCGCTATGTGAAACCCCCCAGATTTACGGATAAAACTCACCTCATCCCCACTCCTACGGCGCATGCGCGGCCACTCATCCAAGCAGCGCCCTCAGATCTGCTGTGGTATGCTCGTAAAAGCGGCGTCAAACCACAGCGGCCCCGAGCATGCCGGTGGCTGCACCTCGCGCTTCCCTCTAACAGGGCACGCGCCCTGCTAGAGAGAAGCACAGGATGTGTCCGCGGCCCGCGCATGCACTGTTAGACCGGGAGTAAGGTAGTGGGCGTCCTGTGGGGTTTCACACAATGGGGCATCCCGATTTTGGATGCCCCGCGGGGAGGGATCTGATCCAGCAGGGTGTTGGTCCGCTTTAAAGAGAGAAAAAGAAAGTCTGCTTTCACTGACATTTTTGATAGCGCACATTATTGTTTGCCAAAAGGATGTCCTAAAGGTGATGAGCTTATTTAGCAATTTGTTTTCTTATAATAGCAAATGTGTGTTTTACGGAACCAGTTTTTACTATCTGCAATCAATACACAATGTTTGTATACCAAAAAGAGAGAAATAATCCCTGTACAAACAGAGCACAGCTACTATGGCCGCAGCTGATCTGTGTGTACAGGACTCGCACCACTCTTCTTGTAGATCATGGTGTACAGTTTACAGTAGCAACAGATTGCAGGCAATTAAAATACATATTTGTTAACAAAAGAAGAAATACAAAAATACTAGATCGGCTCAACAACTTGAGGACAAACAATATACACTTATTGTTTTAGCATAACAGGATAACAGCTTATCTGAATGGTTGAGCACAGGAGTGCGCCTCAGCTACAGGGATGTGTCCCAAAACGGGTTTCCCCAAGGGGCACCAAGTCAGATGGCCCTAAAAGCTTTTAGACTTAAAATCTGTATTTGTTGTGTTGAGCGACACCCCCCCCCCCCCGATTTCCACTTTATTTGATATGCTGGCATTTTACTATTTGACGCGGGGGGGGGGGGTATTACATAGTGTGCCTCAGGCAGCAGGGAGGCTAGGTTCCCCCCTGCGCACAGTGTGAAAGGGGCCTTTGGCCCTATCAACCTACATCTTTTCCCGACATTCCTAAAAATATTTAGGTAATTACAGCAGCTAAGACATATCTATCTATTTTCGCTATATAAGACGCAACTGCCCATAAGACACAGTCAGAGTGACAATCTCCCTCCCCTTCCCAATAGGCAGAGTGTCATCCCCTCTTCCCATAGGCAGTGAGGCATTCCCCTCATCCCATTCCCATAGGCAGTGTGGCATTCCAGCATTCCCATTCCTGTAGGCAGTGTGGCATTCCCCCTCCGATTCCCATAGATAGTGTGGCATTCCTCCATCCCATTCCCACAGGCAGTGTGGCATTCCCCCTACTATTCCCCATATAGGCAGTGTGGCATTCCCCCTACTAGTCACCATATAGGCAGTGCGGCATTCCCCCCATTTCCATAGGCAGTGGGGCATCCCCCTCCCATTCCCCATAAGCAGTGTGGCATTCCCCTCCTCCCATTCCAATAGGCAGCGGAGAATTCCCCCCTCCCATTCCCTATAGGCATTAGGGCATACCCCACTGCTATTCCCATAAGCAGTGTGGCATTCCCCTCCTCCCACTCCCACAGGTAGTGTGGCATTCCCTCCTCTTATTCCCCATACAGGCAGTGTGGCATTCCCCCCTCCCATTCCCCATACAGGCAGTGTGGCATTCCCCCCCTTTCCCATAGGCATTGTGGCATGCCCCTCTCATTCCCCATTTAGGCAGTGTGGCAACCCCCTATTCCCATAGGCAGTGCAGCATTCCCTGATCCCGTTCCCCATATAAGCAGTGTGGCACTCCGACTTCCGTTCTCCGTAGGTGGCAGAAGAAGTCAACATGTAAAAAAAAAAAGTCAACACACATGGTATGGGCACGGGCATTGCTGGCCCAGCTGCCACACTTTGGGAGGCCAGAAGAAGATGGAGAAGCGTCCCCGCTACTGCTTCTTACAGCTGGGGCACACACAAGCACCCGCACCGACACACTCTATATCTGTGTGGCCTGACCAGTAAGAAGCAGCGGCAGGGACAGAGGCAGCACCCGTCTCTCTTGCGTGTGCCTCGGCCGGAAGAGGCAGCGGCAGCAGCTGGAGGGCAGAAGAAGATGGAGGAGCAGCAAGCGCTGTCTCCGTCCCCGCCGCTGCAGTCGCTGCCGTAAAATATAGCAACGGCGGGGATGGAGACAGATCCCAACACTCTTCCATCTTCTTCTGGCTCCTGCAGTGTGGAAGGCAGCCCTGTCAGCAACACGAGTGTGCTGGTAACGTGTGAGTTTACTTTTTTCTTTCTTTTATTTTTCTTACTTTTTTACATTCACCCGATAAGGCGCACTGACATTCCCCCCCTACTTTTGGGGAAAAATACGTGTGTTTTATAGGGCAAAAATACGCTATGTATCTATCTCTCTATCTCTATCTATCTCTTGGCCTATCTTATATCTCTATACTATATTGTACTGATATATACATTTGCTAAGCAAACTTTGGGCCTGTATTGACTAATATAAAGATTCTATCATCATTGAAGACGGGAGAGAAAGGTCAAGTTATTCATTTCGTTAGAAGTCAAATGTATTTTTCCTGCTTTATGTGAGTGTTGATGTAGAACAAAAGGCACTTGAATAATATGTAGAACTATAAATGCTTCTATCTCCATTTTTATGTTATCTCTGAATTTTAGACATCGCCATTTTAAGTAAAGATTGGACTGATGTATAAATGACATACATAGGCTCCTGGTCTGTTTTAATCCTTTCATTGTGTTTTGAACTTTTGCTTGATTTATTAAAATATGCATATAAATAATGTCAAGGTAATTATGCAGACGTTTAAACACTATCCCCTCGATTCAAAGAGCAAAAGTTAATTGATTTCGTATCGAGAATCGTAAGTTTGGGTGGGTGTTAGTCATTTTTTCCTGTTTTTTTGGCCATTTCCGACTCGCACGAGCCTACGTACGAATGCGTATATGCTCTTACGATCAGCGGAAGTTCGTTCCTAAATTTTAGGATCAAAACGTAAAACTTAGGATCAAATCCTAAAACTTAGGATCAAATCCTAAAACTTAGGATCAAAACGTAAAACTTAGGTTAATTGGATGTGTTTAGGTGTGATTCAGAGAAACCTCTAAACGCGTTTTAAAAGAAAGCCACAGCCGACACCTTTTAGCAGCCGGATTGCTGTTCGTGAACAGGTTTTTTGGCTATGTGGAGGAGTCTGCGCGTCTTGAGCTCCAATGAACTGCATGTATCAGCATGGCCGAGGCCATAAATTGTATGGCAATGCATACCTGATTCATGTATGCCTTATAAAAGCATTTTAATGTGGACCTTAATTAGTCCTTTGCATGTAAACCTTTATTTTGCAATATATTTGCGTTAATTAAAGAAACTTATGTCCTTTGTTATTTATTTTAAAATTGAGGTACTAGAATAATATTTTTAGATTGCATTTATTGGTGTAGTTGTTTACCTTTGCTTTGTTTAATTATTTAAGCACATCTTTGGTCAGATGCATCACACTTACTGAGGAGAGGAGAGCGGGATAAAGTGCAGGATGTGGGTTACTGCTGTATTTTGCACAGACACAGCAGAGCTGGGGGCATGGAAAGGTCAGAAATCAAAGAATCCAGAGCAACACAGTCACAAGGCCCTTTCTGTTTGCAGGCTGCCCGATAATACCTGAGCCGCCATCTTGGCTGTTTCTAGGCTCATAACATGCAGAAGTTGCTGGGTGTTTTTTAATATTTGTGAGCAATCTGTATGTAGAGGGTGTGGGTAACCACACAAAAAATTTAAAGTTGTACCATTTGAAGCCTAAATATTAAAATTAAATCCACAAGTAAAAAATGCAAGTTAACTAAAAATTAAACAAAGTAAGATTTACTTATGCAAATGCATTCATTAATGGTTGGTTACTACAAAATGAATGAAATAAAGAAAAATAAAAGACCAAATATTTAGAATGCACTTTAATGAGGTAAGTTTGTAGTGCGGAGCCGCAAGATCAGAAGGATTTACGTCCAGACAAAAAAGGAAAAAGGGCAAAACCAATGTTGCAACCTGAGAAATGAAACGGAAAATTCAGGATGGAAACTGACATAGGTCTGATTCCCGAACTGCCATACGAACGGACGTATATTTTAGGATAGAAACGTATTTGCTTATTGAATCACTCGCAAGTTCATACGAACGCACGAGCGGACGTGAAAAATAGGATGATCGTGAGCCAAATCCAAGCTGTTACATGTTTCTTTGAATCAACCCATATAAGATAGAGATCCTCATTTTGTTTAGTCTATTTTCTCTTGATGTATGATGTAATTACAGTAATCCCAAAGATTTGGCAAGACTCACTTTTGGTGTTTTTGGGGTGTGCCTAGAAAACTGCTGCTGCTTACCTGTGCAGGAGCAAAACACCTTAGTGGGAGACTCATGTTCGGCTAAATGTAGTGACAATAAATAGAAAAGCCCCTATTCACAGGTTTAATGTAAAGAGAGTGTAACCAAAATTAAGAATGTACATGGCACATATATAACAATAAATATAGGCTAGGCCTATTATTCTTAGTAAGTAAGAGGAGCCATGCAAATATATTTCTTTGTTTTGTCTCGAAATGCTCAGAAAACACCAACTGAGCATGCAATGCATAGCTTAATATATTTTCCATGTCCCACTTAGGGACATGTGTTTTGAGTATAGCTTCTAACATATACACAGCGATCATCTCATTCATGTTGCAGAGTGTGAGTGCTGGCAGCAACAGAGTCAAATCCAGATAGACATTTGTGGTGTAATCGTACAGGTCATCGTACATGGTGGCCAACATAGACAGAAAAAAGAAGTCATAGAGATAACCTTAATTTACAGCAGGAAACATAACACAGCAGAACAATGCATAGAGAGACTACACATAGATATATATGCAACAGTGCCATCTACTGTTAAACTGAATTAACCCAGCAATATATATGCGTTTGTTATTAACTGGCTCTTTGAAGGTGACCAGAATGCTGATATGGCCCTCGGTGAAAATTAGTTTGACACCCCTTCTCTATTCCGTTCTACTTTGTGCCCTGTGAATATACCTCCATTATCAGTTTGAAGTATGAAAGGTTTCCTCTGAAATGTGTTACTGGTCTTTACTACATAGTACAGTAATTTGTCAAGAAGGTCAGTCTGGTGCTGCATTGGGTAAGTGTCTGTGTATCTTGAATAGTCATCTATAAAAGTCACTATGTACCTGTTGCCTCCAGGTGTTGGTGGGTTTAGGGGACCACACATCACTGTGAACTAAGTCAAGTAGTCTTGAAGCTTTATTCTGACTGACTTTAGGAAGTGTTGCACATGTAACTTTGGATTTGATTCAACATTCACACCTAACAGTAACTGGACAAGGGGATATTGTTAGATCCTTTGTCAGACTCCTCTTTTGTAGTTCTTGTATGCATTCTGGGTGTCTGTGAACTAAACACCTGTACACATTTGAATACAGTCATTGGGTTTATGGGTGCATCGTATTATCTTACCTTCACCTTACCTTTACCTTCTTACCTTCACTGTGTTAGGGTAATAAAGCTGATCATCCAGCTTGGCAATTGCCTTCGTCTGCTAGCCACCCAGGATAGAACACTTGTCACCTTGGAATTTCCAATGAGTCCTCTTTATAGATCAGGAACATAAAGCACATCTTTCACTGGTATGGCTAAATTGTGTCTTGCATCATGGGGGCATACAAGGGTTCCATCCCCATATCTCTCTGCATATATTTCACTTCCATCTGCAAGGTAAATAGTCTCTTTGAAATTCAGATCAAGTTCTGTAAAAGCCTAATTTTGTAAAGTTTCCTCAGCAGAAACAACTTAAACCAGTTCTCTCATGCAGTGTTTGCAGTACATCCCTCATGCCTTTTGCTGTATTCTCACTGTGTATGTGAATAAGCTGATTATCTTTTTCTAGTAAGCTTTTGGTGGTCCGTGCCTGTCTGTTTTTCCTGTCCCAGTCCTAATTATTGTCCTGTGGCATCTCTGTAGTGATAACCTCCCACAAGTCATCTCTGGATAATTGTGTTTCCACTTTAATCTTCCATAGCTGATAATTGTCAGCTTGGCCACTGAGAGTTTATGCTCTTAGCTGCTGGCCATTTTCCCACCTTTATATATAATTTTGTATTTGTATACAGGAGATGTCTCTGTGGAGATGTCTCTGTGGAAGCCTATTTATGTTGATCTCTGCATCGGCCACTCTGTCCCTTGTTCTGGGCTTTGCTCTGTCTGGGCTGCATTTGGTCACTGGGCTTTATCTGATCTCTTGGGCTTCATTCAGTCACTGGCCCCATAACCTGTTGCAGAGTGTGAGTGCTAGAAAGAAACTACACTTAACACAGACCGGTAAGAGAAGAGTTCACATCAATGTAAAGAAAAAATCATCCATTTTTCTTTACTGCTCTATGAAAGGCAGTGGGATGATTTTACCATTCTGAAAAATTAAAAAGTGAAAAATAAAAAATATAAAAATTTGTGGGCTTGTAAACTTTAAGGAAATGCCTACTCTCAGCCAATATCAGAGTGTAAATGAGTGAAGATATTGCTAGGTAGTTTGCCTGCTGTCAGAACCTGGGAAGCAAGAAGCAATACTAATAAATCTAGTCATTGACTTTGATAAATATGCCAAGCTGTCCAACAGGTATATTGATTATTGGCTTCTTGCTAGCTCGAGCTTTGCAAAATGCTCTGATTTATTTGACAGCTTCAAAGCGCTGCAGTTGGGTGACTTGATTCGCTTCACAATATGAATGAACATCTCTATGGAGAGCAAAGCTCTGTGGAAAATGACAGAACATGTAATGCTATTTGCAGTGCTTCTTGCAAATGGAACAATGTGTATTTGTAATTTTGTGATCAAACTGTACAAGAAGAAAAGACAATAGGGTTGATTCAGAGACAGATACTGTGTATTTTTTTTGACTGTTTGCCTTGTTTTTTTGTTTTTACGTTACTTTTTCCATGCGTATGTTCGTTCACGCTGACGCGTATATGCGCTTTCGATGTACGGATCTAAATCTGATCATTTGCATTAGTTCGGATAAGTTACGGATCTAAATCTGATAATTTGCGTAAGTTCAGATAAGTTACTTTATTGGGATGGGCTTGCGTCTGATTCTGAGACCTGATTGCCAATGGACCACTGCCCTATAAAACGGTTTCATTTCCGTTCCACTTACGGGACCATTTTTGCCTCAGATTACTATTGTTGATCATGTTGTGCGGCTATGTGGAGGAGTATGAGCGCCTTCAGCTCCATGGCATTGCATGTATCAGCATGGCCGAGGCCAGATTGCACCGGTGACGCATGCATATCGATTGCATGCATGACGTTGAGCTGTTCGAGCTGACCCGACTTAATCGCATTTCCCTCCATAAATTGTATAGCGAGCTGCGGCCATGGTTAGCCCGCACCACGAGGAAGGGGCAAGTCATTGCAGGTATGACCAAGATGCTTTATATTATTAAAATTTTTGGCGAACGGCTCGTTTCAGAGGCTGGGTGCCCTCTCCGTGGGGATGTCCCAGCCTACGCTGAGCTGCGCGCTATCCAAGTTTCTGGATGGCATGGCTACCCTTAGTCCAAAATATATTTCTTTTCCCAACAACATGGTAGCCTGAAACGCGCTTAAGTTGGGTTTTTATAATATCGCCAACATGCCTAACGTCATGGGTGCGATCGATTGCACACACGTTGCATTGGTCCCTTCCACAGCCGATGAGAACATCTATAGGTAAGTTAATTATGTCATTTTTTAATATTGTTTAGCCAAACTTAATTGTTACTATCTATTAATCCCTCCTTCTCAAGTGTCCCTTTGAACCACTTTACAATGCATACCTAAATCCCACTTTCTCAAGTGTCTCTTTGAACCACTTTACAATGCATACCTTAATCCCTCCTTCTCAAGTGTCCCTTTGAACCACTTTACAATGCATACCTTAATCCCTCCTTCTCAAGTGTCCCTTTGAACCACTTTACAATGCATACCTTAATCCCTCCTTCTCAAGTGTCCCTTTGAAACAGTTTACAATGCATACCTTACTCCCTCCTTCTCAAGTGTCCATTTGAACCACTTTACAATGCATACCTTAATCCCTCCTTCTCAAGTGTCCCTTTGAACCACTTTACAATGCATACCTTAATCCCTCCTTCTCAAGTGTCCCTTTGAAACAGTTTACAATGCATACCTTAATCCCTCCTTCTCAAGTGTCCCTTTGAAACAGTTTACAATGCATACCCTAATCCCTCCTTCTCAAGTGTCCCTTTGAAACAGTTTACAATGCATACCTTAATCCCTCCTTCTCAAGTGTCCCTTTGAAACAGTTTACAATGCATACCTTACTCCCTCCTTCTCAAGTGTCCATTTGAACCACTTTACAATGCATACCTTAATCCCTCCTTCTGAAGTGTCCATTTGAACCACTTTACAATGCATACCTTAATCCCTCCTTCTCAAGTGTCCCTTTGAACCACTTTACAATGCATACCTTAATCCCTCCTTCTCAAGTGTCCCTTTGAAACAGTTTACAATGCATACCTTAATCCCTCCTTCTCAAGTGTCCCTTTGAAACAGTTTACAATGCATACCTTAATCCCTCCTTCTCAAGTGTCCCTTTGAAACAGTTTACAATGCATACCTTAATCCCTCCTTCTCAAGTGTCCCTTTGAAACAGTTTACAATGCATACCTTAATCCCTCCTTCTCAAGTGTCCCTTTGAAACAGTTTACAATGCATACCTTCATCAATAATTTTCATGTAGGCCTTATCAAACCATTTTAATGCTGACCTTAATAAGTCATTAGTATGTTAATCTTTCTTTTCTAACACATCCATATAATATTTGTTTTTTAAACTACTTATGTAATTTGTTATTTTTTTGGGATTGTAGAACATGTTTGTTTTTGGGTGTTAGTGTTTTAGTTGTTTACCTTGGCATGCTGTATTTTTTTTAATTTTTGTTTCAGGAACCGCAAGATGGGCCAATCGCTGAATATCCAAGCAGTGGTTGGCCCGGACATGCGATTCCTTAGTGTACTTGCAGGGTATCGAGGCTCATCCCATGATGCTTATATATTGCGGCGCTCCGGATTATTTCGTCGGTTTGAGTCTGGAGAATTATATGGTGGATGGCTCCTGGGTAAGTTTGCTCAAATGTCATCATTCCCTTTTCACTGTATGGCTATGAATATAGTTAATGACCCATGTCTTAACCTATGACTGTTTTTTGCCCTTGATGACATGTTAAACAATAATGTTGCATAGAATGTGTAATTTATGTAAGTATTTTGTTATTCTTTAAGGGGATTCTGGATATCCGCTTCTGCCCTGGCTCCTGACGCCCGTTCTTCGCCTGCAGAATGAGTCGTATAATCGGGCCCACCGGAAGACCCGGGCCGTAATGGAGAGGGCCTTTGGACTGCTGAAGTCCAGATTCAGATGTTTGGACCATACAGGGGGGCACTGCAGTATGACCCCAACAAGTCATCCAGATCATCATAGCATGCTGCGTGCTGCATTATTTTGCCCTGATGCAGCGTGTCCCCCGTTATGTGGATCTGCCCCCCTCTCCACCCAGCCAGGAGGCAGATGACATCTATGATGGCACCCCTAGTGGCATGGGGTCTGGCTGACATAGGCTGGGAAAATTCGAAGCAGGAGAGTGTGTGTATGTGGCCCTATGTTTTCCTGGCCGACAATTCCCCTTGAAATTCGTGCTCCCTATGGATCTTGATGTTAGTGGGCGGGGAAACTTCGGCCTGGAGTCAGTTACCTTAGAACTCCTGGATGTGGCCAATTGCTAGGGGCCAGAAGTCTGCCCGATTTAAAGTAATGTTTTAAAATATCTGTACATGGAGTCTGTGAGTGCCCTTCAACTAAAAATTGACATATTTCCAGAAAATATATGGAATTTGACTTTTGCTGTTCGTGCCTAAGTTGATGCATTAATGTTTGTGTTGTTTTGATATTAATGAAGGTTTGTAATCACAAACATTAGAAAATAAACTGCATGACGCTCAAATCAGGTGTAAAATGTTTAGTAATTAAAGCATTACTAAATTGTTAAACCAAAAAAAAAGGCCTTCACATAGGCACCAAATATTACAAACACACAAAAACATAAACAAACAAACAGTCTCAGTCTCAGCCTGCTGCCCACAATGGGCTGGCATGCGTCCAGCTTCACTCTGCTGCAGAGGATTTGGTGCAGTAGGATGCTGGGGCAGTGGCAGATTAGGTTCCAGGGGCGTAATTTGCGAAGGTCCAATCTGGCTGGCATCCTCCTCCTCCATATCCTGGATGACATCCATTGGTGTGGGAGTCTGTTTGGACATGTAAAAAAGTGTGTAAGATTTGGGCCTAAATATCTTTTAGAATCAAATTATTCATGTGCATTCACATGCATCACCAGTTTCAGCAAAGTCCACTTACCCTATATATCTGGTCCTGGTCCTGTGTCCTAGGCAGCAGGGAAGTAGACAGCGTGCTCAAACTGGAGGAGGCTTCCACACTTCCAGAGGCTGGATGCTGTGCTGTGGTAAAAAAACACATAAACACACAAACATCCCTTGATGAGCCTGATGAGTACATATGCTTTAGAAAACACGTGGGCAAGCAGGAATGACAACTCCCCCAACGGTTAAACTTGACCTTCACAATGAATCTGAGTCTATCTTATATGTATGCCTCACCCTGTATCTACAGATAGCTCACCTTAAATAATCCAAACATGCATGTACTGCATGTTAGGAGGCTTTACAGATCCCAAATGGTGCATTAGGGGCCCACAGTCAGCTTGTAAATAGCATTTGGCTTCAGAGTATGCTGCTGGGAATTCTTCCTATGTAGACCTTTCCCTGACCCCAGCTCAAGTTTGTCTGACCAAAGCACAGCTAGAACCCCAGTGGTAGAAACACAAAGAAGTAAGTGTTGGCAATTATTGACTATATTCACGTCACATGCAGTGCTTTGGTAAGATAAATTGTTTAATATTTTCCAGAAATAATGTCAAAGGTCGTGTATGGCCTGCAAACCTTTCTAAGGACCTTTAACTACTGCACCCTGGGACAGTGTCCATCATGAAGCCCATTCCTCAGACATTAAATACCCGCCTAAAACAGTAACCTCTCCTCAAAGCCACTCCCTATGGACCTGTGTTCATATCTGCCTGTGACCCTCATTTCCCAAATTTCCAATAGTTCACATTAAAACAATCATTACTAACCTGCAGAAATGTTCTGGGTGTCCATGTCGTGTCTGCCAGAGAGGCCCTGTAATGCTACGGGGTGGATTAAAGCCAGGACCATTTCTTCATTGTGAGGAAGCCTCCGCCAGTTTGGAAGCTGAAAATAAGATGATAAAAATTATTTTGCATTGTGGTCACTACAACAAGCAGCAAAATGCAAACTTCAAATATGTACCTGTGATTGCACCGTTTATTATGCTTCTTCCGTACTGCATATTTGAGGTCAGATATTTTTCGTTGGATCTGCTCCACATCTTTCCTCTCATCCCCCGCTGCATTCACCTGTCTGGTGAGCTCTTCCCAGATTTGTTTTTTTTCGCAATTTGCTGGTTGCTTTGGAATTGCGCCCAAATAGCTCATCAAAATGCAGTGTGAGGCCACTTGCCAAGGCTAGGGTTTGTGCCTCCCCAAACCGGCCGCTCAACTGGCCTCACCACAAGGTTCGGCCTACTGGTTGCTCTTCTGCCCCTTCTCTGGTTGGTGGCAATTCAGGGGACATTCTTGGCTGGGTGTGTGGTGAAGAATAGGCCATCACTTCACTGGAAAAAGAATGGACTGGGCTGGCATTAGGACTGGGGGTCATTGCCTGGGTGGCCACAGAACTAGCAGGCGTGGATGTGACATAGGTCTCGCTGGTTTCCACATGTGCCGGTGGAAAATGTGGCCGAGCAGGAGAGGGTGTGCTTGGTGGGCTGGGGCTTCTCACCCTCTGCTTACTTTTCCCCTTTGAACTTGTGCTGCCTTTCTCTTTGGATGTGGTAGGCCAGGGAGCAGGAGAGGGTGTGCTTGGTTGGCTGGGACTTCTCGCCCTCTGCTTACTTTTCCCCTTTGAACTTGTGCTGCCTTTCTCTTTGGATGTGGTAGGCCGGGGAGCAGGAGAGGGTGTGCTTTGGGGGCTCTGACTTCTCGCCCTCTTCTTCTTTTGCCCCTTGGACGTTGTGCTCCCTTTCTCTTTGGATGTGGTTGCACAGGGAGCAGGAGAGTGTGTTCTTTGTGGGCTCGGGCTTCTCGCCCTCTGCTTACTTTTCCCCTTGGACGTTGTGCTACCTTGCTGTTTGGATGTGGTTGAGCGGGGAGCCTTCTTCTTGGAGGATCCTTCCTTATGGGTGCTTGATGTTTTTGATGTGCCTGGAGTTGTGGCCAATGTAGCCATGTGGTGGCCACTTTTGCTCCGCGTTTCAGGTACCTTTGGAGTAGATTTGTGCGACCGAGTGCTCGGTCTGGAGGATGAAGTGTACTCACGCCGCTCTGGCCTTTTGGTCTTGGCCTTCTTGGCTGCTGGTTGCTTTGTGCTAGCTTTTTTGGGTACCATGATGACAATCTCAAAGAGAATTAGCTGTGTGTCCATTACCCTTTAAATACAAATGACTGGGTTCGCGTTCGCGTACGCATGCGTCCGGCTGTGCGTCCGGCCGCGCGGAACCCGGAAACCGCTGGGGCATTACCTATCTGCTGCGGACAAGAAGAAAGATGGCGCCCACGATCTTCACCCGCCAACAACAAGAGATCATTATGCTCGGAAGTGTATTGTAAGGACGTTGATTTGACATCTAAATGCAAGCATAGGCCTTAAGGAAGCGCAGGAAGAAACAGTTGTTTTTAAAAGTGATGGAAAATCCGTGCCAAACAGAAGTTAGTGCGCACATGTGCGAACCAACTCACTTTCATCTAGAAGGATATGTTAAGGCTAGAAATGTATTGTGGGATGTCATTTAGGCAACTGATCTAATTGTGAATGATATTTTTATGCTGTTTGATCTAACAACTATTTTGTATTTTTTGTTTTTCAGACTATGCTTGAGCGCAGGAGAGAAGAGGAATCTGGCCCTGGAGATCGTGGCCAGGATCCACCAGGAAATAGACACCACCTTCACTTATACGCAGATCATGCAGCACTGGTCGGACCTGAAGCGACTACACATGCCCCGGGTGCGGCGATTTTTGGCGAACCATTTCCCAAGTAAGTACATACCAATTTCATGCTAGATGTAACAAACACAGAAGGTAGGCCTTTATTTATAAATGCTTTTCTTTTCTAGTGTTGGAAATGGACTATTGCATTAGGCCCACCCGGAGACGTGCAGTCCGGCCAGTGTGGCATGAATCTGCACCACCAAGTGAAGGTGGTGGATCTCCAGGGCCAAGTTCCTACCCCTCCTCTTTAGCAGCGTCAGAGCAGCCCCTGGACCTATCCACAGAGGAGGGGCTGATTCCCAGAGGAGTGAGCTGATTCCCTTAATCTCTTTTTATAGATGAATATGTAGCGGGTGAACGATCTGGAGCAGAGACTGCAGCAGATCATGCCCAGGAGGAACATGGAGAAGGTGGGTGATATCATACACACATTCTAAGTGTCATTTGGTTACTGTTGAATCAGACATTATAAGTGAGCCTATTTTAAATGTCCCTACAGCCTCACATTCCAAGCAGTGGCAGGCCCCAGACCGTAGGGTGGTCCCCGAAGCAGAGGTCACCCACCACCGAAGTAAGTTGTAATGTAAATAGTTTGAGTATGTGGAAAATGACATCATCACCAATCAAACCTAAATCCATTGTCAATGTCATGAGCATAATGACATATGGCCTCTTCTTTTAAGAAATTCCTTAGCATAATGACATATGGCCTCATGAGTTAAATTAAAACCTAATCATCATTCCATCCACAGCTGTTAAACATGTATTTGCAGAACAATAATTTTCTTCTCTTTTTTTTACAGACACCGCACATGCGAGATTAGCACAACTCACTGCGACTGTGTTTCGGTTGGTGGGCGATATACAGGAGCTGCGAGATTCGTTGGGGACTACAGATGAAGATTAATTATCTGGGGCCTGCCATGGCTTTGTATATAGTTTTAGGCATTTTAAACTTGTTTAAATTTTTTAAATTTTAGAAAACATTTTCTACCAAAAAAAAAAAGGCAAAAGAATTTGCCAGTTATTAAGTAAAAAAAAAAAATTAACTGGTTTCTGTGTCATTTTATGTAAACTAAAAAATCATTAAGGGTTGGTTACAGGAAAACGTAGGAAGAACTAAAAAAAAAAAGACCGCAAAATGAAGAATCTAGAAACCACTATGGAATTGAGGTAAGTATTAAGGGCGCAACATAAGGAAGAATGGAACCGCAATGGAATTGAGGTAAGCATTAAGGGCGCAACATGAAGAAGAATGAAACCGCGATAAAATTGAGGTAAGCATTAGGTGTGCAAAATGAAGAAGAATGAAACCAAGATGGAATTGAGGTAAGCATTAGGTGCGCAAAATGAAGAAGAATGAAACTGCGATGGAATTGAGGTAAGCATTAGGTGCGCAAAATGAAGAAGAATGAAACCGCAATGGAATTGAGGTAAGCATTAGGTGCACAAGATGAAGAAGAATGAAACCGCAATGGAATTGAGGTAAGCATTAGTGTGCGCAAAATGAAGAAGAATGAAACAACGATGGAATTGAGGTAAGCAATAAGGGCGCAACATGAAGAAGAATGAAACTGCGATGGACTTGAGGTAAGCATTAAGGGCGCAAAATGAAGAAGAATGAAACCGTGATGGAATTGAGGTAAGCATTAGGTGAGCAAAATGAGGAAAAATGAAACCGCGATGGAATTGAGGTAAGCATTAAGGGCGCAACATGAAGAAGAATAAAACCGCGATGGACTTGAGGTAAGCATTAAGGGCGCAAAATGAAGAAGAATGAAACCACGATGGAATTGAGGTAAGCATTAGGTGGGCAAAATGAAGAAGAATGAAACCGCGATGGAATTTAGGTAAGCATTAGGCGCGCAAAATGAAGAAGAATCAAACCGTGATGGAATTGAGATAAGCATTAAGGGCGCATCATGAAGAATGAAACCGCAATGGAATTGAGGTAAGCATTAAGGGCGCAAAATGAAGAATCTAGAAACCGCATTGGAATTGAGGTAAGCATTAGGTGCACAAAATGAAGAAGAATGAAACCGTATTGGAAGTGAGGTAAGCATTAAGTGCGCAAAATGAAGAAGAATGAAACCACGATGGAATTTTGGTAAGCATTAGGTGCGCAAAATGAAGAACAATTAAACCGCGATGGAATTGAGGTAAACATTAAGGGCGCAACATGAAGAAGAATGAAACCGTAATGGAATTGAGGTAAGCATTAAGGGTGCAACATGAAGAAGAATGAAACCGCAATGGAATTGAGGTAAGCATTAAGGGCACAAAATGAAGAATCTAGAAACCGCAATGGAATTGAGGTAAGCATTGTAGCAGAAGTGAGTGATCAAAATATTGAGACAAGCACATGAATGAGTTAATTTGGTTGTGCGCAGGCGTAAGGTCGGAAAGATTTCAGTCTGGACGTTTATTTATAGAAAAAGGAATTCAGATTCTAACGGGAAACGTAAATCATTAGTTCGACGCAACGTTGGAAAAAGGCAAAAAGCGGAAGCCTACGTTGTTTCCTAAGTACGAAAACGAAAAACGAAAGCTGAAAAATGACATTCTCGTTGGCGTACGAAGGGACGAACACTTTATTGAAGGCTTGCAATGCATGCTTAGAATCACTCGTACACTCATACGCAAGCGGGGAAAAAAAACAAAAAAAAAAAATCGTCACAAAAACGAAATTCATTTTATGTCTCTCTGAATCAACCCTAATTACATTAATGCATAATGCGAAGCAGCAATGTCCTGTAAGAACCAGATACTAAACTGAAATTGTAGTGCACCTGCCACCTGCACTGTATGAATCATGCCCAGGATTCATTGCAAGTGTGGAGCTGAACTGTTCTTGCTTCGGAAACCATTTGGCTGGAATTGCCCTACTTTTTGCCATTCAGGTATTTCAGGGCAGATTTTGGGAACTGCGGTTTGGGTTCGCCCAACTCTAGTGCTGATATTCCCAGAACTTGGGGCCAAATGAGAAGCCTCCAGCTATGTCACTGAATATGTCTTTCCACACAGGTCTGAAGGTCTTCAAAGTATGCTCCCCTGGCCCATGCTAATGCCCATTGTACTCCTACTGACCCCCAGTGCAGGTGTTGGCCAGTAACCTGCCACATGCCGGTCTGGCAGCTGGCCTTCACCCCAATCTTTGGTGAGAAGCCAGAGATAAAGATGGGGGCACCAATGTCTTTATTAAGAGAAAACATCAGAGGACACCACAGATGCCACCTGGGAATATAACTCCCTGAGTGAAAGCCAAAAGAGGCAGCATGCTGCTGTGGACCAGTAGGAAGATATAGCTGATAAACAAGTTATATTTCTATTTTAATGTTATGTTTTTAATTAACTGTTAACAACACTGCTAAGAGTTTCCTAGGATCCCTATATCAGTTCAAAGGGTAGTGGGCCAGTTCAAAGGTAGTTTCCAATTCCACTGCCCAATTACCTGTACCCTCTTTTCCGGCATTGGGTGTATGCATAAAGGCCCAGTGATTATAGGCAAGGGCTTGGTGCACACCTAAATGATGCCAGAGGCCAGCTATTTTGGCGCAATCCCAGGGGGGTACTAGGAGTACTAGCCCCTCTGTCTGATGCACTGGGCTAGCACACACAAAGAAAGTCATGTGAATGGTAGAGGGAAATGGCAGGGGTGGAGAGGTTAGGTGAGTGGTGGAGGACAGTGGCAGAGGGTGAGGGTTAGGTGAGCAGTAGATATCTGTGGCAGGGGGTAGAGAGGTTAGGTGAGCAGTAGAGGACTGCAGTCACAGGGGTGGAGAGGTTAGGTGAGTGGTGGAGGACAGTGGCAGAGGGTGAGGGTTAGGTGAGCAGTAGATATCTGTGGCAGGGGGTAGAGAGGTTAGGTGAGCAGTAGAGGACTGCAGTCACAGGGGTGGAGAGGTTAGGTCAGTGGTGAAGGACAGTGGCAGGGGTGAAGAGGTTAGGTAAATGGTAGAGGACAGTGGCAGGGGAGGAGAGGTTAGATTAGCAGTAGAGGACAGTGGCAGCGGGTAGAGAGGCTAGATGAATTTTATGGGGCAGTGGCAGGGAGGTGGAGAGGTAAGGTGAGTGGTAGAGGACAACATAAGGGGGGGAGAGGTTAGGCAAGTGGTGGAGGACAGTGGCAGGGGTTAGAGGGGTTAAGTGAACAATGAAGGACAGTGGCAGGGGGTGGAGGGGCTAGGTGAGCCATAGAGGACAGTGGCAGGGGGTAGAGGGGCTAGATGAGTGGTATGGGGCAGCAGCAGGGATGTGGAGAAGTAAGTGGTAGAGAACAGTGGCAGGGGTGGAGGGGTTAGGTGAGTGGTAGAGGGCAACGGCAGGGGTGGAGAGGTTAGGCAAGTGGTGGATGACAGTGGCAGGGGTTGGAGGGGTTAGGTGAACAATAGAGGACAGTGGCAAGGGGTGGAGGGCTTAGGTGAGCAGTAGAGGACAGTGGCAGGGGGTGGAGGGCTTAGGTGAGCAGTAGAGGACAGTGGCAGGGGGTGGAGGGGCTAGGTAGTGGTAGAGGGCAACGGAAGGAAGGTGGAGAGGTAAGGTGAGTTGTAGAGGACAACGGCAGGGGTGGAGGGGTTAGGTGAGCCATAGAGGACAGCAGCAGGGTGTGGAGAGGTTAGGTTAGTGGTAAAGGACAGCGACAGGGGGTGGAGAGGTTAGGTGCGTGGTAGAGAATAGCGGCAATAGGTAGAGAGGTTAGACGGGTGGCGGAGGAGAGATTAGGTAAATGGTGAAGGGGTTAGCTGAGCAATAAAGGACAGTGGCAGGAGGTGGAACGGTTAGGTGAGCAGTACAGGACAGTGGCAGGGGGTGGAGAGGTTAGATAAGTGGTAGAGAACAGTGGAAAGAAGTGGAGGAGTTAGGTGAGCTGTTACTCACTGCCAGAAAAATGAGTTTTTACAGTGATCAGGCTTTAATGAACCGGTATGTTTCAGCTCATGTATCTAATTATCATCCCCTAATTGGGCCTAGTAAGTTATGGGGATAATGGTTGTGAATAGGCAGGCTAAATATGCATTAATGACTTTGTTTATCCCTGTATATTGCCCCTTATTTAACCCTGATGGGGTCAGATGGTGCAGTTGTAAATTCATTTTTAGAATATTTTCTTTCTTTGGTATTATATTGGCAAGTAATATCCAGAGTGTGAACTTGGAGATTAACATTGTATCAAATCTCAATCAGTGAATCACTTGTATCAAACTAATTTTCTGGCAGCTATCCAAGTGGATCTTGTACATATGATGTATCTTTATTTTACATTCATCTTGCTACACTTGCCAGATACTGCTGCCAAAATGCAATTCACTTTTGACATTTGCTCATGTACCTGTATATGGTGTGTATCTGTGATCCCTTTTCGCTGTATATATGTACTGAGGGTTTCCTTTATGCAGGAAGTTTATCAAAATATTTTACCGGGCAAAAATGATATATTTTTATATTTTTTTTAAACATTGTAAAATATAAACACATCACTGCCCTAATGGGGGGGGGGGGGTCCAGTCCCGGGGACCCCTTAGGTTTACCCCCGCCTATAACAGTTCAAAGTGCAGGGGAGGTCAATAAGCTGCCTGTTGGGCATGTGGCAGGTTGCCTGCCCATATATGTAGGGTGTGCGAAGAGCCCAGTACCCATTGGCATGTTCCTAAAGTTCTTTCAGGAGTTCTCACCTGAAAGAGCACAGGTCCCAGGGACCCCTTAGGTTTACCCCCACCTATAACAGTTCAAAGGGCAGGGGAGGTCAACAAGTTGCCTGTTGGGCATGTGGCAGGTTGCCTGCCCATATATGTAGGGTGTGCGAAGATCCCAGTACCCATTGGCATGTTCCTAAAGTTCTTTCAGGAGTTCTCACCTGAAAGAGCACAGGACCTGTACCGAAAGGGCAGTTGGGGCTGGCATGCTGCAATTTCCAGAGTTCGGCCATTTTGCCACAAGCCATGGGGATACCAGCTGCTGTCTGGTGGTCCAGCCTCGTAACTCTAATAGATCACTTTTTCTCTTTTTAAGTACCAAAATGGCACAATTAGCCATTTTCCTTCACATTGATTTTAACTTCTAACGCCAGCCATGTAAATGTTATGTGCCTGGCTTCCCCCCTGCTAGCAGCCCAAAAAAAAAGCCACTCACTTGACCCCTTAATCGATCCAGCCGGATCTCACCTGGGGAGCCTCCGAACCCCCCCCCCCCCCCTCTGGCTCTCTTGGCTTCAGAAGAGGATGGGTCTCCTCTTTACCCAGGACACCTCCTATTCCCCCTGCAGGCTCTTTAGTCTTCAGGTGAGGCCCCACTACTTTGCTCAGTGTGGTGTCTTTTTTAACTGTTAACCCTCAGTGAACCTAGAAAGCTTGAGGTGTGTCCTTGTACTGGTACTCTGTGTACTTGTGAGGTGGGTTCAAATGTAAAGGGTTGTGTTTCTTGAAAAACTGCAAGGTGCACATAGCAGTTGTATTTTATCTGAAAATCTAAAGCTCTGTTTCAGTTTGGGGGAGTCTCCTGAGCAGGAAAGGGTGTCTACCAATACATATGTTGTAACCGGGCGAAATTGGGGTCTTACACACATATTATTTTATTAAAGAGCTTATTGAAACACAAAAAACACTACAAATTGTAACCCTTTCCCATTATATTCAAAGTATACAAAGTTTTGTCTGCCGTTCTGATTTATTTGTTAATGGCACTCCAATAAAATAAATTCATATCTACTAACAATGAATTAATCAAGTAATCAGGAATGGTATACAGTCTCTCTCTCTCTCTCTGCTTTTATTAACTTGACCTCCGTGCAGACAAAATCAAGTTTAAGTTTAAAAGAAATTTAAGTTATAGCTGCTCCCAGTACATTTCCTGCATCTATCAAGACAAGCGATAGATCACTCTGCTGAAGCAAACCCCATCACTTATTCTTGTGTGGCATATCCTTTTGTCAAGGGTTTTTTTACACTGGCAAATCTGAATTGCTTCTAAAATGAATATAGGATTTCTTATATATAAAACATTTGCCTTATAAAAGCAGCAAGAGCTGAAGGTAAAACATTGTGTTTTAGTAAATTGCAACCAACCTTACTTTACAATTGTTCCTTTAATGTTTGGGAGCAAAAAGCTAGGCTTGGTTAAAGTAATTCAAATGAACTAAAAAAAACAATAAATCTGCAAATAGATCAGTGTATGCAATCGCTGAGGAATATGTTGGTGCAATATACATAAATATAAATATTTGGTGCTAGCTTCGGGGAGCGCTAGCAATTCCATCTAATCTGGCGCTGTGCTGCATTTCGCAAAACGCTAATTAATTCGCTTTGCTTGTTGCACTGAGGCATTGGCCGGCCTATGTCATCGCCTGTTGGACCCACCAACTGATTAGCCAAGCGCCAGTAAGCTCCACTTTGTACTGTCATTTTTCCGGCGCTCCCCAACATATTTATTAATTTTTTCCGGCGCTGGTTAGCATTTCATCATTACAGTTACAAGAATTCACTGCTGGGGACGAAGGGGACAAACTTTACAGTGCGTTTAGGCTGTGTTTAGTTGTTGGTGTCCAAATTACACATTGTTAAGCAAAATAAGCTATTTAAATAATTTTTTATAACACTGCACTTCCATTATTGGTAAGTCCCAATGCAAGTTCTGAACAAATAAATGTTTTTAATATAATTAAAAGCATTATACATTTCAATCCAGCTCTGCCTAATAGGCTCGATTCAGAGACACATTCGTCCGGACTTCCGTAGCTGTCTGTGAAAGTTTTAGTGGGTGTTTGTCATTTTTTTGCTTTTTCATTCGTACGAACGTTCGGGAAAATGCGTATATGCGCTTTCGATGAACGGAAGCAAATCGGATCATTTCCGTTAGTTCGGATCATTTTCCAAACAAAATCTGATATTTTTCGTTCGTTCAGATAACTTACGTCTGATTCAGAGAGCTGATTTCCGACGGACCACCACCCTATAAATCCGTTTCATTTCCGATCCACTTACGGGACCTTTGAGGGCTCGGATTGCTATTGTTGAACATGTTTTGTGGCTATGTGGAGGAGTCTGCGCGCCTTTAGCACCAAGGCATTGCATGTATCAGCATGGCCGAGGCCATAAATTGTCTAGCAATGCATACCTAAATCAATACATTTCATGTATGCCTTATAGAAGCATTTTAATGCCGACCTTAATTAGCATGTAAACCTTTATTTTCCCACACATCCATATAATTGCTATTTTTTTTAGACTTATGTCCTTTGTGAATTAGATTTGGATTGTTGAACTTGAATCTTAATTTGTTGTAGGAGTTCTTGTTTTAGTCGGTTACCTTTGCTTTGTGTAATTATTTTATATTTGGTTGCAGGAACCGCAAGATGTGCCACTCGCACAACATACAAGCAGTGTTTGGTCCAGCTATGCGATTCCTCAGTGTTCTTGCAGGGCATCCAGAATCGTCCCATGATGCTTATATATTGCAGAGCTCCGGCTTATTTCGTCAGTTTGAGTCAGGAGAATTATCTGGTAGATGGCTCCTGGGTAAGTTTGCTCACATTCCATCAATCCATTTTCACTGTATGGCAATGAATATAGTTGATGACTCATGTCTTAACCTATGGCAGTTTTTAGTCCTTGATGACATGTTAAACAATATTGTAGCTTAGAATGTGTATTTTATGTTAGTATTTGTGAATTATTTCAGGGGATTCTGGATATCCACTCCTGCTCTTGCTCCTGATGCCCGTTCTTTGCCTGCAGAATGCGGGCCAGGGGTTCTCTAATCGGGCACTATGCAAAACCCAGGCCGTGGTGGCGAGGGCCCTCTGGCTTTTGAAGTCCAGATTTAGGTGTTTGGACCATACAGGGGGGGGGGGGGCAAGGCAGTATGACCCCAACAAGGTTATACCTGAGTGTCAGGGTCCTTCACTTGGTGGGCGAGATGCAGGAGCTGCACGACTCGTTGGGGACCACAGATGAAGAATAATATTCTGTGGCCTGCCATTGCTATGTATTTTGTTTTTATAGTTGTAAAATTTTGAAATTTTCAAAATTTTTCAAGATTTTATATTTTTTTATGGAAAAAAAATGTTTCGGTGTCATTTCATTTACAAAATTCATTAACACAAAACTAATGGGCCCAGAAATATTTAAAGATGAATATTCACATGACCGAGAAGTGATTTGGGTAAGTTTTAGGGGGCTAAAATGGAAGAAGAACCTAACCGCGAAGTGGTTTGGGTGAGCATTAAGGGTCCAAAAGGGAAGATGGAGGATAGTGCTAAGTGGTTTGGGTGAGCTTTAAGGGTCCAAAAGGGAAGATGGAGGATAGTGCTAAGTGATTTAGCTAAACATTGTAGTAGAAGTGAGGGTGGCAAATATGTAGGCGAGCACTTTAATGAGTTAAGTTTGTAGTGCGCAGGCGCAAGATCGTAAGGATTTCCATCTGGACGATTATTTATTTAAAAAGGGAAACAGAAACTAATGGGAAACGTAAAGGATTCGTGGGAGGATACGATGGGAAAAGGGCAAAAACTAAAGCCTACGTTGTAACATGTGAAAATGAAACGGAAAAGTCACACTGGAAAATGACATCCTCGTATTCGTATTCTGCCATACGAACGGACGGAAACTTTACAGAAGGATTGCAATGCATGCATAGAATCGCTCGCACACTCATACGAGAGCGGAAACATTTCCAAAAAAAAAAACAGATCGGCACTAAAACGAAAGTATTTTTTTGTCTCTCTGAATCGAGCCTATTGTGCTCAATGGGATCTTGAGCTATAGCACCAGGTTCATCTGGGGCTGTTTCAATTGTGCCATCATTTTCGGCACTATAGTTAAATAAGACGCTAGCTGGCTGTTGCATTGCCGATGGTGTTTTTTCAGTTGTTAAATCTGAAGCTGAGTGCCGAAGGGCAAAAAAAGTGGCGCTGTGTGACTCTGATGCTTCTTAAACCGGACCAATAGCATGGCACCGTTGGAATAGAAAGATAGCTGCAATTTTGGAGCTTCTTCTTCATCTCAGCCATGCTGCTGCCTGGAATTAACTGTCATAACTAACAATGCACATCCTGTTTGAGGGTGGCCTGCAAATGCACGATCCGACATTTTGTTTCTAAAATTCACTACAGCAGGAGTTAGAAAAAGGTAAATGAAATGTTATGTGCAGCAGTCTAAACCGCCCCAGGAAGGGATGCATATGAGCAATGTTTGTTTGTGGTGGTCTGGTTTAAGTCATTTTTGACTGTTGGACTACAGGTTATGACGTGCCATTACTGCCTTGATTCATTAAGGAGCCAACAAATGCCAAATCCAGTGGCCTGGCGGGACACATGACCCTGCTGTATAAAAGGCAGGGTCCGCATCCCATCGAACAATTCCGCGGTGCACTCTTTGTTATTTTAAAACAACTGTCCTTTTCAGGAGATTTAGGCCCTTATTTAACAAGGGATAGCGCCAGGTAGTGAATGGTGAGCGAACGGTAATGACGCTCACCGCCACGAGAACGCCTGCTCCCCTCCGCAATCACACATTTATCAAGCCGATCCTGCTTAGCGACTGACAGAGCGCCAGATAGCGAATCATTCATCATTATTCCAGCCTCACCCCACAGCGCCAGTGAGCGACCTTGAACAGCAACAGGTATGACCTCTCGCTACCTGGCGCTCTCCAATGCATTTCAATGGAGCAATCTTTAAATATTCATAATTAATTGCTATTAATTTTTTTTTTTTTTTTTTTTTTTAAATGTCAAAAATTCTGTGACCACTTCTGCAATGTTAGATTTTTTTTTTAAGGTAAAAAAAATAAATAAATAAATTTGTGCAGAATTGATATTACAGGTCTGATATTAATGTATTCATATTACAAAATGTTTTGAAAAACATGTTTTTTTTTTCTAAAAATATGGTTGTTTGGGGGTTAAAAAACTACTTTTAACCCATCGCTGCCAGCGCTCTGGGGTTTAAACAAGCATTTCACAGCGCAAGAATTTTTGGAGCGTGATTTGTTAATGAATATGCTGGGAGCCGTTCGCTATGGCCGTTCGCTGTCATGCGCTCCCATACAGCGCGGAACCTGTCAAACAGCGACTCCTAACCCCGTATTCAACATTACCGCACACCGACTGAGTCGCTCTCAACAGCCGAACAACGGCCAAGCACAGCGAATACTAGCGGGCGCTGTGAAAATAACGCTACTGTTGCTCATCTGTCGCTACCTGGCGCTATTAATGAATCGGCCTCCCCGTCAGGGAAAGCTGCTGGGGCGAGGGCAATATAAGTAGGGTGCCAGTACTCTGTAATAGCCTGCCAGTGTCAGTACTATGATAGATCTGCAGCAGTGTGAGTACTCTGTAAAAGCCTCTCAGTGTTAGTAGTGTTATAGTACTGCAGCAGTGTCAGTACACTGTAAAAGCCTCTTGGTTTCAGTATTATGACAGCATTTATACTAACAGTTTAAGGGCCTATTAATAGTAACATGTGAAGGCAACTGTTTTCTGGGGACTGTTATAACAGTTTAGGTCAACTTTGTTTTGGGGCCTATTAATAATAAAAGTTTAAGGTAACTCTGTTTTGGTGCTTATTAATAGTAACAGTTCAAAGCATCTCTTTTTTGGACCTAATAATAGTAACAGTTCAAGGTAAATCTGTTTGGGAATTTTTAATATTAACAGTTCAAGGCAACTCTGTCTTTGTGCCTATTATTAGTAACAAATCAAGGCAACTCTTTTTGCATCCTATTTACAGTATAAGTTTAAGTCAACTCTGTTTTGGGGCCTATTAATAGTAACAGTTCAAGGCAACTCTGTTTTGGGGCCTATTAATAGTAACAGTTCAAGGCAACTCTGTTTTTGGACCTATTATTAGTAACAGATCAAGGCAACTCTTTTTGCGGCCTATTTACAGTATAAGTTTAAGTCAACTCTGTTTTTGGGCCTATTAATATTAACAGTTTAAGGCTGCTTTTTTGGAGTTTAGAGCGCATTTTTGTAGGCCCCAATACTGCTGCCAGATTGGTGAGGCCAGAACAAGTTGAGGCAGTGGTAGATTATATGGCACTCAGTGGTGCCAGAGCTCCCTCTGCTTCCGTTGACTCAGCCCCTACCACCGCCTCCTCAATGACAAGCCACCAGTTTCCCCCAAAAGGGAGAATGTGGGATCACCACCTCCTCCAACACCAGCACCAGCAGCACCACCATCATCACCAAGCCAGTCTACACCATCCCAGGGAAGCATTCAGCTTTTTATACCGCATTTGGAGCAAAATGGAAAGTTTGGCCCATCCCACTTACAAGCCCTAGCAGTGAATGCTAACATTTCCAAATTGCTGACCTTTGAAATGCTCCAATTCCGCGGTGGAGATGGACAGTTTTAAACATCTCATGACGTTGGCTGTCCCACAATATACTGTTCCAAGCTGCTACTACTTTTTACGCCGTGCCCTCCCTCCCATGCACCAACAGCTTGTCGAAAAAATAACATGTGCTCTTGGCAATGCTTCCTTCTCAAGCAGTCAGTGGAGTCCCTGCACCACCAATCTGAGCACTGCTACAGGGAAATGGCAGCACGCAGTGCTGAAACTTATCTGCGCGAAAGACCCCACACCACCCAGGAGCTGTGGACTGGCATCCAGGAGCAGACAGATGTGGTGGCTCTGCCATTGCACCTGAAGCCTGGCAAGGTGGTGTGCAACAATGGGCGGAACCTGTGGCAGTCTTGGGATGAGCCAGATTGGCGCACATCCCTTCTCTCGCACATGTGCTGAGCTTCCTGGCCCATTATCCCACCCCACCCACTTGAGCACCGGCAGCCAATTGCAGTGCTGTAGTCCCACTGGAGGGTCGAGGCTAAGGTAAGAATATTGAGCTGGGGTGTGCTGGGTGGCTACAGTATTCTGGATGCCCCCCCCCCCCCCGTCTTATTGCAGCAGGGACCATGTAAACTAAATACTGTAAGTATACTGTGTGGCATTCTGCTGTTGTCCAGTAATCACATGCACAGAAAAAAAGCATCACACAAAACTGAAACTGAAAAATGTTGCCTTATGAGAAAATGCTAATCGTCTGTTATCTATTGCCACTCATTCATTATGTTATTTGGCATTCTGTTGCACCTATTGTTGCCCCTTGATTGCCTTGGTGCAATGTATGCCATACCAATGTATGCCATATGTAGCCACATGTATATGGGACAAATACATACATGGGGTCATCACTGGGTGGGGATAAAAGAAACTTTGATTTCCTGGTTGAGACTTTACACCAAAATGTTTCCTGGCATTCTCTTCAGCTAATGCATTATTCTTCACAGGACTAGATATAAAAATAATATCAGAATATATATATAAGAAAATATTCATCTGTTTGCAACCTTCTTTCCGGAGATAATTTAAGCAATCAAATAAGGCATTCTTTTAAAAGATTATAACCCCATAATAAAAATAGCCTGACTATAATAGAAAGCTGATTATATACAAATTCTAAATATAAAAAGCTTTCTCTGACATTTCTGAATGCAATAAAGACATTTAATAGATTTAGTAATGGAATCAAGTGGACGTTCTTTCTTGTACTGCATGCCAAAAAATGTGTTATTCCAATGCCACTCAATAAACCAGATAAAAGTATTTATTTCAAAGCTGCATGTTGCTAATACTGCGCTCTTCACCTATTCTAACTTTTCATTCTGCATTCTCCTAATCAGTCTAATCTACATTGATATAAAAGAAAAGTGTACTAAATGGTAAATAACAGTTACTAAAAAATTAAAAGGGGAGTATACATATATATATATATATATATATATATCTTTTAATATTATGTAGCTTAAAGTGGACCAACACCCAGGATTTTGACTATCCTGGGTTTTGGTCCACTTCGGTGGGGCACCCCGATCGGGGGTGCCCCGCTGTGTGAAACCCCCCAGAAACCCCAAAAAACTCAACTCTCCCCGCTCCCACGTGAACGCCGCAGCCAATCCCCGCCAACGTCCAGGCGGGGGACAGGAACGTACAAGCCGCTTCCGCCGCCGCCGCCTCCCGCGCGTCACTCTCGGCGCCCGCGCCGGCCATTCACAGAGGGCCGGCGCGGGCGCGCGCACGTCTGGAGGGACGCGCGGGAGGCGGCGGCGGCGGCGGATCAGGTAAGGTCTTTTTGGGGTTTCAGGGGGGTGGGAGGTGATCGGCCTGGGAATCTTATAGATTTCCGGGCCGATCACCCCTGGGTGTTGGTCCACTTTAACAATGTTGCCAGTACAATTCACTGCACCTTTATCTTTCCTTTCTCAAAATGGACATCTCTTAGACCAGAGTGATTGACACTGCCAGGAGTCACATTGACGCTGGCATGAGTCACAGGCCATGCCCACCCACATGCCAGCATGGGAGCTTGTGTATGTTCAGGTGGCAGCAGTGGTGACAGCGGGTGGTGCCAGGTGTGGGCAGCAAAGAGCGGTATGTATCATCTGTGTTTGTGTCTCTCACCCTATGTTGTAAGGTTGGCGTGGGAGCTCAGAAATGTTTGTTTTGTTTTTGGGGGCATGCTGCACACTGCCTGTATTTGGGATGCCTTGCACTGCCTATATTTGGGATGCCCGCATACTGCCTTTATTTGGGATTCCCGCACACTGCCTGTATTTGGGATGCCCCACACCCTGCCTATATTTGGGATGACTGCATACTGTCTGTATTTGGGATGCCATGCAAACTGTCTGTATTTGGGATGCCAGCACACCACCAGGTATTTGGGATGCCATGCACACTGCCTGTATTTGGGATGCCATGCACACTGCCTGCATTTGGGATGCCATGCACACTGCATGTATTTGGGATGCCATGCACACCACCTGTATTTGGGATGCCATGCACACTGCCTGTATTTGGGATGCCATGCACACTGCCTGTATTCAGGGGCGGGCTGGCCATAGGGCATACCGGGCAAAATCCCGGTAGGCCGGTGCCAGGGAGGGCCGCAAGTCGCAGTGTTCCCTGTAAGATGCGCGGGAGCGCGGCCGCGCACGTTGTGCAGCTGTCATTTCTTTTTTTACATTGGTGGCTCAGTGGAACCAAAAACTCCTCTCTTGTTTCCCCCCACTGCGGAGGACAGCCCAGAGCACAGCACAGCAGAGGCCAGCACTTCCGTTTCCTGTCATGCCGGCCGGCCAGCGCGGGGAGAGGATGACGTGAGTGACGAGAGAAACTGTGATTGATGGCTGGAGCCGACTGGGTCGGTGAGAGGGAAGAGTGGGGAGGGGGGAGAGAGAGAGAGTCTGAGTGTGAATGTGAGTGTGTGTGTTGCGGCCATGGCCCGAGGAGAGGAAGGGGGGAGGGAGAGAGAGAGATGTGTGTGTCTCACCCACGAGGACAGGTTAGCAGCCTGCAGACACCATGAAGCAGAGAAGACGTCAACAACAGAAAGGATTCTCCAACTTGGCAGTGAAGTGGCTCCAGGTGAGTCCATGCTGTTGCTGTACTGTGTTCCAATAAACCTCAAACTAAATGCTAATACTAATTAATGGTGCAATGTGTTTCTCTTAACTCACCCTGCCCATCTACCCACCTGCTCTGCCCATCTACCCACCTGCTCTGCCCATCTACCCACCTGCTCTGCCCATCTACCCACCTGCTCTGCCCATCTACCCACCCTGCTCTGCCCATCTACCCACCTGCCCTGCCCATCTACCCACCTGCTCTGCCCATCTACCCACCCTGCTCTGCCCATCTACCCACCTGCCCATCTACCCACCTGCTCTGCCCATCTACCCACCTGCTCTGCCCATCTACCCACCCTGCTCTGCCCATCTACCCACCTGCCCATCTACCCACCTGCTCTGCCCATCTACCCACCTGCTCTGCCCATCTACCCACCCTGCTCTGCCCATCTACCCACCTGCCCATCTACCCACCTGCTCTGCCCATCTACCCACCTGCTCTGCCCATCTACCCACCCTGCTCTGCCCATCTACCCACCTGCCCATCTACCCACCTGCTCTGCCCATCTACCCACCTGCTCTGCCCATCTACCCACCCTGCTCTGCCCATCTACCCACCTGCCCATCTACCCACCTGCCCTGCCCATCTACCCACCTGCTCTGCCCATCTACCCACCCTGCTCTGCCCATCTACCCACCTGCCCATCTACCCACCTGCTCTGCCCATCTACCCACCCTGCTCTGCCCATCTACCCACCTGCTCTGCCCATCTACCCACCTGCTCTGCCCATCTACCCACCCTGCCCTGCCCATCTACCCACCTGCTCTGCCCATCTACCCACCCTGCTCTGCCCATCTACCCACCTGTTCTGCCCATCTACCCACCCTGCTCTGCCCATCTACCCACCTGCCCATCTACCCACCCTGCTCTGCCCATCTACCCACCCTGCTCTGCCCATCTACCCACCCTGCCCTGCCCATCTACCCACCTGCTCTGCCCATCTACCCACCTGCTCTGCCCATCTACCCACCCTGCCCTGCCCATCTACCCACCTGCTCTGCCCATCTACCCACCCTGCCCTGCCCATCTACCCACCTGCTCTGCCCATCTACCCACCCTGCCCTGCCCATCTACCCACCTGCTCTGCCCATCTACCCACCCTGCCCTGCCCATCTACCCACCTGCTCACTCACCCACCTATTAATCCAACTGCCTAATCCACCCACCTATCTATATACCTGCCACTCACCTACCTACCCAGACCCTGGACCAGCAGCAGACTGGAGTGATGAGCAGGCGGAATCAGCGGATTCTGACGTGGAGGTGGCAGCCACCCACCCACCTACCTATCTGCCTGACCACCTGCCCACTCGCACATCTAAATACCCACCAACCAACCCTCCTGTCAACCCGCCCCCTTTATACCCTAATAGAGTGTAAGCTCTTCTCCTCCTGTATCCTCCCTTATACCCTAATAGATTGTAAGGTCTTCTCCTCCTGTATCCTCCCTTATACCCTAATAGATTGTAAGGTCTTCTCCTCCTGTATCCACCCTTATACCCTAATAGAGTGTAAGCTCTTCTCCTCCTGTATCCACCCTTATACCCTAATAGAGTGTAAGCTCTTCTCCTTCTCTATCCTCCCTTATACCCTAATAGAGTGTAAGCTCTTCTCCTCCTGTATCCTTCCTTATACCCTAATAGAGTGTAAGCTCTTCTCCTTCTGCATCCTCCCTTATACCCTAATAGAGTGTAAGCTCTTCTCCTCCTGTATCCTCCCTTATACCCTAATAGATTGTAAGGTCTTCTCCTCCTGTATCCACCCTTATACCCTAATAGAGTGTAAGCTCTTCTCCTCCTGTATCCACCCTTATACCCTAATAGATTGTAAGCTCTGCTCCTTCTGTATCCTCCCTTATACCCTAATAGAGTGTAAGCTCTTCTCCTCCTGTATCCTCCCTTATACCCTAATAGATTGTAAGCTCTTCTCCTTCTGTATCCTCCCTTATACCCTAATAGAGTGTAATAGAATAGGGCGGCAGCAGGGGAATTAAAAAAGTTTGCTTTCAGCATTTGCATTGCACCAGTATTGTTATGGGGCCCCAGCAGCATGGACACTGCTGTTTTGTGGGGGGTTTTTTGTACAATTTTTACAGTTTGTGGTTGTTGATTTTCTTTTCCTTGAGTACCCCCCCTGCCCGCACATGGTATGACCCAGTATCTATTGAGGACGCACAGGGGAGCTGGACTGTGGTGTAGCAATGTATTGTATAGACAGATGGAAGCTTCTTTACATGGCCCCTCCCTGACATCCTGATTTGGGATGCCCCATTGTGTCAAATTCCCAGTAAAAATACCTGGCCGCTAATCAAACAACACATGCGTGGTTCAAACATGTGTCTGCACCAGCTAGAGGCTGGTGGGATGTGGCTGGCAGCCAGCTCAGCTCCACCCAGCCCTTAGCGAGGAGAACCCATGCATGAGCCAGTGGATCGCTGGTCAGGTAAGTTTTACTGGTGATCTGAGGGGGTTGCACAAAATGGGGCATCCCAAATCAGGGCGCCCCACAGAAAAGGATTAAAACTCTTTGAAGTGGACCAAAACCCAGGTTTTTGACTATCCTAAGCCAGCGTCCTAAGTGCAGTGGCGCATGCGTGAGCCGCAGCCGCATCCCCAGCTACCCTCAAACGGGAAACGTGCCTGCACCGGCCATTCACAAATGCCTGGCGCGGGCATGCGCCCTGCTAGAGAATTAGCCGGGATGCGGCCGTGGCCCGCGCATGTGGTGTTGGACCGGGAAGTAAGGTAAGTGTAGCAGGTAACCTGAGGGAGTTTCACACAGTGGGGCATCCTGATTTTGGATGCCCGGGTGGAGGTCCCGGGCCGATCCCGCTCAGAGATATATATATATATATATATATACTTTACCGGGCCGAGCACAGTACAGAAGGGCCAGTCTGACCAAAAAGTCCAGGGCCGTTTTTTGGTCCCAGTCCGCCCCTGCCTGTATTTGGGATGCCATGCACACTGCCTGTATTTGGGATGCCATGCACACTGCCTGCATTTGGGATGCCATGCACACTGCATGTATTTGGAAGGCCACAAACTCTGCCTGTATTTCGGATGCCATGCACACTGCCTGAATTTGGAAAGCCACAAACTCTGCCTGTATTTCGTATGCCATGCACACTGCCTGTCTTTCGGATGCCATGCACACTGCCTGTATTTGGAATGCTACACACTCTGCCTGTATTTGGAATGCCACACACTCTGCCTGTATTTGGAATGCCACACACTCTGCCTGTTTTGGGATGTCACACACACTGCCTGTATTTAGGATGCCATGCACACTGCCTGTATTTGGAATGCCACACACTCTGCCTGTATTTGGAATGCCACACACTCTGCCTGTATTTGGGATGTCACACACACTGCCTGTATTTGGGATGTCACACACACTGCCTGTATTTGGGATGCCTGCACACTGCCTGTATTTGGGATGCCACACACTCTGCCTGTATTTGGGATGTCACACACACTGCCTGTATTTGGGATGCCTGCACACTGCCTGTATTTGGGATGTCACACACACTGCCTGTATTTGGGATGCCACACACACTGCCTGTATTTGGGATGCCACACACACTGCCTGTATTTGGGATGCCATGCACACTGCCTGTACTTGGGATGCCTGCACACTGCCTGTATTTGGGATGTCACACACACTGCCTGTATTTGGGATGTCACACACACTGCCTGTATTTGGGATGCCATGCACACTGCCTGTACTTGGGATGCCTGCACACTGCCTGTATTTGGGATGCCACACACACTGCCTGTATTTGGGATGCCATGCACACTGCCTGTACTTGGGATGCCTGCACACTGCCTGTATTTGGGATGTCACACACACTGCCTGTATTTGGGATGTCACACACACTGCCTGTATTTGGGATGCCACACACACTGCCTGTATTTGGGATGTCATGCACACTGTCTGTACTTGGGATGCCTGCACACTGCCTGTATTTGGGATGCCACACACTCTGCCTGTATTTGGGATGCCACACACACTGCCTGTATTTGGGATGCCATGCACACTGCCTGTATTTGGGATGCCATGCACACTGTCTGTATTTGGGATGCCATGCACACTGCCTGTATTTGGAATGCCACACACTCTGCTTGTATTTGGGATGTCCACACACACTGCCTGTATTTGGGATGCCATGTACAATGCCTGTATTTGGGATGTCCACACACACTGCCTGTATTTGGGATGCCATGCACACTGCCTGTATTTGGAATGCCACACACACTGTCTGTATTTGGAATGCCACACACTCTGCCTGTATTTGGGATGTCCACACACTGCCTGTATTTGGGATGCCACACACACTATCTGTATTTGGAATGCTACACACACTGCCTGTATTTGGAATGCCACACACTCTGCCTGTATTTGGGATGCCACACACTCTGCCTGTATTTGAGATGCCACACACACTATCTGTATTTGGAATGCTACACACACTGTCTGTATTTGGAATGCCACACACTCTGCCTGTATTTGGGATGTCCACACACTGCCTGTATTTGGGATGCCACACACACTATCTGTATTTGGAATGCTACACACACTGCCTGTATTTGGAATGCCACACACTCTGCCTGTATTTGGGATGCCACACACTCTGCCTGTATTTGGGATGTCCACACACTGCCTGTATTTCGGATGCCACACACACTATCTGTATTTGGAATGCTACACACTCTGCCTGTATTTGGAATGCCACACACTCTGCCTGTATTTGGGGTGTCCACACACTCTGCCTGTATTTGGGGTGTCCACACACTCTGCCTGTATTTGGGATGCCACACACTGCCTGTATTTGGGATGCCACACACACTGCATGTATTTGGAATGCCACTCACTATGCCTGTATTTCGGGTGTCCACGCACACTGCCTGTATTGGGAATGCCACACACACTGCCTGTATTTGGGATGCCATGCACACTGCCTGTATTTGGGATGCCATGCACACTGCCTATATTTGGGATGTCACACACACTGCCTGTATTTGGGATGCCGCACACTCTGCCTGTATTTGGGATGCCACACACACTGCCTGTATTTGGAATGCCACACACACTGCCTGTATTTGGGATGCCACACACATTCTGCCTGTATTTGGGATACCATGCACACTGTCTGTATTTGGGATGCCATGCACACTGCCTGTATTTGGGATGCCATGCACACTGCCTGTATTTGGGATGCCATGCACACTGCCTGTATTTCGGATGCCACACACACTGCCTGTATTTGGGATGCCATGTACACTGCCTGTATTTCAGATGCCATGCACACTGCCTGTATTTCGGATGCCATGCACACTGCCTGTATTTGGGATGCCACACACACACTGCCTGTATTTGGAATGCGACACACACTGCCTGTATTTGGGATGCCACACACACTGCCTGTATTTGGAATTCCACACACCCTACCTGTATTTGGAATGACACTTACACTGCCTGTATTTGGAATGCCACACACACTGCCTGTATTTGGAATTCCACACACCCTACCTGTATTTGGAATGCCACTTACACTGCCTGTATTTTGAATGCCACACACACTGCCTGTATTTGGAATGACACTTACACTGCCTGTATTTGGGATGCCTCCCACCCTGCCTGTATTTGGGATGGCACACGCTGAATGTATGATGGGCTGTGTAGAAGGGGGGGGGTGCAGGCTCTCCACAGCTGTGATTGTGACACCTAATCATAATGGTATACACACAGGAAGCCATGGGCTATTCATATGTTAATACCCACTTGGGGTTAAAGGCAGGGGTCGGGAAGCAGGTTGATGGGGTGGCTGACACTGAGTGAGCAGTAGATCAATGGGGTGAAGCTATAGACCACCAATCAAGCCCTATGATTAGTGGTCTATAGCAAGGGATATCAGGAGGAGTGTCACAACTCAGCTGCAAGAGATTCCAGCTGCAAGCTGATAGAGAGGGAGAGGGTAGCCATGATGAGTTAAGCTGTTAAAACAGAGTTTAAACACTTTTTCTGGACAGTCCCTTTAACATTTTAGAGGCCTACATGTCTAAAAGAAAATGCAGAGGGCTCTTTAGTCCCTTTTGCTGTGGAAGTTGGCAAGGCTGTAACTTTTTCTCAGTTCATTCAAATACTGAAAGTGAAGCTCAGAAAAATTCAAGATCCGAATGTAAAAGAAAAACTCACATTCTCAAGCGCCAACGCTGAACACATAGGGAGAAAGACACACACACACACACACACACACACACACACAAGAGTCACAGGCCACGCCCACCCAGAGACCAGAACCGGCTCATTGGGAGCTTGCTCATGTGCTCAGGCAGAGTGTAAACGATTCCACATGTACCTAGGTGCATAATTCATGGCTGTGTGCACACTACAGGCACACATGCAAATCTCACCAAATGGCAAGTGCACTGGAGAAGCAGAAAATTGCGCCTTCTTGCGCCAATTTGCGCCTTCCTCAAGGAAAATCTGCTGTTCTGAAGTGTAAATTGCCCTGCCCCATGCACATTTGGCCAGCTAAGCGCTTGCTCCCAATGGTCCCCCGTGTTTCTCCCCTTTCCTTTTCTATTTTTCCATAACAATTTGATCTCTCCAGCTTCTGTGTAAGTTCTGCAAAGCTCTGTTCACCATTTCGGAGTGTATTCTCTGGAGAACCTGTGTTCTCCATTTTTTAAGGTGTGTTTTTTTGAAGGATATTCTGGTTCCCGTTAACCCTTAATGTTTTTTTGCCCAATGTTTTGTCTCAGATGTTCTCTTTAAACCTCCCTTCCCTGTTTGGTTTGCATATTAATACTTAATAATTTATCAATAATTTTATATTGTTTTGTTTTTGCTAAACTTTGGGGGTCAATATTCACATTCTTGTTGTTTGGAACTTAATTTTTGTGATTTTTGACAACTTATTTCATTTTTTTTCAAGCACACCCCAACCCAAAAAAGTGTTCAATCCCTAAAAAGTACTTGCAACTGACACTTCATATTTCCAAAATATGCCGGATGCTGCGGGCATGTGTTCTTGGAATGAATTAAGCCTGTTACTTATTGGAATCACCTATTTGCTGGAGGAATTTCACTCTTCAAATTACCACATTTGCGCAAGCTTTTCTGCCCTATAAACATGAATCAGGGGCAGGAGACAGTTTGGTGCATCAAAATGTCGCTAGCGGAAAATTTCAGCTGCAAATTGATGACCCTAAATCATGACAAACTCCGATTGCAATTTGGAGCTCCAATTAGCATGCGCAAAATCACTGGCACATGACCATGAATCGACCCTAATGAAAGCAAATGGCACAGGAGAGTGTTTCCTCTCCTAAAAAATAGTGACTTTTTTAACCTGGTGCCGAATCGACCCTAATACTGTATGTAAAGTTTCTAATGTTACATGGATGAGGAATCTGGATTTTTTGTACAGCGCTTAAAAATGTTTTGCACTGTAAACAAAAGGTTATATTTAGGGGTTGAGTCACTATGTTACTACCGTTCACTACTTGACATGAAAGTAAGATCGCCAGACATGAGGGGCACACGTGACAAACCAGTGAATAAGCAAAACATATTGCATCGAACACCAGTAAAAAACAGACTTTCACAATGCGGTTTGCCGTGTCTGCATCACAATTTGCTGGTGAAAGTCACATTTACATTGAAGAGAATGCCTGTGATACACCAGCGAACTGCTGTGCCATAATACTTTAGTAAAAAACATGAAATCTTGCTGAAAACACACTTTTATAGCATATGTCGGCATTAGAGGGGTCTCAGAATATATGTGAGGTATCTTGGGAGTGCCTAGGTTGTTTGAAAGGTCCAAGATTAAAAGTTTATTTGAATAGTAGTTGTAAGTCATGTAAAAACATTATTATTAGTTGATTTTCACATACTGGGTAACTTTCTAATGTTCACGCTCGAAAAATAAGATAAAGATGCTAAAAAAACCTAAAGTGACAATCTCTCCCTAAATAATATTTATTCCTATGGGGTTCTCCTCTAAAAGGAGAGGAATGAAAAAGTGTTCTCAAGCATCCGCCGAGCCAAACTAGACGTAGCAGTAAATCCAAAATACATGGACATTGCTGGCGGAACATGCAAAATTTCACTTGGTAAATGCGTAAACCCGGCAAAGCCGATCGTTTCGTAAATAATATGGCAATAAAATGGCTTGCTCAGCAATTATATATGTTATACAACCTTTTTTGTTAAATCTTGATTTTACTTCAGAAATCTTAGCAAAGGCTGATTTGCTAGCATTAGTCATGAATAGAGATAAGCAAACGTGGGTTCGTTTGAATCAAATTTTTAATGAATTGGTGCTAAAAGATTTAAAAAAAAAAACTCACCTCCATCTTCGTTCCACCAACATGCGATGTCCCCATTGTCCAGCGGGCCTCAGAGTCTTCAGTGAGATGGGGGATATGAAACCTGGGCTCCAGCCTTTTACTCCCTGCCACAGGGGCTATTTATAGGCGGGGAGTAGTGAGCCGGGTTTTGCAGCCACCTGCATATAAATCCCTGCGATGGGGAACGAGGTGGCAGGAGCCCAGTGCCTGGCAATGGTTTTGAATACTCTGTCCAGCTGCAAAGTGGCGTTGAACACTGCACTGAGGATATCAAGGGAGGATATGAGTATCAGTCACCTGCATGACAGCGTCCCCATCTATGCAGCTCCGAAAGCAGGCTTGCACAGCTGACAGCATGGTCGCTTTCTCCGCTCCCCTCCTGTTGAAATATACACAAAGCAGAAGGGGATTGGGGAAAGCTGGCCGCTCTGTCATTACCCGCAGCTGGACGCGACAGGGGAGCTAGAATACAGATAAGTGACAGTGAGTTTCAGGAAAAATACGAATCAAAAGTAAATTTGGATTTGAGCCAAATTAAATTTCCCCTGAAATTCAGAGAAAATTACGATTCATACAAATCAGTTTGCATATCTCTAGTCGTGTTTAATATATAGTGACACATTTTTCCAATGTATTTCCTTTATATTAAGGGTTAATGTCTATAACGCAGTTATAATTACATTTTGTTCTACGCTGTTAAGGACTTAATAAGAAATCTAATTATTGGCCAACTAATACACTTGGATGCTGCCTATTATGCCTTCGAAAACAATACATCAGCCCCTCTTTGTTCTCTAGAACTAGAATTTGATCAAGAATGGCAATATAAATTAATTATTTTATTAAAAGAGAATGGGACATTTAATAAAATATATTGAATTATAACAGTTTTAAAATAAAGGTAAAACTTAAAGTCGAAATTCTACAAAGGTTAGCAGGGCAATTAATTAAAGTTCTGACTATACTTTATAGTCCTTCTTTCAACAACATACAAAACAGAAGTTATACTCAAAAATAAATCTAAGCCTAAACGTATAATAAATCCGAACAGACTATGATTTAAACAATACTTTTTATTTAATATTTATAATTAATAAATGCCACAAATGCAGGCAAAATATAAGGGTCTCTGTCTTAAATACATAAATAAATCACTGTCCCTTTAAATTGGCTTCTTCCATCTTCCGTAGGCCAAATTATTAATGTCACACCACCATGCTCGGTATAAAAGGTGAATTCTCCACCAACACTATTAAAAGTGTACCACAAATATCCTTGATATATAGCAGATCAACCCAACTTTAAATTCTCATCAAGAGGCTCGATTCAGAGGCACATTCGTCTGCACTTCCGTAGCTGTCTGTGAAAGTTTTAGTGGGTGTTTGTAATTTTTTTGCTTTTTTCGTTAATTTTTCATTCGTACGAACGTTCGGGAAAATGCGTATATGCGCTTTCGATGAACGGAAGCAAATCGGATCATTTGCGTTAGTTCGGATCATTTTCCAAACAAAATCTGATATTTTTCGTTCGTTCAGATAACTTACGTTGTTGGGATGGGCTTGCGTCTGATTCAGAGAGCTGATTTCCGATAAACCACCACCCAATTAAACCGTTTCATTTCCAATCCACTTACAGGACCTTTGAGGACTTGTATTGCTATTGTTGAACATGTTTTGCGGCTATGTGGGGGAGTCTGCGCGCCTTTAGCACCAAGGCATTGCATGTATCAGCATGGCTGAGGCATTGTATAGCAATGCATACCTGAATCAATACATTTCATGTATGCCTTATAGAAGCATTTTAATGCTGACCTTAATTAGTCCTTAGCATGTAAACCTTTATTTTCCCACTCATCCATATAATTGCTATATTTTTTTAGAATTATGTCCTTTGTGAATTATCTTTGGATTGTTGAACTTGAATCTTAATTTGTTGTAGGAGTTCTTGTTTTAGTTGGTTACCTTTGCTTTGTGTAATTATTTTATATTTGGTTGCAGGAACCGCAAGATGTGCCACTCGCACAACATACAAGCAGTGTTTGGTCCAGCTATGCAATTCCTCAGTGTTCTTGCAGGGCATCCAAGGTCATCCCATGATGCTTATATATTGCAGAGCTCCGGCTAACTTCGTCAGTTTGAGTCAGGAGAATTATCTGGTGGATGGCTCCTGGGTAAGTTTGCTCACATTCCATCAATCCATTTTCACTGTATGACAATGAATATAGTTGATGACTTATGTCTTAACCTATGGCTGTTTTTAGCCCTTTATTATATTTTAAACAATATTGTAGCTTAGAATGTGTATTTTATGTTAGTATTTTTAAATTCTTTCAGGGGATTCTGGATATCCACTCCTGCCCTTGCTGATGATGCCCTTTCTTTGCCTGCAGAATGCGGGCCAGGGGTTCTCTAATCGGGCACTATGCAAAACCCGGGCTGTGGTGGCGAGGGCCCTCTGGCTTTTGAAGTCCAGATTTAGGTGTTTGGACCATACAGGGGAGGGGGGGGCACTGCAGTATGGCCCCAACAAGGTTATACCAAAATCTTAATTTACGTTTTTTAACAGGGACCACACGTGCCAGAGTGGCACAACTGAGTGTCAGGGTCCTTCAGTTGGTGGGCGAGATGCAGGAGCTGCGCAACTCGTTGGGGACCACAGATGAAGAATAATGTTCTGTGGCCTGCCATTGCTATGTATTTAGTTTTTTATAGTTGTAAAAATTTTTAATTTTCAAAATAATTTAAGATTTTATATTTTATGATGGAATAAAATAAAAAATGTTTCAGTGTCATTTCATTTACAAAATACATTAACACAAAACTAATGGGCCCAGAAATATTTAAAGATGAATATTCACATGACTGAGAAGTGATTTGGGTAAGTTTTAGGGGGCTAAAATGGAAGAAGAACCTAACCGAAAAGTGGTTTGGGTGAGCTTTAAGGGTCCAAAAGGGAAGATGGAGGATAGTGCTAAGTGGTTTGGGTGAGCTTTAAGGGTCCAAAAGGGAAGATGGAGGATAGTGCTAAGTGATTTAGCTAAACATTGTAGTAGAAGTGAGGGTGGCAAATATGTAGGCGAGTACTATAATGAGTTTAGTTTGTAGTGCGCAGGCGCAAGATCATAAGGATTTCCGTCTGGACGATTATTTCTTGAAAAAGGGAAACGGAAACTAACAGGAAACATAAAGGATTCGTGGGAGGATACGAAGGGAAATGGGCAAAAACTAAAGTCTACGTTGTAACATGAGAAAATGAAACGGAAAAGTCTCGCTGGAAAATGACATCCTCGTATTCGTACTCTGCCGTACAAAGGACGGAAACTTTACAGAAGGATTGCAATGCATGCATAGAATGGCTCGTACACTCATACGAGAGCGGAAACATTTAAAAAGAAAAACAGATCGGCACTAAAACGAAAGTATTTTTTTGTCTCTCTGAATCGAGCCTAAGATGCAGGTAATAGCTATAATCATCCCTTTATATCATGTGAACACATGTAAAATCAAACATACTGTTGCATGGCATAAAGCCTGAGCATCAGTATAGGGAGGGGGATGAGGTGGTTCATTGGTATCCTTGTGGTGTACAGCACTGCATCCAGCCAATCTGAATGGCACGTGAGTGTGCGTCAGTTGCAGGGATGCCAGGTATGCGGCCGTGGCCCCGATCGTGGCGCTGGACCGGCAGAAAGGTAAGAGATCGCGGAGTACTGTGGGGTTTCACACAGTGCATAACAAAAAAGGAGAGTGGTAGAGGAAGAACACCTCCCAGACAAGCCAGGTGGAACCACCCCTTCCCACACCTGCCTTATTCTTTTCCCTAATTCAACACATTGACATGCATCACTTTAATTTAGCTTTAAGTTAAAACATTTGTTTTATTTCAACATTTAAAAACTTATTTTTCTTTAAAACAACATATGACACTTCTTTTTCAAAGAATAATCCAATTCCAAAGAATAATCCAATATAGATGGTTCACTCACATGTTTTTAGTCACTGTCTTCGGAAATTTCATAGGGGACTTGTCAAATTATCTTCAACTTATAAATTCATGAAAGTAATACGAGTTACACAAGGTTAAATCACACTTTTTCAATGTGATGTTATATTTGCTTTCATTGCATTCAAAGACAGAGGATATCCACGATAGCTCTCTTTAAATCCCCTTGGGAGAATGTCAGACATGCCAAGATGGTTTATCTTCCAGCATTGATGTTCTTTACACATAAAAGGTTCAAATTCAGCCCTATCTGGGAGTCCTAGCCTAGCTCCTGTTCATCTGGGCTTCAAAGTAAAGCTTCCTATAAGTAAGATTGTTTAAAGTGAGTGTAAAGTGCTTTTAGGAGAGCATTTGGCTTGTAATCCCAAGTGAAGTGTGCACCCTAAGTAATAGGTCTTAAACTTACAAAATGCTTTTATTTATTTGTGGGGTTTACTATTAATAGACATATGTTTCAGTAACAGGTCTGTATTGCCTTGTGCTGCAAAGCTTTTTGGTTGGGGAGTAGATACCTAATTAGGAGTCATTATATTTCACTTGTTGGGAGATTGCAGGCCATTTGGCAGAGACTGCTGATGATGGGTGGATAGAAAGATCTCCTTTGTAAAGACGGAGCAGAGTTGAAGGGCTCTAATCTGCCAGTGCCAGTGATATTATTCACTCAAGGACGATATCATCATAATTTGGCATTGTAGTACATTCTTTGTCCAATAAATGGCAGTATAATAGTGAACATTAATTCCACCATTCAAATAAACTTTTTTAAGCCTATGCGATCAATTACTCTGCGGGCTAAAAAATACATACATATAAATGAATTATTTTGTAAAATGCATGTGCAGTCCATAAATCAAGAGAAACTGAAAATCAAATAAAATAAAAGTAATGCTGCTTGCTGCCTTACTTCTCCCCATATGCATTTCATCATGTGACAGCAGCAAGAGCATAGATAAAGCCACACCTCTACTATTCATTGAGGAAAATTTAACCCATGCATTACCTATTATACTCATATTGTGGTTTATATTCAATCAGACCCTACCGGGCTATTATGTGATTAGGAGGGACCTTAAAAACCTCAAGGGAATGGAGTCTGCTTTTTTGCTAAATCCTGTCTACAGCCCACTCTGCGGGAGTATATATGTGAGGGAAATGACTATGCTTAATCATGGAGCTGCAAAAATGCAGAACTTTAAAAAGGCAAAATTTGATTAACTTAGAGTTGGTAGGTATACACCATAGGTGCAATGGAGGTGTATCTCACACCTCCAAACACTAATAATTAGTGAATAACTTGATGCCCTAAACCCTATTGACTGAGAAAATGCTCTAAAAACAAAAGCATAAGCACTAAGTGGCTGATTTACAATGGCTGCTAGTTTCCGGTAGTTTAAGATAACTTTTATTTCAAAAGTCTCCTCGCTTTGCCTCTAATGCGAGGCCCCCACAAATGGAATAAAAAGGAAATGTGGGGAACGGAACCATTGATATCTGTGGCCCGCGCCACAAAAACGAGACTACCTTGCTAGTTTCTGCCAAAGTCCTCCAGGTTTCCTTGCCATATTGGTAAGTTAAGCAAGGGTGGAAAGTGCCTTGGGAAACTGGTGGAAACAAGTGGATGCTCGCTCAGGGATTTGTAAATGAGGCCCTAAATGGGATACTTTTAAAGAAATTCTTAATTTTCATAGTGATAGATTTATACCTTTTGTAAAAGAGTTTAGAAACAAGACTTAACAATTGTTAAATAATCAATAAGCAATAATAACAAAATAAGCAATAAACAACAAAAATAAGGAATTTAAACATTTTTACAAAACTATAAAAAAAAATATATAAATATAAAATGTAAACAACAGTTAAGGGCGGCAAACAGACAATTGCTATATAGCTATATAAACAGTGAAAGATACAAACCTGAAAGTGTGAGCCCCCTGAAAAGCAATGAGGGGGCAACTACCTGTGAATGCAGAGAAAGCAAATTTACAAAACCCACCTTTAGATATTTACATTACCTGTCCAGATGAAATTCAGAGAAATAACACAAACTTCCTATTAAATGTCACTGCCTTAAACAGATTATATTGGCAAATTGCATATGGCATACACCCCCCCCCGCCATTTAAGGGAATTAAATACAGTAGCAGGCAAGCCATTATTTTTAATATTTAAATAGTCCATACTGAGGGAGATGGTTTCACAGGATTAGCACACAGCAAATGTGGTGCCAAAATGTAAAGGGGGTCTAATGGGGAACATGGGAACTACAGACCAGTATGTTTAATATCTGTGGTGGGCAAGCCATTTAAAGGTTTTCTAAGAGATGCTATTCTGGAGTAGCTCAGTGAACATACCTTACTTGCTACAACTGAGAGCAAATGCCTAAAGCTAGCTACAACTGAAAATCCTTATAGATATGTTGCATATTTATTGATATATATTGCTAATTTATGCCTTGTCACTAAATGTATTTGTATGTATATGAATATTAAATATATGAATATTTGCACTAATATCAGATCTGTAACTGTATCAATTGAAAACTATCATCAAGGGACAGACACTATTGCCCTGCCAAATACTCCCATCCAGGTTTGTCTTTGAAATTAGGTAAGGGGTGAATATGACATCACCCCGAATATTTCAAACCAACCCCCCCCCCCCTCGTATCTCAGTGACATTGACTGTATTTTGCCTTATTAGCATGGATTTATGAGGAATCTTTCCTGCCAGACAAACCTGATCTGCATTTATGAGGAGGTAGGTTCAAGACTGGTTTAGGGTAAGTCATTGGATATCATATATCTTGACTTTTCAACGCATTTGATAATGTGCCACATAAAAGACTTGACCAACATGTATACAAAGGTAAGTAATTGATTTAATGATAGGATAGAGGCTGATTAGTACTGGTATATACATAGATTGGATCACTTTTAGCCCTCTATAAATCACTGGTCAGATCCCTTACAGAATTACAGAATTATGTGTACAGTTTTGTGCATCAGTGCATAAGAAAGACATATCAAAACTTAAGCATGTTCAAAAGGAGTATAACTAAATTATTGGAATGTAGGGGACTATAGTACCCTGAAATATTGTCAAAATTAGGTTTATTTAGTTTAGAAAAGAGACACCTGAGGGGTGAGATCTGTAAGAGCATTGAGACTATGAAACTCTCACAGAAGTAGTCATGGGGAGTACACTAGATGAGTTCATAGGAGAGCCTTAGAACCATTCCAGAGTGTGATAACATTACCAGCTATGGCTGCTAGACCACTGAACGTAAATGGACTGAACTGGAGCTAATAAAATATTTTTGGGGGTATAAACGCTTATTTTGCTGCTATGTATGTTATTGGAAAAAATTCTAGCCTGAGATGCCAAACTTGATGTTTATGTTTTTATGTTTGTATTAGAGATCTAAGTCCAATGTCAATCACTCTGCATGCAACAAATAGGGAAAAACAACTAACATACAATACATAAGCATTATGAGTCAGATGTGACAGAAATGCACAAATACGGGGAGGCTGATTCATCATTAGCGGCAGGTAGCGACAGATGAGCGTCTGTAGCAGGCATTTTCTGAGCGCCCGCTAGTAGTCGCAGTGCTCGGCCGTGGGTCGCTACTTTATAGCGACTCAGTCGCTGTTCAGTAATGTTGAATACATTGTGAGGAGTCGCTATTTGACCAGTACAGCGCTGTCTGGGAGCTCATGTTAGCGACTGCTCATAGCGACCGACTCCATATTCAGCAAAAAAACAGCCTCACAAATCTCTGGCGCTGAAAAATACTCATTTGAAGCCCATAGCGCAGGAGGCGGTGTGTTTAAAGTCTGTTTTTCAGCATCTATCCACTAGTAACAAAGCGAAAACATATGGAATTACATTGTAACGACATTGTAACATGAACACTTTAATGCCAGACCTGTAATGTCATTTCTTAGGAAATATATAAAAAATGAAAAAATTATGAATAAACTGCTATTTCAATGCCAGAAGAGGTCAAATAATTATTTGTGATTTTTTTTGCCAAAAAAAAACAGTTTAAAATGGACCAACACCCTGAGGTGATCGCCCCGGGAATCTATAAGATTCCCGGGCCGATCACCTCGCACACCGCGGGACATCCGAGATCGGGATGTCCCGCGGGGTGAACCCCCCCTGAACACCCCAAATCCACCTAACTGGTCTTCGGCGGCGGCCGCCGCCTCCCTCGCGTCCCTCTAGGCGTGCGCGTGCCCGCGCCGGCCGTCTCTGAATGGCCGGCGCGGGCGCGCACACGTCAAGAGTGACGCGCGGGAGGCGCCGACGGGCAAGCTGCTTGTACGTTGCTGTCAATCAGCTTGTCCGTCGGCGCCGATTGGACGGCGCGGCCACGTGGGAGCGGGGAGAGGTGGGTTTTGGGGGCTTTCTGGGGGGTATCACACAGCGGGGCACCCCCGATCGGGGTGCCCCGGGGAAGTGGACCAATACCCAGGATAGTCAAAATCCTGGGTGTTGGTCCACTTTAAAGAGAAGAAAAGGATCGTCCATTGAAATGTATGGGAGAGCGACAGGTAGTGAGAGGTCATACCTGGCGCTGTGCAAGGCTGAACGCTGGCGCTGTTCGCTGAGTCTGTGAAAATGATGAATCAGACGCTACATGGCGCTATCCCAGTCGCTAAACAGATTCTGCTTGATAAATGTGTAATTGCGTGCCGTGTCCGGCGTTCACCAGTCGCTACCTGTCATTAATCAGCCACTACCTGACGCTATCCCTTCTTAAATAAGGGCCTTAGTCATACTAAAATACACTAGGAGTGAAGGCCCAGCCCTTGGGGGTTATAATCTAAAAGATAAGGGGAGAGACAAATGGTAGTGGTAAATTGAAGACAAAAGCTACATGCTGGTAAAATGAAATAAATGGAAGTCATTTGCACACAGTTTCCATGAGTAAAATGTACATTACGCCAGATCTCACATTCAGGGAGTATTTTGCATGGGGGAAATTGTGCGCAAATTGCAGAAGTAAATGACTACTTCACTAACTGACATGCTTTTTTTTATTGATAAATCCCATGCTGGCAAAAGAGAGGGAATTTAGACAGATATAAACTTTGACACATATTTTTGCCAAAGTTTTTCAAAATTGAGCTGTAAAAGGTTAATTTAAAAAAATATTCTCACCCAAAACATTAATTAAAAAATTGAGTGCTCCCCCTAAGGCCCACCAAACTGGTAAACCAAGCATAGGTGCTGGTAATTTCAGGGCTCGGAGGCCGAACTGCCAGCTGCCGGCCCTGGCCATTACCACCCCTTATGCCCTCTAGGACAGGTCTGTTGCTCAGCAATGGGCTCATGCTATAGCCTCTTCTGCATTATCATGCCCATTGGTGGTGCAGGTAATGGGCATTAATGAGGTATATGGGTCCATGGGACCCCTTATCAGTTCAAAAGGAAAGTGAATGAGTTAGACATGGGGCACCAAACGTCATTTCTTTTTTGTTTTTTTAAGGGTTTTTAACACCCCGGGAAGGGAGACCCCACGTCATTTTTTTTTATTTAACCCTTTAAAGTGTGGATAGTAGTTGTATTTTATTTGTAAATGTTATAAAGTGCTTTATTCTGTTTGGAGGGGTCTCCTGGGCAGGAACGGGGGGCTACCAATACATATGTGGTACCGTTGCAATCGGGAGAAATTGGGCTTTCACATGCCATATAGATTTCTTTAATAAAATAAATGTTTTATTTGAAATAAATGAGGCAATTTAAAATATATATATATATTTTTATCATTATTTTAATTATATTTTTTTACTTAAAAAAGTACAGTGGAAAAAAAAACAGTGGAAAAATTACAGAAAAAACATTTCATTTTAAAGCCTAAAATCTGCCGCAAAAAGAAAATATGTAATTTTCTTGGAAATTCCTGCAAAAATCACAGTTAAACATCACGCAAAATGGTGACAAATAACCTGTCAACAGAGAGCAACGAAATCTCAAGTAGGCTGGCTTAAAAGAGTTAAAAGTACCTATGCATGTTGGGAATTGTTCGGTTAAGGGGACCTTGCTTTTTCAGATTTAACTTGTTTTTTCTTGTTTACATATTATTATTTAAGGGAAATGTGGCTTTGATTCAGCTTTTTTATTATTTTTTTTAGGGAAACCCTTTGCAACCAAAGAATTAATTGAGGGATTACTTTGTGAAAACTGTGGCCACGTCAACAATCCTGGTATGCCTAGAAAGCTTGAGGTGTGTACTTCCAGAGAATAAATGATTTGTGAGGGATATTTCAAATGTAAAGGGTGCGCATATTGCATAGCATAGTTGCATTTTAGAACTTGAGCGTCCCTCTTATCTATCTAATATCTTCGGAGCTAAATTATATTGTTGAAAAAAACAAATCTATTGACACATTTATAAAAATAAGTGTGTGAATACAAACACGTTTTTCAGTTGAAAAAAATACCACTCAATAGAAGTAAACCTTGTTTTCAAGTGATATTTTTGTAACTGCTATAAGGAATACACGTTACAAAAGGGCTTTTTTGGTGAGCTAAAGATTTTTGAAGATCTATACCACATAGAACTGACTTTTCTAGCAAACTCTGTGAGTGCGAAATGAGAAGCATGTAAAATATGCAAGATAAATGATACTGCATTTCCATGGGAGCACGGCTCATTAACTGGAACACAGCGGCCTTGCTGCTAATCTAATGATTTTTTTCTACTTCTTTGGTTAGTACGATATCTTCCATAAAGATCTATTTTATTTTAAACGTTTAACACATAGATTTTTACATTGAAAAAAGCCCACACTTTACATATGATATACATCTATGATATATAATCTACAGTAACATGTCAAAAAATAAAGTGCATTTCAAGAAAAGGATTTTACTGTGTATACAAATATAATGCATAAGAGGCTATTTGCTTTAATAGTAGTAGAAGGCCATTTTGAAAGCAAAGACTGAATCGTTATCATTTCCCGGCCTCTTACTTTAGATAACTGATGGTATCGGTATTCTGGTTTCACAAATGAACACACATTTCCTCTATGGTTTTACACTCTGCCCAGCTAATGCACACGTACAGCTATGCTCCTTTGTGGCCTGGTAAAAAAGATCCACCTGAGGTCCTGTTTCTGAGGATTTCTTTGGCTCTTTTGCCAGATCTCTGGCATACAATAAGATAGAGTACTAATTACTGTTTACATGCCTCCTAGGAGGGAAGTTCACCTAACACGCTCAAAGGATCCCATTAGAATTCTGGTCATTTACTCCATCCGGGCATGGCCACTATGTAGTGTGCAAGCTGTGCAACCCCACAGGGTGCCATCCCCAATCCCTCTCTATGGGTGTGTCAAGACCGTAAGTGATCTCTTGTCCTCTCTTTCACATGATCCCTGCTAGAGATGAGCGAACTTTTGAAAAATTCGATTCGACTGATTCGCCGAATTTTCCGACAAAAATCGTTTCGACCCGAATTTATTCGTGGCGAATCGCTATTAAAAACGGCTATTTCTGAGCCTCCTAGAGCCTCAATAGGGTTGTAAACCATTCTGCCTTGCTGTAACACGCACAGGATGCGTGCTGGGTTAGTTAAATAATACTTTGAATAAATATCACATGCAGATCAGAGGCATCGCTAATAGAATCGCAGAGCGGCACAATTGCAAAGAGTTGAAGTGGCATCACTATGAGGGGCAGGAGCCCAAACATTGCTTTAAAGAGACACTGGAGTTGGCAGCAGCAGGAGCCCAAACATTGGCTGAAAGAGACACTGGAGTTGGCAGCAGCAGGAGCCCAAAAATTGACTGACACACCCTGGAGTTTCAAGCAGCAGCAGCAGGAGCCCAAACATTACTTTAAAGAGACCCTGGGGTTGGCTTCAGGAGCCCAAAAATTGGATGAATCACACCCCGGAGTTGGCAGCAGCAGCAGCAGGAGCCCAAATATTACTTTAAAGAGACACTGGAGTTGGCTTCAGGAGCCCAAAAATTGGATGAATCACACCCTGGAGTTGGCAGCAGCAGCAGCAGGAGCCCAAATATTACTTTAAAGAGACACTGGAGTTGGCTTCAGGAGCCCAAAAATTGGATGAATCACACCCTGGAGTTGGCAGCAGCAGCAGGAGCCCAAACATTACTTTAAAGAGACCCTGGGGTTGGCTTCAGGAGCCCAAAAATTGGATGAATCACACCCTGGAGTTGGCAGCAGCAGCAGCAGGAGCCCAAACATTACTTTAAAGAGACACTGGAGTTGGCTTCAGGAGCCCAAAAATTGGATGAATCACACCCTAGAGTTGGCAGCAGCAGCAGCAGGAGCCCAAATATTACTTTAAAGAGACACTGGAGTTGGCTTCAGGAGCCCAAAAATTGGATGAATCACACCCTGGAGTTGGCAGCAGCAGCAGGAGCCCAAACATTACTTTAAAGAGACCCTGGGGTTGGCTTCAGGAGCCCAAAAATTGGATGAACCACACCCTGGAGTTGGCAGCAGCAGGAGCCCAAATATTACTTTAAAGAGACACTGGAGTTGGCTTCAGGAGCCCAAAAATTGGATGAATCACACCCTGGAGTTGGCAGCAGCAGGAGCCCAACTATTACTTTAAATAGACACTGGAGTTGGCTTCAGGAGCCCAAAAATTGGATGAATCACACCCTGGAGTTAGCAGCAGCAGGAGCCCAAACATTACTTTAAAGAGACCCTGGGGTTGGCTTCAGGAGCCCAAAAATTGGATGAATCACACCCTGGAGTTGGCAGCAGCAGCAGCAGGAGCCCAAACATTACTTTAAAGAGACACTGGAGTTGGCTTCAGGAGCCCAAAAATTGGATGAATCACACCCTGGAGTTGGCAGCAGCAGGAGCCCAAATATTACTTTAAAGAGACACTGGAGTTGGCTTCAGGAGCCCAAAAATTGGATGAATCACACCCTGGAGTTGGCAGCAGCAGCAGCAGGAGCCCAAATATTACTTTAAAGAGACACTGGAGTTGGCTTCAGGAGCCCAAAAATTGGATGAATCACACCCTGGAGTTGGCAGCAGCAGCAGGAGCCCAAACATTACTTTAAAGAGACCCTGGGGTTGGCTTCAGGAGCCCAAAAATTGGATGAATCACACCCTGGAGTTGACAGCAGCAGGAGCCCAAACTTTACTTTAAAGAGACACTGGAGTTGGCTTCAGGAGCCCAAAAATTGGATGAATCACACCCTGGAGTTGGCAGCAGCAGCAGCAGCAGGAGCCCAAATATTACTTTAAAGAGACACTGGAGTTGGCTTCAGGAGCCCAAAAATTGGATGAATCACACCCTGGAGTTGGCAGCAGCAGCAGGGGCCCAAACATTACTTTAAAGAGACCCTGGGGTTGGCTTCAGGAGCCCAAAAATTGGATGAATCACACCCTGGAGTTGGCAGCAGCAGGAGCCCAAATGTTACTTTAAAGAGACACTGGAGTTGGCTTCAGGAGCCCAAAAATTGGATGAATCACACCCTGGAGTTGGCAGCAGCAGCAGGAGCCCAAACATTACTTTAAAGAGACCCTGGGGTTGGCTTCAGGAGCCCAAAAATCGGATAAATCACACCCTGGAGTTGGCAGCAGCAGGAGCCCAAATATTACTTTAAAGAGACACTGGAGTTGGCTTCAGGAGCCCAAAAATTGGATGAATCACACCCTGGAGTTGGCAGCAGCAGCAGGAGCCCAAACATTACTTTAAAGAGACCCTGGGGTTGGCTTCAGGAGCCCAAAAATTAGATGAATCACACCCTGGAGTTGGCAGCAGCAGCAGCAGGAGCCCAAACATTACTTTAAAGAGACACTGGCGTTGGCTTCAGGAGCCCAAAAATTGGATGAATCACACCCTGGAGTTGGCAGCAGAAGGAGCCCAAATATTACTTTAAAGAGACACTGGAGTTGGCTTCAGGAGCCCAAAACTTGGATGAATCACACCCTGGAGTTGGCAGCAGCAGCAGCAGGAGCCCAAACATTACTTTAAAGAGACCTGGGGTTGGCTTCAGGAGCCCAAAAATTGGATGAATCACACCCTGGAGTTGGCAGCAGCAGCAGCAGGAGCCCAAATATTACTTTAAAGAGACACTGGAGTTGGCTTCAGGAGCCCAAAAATTGGATGAATCACACCCTGGAGTTGGCAGCAGCAGCAGGAGCCCAAACATTACTTTAAAGAGACCCTGGGGTAGGCTTCAGGAGCCCAAAAATTGGATGAATCACACCCTGGAGTTGGCAGCAGCAGCAGCAGGAGCCCAAATATTACTTTAAAGAGACACTGGAGTTGGCTTCAGGAGAAAAAAAAATTGGATGAATCACACCCTGGAGTTGGCATCAGCAGCAGGAGCCCAAACATTACTTTAAAGAGACCCTGGGGTTGGCTTCAGGAGCCCAAAAATTGGATGATTCACACCCTGGAGTTGGCAGCAGCAGCAGCAGCAGGAGCCCAAATATTTCTTTAAAGAGACACTGGAGTTGGCTTCAGGAGCCCAAAAATTGGATGAATCACACCCTGGAGTTGGCAGCAGCAGCAGCAGGAGCCCAAATATTACTTTAAAGAGACCCTGGGGTTGGCTTCAGGAGCCCAAAAATTGGATGAATCACACCCTGGAGTTGGCAGCAGCAGCAGCAGGAGCCCAAACATTACTTTAAAGAGACACTGGAGTTGGCTTCAGGAGCCCAAAAATTGGATGAATCACACCCTGGAGTTGGCAGCAGCAGCAGCAGGAGCCCAAATATTACTTTAAAGAGACACTGGAGTTGGCTTCAGGAGCCCAAAAATTGGATGAATCACACCCTGGAGTTGGCAGCAGCAGCAGGAGCCCAAACATTACTTTAAAGAGACCCTGGGGTTGGCTTCAGGAGCCCAAAAATTGGATGAATCACACCCTGGAGTTGGCAGCAGCAGCAGCAGGAGCCCAAACATTACTTTAAAGAGACACTGGGGTTGGCTTCAGGAGCCCAAAAATTGGATGAATCACACCCTGGAGTTGGCAGCAGCAGCAGGAGCCCAAACATTACTTTAAAGAGACACTGGAGTTGGCTTCAGGAGCCCAAAAATTGGATGAATCACACCCTGGAGTTGGCAGCAGCAGCAGCAGGAGCCCAAATATTACTTTAAAGAGACCCTGGGGTTGGCTTCAGGAGCCCAAAAATTGGATGAATCACACCCTGGAGTTGGCAGCAGCAGCAGCAGGAGCCCAAACATTACATTAAAGAGACCCTGGGGTTGGCTTCAGGAGCCCAAAAATTGGATGAATCACACCCTGGAGTTGGCAGCAGCAGCAGGAGCCCAAATATTACTTTAAAGAGACACTGGAGTTGGCTTCAGGAGCCCAAAAATTGGATGAATCACACCCTGGAGTTGGCAGCAGCAGCAGGAGCCCAAACATTACTTTAAAGAGACCCTGGGGTTGGCTTCAGGAGGCCAAAAATTGGATGAATCACACCCTGGAGTTGGCAGCAGCAGCAGCAGGAGCCCAAACATTACTTTAAAGAGACCCTGGGGTTGGCTTCAGGAGCCCAAAAATTGGATGAATCACACCCTGGAGTTGGCAGCAGCAGCAGGAGCCCAAACATTACTTTAAAGAGACACTGGGGTTGGCTTCAGGAGCCCAAAAATTGGATGAATCACACCCTGGAGTTGGCAGCAGCAGCAGCAGGAGCCCAAATATTACTTTAAAGAGACACTAGAGTTGGCTTCAGGAGCCCACAAATTGGATGAATCACACCCTGGAGTTGGCAGCAGCAGCAGCAGGAGCCCAAACATTACTTTAAAGAGACCCTGGGGTTGGCTTCAGGAGCCCAAAAATTGGATGATTCACACCCTGGAGTTGGCATCAGCAGGAGCCCAAAAATTGGCCTAAAGACATAAATATGTTTTGCACCATTTGGAAAGTGTAAAACGTGGCACCATGCTGAATCTAGTCGCATGCATCAGGCATTGGTGGGTGGAAATCCTAGCTGATCCATCCCTGATTCATTTTGACAAAGGTGAGTCTCTCCACATTTTTAGTTGACAGATGAGTTCTCCTCGCCGTAACTATGGCCCCCGCCGCACTAAACACCCGCTCAGATGGCACGCTACTTGCTGCGTAGGACAGCTTTTCCAGGGCAAACTCTGCTAGTTGCGGCCACAAATCAAGTTTGGCTGCCCAGAAGTCCAGCGGATCCTCAAGGTGTGTTGGCATGGTCATGTCAAAGTATGACATGACCTGCTGGTTCAGGTCCTGCTCCAGGTCTTTCTGCTGCTCATGAGTAGCCTCACTATGCGGGTGTAGAAAGCTACTCATTAGCGACTGAAGACTGAGGCTGCTGCTGATGGAGCTGCTGCTGCTGCTCCTGCCAACCCCCCCAGCGGCCATGGCAGTGGAAGGTGAGCGCAGAGGTCCCCTCGAGTCAGACCTGCGAGAGTATGGACCATGGCGCAGATAGGCATCGGCCAACTGCCTACGTAGAATGTCTTTGTAGTAGTTCAGTTTGTCCTCCCTTTCGGTGGGTTTAAAAAATGCTCCCATTTTGTGCCGGAAGCGAGGGTCCAATAAGGTGGACAGCCAGAAGTCATCCCGCCGACAGATGGAAACAATTCTGGGGTCACTACGCAAGCACGTGAGCATGCTTCCTGCCATTTGCGCAAGTGACTCGGATGGACTACCTGTCTCCATCTCCACTGCATACTGCCACGGTGTGCCCGGGTCCTCTGTCTCGCCTTCCTCAAAAACCTCTAGCTCCTCTGGCTGCTCCTGCTCCTCCTCTCCTGTCCGCTGACTAGATAAACCAGCCATTTCGCCAAGCCTAAACTGTGTTTCGCTGGGCAACTCCTCCTCCTCCTCTTCCTCCTCCTCCTCCAGTTCAGCTCCAACGGGGTTCATGTGGCCGTAAGATGTAAACGCCATGTCTCCAGTGCCCTGACCAGCCATGGTTTCCAACATGTGCTGTAGTACATGAAGCAGTGGAATCACGTCGTTCATCCCGTAATCCTGCCGACTGACAAATAAAGTGGCTTCCTCAAAGGGCCTGAGCAAACGGCAGGTGTCACGTATGAGCTGCCACTGGTTGACATTGAAGTTACACAGGGGAGTCCTCCTATCTGCTTGGATCATCAGGAAATCCGTGATGGCTTTTCTCTGTTCATATAATCGGTCCAACATGTGAAGGGTGGAATTCCAACGGGTGGAAACATCGCAAATCAGATTATGTTGGGGGATACCGTTCTGACGCTGTAGCTCAAGAAGGGTGTGTTTGGTGGTGTATGAGTGGCTGAAGTGCATGCAAAGTTTCCTTGAAGTTGTTAGGATGTCTTGCAGATGGGGGGAACACTTCAGAAACCGCTTGACAACCAGATTGAAGATGTGAGCCATGCAGGGGGCATGGGTCAGGCTTCCTTGGCGCAGCGCAGACAAAATGTTCTTCCCATTGTCGGTAACCATGATTCCCATTTTAAGTTTTCTTGGAGTAAGCCATGTTTGGATTTCCTGATGAATAAATTTAAGCAGTTCCTCCCCTGTGTGACTCCGTTCGCCAAGACAAACCATGTGAAGCACTGCGTGACACCTCCGTGCCCTGCACACATGGTAGACTGGAGGGGCACTGAGACTTGAGCCTACAGTGGAGGGTGAGGAGATGGCGGAGGATGAGGAGGCCGAGTCGCACGATGTCACAGGCCCAACGGGCAGGGAGCGCGGAGGCCGAAGCGGCGTGACCTGTCCAAGTTGCTGCTGCTGCAAAGGGACCACATTCACCCAGTGGGCCGTAAACGACATGTACTGTCCCTGACCGTAGTTACAGCTCCAGACGTCGGCGCTGCCATGCACTTTGCTACACACTGACAGGCTCAAGGACTGGCCCACCTTCTGTTCAACAAAAGTGTGCAGCGCTGGTACTGCCTTCTTGGCAAAGAAATGACGGCTTGGGACTCTCCACCTCGGGTCGGCAAAAGCCATCAGTTCTCTGAAAGGTGCAGAGTCCACCATCTGAAAAGGGAGCGACTGCAGCACCAGCAACTTGGACAGGAGCACATTCAGCTTCTGCGCCGTAGGATGAGTGGGCGCATACTGCTGTCTCTTGGACATGGCTTCGCTGATGGATTGCTGGCGGGATGCATGACTTGGAGGAGGAGGAGGAGGAGCAGGAGCGACAGAGGATGGGTATGACGCACAGCTGCCTTCGGCTGAGGTGCTGGAGCCTTGGCTGGCAGAAATTGGGAGCGGCGTGCCACTTGGTGAGGAAGCAGACTGGACCACCCCTTAGGAGCCTCGGTTCTCCCAGGTCGCTTTATGGTGACGCATCATATGTTGAAGCAGGGCCGTGGTGCCAACATTTGGACCCTGGCCACGCTTCACCTTTTGCCTACATATCTTGCATGTGGCCATGTTACCCTCCTGCGGATGCTTCAGGAAAAACTGCCACACTGCCGAGTAGCTACTTTTCCCACCCCCTGGCCTCACTGATTCACTGCTGCTGTTGCCAACTCCAGGAACCCCTGCTCCACTACCTCCCGATAAGGTAGACTGCCGCACAGCAGGTGCTCTACCCCGGCCCCGGCCGGCTCCAGCCTTTGGAATTGTGCCCCCATGCTGACTGCTACCACCTTGCTGCCTCAGCTGCTGACTCCGGGGCAACCTGCGCCCCTCTTCTCCTGATGATGACGATGAAGCCCCTTCATCACCCGGCTCCCAAGTGTGATCGGCTTCATCGTCATCATCATTATCACCGAGTTGTGGCTGTACGTCACTGATGTTCGTGGATTCGTCAACAGTGTCTGGCGCAGGAGCTGGAACGCTCACAGCACCCACGACACTGTCCACATCACTATTTGTCTGCCTAGCTAAAGAAGCCACCTCCATTTCTTGGCTGGGCAGTAGCTGCTGACTGTCCTCTATCTGATCGTCCTCCTCACTAAAGAGTGGAGCTGAACCCAAAGCATAGGATACGTCGCTGGGGGAGGGAACGGCGTAGGACAGAGGCAATGGGAGGACAGGGATTGCTCTCGGGGCATGCCAACTCAGGGTTGTGTCAGAGGAACCTACCGACCCTAGACTGGGGGTCTCAGACGTAAGTTGTGATGATGTTGTTGATGAGCGCGTCAACCAATCTACCACGGCAGATGCGTTACTGGTGGAGACCTGACCGCTAGCAGATACTGGCAGATTAGATCTCTCAGCGTGACTCCTGCTGCTACTGGCCCCCAGTCTGCTGCGAGCTCTGCCTGCGGAATCTTGGCCTCTGCCACTCCTCTTTTCACTTCCAGGCACTTGTCTGCCCGACATAGTCTAACTGTCGTGGTAGTAGGTGATATTTTAAGAACCCCCAGGCAGCGGTGGGTCTATATGACACAGAATAAAATGCACACCAAAAGTGAGCAGTAACAACAGGCCTGCTTAGTGTAAATAAGAGAGCTGCTTAGTGTAAATAAAGAGGGGTATGGTATGTTACAGAATGGGATGCCCCAACAGCAGAGCACCTGGGAGCAGTACTACTATGCACAGCAAAAGTGTCTTTATCAGGCCTAATTTCTATTAGAATAAGTGCAAAGGGTTATAGTATTAAATAGAGGCAGGTGCAGTCACAGAATGGGATGCCCCAACAACCAGAGAGCACCTGGCAGCAGTACTACTATGCACAGCAAAAGTGTCTTTATCAGGCCTAATTTCTATTAGAATAAGTGCAAAGGGTTATAGTATTAAATAGAGGCTTGTGTAGTCACAGAATGGGATGCCCCAACAGTCAGCAGTGCACCTGGCAGCAGTACTACTATGCACAGCAAAAGTGTCTTTATCAGGCCTAATTTCTATTAGAATAAGTGCAAAGGCTTACAGCAGTAAATAGAGGCTGGTGTAGTCACATAATGGGATGCCCCAACAGGAGTGCACCTGTGAGCAGTAATACTATTCACAGCAAGTGTGTTTATCAGGCCAAATTTCTATTAGAATAAGTGCAAATGGTTATGGTATTAAATAGAGGCTGGTGTAGTCACAGAATGGGATGCCCCAACAGGAGTGCACCTGTGAGCAGTAATACTATGCACAGCAAGTGTGTTTATCAGGCCAAATTTCTATTAGAATAAGTGCAACGGGTTACAGCAGTAAATAGAGGCTGGTGTAGTCACAGAATGGGATGCCCCAACAGGAGTGCACCTGTGAGCAGTAATACTATGCACAGCAAGTGTGTTTATCAGGCCAAATTTCTATTAGAATAAGTGCAAAGGGTTATAGTATTAAATAGAGGTTGGTGTAGTCACAGAATGGGATGCCCCAACAACCAGAGAGCACCTGGCAGCAGTACTACTATGCACAGCAAGTGTGTTTATCAGGCCAAATTTCTATTAGAATAAGTGCAAAGGGTTACAGCAGTAAATAGAGGCTGGTGTAGTCACAGAATGGGATGCCCCAACAGGAGTGCACCTGTGAGCAGTAATACTATGCACAGCAAGTGTGTTTATCAGGCCAAATTTCTATTAGAATAAGTGCAAATGGTTATAGTATTTAATCGAGGTTGGTGTAGTCACAGAATGGGATGCCCCAACAAAAAGAGAGCACCTGTGAGAAGTAATATTATGCACAGCAAGTGTGTTTATCAGGCCAAATTTCTATTAGAATAAGTGCAAATGGTTATGGTATTAAATAGAGGCTGGTGTAGTCACAGAATGGGATGCCCCAACAGGAGTGCACCTGTGAGCAGAAATACTATGCACAACAAGTGTGTTTATCAGGCCAAATTTCTATTACAATAAGTGCAAATGGTTATGATATTAAATAGAGGCTGGTGTAGTCACAGAATGGGATGCCCCAACAGGAGTGCACCTGTGAGAAGTAATACTATGCACAGCAAGTGTGTTTATCAGGCCAAATTTCTATTAGAATAAGTGCAAAGGGTTATAGTATTAAATAGAGGCTGGTGTAGTCACAGAATGGGATGCCCCAACAACCAGAGAGCACCTGGCAGCAGTACTACTATGCACAGAAAGTGTGTTTATCAGGCCAAATTTCTATTAGAATAAGTGCAAATGGTTATAGTATTAAATAGAGGCTTGTGTAGTCACAGAATGGGATGCCCCAACAACCAGAGAGCACCTGGCAGCAGTAATACTATGCACAGCAAGTGTGTTTATCAGGCCAAATTTCTATTAGAATAAGTGCAAAGGGTTACATCAGTAAATAGAGGCTGGTGTAGTCACAGAATGGGATGCCCCAACAGGAGTGCACCTGTGAGCAATAATACTATGCACAGAAAGTGTGTTTATCAGGCCAAATTTCTATTAGAATAAGTGCAAATGGTTATGGTATTAAATAGAGGCTAGTGTAGTCACAGAATGGGATGCCCCAACAGGAGTGCACCTGTGAGCAGTAATACTATGCACAGCAAGTGTGTTTATCAGGCCAATTTTCTATTAGAATAAGTGCAAAGGGTTATAGTATTTAATAGAGGCTGGTGTAGTCACAGAATGGGATGCCCCAGCAACCAGAGAGCACCTGGCAGCAGTACTACTATGCACAGCAAGTGTGTTTATCAGGCCAAATTTCTATTAGAATAAGTGCAAAGGGATACAGCAGTAAATAGAGGCTGGTGTAGTCACAGAATGGGATGCCCCAACAGGAGTGCACCTGTGAGCAGTAATACTATGCACAGCAAGTGTGTTTATCAGGCCAAATTTCTTTTAGAATAAGTGCAAATGGTTATGGTATTAAATAGAGGCTGGTGTAGTCACAGAATGGGATGCCCCAACAGGAGTGCACCTGTGAGCAGAAATACTATGCACAACAAGTGTGTTTATCAGGCCAAATTTCTATTACAATAAGTGCAAATGGTTATGATATTAAATAGAGGCTGGTGTAGTCACAGAATGGGATGCCCCAACAGGAGTGCACCTGTGAGAAGTAATACTATGCACAGCAAGTGTGTTTATCAGGCCAAATTTCTATTAGAATAAGTGCAAAGGGTTATAGTATTAAATAGAGGCTGGTGTAGTCACAGAATGGGATGCCCCAACAACCAGAGAGCACCTGGCAGCAGTACTACTATGCACAGCAAGTGTGTTTATCAGGCCAAATTTCTATTAGAATAAGTGCAAATGGTTATGGTATTAAATAGAGGCTGGTGTAGTCACAGAATGGGATGCCCCAACAACCAGAGAGCACCTGGCAGCAGTACTACTATGCACAGCAAGTGTGTTTATCAGGCCAAATTTCTATTAGAATAAGTGCAAATGGTTATGGTATTAAATAGAGGCTGGTGTAGTCACAGAATGGGATGCCCCAACAGGAGTGCACCTGTGAGCAGAAATACTATGCACAACAAGTGTGTTTATCAGGCCAAATTTCTATTACAATAAGTGCAAATGGTTATGATATTAAATAGAGGCTGGTGTAGTCACAGAATGAGATGCCCCAACAGGAGTGCACCTGTGAGAAGTAATACTATGCACAGCAAGTGTGTTTATCAGGCCAAATTTCTATTAGAATAAGTGCAACGGGTTATAGTATTAAATAGAGGCTGGTGTAGTCACAGAATGGGATGCCCCAACAACCAGAGAGCACCTGGCAGCAGTACTACTATGCACAGCAAGTGTGTTTATCAGGCCAAATTTCTATTAGAATAAGTGCAAATGGTTATGGTATTAAATAGAGGCTGGTGTAGTCACAGAATGGGATGCCCCAACAACCAGAGAGCACCTGGCAGCAGTACTACTATGCACAGCAAGTGTGTTTATCAGGCCAAATTTCTATTAGAATACGTGCAAAGGGTTACAGCAGTAAATAGAGGCTGGTGTAGTCACAGAATGGGATGCCCCAACAGGAGTGCACCTGTGAGCAATAATACTATGCACAGTAAGTGTGTTTATCAGGCCAAATTTCTATTAGAATAAGTGCAAATGGTTATGGTATTAAATAGAGGCTGGTGTTGTCACAGAATGGGATGCCCCAACAGGAGTGCACCTGTGAGCAGTAATACTATGCACAGCAAGTGTGTTTATCAGGCCAATTTTCTATTAGAATAAGTGCAAAGGGTTATAGTATTAAATAGAGGCTGGTGTAGTCACAGAATGGGATGCCCCAACAACCAGAGAGCACCTGGCAGCAGTACTACTATGCACAGCAAGTGTGTTTATCAGGCCAAATTTCTATTAGAATAAGTGCAAAGGGTTACAGCAGTAAATAGAGGCTGGTGTAGTCACAGAATGGGATGCCCCAACAGGAGTGCACCTGTGAGCAGTAATACTATGCACATCAAGTGTGTTTATCAGGCCAAATTTCTATTAGAATAAGTGCAAATGGTTATAGTATTTAATATAGGTTGGTGTAGTCACAGAATGGGATGCCCCAGCAACCAGAGAGCACCTGTGAGAAGTAATACTATGCACAGCAAGTGTGTTTATCAGGCCAAATTTCTATTAGAATAAGTGCAAATGGTTATGGTATTAAATAGAGGCTGGTGTAGTCACAGAATGGGATGCCCCAACAGGAGTGCACCTGTGAGCAGAAATACTATGCACAACAAGTGTGTTTATCAGGCCAAATTTCTATTACAATAAGTGCAAATGGTTATGATATTAAATAGAGGCTGGTGTAGTCACAGAATGGGATGCCCCAACAGGAGTGCACCTGAGAGAAGTAATACTATGCACAGCAAGTGTGTTTATGAGGCCAAATTTCTATTAGAATAAGTGCAAAGGGTTATAGTATTAAATAGAGGCTGGTGTAGTCACAGAATGGGATGCCCCAACAACCAGAGAGCACCTGGCAGCAGTACTACTATGCACAGCAAGTGTGTTTATCAGGCCAAATTTCTATTAGAATAAGTGCAAATGGTTATGGTATTAAATAGAGGCTGGTGTAGTCACAGAATGGGATGTCCCAACAGGAGTGCACCTGTGAACAGTAATACTATGCACAGCAAGTGTGTTTATCAGGCCAATTTTCTATTAGAATTAGTGCAAAGGGTTATAGTATTAAATAGAGGCTGGTGTAGTCACAGAATGGGATGCCCCAACAACCAGAGAGCACCTGGCAGCAGTACTACTATGCACAGCAAGTGTGTTTATCAGGCCAAATTTCTATTAGAATAAGTGCAAAGGGTTACAGCAGTAAATAGAGGCTGGTGTAGTCACAGAATGGGATGCCCCAACAGGAGTGCACCTGTGAGCAGTAATACTATGCACAGCAAGTGTGTTTATCAGGCCAAATTTCTATTAGAATAAGTGCAAATGGTTATAGTATTTAATAGAGGTTGGTGTAGTCACAGAATGGGATGCCCCAACAACCAGAGAGCACCTGTGAGAAGTAATACTATGCACAGCAAGTGTGTTTATCAGGCCAAATTTCTATTAGAATAAGTGCAAATGGTTATGGTATTAAATAGAGGCTGGTGTAGTCACAGAATGGGATGCCCCAACAGGAGTGCACCTGTGAGCAGAAATACTATGCACAACAAGTGTGTTTATCAGGCCAAATTTCTATTACAATAAGTGCAAATGGTTATGATATTAAATAGAGGCTGGTGTAGTCACAGAATGGGATGCTCCAACAGGAGTGCACCTGTGAGAAGTAATACTATGCACAGCAAGTGTGTATATCTGGCCAAATTTCTATTAGAATAAGTGCAAAGGGTTATAGTATTAAATAGAGGCTGGTGTAGTCACAGAATGGGATGCCCCAACAACCAGAGAGCACCTGGCAGCAGTACTACTATGCACAGCAAGTGTGTTTATCAGGCCAAATTTCTATTAGAATAAGTGCAAATGGTTATGGTATTAAATAGAGGCTGGTGTAGTCACAGAATGGGATGCCCCAACAACCAGAGAGCACCTGGCAGCAGTACTACTATGCACAGCAAGTGTGTTTATCAGGCCAAATTTCTATTAGAATAAGTGCAAAGGGTTACAGCAGTAAATAGAGGCTGGTGTAGTCACAGAATGGGATGCCCCAACAGGAGTGCACCTGTGAGCAATAATACTATGCACAGTAAGTGTGTTTATCAGGCCAAATTTCTATTAGAATAAGTGCACATGGTTATGGTATTAAATAGAGGCTGGTGTAGTCACAGAATGGGATGCCCCAACAGGAGTGCACCTGTGAGCAGTAATACTATGCACAGCAAGTGTGTTTATCAGGCCAATTTTCTATTAGAATAAGTGCAAAGGGTTATAGTATTAAATAGAGGCTGGTGTAGTCACAGAATGGGATGCCCCAACAACCAGAGAGCACCTGGCAGCAGTACTACTATGCACAGCAAGTGTGTTTATCAGGCCAAATTTCTATTAGAATAAGTGCAAAGGGTTACAGCAGTAAGTAGAGGCTGGTGTAGTCACAGAATGGGATGCCCCAACAGGAGTGCACCTGTGAGCAGTAATACTATGCACAGCAAGTGTGTTTATCAGGCCAAATTTCTATTAGAATAAGTGCAAATGGTTATAGTATTTAATAGAGGTTGGTGTAGTCACAGAATGGGATGCCCCAACAACCAGAGAGCACCTGTGAGAAGTAATACTATGCACAGCAAGTGTGTTTATCAGGCCAAATTTCTATTAGAATAAGTGCAAATGGTTATGGTATTAAATAGAGGCTGGTGTAGTCACAGAATGGGATGCCCCAACAGGAGTGCACCTGTGAGCAGAAATACTATGCACAACAAGTGTGTTTATCAGGCCAAATTTCTATTACAATAAGTGCAAATGGTTATGATATTAAATAGAGGCTGGTGTAGTCACAGAATGGGATGCCCCAACAGGAGTGCACCTGTGAGAAGTAATACTATGCACAGCAAGTGTGTTTATCAGGCCAAATTTCTATTAGAATAAGTGCAAAGGGTTATAGTATTAAATAGAGGCTGGTGTAGTCACAGAATGGGATGCCACAACAACCAGAGAGCACCTGGCAGCAGTACTGCTATGCACAGCAAGTGTGTTTATCAGGCCAAATTTCTATTAGAATAAGTGCAAAGGGTTACAGCAGTAAATAGAGGCTGGTGTAGTCACAGAATGGGAAGCCCCAACAGGAGTGCACCTGTGAGCAATAATACTATGCACAGTAAGTGTGTTTATCAGGCCAAATTTCTATTAGAATAAGTGCACATGGTTATGGTATTAAATAGAGGCTGGTGTAGTCACAGAATGGGATGCCCCAACAGGAGTGCACCTGTGAGCAGTAATACTATGCACAGCAAGTGTGTTTATCAGGCCAATTTTCTATTAGAATAAGTGCAAAGGGTTATAGTATTAAATAGAGGCTGGTGTAGTCACAGAATGGGATGCCCCAACAACCAGAGAGCACCTGGCAGCAGTACTACTATGCACAGCAAGTGTGTTTATCAGGCCAAATTTCTATTAGAATAAGTGCAAATGGTTATGGTATTAAATAGAGGCTGGTGTAGTCACAGAATGGGATGCCCCAACAACCAGAGAGCACCTGGCAGCAGTACTACTATGCACAGCAAGTGTGTTTATCAGGCCAAATTTCTATTAGAATAAGTGCAAAGGGTTACAGCAGTAAATAGAGGCTGGCGTAGTCACAGAATGGGATGCCCCAACAGGAGTGCACCTGTGAGCAGTAATACTATGCACAGCAAGTGTGTTTATCAGGCCAAATTTCTATTAGAATAAGTGCAAATGGTTATGGTATTAAATAGAGGCTGGTGTAGTCACAGAATGGGATGCCCCAACAACCAGAGAGCACCTGGCAGCAGTACTACTATGCACAGCAAGTGTATTTATCAGGCCAAATTTCTATTAGAATACGTGCAAAGGGTTACAGCAGTAAATAGAGGCTGGTGTAGTCACAGAATGGGATGCCCCAACAACCAGAGAGCACTTGGCAGCAGTACTACTATGCACAGCAAAAGTGTCTTTATCAGGCCTAATTTCTATTAGAATAAGTGCAAAGGGTTATAGTATTAAATAGAGGCTGGTGTAGTCACAGAATGGGATGCCCCAACAACCAGAAAGCACCTGGCAGCAGTACTACTATGCACAGCAAGTGTGTTATCAGGCCAAATTTCTATTAGAATAAGTGCAAAGGGTTACAGCAGTAAATAGAGGCTGGTGTATTCACAGAATGGGATGCCCCAACAGGAGTATACCTGTGAGCAGTAATACTATGCACAGCAAGTGTGTTTATCAGGCCAAATTTCTATTAGAATAAGTGCAAATGGTTATGGTATTAAATAGAGGCTGGTGTAGTCACAGAATGGGATGCCCCAACAGGAGTGCACCTGTGAGCAGTAATACTATGCACAGCAAGTGTGTTTATCAGGCCAAATTTCTATTAGAATAAGTGCAAATGGTTATAGTATTTAATAGAGGTTGGTGTAGTCACAGAATGGGATGCCCCAACAACCAGAGAGCACCTGTGAGAAGTAATACTATGCACAGCAAGTGTGTTTATCAGGCCAAATTTCTATTAGAATAAGTGCAAATGGTTATGGTATTAAATAGAGGCTGGTGTAGTCACAGAATGGGATGCCCCAACAGGAGTGCACCTGTGAGCAGAAATACTATGCACAACAAGTGTGTTTATCAGGCCAAATTTCTATTACAATAAGTGCAAATGGTTATGATATTAAATAGAGGCTGGTGTAGTCACAGAATGGGATGCCCCAACAGGAGTGCACCTGTGAGAAGTAATACTATGCACAGCAAGTGTGTTTATCAGGCCAAATTTCTATTAGAATAAGTGCAAAGGGTTATAGTATTAAATAGAGGCTGGTGTAGTCACAGAATGGGATGCCCCAACAACCAGAGAGCGCCTGGCAGCAGTACTACTATGCACAGCAAGTGTGTTTATCAGGCCAAATTTCTATTAGAATAAGTGCAAATGGTTATGGTATTAAATAGAGGCTGGTGTAGTCACAGAATGGGATGCCCCAACAGGAGTGCACCTGTGAGCAGTAATACTATGCACAGCAAGTGTGTTTATCAGGCCAATTTTCTATTAGAATAAGTGCAAAGGGTTATAGTATTAAATAGAGGCTGGTGTAATCACAGAATGGGATGCCCCAACAACCAGAGAGCACCTGGCAGCAGTACTACTATGCACAGCAAGTGTGTTTATCAGGCCAAATTTCTATTAGAATAAGTGCAAAGGGTTACAGCAGTAAATAGAGGCTGGTGTAGTCACAGAATGGGATGCCCCAACAGGAGTGCACCTGTGAGCAGTAATACTATGCACAGCAAGTGTGTTTATCAGGCCAAATTTCTATTAGAATAAGTGCAAATGGTTATGGTATTAAATAGAGGCTGGTGTAGTCACAGAATGGGATGCCCCAACAGGAGTGCACCTGTGAGCAGAAATACTATGCACAACAAGTGTGTTTATCAGGCCAAATTTCTATTACAATAAGTGCAAATGGTTATGATATTAAATAGAGGCTGGTGTAGTCACAGAATGGGATGCCCCAACAGGAGTGCACCTGTGAGAAGTAATACTATGCACAGCAAGTGTGTTTATCAGGCCAAATTTCTATTAGAATAAGTGCAAAGGGTTATAGTATTAAATAGAGGCTGGTGTAGTCACAGAATGGGATGCCCCAACAACCAGAGAGCACCTGGCAGCAGTACTACTATGCACAGCAAGTGTGTTTATCAGGCCAAATTTCTATTAGAATAAGTGCAAATGGTTATGGTATTAAATAGAGGCTGGTGTAGTCACAGAATGGGATGCCCCAACAACCAGAGAGCACCTGGCAGCAGTACTACTATGCACAGCAAGTGTGTTTATCAGGCCAAATTTCTATTAGAATAAGTGCAAAGGGTTACAGCAGTAAATAGATGCTGGTGTAGTCACAGAATGGGATGCCCCAACAGGAGTGCACCTGTGAGCAATAATACTATGCACAGTAAGTGTGTTTATCAGGCCAAATTTCTATTAGAATAAGTGCAAATGGTTATGGTATTAAATAGAGGCTGGTGTAGTCACAGAATGGGATGCCCCAACAACCAGAGAGCACCTGGCAGCAGTACTACTATGCACAGCAAGTGTATTTATCAGGCCAAATTTCTATTAGAATACGTGCAAAGGGTTACAGCAGTAAATAGAGGCTGGTGTAGTCACAGAATGGGATGCCCCAACAACCAGAGAGCACTTGGCAGCAGTACTACTATGCACAGCAAAAGTGTCTTTATCAGGCCTAATTTCTATTAGAATAAGTGCAAAGGGTTATAGTATTAAATAGAGGCTGGTGTAGTCACAGAATGGGATGCCCCAACAACCAGAAAGCACCTGGCAGCAGTACTACTATGCACAGCAAGTGTGTTATCAGGCCAAATTTCTATTAGAATAAGTGCAAAGGGTTACAGCAGTAAATAGAGGCTTGTGTATTCACAGAATGGGATGCCCCAACAGGAGTATACCTGTGAGCAGTAATACTATGCACAGCAAGTGTGTTTATCAGGCCAAATTTCTATTAGAATAAGTGCAAATGGTTATGGTATTAAATAGAGGCTGGTGTAGTCACAGAATGGGATGCCCCAACAGGAGTGCACCTGTGAGCAGTAATACTATGCACAGCAAGTGTGTTTATCAGGCCAAATTTCTATTAGAATAAGTGCAAATGGTTATAGTATTTAATAGAGGTTGGTGTAGTCACAGAATGGGATGCCCCAACAACCAGAGAGCACCTGTGAGAAGTAATACTATGCACAGCAAGTGTGTTTATCAGGCCAAATTTCTATTAGAATAAGTGCAAATGGTTATGGTATTAAATAGAGGCTGGTGTAGTCACAGAATGGGATGCCCCAACAGGAGTGCACCTGTGAGCAGAAATACTATGCACAACAAGTGTGTTTATCAGGCCAAATTTCTATTACAATAAGTGCAAATGGTTATGATATTAAATAGAGGCTGGTGTAGTCACAGAATGGGATGCCCCAACAGGAGTGCACCTGTGAGAAGTAATACTATGCACAGCAAGTGTGTTTATCAGGCCAAATTTCTATTAGAATAAGTGCAAAGGGTTATAGTATTAAATAGAGGCTGGTGTAGTCACAGAATGGGATGCCCCAACAACCAGAGAGCGCCTGGCAGCAGTACTACTATGCACAGCAAGTGTGTTTATCAGGCCAAATTTCTATTAGAATAAGTGCAAATGGTTATGGTATTAAATAGAGGCTGGTGTAGTCACAGAATGGGATGCCCCAACAGGAGTGCACCTGTGAGCAGTAATACTATGCACAGCAAGTGTGTTTATCAGGCCAATTTTCTATTAGAATAAGTGCAAAGGGTTATAGTATTAAATAGAGGCTGGTGTAATCACAGAATGGGATGCCCCAACAACCAGAGAGCACCTGGCAGCAGTACTACTATGCACAGCAAGTGTGTTTATCAGGCCAAATTTCTATTAGAATAAGTGCAAAGGGTTACAGCAGTAAATAGAGGCTGGTGTAGTCACAGAATGGGATGCCCCAACAGGAGTGCACCTGTGAGCAGTAATACTATGCACAGCAAGTGTGTTTATCAGGCCAAATTTCTATTAGAATAAGTGCAAATGGTTATGGTATTAAATAGAGGCTGGTGTAGTCACAGAATGGGATGCCCCAACAGGAGTGCACCTGTGAGCAGAAATACTATGCACAACAAGTGTGTTTATCAGGCCAAATTTCTATTACAATAAGTGCAAATGGTTATGATATTAAATAGAGGCTGGTGTAGTCACAGAATGGGATGCCCCAACAGGAGTGCACCTGTGAGAAGTAATACTATGCACAGCAAGTGTGTTTATCAGGCCAAATTTCTATTAGAATAAGTGCAAAGGGTTATAGTATTAAATAGAGGCTGGTGTAGTCACAGAATGGGATGCCCCAACAACCAGAGAGCACCTGGCAGCAGTACTACTATGCACAGCAAGTGTGTTTATCAGGCCAAATTTCTATTAGAATAAGTGCAAATGGTTATGGTATTAAATAGAGGCTGGTGTAGTCACAGAATGGGATGCCCCAACAACCAGAGAGCACCTGGCAGCAGTACTACTATGCACAGCAAGTGTGTTTATCAGGCCAAATTTCTATTAGAATAAGTGCAAAGGGTTACAGCAGTAAATAGATGCTGGTGTAGTCACAGAATGGGATGCCCCAACAGGAGTGCACCTGTGAGCAATAATACTATGCACAGTAAGTGTGTTTATCAGGCCAAATTTCTATTAGAATAAGTGCAAATGGTTATGGTATTAAATAGAGGCTGGTGTAGTCACAGAATGGGATGCCCCAACAGGAGTGCACCTGTGAGCAGTAATACTATGCACAGCAAGTGTGTTTATCAGGCCAATTTTCTATTAGAATAAGTGCAAAGGGTTATAGTATTAAATAGAGGCTGGTGTAGTCACAGAATGGGATGCCCCAACAACCAGAGAGCACCTGGCAGCAGTACTACTATGCACAGCAAGTGTGTTTATCAGGCCAAATTTCTATTAGAATAAGTGCAAATGGTTATAGTATTTAATAGAGGTTGGTGTAGTCACAGAATGGGATGCCCCAACAACCAGAGAGCACCTGTGAGAAGTAATACTATGCACAGCAAGTGTGTTTATCAGGCCAAATTTCTATTAGAATAAGTGCAAATGGTTATGGTATTAAATAGAGGCTGGTGTAGTCACAGAATGGGATGCCCCAACAGGAGTGCACCTGTGAGCAGAAATACTATGCACAACAAGTGTGTTTATCAGGCCAAATTTCTATTACAATAAGTGCAAATGGTTATGATATTAAATAGAGGCTGGTGTAGTCACAGAATGGGATGCCCCAACAGGAGTGCACCTGTGAGAAGTAATACTATGCACAGCAAGTGTGTTTATCAGGCCAAATTTCTATTAGAATAAGTGCAAAGGGTTATAGTATTAAATAGAGGCTGGTGTAGTCACAGAATGGGATGCCCCAACAACCAGAGAGCACCTGGCAGCAGTACTACTATGCACAGCAAGTGTGTTTATCAGGCCAAATTTCTATTAGAATAAGTGCAAATGGTTATGGTATTAAATAGAGGCTGGTGTAGTCACAGAATGGGATGCCCCAACAACCAGAGAGCACCTGGCAGCAGTACTACTATGCACAGCAAGTGTGTTTATCAGGCCAAATTTCTATTAGAATAAGTGCAAAGGGTTACAGCAGTAAATAGAGGCTGGTGTAGTCACAGAATGGGATGTCCCAACAGGAGTGCACCTGTGAGCAATAATACTATGCACAGTAAGTGTGTTTATCAGGCCAAATTTCTATTAGAATAAGTGCAAATGGTTATGGTATTAAATAGAGGCTTGTGTAGTCACAGAATGGGAGGCCCCAACAACCAGAGAGTACCTGGCAGCAGTACTACTATGCACAGCAAGTGTGTTTATCAGGTCAAATTTCTATTAGAATACGTGCAAAGGGTTATGGCAGTAAATAGAGGCTGGTGTAGTCACAGAATGGGATGCCCCAACAACCAGAGAGCACCTGGCAGCAGTACTACTATGCACAGCAAGTGTGTTTATCAGGCCAAATTTCTATTAGAATAAGTGCAAAGGGTTACAGCAGTAAATAGAGGCTGGTGTAGTCACATAATGGGATGCCCCAACAGGAGTGCACCTGTGAGCAGTAATACTATGCACAGCAAGTGTGTTTATCAGGCCAAATTTCTATTAGAATAAGTGCAAATGGTTATGGTATTAAATAGAGGCTGGTGTAATCACAGAATGGGATGCCCCAACAGGAGTGCACCTGTGAGCAGTAATACTATGCACAGCAAGTGTGTTTATCAGGCCAAATTTCTATTAGAATAAGTGCAAAGGGTTATAGTATTAAATAGAGGCTGGTGTAGTCACAGAATGGGATGCCCCAACAACCAGAGAGCACCTGGCAGCAGTACTACTATGCACAGCAAGTGTGTTTATCAGGCCAAATTTCTATTAGAATAAGTGCAAATGGTTATGGTATTAAATAGAGGCTGGTGTAGTCACAGAATGGGATGCCCCAAAAACCAGAGAGCACCTGGCAGCAGTACTACTATGCACAGCAAGTGTGTTTATCAGGCCAAATTTCTATTAGAATAAGTGCAAAGGGTTACAGCAGTAAATAGAGGCTGGTGTAGTCACAGAATGGGATGCCCCAACAGGAGTGCACCTGTGAGCAGTAATACTATGCACAGCAAGTATGTTTATCAGGCCAAATTTCTATTAGAATAAGTGCAAATGGTTATGGTATTAAATAGAGGCTGGTGTAGTCACAGAATGGCATGCCCCAACAGGAGTGCACCTGTGAGCAGTAATACTATGCACAGCAAGTGTGTTTATCAGGCCAAATTTCTATTAGAATAAGTGCAAAGGGTTATAGTATTAAATAGAGGTTGGTGTAGTCACAGAATGGGATGCTCCAACAACCAGAGAGCACCTGGCAGCAGTACTACTATGCACAGCAAGTGTGTTTATCAGGCCAAATTTCTATTAGAATAAGTGCAAAGGGTTACAGCAGTAAATAGAGGCTGGTGTAGTCACAGAATGGGATGCCCCAACAGGAGTGCACCTGTGAGCAGTAATACTATGCACAGCAAGTGTGTTTATCAGGCCAAATTTCTATTAGAATAAGTGCAAATGGTTATAGTATTTAATAGAGGTTGGTGTAGTCACAGAATGGGATGCCCCAACAAAAAGAGAGCACCTGTGAGAAGTAATATTATGCACAGCAAGTGTGTTTATCAGGCCAAATTTCTATTAGAATAAGTGCAAATGGTTATGGTATTAAATAGAGGCTGGTGTAGTCACAGAATGGGATGCCCCAACAGGAGTGCACCTGTGAGCAGAAATACTATGCACAACAAGTGTGTTTATCAGGCCAAATTTCTATTACAATAAGTGCAAATGGTTATGATATTAAATAGAGGCTGGTGTAGTCACAGAATGGGATGCCCCAACAGGAGTGCACCTGTGAGAAGTAATACTATGCACAGCAAGTGTGTTTATCAGGCCAAATTTCTATTAGAATAAGTGCAAAGGGTTATAGTATTAAATAGAGGCTGGTGTAGTCACAGAATGGGATGCCCCAACAACCAGAGAGCACCTGGCAGCAGTACTACTATGCACAGAAAGTGTGTTTATCAGGCCAAATTTCTATTAGAATAAGTGCAAATGGTTATAGTATTAAATAGAGGCTTGTGTAGTCACAGAATGGGATGCCCCAACAACCAGAGAGCACCTGGCAGCAGTACTACTATGCACAGCAAGTGTGTTTATCAGGCCAAATTTCTATTAGAATAAGTGCAAAGGGTTACAGCAGTAAATAGAGGCTGGTGTAGTCACAGAATGGGATGCCCCAACAGGAGTGCACCTGTGAGCAATAATACTATGCACAGTAAGTGTGTTTATCAGGCCAAATTTCTATTAGAATAAGTGCAAATGGTTATGGTATTAAATAGAGGCTAGTGTAGTCACAGAATGGGATGCCCCAACAGGAGTGCACCTGTGAGCAGTAATACTATGCACAGCAAGTGTGTTTATCAGGCCAATTTTCTATTAGAATAAGTGCAAAGGGTTATAGTATTTAATAGAGGCTGGTGTAGTCACAGAATGGGATGCCCCAGCAACCAGAGAGCACCTGGCAGCAGTACTACTATGCACAGCAAGTGTGTTTATCAGGCCAAATTTCTATTAGAATAAGTGCAAAGGGATACAGCAGTAAATAGAGGCTGGTGTAGTCACAGAATGGGATGCCCCAACAGGAGTGCACCTGTGAGCAGTAATACTATGCACAGCAAGTGTGTTTATCAGGCCAAATTTCTTTTAGAATAAGTGCAAATGGTTATGGTATTAAATAGAGGCTGGTGTAGTCACAGAATGGGATGCCCCAACAGGAGTGCACCTGTGAGCAGAAATACTATGCACAACAAGTGTGTTTATCAGGCCAAATTTCTATTACAATAAGTGCAAATGGTTATGATATTAAATAGAGGCTGGTGTAGTCACAGAATGGGATGCCCCAACAGGAGTGCACCTGTGAGAAATAATACTATGCACAGCAAGTGTGTTTATCAGGCCAAATTTCTATTAGAATAAGTGCAAATGGTTATAGTATTAAATAGAGGCTGGTGTAGTCACAGAATGGGATGCCCCAACAACCAGAGAGCACCTGGCAGCAGTACTACTATGCACAGCAAGTGTGTTTATCAGGCCAAATTTCTATTAGAATAAGTGCAAATGGTTATGGTATTAAATAGAGGCTGGTGTAGTCACAGAATGGGATGCCCCAACAACCAGAGAGCACCTGGCAGCAGTACTACTATGCACAGCAAGTGTGTTTATCAGGCCAAATTTCTATTAGAATAAGTGCAAATGGTTATGGTATTAAATAGAGGCTGGTGTAGTCACAGAATGGGATGCCCCAACAGGAGTGCACCTGTGAGCAGAAATACTATGCACAGTAAGTGTGTTTATCAGGCCAAATTTCTATTAGAATAAGTGCAAATGGTTATGGTATTAAATAGAGGCTAGTGTAGTCACAGAATGGGATGCCCCAACAGGAGTGCACCTGTGAGCAGTAATACTATGCACAGCAAGTGTGTTTATCAGGCCAATTTTCTATTAGAATAAGTGCAAAGGGTTATAGTATTTAATAGAGGCTGGTGTAGTCACAGAATGGGATGCCCCAGCAACCAGAGAGCACCTGGCAGCAGTACTACTATGCACAGCAAGTGTGTTTATCAGGCCAAATTTCTATTAGAATAAGTGCAAAGGGATACAGCAGTAAATAGAGGCTGGTGTAGTCACAGAATGGGATGCCCCAACAGGAGTGCACCTGTGAGCAGTAATACTATGCACAGCAAGTGTGTTTATCAGGCCAAATTTCTTTTAGAATAAGTGCAAATGGTTATGGTATTAAATAGAGGCTGGTGTAGTCACAGAATGGGATGCCCCAACAGGAGTGCACCTGTGAGCAGAAATACTATGCACAACAAGTGTGTTTATCAGGCCAAATTTCTATTACAATAAGTGCAAATGGTTATGATATTAAATAGAGGCTGGTGTAGTCACAGAATGGGATGCCCCAACAGGAGTGCACCTGTGAGAAATAATACTATGCACAGCAAGTGTGTTTATCAGGCCAAATTTCTATTAGAATAAGTGCAAATGGTTATAGTATTAAATAGAGGCTGGTGTAGTCACAGAATGGGATGCCCCAACAACCAGAGAGCACCTGGCAGCAGTACTACTATGCACAGCAAGTGTGTTTATCAGGCCAAATTTCTATTAGAATAAGTGCAAATGGTTATGGTATTAAATAGAGGCTGGTGTAGTCACAGAATGGGATGCCCCAACAACCAGAGAGCACCTGGCAGCAGTACTACTATGCACAGCAAGTGTGTTTATCAGGCCAAATTTCTATTAGAATAAGTGCAAATGGTTATGGTATTAAATAGAGGCTGGTGTAGTCACAGAATGGGATGCCCCAACAGGAGTGCACCTGTGAGCAGAAATACTATGCACAACAAGTGTGTTTATCAGGCCAAATTTCTATTACAATAAGTGCAAATGGTTATGATATTAAATAGAGGCTGGTGTAGTCACAGAATGAGATGCCCCAACAGGAGTGCACCTGTGAGAAGTAATACTATGCACAGCAAGTGTGTTTATCAGGCCAAATTTCTATTAGAATAAGTGCAAAGGGTTATAGTATTAAATAGAGGCTGGTGTAGTCACAGAATGGGATGCCCCAACAACCAGAGAGCACCTGGCAGCAGTACTACTATGCACAGCAAGTGTGTTTATCAGGCCAAATTTCTATTAGAATAAGTGCAAATGGTTATGGTATTAAATAGAGGCTGGTGTAGTCACAGAATGGGATGCCCCAACAACCAGAGAGCACCTGGCAGCAGTACTACTATGCACAGCAAGTGTGTTTATCAGGCCAAATTTCTATTAGAATACGTGCAAAGGGTTACAGCAGTAAATAGAGGCTGGTGTAGTCACAGAATGGGATGCCCCAACAGGAGTGCACCTGTGAGCAATAATACTATGCACAGTAAGTGTGTTTATCAGGCCAAATTTCTATTAGAATAAGTGCAAATGGTTATGGTATTAAATAGAGGCTGGTGTTGTCACAGAATGGGATGCCCCAACAACCAGAGAGCACCTGGCAGCAGTACTACTATGCACAGCAAGTGTGTTTATCAGGCCAAATTTCTATTAGAATAAGTGCAAAGGGTTACAGCAGTAAATAGAGGCTGGTGTAGTCACAGAATGGGATGCCCCAACAGGAGTGCACCTGTGAGCAGTAATACTATGCACATCAAGTGTGTTTATCAGGCCAAATTTCTATTAGAATAAGTGCAAATGGTTATAGTATTTAATATAGGTTGGTGTAGTCACAGAATGGGATGCCCCAGCAACCAGAGAGCACCTGTGAGAAGTAATACTATGCACAGCAAGTGTGTTTATCAGGCCAAATTTCTATTAGAATAAGTGCAAATGGTTATGGTATTAAATAGAGGCTGGTGTAGTCACAGAATGGGATGCCCCAACAGGAGTGCACCTGTGAGCAGAAATACTATGCACAACAAGTGTGTTTATCAGGCCAAATTTCTATTACAATAAGTGCAAATGGTTATGATATTAAATAGAGGCTGGTGTAGTCACAGAATGGGATGCCCCAACAGGAGTGCACCTGTGAGAAGTAATACTATGCACAGCAAGTGTGTTTATGAGGCCAAATTTCTATTAGAATAAGTGCAAAGGGTTATAGTATTAAATAGAGGCTGGTGTAGTCACAGAATGGGATGCCCCAACAACCAGAGAGCACCTGGCAGCAGTACTACTATGCACAGCAAGTGTGTTTATCAGGCCAAATTTCTATTAGAATAAGTGCAAATGGTTATGGTATTAAATAGAGGCTGGTGTAGTCACAGAATGGGATGTCCCAACAGGAGTGCACCTGTGAACAGTAATACTATGCACAGCAAGTGTGTTTATCAGGCCAATTTTCTATTAGAATAAGTGCAAAGGGTTATAGTATTAAATAGAGGCTGGTGTAGTCACAGAATGGGATGCCCCAACAACCAGAGAGCACCTGGCAGCAGTACTACTATGCACAGCAAGTGTGTTTATCAGGCCAAATTTCTATTAGAATAAGTGCAAAGGGTTACAGCAATAAATAGAGGCTGGTGTAGTCACAGGATGGGATGCCCCAACAGGAGTGCACCTGTGAGCAGTAATACTATGCACAGCAAGTGTGTTTATCAGGCCAAATTTCTATTAGAATAAGTGCAAATGGTTATAGTATTTAATAGAGGTTGGTGTAGTCACAGAATGGGATGCCCCAACAACCAGAGAGCACCTGTGAGAAGTAATACTATGCACAGCAAGTGTGTTTATCAGGCCAAATTTCTATTAGAATAAGTGCAAATGGTTATGGTATTAAATAGAGGCTGGTGTAGTCACAGAATGGGATGCCCCAACAGGAGTGCACCTGTGAGCAGAAATACTATGCACAACAAGTGTGTTTATCAGGCCAAATTTCTATTACAATAAGTGCAAATGGTTATGATATTAAATAGAGGCTGGTGTAGTCACAGAATGGGATGCTCCAACAGGAGTGCACCTGTGAGAAGTAATACTATGCACAGCAAGTGTGTATATCAGGCCAAATTTCTATTAGAATAAGTGCAAAGGGTTATAGTATTAAATAGAGGCTGGTGTAGTCACAGAATGGGATGCCCCAACAACCAGAGAGCACCTGGCAGCAGTACTACTATGCACAGCAAGTGTGTTTATCAGGCCAAATTTCTATTAGAATAAGTGCAAATGGTTATGGTATTAAATAGAGGCTGGTGTAGTCACAGAATGGGATGCCCCAACAACCAGAGAGCACCTGGCAGCAGTACTACTATGCACAGCAAGTGTGTTTATCAGGCCAAATTTCTATTAGAATAAGTGCAAAGGGTTACAGCAGTAAATAGAGGCTGGTGTAGTCACAGAATGGGATGCCCCAACAGGAGTGCACCTGTGAGCAATAATACTATGCACAGTAAGTGTGTTTATCAGGCCAAATTTCTATTAGAATAAGTGCACATGGTTATGGTATTAAATAGAGGCTGGTGTAGTCACAGAATGGGATGCCCCAACAGGAGTGCACCTGTGAGCAGTAATACTATGCACAGCAAGTGTGTTTATCAGGCCAATTTTCTATTAGAATAAGTGCAAAGGGTTATAGTATTAAATAGAGGCTGGTGTAGTCACAGAATGGGATGCCCCAACAACCAGAGAGCACCTGGCAGCAGTACTACTATGCACAGCAAGTGTGTTTATCAGGCCAAATTTCTATTAGAATAAGTGCAAAGGGTTACAGCAGTAAGTAGAGGCTGGTGTAGTCACAGAATGGGATGCCCCAACAGGAGTGCACCTGTGAGCAGTAATACTATGCACAGCAAGTGTGTTTATCAGGCCAAATTTCTATTAGAATAAGTGCAAATGGTTATAGTATTTAATAGAGGTTGGTGTAGTCACAGAATGGGATGCCCCAACAACCAGAGAGCACCTGTGAGAAGTAATACTATGCACAGCAAGTGTGTTTATCAGGCCAAATTTCTATTAGAATAAGTGCAAATGGTTATGGTATTAAATAGAGGCTGGTGTAGTCACAGAATGGGATGCCCCAACAGGAGTGCACCTGTGAGCAGAAATACTATGCACAACAAGTGTGTTTATCAGGCCAAATTTCTATTACAATAAGTGCAAATGGTTATGATATTAAATAGAGGCTGGTGTAGTCACAGAATGGGATGCCCCAACAGGAGTGCACCTGTGAGAAGTAATACTATGCACAGCAAGTGTGTTTATCAGGCCAAATTTCTATTAGAATAAGTGCAAAGGGTTATAGTATTAAATAGAGGCTGGTGTAGTCACAGAATGGGATGCCCCAACAACCAGAGAGCACCTGGCAGCAGTACTGCTATGCACAGCAAGTGTGTTTATCAGGCCAAATTTCTATTAGAATAAGTGCAAAGGGTTACAGCAGTAAATAGAGGCTGGTGTAGTCACAGAATGGGAAGCCCCAACAGGAGTGCACCTGTGAGCAATAATACTATGCACAGTAAGTGTGTTTATCAGGCCAAATTTCTATTAGAATAAGTGCACATGGTTATGGTATTAAATAGAGGCTGGTGTAGTCACAGAATGGGATGCCCCAACAGGAGTGCACCTGTGAGCAGTAATACTATGCACAGCAAGTGTGTTTATCAGGCCAATTTTCTATTAGAATAAGTGCAAAGGGTTATAGTATTAAATAGAGGCTGGTGTAGTCACAGAATGGGATGCCCCAACAACCAGAGAGCACCTGGCAGCAGTACTACTATGCACAGCAAGTGTGTTTATCAGGCCAAATTTCTATTAGAATAAGTGCAAATGGTTATGGTATTAAATAGAGGCTGGTGTAGTCACAGAATGGGATGCCCCAACAACCAGAGAGCACCTGGCAGCAGTACTACTATGCACAGCAAGTGTGTTTATCAGGCCAAATTTCTATTAGAATAAGTGCAAATGGTTATGGTATTAAATAGAGGCTGGTGTAGTCACAGAATGGGATGCCCCAAAAACCAGAGAGCACCTGGCAGCAGTACTACTATGCACAGCAAGTGTGTTTATCAGGCCAAATTTCTATTAGAATAAGTGCAAAGGGTTACAGCAGTAAATAGAGGCTGGTGTAGTCACAGAATGGGATGCCCCAACAGGAGTGCACCTGTGAGCAGTAATACTATGCACAGCAAGTGTGTTTATCAGGCCAAATTTCTATTAGAATAAGTGCAAATGGTTATGGTATTAAATAGAGGCTGGTGTAGTCACAGAATGGGATGCCCCAACAACCAGAGAGCACCTGGCAGCAGTACTACTATGCACAGCAAGTGTATTTATCAGGCCAAATTTCTATTAGAATACGTGCAAAGGGTTACAGCAGTAAATAGAGGCTGGTGTAGTCACAGAATGGGATGCCCCAACAACCAGAGAGCACTTGGCAGCAGTACTACTATGCACAGCAAAAGTGTCTTTATCAGGCCTAATTTCTATTAGAATAAGTGCAAAGGGTTATAGTATTAAATAGAGGCTGGTGTAGTCACAGAATGGGATGCCCCAACAACCAGAAAGCACCTGGCAGCAGTACTACTATGCACAGCAAGTGTGTTATCAGGCCAAATTTCTATTAGAATAAGTGCAAAGGGTTACAGCAGTAAATAGAGGCTGGTGTATTCACAGAATGGGATGCCCCAACAGGAGTATACCTGTGAGCAGTAATACTATGCACAGCAAGTGTGTTTATCAGGCCAAATTTCTATTAGAATAAGTGCAAATGGTTATGGTATTAAATAGAGGCTGGTGTAGTCACAGAATGGGAGGCCCCAACAACCAGAGAGTACCTGGCAGCAGTACTACTATGCACAGCAAGTGTGTTTATCAGGCCAAATTTCTATTAGAATAAGTGCAAAGGGTTACCGCAGTAAATAGAGGCTGGTGTAGTCACAGAATGGGATGCCTCACAGCAGACTTGAGATCAGTTCAGTATATATGCACAGTTAGTGTATAAGCAGCCTGAAAACGCTAACAAAGCCAGTCAGCCAGCCAGTAACACTCAGGCTGGATGAAAAAAAAAAAAATCTCCCTGTGACTGCCTCCGATTTTTCCTAACTTTTCCTGCTTTTCGCTGACTTTCTGTCTGTCTCCTGCCTGTCTCCTGCCTTTCTCCAGCCTGTCCCTGTCTGTCCCTGTCTGTCTAACTGCCTCTCCCTCACTACAGCAGCGTCCTGTCTCTCACGAATGCAATAGAGAAATGAGGAAAAGCAAGATGTCCGCCGACTTAAATAGCGCTGTGATGTCACCGGGCTTGCTTGCTGCTGATAGGCTGCATGTGACTGTCCCAGCATACACTGCCCCAGCTTACATGTCTGGACATGTCCCGTCCGCCATCTTAGAATGCCTGTAATGTAAATGAATGGATGTTAAAGGAAAACTTCGAGCGATCGAATCGCGGGGAAATTCGGATTCGATCCGAATCGAATTTTTCATGAAATTCGGATCGAATCCGGGTTCTTCCGGATCGATTCGCTCATCCCTAATCCCTGCACCTTTCTATTTTCTTATCTCTTCCTTCCTTCTCCCTTTCTTTTACACCACCCCTCCAGCCCTCTTGACTCTGCTGCATCAGGAGATCCAGCATCAGGAGATCCAGCAGAGCAGCATAATCATGACCCAGGCCTTTATACAATCTCCAACATCGTCCAGAGCAGCAGAAGCATGGAATGAAACAAAACTAAGAGTGTGGATTATCACAATTCAGATACAACAAGATATTTAACTGAAGTTTTCTTTTGTAATATGGAAGAAAAAAAGTTTATGGGAAGTTATTATAGCTTCCTGTTTTTCATACATTTAATGCAGATATGTATAACCCACAAACTGAGGAGTAGGAACAATTCTTGAGACAAAAATAAGATAAACGATGAACAGAAGTGCGTGGCTCACTTATACACATTTGCATTATCTGCCTGTCTAAATATGGGACTGTTTTATGCCAACTACGCAGCTTACTTCTCATGGTTTATGATTTAATATAGGTGTATTTTAAAGGGAAAATCTAGTAAAGAAAATATTATTACTCACATTTACCTACTCTATTCACTGCAATAGAGGGGGCATACAAGTTTTTGGCATACCCTCTCCATTACAATGAACAGAGTGAGCCTGGCCAGTCACAGTTTGTTATGATGCTCGTACCAGTGACGACTCAATCTTGGGACCCAGTAAGTTTTATTCAACTCGACTAGGGGATTTTAATGATATTGATTTATTATATTATTTTATTGTGGCTATGATTGATATATATATATATATAGGGATTTGAGTCCCCCAAAAGTGTGCAATATCTATATATATGTATATTTATTTTTATGATATAGATTGTGGTCTGAATTCTGTCTTCAATCAATTACAGTTGTTGTACACATAGGGCCTGATTTGCCAACTTCTTCACGCATATGTGATCTCCATTTGCAAATATTGGCATGTTCTCCACATTTACCAAACAAATTGCGTCACTTTTGTCCAAACTCACCTGTGTTAGTTGTATTTACCAGTGGATCAGCATGGTTAGACGAAGATAGGTGAGCACTTCAGAAATACTCTAAATACTTTCAGCTATCACTATTGGAATCAATGGTTGTTCTACCAATATTGACTTTTAAATTAATTTTTTCATCGATACCTGATATTTGGAGCTTACATGTCAGATAGTTAACTGGTATTTGAAAAATATCTAATGAAACTGTTTTTACATTACTTTTATAAAACCTTATATTAGGCTTTCCAAACAACCAAGAATCTCCCGAGACACTACACATACCGAGACACAGATCCAAACCATGCTGACATAAGCTGTAAAAATGTATTTTCAGCATGATTTCTTTCATCTTTACAACCAATTTTGCTGCAGTAGTTTACAAGCTTACGCCAAACCATAACCATGAACATAAATGCAAGTCTTCCACCCAGCAAAGTGCAGCAAAACTCAGAGTAATGCCATCAAATAGTCAGTAATTTCTACATTAACCCCTGCAATTGTTTGCTCTGTTTCCTGGAATTATAGCTTAGTTTTTGCTGCTATGTTCCAAAGTAGCTGCACACCTGATGCACTAAATGTAGAGTGAACTAGCGAAAAACAGCGAACGCTCAGTCCCCTAAAGTACTGTGTATTAAATACAGTACACTACATGCTAATTCACTATAAAGTATGTTGAACACACTATATAAAATAAAGATAAGGGCCTTAATTCAACAAACTTTCCCCAAAATACCTTATAAAAATGTGTGTCATGGTTACACTATTTCAAAATATAGTATGAGCTAAAATTAGTTGCAATTCATTCAAAGAAGAGAGACATTACTAAGATTTATACACAAAGAGGGAAGAGCTCATGAGAGACCCAATAGCTGCGTTATAGAATTCAGCCAAGGCATTTGGAGACATACCATTTTTTCGAAGCTGGAGTACAACAATAAGGTCAATTCATGGTCATGCGCCGGTGACTTTGTGTACGCTATTTGGCAAAAACACAAAAAAAAAAATATATATTACGCATCAATATGCAAACCAAACACAGGAGGAAGGATTAAAGAGAACATCTTGGACTTAACACTCCAAAATGGCGAATAGAGCTTCGCAGAAAACACAGAGGCTGGAAAGATCAAATTGCTATGGAGAAACAGTAAAGAAAAACCTACGTTACTTACCGGTAACATCCTTTTTAGCAATCCTTCAGCTTGACCACATGGAGAGAGATTATGCTCCACCCCCTGGGAGGAAACACATAACAGGAACAGAGTTTAAAAGCCCCACCCCTTAATCCCCACCTCAGTTCTAAAACAGCAACCGTACCCCAACCTTTTTTTTTTCATTAATGTTACTAGCATTTGCTCTGTCAAGTGCCAGTGTTTTGACCTTTTTAATATTAATCAGAGCTCTTCTGACATCAAGCAGCGAAAGATCCTCTTCCTTACCAACTGCACCTGGCAGTGTCGGAAGAATTATCTCTTGCTACCTGTTATCGGAAGCTGCTATCTTAGGCAAAAAATAAACGGACTGGGTCTAGAAATATTTTATCTGGGAATATAGCCCAATAAAATGTCTTTACTTAATTATGCTTGAATTCATCAACCCTTTTTGTTGCTAGGATTAGGGTTAAGATCAGCTTTTAGAGATGGCCTAGGGCTAGAGATGGCCTATGGCTAGATGATGGCCTAGGGTTTGAGATGGCCTAGGGTTAGAGATGACCTAGGGTTAGAGATGGCCTAGGGTTTGAGATGGCCTAGGGTTAGAGATAGCCTAGGGTTAGAGATAGCCTAGGTTTAGAGATAGCCTAGGGTTAGAGATAGACTAGTGTTAGAGATAGCTTAGGGTTAAAGATAGCCTAGGGTTAGAAATAGCCTAGGGAGATATTCATTCTGTCTTCAGGGTACTTACATCCTGTCCCTTTTCGAATCCTTTTAGCAAAAAAATCTAGCACTGAAGCTATATCCTTTACCTTCAGATTGTGAATCTCTCAAAAGAAGAAATAATTCTTTCCATACCTTTCCGTACATTTTTCTTGTATATAACTTACGATTTTGCAGAAATGTTCCTATTCCTCTCCGGGAACACCTTCTTTTTCAACAGTAGTGCCCTTTTAGGATCCATGCTGTCATTCGAATTCTCTCTGGATTCGGATGCAGTGCTGACTTCTGATGTATGATGTCTGGAACTTCCAGCAGATTCCAAGGACCTCTTATCACCATCCTGGTTAATTCTGCAAACCACACTCTTCTTGGCCAATAAGGTGCGAAGAGTATCACATTTGCTTTCTCTTGGGCCACCATCCATATCACCTGCGGCAGGATTCTGAAGAGTGGAAAAACATAGGTAAGGCGAAAGTTTCATTTTTGAGAAAGTGCCTCTATTGCTACTGCTCCCTCCTCCCTCACGGGGGAGAAGAACTTTTTGCATTCTCTTTTGTTTGCAAACAGGTCTATTTGAGGTTGTCCCCTATACTCGTGATCAACTGAATATGTCTTACTTCAGACACCACTCTGATGCACTTTACCTCGACTTAGAGAGTCTGCTGTTAAGGACTCTACCTGTTTCTGTAAAGGAATTAACAGCCTTAATACTAGTGTGATCAGTGTCTTTGAGCTTGTTCCCCCTTGACAGTTTAGATAGGCTACCTTTGTCGCATTGAAATTCAAAGAAAAAATAGCCAGCTCACCAAACTCCTTAGTAAAAGCATGGACGGGGAGATCCCAGGCACAGCTCCTCCAGAATTGACAGGCGAAAATAACAGTGATTTGTCCAGCTTCTCCTTAAAACATAGCTTTTAATCCATCCAGTTAAAATAACTTTTTGTGAAACTATTGAGGTAATTGAAATGGCCCAGTAACAACAAAAGGCAAGCACCTAGCGACGCGTTTCAAGCCTGGTCAGGCTCTTAATCATACCTTTGTCACATTGCCTGCACCTCTTCCCCCCATATTTCCTTCTGGAAGTGGTTTAGTGCTGGTTTTACTGGTAGAAGCTCCATGACATATGAGGACTTCCGTGCAATTTCTTTTGCCCATTTTCTGTGGTAAGTCTCCTGGTGGGGCCCCAAGCCCCAGCTGCTTTTAGTACTACTGGGTTGAACTGTCTCCATTCTCTGCCCCTTGTAAGTTTTTTTGGACCCTGTCTGGCAGAGAATATCTTTTAGGACTGCTGAGTTTGACTATACCAACTAATCATTGACCTCTGTTCTTTGTTCCATCTTAGTAGCAGTAATTACTGCAGAGCCCTTGAGTGTACTGCTGGAATGGTTAAAGTAATTAGTCCTAGAACCTTTATTATTGCTCCTAGGGATAATCTTGGCTCTTGCCAGTAACCACCTCCTTCACTATCCTTAGTGACTTTTCTTCAGGCAGAATTATTTTTCTGGGTGCTTTCTATTAGAAAACTGAGAAATTTGCACTGCTGTAAGGGAATTAGACTGGAGATTTCAAGGTTAATCACCCATCCCAGATCCCTTAGGACTTTTATCGTCATTTCCAAATGTACTAACAGAGTCTCTTTGGAACTTGTTTAGAATCAGAAGATCTCCCAGATACGGAATGACATTGATTCCTAGTTGTCTGAGAAGTGCCATCGAATATTTTTATAAAGACTTCGGGAAAGGCTGACAGGTCAATGTGAGTGCTCTGTACTGTAGATGACCATCTCTTGGTCTAGCTGAACTGCAAATTTAAATTATTTGCAGTGAGCTATGTGTAGATACGCATTCTGAGGATCCAGATTGGCCATCAAGGCATCCTAGATCAGAGCGCACCGTACACAGTAGATTGATTCCATTCTGAACCTCTTCACTAGTCCTAGCACTGCTAAACAATTCTGTTTTTCCCTGATGGTTTTATTACCAGAAAAACATGAGGGTAGTAACCCTCCTGAATCTGGCTTGGAGGAACTACTTCTATCACCTTTTTCTGCAAGAGTTCCTGTAGAACTAACTGACAGGCTCTACTTTTCCTGGGATCTCTTGGTGACTTAGTCCCTAAGAAGGAGAATGGTGGTGGTGGAGGGGGGGTTTGACCCCAGTGTCTCTTTAGGTCACCCTTTCTTAAGTAGTTGTTCTATTCTTATTACCTGACCTGAAAGAATAGAAATCTCAATCCTGATTCTGTGAATCTTGTTAGAATGTTAAGTCTTCCCCAAACAATCATTTACCCTGAAAAGGAATGGAACACAGTATATATATATATATATATATATATATATATATATATATATATATATATACATACACTAGCCCATAGCTGAGGTTCTGATGATTTTTTGACAAGAATGTGTTAGAAAAAAAACATGGCTCTGTAAAATGTTTGAAGAGCCTCCAATTTTCTAGATGAGGAACTCTATTCCCAAACTGAGCCTTGATTGTGTCTATCCACTTAGATATACTTCTCAGAACCACATCAGAAGCCATTGCTGGTTTAAACTGAAAAAGAGTTTTAACCCCAGCTCTTCTTACAATGTGATCTCCACTGCGGTCCTGATTTATTCCATAATAGAATCTTTAAAGGGTACTTTTGGGAGAAAAAAATCTCTTTTCAGGACTATCCCATTCAGTTTTAACCAAGTCCTTTAACAATGAATAAATTGGGAAGACTCCTCCGATTTTTTAATTAAGACTTCTCGGTACTTTAACATTAAGTCCAGATCCTCAGTGAGAGAACGGGAATTCTCATGTTGCCTCTCTTCCTAACCCTGAAGAAATTTTTCAAAAAATAACCGCCAAGTTTCGGAAAGTGTGGCACTACAGACTATACACCTGGTTTCCTGAGTCTGAATGGACAGGAAGTGACTTCACCCAGACTCTGACACATCCCTCCCTGTTCTGATTGATAGCCCTATTTAAGAGGACAGCTGGCCTACAGCCAATGCTGTGTTATCAGATTACTTCCTGGACTCTTTTTCCCTGACTCCTGAATATCTGATCTGAATACCTGGATTTATTTACGAACAGATAACTTGGTTTTGACGCGGGTTGCTCAGTGGACTTTGCTTGTTTTCTGCTTGCCTCTGACCCCAGATTCATCCTTGGCTCTGCCCAGACTGTTTTATTTTGCCCTTTGGGATTATTTGCTTCACTTCGCCCCATACCTGGAGCTCAGCTCAGCTCTCCACATGGTTGTAGCCAGGAGGCTTGACACATATATAATTCCAAGGACTACCATAATTATATATATATATATATATATATATATATATTGTGGCAAATTGTATCAAAATGTCTATTTCTTCCCTGCTTGGCTGTATAAAGCACAATCCGGCCCGGGTTTTCAGGACCCAGGTCACTTCCCCAATTCCCTAATGGGTTGTTACATGTTCTAAGGCCCTCCACAAGTGTGCACGCTGATTACAGGAGAAGCCTGTATAAGAAGAGAGCACACGGCCTTTCCTTGGTTGATGACCAGCCTGTTGGAGTGAGCCCAGGCTGAGCTGCACCATGGTGAAGGATAGCACTGGACATTGAGCAGAGGGCTGATACGCCCTGTAAAGTGGACTGGAATTGATCAGCTCGCTGGAGTACCGAGCTCAGGACTATTTGGTTGGTGAAGTAACCCTTTTTGCTTTCTGCATTTATGCTGCAACCTTTGGACTAACTACTGAACTTTGCTGAATAAAAGCCGTTTTGCCGTTCAAATCCGTTGTCGTCACTGCTGATTGTTTGCCCGCTTACTATATATATATATATATATATATATATATATACTGACACATCTATATATATAATAGTATATAGAATCAATATATATATATATATATATATATATATATATATACAATAACCAAATCTGTACATGTGTATGTATATACTTCAGTCCCTTTGTACTATACATATTTATATACCATATATGGACATAGATAAACATTAGTACACATATCTCTATATGTATAAAAATCTTGAAACAGTGAACCTTACGGTCCTACCGCAAGCTGGCTTCCATCGGCAGTGTCCGACCCGAACCTGCAGCATCTGTTTCAGCGGTGGGATTCGTAGGGAATCCGGCCTTGCTGCTGCTGCTGCTGCTGTCCCTTCTTTCCTAGCTGATCCCACGCTATCCGCGGCCAATCAGTGAACCACGCTGGTTTTATCTTCCGGTTTCCATCTTCCTGCCGAAAACCCGAAATGATGGCCGACGACGTCAGTGACACACCTCCAAGTTTAAAAATAATGGAGGGAAAATAGTTTGCAGCTAGCGAACTATGTATAACTAGCGCAACCGTTCCTCAGGGATTACTCCCAGATCGCCATGCCACTCCAGCTTACCTACTCCATAATGGAGTAGGATTTTAAAAGTGAAAATAGCACTGTCTGTGCCTTTTTCAGTTACTATGAGGGATATAGCCTCAGGTGCATCCAGTCTCCAACAGGGTCTCCTGTGGGTTATATCTGGTGCAGCTGGCTAACTCCAAACTCTGAAGGGTCGGAAAATAATAAATTAAAATAATAAACTGGCTGTTGACTATAACCTCAGCACACACTCTGTCCCAAGGTTTCCCAGGGAGGAAACACAAAGAACTGAGGTGGGGAAGAAGGGGTGGGGCTTTTAAACTCTGTTCCTGTTTTGTGTTTCCTCCCAGGGGGTGGAGCATAATCTCTCTCCATGTGGTCAAGCTGAAGGATGACTTGGAAAAGGGGAGAAACACGGGGGACAATGGGGAACAGTTAAGCACTTAGTCGGCCAAATGTGCATAGGGCATGTCTATTTGCACTTCAAAACAGCAGATTTTTCGTTCGGAAGTAGCAAATTGGAGCAAGAAGATGCTTGATGTGCTTCGCACGTAAGCCCGGCGTGTGCACGCAGCCATTAACAATGCTCCTAGATGCATGTGGAATCGTTTGTGCTCCGCCTGAGCGTTTTTGCGCACTAGCCATGAATTGACCCTAATGAGTCTCGCTTGGCCTTTCCCTAGAACAGAGTTAATGTACGTTTGCCTGTGTCCTGACAGATTTATATCCCCAGGAATTTTAGTATCAGAGTCTATTATGAACTTCTCTCCATTAATGCAAATGAGACATGGCTTGTGAGACATCTATTCTCTACAGATTTATTCATGTTCAGAATCAAAGTAGATTTTATTCTTAAGTCCAGTATGCAGATTCACAATTTAGAAAGAAAGAGGGCACCACAAATGACAAGAAGCTAAGTAAAATCAGTATGCAGATTCATCATGATGAACCCAACAAATGTAGTATTGTATGTGAATATAGATCTTGACAAATTAAATTGGTGTAAATACAGTAATTTATAGAGAAAAAGAACACAGAGGAAAGTACATAGCCTTGTGGTGCACCAGTGTTGATTATCCAGACAGAGGATAAAAGGGAGCTTCTTATCCTTCTAGACTTTTTAGAAGAGATGCTCATTGCGAACAGCTTATCTTATGCCTCTAACTTCCGCTCTTTTTTTAATCTGTGTTCAATGATTGGTGCGGAACCAGAGCAAGGCACAGCAGTCTTTATTTATGTGAAGCACAAAATTAAAAGGGGAGTATGAGCTTATTGCTTTAGCAGGGGCAAATGTCAGGTGATGCAGGAGTTCAGGATACCTGCTAACATCCAGGATGTATGACTTTAAATAATGTTGATATTCCATTCTTGTAAACCAAATCAGCAATATTTGGTTGTATCTTCTCCAAACTGAATCCAATGCTACTCACCACTATTTGCAAGATGTGAAGAAGGGCTTTGCTAGACAAAACCCAATTTCCATTGAAATAAAGTAAAAGCAGGATATGTCTATAAACCCCTGAAATTGTTTACTTGAACAATGTATTGATACATTCAAATCCATTACATATTAACCATACTGCTTTTTTCCGCTCCATAAGATGCACCAACCCACCCTAAAAGTTGAGGATGTGCATCTTATGGAGTGAATGTGATCTAGAGGGGCACTGGTATGAAAATGTCCACTTACCTATGCACTCGCACCGCTTTCATCCTTTTGCAGCTCTGGTTCCAGCTCTCTGTCAGTCCTCCACTGTTTGTTCAAGTTTGTGAGATCAGAGGATGCCGTGCCCTCATCACAAACAGGGTGATGCTTTCCTGGTATGTGTAACATGTCTGAGCTGCTTCTAACAGCCAATGCATGGGGTGTTTCTACAACCCGCTATGAGCAAATGTCACATGGCTCACCTGATTGGCTGAGCCAAATTCCTGTCACTGTCCGTGATGGCTCCAGGGGAGGGGAATGATAAACAGGAAGAGAAGCAGGGAGATAGCTAGTGTGCTGCCCCTGCTGCTTGTGACCTCCCTGGTGGCAACATTGAACAAGGAGTTGGCAGGGGAGTAGGCCGGCCACTTCCATCTGGTGGAGTAGGAACCGTACACAGTATAGACTCATACATGGTGGCTAAGTGGACCCTGATGGGCAACTTGGCCAAGATCAGTGTGTGAGAGAGGAGACTTACCTGTCTGTACCCCAACATGAAGAATATTGCCCCCTGCCTGACCCCTGATACCTGCTGCCCTTTGTCTGCTTTTACCCCTTATCATAAATTACCCCGCCAACCTGAACCTCTTAACTGCCTGACACAGCTTATTAGAAAATTATTGTAAATCAAATCTCATGTGTTACATTTACTATATATTTTGCTTGCTATACTTGCTGTACTCTGGTGCAGACTTTTCAGGTTCTTAAATTCACCAAGTACTTTTTTACTTTGGTAATATTTGCAATATTTTATCTACTGAAGAAACTATAAAATGTCCCCTAGTGTATTAGACATTAATGGGTTTCTTGCATCAAGGCCATTTACTCAGTTTTGGTATATGCCTGTACTCTTTATGTTATTGGAAAATGTCCCTCTCTTTAATAAGATATCAATTCTCCATGCACATTCAATTGTATGACAAGTAGTCTCAATGTGAAGCCACTGCTGATTATTCAATAAATATCCTCATATTTATTGGCACATCAGTAATGAAGTGCTAGTCCAACAATGTTAGGCTACTTAATTGTCATCTGCTGACACTCTAAGATTACGATTTTCTATCAGTTGAGGTCAACAATGTAGCCTCAGAGGAAAACACTGGATAATACGATTCACTAAAAACTAAAAGGCAATAATAAATAAAGCACTCAGTGGGATGAATTTATGTCTGTTTTGTCAGGAAGACAAATTTAAGCTTTAGTAATTTAATCTGTTGTAAATGTTTGATACATTCAAAAGTAATTTTTCAATTTTTGACAGATACTGAAGATTAAAGTAATTGTCCACATAATGTTTACTTATTCTATTTTTGAAAATGACACTATTTTGCCAGAGTAAAAAAATAAAGTTTCACCTCTTGTTGTGTACTATAGGGAAGGGACAGGGCTGAGTGATGCAAACACACTCTGTGCTTTGCATTGGAGTGACCTAGGCCTTGAAGGGCTCCATTCTATTCTACCACTAACAGAGGGGACTTCAACCTGACATGAGCCGCAGGTTTCAATTTGTAGTCAGGATCAGGGAGGAGTCAATGGAGACAGCAAAGGGGAAGAGGAAAATCCCTTCTTTTCGTCAACCAGAGTGAAATGAAACATAGAAACATAGAAACATAGAAGGTTGACGGCAGAAGGAGACCATACGGTCCATCTAGTCTGCCCTTATGTGTATATTGTATGTACTCTTTATCTTAGGATAGATGTGTGGAAGTTTGTTCCAAGCATCTACTACTCTTTCTGTAAAATAATATTTTCGAACATTGCTCCTGATCTTTCCCCCCGACTAGCTTCAGGTTGTGCCCCCTTGTTCTATCATTAAGCTTCTTCTTAAAAACACTTCCCTCCTGAACCTTATTCAATCCTTTCACATATTTAAAGGTCTCAATCATGTCCCCCCTCTCCCTTCTTTCCTCCAGACTGTACAAATGAAGTTCTTTAAGTCTCTCCTGATTTTTAAGTTTGAGTCCTTCCACCATTTTCGTTGCCCTCCTTTGGACACGTTCTATTTGAATAATGTCTTTTTGCAGGTAAGGTCTTCAGAACTGCAAACAGTATTCTAGCTGTGGCCTCACCAGGGCTCTATACAGCGGCATCACAACCTCCCTCTTCCTACTGGTGATGCCTCGAGCTATGCAGCCGAGCATCCTGCTTGCTTTTCCCACTGCCTGGCTACACTGTCCACTCATCTTGCAGCTATCAGTAATCAGTACCCCGAAATCTCTCTCCTCCGAGGTCCTGGCTAACACCGTACTGCCCATACGGTACTCAGAGCAGGGATTCCTTCTACCCAAGTGCATGATTTTACATTTAGAGACATTAAACTCTAGTTTCCACAGTTTTGACCATCTATCTAGTAAAGCTAAATCATTTTCCATGTTGCAGACACCTCCAGGAATATCCACCCTATTACTAACCTTTGTATCATCAGCAAACAGACAAACTTTTCCTACCAAGCCTTATCCTATGTCACTTACAAATATATTAAAAGAATAGGGCCCAGGACAGAGTCTTGCAGCACACCACTTGTAATTCGCCTTTGTTCAGATTGCACACCATTTACAACAACGCTCTGATACCGATCCCTCAGCCAACTGGAAATCCACTGAACTATCCAGGGATTGAGTCCTACCTTCAATAACTTATCTATGAGCTCCTTATGTGGTACAGTATCAAAGGCTTTGCTAAAATCCAGATAGGCGATATCCACAGCACCACCTTCATCTAACACTTTAGTGACATTGTCAAAGAAATCAATAAGATTGGTCTGACATGATCTGCCCTCAGTAAAGCCGTGCTGTTTTGGGTCCAATAGGTTATTAATTTTTAGATGGGAAATGATCTGTTTTTTTAAGAGTGTTTCCATTAATTTGACAACTATAGATGTTAAACTAACTGGCCTGTAATTACTGGCTTCTTCTCTACTCCCCTTTTTATGGATTGGTACGACATTGGCCATTCTCCAATCATCTGGAACCTCACCAGTTGAAAGCGAATGGTTAAGTAAATCAGTCAGAGGGGCTGCAATCACAAACATAAGTTCCCTTAGAACTCTGGGGTGGATTCCATCTGGACCCATCGCCTTACTTACCTTTAGATGTGCCAGCTCGGATAGGACATCAGCCTCCAGAAACTCCGGAGCTGTGCCCCCCAGCTATGGTCATGCCTGCTACTATCTGGAAATACCGAACAAAAGTAGCAATTCAGATGGTCAGCCACAGCCTTATCTCCGTCAATATATTTATTTTCCCTAAAATGAAAGCATGGGATTGACACTGGTAAGCTGCCAGGTAATTGATTGCAAAGTTTGAAGGATCAATCCTTTTAAAACAGAATTGTGGTATTTTACATTACTTTGAGGTAATGACAGATTTAGGCTAGTGGGGTCCTAGACACTCAAAGATATCCCATAAACAGTCCAATTTCAGTCCAGTCCCCACCAGCATTTTGTTGGGAACCAAGCTATTAAGACCTCAGCAGCGGCCATAGAAGAAGAGTTCTGTGTGTACGGGGATCACTTCTCTCTTCTTGGTGCACAGCTGCCAATAGCAACAGATTTCAGTTAGTTAAAACTCCTATTGACTCAAATAATAAATACTTTTAAAAATGTCATTAAAAGTGGACTTTCCCTTTAAAGCGGAACAATACCCTTCTGCTGTGTGAAACATCCCCCCCAGGTCGCTGCAAGACTCACCTCTACTGGCGGCTCCCTCAGCAATGTTAAAGTGGACCAACACCCTGCCCTTTTTTTTTTTTTTATGTCAGTTTAAAATATGGAAAATGTTCAGCAGGACCCGTTTTAACTAGTAAAAAAAAAAAAAATTACCTTGTATTCTTCCTCGCTGCGTCGCTTCCATTTGCATTTATCTCCGCCATCTTGGTTTTTCTTATAAAAGGAAGAGATCCTTTGACCTTTTTCTAACTCAAATCACGCGCATGCGCAGTAGTCAGGTGAAGCGCCGCTTGCATCGGGAGCGAGCGGCGCTTCACCTGACCCAAATCAGCGTTACTGCGCATGCGCGATTTTCCCCTCCAGGGTACGGGCGCGCACTGGATCCGATGGTGCCGTCATAGCTGGGGCGGGCACATGGGCGTGGGCAGGCAGGGGAAGGTGCAAGCGGCAAGTTGAAGCCGGAGCCGGGAACACGAGCAGGCGGAGGCTGCCTCCTCTTCCCCTCTGTTCTTCTATTGTTGTTTCTACTACAAAATGGTTACCTATATAGCATCGTCTTTCTATTGCAAGCAAGGTAAGTAAGGGTGTAACAACTGGGCGTGATGAGCTCTCGCCCCCCCATGAGAACTCACAACAAAATGACATTGATACTATTTCGCAGCCTCCGCTCTGGGCGTCCACCGCTTGCGGCCCAATCAGGAGCAGCCAATGAAGACAGACGGATAGGCCAGGCAATGCTAGTGGAGGGCTGGTGAAGCCAGTGGCGGCGTGTTGTGGGCGGAGCTTGGTCATCGCTGTACCGGGCTGGGTGTCTGCAGGCTGGAGGAGCAGTGCGGGCTGAGCTGGAGGCGGAGGAGACACAGCGGAGCGGCGGGACCAGCACCGGGCGGACAGCACAGCACACGCCGCTACCTGTAAGCGCCATTCTCGTTATCCTGTGTATCTGCATCTACTGATTGATTGCACTGTGATCGTTTCATTGCTATTGCATCGAGCACAGATTGCCCTGTGTGTGGACCCATAGGACCGTGTGATTGCATGTGTTCATAGGCTTTTCTGTTTCATTCGGCTCTGTTGTTTGCATAAATGATCTGATTGGATGGAGTTTAACTGGGGGGGGGGTTCACACAGCGGGGCATCCCAAATAGGGATGCCCTTGGGGGAACTGAAAAAAACCCCGGCAAAGTCAAAATCTCAGGTTTTTTTCTGCTTTTAAGCCAGATTGTAAATGTATGATGAATGCATTGCTTTTTCCTGTGTGTCTGCATTTTACATTGATTGCACTATGATCATTGCTATTGCATTGTGCACAGATTGCCCTGTGTGTGGACCGATAGGACCGTGTCATTCAATGTGTTCATAGGCGTTATTTACATGAATAATCTGATTGGCTGGAATAGGGAATATTTGTTGAATGATTAAAGTGCCCATTGCCCACCCTGCTGCCCTCTGTGTCCATTGCCATTGCCCACCCTGCTGCCCTCTGTGTCCATTGCCATTGCCCACCCTGCTGCCCTCTGTGCCCATTGCCATTGCCCACCCTGCTGCCCTCTGTGCCCATTGCCATTGTCCACCCTGCTGCCCTCTGTGCCCATTGCCATTGTCCACCCTGCTGCCCTCTGTGCCCATTGCCATTGCCCACCCTGCTGCCCTCTGTGTCCATTGCCATTGTCCACCCTGCTCTCTCCCTGCTGCCCTCTGTACCCATTGCCATTGTCCACCCTGCTCTCTCCCTGCTGCCCTCTGTGTCCATTTCCATTGTCCACCCTGCTGCCCTCTGTGTCCATTGCCATTGTCCACCCTGCTGCCCTCTGTGCCCATTGCCATTGTCCACCCTGCTGCCCTCTGTGCCCATTGCCATTGCCCACCCTGCTGCCCTCTGTGTCCATTGCCATTGCCCACCCTGCTGCCCTCTGTGTCCATTGCCATTGTCCACCCTGCTCTCTCCCTGCTGCCCTCTGTACCCATTGCCATTGTCCACCCTGCTCTCTCCCTGCTGCCCTCTGTGTCCATTGCCATTGTCCACCCTGCTGCCCTCTGTGTCCATTGCCATTGTCCACCCTGCTGCCCTCTGTGCCCATTGCCATTGTCCACCCTGCTGCCCTCTGTGTCCATTGCCATTGCCCACCCTGCTGCCCTCTGTGTCCATTGCCATTGTCCACCCTGCTGCCCTCTGTGTCCATTGCCATTGTCCACCCTGCTCTCTCCCTGCTGCCCTCTGTACCCATTGCCATTGTCCACCCTGCTCTCTCCCTGCTGCCCTCTGTACCCATTGCCATTGTCCACCCTGCTCTCTCCCTGCTGCCCTCTGTACCCATTGCCATTGTCCACCCTGCTCTCTCCCTGCTGCCCTCTGTACCCATTGCCATTGTCCACCCTGCTCTCTCCCTGCTGCCCTCTGTACCCATTGCCATTGTCCACCCTGCTGCCCTCTGTGCCCATTGCCATTGTCCACCCTGCTGCCCTCTGTGCCCATTGCCATTGTCCACCCTGCTGCCCTCTGTGCCCATTGCCATTGTCCACCCTGCTGCCCTCTGTGCCCATTGCCATTGTCCACCCTGCTGCCCTCTGTGCCCATTGCCATTGTCCACCCTGCTGCCCTCTGTGCCCATTGCCATTGTCCACCCTGCTGCCCTCTGTGTCCATTGCCATTGTCCACCCTGCTGCCCTCTGTGCCCATTGCCATTGTCCACCCTGCTGCCCTCTGTGTCCATTGCCATTGTCCACCCTGCTCTCTCCCTGCTGCCCTCTGTACCCATTGCCATTGTCCGCCATGCTCTCTCTGCTGCCCTCTGTGTCCATTGCCATTGTCCAGATTGTATGCTGTGTGTGTGTGTCAGGCCAGATTGTATGCTGTGTGTGTGTGTCAGGCCAGATTGTATGCTGTGTGTGTGTGTCAGGCCAGATTGTATGCCGTGTGGTGTGTCAGGCCAGATTGTATGCTGTGTGTGTGTGTCAGGCCAGATTGTATGCTGTGTGTGTGTGTCAGGCCAGATTGTATGCTGTGTGGTGTGTCAGGCCAGATTGTATGCTGTGTGTGTGTGTCAGGCCAGATTGTATGCTGTGTGTGTGTCAGGCCAGATTGTATGCTGTGTGTGTGTGTCAGGCCAGATTGTATGCTCTGTGTGTGTGTCAGGCCAGATTGTATGCTGTGTGTGTGTGTCAGGCCAGATTGTATGCTGTGTGTGTGTCGGGCCAGATTGTATGCTGTGTGTGTGTGTCGGGCCAGATTGTATGCTCTGTGTGTGTGTCAGGCCAGATTGTATGCCGTGTGTGTGTGTCAGGCCAGATTGTATGCCGTGTGTGTGTGTCAGGCCAGATTGTATGCCGTGTGTGTGTGTCAGGCCAGATTGTATGCCGTGTGTGTGTGTCAGGCCAGATTGTATGCCGTGTGTGTGTGTCAGGCCAGATTGTATGCCGTGTGGTGTGTCAGGCCAGATTGTATGCCGTGTGTGTGCATGCCTCCCAACTGTCCCGATTTTCCCGGGATTGTCCCGATTTTTTAGAAGGATCCCGCGGTCCCGGAACATTACCAAATGTCCCGGGACCCCCTGCGCTGTGACAACCCAGGGCCGCAATGACGCCGGCGGGAAGATAACTTCCTGGCGCGTGGGGTGAGAGAGTGGGGCGGGCGCACGGGGGTGGGTGGGCAGGCGCACAGGGGTGGGGGGGGCTACGTACCGCATGCAGGGGTGAAGCCAGGCAGCCGACATTGCTGGAGCTGGAGAGCGTGACGGGGGCGTGACGGGGGTGTGGCCGGGGCGTGATGGGGGTGTGGTCGGGGCGTGACGGGGGTGTGGCCGGGGCGTGACGGGGGTGTGGCCGGGGGCATGGCTTGTCCCGCTTTCAAGTTTTCAGAAGTTGGGAGGTATGTGTGTGTGTCAGGCCAGATTGTATGCTCTGTGTGTGTGTCAGGCCAGATTGTATGCTGTGTGTGTGTGTCAGGCCAGATTGTATGCTGTGTGTGTGTGTCAGGCCAGATTGTATGCTGTGTGGTGTGTCAGGCCACATTGTATGCTGTGTGTGTGTGTCAGGCCAGATTGTATGCTCTGTGTGTGTGTCAGGCCAGATTGTATGCTGTGTGGTGTGTCAGGCCAGATTGTATGCTGTGTGGTGTGTCAGGCCAGATTGTATGCTGTGTGTGTGTGTCAGGCCAGATTGTATGCTCTGTGTGTGTGTCAGGCCAGATTGTATGCTGTGTGTGTGTGTCAGGCCAGATTGTATGCTGTGTGTGTGTGTCAGGCCAGATTGTATGCTGTGTGTGTGTGTCAGGCCAGATTGTATGCTGTGTGTGTGTGTGTCAGGCCAGATTGTATGCTGTGTGTGTGTGTCAGGCCAGATTGTATGCTGTGTGTGTGTGTCAGGCCAGATTGTATGCTGTGTGTGTGTGTCAGGCCAGATTGTATGCTGTGTGGTGTGTCAGGCCAGATTGTATGCTGTGTGTGTGTGTCAGGCCAGATTGTATGCTGTGTGGTGTGTCAGGCCAGATTGTATGCCGTGTGTGTGTGTCAGGCCAGATTGTATGCTCTGTGTGTGTGTCAGGCCAGATTGTATGCCGTGTGTGTGTCAGGTCAGATTGCATGGTCTGTGTGTGTGTGTCAGGTCAGATGTGTGTGTGGGTTTACTACCTGCAATCTGTTGCTATTGACAACTGTACACCAGGTCTGTCCACCAAGATCTACAAGAACAGAGAAGCGAGTCATATACACATAAAATGCTGCTGTGGGCAGTGCCAAGGTTATGGAGTGCACTCAACCTTACACATGCCCAGCCACAGTGTTCTGTGTGTACAGGGCTCACTTCTCTCTTTTTGGTGTGCAGTTGCCGATAGCAACAGATTTCAGGTAGTGATAACATAAAAATAATAATACAAGATAGGCTCAGCACAACAAAGTCATACGTCTCAAAAATTACATCAAATGTAGACAAATCTAAAAAAAAAAGTTTTACCCACTAGTAAACATTATCACATTTATTTGTCGAGGGGGTGAATAGTGTACAGAGAAAGTTGGAATCCTGCCCCATTATATAATCTGCCTCTAAATCTGGTTAAAAATCCTGCCCCATTGCATAAACGAGGACCAAAACCCACCCTGGAGTCTCAGACTCCAGGGCAGACATACTCGCTCCCTTTCCCACGTGAAAAACAAAATTAACCCTGTAGGATATATTTTATTTACAATGCATTTATTTTTTATTTTTTTTTGGTGACCCCCATTGGATGTTGATCTGAAGATTCCCAGACCCGCTCTAATCTGTAATTCATGTAATATAATGGTGCATGTGTACAAATAAAAATTTTAGCAAATAAAACTCATTTCACCAGTTTGGTTCTATGAATTTACAACTTTTATTAAGTAAAAATGTAGAGTGCCGTTACTTGGAAGATTATACTTCAAGAAGGTTTACGTTTTCAGTGACATAATCACAGTACCAATTCCGACAGGGGACACAGGAAATATGTACGCCACCTGCCTCCACCAATCAGAGGAGTGCATTGAGGCAATGTTCAACATTCTTCCATGTCTCCTCTGATAGTGGCCGACTCCCAGAGAATCTATATTGCTGCTCCAAGGGGTATTAACACAGCATACCTAGAGGGATCACACAGATGTTTGACTAAAGGGCCATTTTAGTGGACCAATCACCAGGATGTTCACTATCCTGGTATTTGGTCCCTCTTCCCTTGAGCATCCCGATCTGGAAACCATCCAGGTCCGCCACTTGACTCACCTTTCTGCCATTTCCATGGCACATGTGTGAGCTCTAGTCCAATCAGCGCTTTATGCTGCTCATGCTAATGCATGGCATAAAGCCATTGTTTTGGACCGAGCGTCGGCATATGCAGCGGCGACAATTGCATCCCAGTTTCGGGGAGTGTTCAACCAGCCTATCTGAATCTGCAGAGATGCTGGGGATGCGGCCTGGGGAACCAGCTGAAATGTAAGGGGTTGGGGGGGTTTACACAGTGGGGAATCCTGAATTGGGATGACACAGTGGCACCTAGTCGGCCAGCCCTGTAGTCTTTTACATGCCAGGGCTGCCAACTGCAGTCACTGGTCAAACTTCATTAAAGTGGACCAACACCCACGGATGATTGGCCCGGGAATCTATAAGATTCCCGGGCCGATCACCCCGCGGGACATCCGAGATCGGGATGTCCCGCGGGGTGAAACCCCCCCAAACTCCTTACCTTATCTTCGGCGGCGGCCGGCCGCCGCCTCCCTCGCGGCCCTGTAGGCGTGCGCGCGCCCGCCGTCTGCGAATGGCGGGCGCGCGTCAAAAGGGACGCGCGGGAGGCGGCGGCGGCGGAGGAGCCGCTTGTCCGTCGGCGCGGGGAGAGGTGAGTTTTTCGGGGGGTTTCACACAGCGGGGCAACCCGGTCGGGGGTGCCCCACCAAAGTGGACCAAGACCCAGGATAGTCAAAATCATGGTTGTTGGTCCACTTTAAGGCATGCCCTAGAATCTAAAAGAAATGGTACACAAGACAAATAACTCCTCAGTCCAACGAGCCATGCGCAGGCTTCTGTCTGATCTGAGCCCTTTGCTGGGATTACATACTTCAGCAAAGCGTTCTGATTGCCTTGAATGCGGAGTGTGCACTGCCTTATTCCTGAACACCCGATGGCATGCACCTCCCGCACCAACCTAACTGGATGTGTGTGGTGGATGGTGGGGGAGCAGTAGAAGCATGGGTGAAAGCATCTCCACGCATCAGAAGAATTGGAATAACAATACGCTTTTATTCCAGCACAGGCTAGCTCAGGGGACAGGCCATTACAGTTGAGCTGATCTCCCCTAAGAGCAAAATGGTATGTTGAAAACATTTCACCCCTAATTCTTCTTCCTTGCTGGAAGGATAAACCATCAGCCTACATGTAGGCTATAAGATTTAAGGGTCAGCAGCCTCAGTCTTTCGGGAGCATCCCCATTTGGAATGGGAAAATCCTTCTGAACCTGAGAATTAGTACTGGATTACAGGCAGGACGCAAGAACCGCTCGTCCCTGGGCCTCCAACAATTTTTGGGCCTATAGTTGGAGGTACTGGGACTTTGTGGTACCGCTGCATGGTCTGAATGACCCCTATCCACCCAGAAACTCATTGGGGGTGTCGTTGGAAAGAGAAGGACTGAAGTTATGCGCCTCTGCAAGTGCATGTGGATCCAATAGGCAGTACCATAAAGTCCTGGTACTGTTGCTTGCTGGAGCTGGTGTCTAAAATCAGTGGAGGGACTCTCCGTGTAAGTTTGGGCTTCCTTGCCACCATGGTCCCCGAGAACCAGGGCTCAGAATTGGACCTCCTTGGATAAGGTGCATCATTTCCAAGGGTGACCCAGTTTGGAGGACAGATTCTCTAGACTCTTCTCTTGGGCTAGCAACCAACTGGAGGCTCCAAGGACAGCACCAGGAGGTTGTGAGGACTGGAGCCAATGAGGACAAGTGGTGAACAGTGCCGAGGACAGCTCACAACAGGATTCTACGGCCCATATCAGCAGTGATGCCAGTGGGGTATGTTGGCTGTTGTGGTATAAGATAGATAATAAAATGGCACCTTGGGTTAATGTTCACATCCTGACTGGCTGATTGACCTAACCACCAATTTACCTGCCAACAGACTCACTTGCCTATATACCTGCCCATTGACCCACCTATCTATCCTCTAGCCAACTGACCCACCCACATACCTACTGTGTTTCCCCGAAAGTAAGACACCCCCGTTTGTAAGACGTATGGGGTGTTTCAGAGGGTTGGCCAAATATAAGCCGTACCCCGAAAGTAAGACGTATGTCTTACTTTCGGGAAAATAACATTGATGTCGAACGGGGCTGCGCCGACGGGACCTACCTGAGAGGAGGAGAGGCGGCGGTGGATCCGGGGCTGCGAGCAGAAGACGAGCGGTGCCGGGTGCAGAGGCTCTCACTGCAGCTGCGAGGAGCCTGACGTGGAGATCATCCCTGCGCATGGGGCACGCCCACCGACCATCGCGCAACACCCAGGAAGTGCCGGTAAGTGCGCGCGTGTGTGTGTGAGAGAGAGAGAGCGGCGTCAGGGGGCCAGGCTGACCCTCTGCTGGTGCTGTGCTGTCAGAGGCCGGGGGGAGAAGACGGATTCACAGCGGAACTCGCAGGTGGGTGATGTGAGGGGGACGCAGGGGGTATGACGAGGGGGGCAGCTTGGGCCGGGGGCTCCCTCCATGCTGCCCTTGTGTCATCTGTAAACCACTGCAGCACCCTTACTTGTCTGACCCACACAGATGCTGCAGTACTACAAGTAAGACGTAGTGGGGCTTTTGGGGATAAAAAGAAAGTAAGACGGTGTCTTACTTTCGGGGAAACACGGTATCTATCTGCCTACTGACCCAAATGCCCACCTTCCTACTGACCCACCCACATACCTATCTACCTGCCTACTGACCCAAATGCCCACCTTCCTACTGACCCACCCACATACCTATCTACCTGCCTACTGACCCAAATGCCCACCTTCCTACTGACCCACCCACATACCTATCTACCTGCCTACTGACCCAAATGCCCACCTTCCTACTGACCCACCCACATACCTATCTACCTGCCTACTGACCCAAATGCCCACCTTCCTACTGACCCACCCACATACCTATCTACCTGCCTACTGACCCAAATGCCCACCTTCCTACTGACCCACCCAACCTGCCAACTCAACCACCTACCCACCAATTTACTCACTCATCAGCCTACCTATCTACCTGCCTGCTGACCAACCCACCTACCTATCCAATTGCCTACTGACCCACCCACCGACCTACATACTTGCCCACTCACCAGCGGAGACTTGTGGTGCTGCAGCACATTCTATCAATCATTGGACCAGGTAGCAGATACACCAGGGAGTCAAGCTCGCTCCCGAGAGCAGTGAGAGGCCACGCCCCTGGGTGACGTCATGAGAAGAAACGAAGCAACTGGACTTGCTGTATTTTTCATGAAAACTTTTCCCAACTTATAACTCTGTTCATAAAATGCAGAAAGTCCATGTTTTTGGTCCACTATATCAGTGTTCCCCAACCTTTTTTTACCCGTGGACCGGTTGAGGATTTGGTAATTTTACAGCGGCACTGTGGCGGATACTGAGAATGAGATGGCACATACTGAGAATGGCACAGAGCAAAGTGATGACAGAACCATAAAATGAGATGACAGATACTGAGAATGAGATGGCAGATACTTAGAAGGACACAGAGCAAAGTGATGACAGAACCTGAAAATGAGATGACAGATACTGAGAATGAGACGGCAGATACTTAGAATGACACAGAGCAGAGTGATGACAGATACTGAGAATGGCACAGAGAACAGTGATGACAGGTACAAACAATGAGATGACAGATACTGAGAATAGTATAGAGCAGAGCGATGACAGATACTGAGAATGACACAGGAGAGTGATGGCAGATACCGAGAATGACACAGAGCCGAGTGATGGCACATACTGAGAATGGCACAGAGCAGAGTGATGACAGATACTGAGGATGAGATGACAGATACTGAGAATGGCACAGAGAAAAGTGATGACAGGTACAAACAATGAGATGACAGATACTGAGAATAGTATAGAGCAGAGTGATGACAGATACTGAGAATGGCACAGAGCAGTGTGATGACATAGGGCAAAGTAATGGCAGATACTGAGAATGACACAGAAAAAGTGATGACAGGTACAAACAATGAGATGACAGATACTGAGAATAGTATAGAGCAGAGTGATGACAGATACTGAGAATGGCACAGAGCAGTGTGATGACATAGGGCAGAGTAATGGCAGATACTGAGAATGACACAGAGAAAAGTGATGACAGGTACAAACAATGAGATGACAGATACTGAGAATAGTATAGAGCAGAGCGATGACAGATACTGAGAATGGCACAGGAGATTGATGGCAGATACTGAGTATGAGATGACAGATACTGAGAATGGCACAGAGAAAAGTGATGACAGGTACAAACAATGAGATGACAGATACTGAGAATAGTATAGAGCAGAGCGATGACAGATACTGAGAATGGCACAGGAGAGTGATGGCAGATACTGAGTATGAGATGGCAGATACTGAGAATGGCACAGAGAAAAGTGATGACAGGTACAAACAATGAGATGACAGATACCTATGTAGAGCCGCAGCACCAATAAGCAGGTGCAACTCCCAGGGCTGCCCTAGGCACTGTTTGGTCATGCGCCATCCCCCCCCCGCCCCCATGCACACATACAACAATGAATTTGCCCCCACCACCAAACACACCACCGATCCGTACAGACACACACACCTATTCCATGCAGACCCACACCAGCCCCATCCATGCAGACCCACACCAGCCCCATCCATGCAGACCCACACCAGCCCCATCCATGCAGACCCACACCAGCCCCATCCATGCAGACCCACACCAGCCCCATCCATGCAGACCCACACCAGCCCCATCCATGCAGACCCACACCAGCCCCATCCATGCAGACCCACACCCGCCCCATCCATGCAGACCCACACCCGCCCCATCCATGCAGACCCACACCAGCCCCATCCATGCAGACCCACACCAGCCCCATCCATGCAGACCCACACCAGCCCCATCCATGCAGACCCACACCAGCCCCATCCATGCAGACCCACACCAGCCCCATCCATGCAGACCCACACCAGCCCCATCCATGCAGACCCACACCAGCCCCATCCATGCAGACCCACACCAGCCCCATCCATGCAGACCCACACCAGCCCCATCCATGCAGACCCACACCAGCCCCATCCATGCAGACCAACACCCACGTTACTTCCTTCTCTGACTCCCCACCGACTGGCTGGAGAGAGCGAGCAGCACAGATGACACACAGTGAGAATGTCTCCTGTGCTGGGAGGACCATGCAGCATTAGGTGGCTGGAGGCGGCCGTCGGGAGCATCACAGCCAGCGAACGGGCATCAAGGTGAGGGGGGGGAGGAGGCATTGAGCGGGGGGGGGGGATCAGGAGGAGAGACAGCGTGGCCGAGGCAGCGTGCGTTGGGGGAGGGGGTAGGTAGATATTCCCCGCACAGCTGCGCTGTCTCGCCCAACTTCAGTACCTAGCAGGGGGACAGAGGCCAGGCAGGACGGGCGGCGGAGCAGCTGACAAAATACAAAACTTCTACACACACACACACACACAGACACACACACCCGGAATGTAAAAACTCACCTGTCCTACAACCAGCACGAGACGAGAGGGAAGGTGCTGAAAATATGAGTGGAGGGAGGGAGGGAGGGGAGTGAGAGGAGGGGAGGCGGAGTCATGTGTCTGCAGCCAATCATGGCTGAGCACAGCTCTACCAATCACAGACAAATAGAGCTTGGAGACGTGCACGCTCCCGAGGACACGTCCGCAGATGACATCAAGACGACACAGCAAAATTGCGCGAGAGAAGAGAGGAGAAGCTCCACGGACAAAATATGCAAATGACGGAAAAGCGTGATTGACGGCGGACAAGACCTGGAGGGTGGGACTTCCGGTGAGGTAAATATTAAAATTACAGGCGTTGCGAGGAACAGACGGCTCCAACAGTCATCAAAAGGTAAGTGTTTTTTTATATTAAAGCTAATAAAACGATGTTGTTTTGGAGGGTGTTGGTCCACTTTAAAGGAGCACTATCGCGAAAAAATTGCCCAATGCTAAAAATCCATATAAATATGCTGGATGGCGGGAGGAGAGGTCACTTATACAGCTGACATCAAGAAATTTCCAGCCAGGCTTGTTTTTCTTTCTTTTAATGGAATGAAGAGGAAATCAGGGGTGACAGGTTCTGTCACCCCTCATACTAAACCTGTCACCCCTGGATTTTGTTCCTACCATGTGAGAATAAACTACAAGCTTGGCGAGAGTTTTATTCAATACAGGTGTATAAGTGCACTCTCTTCTCATTAGCTGATGTGTTTATATGGATTTTTAACATTACACAATTTCGCTCCATTAACAATCGTTGATGCTTTCCCAGCATTTCTGAGCTGAGGCACACTGAGTCACTAAGCCAAGCCCAGTCATTGAAATAGGCTGGGGACAGGAGTGCTCCCAAATATAAAGAAAACTGCGGATGTGGCCGCTCTCGCTTCCAGTTGTCGAGCTCTGCATTTAAACAGGGCGATATTGCCATTCATTAAAGGGTAAGTCCACTTTTTACCACACAAAAATATACACTTTCAAAAATTCACTTACTCTTGAAGTGTAACTTAATACGACATCTCAGCAAAGAGATCTCAAAGGCATCATTTGCTCTCTCTCTAAAACGGACCAAGGCCCTTTCAAGAACAATGCTCATATACATCCTGTCAGGGATTTTCCAGCGGAGAAATCCCAATTGTAAAAAGTGACCAGAAATGGAGACTGAGAGGCAGAAATGGATATGGGGCAAACCGTGTTTAATAGTGAAAAAACAGTGGAAACTACACATCACCTGCTGTACAGATTACAAAGGGGAACATATATGTGTAAGGGAACTATATATATATACAGGTGAGATTAACACGCTCTGGCTGAACTATACACATACAGGTGAAACCAACACGCTCTGGCTGTACATACACAAAATGGAGTCCGGAAATAAGTATGCATAGGGATCAAAGGAAAGTCCAAATTCCAAGGCGGAAACACGGCTGATATAGGGGGAGCAAACACAAGAGCTGAGGCAGGAGTCCTGGGTGCAGGGTTCAGATTTCATGGTACCTGGGATTTAGGTACAGCATTCTGGTATCAAGATGACAAAACAAAATGCTAATCCGCTGCCTGAATGGGCTGACCAGCTTATATAGGCTGAGGAGTCACAGGTGCTGGCTGATTGCCAGTACCTCTGCAGGACAGAGCCATCTCCTGGTGGATCAGCATATTGCAGCGGAAAGTTCCAGAGAAGGAGCCAGCCAGATGCAGTATTAACCAGCGACGCACTCTGAAGCTTAAGGAGGAACTCCAACCCTGACACATCCCTTTCCAGGGGGGGGGCAAAAATGGCCCCAGGGGGGATAACTCGAATTGCAACTCAAGTGAGCAGCCATAAAGTTAGCTGGCTAGCCCATATTTTGCCATAGGTTTACTTCAGGTCTACAGCTGCCGTACAATCAGATGAGTTGTTTTCTTATTTTAATTGCCAAATTGTGCTTAGTACAGAACGAAGGAGGCTGATGGGTTACAAAAAACTTGCACTTCCTCTTTAAACCTATGTAAGCTACTTTTTTTCACTGCAATCTGCCTTTAGTTATATTAGTATTTTCTCACAATGACATATGTTCTATGTCATTCAGAATTAGTTCACATAATGGTGTCGGTACTAATTAACATCTTAGCTGGCACGCAGCAAAACTTGTAATTAATACAGCATCACTTACCCCAGATATTTTAACATACAATGCACAGACTAGCAATATACAGTAACTGGCGCCTATTACTTTAGCTCCCTGCTGTGTATCCACATTGTAAATTACATAATTACATAGTTAATACTGTTGAAAAAAAGACATGTCCACCAAGTTTACCCAAGGGACGAGGGTAATGAAAGTTATTTATATTATTTACAGATCACAGCTATTAGTTACCGTTAATAATATTTTCTTTCTAAAATAAAATAAGCTGTCAGCTGTTGATTCTGTAACACACCCTGGCGTGTGGTTATTTCATGGATTTATAGTTCTTATGGTAATAAAGTATCATCTCCTCTGGAGATTGATCCCCAGGGATGCACAAAAGAGGTTTTAAAATAGAAGCTACAATATACAAGCACCAAAAATACCCATTTCAATGATTCCCTTTCCTGTCTGTGCATAGGGGCTAAAGCCAGTGTCTAGCCCAGGCTATGTGTGCTTCTTTATTGGCTAGAGAGGCCCACATAACCAGGAAGTGGGGCTACCATTATATCATGGGACAGAGTGGTAGTGGTGCTGGAAACCATTGGGTTTGCAGCAGGTACTCCCTTGTAGCCGTTAGCACTTGTATCCTGCAGGGTTAGCCCTTGTACCCTTTAGGTGGCTGCTTTTCTGTTATTATATTAAGGGTTTGCAGCAGTTTGACCTCTATCACCTTCTCGCCAGTTACACATAGGCCAGCTTAATACTTTTCATTTGTGCTAGGATTAGTATTAGAAAGCTAACATGAAAAATTATCTTTTTACAGAGCAGCCGCAGCTTTAATTCATGTATGGCTGCCGCCGAGTCAGAAGGCGGCGCCGGGGAGAGCGGTCGCCTCTAACTTCGGCTCTCTCCGGAACACTTTGTGCGGCTAGATGTAGCCGAAGTGACACGGAGTTTACTGAGCGGCCGAATGTGCTTCACATTCGGATTGAGTGCCGGCTGCTTGTCATGCGCCGCTCTTGGTCTTACGGCGGGCACGTTCTTTTGTAGGGTTCTAGTTTTCCCCCAATTTTTTAGTATTGGATCCAATGAGGCTACACCTTGTTTCTATATAAAATATAATTTTCTATTTCTATTTTTATGCATTGTTATGAGCAAATGGGCCACACCCACTAACTTCCTGTCTTCGGAGGTTCAGCCCCTTAGACAGACTTTTTAATAGTTCTATCCCCACGCACCCCCAGCCTTGGAAAAAGCGAAACGCGTCAGGCGGCAGGCAAGGGGATCAGTCTTTTATCTTTACATGTGTGGACCAACTCGTGGATACAACACTAGTAGCCACATTGAAGATCCTGGAGAACCACAATCTTTTTAAATGCTGTCATTCTATGGTTATATGTAAGTGCCATACTTGGAGATATTAAAACAATCTTTTATTGAGACTTATGGAGTTGCACTAGATTTTCTTTCTGTTTGCTTTTACATGCATTTTTACTCTTTTGATACTGCCTGGGTTAATTTGGGAGTTCCACTTTTGGATTGATGCTAATTTCACATTTAAAGCGACATTCCCTATTTTAAGCTTGTATATCAGTGTGGTGGTGGTATCAAATTGTAAGTTATTCCTTTTTCACACATTGGAGACCTATGTGTGGAGTTTGAAGCCATTTTTTTGGACTCATTTCAATTATCGTGCTTTGTGCATGCGCTGTGGGATGTTTGGACTTTGCACTGCTATTTCTAATTGGTTCAGCTGTATTTAAACTTTTTTGCTCTGTGCCTTATTTATTTTATTATGGTGCTGGAAACCAAATGACATTTAAAGGCAAGTGCGTATGTAAGTAGTGTTCATACTTTACTAAAGCTCCAAGTTTATTAGCTAAAAAAAGAAACATTTTTGTATAACATATATGTATGTATGTATGCAACATGTATGTATTTTCAGCCAATTTCCATCTGTCTCAGATTTTAATTCATCATCATTATACAATATAATTATGGGATAAATCAATGACTTCTGGCTGACATCATGATAGTTTTACCTAGTGATTCAGTACAGGAGTCAGTTATTGGTAATAGGTATGGTAAGTATCATTGCACCTATACATGTTCTGATTTTAACCTTGCTATCATTGTGATATCTATATTGTTAAAGGGACAGTCCACTTTTGATTGAGTTTTTGTGTGCCAAAGGGATGTCCTCTAGGTGCTGAGCTGAGCTCTTCCAGCATTCTTTACTTATATTGGCAAATGTGTGTTTTATGAAAGCAGTTTTTACTACAAACTACAATCTAGCAAGTCTATACACCAAGATTTACAAGAAAAGAGAGTCCTGTACACACAGGCCGCAGCTGATATGGATGCTGCTGATGTGAGGGAGCTTACTCAACACATTTCCAGCAGCGTTTTGTGTATGTACGACTCAATTCTCTCTTCTTGTAGATATTAGTGTTAGTGTGCAGACTACAGAGTTGAAAAAAAATCATATGGTACTAAAAAAATTCACTGTAGGAGAAAAAAGCATGAGAATTTCACTGTTGCTGAATCACAAGCTAGGAAGACAATGAAAGTCAATGCCACTTTTTACTCTTGAAATAATCAGGTAACTTTTTCCTCCTTTTTGCACTATGCTAAAAAGTGCCATTGACTTTCATTGCCTTGCTAGATGCTTCCTAGAGTGATTTTTTTTCAATCATCCTTGCATCCTTATTGCATTTTTAAGAATAAAAATTTAAAATAATAACTTTGCTCGTAGAACACAGAGCTCCCAGAATAGACATCAGGCCTGCAGCTAAACAGATGTAAAAAAAGGAAAAAAGGATAGACCCTCGGTACCTAATCGACAGCTGGACAATATTGGAACAATATGTGCATTCACTAACAGTGGTATAGAGAAATGCTGGTCGATTCTGGAGTGAACCTGGTGCAGATGGGAGAAATGAGTGTAGTCCTGCCTATTTGGAAAAAGTTCCCTCCCAGAATCCACCAACTGATACTGGTCCAGCTCTCGAAAAGCTTAGCCAAAGTGTCACGTATAGTGGAATTAGGCTGCAACTGCAAGCATGAAGACCATTTATTAATGTGAGGGTAAATCATCTGGTCTGAATCTCCTGAAACCAATAATAAGCCCCTGGCGTGCTGAATTAGCAATCTAAAAAAGCTGGTTTTAAACTAGGCCTGTCAAAATCAGATATTGCCCCTCCAGATCCCTGATTTCAGATTGAAGAGAAAATTGTATTGAGTGGCGGAAAGTTTTTAAGACACCCCTTTGTTTAACGGGGACCAAAGCAGCATAAAACAGAGGGAAATATGCACTCAATTACTTAGGCTGCAAATTGGCTGCAAAGTGCGTTTCCTGGAAACATACGGAGAGGCTGATTCATCATTAGCGGCAGGTAGCGACAGATGAGTGTCTGTAGCAGGCATTTTCTGAGCGCCCGCTAGTAGTCGTTGTGCTCGTCCGTGGGTCGCTACTTCATAGCGACTCAGTCGCTGTTCAGTAATGTTGAATACATTGTGAGGAATCGCTATTTGACCAGTACAGCGCTGTATGGGAGCTCATGTTAGCGACTGCTTATAGCGACCGACTCACACCATATTCAGCAAAAAAACAGCCTCCCAAACCTCTGGCGCTGAAAAATACTTGTTTGAAGCCCAGAGCGCAGGAGGCGGTGTGTTTAAAGTCTGTTTTCAAGCATCTATCAACTAGTAACAAAGAGAAAACATATGGAATTACATTGTAGCAACATTGTAACATGAACACTTTAATGCCAGACCTGTAATGTCATTTCTGAAGAAATGTTTAAAAAATGTAAAAAATGTGAAAAAACAGCTTTTTCAGTGCCAGAAGAGGTCACAGAATTATTTGTGATTTTTGGGAAAAAAAACGGTTTAAAGAGAAGAAAAGGTTCGTCCATTGAAATGTATGGGGGAGCGACAGGTAGCGAGAGGTCATACCTGGAGCTGTGCAAGGCTGAATGCTGGCGCTGTTCGCAGAGGCTTTGAAAATGATGAATCAGACGCCACATGCCGCTATCCCAGTTGCTAAACAGATTCTGCTTGATAAATGTGGAATTGCGTGCCGTGTCCGGCGTTGACCAGTCGCTATCTGTCACTACCTCTCATTAACCAGGCGCTACCTGACGCTATCCTTTCTTAAATAACCCCCTATGTCTACGTGCAGGTAACGCATCTGCCTCATAGCTTTTACCGACTTCTGTGGTACAGAAGCCCATTCAAAGATACCAGTTTTACCCACATGACATGCAAAGATAACAAAAGCTACATTCAGTGGCAATGACCTGAAGAATCAGAAAGTAGAACAGTAAGAAAAAAGAAGGCAAAACTGAGAAATTAAAAAAGGGACATGATAGAACAATAGGCAACAAAATACCCTAATGAGGTAAAGAACATAAAGTTAAGTCTTACTCTTTAGCTGGCCCATTCTGGCTATCCTTATGACTGATGGCATGAGTTCTGTTATTTTAGCCTTGTGGTTTGGATCAAAATGGGTGGCTATCCATAAATGGTTTTTATGTGGATTGTGTGGGAGGGCTTTTGCAAGTACAGCAACATGAAGGCATTCATCTGCTGTAACCAGGGCCAGTTTCTAGAGGGGGAAGGAGCAGGGCGATCGCCCTGGGCACCATAGCCATGGTGGGGGGGGGGGGGGGCGCCTTTATCCCAGCCATTTTGCTTTTTGCAGGCCAGTGTTATTGGTGAAGTTCGTAAGACATGCCCCTCATTACCCCATATTGGACTAAATCATGGGAAGGGGGCACTGCCTGCTGCTATGGTAAAGTCACAGCCTGGCATATACCTGTATGGGACAGCAACACCCTAGGATAGATGAGCAGGGGGCGGAATCATTGCCTTCCCGCACTGGGTGCAACTTGCCTAAAAAATGCCCTGGCTGTAACCTTCCTACTTCTAAGTCCTCATACTCCTCAAGCTGTGGGATGACTACAGTTTCCTTCAGCTAACTGTACCAGCCACAGACAATGGCAGGGGTTTGTGAGGGATGGAATGAAGACTCAAGCATCCTTTTCGGATCTTTATTTCCTGTCTCTACATCTTCCTCTACGTTCTCCTTCTTCTCCCCAGCTACCTTCTCCTGCCTGGTGACCTGTTGATCCTGTTGCAAGACCATTTCCCGCCCACCTGTTCTGATCTATTTAGGCCTAACCACCCCACGCCTACCATCTTTGCTCCTTCTTCATGCTGTTTCCATTATATAATAAACCTTTCTGGGGGGAAAACAACTATGCCCAAGTTTACTGCTAAGGAGTGTAAAAAAATCACCCAAAACTTGCTATGTGCTTAAAGTGGACCAAAACCCATGATTTTGACCATCCCAGGTTTTGGTCATGCTGTGAAACCACAAGCATGCTTCCCACTCAGTGAGAGATCAAACTGTAATGGCACTGTGTGCTCCCTCGGGATAGTGTCTGAACATCTGACCTTAGCATCCAATTAGAAGCCTATTACTAAATGAAAGATGGTGGCAGCTACCTCCCTATGAACATGATGTGTCAGATGCTGATTGGCTGTAGAGTAAAAAGGGGTCAGTCAGCCGCATTTTGAATAAAGTTGATGAATTGTCTTGCCAGAATTCACGTGGCATCATGGTTATTCAACTCAAAAAAATATTTCCTTCAGTCGGGTTGAATTTACCTTTGACCCAAAATCTGGAGCCCATCACTAATAAGCATGTGTAAAAAATAACCATCAAATGGCAAAGCTGTGAAAGATAACATGCCACTTTATTAAAATGTATGCAGTTCTAAACTGCAGATCTTGTAACAAAACCCTACTAACAACAAAATGTGACAGGAAGGGGAATGTGGAGTTCACCCTACTGCAAAACACACACTAGTTGGCTTAAGAGAACATCTGAGAATTGTATTATATTTTTTTTTGACTGTGTTCGATTTACTGGAAAAAAAATGCTCAGATTACATTGTCAAAAAAGTATTATCTTGCTTTTTGAGTCCATACCTTTATGTAGCAATTAAAACAAATGATAGTGTAGGCTTTTAGCAGGAAAGTAATACAATGTGTAGACACCTCTAATGTATATTTTCCAAAATTCATCATAGTATTGTGCCTATTGGAATGAAGCTGGAAAATAATTATAGGCCACAGTGTTTGGATGTTTGTTTAAACTCCTCATCTGTATCTAATGCAATATGGTGTGATCACAACAAACAATCCACTTATTTTTCATGCAGTAAAGAACAAAAAAAAACTTTTATCAAATGAAATGGACATCACAAAGGGGTTGATTCAGCACTATGAGAATCTTTCAGTTTTAATGTTTCCCTTTGTGCATGCTGGTTATTTGCAAGCCATAATGTATTGTGCTTTGGCTGTTTAAATGTTATCATGATCATTAACCTTTTTACCTCCCATCCACTCCATCGACCATCCACTAATTTGCTACAGTATTTAGCTTGAAGACTTCAAACCAGAAGATAGCCAGAAGAACCACATGTGGTTTATTAAAAGCTTGCTTGATCAAAAGACCATTTGCACAGCTCACCCTCCACAATGCAGCTCAGTGACAAGGACAGGGAGGCTGATTCATTAATAGCGGCAGGTAGCGACAGTTGAGCGACTGTAGCGGCATTTTCAGAGCGCCCGCTAGTAGTCGCTGTGCTTGGCCATTGTTCGGTAGTTGATAGCGACTCAGTCGGTTTGCCGTAATGTTGAATATTGGGTGAGGAGTCGCTATTTGACAGGTTCCGCGCTGTATGGGAGCGCATGATAGCGACTGGCCCTAGCGACCGGCTCCCACCATATTCATTAAAAAATCACGCTCAAAAAATTTAAACCCCAGAGCGCTGGAGGCGATGGGTTAAAAGTAGTTTTTAAACCCCAAAACAACCATATTTTTGGAAACCAAAAAAACAAGTTTTTTAAATAATTTAGTAATATGAATACATTAATATCAGACCTGTAATATGAATTCTGTACAATTTTTTTTCCCTTAAAAAATTATCTAAAATGGCAGAAGTGGTCACAGAATTTTTCACATTAAAAGAAAACAAAAAAAAAATTAATAACAATTAATTATTAATATTTAAAGATTGTTCCCTTGAAATGCATTGGAGCGCGCCAGGTAGCGAGAGGTCATACCTGTCGCTGTTCAAGGTCGGACGCTGGCGCTGTGGGCTGAGGCTGGAATAATGATGAATGAGTCGCTATATGGCGCTATCTCAGTCGCTAAGCAGGATTGGCTTGATAAATGTGTGATTGTGGTGGGGAGCCGGCGTTCTCGTGGCGGGGCCCGTCATTACCGGCCGCTCACCCGTCGCTACCTGTCGCTATTCCTTCATAAATAAGGGCCTAGGACTCCAGCTGTCACACATGAAGTAACATGTAGCAGAAAAAAAGGTTGTCCAACACTGGCAGCGGGTCCAATTAAAAATCATAGTTTATTTTTACCATTAAAAACGAATCCATGCAAAGTGACAAGTGCATCCCTCCAACATACATCAGGTGACGCTAACAAACTACCCCATACTCTTACTTTGTGCTTTCTCACGCTGGCACTTGTAGTCCATGTTGCAGGAAACACACATGACATATATTCCATCATTCTAATATAGTGGTCTGGGATACGCTTCTCGCCAAACCACACATTAAAGAGGAAAGTGCAATTAATTCAGGGGCATAGCACACATTAAAGAGGACCCTATCTCAAGGGCAATTAATCCAGGTCAGGAGGGAGACAAAGGGGGGCCTGAGCACAGGTGGGGAGCACCTTTTTGAATCTTTGCCCCGGTGGACAGAAAGCCTAGCTATTCTTCTGATTAATCAAAGACAAAACTAATGTACAAACAGGCATTCTCAGCTTCCCTCTAGCAGTGCATGTACCCACGCCAGGCATTTGTTAATGGCCAGCACGGGCACGCTCCCTGTTAGAGGGAAGCGGAGGATGCAACCGTCAGAGCCGCGGCTCTTAGATGCGCTGTGTGACTGGGAAGAGGTGAGTTGGTTGCGGCGTCCTGGGGGGTTTTACACAGCAGGGCACCCTGATCGGGTTGCCCCTGGGGAATGGAACAAAACCGAGGATAGTCAAAACAATTGACTATCCTGGGTTTTGGTCCACTTTAAGCCAATGTGCAGGACTAGTCAACAATTACTGCAAACGTTAGTAGCAAAAACTAGTAAGGGGTTATATGAGGTGCTGAAAACAAAGGTTCAAATACCATTGCCACTTGCAGACATGTGATTTTTGATCATTTCTTACAAATGTATAGATTGCTTAATAAATAACTGAATAAGTCTAATATTTCTTTACTCTGTTTGATCTGGATCTACTTTTAGGACTTGTGCGAAAATCCTATGTAGTATAAAGTGGACCAAAACCCACGCCGATCGGCCGGAAATCTATAAGATTCCCAGGCTGATCGATTCCCTTCCCCCAGGCATCCAAAATCGGGATGCCCCACTGTGTGAAACCCCCCAGGTTGCCCGATACACTTACCTTGTTTCCCGGTCCAATGGCGCATGCGCTCGGAGCTGCTGGCCTTAGATGAAGGCTTAGACGACGTGACGTCAGCGCTCTGAGCGCACTGATTGGACGAACGGACATGCATGTGCCGTAGGACCAGGAAGAGGGGAGTTGGCATCGACGATCTGAGGAGTTTCACACTCATTGGGGTGCGTCGGGGAAAAGACCAAATCCCAGGATGTCCTGTTGGGATTACTTGGGGACAGATTTGATGAATGCACTCTAAATCACAAAGTCAGGGTCAGTAAAGTAAATCAAAATCGACAGAGGAGCTCTTTAAAATAGTGGTTCCGAATTTGTTTAAAACAAGCACCACTTTCTATTTTCTAATTTTTCACCTGGTTGGTAAATATGGGTGGTCAGTCATTTAAAGCTGTGTTACAAATGCACCAAAGCTGTACATAGATTCATCACCATTTGGAGCAGTTGTGCACCTTTGGAGCATATTAGGTTTGAGGAAGGTATAGACAGCAGCAAATCAGGTTGGTGTAAAGATCATTCTGCAACCTTGCTGAGTATCACCTGATTGGATCTCGAGTCCCAGCAATAGCACCTGTATCACCAGCTGGGAACCCATGCTTTAAAACATATGGGTATGCAGACTACTGGGTCTTTGTAAAAAAAAGAATACGAAGAAAGAACACCAAGGGCCTGATTTTTTAATTTTTCGTAGCTCTTTAATACAGCTTCTATATGGGCTATGCTAGTGTGCACCGATATTACCAATCTATATTTATCAGTATCAGTAGTATACACATGGTATAGTCAGGTGCACATACACAGTTATGGTGCAAACATGTATTTATTAGAATAAAAAAGCTGGGCTTGTCCTCAAAAAAAGTTTCCAAGTATATTCCTCTTGATCCATGGTCTCATAGCTGTGGTAAATCCACATCCTGGTCACACCCCTCAGGAGATGCCACCAGGAGGGAGGCATGCTCTGTGGGGTCATGATGAGTATATGTGTTTCATACTGCAGGGCATCCCAAATTAGGAAATTCCTAATACTGCAAATTGCCTGGCTCTAGACTCTAGGGGTGGGCTGATCATCTTTATTGACACCTCATAGCTTCAATTATGCAAATGCAATCAAATCTTACCTCTATTAGGTCGTTGACACAATGCTGATTATGATAATGATTATGCTGATCTGGGTAACATTCATCACAATTTAATACCAGCAATTTGTGTCGTTTTCAAGAGAGAAAGCCAGTTGGATGACTAGCAAAATATTCTTCAATAAATTCATACCAGTTGCTTAGGCTTTTAACCAAAGATATGCCTTATTTTTACAGCACCAGTGGCATTAAAGCACAAAAGTTTGTAGCTAAAAGCTTTTTAAAACAAATGATACTGCTGACTATGTTCAATATAATTAAACATTAGATTAAAATAAATGTTTCTCTATTAAAGTCTAATTATACTGTACTCCCCCATAATTAGGAATTCTATAGACCTACATTTTTACATTTCTTTTCTTAGATTATTCAGTAATGCACCCTACCCTGGAGGTAGTACAGGGGAGCTACAAATAAAAAAAGCCCATACCTTAGGCAGGCGTCTGCGCCACTCCTTAGGTGTACCGGATCCTGGGCACCGCAATCTTGCCCGAGAGAGAGAGAGAGCTGTCCACCCATTCAAGTGAATGAGCGTCAGGAACACATGCAAACCCGAGGGATGCGGCTTTGTCTATTTCCCTGCAGCCACCTCTGGGGCTCGGAAGGTAAGGTATGGTCATTTTTTATTTGTAACCCCCCTGTTCTGCCTCATTGCCAGGGGAGGGTGGCAAGATTAGATCATTAGATCATTAGATGAGTGAAGTTCCACTTGAAGCAGTTAGAGAACATTGTGCAAAATATTGTCCTAAATGTCCCTTTACTTGTAAAATTGCATTTGATATATTACAGTTTTCTATTCAAGTATTGCTGTGCTTTAAAAATCCCCTTTGCAATGGCTTTACCATTTTCACTTTTAGTGAGTATATTGCTTTCATACGTAACTAAACCTTGGTCTAACCTAATTCTTAAACAGAATTAAATCAAATGTATTGGGTGCCCTAGTGGCCACTTGTGGGTTGAAATTAAAACTCTAATTAAAGATCTATTGTAAGCAAAATTAATAATAATAATATAAAAATAAACTAGCTCCCATGATGTCGTGCGATATGGAGTGAGCTTCTAAACCAGTGGTGGCAAACCTCTGGCATGCTTGCTATAGGCGGCACTCAGAGACCCATCGCACTCTGTTCCGTTTTTTTTAATTAAACGATTCCAATGACCACCCCCTGGCAACAGAATCAATGTGCCCTAAAAATAAAACACATTGGAGGGTCAGGGGTAACAGGGAGGTGCTGGCTGTGTTGCAGAGTGTGAGTGTTGGGTGCAGCGGAGTCAAATACATTTGTGGTGTAACGGGAACTGGCTTTAGGAAGTGTTATTCTTGTAGCTTTGGACAAGGGGATACTGTAAGATGCTTTGCCAGATTCCTCTTTTGTAGTTCTTGTATGCATTCTGTGTGTTTGTGACCTAAACTTCTGTGCCACATGTGTATACAGTCATTGTGTTTATGCTTTGAGGCGATACAGATGATCATCTAGCTTGGCACTTGCTATTGTCTACTTACCATCGAGGATAGAACACTTGTAACCTTGGAATTTTACAATGAGTACTTTGGCTGTCAGAAGCTTCACAGGTAAGGGTCCTCCTCCTTCTTCTCAAGAACATAAAGTTTATCTTTTACTGGTATGGCTAAATTTGCCCATATCCCTCATGTATTTCCACCTGCAAAGTAAATAGTCTATTTGTTATTCAGATCATGTTCTGTGAAAAAGCTTATGAAAAAGACACCAGTTTTATTTATACTATTATTTATTATTTAAGTCCTTGATATAGGGGTTAGTTATTGTGAAAAAGCTTATATCACTTGTCACGTGACTGCTTGCTTGTCAATGAAATGTATGGTTACCTGTTACTTTAAATGTGGCGTTCTAGTTCCCTTCACGTGGATCAGAAATTGTAGCTTTGAAATTCTGTTTAGTATAAGAGGGACGCTGTCTCATTTGCTCTGCTTTACATATAGTACAGTCTCTTATTATGTAAAGCACACCCTGGTTTCCTTCCTGTGTAACGTTTTGTCTGTAGCTTTAAGAGCTGTTCTGGTGTCATTTTCGGTGAAGCCATGCGAAAGCTCCTTTATTCGCTGATACTCATCTATGAGCATGGTCCTTTCAAATGCTAGTGTCAAATTTATCTTAGGCCTTGTCTTTATGGCATTGATTAGCGCAGTGTATGTATGGGGTAAGCTTCACAACAACATGGCTGCAGCGTGACTGATCTGAGTTGTGCCATCACTTCCAGCATGGCATTTATATGCTCCTGCATGTCCTGCTCTCTGCTAAGCCTCATTTTATAAAGTTTTCTCAGCAGAAACAACTTGCTGTTTAAACTGGATCTCGCATGCAATCTTTTCAGTAGATCCTACATCTCTTTCACTGTATTCTCACTTTGTATGTGAATAAGCTGGTCATCTTCTACTAGTAAGCTTATGGTGGCAGGTGCCTGTCTGTTTTTCCTGTCCCAGTCCTGATTATTGTCCTGTGGCCTCTCAGTAGTGATAACCTCCCACAAGTCCTCTCTGGATAATATCATTTCCACTTTAAACTTCCATAGCTGTCTCGAGGTGAATAAAATAGAATGTGCTAGAATTTGCTTTCGCCGCAAATGTGCTAGAATTTGGTTCGCCGCGAACCAAAACTTCATGTGGTCGTACCTGGCGGGATTTTACTGCCCCATCCCACAGGTCACGGTCAGCCAAGGAGAAGAAAAGAGACAGGGTCACATGGTCACAGCTTAAGAGGTCAGTGTAACTGGGTCAATCAGGAGGCACTATTGCAGGAGATAGTGGGACGCTGAGGGGGTGTGTTACATCTGCCTGCGCTGGGATCTGCTGGTCATTGTAGTCCACCCTGTAAAGTCTGAAAACTTCAGTGAGGTTTTTTTTTATTTTTTTGGCCACATCTGTCTGGTTAAGCTGGACCCTGTCACTGCGTTGGGGAACATGGGATACACAACGCCTCAGTGTTCAATACAGTCTCTCTCTAAGTTGGGGTCCACGGTGCCACTTTATTAAATACAGTTTAAAAAAACAAGGGGGCAGCTCTGTTTTAAAGTGGGCCAAAACTCAGGATAGTCATAAGTTTTGACTAACCTGGGTTTTGTTCCTTTCCCCGCTGTGTGAAACCCACCCAGATCGCTGCAGCAACTCACCTCTTACCAGTCTCAAAACGAGTCTAAGAGCAGTGGCAGTGCTGCACGGTGTCTCAGCATTCAATACAGTTTAAAAAAAAATCTTTTTCACCTGCCAAGTGATATTTTAGTGCACATCTGTTTGTTTTAGCTGGGATGTGCAAGTGTATTATTTTAGTGTGTGTGCTGCTCCGAATATATATATTTTTTAAATACTAAGTAAAATGTCTGCCAGCCCTACACATCCACCATAGGTCTCATGCCCCTCTGTCTAGTGTTTCAGTACTGCTAATGCCACTAATACCACCAACAGCACCTCCGCTGCCACCCTCTGCCAATGCTAGGCCTATACAAACGCAGGTCTATGCTGTGATACACAAAATGGGTACATTTAACAAGGCTTGTAAAAAAATCAATGTAAAAAAGTTATACGGAGTAAAGAATAAACTACATATAAATGTAATATAATACCTGACCTTATAATATCCCATTACTATCCTGGTTACTGATGCTATTAACACACCACACACTTTCTACCTTGATTGTATATCCTTTTTACCAAGACCAGTTTTCAAGACCTCAAAATGTATTTATTAATTTTAAAAGTAATAACATTAAAGTGGAACAAAACCTAGCTCGACCGGCACTGGATCCCTGCTTTCTTGGGCTTTGTGCATGTTTCCCTCCAAGCCTTTCAGATAGGCTCGGACGGGAGCGCAAATGCTGCACAGGGGTTTTGGCTGCACAGGGGTTGTGGCCGCTTACTGTCTCAATTGCAGAGCCATTGTGATACAGGTGTATCGCTAGCCTTGCATTTGAAATGTTGTATGTTGTTCATCAGCTGGGCCTTGTAGGATGTATGTGTCTTTTTTAGTGTTGCCTATTTGTTTCCGTGCTCTTCCTCCGAAATTGTATGCTTATGTCCCTAATTTCAGTCCCCATTCCCCCTGTTCCTAGTTCAGCTCATTTGGCCTTGTAGTACCGTTACCTTTAGATTTTCCTGTCTAATCCAAATGAAATTCTTGACCTCCTTGCAACTTTAGCCCCCTATCTCATCAGCTTTCATTTTGGAGTATATATATATATATATATATATATATATATATATATATATATATATTTATTTATTTTTTTGGGGGGGGGGGGGGGCATTTGTCCTTGTGGTTCCCATAGTTGCTCTCTGTGTTTGGTCTAGCCTTGTTATTTGATTGTATTTTGCTTATATTGTGTTTTTGGGCCTTTTAGGTGTTTTAGGTTGTTGACCCCTGTTTTTGCGTCCCCAGTTGCAAGGCCAGGAGGCCTATAACCGCACCCACTGCTGTACCTGTGCTGTGGTGGAGCGGGTTTTTGGGCTTTAAAGTGGACCAACACCAAGGATTTTGACTATCCTGGGTTTTGGTCAACTTCCCTGGGGCACCCCGATTGGGGGTGCTCCGCTATGTGAAACCCCCCAGATCGGCCGATTCAACTCACCTCACCCCGCTCCTACGGCGCATGCGCGGCCGCTTGTCCAATCAGCGTGCTTGGAGGCGCTGAGGTATTGCGGCAAAGCTGCGTCAAACCTCAGCGACCCCGAGCACGCTGGCGGCCGCATCTCGCACTTCCCTTTAACATGGAGCGTGCCCGTGCCAGCCATTCACAAATGGCAGCGTCCTGCTATAGAGAAGCGCTAGATGCGGCCGCGGCCCACGCATGCGCTGTTGGACTGGGAGTCAGGTAAGGTTAGCGGGCATCCTAGGGGGTTTCACACAGCGGGGCATTCCGATTTTGGATGCCCCGCGGGGAGGGATTGGTTCGGCACGGGAATCTTATAGATTCCCGGGCCGATCCAGCTGGGTGTTGGTCCACTTTAAAAGAGCAGCTTTCACTGCCTGGACCATACTGGTGGAGACCTCCAGTACAAACTGGACAAGGTTGTCAAGATCATCGTTGCCTGCATTGCCCTCCACACCTCCACCACAGCTGCTCAGGAGGTGCCTGAACATCTATAGTCTTGCACTCAGAGCATTGCTGGCCAATCTGTCTGCCAGCACCTGGTGGACTCTTTAGTTAATTTTTTCTGCTTTGTTTTTGTTTTGCTTTGTTTTGTTTGTTATTTGCTGCTGTAGCCCCTCCTTTGCTTTTGTTTGTTGTGTCTAAAGAAACATAAAAAACAATTTAGTTTTTAGAGTAATTTATTTTTGGAGCTACCACGCTGGCTCCCAGAAATGGTGCTCACAATGTGCAACAAGAAAATATTTTGCCAAAATCAAAATAGTTGGGCCCCCAAGGGAAAAAAATCAAAACCAGATCAGTCAGCCCTGACATATTAGGGGGGTGTTGCCTGGTCTTTCCTGGTTGGTACCTGTCTTGCCGCTAGGAGGGCCAGCATTCTCTCTGTGTTGGTATTCGGATGGTTCTATTGGGCAATCATCGCATCTAAATTTGTGTTGAGGCACTGCTGCTCAACCATCCCTGCAGCCAGGTCCTCATGGATCAGACTGGCAGTTCTCTCTCAGTTTCTGCGGAAGGTGGAGCTGTTGGCACACCAGTCTGGTCTGATAGGTGGCATCGGGCTGCAGGGCATGTCTGGCTGCCTCCTGGGTGCACAGTGGACTGAGGTGCTTGAATCCTGCTCATGGCCTGGAGGGGATAGAGCTGGGAGGCGCCTTGGGTTCCCGAGGTGTTGGACTGAATGTTGGTGTCTGCAGCGTATTGGGTGAGAGTTGCTGGCTCAGCTGACTCGGTGACTTCTCCATGCCCTCACTTCCAGGAGAGTTGGGGTCTGTGTGGATAAAGGTAAACACTAGTGTTTGTTTGGGGGCCACGGTCCAAAACAGCAAATACATTACTTCACTTCATTAGCCTGAGCCTACACATCCCCCATGTCTGTCCCTTTCCATCACCACATTTACCTCATTTAATGGTTCGGTCCCCTCACTGTGGGTTGGGCTGGTTGCTGGTCCAGGTGTGGGTATTGGTTCCTGGGTAGGACACAGAACCGCGATGGCTGGAGGTCCAGTGGAGCCAATTCTTACCATTGGGCATGTGCCCCCGGTCGGTGTTGATGATCCCTGATACCCCTTGGTAGGTGTCGGGGTGCAGCAGCCCATATTCCCACTGCTCTGCATGGGTAAATTCCAATGTCTTTGGTAAACCTCCTACAATTTGAAAGCCAAAACCAAACACAAATGAATGAGCACATGAGGGGCCAAATGTGTAAACCAGAAGCATGCTTCTTGGCCCTCCACACTTATCCCTCAGACCATCTTCAGTTTATTTTTTTCTAGATCGCCGTTTTTAAGTCCTCACATTTTTTGGCTACCTGGCCAGCATCCTTGGCCTCTGGCCCCACATCCTGCACTGCTTTTAGTGTAGTACGAGACTGCTGCCCAACCAATTTTCTGGCACTCCGTCCAACAGTGCCTCCAACTGAGTGTCATTAAACCGGATGCTCAGCTTCCCCCGGGGGCAGCTTACGCCCACTCTGTGGGGCAGTAGCTGCTCCCTGGGGAGTGGGGTGGATGGGGGATGTATAGCCATTGTGGCCAGTCTCAGAAGAGGTGGTGCGCAGGCTGACAAGGGAACATGCAGCACCGGCTATGGCTCTGCTGCTCCGCCGTGGGCACTGAGGTGCCACACTGCTGCAGATTACCCGCAGTGGAAAGTGCGGCTGGTAGCAGAGGAGTGTCTGCAGCCCTAGCAGTGGTGCCTGGGGCTGCGGTGCCTTGGCGGGGAACTGTGTTCCTATCTGCCAAGCCTGGCTTTCGGGCTCTGGGGGCTCTGGGGGCTGCGGTGGTGGTGACCTCATGACATCTTTCTGTCCTGAGTAAGCACTGCAATCAAAGTGCAGGTGTCAGGTGTGTGCTTTTATACACAAGTGGGAGGGTGGGGTCCAACATTTGCACATTGGCCAGCAAAACGCTTCTGGGATCTGCTGGGGCACTCCACGTTTCTCAATGAAGCAGGAAGAGATATTCTGCACCATGGCACCCTCCCTGTTTTCCACCGACGATCAGAAGTACATTATGCTAAGTACACATGCTATGCCATGATTTGCTTATACATTGCCATTTTAGAGGCAGGCAAATGGGCAGACAGGTGGCTGACTGTCCGCCAGAGGCATATGAACCAAGGCACATGGTGTGGCGCACAGTAATGGCGGAGGCCTGGTTTTCAAAGTCAGACAGGGTTTGGGTCGGATCCATAGAGCCAAAATGTGCAGACCATAACCCTGTCTTGCTGTTGAAGGCCTAAACGTGAAACAGGATGCAACCATTAGTGTGCCACACCACACGTGCCTTAGTAAATATGTTGTCAGGCATACGGTCCAGCCACTGTAACATGTACCACCCTTGCCTGTGTGTAGGAAAAGCTGTGGGTGCTCAGATGTGTGTATGCCAAGGGGTAGGGGACACAGTTGCAGTATGAGATATAAGCAGGCCATAGACCTTCCATAGACCTTCCAATCCAGCAGAAATGGTGGTCTGGAGAGCTGGGTCTGCCAGTTTGCCTAGGTGCAACCGTGATTCCAATCCGCCAGTAATGGCAGCCTGGAGAGCTGTGTCAGAAGGGAAGCAGAAGGGAGTGATTTGGAGATTCCTACTCAAATGCTGATTTGGAGTAGCATCATGTGCCTACTAACGGGGGCATATGCACATACTAGAGAGTTCAGTCCTGTAGGCCAATACATACATTGGGCTGCTGCGTATGGGGGAGATGTGAGACACAGATATTTAAAGTTGAAACATTGCTGGGTCATGCCACAACCAGGGGAAGGTTAGTGTGTATGCAGACCTAAACTATGGCAATACATGGAATACAGTAAAGTGTCATTTTTATTGTGTTTTCCTATTGCCGGGTGAGGCAGTTTTTCTGCAAGGTAAGTGGCTGGTCCATAGATAAGTTGCCCACAAATGCAGAACTGTGTACCTGAATTGTGCTTCTCTTCTAGAGTCGGAGTTCTGTCAGAGAATAAAGCCCACCTGAACCAGTAGGGTTTGGCTAGTGCTGCGCCAAAGACTGGGTGTGCTGGAAAGGCATCAATCACAAAGACAGGATCCTCTCCTCTTCAGAATCCCCACCACCAGCACAGGAACAAGCCAAAGAGGGGGAGCCCCAGGTGTTGGGCTTGGAGTCATAGCCAGTGACAGTGAACTAAGGTAGGACAACAGACAAAAACCACACATGTCAAGAACTCCCAATGGCATGACACTGCAGGGATGCACACTATATGGCATGGGATGTCTCTAAAGGAACCAGGAGGGAGGAGGTGAGTCACATTGCAGGGATGCGGTGGGGTTCAGTGAGGGAAGAAAAACAACCAACCCATATGAGTATGCCGGCATGCAAGCGAGTTAGTCACACAGCACCGAGAACCAAGGACTCTGGCTGGAAACAATTACAAACGGCTTGTGAGTTTGCTTACACACAAAACTGAGCAATCACGGAGAGGCTTAGAATCATGCTTATCATCTGCCTTGGAGCTGAATCAAATCCAGGTGAAAATTTACACCCCCTAGACAATGAAAGTTAATGGTAGTTTTCTCACCAGGCTCTGAATCGACCCCATTTTAGTCCTGCCATACAGCCTGTTTCTTGGAGAAATTTAAATGTATGGGATGCTTACTAGGAGTGACAGTAAATCAGGGTTTTTACTGATGAAAAGGTTTAGAACGGTTTGGTTTTTTTGCATTCCCTGAGGAAAGTAATTCTGCTACAGGGATCGTAACAACATGAGTAGTCAAAGGATTATAACTTTGTTTTCCACTGTTAAATTGACTTTTTTACTGCTTTTATTTCATGTTGGTGAGAGCAGAAAATAAAATTATCGACTCCCATGACAGGAGTCTCTTTGAATAACATGACTCAATTAAAAATGGTAAAGAGGTAAACAATCTAAAATGTTCATATCAAAGGCAAATGATTAGCAAATGGCATAGAATAATAGGCAGATGATTTTTATTTCCTGTACCTTAGTATTTTTATAAACTGGTTTTGTTTTCATTTTATTTAGCGTTGCCTACTTGTGCCTGGAGAATACTTTTTTACAAGCAGTGAAGATGATAAACATAAATCTTCTCTGCTGAACCCACCAAGATAATGGGCTGTAAAAATGTTGAAATAATTAATTCAGAGGTTGACTTTTTACTTCCTATACACTCCGCATCCACTCAGAGGTTTGCTTTTCAAGTGTACCCTCTTGCAGCCACAACAAAAATAATTTTTTATCAAATATCTTTATGCTAACACTTGCTTATCACTGCTCAGTGGTAATGCCTTCTTAACATATGTACATATTCTTATGAAAATGTGTGTTTCTATGTGAAAAGTATGGGTAGGCTACAGTGCATGTAAAAAGAAAACAGAAAATGAGTGAAAAAAACAATTTAGTCAGGCAATTTTAGATACTAACAGTCTCTAGAGCACTATCCACCTGCTGAATGGCTCTGCTCATTTAAAAGAAAAAGGCTTATATGTGGAGTGTAAATTGGTTGTTGATTTTATTGTGTACCAATTTATAGGTGGGTATAAGTAGTATCATATAGTTCTCATTCAAGGATCTCAGTGATCCAAGCCATAGTAAATTCTGTATGTAGTCATAAATTAAGGCCAAAGCAAATGATTTACTGTATTTTTCTAGAAACATCTTCACAGATAGGGATGGACTAAGGTAATTTACAAGTGGTGTACCACAAAGCTCTCGGTCCTATTCTTTCTTATTCTAAATATGTTTGCACGTAACATAGGAGAAAACTTGGTAACTGTTTGCTGATATGGTGAATATTCCTGGAGGTGTCTGCAACATGGAAAACTATTTAGCTTTTACTGGTCAACTCACTGGGTAGAAGGAATTCCTCCTTGTACCGTACGGCCAGTACTGTGTTGGGGGCGAGAGATTTGGGGATGCTGATTACTGAAAGCTGCGAGATGAGTGGACAGTGTAGCCAGACAGTGGGAAAAGCAAGCAGGATGCTCGGCTGCATAGCTCGAGGCATCATCAGTAGGAAGAGGGAGGTTGTGATGCCGCTGTATAGAGCCCTGGTAAGGCCACAGCTAGAATACTGTGTGCAGTTTTGGAGATCTTACATCCAAAGGCTGGCAACAAAAATAGTGGAAGGACTTGCTGGAATGGTGGAAGAACTTAAAACATACCATGAGAGACCTAAAGAACCTAATTTGTAATTTGTACAGTCTAGAGGAAAGAAGAGAGAGATGATTAAGACATTTATATATGTGAAAGGATTGAATAAGGTTAAGGAGGGAAGTGTTTTCAAGAAGAAACTTAATGATAGAACAAAGAGGCACAACATGAGGCTATTTGAGGGAGGATCAGAAACAAAAAATATTTTAAAAATATTATAAAATATTATTTTACCGAAATAGTAGTATATGCTTGGAACTAACTTCCAGCAGAAATAGCTGAAAAATCATCAGTAAGTGAATTTAAACATGACCGGGATAAGCACACATCTATCCTAAGATAAAGAGTACATACAGTTCACACATAAGAGCAGACCAGATGGACCATATGGTCTCCTGCCATCAACCTTCTATGTTTCTAAAATCAGCCTAGGAATTTACAGGCTCTGACCAGCCCACTACCAGCCCATGACCTCATCGGCCATGCCCCAGGAGCTTCTCACATAATAAATGATGGAGTTGATTAGCAGATGCTATAGCATTGCAAATCATGGGAAGGGCAGATATGTCACTTAGGGTACTAAAGCTTTAGAATTCTAAGGCAAGATACAGTGGCAGAGGTGAGTATGACCTCCACAGCCATGATGCTGAGGCTGTTCCATTGCAGGGGCAGGACATGGGCTGAAGTGTCTTGGTTGGGGGGGGGGGTGCTACGATATGGGCAGGTATGGGGGGAGTGGTTAGGGAGGTGCTGGAAAAGCAGGGTTTTTTATAAGAAGCAGTGTGTAGGATTTGGGTTAGGTGGGCAAAAACAGTGCGACCCAACAGGGATTCTGCCTGTGCTCCATGTGGCCAGTCCACCCTTGGAGATGTTGAGGGAGAACAAAGTGGGCTACAAAGTGGGGGTTTCCTTCTACCTACAGTGATGGGGTGGTACTTAGGGTGCCATGTAAAGTTCCCTGTGGCAAAATGGAAGAGACTAGGCCCACAAGGAGGATGAAAAAACTGAGCAAGCATGGGAACATGTCAGGGACTGGGCACAAATGAGAAGATGTCAGGTAAGGGCACACAAGGGAAGATGTTAGCCCATAGAGGTCCATTGTGGTGCAATGGGAGAAAGGGTTATACTTACTGTTACCTCCCGGCCCATGGCCGCTGGTCTCCTGCCACTGTTCCAGGCTTCTGTCCTTTGGTCTGCCTGCTGCAACCACTGTCTTGGGGTCCTTCCAGGGGCCTATGCTAGAGCAGAGGACTGAAGGGGGCTTTATAAGCACCAGACCAGAGGAGGATGGGTCAGTTGTGTGCCTCGCTGAAGCCAAAACCACAGTTTTCTAAAGCAAACCAAGCGTCAAAAATTATTGTATGTCCCTTTTAACACCCTCCCCTGGGGCATCCCAGTTTGGGATGCCTCTACAATTAAAGCTCCTTAAGAAGCCAAATCCAAGTATTAAGCCCTTTATGATGGGTGCCAGGAAGTTTCTGCACACTTCAGTGAAGCATATCTCCTATTGGATGAGCTGAGGATTCTGCACATGTGTATAGCTATTAAATGTCCCCCAATGGAAGCAGTTCAGCAAGGTGAAATTCAGTATCTTTCTCACTGAAAGGCTCACTAATTTCTGTGTAGGTAGGTTAGATAAGTTTAATGTCCCAGTGAAATAGGACCCACCCTGACACACAGTTGCAAGGAAGACTGTACGTCTGCTTAAATTATTCTAGTATGCAGTTTATTAACATTTTGTATTGACCACCAGCACTGTACTGTAATTAAAAATATGACATAACAATTATGATATTTTATTAAATCAAAGCAGAAGTACAATAAATACAATAGTTTTTGGAACACAGTAGTAAAGTTTTCTTTAAAATACTTGATTACCTATGTACCTTTCACCCCGGAATGGGCTCTATTCAGGATCCTCCGCTTCGATACAGGGTGTGTCTCAAAAGAGGGAAGATGGCTGAGCCTCATTATATCAGCAGAATGAATGAAATTTCTCTTCCGTATGGAATGGTTAGAAGCGATGCTAAAAAATGTTTACGTTTGGGAGAGCTATGTCCACATTCTCCCTTTGGGGGTTAAGAGGCAGTTGGAAGTTTGGTCACACAACCTGGTACTTTCTACGTGTGGCTACAGAGGAGGCTCCCATTAGTTATGTTGGGGGTGGGGGCGGCTGGAAGGATAGGGTGGGGTGACCCTCCGAGTTGACTCTTTAGGGGAACAATTGTTTACTATAGCTCATTGCAGTTATTCTTTTTATTTGGAAGTAGATATGGCACCATAACATGAAATGGTTTAGGAACAAAATACAGGTTAAAAAGTAAAAATGACTAACAGGAAGTACAACGCACAAGATTCATACAAGCTGGAAATGCCTTAAAAATGTATTTGGTTAACGCTGATGCATACCTTCTACTGACATTTGACATGCATGAACTGTAACCATACTTGTATTTTTGTAGGTTGGGAACCCCTGGGCTAGGTGACTAGAACTACAACCTGAAATTATAATTTGTTAAGTATAACAATTTAACTGATGCCATTCTGCAATTTTGGGGGGGATTTCTCATTTTGCTTTTTGTATTTATAAAGTGAATCTGCCACCTGAATGGAATCAATAGGCTGGTCTGAGGGGTTCACATTGAAAATAATAACAACACAAATATTAATTATGCATAAAGAGGTTTGCACATTGTTTTTTAGAAGGTCAAAAAAGTTGATGTGGTTTTAAAAATGTGTTGTTCTTTTTACACTTACACATTTTTGTACACAGTTGCTAATACATTGTATTATTAATTAATAATACTGTATATAATGTATTAATAACTATTAATACATAAAATAAACAATGCAATCCACTGTCAAAAAAGCAATTTTGTATTCTAAATATAAACCAATGATTTTATACTACAGGCAAAATTACGAAGGAGCATAAGTTGTTTTGAAGGGTCATTTTTTCCATACTATTCTGCTTTGCCTTTTTACAAGTTGATTTTATGTTAGCTTCTGGCAATTTATTTATGATGATACTTACCAGACAATGGTCCCTTATGATAAAACAGCCTACTATAAATAGTAACAAAGTGTCACTGTTATAAAGCAGAAATGGTCTGTCAGACAAATATAACTTAAGTAAAACATAGCAGCAATTACAGTTAAAATCTGATTAAGCAAAGACTTAGCCAGCAGGCTGTGACAAGGAAATGGTGCAGTATGCCAAGCAAATAAAACTTAACCTTTACCTTTCATGACTACAAATCCAAAGTAAGCCCGGAATGAGCAGTAAATTAAAAACATGCCCAAACATCAGGGTACTTGCCAAGCCCACCAATCAGATGGAAAAAAAAACAACAATGACCAGTTGGGGCAGGGGGGGAAACATGGCAAAAAAAACAACCCATCCAATCATCTCCAGCCGACCCACCAGATTAAAACATAAAATACTATGTTCTTCGAAGGATGTCATTTGAGGCCAATAATGATGTGGAAAATATTATTATAATATCAATAATAATATTATTGACTGCTTTGTGTAAAAAAGGTGCATTATTGCACCAATATGTCTATTTGACAGTATGTAATAAAAAAAAGGCTTGAGACAGGGCCCCACTGCAGAGGATTACAGCAACATAGTAGGTCCTTTGTTTTTTCAATTACACAGATCGGGATTAGCACATGACCAGGGGTGAAAAATCAGTAATTTATTGGCCTTGCCCAGCCGATGACCTGCCCAGGGGTCTATGCCGCCAATGTGCTTCCCAGTCGGTCAACAAGTCCATTTGTCAGCTAAGGCTATGGCATTGCAGGGACAGATAATGTGGAGGGGTGGGTATGGCCAATGTTATGGTACTGAAGCATGATGTTGAGGCTATATCATTGCAGGGGCATAACATGGTATAGAACATCTTGGAGATGAAGACAGAGAGATGAGGGGGGTTTATAAGATTAAAGGCAATTTAATCTTATAAACCCCCCTGGGTGATGTGGGCTGCCTGTCCAGGGATATGCCAGTCCCAAAGTAGTGCAACCCATTGTGAATTCTCTCCATTCTGCTTAAGACCAGTTTACCCGTGCTCAAGAGTAAGGGCCAGGGAGTGGCTTAGAGCCCCTTCAAGAGGAATATTTATTAAATTGGAGAACTTTGCTGTCTCATTTAGGCATCACATTAATGTTGGAGTACTCCAAATTATAGGTAAAATAAGGAATTGAACACAGTGGATTTGCCCAGGTCTTGTGCTATAAAACAAGCCTTTTTGACCTGTCCTGGCCCAGGTCCTTCTGTGCATGGCTTTCTTTTATAGTCCAGTCATAGTCTGCTAGGAGCAGCACTGTGACAGAAATGCTGCCCTGTCATCACAGTGAAGTAAGTGATTGTGTGAGAGCAAAACTGTGTGGTGTAAATATTTTAAGAAAATGTTATTTGTGGCTGTGTTAACCCACTAGTTTCATTAATGCAAATAAAAGTTGTGTTTTGGGTTGGAACTGAAGGTTTGTAATTTGGGGTGGGGTGGATGTATTGAAAATGATATTCACCCAAGGCTGCCCTCATACTACATCACAAGTTTGTACAGAACGTATACTTCTAGATTGTAAGGTGTGTGGCTGGTATATCAAATTTTGTGCTGGTAAATGAATAAAGGGAACCTGTTTAATGTTCTATCACCTAGTTGAATTTAAATATTTGCCCTCTATTACTTCTGCATTTCAAGTTCATTCTGGTTATGTTTAAAAAAGCCAACATACCGTTAAGAAGACATCAAGTAATTTAATGCATTTTGAGTTTTAGGTGACATTTTTCACACTGGCTTTTTTACAACGCTGTACAGTTAATTTACTCCAGTCTGCTTTCATTTTAGATAACAATAGGGTTGATTCAGAGCCCCTTTCTCGACAATTTTTTAAGTGAAAATTTCCTTTCTTGTCCATTTTTTTGCCCTTGTCTGATTCAGCAGAGCCTTTTTTTCCTGCAACAATTGTGTGAAATGAGCGAACTTTTGAAAAATTCGATTCGACTGATTTGCCAAATTTTCCGACAAAAAACGTTTCGACCCGAATTTATTCGCGACGAATCGCTATTAAAAACGGCTATTTCTGAGCCTCCTAGAGACTCAATAGGGTTGTAAACCATTTTGCCTTGCTGTAACACGCATAGGATGCGTGCTTGGTTAGTTAAATAATACTGTAAATAAATATCACATGCAGATCAGAGGCATCGCTAATAGAATCGCAGAGCGGCACAATTGCAGAGAATTGAAGTGGCATCACTATGAGGGGCAGAAGCCCAAACACTGCTTTAAAGAGACACTGGAGTTGGCAGCAGCAGGAGCCCAAAAAGTGGATGAATCACACCCTGGAGTTGCAAGCAGCAGCAGGAGCCCAAACATTGGCTGAAAGAGACACTGGAGTTGGCAGCAGCAGGAGCCCAAAAATTGACTGACACACCCTGGAGTTTCAAGCAGCAGCAGCAGCAGCAGCAGCAGGAGCCCAAACATAGCTTGAAAGAGACACTGGAGTTGGCTGCAGGAGGCCAAAGATTGGATGAATCACACCCTGCAGTTACAAGCAGCAGCAGCAGGAGCCCAAATATTACTTTAAAGAGACACTGGATTTGGCAGCAGGAGCCCAAAATTGGATGAATCACACCCTGGAGTTGGCAGCAGCAGCAGGAGCCCAAACATTACTTTAAAGAGACACTGGGGTTGGCTTCAGGAGCCCAAAAATTGGATGAATCACACCCTGGAGTTGGCAGCAGCAGCAGGACCCCAAACATTACTTTAAAGAGACACTGGGGTTGGCTTCAGGAGCCCAAAAATTGGATGAATCACACCCTGGAGTTGGCAGCAGCAGCAGCAACAGGAGCCCAAACATTACTTTAAAGAGACATTGGGGTTGGCAGCAGGAGCCCAAAAATTGGATGAATCACACCCTGGAGTTGGCAGCAGCTGCAGCAACAGGAGCCCAAACATTACTTTAAAGAGACACTGGAGTTGGCTTCAGGAGCCCAAAAATTGGATGATTCACACCCTGGAGTTGGCAGCAGCAGCAGCAGCAGGAGCCCAAACATTACTTTAAAGAGACACTGGGGTTGGCTTCAGGAGCCCAAAAATTGGATGAATCACACCCTGGAGTTGGCAGCAGCAGCAGCAGCAGGGGCCCAAACATTACTTTAAAGAGACACTGGGGTTGGCAGCAGGAGCCCAAAAATTGGATGAATCACACCCTGGAGTTGGCAGCAGCAGCAGCAGGAACCCAAACATTACTTTAAAGAGACACTGGGGTTGGCTTCAGGAGCCCAAAAATTGGATGAATCACACCCTGGAGTTGGCAGCAGCAGCAGCAGGAGCCCAAACATTACTTTAAAGAGACACTGGGGTTGGCTTCAGGAGCCCAAAAATTGGATGAATCACACCCTGGAGTTGGCAGCAGCAGCAGGAGCCCAAACATTACTTTAAAGAGACACTGGGGTTGGCAGCAGGAGCCCAAAAATTGGATGAATCACACCCTGGAGTTGGCAGCAGCAGCAGGAGCCCAAACATTACTTTAAAGAGACACTGGGGTTGGCAGCAGGAGCCCAAAGATTGGAAGATTCACACCCTGGAGTTGGCAGCAGCAGCAGGAGCCCAAACATTACTTTAAAGAGACACTGGGGTTTGCTTCAGGAGCCCAAAAATTGGATGAATCACACCCTGGAGTTGGCAGCAGCAGCAGCAGGAGCCCAAACATTACTTTAAAGAGACACTGGGGTTGTCTTCAGGAGCCCAAAAATTGGATGAATCACACCTTGGAGTTGGCAGCAGCAGCAGCAGGAGCCCAAATATTACTTTAAAGAGACACTGGGGTTGGCTTCAGGAGCCCAAAAATTGGATGAATCACACCGTGGAGTTGGCAGCAGCAGCAGGAGCCCAAACATTACTTTAAAGAGACACTGGGGTTGGCTTCAGGAGCCCAAAAATTGGATGAATCACACCCTGGAGTTGGCAGCAGCAGCAGCAGCAGGAGCCCAAACATTACTTTAAAGAGACACTGGGGTTGGCAGCAGGAGCCCAAAGATTGGATGAATCACACCCTGGAGTTGGCAGCAGCAGCAGCAGGAGCCCAAACATTACTTTAAAGAGACACTGGGGTTGGCTTCAGGAGCCCAAACATTGGATGAATCACACCCTGGAGTTGGCAGCAGCAGCAGGAGCCCAAACATTACTTTAAAGAGACCCTGGGGTTGGCTTCAGGAGCCCAAAAATTGGATGAATCACACCCTGGAGTTGGCAGCAGCAGCAGCAGCAGCAGGAGCCCAAACATTACTTTAAAGAGACACTGGGGTTGGCAGCAGGAGCCCAAAGATTGGATGAATCACACCCTGGAGTTGGCAGCAGCAGCAGCAGGAGCCCAAACATTACTTTAAAGAGACACTGGGGTTGGCTTCAGGAGCCCAAACATTGGATGAATCACACCCTGGAGTTGGCAGCAGCAGCAGGAGCCCAAACATTACTTTAAAGAGACCCTGGGGTTGGCTTCAGGAGCCCAAAAATTGGATGAATCACACCCTGGAGTTGGCAGCAGCAGCAGCAGGAGCCCAAACATTACTCTAAAGAAACACTGGGGTTGGCAGCAGGAGCCCAAAAATTGGATGAATCACACCCTGGAGTTGGCAGCAGCAGCAGCAGCAGGAGCCCAAACATTACTTTAAAGAGACACTGGGGTTGGCTTCAGGAGCCCAAACATTGGATGAATCACACCCTGGAGTTGGCAGCAGCAGCAGGAGCCCAAACATTACTTTAAAGAGACCCTGGGGTTGGCTTCAGGAGCCCAAAAATTGGATGAATCACACCCTGGAGTTGGCAGCAGCAGCAGCAGCAGCAGCAGGAGCCCAAACATTACTTTAAAGAGACACTGGGGTTGGCTTCAGGAGCCGAAAAATTGGATGAATCACACCCTGGAGTTGGCAGCAGCAGCAGCAGCAGGAGCCCAAACATTACTTTAAAGAGACACTGGGGTTGGCAGCAGGAGCCCAAAAATTGGATGAATCACACCCTGGAGTTGGCAGCAGCAGCAGGAGCCCAAACATTACTTTAAAGAGACACTGGGGTTGGCAGCAGGAGCCCAAAGATTGTATGATTCACACCCTGGAGTTGGCAGCAGCAGCAGGAGCCCAAACATTACTTTATAGAGACACTGGGGTTGGTTTCAGGAGCCCAAAAATTGGATGAATCACACCCTGGAGTTGGCAGCAGCAGCAGCAGGAGCCCAAACATTACTTTAAAGAGACACTGGGGTTGGCTTCAGGAGCCCAAAAATTGGATGAATCACACCCTGGAGTTGGCAGCAGCAGCAGCAGGAGCCCAAATATTACTTTAAAGAGACACTGGGGTTGGCTTCAGGAGCCCAAACATTGGATGAATCACACCCTGGAGTTGGCAGCAGCAGCAGGAGCCCAAACATTACTTTAAAGAGACACTGGGGTTGGCTTCAGGAGCCCAAAAATTGGATGAATCACACCCTGGAGTTGGCAGCAGCAGCAGCAGGAGCCCAAACATTACTTTAAAGAGACACTGGGGTTGGCAGCAGGAGCCCAAAGATTGGATGAATCACACCCTGGAGTTGGCAGCAGCAGCAGGAGCCCAAACATTACTTTAAAGAGACACTGGGGTTGGCTTCAGGAGCCCAAAAATTGGATGAATCACACCCTGGAGTTGGCAACAGCAGCAGCAGCAGGAGCCCAAACATTACTTTAAAGAGACACTGGGGTTGGCTTCAGGAGCCCAAAAATTGGATGAATCACACCCTGGAGTTGGCAGCAGCAGCAGCAGCAGGAGCCCAAACATTACTTTAAAGAGACACTGGGGTTGGCTTCAGGAGCCCAAAAATTGGATGAATCACACCCTGGAGTTGGCAGCAGCAGCAGCAGCAACAGGAGCCCAAACATTACTTTAAAGAGACACTGGGGTTGGCAGCAGGAGCCCAAAAATTGGATGAATCACACCCTGGAGTTGGCAGCAGCTGCAGCAGCAGGAGCCCAAACATTACTTTAAAGAGACACTGGAGTTGGCTTCAGGAGCCCAAAAATTGGATGATTCACACCCTGGAGTTGGCAGCAGCAGCAGCAGCAGGAGCCCAAACATTACTTTAAAGAGACACTGGGGTTGGCTTCAGGAGCCCAAAAATTGGATGAATCACACCCTGGAGTTGGCAGCAGCAGCAGCAGCAGGAGCCCAAACATTACTTTAACCCTTTAAGTGCCAGCCTACCTGGAGTTTTTGTCACACTCTGTTGCCAGACCATTTTGCACTATTTTCCGCTCCCCATGTTCAAATGTGATTTTTGAAGGGATTTCCAGGGATTTCCCAGGAAAATTATATATTGTTTTTTTCAGCAGAGTCTGGGCTTTACCATGAAATGTCTTGTTTGTCATTTTTTAGGTGTATTCTCAATATTTTTGGTTAAATATGTGCAAAAAAAAAAAAAAAAACATATTTTTACATATTGTAGTTTTTTTTGTAATAAAAAATGTAAGTTTGTCAATGAAATCTTATTGCGTGTGAAATCCCAATTTCTCCCGGTTACAGCGGTACCACATATGTATAGGTAGACACCCTTTCCTGCCCAGGAGACTCCCCCAAACTGAAACAACGCTTTAGGGGATTTTCAGATAAAATACAACTGTGCTACGCAATATGCGCACCTTGCAGTTTTTCCAGAAAAACAACCCTTTACATTTGAAATACCCTCAACAAACTATATATTCTCTGGAAGTACACACCTCAGGCTTTCTAGGCGTACCAGGCTTGTTGATGTGGCCATAGTTTTCTGGAAGTAATCCCTCAATGGATTCTTTGGTTGCAAAGAGTTTCCCTAAAAAAAGGATAAAAAAGCAGAATCAAAGCCACATTTTCCTAAAAAAACTATATACAAACAAGAAAAAACAAGTTTAATCTGAAAACGCGACATCCCCCGAACAGAACAATACCCAACATGCATAGGTTCTGTCAAGGGAAGAGTTGCCAAACACCCCAAAGTAAAGCATGTGCGTAACGGTAATTTTACTTGAAAATTTCAGCTCTGCAGACAAAGTGCGCACCTTGCGATTTTTCAACCAAAACAACCCTTGACATTTGGAATATCCCCCATAAACCATATATTCCCTGAAAGTACACACGTTAAGCTTTCTAAGGGTACCCAGCTTGTTGTAGTGGGCTCATCTTTCTGGAAGTAATCCCTCAAAGAATTCTTTGTTTGCGCAGGGTTTCCCTAAAAAATTTATAAAAAAGCTGAATAAAAAACACCTTTTCCTAAAATATAAATATGCAAACCAGAAAAAACAAGCTAAGTCTGAAAGCGCAAGGTCCCCCGAACAGAACCAGGACCAGCTATGGGGGCTTGTAGGCACAGAGTGGGGGGGCCAGCTTTTGTGGCCCCCCCACCCTGCAGCCTACGAGCCCACATAGCCCATGTGGGCCCGGGCTCTTCTGCCCCCCCCTGGCCTTTGGGGAGGCAGGTAATGGGGGTGCCGGGGGTTAATGGCAAGCCACCCGCTAGCGCAGGTGGCTTGCCATCCCCCCAGCCTTGTGAACTGGTATAGGGGTCATGGACCCCTTACCAGTTCACAAGGGGTTAAATGTAAATAATCACACAGACACAAGCAGAGAAAAAAATATTTTATTTTTATTTTTTTTTACACTGTACTCACCTCCCATCCATCCTGGAGCACTCTGTCCCTCGGCGATCACTGGCTTCTGCTCACTTGCTCGAAGCATTTTATAGCTGCTGGATGACAGAACACAAAGGGTTAATCAAAAAAAAAATGACATAGGGTCCCCCCTCCCAGGGGAGGGGGACCCCATTTTTTTTTGATTTTTAAGGGTTAAAAACCCTTAAAAATCAAAAAAAAAATTCACGTGGGGTCCCCCTTACCCACAGTAACCAGCCCGGGACCAGCTATGGGGGCTTGTAGGCACAGAGTGGGGGGGCCAGCTTTTGTGGCCCCCCCCACCCTGCAGCCTACGAGCCCACATAGCCCATGTGGGCCCGGGCTCTTCTGCCCCCCCCTGGCCTTTGGGGAGGCAGGTAATGGGGGTGCCAGGGGTTAATGGCAAGCCACCCGCTAGCGCAGGTGGCTTGCCATCCCCCCAGCCTTGTGAACTGGTATAGGGGTCATGGACCCCTTACCAGTTCACAAGGGGTTAATAGTAAAAAATCACACAGACACAGAGAAAAAAAATCTTTATTTTTCTTATTTTACACTATACTCACCTCCGATCCGACGTCCCTCGCCGCTGTATGTCCCGCGCCGCTGTCACTGACAGATGCCGGTGGTGATCGGCGCAGGGAGGGTGACAGGCGAGGGGGCTCCGATCGGAGCCTCCTCACCTGACACCCGCCCTGCTCCGATCACCACCGGCATCTGACAGATGCCGGAGCTCGGAGGGGGTATAGGAGGAGCAGGATGACGTCATCCCGCTCCTCCCACAATGGGCGGAGCTAAGCGGCGGCGGCCATCGCCGCCATTACAAGAGGTGAGGACCCGGAAGAGGGTCCTCACCTGAAGACTGCGCAGCCCAGGGGGGGGATCGGACCCCCCCCTGGTGAAGAGGAGACCCGGACAGAAGGCTCGGGCGCGGATGTGAGTAAATGACAGTTTGTTTTTTTTTTTTTTTTACAGCGCCGATGTCAGCGCTGGAAACGGGGGGGGGGGGGGGCGGCTGGTTTCGGGCCCCCCCCCGAAGACGGAGGACGACGGGGGGGCGATCGGATGCCCCCCGCAGGAAGAGGGGACCCCAAGCTTCACGGGGATACCGGAGGTAAGTGTTTTTTTTTTCTATCTTTTTAACTGTTTGTGGGAAATGCCAGGCACGTAGTTTCTACGTGCTTGGCACTTAACGGTAGGAGAGGTAACCACGTAGAAACTACGTGCTTGGCATTTAAAGGGTTAAAGAGACACTGGGGTTGGCAGCAGGAGCCCAAAAATTGGATGAATCACACCCTGGAGTTGGCAGCAGCAGCAGCAGGAGCCCAAACATTACTTTAAAGAGACACTGGGGTTGGCAGCAGGAGCCCAAAGATTGGATGAATCACACCCTGGAGTTGGCAGCAGCAGCAGCAGGAGCCCAAACATTACTTTAAAGAGACACTGGGGTTGGCAGCAGGAGCCCAAAAATTGGATGAATCACACCTTGGAGTTGGCAGCAGCAGCAGCAGGAGCCCAAACATTACTTTAAAGAGACACTGGGGTTGGCAGCAGAAGCCCAAAGATTGGATGAATCACACCCTGGAGTTGGCAGCAGCAGGAGCCCAAACATTACTTTAAAGAGACACTGGGGTTGGCTTCAGGAGCCCAAAAATTGGATGAATCACACCCTGGAGTTGGCAACAGCAGCAGCAGCAGGAGCCCAAACATTACTTTAAAGAGACACTGGGGTTGGCTTCAGGAGCCCAAAAATTGGATGAATCACACCCTGGAGTTGGCATCAGCAGGAGCCCAAAAATTGGCCTAAAGACATAAATATGTTTTGCACGATTTGGAAAGTGTAAAACATGGCACCATGCTGAATCTAGTCGCATGCATCAGGCATTGGTGGGTGGAAATCCTGGCTGATCCATCCCTGATTCATTTTGACAAAGGTGAGTCTCTCCACATTTTTAGTTGACAGACGAGTTCTCCTCGCCGTAATCATGGCCCCCGCCGCACTAAACACCCGCTCAGATGGCACGCTACTTGCGGGGCAGGACAGCTTTTCCAGGGCAAACTCTGCTAGTTGCGGCCAAAAATCAAGTTTGGCTCCCCAGAAGTCCAGCGGATCCTCAAGGTGTGTTGGCATGGTCATGTCAAAGTATGACATGACCTGCTGGTTCAGGTCCTGCTCCAGGTCTTCCTGCTGCTCATGAGTAGCCTCACTATGCGGGTGTAGAAAGCTACTCATTAGCGACTGAAGACTGAGGCTGCTGCTGATGGAGCTGCTGCTGCTGCTCCTGCCAACCCCCCCAGCAGCCATGAAAGTGGAAGGTGAGCGCAGAAGTCCCCTCGAGTCAGACCTGCGAGAGTATGGACCATGGCGCAGATAGGCATCGGCCAACTGCCTACGTAGAATGTCTTTGTAGTAGTTCAGTTTGTCCTCCCTCTCGGTGGGTTTCAAAAATGCCCCCATTTTGTGCCGGAAGCGAGGGTCCAATAAGGTGGACAGCCAGAAGTCACTACGCAAGCAAGTGAGCATGCTTCCTGCCATTTGCGCAAGTGACTCGGATGGACTACCTGTCTCCATCTCCACTGCATACTGCCACGGTGTGCCCGGGTCCTCTGTCTCACCTTCCTCAAAAACCTCTAGCTCCTCTGGCTGCTCCTGCTCCTCCTCTCCTGTCCACTGACTAGATAAACCAGCCATTTCGCCAAGCCTAAACTGTGTTTCGCTGGGCAACTCCTCCTCCTCTTCCTCCTCCTCCTCCAGTTCAGCTCCAACGGGGTTCATGTGGCCGTAAGATGTAAACGCCATGTCTCCAGTGCCCTGACCAGCCATGGTTTCCAACATGTGCTGTAGTACATGAAGCAGTGGAATCACGTCGTTCATCCCGTAATCCTGCCGACTGGCAAATAAAGTGGCTTCCTCAAAGGGCCTGAGCAAACGGCAGGTGTCACGTATGAGCTGCCACTGGTTGACATTGAAGTTACACAGGGGAGTCCCCCTATCTGCTTGGATCATCAGGAAATCCGTGATGGCTTTTCTCTGTTCATATAATCGGTCCAACATGTGAAGGGTGGAATTCCAATGGGTGGAAACATCGCAAATCAGACTATGTTGGGGGATACCGTTCTGACGCTGACGCGGAGGCCGAAGCGGCGTGACCTGTCCAAGTTGCTGCTGCAAAGGGACCACATTCACCCAGTGGGCCGTAAACGACATGTACTGTCCCTGACCGTAGTTACAGCTCCAGACGTCGGCGCTGCCATGCACTTTGCTACACACTGACAGGCTCAAGGACTTGCCCACCTTCTGTTCAACAAAAGTGTGCAGCGCTGGTACTGCCTTCTTGGCAAAGAAATGACGGCTTGGGACTCTCCACCTCGGCTCGGCACAAGCCATCAGTTCTCTGAAAGGTGCAGAGTCCACCACCTGAAAAGGGAGCGACTGCAGCACCAGCAACTTGGACAGGAGCACATTCAGCTTCTGCGCCGTAGGATGAGTGGGCGCATACTGCTGTCTCTTGGACATGGCTTCGCTGATGGATTGCTGGCGGGATGCATGACTTGGAGGAGGAGGAGCAGGAGCGACAGAGGATGGGTATGACGCACAGCTGCCTTCGGCTGAGGTGCTGGAGCCTTGGCTGGCAGAAATTGGGAGCGGCGTGCCACTCGGTGAGGAAGCAGTCTGGCCCACCTCTCCGGAGCCTAGGTTCTCCCAGGCCGCTTTATGGTGACGCTGCATATGTTGACGCAGGGCCATGGTGCCAACATTTGGACCCTGGCCACGCTTCACCTTCTGCCTACATATCTTGCATGTGGCCATGTTACCCTCCTGCGGATGCTTCAGGAAAAACTGCCACACTGCCGAGTAGCTACTTTTCCCACTAACAGGCCTCACTGATTCGCTGCTATTGTTGCCAACTCCAGGAACCCCTGCCCCACTACCTCCCGATAAGGTAGCCTGCCGCTCAGCAGGTGCTCTACCCCGGCCCCGGCCCCGTTTGGCTCCAGGCTTTACAATTGTGCCCCCATGCTGCCTGCCAACCATGCTGCTAACACCTTGCTGCCTGAGCTGCTGACTCCGGGGCAACCTGCGCCCCTCTTCTCCTGATGATGACGATGAAGCCCCTTCATCACCCAGCTCCCAAGTGCGATCGGCTTCATCGTCATCATCATTATCACCGAGTTGTGGCTGTACGTCACTGATGTTCGTGGATTCGTCAACAGTGTCTGGCGCAGGAGCTTGAACGCTCGGAGCACCCATGACACTGTCCACATCACTATTTGTCTGCCTAGCTAAAGAAGCCACCTCCATTTCTTGGCTGGGCAGTAGCTGCTGACTGTGCTCTATCTGATCGTCCTCCTCACTAAAGAGTGGAGCTGAACCCAAAGCATAGGATACGTCGCTGGGGGAGGGAACGGCGTAGGACAGAGGCAATGGGAGGACAGGGACTGCTCTCGGGGCATGCCAACTCAGGGTTGTGTCAGAGGAACCTACCGACCCTAGACTGGGGGTCTCAGACGTAAGTTGTAATGATGTTGTTGATGAAAGCGTTAACCAATCTACCACGGCAGATGCATTACTGGTGGAGACCCGACCGCTAGCAGATACTGGCAGATTTGGTCTCTCAGCGTGACTCCTGCTGCTACTGGCCCCCAGTCTGCTGCGAGCTCTGCCTGCGGAATCTTGGCCTCTGCCACTCCTCTTTTCACTTCCAGGCACTTGTCTGCCCGACATAGTCTAACTGGCGTGGTAGTAGGTGATATTTTGAGAACCCCCAGGCAGCGGTGGATCTATATGAAACAGAATATAATGCACACCAAAAGTGAGCAGTAACACTCAGCCTCCAACAGGCCTGCTTAGTGTAAATAAGAGAGCTGCTTAGTGTAAATAAAGAGGGGTATGGTATGTTACAGAATGGGAAGCCCCAACAGCAGAGCACCTGGGAGCAGTAGTACTATGCACAGCAAAAGTGTCTTTATCAGGCCAAATTACTTTTAGAATAAGTGCTAAGGGTTATAGTAAATAGAGGCTGGTGTAGTCACAGAATGGGATGCCCCAACCGCAGTGCATCTGGGAGCAGTAGTACTATGCAAAGCAAAAGTGTCAGGCCAAATTACTTTTAGAATAAGTGCAAAGGGTTATAGTAAATAGAGGCTGGTGTAGTCACAGAATGGGATGCCCCAACAGCAGTGCACCTGGGAGCAGTAGTACTATGCACAGCAAAAGTGTCTTTATCCGGCCAAATTACTTTTAGAATAAGTGCAAAGGGTTATAGTAAATAGAGGCTGGTGTAGTCACAGAATGGGATGCCCCAACAGCAGTGCACCTGGGAGCAGTAGTACTATGCAAAGCAAAAGTGTCTTTATCAGGCCAAATTACGTTTAGAATAAGTGCAAAGGGTTATAGTAAATAGAGGCTGGTGTAGTCACAGAATGGGATGCCCCAACAGCAGAGCACCTGGGAGCAGTAGTACTATGCAAAGCAAAAGTGTCTTTATCAGGCCAAATTACTTTTAGAATAAGTGCAAAGGGTTATAGTAAATAGAGGCTGGTGTAGTCACAGAATGGGATGCCACAACAGCAGTGCACCTGGGAGCAGTAGTACTATGCAAAGCAAAAGTGTCTTTATCAGGCCAAATTACGTTTAGAATAAGTGCAAAGGGTTATAGTAAATAGAGGCTGGTGTAGTCACAGAATGGGATGCCCCAACAGCAGTGCACCTGGGAGCAGTAGTACTATGCAAAGAAAAAGTGTCTTTATCAGGCCAAATTACTTTTAGAATAAGTGCAAAGGGCTATAGTAAATAGAGGCTGGTGTAGTCACAGAATGGGATGCCACAACAGCAGTGCACCTGGGAGCAGTAGTACTATGCGAAGCAAAAATGTCTTTATCAGGCCAAATTACTTTTAGAATAAGTGCAAAGGGTTATAGCAAATAGAGGCTGGTGTAGTCACAGAGTGGGATGCCCCAACTGCAGTGCACCTGGGAGCAGTAGTACTATGCACAGCAAAAGTGTCTTTATCAGGCCAAATTACTTTTAGAATAAGTGCAAAGGGTTATAGTAAATAGAGGCTGGTGTAGTCACAGAATGGGATGCCCCAACAGCAGTGCACCTGGGAGCAGTAGTACTATGCAAACCAAAAGTGTCTTTATCAGGCCAAATTACGTTTAGAATAAGTGCAAAGGGTTATAGTAAATAGAGGCTGGTGTAGTCACAGAATGGGATGCCCCAACAGCAGTGCACCTGGGAGCAGTAGTACTATGCAAAGCAAAAGTGTCTTTATCAGGCCAAATTACTTTTAGAATAAGTGCAAAGGGCTATAGTAAATAGAGGCTGGTGTAGTCACAGAATGGGATGCCACAACAGCAGTGCACCTGGGAGCAGTAGTACTATGCGAAGCAAAAATGTCTTTATCAGGCCAAATTACTTTTAGAATAAGTGCAAAGGGTTATAGTAAATAGAGGCTGGTGTAGTCACAGAGTGGGATGCCCCAACTGCAGTGCACCTGGGAGCAGTAGTACTATGCACAGCAAAAGTGTCTTTATCAGGCCAAATTACTTTTAGAATAAGTGCAAAGGGTTATAGTAAATAGAGGCTGGTGTAGTCACAGAATGGGATGCCACAACAGCAGTGCACCTGGGAGCAGTAGTACTATGCACAGCAAAAGTGTCTTTATCAGTCCAAATTACTTTTAGAATAAGTGCAAAGGGTTATAGTAAATAGAGGCTGGTGTAGCCACAGAATGGGATGCCCCAACAGCAGTGCACCTGGGAGCAGTAGTACTATGCAAAGCAAAAAGTGTCTTTATCAAGCCAAATTACTTTTAGAATAAGTGCAAAGGGTTATAGTAAATAGAGGCTGGTGTAGTCACAGAACGGGATGCCACAACAGCAGTGCACCTGGGAGCAGTAGTACTATGCAAAGCAAAAGTGTCTTTATCAGGCCAAATTACTTTTAGAATAAGTGCAAAGGGTTATAGTAAATAGAGGCTGGTGTAGTCACAGAACGGGATGCCACAACAGCAGTGCACCTGGGAGCAGTAGTACTATGCAAAGCAAAAGTGTCTTTATCAGGCCAAATTACTTTTAGAATAAGTGCAAAGGGTTATAGTAAATAGAGGCTGGTGTAGTCACAGAACGGGATGCCACAACAGCAGTGCACCTGGGAGCAGTAGTACTATGCAAAGCAAAAGTGTCTTTATCAGGCCAAATTACTTTTAGAATAAGTGCAAAGGGTTATAGTAAATAGAGGCTGGTGTAGTCACAGAATGGGATGCCACAACAGCAGTGCACCTGGGAGCAGTAGTACTATGCACAGCAAAAGTGTCTTTATCAGGCCAAATTACTTTTAGAATAAGTGCAAAGGGTTATAGTAAATAGAGGCTGGTGTAGTCACAGAATGGGATGCCACAACAGCAGTGCACCTGGGAGCAGTAGTACTATGCACAGCAAAAGTGTCTTTAATAGGCCAAATTACTTTTAGAATAAGTGCAAAGGGTTATAGTAAATAGAGGCTGGTGTAGTCACAGAATGGGATGCCACAACAGCAGTGCACCTGGGAGCAGTAGTACTATGCACAGAAAAAGTATCTTTATCAGGCCAAATTACTTTTAGAATAAGTGCAAAGGGTTATAGTAAATAGAGGCTGGTGTAGTCATAGAATGGGATGCCACAACAGCAGTGCACCTGGGAGCAGTAGTACTATGCAAAGCAAAAGTGTCTTTATCAGGCCAAATTACTTTTAGAATAAGTGCAAAGGGTTATAGTAAATAGAGGCTGGTGTAGTCACAGAATGGGATGCCACAACAGCAGTGCACCTGGGAGCAGTAGTACTATGCACAGCAAAAGTGTCTTTATCAGGCCAAATTACTTTTAGAATAAGTGCAAAGGGTTATAGTAAATAGAGGCTGGTGTAGTCACAGAATGGGATGCCACAACAGCAGTGCACCTGGGAGCAGTAGTACTATGCACAGCAAAAGTGTCTTTTTCAGGCCAAATTACTTTTAGAATAAGTGCAAAGGGTTATAGTAAATAGAGGCTGGTGTAGTCACAGAATGGGATGCCACAACAGCAGTGCACCTGGGAGCAGTAGTAATATGCACAGCAAAAGTGTCTTTATCAGGCCAAATTACTTTTAGAATAAGTGCAAAGGGTTATAGTAAATAGAGGCTGGTGTAGACACAGAATGGGTTGCCACAACAGCAGTGCACCTGGGAGCAGTAGTACTATGCACAGCAAAAGTGTCTTTATCAGGCCAAATTACTTTTAGAATAAGTGCAAAGGGTTATAGTAAATAGAGTCTGGTGTAGTCACAGAATGGGATGCCACAACAGCAGTGCACCTGGGAGCAGTAGTACTATGCAAAGCAAAAGTGTCTTTATCAGACCAAATTACTTTTAGAATAAGTGCAAAGGGTTATAGTAAATAGAGGCTGGTGTAGTCACAGAATGGGATGCCACAACAGCAGTGCACCTGGGAGCAGTAGTACTATGCAAAGCAAAAGTGTCTTTATCAGGCCAAATTACTTTTAGAATAAGTGCAAAGGGTTATAGTAAATAGAGGCTGGTGTAGTCACAGAATGGGATGCCACAACAGCAGTGCACCTGGGAGCAGTAGTACTATGCAAAGCAAAAGTGTCTTTATCAGGCCAAATTACTTTTAGAATAAGTGCAAAGGGTTATAGTAAATAGAGGCTGGTGTAGTCACAGAATGGGATGCCAAAACAGCAGTGCACCTGGGAGCAGTAGTACTATGCAAAGCAAAAGTGTCTTTATCAGACCAAATTACTTTTAGAATAAGTGCAAAGGGTTATAGTAAATAGAGGCTGGTGTAGTCACAGAATGGGATGCCACAACAGCAGTGCACCTGGGAGCAGTAGTACTATGCAAAGCAAAAGTGTCTTTATCAGGCCAAATTACTTTTAGAATAAGTGCAAAGGGTTATAGTAAATAGAGGCTGGTGTAGTCACAGAATGGGATGCCACAACAGCAGTGCACCTGGGAGCAGTAGTACTATGCAAAGCAAAAGTGTCTTTATCAGGCCAAATTACTTTTAGAATAAGTGCAAAGGGTTATAGTAAATAGAGGCTGGTGTAGTCACAGAATGGGATGCCAAAACAGCAGTGCACCTGGGAGCAGTAGTACTATGCAAAGCAACAGTGGTTAACCAGGGTGAAACAGCTAACAAAGCCAGTGACCCAGGCCGTAACACTCAGGTTGCATGAAAACAAAAAAAAAATCCCTGTCACTGCATCCGTTTTTTTCCTAACTTTCCCTGCTTCTCGGTGACTTCCTGCCTGTCTCCTGCCTGTCTCCTGTCTGTCCCTGTCTATCTAACTGTCTCTCCCTGACTACAGCAGCATCCTGTCTCTCACGAATGCAATAGAGAAATGAGGAAAAGCAAGATGTCCGCCGCCTTAAATAGCGCTGTGACGTCACCGGGCTTGCTGGCTGCTGATAGGCTGCATGTGACTGCCCCAGTATGCACTGGAGCGGGGTAGATGTCTGGACATGTCCCGTCCGCCATCTTAGAATGCCTGTAATGTAAATGAATGGATGTTAAAAAAAAACTTCGAGCGATCGAAGCACGGGGAAATTCGGATTCGATCCGAATCGAATTTTTCATGAAATTCGGACCGAATCCGGGTTCGTCCGGATTGTTTTTTCGTTTGGTAGCAAGACCTCCCAAAAAATGTTGAGAAAGGGGCTCTGAATCAACCCTAATGTCAGTGGCTTGCTTTAACAGGAAAAAGACACCCGTTTCTGAAAGCCTTTTCTAAGTTAACATTTGTTGTAATGCGTCTAAGGATGTATATCCAGAATAAACTGTGATTGCATAAAAATTGCTATATGGTCTTTATGAGACAGCCAAACAAAATCAAAGAATCAGATTGCAAATAGGAGATTAAGCAAGCTAGGAACTCGAGATTGGAAGTTATAAACACACAGCAATAGGGAGACTTAGGGACAACTTGTCCATAGGCTCTAAAAATGGCCTTAAAGCCATAAGCCAAATTACATTTCTGCGCTGTGTGCATCACATGATACAGACTATTGGGTCGATTCAAAGAAACATGTAACAGCTTTGATTTTGGTGCCGATCATCCTATTTTTCCCGAACGCTCGTGCACTCGTATGAACTTGCGAGTGATTCTATAAGCTAATACGTTTCTATCCTAAAATGTCCGTCCGTTCGTATGGCAGTTCGGGAATCAGACCTATGTCAGTTTCCATCCTGAATTTTCCGTTTCATTTCTCAGGTTGCAACATTGGTTTTGCCCTTTTTCCTTTTTTGTCTGGACGTAAATCCTTCTGATCTTTCGCCTGCGCACTACAAACTTACCTCATTAAAGTGCATTCTAAATATTTGGTTTTTTATTTTTCTTTATTTCATTCATTTTGTAGTAACCAACCATTAATGAATGCATTTGCATAAGTAAATCTTACTTTGTTTAATTTTTAGTTAACTTGCATTTTTTACTTGTGGATTTAATTTTAATATTTTGGCTTCAAATGGTACAACTTAAAATTTTTTGTGTGGTTACCCACACCCTCTACATACAGATTGCTCTCAAAAATTAAAAAACACCCAGCAACTTCTGCATGTTATGAGCCTAGAAACAGCCAAGATGGTGGGTCAGGTATTATCGGGCAGCCTGCAAAGAGAAAGGGCCTTGTGACTTGTGTGTTGCTCTGCATTCTTTGATTTCTGACCTTTCCGTGCCCCCAGCTCTGCTGTGTCTGTGCAAAATACAGCAGTAACCCACATCCTGCACTTTATCCCGCTCTCCTCTCCTCAGTAAGTGTGATGCATCTGACCAAAGATGAGCTAAAATAATTAAACAAAGCAAAGGTAAACAACTACACCAATAAATTCAAATTAAAAATATTATTCTAGTACATCAATTTAAAAATAAATAACATGGACATACGTTTCTTTAATTAACGCAAATATATGGATGTATTGCAAAATAAAGGTTTACATGCAAAGGACTAATTAAGGTCCACATTAAAATGCTTTTATAAGGCATACATGAAATGTATTGAATCAGGTATGCATTGCCATACAATTTATGGCCTCGGCCATGCTGATACATGCAGTTCATTGGAGCTCAAGACGCGCAGACTCCTCCACATAGCCAAAAAACCTGTTCAAGAACAGCAATCCGACTGCTAAAAGGTGTCGGAAGTGGCTTTCTTTTAAAACGTATTTAGAGGTTGGAAAACTGCTCTCTGAATCACACGTAAACACATCCGATTATCCTAAGTTTTAGGTTTTGATCCTAAGTTTTAGGTTTTGATCCTAAGTTTTAGGATTTGATCCTACAATTTAGGAACGAACTTCCGATGATCGTAAGAGCATATACGAAATCGTACGTAGGCTCGTGCGAGTCGGAAATGGCCAAAAAAACAGGAAAAAATGACAAACACCCACCCAAACTTACGATTCTAGATCCGAAATCAATTAACTTTTGCTCTTTGAATCGAGGGGTATATGCTGTCACCACTTTTTGCTCTCTATTTCTAGGTCTTTGGAGAGGAGAAAATCAACAAACTCACTCTGGCAATGACGCAGAGTGGCAAACACACCGACTCCTTGCAACCCCTGTTCACTGACTCAAATTCATTGGATGGATGATCACAAAGTTGTATGAAAGTCTAGCTGGTGAGCACATTTGGTTGCTGCCATGGGGCTGGGTTCTGGCAGAAAAAAGAAAACAGCAGGAATTGATCTCTCCAAAACTGGGTTTGCAGCAGGGCTATGCACGTGGCAGAGGGGGCATCACCTATCATGACCATGACCCCCCACACTGGACCAACAGTTTTGTGCCACCTGAAATTTATGTAGATGATTCTTCGTCTGTGAATTTCATGTACCTGGCATTTCTCCCTGTTTGTGAGCAAAAATCTTGCATTGGGTGTTTCCTCTTCCCCTGTGGGCCTTCAATCCCCCCCCCCCACCTCTCAGGGTCTTTAGCAGGGCGGAGAACACCCATTCCTTGCTGTGTGTGTGTGTGTGTGTGTGTTTTAACATTTAACTCTTTGTGTACTGGTAAGGTGTCCTTGAGACCCCTATACCAGTTCACAAGGAAGGGGCTGAAAGTCACCTGCAACAAGCATGCTATAAGCCCACCCCATTATTAGCATCAGAGCCATAGCTAGGCTTTCTGGCCCCTGAGGCAAAGATTCAAAATGGCGCTACCCTTTGGCGTCCCCCCTGACCTGCTGCACCCGAGGCACATGCCTCCACATGCCCAGGGGTTGCAGCTCATATGGACTTTGCGGGCTGGTAACCTTCAGGGCCCCTTGATAGTGTGCATAGGTGTATTTTGAAAATGTTATAAAGCACTCTTTTTTGGTTTGGTGTGTTTCCTGGGCAAGAACGGGTGTCTACTAATACATAAGTGGTACCGTTGTAATCGGGAGGAATGGGGCTTTAAACCTTTAAGTGCCATACCACGTTTCACTATTTTGCACTACACATGTTCAACCTTGATTTTTGAAGGGATTACCCAGGAAAATGATATTTTGTTTTTTTTCAGCAGAGTCTGGGCTTCAGCATGAAATGTCTTGTACAGCCTTTTTTAGTGTATTCTCAATACTTTTGGGGGAAATATGTGCAAAAAATTTAAAAAATCTATTTTTTGCAATTTGTAGTGTTTTTTGTAATAAAAAATGTAAGTTTGTCAATAAAATCTTATTGTGTGTTAAACCCCAATTTCTCCCAGTTACAGCGGTACCACATATGTATTGGTAGACACCCTTTCCTGCCCAGAAGACTTCCCCAAACTGAAACAGCGCTTTAGGAGATTTTCAAATAAAATACTGTGATATGCGCACTTTGCAGTTCTTCCAGAAAAATAATGCTTTACATTTGAAATCCCCCCCACAAACTATATATTTTCTGAAAGTACACACCTCAAGCTTTCTAGATGTACCAGGCTTGTTTGTGTGGGGGCGTAGTTTTCTGAAAGTAATCCCTCAATCAATTCTTTGGTTGCACAGAGTTTCCCTACAAAAGAATAAAAAGGAAGAATCAAGCCACATTTTCCTAAAAAAAACTATATGCAAACAAGAAAAAACAAGTAATATCTGAAAAAGCAACATCCTCCGAACAGAACAATACCCAACATGCATAGCTACTGTCAAGGGAAGAGTTGCCAAACACCACAAAGTAAAGCATGCGCATAACCATAATTTTACTTGAAAATTTCAGCTCTGCAGACAAAGTGCGCACCTTGCAATTTTTCAACCAAAACAACCATTTACATTTGGAATATCACATGTTAAGCTTTCTAAGCGTACCCAGCTTGTTTTAGTGGGCTCATCTTTCTGGAAGTAATCCCTCAAAGAATTCTTAGGTTGCACAGGGTTTCCCTAAAAAAATGTATAAAAAAGCTAAATAAATAACATGTTTTTCTAAAATATCAATATGCAAACAAGAAAAAACAAGCTAAATGTGAAAGAGCAAGGGCCCCCAAGCAGAACAATACCCAACATGCATAGGTACTATTAACCCTTTTAATTGCCACCCTCTGTTGACAGGTAATTTTTCCCCATTCTGCACCATGTTTAACCATGATTTTTGCCGGAATTTCCAGGAAAACTATAGATATATATTTTGCAGCAGAGTCTAGGCTTTAACATGAAATGTCTTGTTTGTCATTTTTCTACCGTTTTGTTTTTAAATATTTTGGCTTAAAAAAACAAAAAAATAAATAAATAAATATTTTTTAGACAATTGTCTCCTTTATTTTAAATAAAACATTTACTTTATTAGAGAAATTGCATGTGAAAGCCCCATTTCTCCTGATTACAACGGTACCACATATGTATCGTAGCCCCCCATTCTTGCCCAGGAGACCCCCCAAACTGAAAAGAGCACTTTATAACATTTACAAATAAAATACAAACTACTATCCACACTATAACCATAAGGAGTTAATTTAAAAAAAAATACATAGGGTCTCCCCTCGGGGGGGGGGGGGGGACCATTTTTTGGGAATTTTAAGGGTTAAAGACCCTTAAAAATCCCCCCCAAAATGATATGGTGTCCCCCTTACCCAGCATAACCAGCCCGGGACGAGCTATAGGGGCTTGTAGGACCAGGGCGCAGGGGCCAATTTGGTGGCACTAGCCGCAGGTGACTAGCTAGCCCCCAGCCTTGTGAACTGGTATAGGGGTCTCATGGATCCCTTACCAGTTCACAAGGGGTTAAGTGTAAAAAAGGCACACAGACACAAAGAGAAAAAATATTTTATTTATTTATTTTTTTTTATACTTACCTCCCATCCATCCCTGGGCACTGTGTGTTACGCTGATCACCCCTGGCTTCTGCTCTCTTGCTGCTGCTGGAAGCCTTTTATAGCTGCTGGGCAACAGAGCATAAGGGGTTAATTAAAAAAAATGACATAGGGTCCCCCCCCCAAAAAATACATGGGGTCCCCCATGCCTAGTGTAACCAGCCAGGACCAGCTATGGGGGCTTGTAGATCAGGGTGCAGAGGCCAGCTTTAGTTGTGCCCCACCCTGCAGCCTACAAGCCCACATACCCTCTGTGGGCCTGGGCTCTTCTGCCCCCCCGGGCTTTGGGGAGGCAGGCAATTGGGGGTGCCGGGGGTTAATGGCAAGTCACCCGCTAGTTGCAGGTGAGTTGCCAGCCCCCAGCCTTGTGAACTGGTATAGGGATCTCATGGATCCCTTACCTGTTCACAAGGGGTTAATAGTATAAAATAAAACACACACACAGAAAAAATGACATTTATTATTTTTTTTTTTTACTTTACTCACCTCCGATCCTTGCTGTCCCCAGGCGATCATGTCCCACGAAGCTCCGATGATGTCCCACGAAGCTCCTAGGCAGGTGATCAGTGGAGGAGGGCTGGGGGGGCAAATGATCAGAGCCATCTGCGCCCTCTAACCACCTCCTCTGATCACCCGCATCTACTGAGCTTCCCGGCTAAGATGCGGGTATTGACTGACAGGTGACGTCATAATGATGTCAGCCCACAAAGGGGCAGGGCTAGCAGTCGCAAACCAGGAAGTGAGGGAGAGGGCAATTTCTCGTCCTCTCCTCACTACGGAAGAGCCCGGAGGGGACGATCGGAGGCCCCCCGGTGAAGAGGAGAACGCACGGGAGGGATTGCGGCCGCAGGTGAGTAAATGTCATAGTGGAGGGGGAGTAAACTGCAGCGTCTGAAGTGGAGGGGGGGCGCTATTTCGGGCGCCCTCCTGAAGCGAGAAGAGCCCTGGGGGGGGGGGATCGGATGTCCCCCGGTGAAGAGAAGACCCGGCCCGATCCAACGTGGGGTCAGGTGAGTTTTTTACTTTTATACTTTTTTTCTGTGGGGATTTAAAGTCAGCTACATGAGACGCATGTAGCTGGCACTAAAAGGGTTAACTCAACAAAGTTTAAAAAGTATAATTTTTCATGCATTCTTATATTTTATACCCCAAAATATTATGAAAAATTACTAACAAGCCATTTCATTTTAAAGCCCTAACACAATATAAAATTCTCCTTGGAATCCTTTGTAATTCATGAAAATCTCCCAGTAAAACATGGTGAAAAATGGTTTGGCAACAAAGAGTGACATCTCGGGGTAGGCTGGCAGTGTAAGGGTTAATGTCTTCTTTTGTCTTTGAGAATATAAGTAGCTCACTTAATTCTCCAAAATGCCCCACACTGGCCATAATCAGCACTGTAGCAGCAGCTTGGAGTTCTGTAACAGAAGGATAAAACAGATTGGGGGGGGCAAACATAATAAAACATAAAATAACATTTTAAAACCTACTTGTTCATTAATCTTTCATAGGGTAGCTGAGACTAGGGATGAGCGAATCGATCCGGACGAACCCGGATTCGATCCGAATTTCATGAAAAATTCGATTCGGATCAAATCCGAATTTCCCCGCGATTCGATCGCTCAAAGTTTTCCTTTAACATCCATTCATTTACATTACAGGCATTCTAAGATGGCGGACGGGAGATGTCCAGACATCAACCCCGCGCCAGTGCAAGCTGGGACAGTCACATGCAGCCTATCAGCAGCCAGCAAGCCCGGTGACGTCACAGCGCTATTTAAGTCGGCGGACATCTTGCTTTTCCTCATTTCTCTATTGCATTCGTGAGAGACAGGACGCTGCTGTAGGCAGGGAGAGACAGTTAGACAGACAGGGACAGACAGGGACAGGCTGGAGACAGGCAGGAGACAGACAGAAAGTCAGCGAAAAGCAGGGAAAGTTAGGAAAAATCGGAGGCAGTCACAGGATTTTTTTTTTTTTCATCCAGCCTGAGTGTTACTGGCTGGCTGACTGGCTTTGTTAGCGTTTTCAGGCTGCTTATACACTAACTGTGCATATATACTGAACTGATCTCAAGTCTGCTGTGAGGCATCCCATTCTGTGACTACACCAGCCTCTATTTAATACCATAACCATTTGCACTTATTCTAATAGAAATTTGGCCTGATAAACACACTTGCTGTGCATAGTAGTACTGCTGCCAGGTACTCTCTGGTTTTTGGAGCATCCCATTCTGTGTCTACACCAGCCTCTATTTAATACCATAACCATTTGCACTTATTCTAATAGAAATTTGGCCTGATAAACACACTTGCTGTGCATAGTAGTACTGCTGCCAGGTGCTCTCTGGTTTTTGGGGCATCCCATTCTGTGACTACACCAGCCTCTATTTAATACCATAACCATTTGCACTTATTCTAATAGAAATTTGGCCTGATAAATACACTTTTGCTGTGCATAGTAGTACTGCTGCCAGGTGCTCTCTGGTTTTTGGGGCATCCCATTCTGTGACTACACCAGCCTCTATTTAATGCCATAACCATTTGCACTTATTCTAATAGAAATTTGGCCTGATAAACACACTTGCTGTGCATAGTAGTACTGCTGCCAGGTGCTCTCTGGTTTTTGGGGCATCCCATTCTGTGACTACACCAGCCTCTATTTAATACCATAACCATTCGCACTTATTCTAATAGAAATTTGGCATGATAAACACACTTGCTGTTCATAGTAGTACTGCTGCCAGTTGCTCTCTGGTTTTTGGGGCATCCCATTCTGTGACTACACCAGCCTCTATTTAATACCATAACCATTTGCACTTATTCTAATAGAAATTAGGCCTGATAAAGACACTTTTGCTGTGCATAGTAGTACTGCTGCCAGGTGCTCTCTGGTTTTTGGGGCATCCCATTCTGTGACTACACCAGCCTCTATTTAATACCATAACCATTTGCACTTATTCTAATAGAAATTTGGCCTGATAAAGACACTTTTGCTGTGCATAGTAGTACTGCTGCCAGGTGCTCTCTGGTTTTTGGGGCATCCCATTCTGTGACTACACCAGCCTCTATTTAATACCATAACCATTTGCACTTATTCTAATAGAAATTTGGCCTGATAAACACACTTGCTGTGCATAGTAGTACTGCTGCCAGGTGCTCTCTGGTTTTTGGGGCATCCCATTCTGTGACTACACCAGCCTCTATTTAATACCATAACCATTTGCACTTATTCTAATAGAAATTTGGCCGGATAAACACACTTGCTGTGCATAGTAGTACTGCTGCCAGGTGCTCTCTGGTTTTTGGGGCATCCCATTCTGTGACTACACCAGCCTCTGTTTAAAACCATAACCATTTGCACTTATTCTAATAGAAATTAGGCCTGATAAAGACACTTTTGCTGTGCATAGTAGTACTGCTGCCAGGTGCTCTCTGGTTTTTGGGGCATCCCATTCTGTGACTACACCAGCCTCTATTTAATACCATAACCATTTGCACTTATTCTAATAGAAATTAGGCCTGATAAACACACTTGCTGTGCATAGTAGTACTGCTGCCAGGTGCTCTCTGGTTTTTGGGGCATCCCATTCTGTGACTACACCAGCCTCTATTTAATACCATAACCATTTGCACTTATTCTAATAGAAATTAGGCCTGATAAAGACACTTTTGCTGTGCATAGTAGTACTGCTGCCAGGTGCTCTCTGGTTTTTGGCGCATCCCATTCTGTGACTACACCAGCCTCTATTTAATACCATAACCATTTGCACTTATTCTAATAGAAATTAGGCCTGATGAAGACACTTTTGCTGTGCATAGTAGTACTGCTGCCAGGTGCTCTCTGGTTTTTGGGGCATCCCATTCTGTGACTACACCAGCCTCTATTTAATACCATAACCATTTGCACTTATTCTAATAGAAATTTGGCCTGATAAACACACTTGCTGTGCATAGTAGTACTGCTGCCAGGTGCTCTCTGGTTTTTGGGGCATCCCATTCTGTGACTACACCAGCCTCTATTTAATACCATAACCATTTGCACTTATTCTAATAGAAATTTGGCCTGATAAACACACTTGCTGTGCATAGTAGTACTGCTGCCAGGTGCTCTCTGGTTTTTGGGGCATCCCATTCTGTGACTACACCAGCCTCTATTTAATACTATAACCCTTTGCACTTATTCTAATAGAAATTTGGCCTGATAAAGACACTTTTGCTGTGCATAGTAGTACTGCTGCCAGGTTCACTACTGGCTGTTGGGGCATCCCATTCTGTAACATAGCATACCCCTCTTTATTTACACTAAGCAGCTCTCTTATTTACACTAAGCAGGCCTGTTGGAGGCTGAGTGTTACTGCTCACTTTTGGTGTGCATTATATTCTGTTTCATATAGACCCACCGCTGCCTTGGGGTTCTTAAAATATCACCTACTACCACGCCAGTTAGACTATGTCGGGCAGACAAGTGCCTGGAAGTGAAAAGAGGAGTGGCAGAGGCCAAGATTCCGCAGGCAGAGCTCGCAGCAGACTGGGGGCCAGTAGCAGCAGGAGTCACGCTGAGAGACCTAATCTGCCAGTATCTGCTAGCGGTCGGGTCTCCACCAGTAACGCATCTGCCGTGGTAGATTGGTTGACGCGCTCATCAATAACATCATTACAACTTACGTCTGAGACCCCCAGTCTAGGGTCGGTAGGTTCCTCTGACACAACCCTGAGTTGGCATGCCCCGAGAGCAGTCCCTGTCCTCCCATTGCCTCTGTCCTATGCCGTTCCCTCCCCCAGCGACGTATCCTATGCTTTGGGTTCAGCTCCACTCTTTAGTGAGGAGGACGATCAGATAGAGGACAGTCAGCAGCTACTGCCCAGCCAAGAAATGGAGGTGGCTTCTTTAGCTAGGCAGACAAATAGTGATGTGGACAGTGTCGTGGGTGCTGCGAGCGTTCCAGCTCCTGCGCCAGACACTGTTGACGAATCCACTAACATCAGTGACGTACAGCCACAACTCGGTGATAATGATGATGACGATGAAGCCGATCGCACTTGGGAGCCGGGTGATGAAGGGGCTTCATCGTCATCATCAGGAGAAGAGGGGCGCAGGTTGCCCCGGAGTCAGCAGCTCAGGCAGCAAGGTGTTAGCAGCATGGTTGGCAGGCAGCATGGGGGCACAATTGTAAAGCCTGGAGCCGGGGCCGGGGTAGAGCACCAGCTGCGTGGCAGGCTACCTTATCGGGAGGTAGTGGGGCAGGGGTTCCTGGAGTTGGCAAAAGCAGCAGCGAATCAGTGAGGCCTGTTGGTGGGAAAAGTAGCTACTAGGCAGTGTAGCAGTTTTTCCTGAAGCATCCGCAGGAGGGTAACATGGCCACATGCAAGATATGTAGGCCGAAGGTGAAGCATGGCCAGGGTCCAAATGTTGGCACCACGGCCCTGCGTCAACATATGCAGCGTCACCATAAAGCGCCCTGGGAGAACCTAGGCTCCGGAGAGGTGGGCCAGACTGCTTCCTCACCGTGTGGCAACCCGCTCCCAATTTCTGCCAGCCAAGGCTCCAGCACCTCAGCCGAAGGCAGCTGTGCGTCATACCCATCCTCTGTCGCTCCTGCTCCTCCTCTTCCAAGTCATGCATCCCGCCAGCAATCCATCAGCGAAGCCATGTCCAAGAGACAGCAGTATGCGCCCACTCATCCTACGGCGCAGAAGCTGAATGTGCTCCTGTCCAATTTGCTGGTGCTGCAGTTGCTCCCTTTTCAGGTGGTGGAATCTGCACCTTTCAGAGAACTGATGGCTTGTGCCGAGCCGAGGTGGAGAGTCCCAAGCCGTCATTTCTTTGCCAAGAAGGCAGTACCAGCGCTGCACACTTTTGTTGAACAGAAGGTGGGCCAGTCCTTGAGCCTGTCGGTGTGTAGCAAAGTGCATGGCAACGCCGACATCTGGAGCTGTAACTACGGTCAGGGACAGTACATGTCGTTTACGGCCTACTGGGTGAATGTGGTCCCTTTGCAGCAGCAGCAGCAACTTGGACAGGTCACGCCGTTTCGGCCTCCGCGCTCCCTGCCCATTGGGCCTGTGACGCCGTGCGACTCGGCCTCCTCATCCTCCGCCATCTCCTCACCCTCCACTGTAGGCTCAAGTCTCAGTGCCCCTCCAGTCTACCATGTGTGCAGGGCACGGAGGTGTCACGCAGTGCTTCACATGGTTTGTCTTGGCGAACTGAGTCACACAGGGGAGGAACTGCTTAAATGTATTCATCAGGAAATCCAAACATGGCTTACTCCAAGAAAATGGGAATCATGGTTACCAACAATGGGAAGAACATTTTGTCTGCGCTGCGCCAAGGAAGCCTGACCCATGCCCCCTGCATGGCTCACGTCTTCAATCTGGTTGTCAAGCGGTTTCTGAAGTGTTCCCCCCATCTGCAAGACATCCTAACAACTTCAAGGAAACTTTGCATGCACTTCAGCCACTCATACACCGCCAAACACACCCTTCTTGAGCTACAGCGTCAGAATGGTATCCCCCAACATAGTCTGATTTGCGATGTTTCCACCCGTTGGAATTCCACCCTTCACATGTTGGACCGATTATATGAACAGAGAAAAGCCATCACGGATTTCCTGATGATCCAAGCAGATAGGGGGACTCCCCTGTGTAAATTCAATGTCAACCAGTGGCAGCTCATACGTGACATCTGCCGTTTGCTCAGGCCCTTTGAGGAAGCCACTTTATTTGTCAGTCGGCAGCATTACGGGATGAACGACGTGATTCCACTGCTTCATGTACTACAGCACATGTTGGAAACCATGGCTGGTCAGGGCACTGGAGACATGGCGTTTACATCTTACGGCCACATGAACCCCGTTGGAGCTGAACTGGAGGAGGAGGAGGAAGAGGAGGAGGAGGAGTTGCCCAGCGAAACACAGTTTAGGCTTGGCGAAATGGCTGGTTTATCTAGTCAGCGGACAGGAGAGGAGGAGCAGGAGCAGCCAGAGGAGCTAGAGGTTTTTGAGGAAGGCGAGACAGAGGACCCGGACACACCGTGGCAGTATGCAGTGGAGATGGAGACAGGTAGACCATCCAAGTCACTTGCGCAAATGGCAGGAAGCATGCTCACGTGCTTGCGTAGTGACCCCAGAATTGTTTCCATCTGTCGGCGGGATGACTTCTGGCTGTCCACCTTATTGGACCCTCGCTTCCGGCACAAAATGGGGGCATTTTTTAAACCCACCAAGAGGGAGGACAAACTGAACTACTACAAAGACATTCTACGTAGGCAGTTGGCCGATGCCTATCTGCGCCATGGTCCATACTCTCGCAGGTCTGACTCGAGGGGACCTCTGCGCTCACCTTCCACTGCCATGGCCGCTGGGGGGGTTGGCAGGAGCAGCAGCAGCTCCATCAGCAGCAGCCTCAGTCTTCAGTCGCTAATGAGTAGCTTTCTACACCCGCATAGTGAGGCTACTCATGAGCAGCAGGAAGACCTGGAGCAGGACCTGAACCAGCAGGTCATGTCATACTTTGACATGACCATGCCAACACACCTTGAGGATCCGCTGGACTTCTGGGCAGCCAAACTTGATTTGTGGCCGCAACTAGCAGAGTTTGCCCTGAAAAAGCTGTCCTGCCCGGCAAGTAGCGTGCCATCTGAGCGGGTGTTTAGTGCGGCGGGGGCCATAGTTACGGCGAGGAGAACTCGTCTGTCAACTAAAAATGTGGAGAGACTCACCTTTGTCAAAATGAATCAGGGATGGATCAGCCAGGATTTCCACCCACCAATGCCTGATGCATGCGACTAGATTCAGCATGGTGCCACGTTTTACACTTTACAAATGGTGCAAAACATATTTATGTCTTTAGGCCAATTTTTGGGCTCCTGCTGATGCCAACTCCAGGGTGTGAATCATCAAATTTTTGGGCTCCTGAAGCCAACCCCAGGGTCTCTTTAAAGTAATATTTGGGCTCCTGCTGCTGCTGCTGCCAACTCCAGGGTGTGATTCATCCAATTTTTGGGCTCCTGAAGCCAACCCCAGGGTCTCTTTAAAGTAATATTTGAGCTCCTGCTGCTGCCAACTCCAGGATGTGATTCATCCAATTTTTGGGCTCCTGAAGCCAACCCAAGGGTCTCTTTAAAGTAATATTTGGGCTCCTGCTGCTGCCAACTCCAGGGTGTGATTCATCCAATTTTTGGGCTCCTGAAGCCAACCCCAGGGTCTCTTTAAAGTAATATTTGGGCTCCTGTTGCTGCTGCTGCCAACTCCAGGGTGTGATTCATCCAATTGTTGGGCTCCTGAAGCCAAACCCAGGGTCTCTTTAAAGTAATATTTGGGCTCCTGCTGCTGCTGCTGCCAACTCCAGGGTGTGAATCATCCAATTTTTGGGCTCCTGAAGCCAACCCCAGTGTCTCTTTAATTAATGTTTGGGCTGCTGCTGCTGCCAACTCCAGGGTGTGAATCATCCAATTTTTGGGCTCCTGAAGCCAACCCCAGTGTCTCTTTAAAGTAATATTTGGGCTCCTGCTGCTGCTGCTGCCAACTCCAGGGTGTGATTCATCCAATTTTTGGGCTCCTGAAGCCAACCCCAGGGTCTCCTTAAAGTAACATTTGGGCTCCTGCTGCTGCCAACTCCAGGGTGTGATTCATCCAATTTTTGGGCTCCTGAAGCCAACCCCAGGGTCTCTTTAAAGTAATATTTGGGCTCCTGCTGCTGCTGCTGCTGCCAACTCCAGGGTGTGATTCATCCAACTTTTGGGCTCCTGAAGCCAACCCCAGGGTCTCTTTAAAGTAATATTTGGGCTCCTGCTGCTGCTGCTGCCAACTCCAGGGTGTGATTCATCCAATTTTTGGGCTCCTGAAGCCAACCCCAGGGTCTCTTTAAAGTAATATTTGGGCTCCTGCTGCTGCTGCTGCCAACTCCAGGGTGTGATTCATCCAATTTTTGGGCTCCTGAAGCCAACCCCAGTGTCTCTTTAAAGTAATATTTGGGCTCCTGCTGCTGCTGCTGCTGCCAACTCCAGGGTGTGATTCATCCAATTTTTGGGCTACTGAAGCCAACCCCAGTGTCTCTTTAAAGTAATGTTTGGGCTCCTGCTGCTGCTACCAACTCCAGGGTGTGATTCATCCAATTTTTGGGCTCCTGAAGCCAACCCCAGGGTCTCTTTAAAGTAATATTTGGGCTCCTGCTGCTGCTGCTGCCAACTCCAGGGTGTGATCCATCCAATTTTTGGGCTCCTGAAGCCAACCCCAGGGTCTCTTTAAAGTAATATTTGGGCTCCTGCTGCTGCTGCTGCTGCCAACTCCAGGGTGTGAATCATCCAATTTTTGGGCTCCTGAAGCCAACCCCAGTGTCTCTTTAAAGTAATGTTTGGGCTCCTGCTGCTGCTGCCAACTCCAGGGTGTGATTCATCCAATTTTTGGGCTCCTGCTGCTGCCAACTCCAGTGTCTCTTTAAAGCAATGTTTGGGCTCCTGCCCCTCATAGTGATGCCACTTCAACTCTCTGCAATTGTGCCGCTCTGCGATTCTATTCGCGATGCCTCTGATCTGCATGTGATATTTATTCAAAGTATTTTTTAACTAACCCAGCACGCATCCTATGCGTGTTACAGCAAGGCAGAATGGTTTACAACCCTATTGAGGCTCTAGGAGGCTCAGAAATAGCCGTTTTTAATAGCGATTCGTCGCGAATAAATTCGGGTCGAAACGATTTTTGTCGGAAAATTCGGCGAATCAGTCGAATCGAATTTTCAAAAGTTCGCTCATCTCTAGCTGAGACATGTCATTATCTAGATAGGCCTTGGGTGAAAGTTATGGCTTTTTAATGTAAAATGCATGTTTCAGGTGTGTATATACAACATGAGTAATGCCCTGATTCTATTATGTATAATGTTGGTCACGGCTTACACTACCTTTATGTATTGCACATGTTGAAATATTCTGACACACAGATTAGGGAATCAAGGCAGAGTGTCAGCGAATAGGTTTGTCATTTAAAAACAATGGGCTTTACCGTCAATGGAACAATTCTCGGTTTCACAAAGACAAATGGGAAACAGAGTGCTCTTGACATTTGCAGATTTCTTTTGAATTGATGGCACTACAGAAATAAGTAGAATTTCTTATTTGTAAGCACACAGTTGCTATTGTTTTCTGCTTCTTTTCAAGGAAATAACAGAGATGAAATGTGTGTGTTGGAAAAATGAAGCACATCATTTAGAATGAAGAAAGAGGCAGACAAAAGAATACATTGATAGAAATCAGACAAAGACCAATATTAAATCTTTAATGTTAAATTTAAATCTGTGCGAACATTCGGCATTCAGCCTGATCCCGGAAGAAGGCTGTTTGGCTGCACCTTCTTCCTGCCCTATCAACCACTGCAATACCAATTCTAGGCATGGCTGTGATTGGCCAGACAGGACACGGTGTATAAAAGGCAGGGTCTGTCTCCCAGTGCACTGAGAGTTTTCTGCAGTAGATAGGGAAAGGAGTTGACTGCTGCTGCCAAGCAACAGATAGGGCTTTATTTTTTCATAAAAACTGTCACATGAAAGGGCATTTATTTAGGGAGAAGCTGGAGTGAGGGCTAGATAGGTTGCTAAACATGCTTTTGTACTTTTCAGGATATTTATTCAGGGAAAGCTGCTGGGGGGCTGAGGGCTAGATATGTTGGGTGGCAGTACTCGTGGGTCACTACAGTTTAATACCACTTGCTCAAACCACTTGGGTGTCAATATTGTTTGATACCACTTGCTCAAACTACTTGGGTGTCACTACACTTTAATAAAAATTGGTAATGGAATATCCACTTGTTCAAGGCCTAATTGTTTAGGCTACTAGGGGGTCACTGTTCTTTAATACCAATTATTAGTGGAGTATCCACTGGTTCAGGCCACTTGTGTATCACTACTATTTGATACCAATTGTTCAGGCCATTGTGGGGGGTCACTGCTCTTTAATACCAATTGTTACTGGAGTATCCACTGGTTCAAGCACTAGGGTGTCACTACAGTTTAACCCTTTAAGTGCCAGCCTAGATGGAGTTTTTGTCACACTTTGTTGCCAGACCATTTTGCACTATTTTGCGCTCCCCATGATCAAATGTGATTTTTTGAAGGGATTTCCAGAGATTTCCCAGGAACATTATATATTGTTTTTTTCAGCTTAGTCTGGGCTTTAACATGAAATGTCTTGTTTGTAATTTTTTAGGTGTATTCTCAATATTTTTGGGTGAAATATGTGAAAAAAATAAAATATTTTTTACAATTTGTAGTGTTTTTTTGTAATAAAAAATGTAAGTTTGTAAAAAAAATCGTATTGCGTGTGAAATCCCATTTTCTCACGGTTACAGCGGTACCACATATGTATAGGTAGACACCCTTTCCTGCCCAGAAGACTCCCCCAAACTGAAACAGCGCTTTAGGGGATTTCAGATAAAATACAACTGCGATATGCGCTATGCACACCTTGCAGTTTTTCCAGAAAAACAACCCTTTACATTTGAAATACCCCCAACAAACTATATATTTTCTGGAAGTACACACCTCAAGCTTTCTAGGTGTACCAGGCTTGTTGATGTGGCCACAGTTTTCTGGAAGTAATCCCTCAATGTAATCTTTGGTTGCAATGAGTTTCCCTAAAAAAAGGATAAAAAAGCAGAATCAAAGCCACATTTTCCTAAAAAAACTATATACAAACAAGAAAAAACAAGTTTAATCTGAAAAAGCAAGGTTCCTTGAACAGAACGATACCCAACATGCATAGCTACTGTCAAGGGAAGAGTTGCCAAACACCCCAAAGTAAAACATGTGCGTAACGGCAATTTTACTTGAAAATTTCAGCTCTGCAGACGGGGAGGCCGATTCAGTAATAGTGCCAGGTAGCGACAGATGAGCGACTGAAGTATGGCGCTATGAGCGCCGCTAGCGTACGCCGCGGGCGGCTGCGATTCGCTATAGCAGGCCTCCTCAGTCGCTACCTGGCGTTGTTGTGAACAATGCCTACATTGGTGAATATGATGTTTCAGATCAGCTTTGTAGGTGCTGTCATTTTGACACACGCTATTCAACACAGCGCCTGCGCCTTGGTTTGCTGTTGGCTTGAAATCAATGTTAGTACCTTCAGTAGTAAACACATTGCAACATGTTTCTTTGGTGAATTTTGTTTTATTTTTAATTTTTTTTGGGTGAAAGTGACCAGTCCAGAGGTTTTTTATCCTGGTGTCTAAAAAAGAAGAAAAATTGGAATTAGTATTTAGAATTAAATTTTAGTTTTCGCATTTATTGACATTTTTTTTAATTTTCTTTGGGACAGTTTTTGCCAACTTGCACAACACCCCTAATTGTTATGTTGGTCAACTTCCCCCCCCCCCTTATAGTGGTTTGGCTCATCTTACACAGCCCTTATAGTGGTTTGGCTCATCTTACACAGCCCTTATAGTGGTTTGGCTCATCTTACACAGCCCTTATAGTGGTTTGGCTCATCTTACACAGCCCTTATAGTGGTTTGGCTCATCTTACACGGCCCTTATAGTGGTTTGGCTCATCTTACACAGCCCTTATAGTGGTTTGGCTCATCTTACACAGCCCTTATAGTGGTTTGGCTCATCTTACACAGGCCTTAGAGTGGTTTGGGTCATCTTACACAGCCCTTATAGTGGTTTGGGTAATCTTACACAGGCCTTATAGTGGTTTGGGTCATCTTACACAGCCCTTATAGTAGTGTGTGACAAATTATGATTGTAGCCAACAAATTTTTCCCCTGTAGTGCAGTATTAGAGTGAAGGGTAGTTAGCTTACCGCAAAAAACGAAGTGATTATGCTTTCCCTTAGCTCAAAGCCAGTCTGGGTATCCTCACTCGTTTCTGCGGGCAAGTTGGGGATTTCGGGCACCAGTGCTGTTTCTTCAGGGGGTTGGATTCTGTGACATATACAAAGATTGTGGAGCACACAGCATTCGAGGATAATCTTGGAGACCTTTTGTGGACTGTACAACATCTCTCCTCCTGGGCGTGCCAAACACAGAAAGCGCGCTTTCAGCAGTCCAATGGTTCCACAATGCTTCTGGTTTTGCGATGTGCTGCATTGTAGCGTTCTTGGGCAGAGGTCTGTGGGTTTCTGACCGGAGTCATCACCCACGTTCTCTGCCCGTATCCCTTGTCCGCTGTTGAAAAAACAAAATGAGAGAGACAGCAATTAGTACTAGTACATGTTTTTGGTTTCATTTTTAAAAATATAGCTTACTAGGCCACATATTTTAGGCAAAATACTTTGACATGGTTACTTATTTACCCAGTAGCCAGCCAGCTGGCATTTCGTTGTTCTCAAACTTCCTGCACAGGACTGACCGCTGCAGGACGTAAGAGTCGTGGCATGAGCCGGGGAAACCAGATCTCACGGCCCGCAGCTTCATGTCATGGTCACACACAACCATGACATTGATGGAGTGGAACTGCTTTCGGTTCCGATAATGCAGCTCCTGTGCACGGGGAGGGCGGAAAGGGATATGTGTACCATCCACGCACCCTAGCACATTCGGGATCCCTCCCATGCGATAGAAAGCATGTTTTATTTTGGCAACCTCATCCTCAGGAAATTGGATGTAAATAGGGATCAGGTCACAAATAGCCAGTACTACCTGGAAAATAGGCGTACTATGCCTGGAATGGATCTGGTGTGTTTGGTGGATGGATCGATTTTGTTCTTAATCTGATCATATAGGGATTGTAGTGCTGCACGATTCAGACGGAAGCGGCTCCTGATCTGCTCGTCACTTAAATCCCACACTGAAAGGCGGATTCCAAAGGATCGGGGTGCCCTAAGCCTCACAGCACCCTCCTCCCTGGCCTCCTGCTCTTCCAGCATTCTCACACATCCCTGCACCCACAACCCATACATCACCCTCTTATCCATCTCACACTCAGCAGATATACCAAAGAAGCAAAACAAATACAAAATCCACAAACACACCACACACACAAGCAAGCACACTCCTCACACACTCACTACAATGCAGCTCACCACAAAACCAGAAGTATAGTGGTCTGACCCACCAGACTGCTGAAAGTTTGCTTTCTAAGTTAGGCACAACCAAGAGGGGAGTTGCTGCACAGCCCACAAAAGGCCCCAAAATCAAGCCTCACTTGCTGTATGCTCCACAATATTTGCATATGCCAACAAAATCAATCTCCTAAAGAAACAGCACTGATGTCAGAAATCACCCAACAAGCCACAGAGAGTGAGGACCCAACCCAGCCAGACACTAAAATGAGCTAATGGACAAAACCACCACACCACCACACCACAGCCTTTGCCACAGTGTAACAATACCAGAAGATTGGCAAATCCAGCCATTTATACTTCACTTTGAAAAAGGACAGGTCCGCTTTGCCGCCTTTTGCATTGCTCTGCTATTTCCTGTCTGCAATTAGCTGACCCAGGTGTGCGTGAAACAGATTGCGCATGCGCACGCTATTAGCGCTACTAGCGTACGTGAGCCGAAACTTGCGTGCATTAACGGACATGGCTGAAAATTCTGTGGTGGACCAATGAAAGGTAAGCTGCTCTTTATTTAAATAGCCGTTTGTAGAGCCACATGTCACAAGTGTTTCATATACATGAGTACATTGTTGTCTTTGGTTGTGTGTTGTTTGGTTAATGAGCTCTGTAATTAGTTAATTGCCTACCAAACATGGTTCAATCAGTGCAGTGGAGCTGTGGCTACAAGCACCTGGCCAGTATGTGTGCAGCAATTAAGTGGACCTGTTTGTGATTGGTTGGTAGAGCACATAAAAACTGGCCAACCCAAAAAGAGGGCGATGCCATTCTGTAGTCTGTATGTGTGCTTGTGTGTTGTCTAGTGGTGTGTGTGCAGCTACAGGATGGAGCCAAATTCTGGACATCTGCCGCCCACAGCTGGCCCAAGTAGGAGTGTGTTGGGTGCTGTGCGCAGACCTCCCTTAAGGAAAAGGGCCCAGGCCCAAGGTGAGCCTGCACCCAAGGCCAGCCGCCCATTTGCCAAGAGGGAGCCAGAATTTAATTTGGCGGAGAACAATACTCTTGTGCGCCTTATCCTGGCCAAATGGGAGCTAATATTTGGCTCCCAAAGCCAGTCTATAGGCAAGCAAGAAAGGAGCAAATTGTGGGATGCCATTGGGGAAGAGCTTACTAGCAGTGCTCAATACCCACGTAGTGGCCCATCCTGCAATAAACGCTTCTACACTTTGAGAAGGGCCCTTATGCAAAAGATGAAGCATGATCTTGATGTCGAGAGTGGGACCATCCAGGGTCCAAAGAGTACCTACAGGCCATATGAGGAGATGCTGAAGCCCAAAATTCCGCTGATTCGGCTGCAGGGTGTTGATGCTGGGGATGACACCACAGGTTGGACTGAAGGTACATATTTTCTGCAAATTTTTTGCTGGTAATGTTAATGTATGTCTCTTTCTGGCCAACTAACAGTAGGACCTGTGAAGTAGTACATTATACCTCATAAATGTTTTCCTTTCTTGTCTGTTGCTTTCTGCATAGGTGCACATGGTGCTGTCCCGAATTTGGCTGAGGACACCACAACTCCTGCCCTTCAACCAACCTCAAGCCTAACCCAGTCTGCCATTGAAGGTATTTGTCACTAATTTATGGGCTGGGTTGTTTTTGTACAGAATGGGTGTGGGAGCACCTCAAACAATAGCTTGTACCACTGTTGAGGATTACTAATATGGGCCTGCAGACTAATTTCACGCCCATTTAACCCTCTCAGCAACTAACTAACAAGGCCCTAACATGTGTAGCTATGTGGGAAGCCAGAGATGTGTGGCCATATATCTGCATATACATGTGGAAGCCACACTGGCCTTGATTAGGGAATATTATTGCTTGAGCTGCTCACACACACCTTATTTCTTTTTTGGGTCCCGAACATTACCAATGGCTAAATGTATTCTTTTAATTTGCCTAGCTGCACCGCCATTGGCACCAGCATCTCCTCAGGAGCCAAGCTACTCTTTGGATGCCGGTAAGTGCATGTGTCAACCTTGCTTTAGCCACTTGAACACAAGTGCATGTCTTTCATTCCTCTTTTTTCTTTGTAGGCCAAGTGACTGCTTCATCTTTGGACCCCACTTCCGATGTTGCAGGTCAACAGGACCCTGTTGGTGTGTATTGCCCAAAACAATGTATCCTTTATGCTGCTTATGTTACACTGGTTCTATTTGGTTAATCTAATAATCTACATGTTTGCTAGGTCAACTTGAAGATTGGTTTTTTTAGTGGATTTGCCATCCCCAGGCTCATTAGTAAACTGTTTAGAGTGATTACAATGCATTTTTTGTGTATACTAATAGACAAACATTCACCAGAGTAGTGTTAGGAATATTTAGAGACATTAATTTTGTTTTTTAGTTGGCCGGAATATCGGAAGTGGCTGTCCGGAAAGGGCCCTTCATGTTGAGGCTGCTAGAGATGAGGGTAAGTTGGTTTTGCTTGATTATCTTGTAAGGATTTTTGCAAACCTTTTTTGGTAATTTAGTAGGCCAACTTGTGTTTAAACGTGTTTTTTCAAGGGCAAAGCTCGAGTGAGGGCCAAACTCCGGACATCTGGAAGATTGCGGGTATGTGTAATTTGAGCAAAGTGTCTGTTATTGTTTGGCCAAATTATTGCCTCATCTTCCTCTTACATACATGTTAGCAATCTGAGTTTACAAGATAACTTTTGGCTAGTGTGTAATCTGCAACTTTGTTGAGGTATGGCCTCGATAGTCTATCCATATTACATTTGAGTTTGGTTCACTGACCTACTAACATGACTTTCCTGTTTAGCATATGCCAACTTGCCCCATCTGTCAGATGTGGATTTGCCCCTTTCTGGCAGCCAGACCCCGGAAATCCTTTGGCCGGACGGCACTGAGGTAACATGGCTGATTTTGGGAAACAATAACCACATTGACATGTTTGTGGGTAGTCCATGAACCAACATGTAACATGTTATTTCTTTGGTGTTTTGGCAGGAGGCCAGACCTGAACCCCAAGCTGGGACCTCTTCACAAGTGCCATGTGGCCAAGCTACAGAGGCTCAATCAAGGGTAAGTTTTATTGTTACACTTTGGGTAAATGATTGGTAGGGGCATACCTGCATTGTTTCACCTTCACTACAATCTTTTCTTTTTGTTTTTTAGCCGGAACACACAACAAGAGGAGGTGTGGCACCGACCAGTGCCGATTTTTATGAGCTAGGGGTCCGGATGCTGGAGGACTACAGTCGCCAACAGCCGTGTGATGGAACTAATGAGCGCATTGCGGCGTTGGAAAATCAGCTGCTGGTGTGTCGGCAACAAATTGAGGACCTGCAGCGCCAGCTCCAGGATGTGAGAGAAGGACACCAACTTCAAACCAACCGGGAACTGGATCGCCTTTCACATCTGATGGAGCAATCTTTACAGCGCCAGGAACAAAGTTTGTTGTTGATGCATCAGCTGATACAACAGCAGTCTATTTTTTTTACTGCACTGTTGGCCCCCAACACCACCCCTAGCAATGACTCGCAACCTCCCAGGCCCCCAAGCCAAGAATATTGAATTTATTTTTGTTGTGTTTCATTTGTTTCTAATACATTTGAGTACCCCCACCTCTAAATTGTGTTTTTTCAAATACATAGCTAAGAACACAGTCAGGGATGAGTCTCTAGATCTAGATATGTACATGTAGCCAGAAATGTATGACACACATTGGTGACCATATCTTACTATGGTTTACACATTAAATGGCTACAAAGGTACACCCACATTTTACAAATAATGGGTTGGTAGACACTTAAACTATGCGTGACAAGGCACAACACACTGTAATTAAAAAAATACAAAATATTTATTCCGCAAGGCGGGCAACAGGCCCAACATTCGGCCGCACAGCAGCTCAAAACATACCCCCCCACCTTAACGACGCCTCTTCAAGGCCAGCAGCATAAGGCGAAGACGCCGGATCGACTGCCACAGTCTGCGATGCTGGTTTTCACAAGCTGTAGAGAGTAGAAAAAAAACATATTCAAAAGATAGAATGTGACCTCAACAGACACAGATGTAGCAATGTAATGTAATTGGCTAAAATTAGCTGACACTCACATTCACATTGTTGGCCACTGTGCCCTTAGGTGTTACCATTATAGGAGTACTAGTGGCTGCCTTAAATGTGGCCACAACATCCCAAGCATACATTTACTCTTAACTCTTGGGAATAAAATAAGGTCTAAGTCCCAGTGTGGACATTTATTTGTTTAGTTACAGCCAAACATCAGGGCCTAAGTCCTAACGATTAAACTGGTTGGGCCAAGAATATTAGAGGTCACCACCTTAGCAGGCCAATTTTGTTTGCAAGAAACAACAATTTTACACTATGTGGCGAAAACAAGAATGGGAGCCAACAATCAAGCATGCAGACAAGCATTTAGGATTGTTGAACAAACACATGTAACCTAGATGTGTGTTTAGAAAACACATAGGTACATTGTAAATGTCTCCAGAATTTACTATAAGACATAGGGGTCACAAGTCTTTAGGCATATGAAGTGGGATGTACTCACCATCGCAGCTGTGGCTGGGGCCCATGCTGCTGGCCGTCCCGGGAGCTGGGGTGGGGAGGATTGTCACCGGCTCCGTCTGCGTGGCAACATCTGTCAGGAGAAAGCAAAAGAGAAAAACAAAATTAGTGGGCCAATGACACATGACTATTTGACAGCCATCTGGTTATGGAGTACGCCAAAACAAATGCTTGCATGGTTACACACATGTTGTCCGACATTAGCATATTTCCTGGTCCATGAGTTCATGTAAATTATTTATGGTTGCAACATGGACAAATAAAGATAATGTGCCAATAACCTTGACAGTGCAATGGTAAGGCCTAATTTGCAGTTGATTGTAGAATCTTACTAGTGTGCAACATGTGTTAGCCGGAACAACTTACAAAAATAACACATTTGCTAGCCCCCATCATGGTGTGGGCTGAAACATAGGGGTGGTTGCCAGTTGGATTGCACTGTAGTGGGGTTTGTGATGTTAATGTACATTAGAAAACCAGCTTGGACTATGGACCATGAAACATGTGTATGTTAAAAGTGGACCAAGACCCAGGATTTATACTATCCTGTGTTTTGGTCCACTTTGGCAGGGCAGAGAGAGCCCGTCCACCGCCGCCTTCCGCGCGTCACTCCTCCAGTGCGTGCGCCCGCGCAGGCCATTCTCAAACGGAGAGCGCGGGCGCACACACATCTAGAGGGGCACGCAGGAGGCTGCGGCGGTGGCTTCTGCCACCCCCAATGAGGTGAGGAGTTTGTGGGCTTTTTTTTGCCAAAAGCTCCTGGAGATGCCGCCTATATGATGCGCTGCAAATTAGAGAGGAATGGCAAGGGCTAAGTACAAATGGCCATATGTAACCTGTCACAGACTAACACTGACTAAATCTGCACTCACCAGGGGATGAGCTGCCACTTGAAGCCCAGGGAGGGCTCTGAGGAGGAGGCGTGGAGCCTCGGCTCCTCACACTCTGATCCAAAGATCCCCCACCCAAAGGGCCACCCTCCTCCCTTTCACTCCCTGCTCCTTCAGGGAGTGTGGGAGAGTCCACAGCTTCCACCCTACTTGGACTCCCCACTTGAGAGTGGCCCCTTGGCTGGTGAGACTCCTCAGAGTCAGAGTGTGAGGAGCTGAGGCTCGATCCTGCCAGCCCCCCAGCAGCACACTCCTCTGGGGCATCATCCCCTTCCTCCCCTGGGTCCTCTAAATAAGAAACTCGAGAGGGACCCTCCCCCGATGACTCCCCCGAGTACGCCTGTCTCGTTCGGGGGAGGAATCCCTTCCCACGTTTCCCCAGGGGAGGACGCTTATCTGTGTTGAGGGGGTGAATAAAAAAAATTACAATTACTACCCAAAATGGACACAGCTTAGAATATTATTTCCCAAAAAGTATAAACATAGCATAAACTTCCACTTACCTGAAGCGTACGCATCATATAGGCGGTACACGCCTTCAGGGTCCCGGCGCTTAAAGTCCGACCACTTCTGCATAATGGATCTCACACTGAGGCTGGTGTGGAAGCGCCGGGACACTGTGGCCTTCACCTCCAGGGCAATGCGCTTCTTGCCCCCACGGGCATAGTCATATTGGTGGATGCAGAAATCCTATGAGAAATGACAAAAAAAAAGTTATCAATACATGACAACAGACCAATGGACTAAACATTTATACTGAGAACAGATTAAACATATAATCCAAGGAAAACATACTCACTTTCACCACCTGGCCGTTCCACCCTTTTCCGCTTTAGCTTGGCTGGCCCGGGGGGGGAGGGGGTGGAGGGGGGTTAGGTGGGGGAGGTGAGGTAGGTGGGGGAGGTGGTGGAGGGGTGGGGGGGCCAGAGTCAGAGGAGGAGCTGGGGAGGCGCAGCACACGTCTCCTGGGCAGCATGGTGGAAACGCAAAGGAGGAAACCGGAAGTAGATATGACGAAAGCGACACAAAAAAAAAAAAACGCTCCACGCACTAGGAAGAAGCTAATATCCGCTACGTGCAAGCTAAGTGGCGGTAATAGGAGATTTACGCATTACAACAAGCTATTGGCCAAGACGCCATTAATTATTAGCTTGATTTAGCTGGGAAACGCAAAGGAGCAAACCGGAAGTGGATATGACGAAAGTGAAAAAAAAACACGCTCCGCACACTAGGAACCAGCTAATGTCCGCTACGTGCAAGCTAAGTGGCGGTAATAGGAGATTTACGCATTACAACAAGCTATTGGCCAAGACGCCATTAATTATTAGCTTGATTTAGCTGGGTGTTCAATATCCTGTAATGCATAGGTCAGAGCAAAAACAGAGCTGGTTGCTTACAAATAACAATCTGATTCCTTAATAAAATAATAACACAATATAACTATCCAACAACATGATAATGTGGCACACAGGAGAATGCATAACGGATTGTTATGAGCTTTTACGCCTGAAAAAATCCTGCAGAATGTGGACATATGCACTCTCAGAACGACAGTGTATTCATTAAGAACGACTGGGGTCGCTGCAAGTGAATTCAGGGAAAAATGCAGAAAGGCACATGTATGAACAGCACAGCACAGCACAGCGACGCTAGCGCCGGCACATAGCGAATCATAACAGCGACTGCACAAACACTGACCACCACAGATTCAACAAGGACAGGGCTGCCGAATAGCTTGGGCGCTGACAATTTCAATGAGCGAACGTGAGCGCCAACCATGACTGACTAAAAAGTAGCTTTACAAGACATGTGTGTTGTGAAAGCAAGCTAATTTGAGGCTAAGGTGTTTTGTGGGAGGAGATGCATCTTATATTTCACTCACAACATTCCAGTGTAAAAATTACATCTTTCACCAAAAAATCATTAAAAACAAGACAGATTAATCAAACATATCCTAAACAACATGTGTTTAATTTTTGGCAAAAGACAAGAACACAAAAACCACTTAAAAAAAACATTGCAGTGTCTGCCATTGAAATGTATGGGAGAGCGCCAGGTAGCGAAAGGTCTGACCTGGCGCTGGGCTGGGATTAGCAGCGGCGCTGTTCGTTGCAGTCGGCTACATGATGAATCCCGCGCTAGCTGACGCTTTCGCCGGCGCTAGCCTCATTTAGCGTGATAAATGCGTGATTGTGTTCGCAGCCTGGCATTCTGTAGTCGGTAGCCGCCGATAGCTGGCGATACCTGGCGCTAGTGAGACACTACCTGGCGCTATCACTTGATAAATAAGGCCCATAGTGCGCACCTTGCGATTTTTCAACCAAAACAACCCTTTACATTTGGAATATCCCCCTTAGACCATATATTCCCTGAAAGTACACATGTTAAGCTTTCTAAGCGTACCCAGCTTGTTGTAGTGGGCTCATATTTCTGGAATTAATCCCTAAAAGAATTCTTTGCTTGCGCAGGGTTTCCCTAAAAAATGTATAAAAAAGCTGAATAAAAAACACCTTTTCCTAAAATATAAATATGCAAACAAGAAAACACAAGGTAAGTCTGAAAGCGCAAGGTCCCCCGAACAGAACAATACCTAACATGCATAGCTACTTTTGACCCTTTTAATTGCCAGCCTACTTGAGATTTTGTCACCCTCTGTTGACAGGTCATTTTTACCAATTTTGCGCCATTTGTGCTGGAATTTTCAGGAAAATTATATATATATTTTTTTTGCAGCAGAGTTTAGGCTTTAGCATGAAATGTCTTGTTTGTAAATTTAATTCAGTTTTTTTCAATATTATTATTAAGCAAAAAATACATTTTTAGAAAATTTTCTCCTTTTATTTTAAATAAAAAATGTATTTTATTAAATAAAACCATATTGCATGTGAAAGCCCCATTTCTACCGATTAGAACTGTACCACATATTTATCGGTAGCCCCCGTTGCTTCCCAGGAGACCCCCCAAACTGAAACAAGTACTTTATAACATTTACAAATAAAATACAACTACCATCCACACTACTAAGGGTTAAATCGAGAAAAAAAATGACATAGAGTACCCCCTCCCAGGGGGGTGCCCCATTTTTTTTTGGATTTTTAAGGGTTTTAAGGGGGACATGGGGTCCCCCTTACCCGAAGTAACCAGCCCGGGACCAGCTATGCAGGGCTTGTAGGAACAAGGCGCAGGGGCCAGCTTTTGTGGCCCCTGGCCCAGCAGGCTACAAGCCCGCATAGTCCATGGCCACGGGCTCTTCTGCCCCCCCTGGGCTTTGGGGAGGCAGGTAATGGGGGTGCCGGGGGTTAATGGCAGCCGCAGGTGACTTGCCATGCCCCAGCCTTGTGAACTGGTATAGGGGGTCACATGGTGACTATTTAGTACCCAAAGGTAAAACCGGAAGGGGGGCAGCAGATCGGTGAGGTATGGGGAAAATTTTAACCTCCCCCGATGTTCCTCTTATCATATGACAAAATGTATTGTGTTAAATTACATCACTCATAGGACAAGAATACATATACTCATAAGAACAATGACCTAAGCAGACCACTGAAGAAAACATAGTAAAGCTGGAGTCTGCAACAATAGATATGGTGCTGCAATAGAATGATTCTCCACGTGGCAAGAAATCAGAAAAGCCCCCATTTTTCATGGTACCTAAACCATTGCATCAGAGAAATCGCTATATATGTGTACTATGCCTCTGTGGAGTAGCACCTCATACTAATTTTAGTTTATAAAGGAAGTGGTACTCGTTTTTTTTTTTGTTTTTTTACTGATAACAGCTAATAGTAACTGTTATTTTCTTCTAAACAAGCATCTAATCCTCTTTGAAGCTAGCAGCTGTTGGAGTAACAAGCTTCTGTGTGAGGTTATTCCCCATATTTATAGTTATGGTAAAAAATGTTTTTCGCCTCCAGAGATTAAATCATCATGGAGTGGACGTGGACCTAAGCCACACCCTCCTCCAATGAGGAGCACCAAAACACATATAAAGTTCACAAATTTTATTGAGAAATTATTACACTCACAAATATATGTTAAAATACACAAAACATAAAGCACAAGACACAATAAAAACAGCTGCACACCTCCCTATAATCTCCAATCAATCAATACCTATAAGCTGGTCCTCTGAGAAACCTAGATACAATGTGAGTAAAGTCCTGTAAGCCCCTCTTCATAACTGGTTAAAAACACCCTCTGTATTTTCCCAGCACAAAAAGACTAACTACAATAACCATGAATTGCAAAAATCACAAATAAAGTGCTTTGAAGATAACCAACTGACCTAAAGTGACCAGTGCCCAAACCATGCTCACATCATTGGCTGTGTAAATTGTGTAAGCATTAAATTGATTCCATAAATCTAAATAAATTCTTGAATAAATACATGAAGATACACAATATATTGCACAAGGGAATACCCTAGGTAAATGCAGCAAATTAATAATAAAATCTGAATAATGGTCAATGACAATACAACGTGCAAGTGCCAAAGTATATAGAAAATTACCAGACCAATTGCAGGAGGGAAAACAGTGGACTATTGCAGGAGAGATAAATGCTGCCTGAAGAATACCCACGCACGCGGCTCCTGTGCCACTTCAAAGGGTGAGGGTGAAGGTCCATCATTGTCTCTCCCTGCCTTTATGCTCACCTCGCCATTCCGCCGGATTAAATCCTTTTTTTTCCAGTTGAAGGGAGTGCTGCCTTGTCTTTAGGGAGGATTTTACCATAAATAGTGTTTCCCCATATTTTTGTATAAGCCTTTTATATATTTATATAAGTTTATATAAGTTAATAATGTCCCCCCTTAGACATCTCCTCTCAATACTAAACATATTTATGTCCAGTAATCTTTATTCATATCTAAGATCCTTCATTCCTCTTATCAGTTTGGCGGCTCTCCTCTGCATCCTTTCCCTATTCAAAGATTCCTTTTTATGAAATGGTGCCCTAAACTGGACAGCATATTCCAGGTGAGGGCGCACCAGTGCCTCTAAAGAGGCAAAAATTACACCCCTATCCTGTGATTCCATGCCTCTTTTAATGCATAATAATATCTTGTCAGCCTTGGAAGCAGCTGCTTGACATTGCATACTGTTATTTAGCCCATGGTTTATCAGTACCCCCAGATCCTTTTCAATAAGTGACTCTCCCAGTTTTACTACAACAATGACATATGTGGTGCTCAGGTTATCAGACCCTGAGTGCATGACTTTACATTTCTTCACTTTGAATTTCCTTTGCCAAGTGGATGCCCAGAAATTCAAATTGTCCAAGTCAGCCTAAACCTTGAACATCTTCAATAGTCTGCACTGTGCTACATATCTATGTGTCATCTGCAAAAATAAGGACAGTGCCATTTATTCCATCTTTTATGTCGTTTATAAACAAGTTGAATAATAGTGGACCAGCACTGAACCCTGGGGTACACCACTTACAACCAGAGACAATTCAGAGTAGGTATCATTAACCACAATTCTCTGCACACAACCCTTAAGCCAGTTTTCAACTCAGTTACAAATTGTATTTTCTAATTCTGAAGACCTCAATTTCCTCAATAAGCGTCTATGAGAGACAGTTTCAAATGCTTTTGCAAAATCCAGAAAAACTATATCTACAGCCTCCCCTCTGTCCAGGTTTCTACTCACCTCTTCATAAAAGCCAATAAGGTTAGTCTGGCAGCTTCTGTAAGTGTCCTTAGTAAAACCATGCTGATTGTCACTTTTATTATGTATAGTTACATATTCATGTATGTAGTCCCTTAATAGCCCCTCCCAGCATTAATAGCCCCTCCCAGCATACATATTGCTCACCAATAAAGCACACACCTTTTATTCCAGTATGTGTCATTAGTCCATTCCAAATGGAGAGAATTAAATCAGATGCCCCAGTACCAATTTACCAGACTCACTCCTTATATTCAAGTTATGTAGGATTTCCCTATGGGAATTAATAAATAATATATTAAAGTACCTACAGTGCTTGAGATGGCCAAACCCCCTTATAAAAATATGTTCAAAGACTCATAGTACTAATACGTAAGTAGGGCTTTATCTATGAGGTGTTTATGCAGCTGACCCCCTATTTCCTCAGTTTAAATCTCCCGCACTTCTATCCACATGGATTCTACATCCTCACAATATTCTGCTAGTATCCCTTCATGAATATATCCTTTAAATTCTTGTTTTACATAGAGAAACTCCCCATCCCCTTTACCCTCTGTCTTTCCGAGAGAGAGTAAAACCCTGAAGATTGGCAGTCCAATCATTTGTGGAGTCTAGCCATGTCTCAGCCACACCAATAACGTAAATATTTTCTTCCAGTACCAGAGCCTCAACCTGCCCCACTTTTCTTGTCAGACCTCTGGCATTTGTGAACATACACTTCCAGTTTTCATCCAGTTTTACACATTGAACTAAAGTATCATACCACTTGCTTAAAACACCTGGGGGTCACTACTCTTTAAAGTGGACCAACACCCAGGATTTTGACTATCCTGGGTCTTGGTCCACTTCGGTGGGGCACCCCCGATCGGGGTGCCCCGCTGTGTGAAACCCCCCCCGAACCCCCCCGAAAAACTCACCTCTCCCCGCTCCCAGCGCCGACGGACAAGCCGCGGACAAGCGGCTCCTCCGCCGCCGCCTCCCGTGCGTCGCTCTTGAAGCGCGAGCGCCCGCGCCGGCCATTCACAGACGCGCGCGCACGTCTAGAGGGGCGCGAGGGAGGCGGCGGCGGCGGCCGAAGACAAGGTAAGGGGATTTGGGGTGTTTGGGGGGGTTTCACCGGGCCGATCACCTCCCTCCCCGCGGGACATCCGAGATCGGGATGTCCCGCGGGGAGGTAGGTGATCGGCCCGGGAATCTTATAGATTCCCGGGCCGATCACCCCTGGGTGACGGCCCACTTTAATACCAATTGTTAGTGGAGTATCTACTGGTTCAGGGCATATGTGTGTCACCCCAGTTTAATACCAATTGTTCAGGGTACTTGTGTGTCACTACGCTTTAATACCACTTGCTCAAACCACTTGGGTGCCACTGCTTTTTAAGACCAAATGTTAGTGGAGTAACCACTGGTTCAGGGCACTTGTGTGTAACTACAGTTTAATACCAATTGTTCAAGGCACTTGTGTGAAACTACTCTTTATTACCAATTGTTCAAGCCACCTGGGGGTCACTACTCTTTAATACCAATTGTTAGTGGAGTATCCACTGGTTCAGCGCATTTGTGTGTCCCCACAGTTTAATACCAATTGTTCAGGGTACATGTGTGTCAACACACTTTAATACCACTTGCTCAAACCACTTGGGTGCCACTGCTTTTTAAGACCAAATGTTAGTGGATTATCCACTGGTTCAGGGCACTTATGTGTAACTATAGCTTAATAACAATTGTTCATGGCACTTGGGTGGTCACTGCCCTTAAATCCAATTGTTAGTGGAGTACCCACTGGTTCAGGACACTTGTTTGTCAGTACTGTTTAATACCACTTGCTCAAACCACTTGGTGTCAGTACTGTTTAATACCACTTACTCAGACCACTTGGGCGTCAGTATTTTACTGATACCAATAGTTCAGGCCACTTGGGGGTCACTGATTTTTAATACCAATTATTAGTGGAGTATCCGCTGTTTCAGTGCATTTGGGTGTCACTACTCTTTAATACCACTTGCTTAAACCCCTCCACTTGGGTGTCACTACACCTTAATACCAATTGTTAGTGCAGTGTCCATTGGTTCAGGGCACTTGTGTGTAACTACAATTTAAGCCTTTAAGTGCCAAGCTTCTCCTACTGTTAAGTGCCAAGCCTACGGGTCTGGCTTTCCCCTCTGCTAGTGTAAAATAAAATGTAAAAAAATACTCACCTGACCCCTTTTTCGAACTGGACGGGTCTTCTCTTCTTCCTGGGGGTATCCAATTATCCCCTGGGGCTCAACTGGTTTCAGTAGGGGGCAAAAAATAGCCCCCCAATTTAGCCACCACTTCTGCTAACTGTAAAAAAAATAACATTTACTCACCTCCATGAGCAATCTCTCCTGCCGGGTCTCCTCTTCACAGGGGGGGCCTCCGATCTCTCTGGGCATTTCTTCAGTGAAGAGAGGGCCCAAAAGATGCGCCCTCTGCCATTTACACTGGAAGCCCTGCCTCTTGTGGGTGGGCGGATGGCGTCACCCCGTGTGTTTTATTTCAAATAAATGAGACATTTTTTGAAAAAATAATCTTGTTTTTTGTTTTTTTTTACTCAAAAATATTTTTAAACAGTGGAAAATTACAAACAAGACATTTCATGTTAAAGCCTAACCTCTGCTGCAAAAAAAAATGTGATTTTCCTGAAAATTTCTGCAAAAATCACAGTTAAACATAGCTCAAAACTGTTGAAAATGGCTTGGGAGGGAGTGACAAAATCTCAAGTAGGCTACCAGTTAAAAATGTTAAAAGTACCTATGCGCCTAGGGTATTGTTCTGCTCAGGGGACCTTGTGCTTTCAGATTTAGCTTGTCTTTTCTTGTTTGCATATTGATATTTTAGGAAAATGTATTTTTTTCCTGCTTTTTTATACATTTGTTAGGGAAACCCTGTGCAACCAAAGGATTCTTCAAGGGAATACTTCCAGAAAGATGAGCCCACTACAACAAACAGGGGACACCTAGAAAGCCTAACATGTGTACTTTCAGGGAATATATGGTTTGCGGGGGATATTCCAAATGTAAAGGGCTGTTTTGGTTGAAAAAGTGCAAGGTGCGCACTTTGCAGAGCTAAAATTTTCAAGTAAGATTGCCGTTACAAACATGCTTTACTTTGGAGTGTTTGGCAACTCTTCCCTTTACATTACCTATGCATATTGGGTATAGTTCTGTTTGCGGGACCTTGCTTTTTCAGGTTTACCTTGTTCTTTCTTGTTTGCATATTGTTTTTTTAAGGAAAATGTGGCTTTGCTTTTTTATTCTTTTTTTTTGGGAAACCCTGTTCAACCAAATAATTAATTGAGGGGTTACTTCCATAAACCTGCGCCCACATTAACAATCTTGGTACGCCTTGAAAGCTTGCAGAGACTATATAGTTTGTTGGGGGTATTTCAAATGTAAAGGGTTGTTTAAAAAAAAAACCTGCAAGGTGCACATAGCAGTTGTATTTTATTTTCTAAAGTGCTGTTTCAGTTTGGGGGGGTCTCCTGGGCAGGAAAGGGTGTCTACCAATACACATGTGGTACCGCTGTAACTGGGAGAAATTGGGCTTTTGCATGCAAGATTTTATTGAAAACTTTTTTATTACAAAAAAAACTACAAATCTAATTTTTTAAACCTTTTTTTGCACATATTTGACCCCCAAAAATTGAGAATACACGTAAAAAAAATGACAAACAAGACATTTCACTTTAAAGCCCAGACTGAAAAATAATATATAATTGTACTGGGAAATCCCTGGAAATCCCTTCAAAAATCACATTTGAACATGTGTAGAGCAAAATAGTGAAAAATGGTCTAGCAACAGAGGATGACAAAACCTCTAGGTAGGCTGGCACTAAAGCGGTTTTTACCAATTGTTCAAAGCACTTGTATATCACTACTCTTTAATATCAATTGTTCAGGCCACTTGGGTGTCACTGCACCTTAATACCAATTGTCAGTGCAGTATCTACTGGTTTGGGGCACTTGTGTGTTACTACAGTTTCTGAAAATCACTTGTGTGTCAGTATTCCTTAATACCACTTTCTCAAACCACTTGGATGTCACTACTCTTCAAGACCAATTGCTAGTGGAGTACCCACTTGTTCAGGGCACTTATAGGTCATTTTCTGTTTTTAATTGTCCATTTTGGGCAGATGTACTCGCAGGTGTCTTATAATGCAGAAAGCAGCAAATAAAGGACAGTGACGTGTCCATGGTGTTGCTGGTAACCGAGCTAGTGCTGCAGAGAGAGCCTTTAAAATCAGCAAGGCTGTCTCAGCCACATCCTCTGCATCCTCCTCAAGCTGTAAGTGCAGCCCCTGCCCCACCAATTTGAGCACTGGCATAGGAAAATGACAGCATGCAATGCTAAAACTCATCTGGGCAAAAGATACCACACTGCCCAGGAGCTGTGGACTGACAGACAGATGAGTGATTGCTGCCATTGCACCTGAAGCCTTGGCAAGGTGGTGTGCAACAATGGGCATAACCCTGTAGCAGCATGGGGCCCGAATAGGGTTGACACACACCCCATGCCTGGTGCATGTGCTCAATCAGGGAGTCAGGGAACTGCATACATGGCTAACAGGGTCGGTTACTGGGCCAACAGCAGCCAGGTACGCAACAGTTTTGGAGAAAAAAGGGGAGGAGGAGGACTTTCTCTCATAATACAATACAGTACATACATAAATTCACTAAATTGGACATGTGACCAGAGCTTTCCCTCTATGCCTTTGAGGTGCTAGCCTATCCTTCAGCAACTGTCCTATCAGAAGGTGTGTTTAGCACCACAGGGGGTGTCTTCACCAACAGGAGGATCAGCCTATCCACAGCCAATGTGAACATCCTTACATTCCTTAAGATGAACAGGGCGTGGATCCCACATTTCAAAATTTTTTTGTTTTCTGTTAATATAAGTACTTTCCCCAGCCCATTTTGTGCAGGGATAATGCCCTGGTGTTTCCCTCAATTTGCAGTCCTCTAGCCCTTGCTACCCCCATTTTACACCTATTCGATCCCCCAAATTTGGGTTCCTATTGACTTCACTGGGGTTCGGGTCAAGTTCGGGGGACCTGATTCGATTGGCAGTTTCAGCCTAACTTATCGAACCCAAACTGGGTTTCATTCCTAGTCCTGGTGGAAATTGCATAGGTTCCTAGGGGTGTTAGAAAGAGTGTTCTTGAATATTCCTTGAGTTTATGGGGGTAATTCACTAAACGATTTGAAGGCATCCGCCACACATCTGCTGGCTATCCGCTGGGTTTATGCATTTACCAAATCAAGTTTTGCATGTTCTGACGGTTATGTCCATGTTTTTTGGATTTACTTCTACTTCAAATTGGCTCAGTGAATGCTGGCGAACACTTTTGCATTCACCGCTTATTAGTGTTGAACCCCACAGGAATCATTGCTATTTTGGGATAGATTGTTACTTTATGTTTACTTTTTTATGTGAAAAAAAACTTTTATTCTTAAGCTTTTCAAACATCCCAGACACTCCCAAGATACCCCACATATATTCTGAGACCCCTCCAATGCTGACATATGCTATAAACACTTTTAAATGTAAACTTTGACTTTGACTTACCTGTAGATATGGGTACAGGAGGAACTTCTCCCTAAATGGGGAAGAGCTTACCCAGAAGGAAGAAAAAAGCATCAAGGAGTGCTCTGAAATAGTGAAGATTTATGAACCCTCCCCTGAAAAGAAAGGTATTAAAGAGAAACAACACACATGAATTTGACTTTCCTGTGTTGTTCCTCTATGCGGCGGCGGCGGCGGCGGCATCCCGAATTGGGATGCCCCATTGGGTGTATCTTCCGAGGTTGCCCCATTTCACTCACCATCCTTCCACTCCCACGGCCCAAACTAGGACGACAGAGAGTGTGCTGATTGGCTGAGCGGCACTGCGCCGAAGACGGATAAGCCACCTGGGTGGCTAACTAGCCAGGCAGCACCACCAGCCGCATCCCCTGCCCACCTGGCAGCCGTGACGTGATCATGGGACCATGCCGCCCATTCAGGAAGGTCGGGCATGGGCTAGGGGTGAGTGGGGATGCTGCCGGAACGCACAGATGCGGTGAGGGCTCCGGGAGAGGGTGAGTGTTCCAGGGGTTTCGGGGGGGGGGTTAAGGATGCCCCAAGGTTTGGAACTCAGGAAGCCCTGGAGTCTTTTAAAATGATGTTCCCTCTTTAACTGTGTTGAAGAAGTGGAATTGTGGATCTCCTGCATGCAATAAAACTTGCCTCTGATCAAAGCAACTGCCAATCCTGTAATTCTTTTTTTTGCTGCACTCAAACAAGCAGGTAGTTTAGGCTTGTATTACTATTACTGGGAATTAGGGATGAGCGAACCGGTTCGGACGAACCGGAATTCGCTCCGAATTTCAAGGAAAATTCGATTCGGCACGAACCTGAATTTTTTTTGGTTCGAATTTTCCCTGAAAAAAAAAAATGCCGGCATGGTGGGAGCGGGCAGGCCGGCTACGCTGTCAGCTGCCCTCTGATGACGCGTCCTCTGATGACAGCTGAGAGCGGCGCCGGAGCGTGGAAGCCGGCGCCGCTCTCAGCTGTCATCAGAGGATGCGTCATCAGAGGGCGACTGAGAGCGGCGCCAGCCTCCACGCTCCGACCATGCAGGTAAGTGTTTGCTTTTTAAACAAATGCCGGCATGGTGGGAGCGGGCAGGCCGGCTGCGCTGTCAGCGTAGCCGACCTGCCCGCTGCCACCATGCCGGCATTTTTTTTTTCAGATGAGCGATTTGTGAAATTTCGATTCGGGCGAACCCGAATTTCTTGGGGAAATTCGACGAATCGCCCGAATCGAACTTTCAAGAAGTTCGCTCATCTCTACTGGGAATCCCTGGATGATACCGTACATGTGGTGTTTTGGTCACTAGTTAGGGGAACCAACTGTCACTTCTGCACCTCACTTGAAAATGTTCTCAACATCTTAAATCGTAAATTTAGGAGGGAAAAGCTTCATCCCCCCTCCCCTCTGACCCCACCTGATGATCTCTCTTCCAGGTCTCTTATCTCAGTATGGTTTTATGGTGGGTCCAGAGACAGCACATCTTGCTGCTACAAAGGCTTTTGAAAGAACCCCCAATAAAACTGGAATGCACAAAACAACAGGCACAGTCTAAGTGACCCCTCACCCAGGTCTTGGACGATACATTACACACAAATTCAATTATAATACACATGCTTATTCTATAATAAGGCCTTGGGCCTGACACACACTCTGCTGAAAATGAAGATTATAATAACCCTTTACTGTTCTTTTACAATGTATGCTTTGCACATGGTGCACAGGTTTTAGATCAGACCTGCAAATCAATAGAAAAACATTTTCATTAGACCTTCAATCTATTCCATCTATCAGTCAAAGTCAATTCAAATGACTATTTTAATACGTTTGAAAAAATATATTGAAGAATGGTGAATTCTGCCAAACAAAAAGCTAAAATCAGTTAGGATCTTGTTTATATATACATAATGTAAATGATTCATTTTTTTAAATGTGATTGGAATTTAGATTTTATCTTTTATTTTATGATGTAGAAAAAAATTCTTCAGAGATGATTTACTAAAGAAATAACTGGTAGGTAAATCCACAGGAAATGTAACCCTTTAAATGTCAAGCATGTATAATGTACTGCATCTCCCACCTCAGCTGTAATTTTTGAAGGGATTTCCAGGGATTTTCCCAGGAAAATGATATATTGTTTTTTCAGCAGAGTTTGGCCTTTTTTAGTGTATTCTCATTTTTTACAATTTTTAGTGTTTTTTGTAATAAAAAATTTGAGTTTGTCAATAAAATCTTATTGTGTGTGAAATCCCAAATTTTCCCGGTTACAGCTGTACCATATATGTATTGGTAGACACCATTTCTTGCCCAGGACACTCTCCCAAACTGAAACAGTGCTTTTGGAGATTTTCAGATAAAATACACATATGCTATGTACTAAGCGCACCTTGGGATTCTGCATCTGAAATAACCCCCACAAAATATATTTTCTCTGGAAATACACACCTCAAGTTTTCTAGGTGTACCAGGCTTGTTGACGTGTGCATATTTTTCTGAAGTAATCCCTCAATGAATTATTTGGTTGCACAGAGTTTCCCTAAAAAGCCACATTTTCCTAAAAAAACTATATGCAAACAAGAAAAAACAAGTTAAGTCTGAAAAAGCAAGGTCCCTCGAACAGAATAATACCCAACATGCATTGGTACTGTCAAGGGAAGAGTTGCCAAACACCCCAAAGTAAAGCATGTGCGTAATGGTAATTTTACTTGAAAATTTCAGCTCTGCAGACAAAGTGTGCACCTTGCGTTTTTCAACCAAAAACAGCCCTTTCAATTTGGAACACCCCCCATAAACCATATATTCCCTGAAAGTACACATGGTAAGCTTTCTAAGCGTACCCAGCTTTTTGTAGTGGGCTCATCTTTCTGGAAGTAATCTCTCAAAGAATTCTTCGGTTGCACAGGGTTTCCCTAAAAAATGTATAAAAAAGCAGAATAAAAATGTTTTCCTAAAATATCAATATACAAATAAGAAAAAGCAAGCAAAATCTGAAAGCTCAGGGTCCCCTGAACAGAACAATACCCAACATGCATAGCTACTTTTAACCCTTTTAATTGCCAGTCTACTTGAAGTTTTGTCACCCTCTGTTGACAGGTTATTTTTCATCATTTTGCGTCATGTTTAACCATGATTTTTGCCTGAAAGACACACCCTAGAGTTGGCAGCAGCATAAGGAGACCATATATTGCCTAAAAGACACACTGGAGTTGGCAGAAGCACGAGGAGACCATATATTGTCTGAAAGAAACACCCTGGAGTTGGCAGCAGCATAAGGAGACCATATATTGCCTGAAAGATACAATGGAATTGGCAGCAGCACAAGGAGACCATATATTGTCTGATAGACACACTCTGAAGTTGGCAGCGGCATAAGGTGACCATATATTGCCTGAAAGACACACCCTGGAATTGGCAGCAGCATGAGGAGCCCATATATTGCTTGAAAGACACACCCTGGAGTTGGCAGCAGCATGAGGAGCTCATATATTGCCTGAAAGATACACTGCAGTTGGTGGCAGCACGAGGAGACCATATATTGCCTGCTAGATACACCCTGGAGTTGGCAGCAGCATATCTCTAAATGTGACCCAACATAAAGATACATAATACTGAAAGGGGAAATAAGAGGACAGATATATACTTTAGCTGACAACCAGCACGGTTTTACTAAGGAGAGAAGCTGCCAGACTAACCTGATTCTATGAGGAGGTGAGTATAAGCCTGGACAGAGGGGTGGTTGTGGATATAGTTTTTCTGGATTTTGCAAAAGCATTTGACACTGTCCCCCACAGACGCTTATTAGGGAAATTGAGATCTTCAGGATTAGAAAATACAGTTTGTAACTGGATTGAAAACTGGCTGAAGGATCATGTCCAGAGAGTTGTGGTTAATGATACCTACTCTGAATGGTTACCAGTTGTAAGCGGTGTACCCCAGGGTTCAGTGCTGGGCCCACTATTATTCAACTTGTTTATAAAGGACATAGAATATAGAATTGAAGGAAAGGCCACATATGTCCTCGGGGGGGGGGGGGGGTAAAACTGGGTGAGTCACTTGTTGAGAAGGATCTGGGGGTACTGGTAGATCACAGGCTAAATAGCAGTATGCAATGCCAAGCAGCTGCATCCAAGGCCACCAAGATACTATCATGCATTAAAAGATGCATGGAATCACAGGATAGGGATGTCATTTTGCCCTCACCTGGAATATGCTGTCCAGTTCTGGGCTCCCATTCATAGAAAGGACGCTCTGACTATGGAAAGGGTGCAGAGGAGAGCCACCAAACTAATAAGAGGAATGAGGATCTTAGTTATGCGGAAAGATTACGAGAATTAAATCTGTTTAGTCTTGAGAGGAGACGACTGAGGGGGGACATGATTATTTTGTATAAATATATAATTTGCCCATACAAAAAATATTGGGGAACACTATTTCAGGTAAAATCCTCTCTAAAGACAAGGGGGCACTCCCTTCGACTGGAAAAAATATATTTAGTCTCCGGAGGCGACAATCGTTCTTTACCATAAGAACTATAAATCTATGGAATAGCCTCCCACAGAAGCTTATTACAGCATCAACCACTGACAGCTTCAAAAAAGGATTAGATGCTTATTTAGAAGAAAATAACATTAACAGTTACTATTAGCGGTTATCAGTAAAAAACACTATGGGAGACACATAAATATATAAAAAAGAGGAGGAGAAGAATAGCAAAATCTCTGCATTGTTTGGAAATATGGAGCAGGCTCAGAAACATCATAAAATCACCAGATCAGAGTCAGACTACCAAATGATGGCACAACTGCAGGAGGATGTAAAGCGATTAATAAATGACAAGCATTATATGGGGACAAAGAAAAATTTCTTAAGTTTAGGTCAGACATAAACAAACCGGCGGGGAAAACAATGGCATTTCACATGAATAACCGAGCAAACAATTTATCAAATTCATTAAATAAAATTTAGGCAACCGAACCCTGACTGAACTAGAGGACAGCAAGGAAGAATGTCAAGCCTTTTACTCAAATATTTACAACATAAAGGAGACTGAAGGGTCAGAGCCATTACACTTTTTAAAGAAACTCACCCTGCCAAAGATAAGTGATGCATCTGCTCTCGACCTAGACCGTCCAATAAGCTTGGAAGAATTAGAAATAGCCTTTAGTAAATTAAATATCAGCTAAATGGTTATCTTTTGCACTACAATAACTCACTGGGTTATACTATTTCCCTTTCTAAGCAGCTGAATCTATCCCTTAACAAACTTATCCCTAAAGAGGGGAAGAACAATACCAAGTTTACTAACTTCCGTCCTATTGCTGTAAATGCATACACTAAAATCTACGCAAGTATCCTATCCTGCCGTTTGGAGACCATTCTGTCCCATATTCTTTCCAACATTCAAGCGGGATTTTGAAAAGGGAAAAGCACTGTGAGAACCAGGGGTTCAACTGATGCCCGGTTGGTGGCTTGCACTATTTATAACCCGGTCCACAATTTGGACAGCCACCACCAGGTGTCAGCAGAGCCCCTGGCTGTTCTATTTGCTCCACAGCTGCTGCACCTGTTGTAAGGTCTATTTAAGTGGGAACTGCCCTTTACCTGGTACAGCAGGATTTTGTTGGCTTTGTTTGTTGGTGAATCTCATGGTCTCTCTGTTCTAGTGGCTTGCAGGCTTCTCCCTGGCTTCCCTTAGGCTACTTGACCACTTCATGCTCCCAGTCCTCGATACAGCAGGTCTCATATCAGCTCCTGGAGGCTGCAGGCCTGGGTCCTTGGGAAGTCAACAGCCCCTGGGAGTCCCTCTGTTTTGGTTTATGTTTCCTTTAGCATATGCTTTGGGTCAACATTTATCTCAATGGTAATGTCATTCTATAATAACCAAAGTGCTAAGATTATAATAAACAATTCCCTAACTAGCCTGTTTAATATTCACAACAGAGTATGAATCTATAATTGGAAAATAACTCACAACTGTACATGTTTAACTTTAAATATGCTATCTGACACTACTTCACAACAAAAATACCAAAACTATGACCTCTTGCCGATATGGGAAGAAAACAGCCACTCGTTTCCATTTATGGTGGGCATACAATAAAATTAAGGGGTTTTGGTCAGAATTATAAACATTTTTAACCAGGAATAAAACATCACAATAACATAGATTAATGATCTTTACTATAAAAAGTCAACGGCTCACCACTTTGCAATAATAATTTCCCTAGTTTTGAGACAAGGAAAATTGCTTTCAAACAAACAATCATGGGCGAACTAGCCTTAGCACAAGACAAGCTAAAAACCTCTATTCTACAAGATATATTTCCCACGATAAGTCAATTGGACTGGTAGATACCTTGATAAGCTGTCTTATTAAGATGCGATGACCTGAAGACACAGGAAAGAGGGAGGGTGTACTTGAGTAAGGAGGAGAGGGTCCTAATATTTAGGTATGACTTAAGTAAATAATCTTGAACAGAGTGAAATTAAAAAAGGAAAAACAAAGAGAATGGGCAAAACGATGCATTCCAAATCTCTAAACCCTAAAGAGCTCTAAAGAGCTTGGCAATTAAGCCTGTTACTACCAGGTTTAAGAGTGCAAAGCTGCCATTTTGCCAAAATAAATAAATACATCTAAAGTGCCACCAGGTTTAAAAAGTTCACTTATATTTTATTTTTCATTTAAAGTGCACTTTTTAGACCAAGGTTCACTTTTTGCATCAGTTGTTGAGTCATACCATATGCAAGAAATACACTAGAAATGTGTACTAATACAAAGCAAAAGAACATTTAGCACATGCTAAAGCAGAACAAAAGCCAAAAGTTTTTGTTCCTTGCCCTGGGAGTATTCTGATTTGGGATGCCCGGCTATGTGAAAGCCAATAAATCACAAGAAAAAACATACCTTTTCACGGTCCAATCAGTGCCATATGCTACGCATATCAATGTTTTGCAAACATGAATGGCTGGGCGTAGAAGCCCCACAACCCAGAAATGCTGGTAATGGGGCCGCTGTTATTTGATATCAACAGTTTTCACACAGTAGTGCATCCCAAGTTGCACTCTATTGCAAGTATATAAGCCGGGTATAAAGAAGAGCTACTTGCACAATTTCTTACTAATCATTCTAAATCCAGGGTACAGGATTTTGAACTTACCATTCCATTTAACAGGGGACAATTGCTCACCTATAACTCTTGTATATGTTTGATTTTGAGGTGCTCAACAAGTAAACCATGGATAATAAGAATATTCTCTTTATTTGCAAAGGAAGTATCAACATAAAAAACACATGGGAGAGAAAGGGTGGAACATGAGAGCAAGAGAAAGAGGAGGAGAGAGAGATGGGAGCAGAGAAGTTGAGAATATTTGCTCAAATGCCTAAATATTTTCTCTTATATCAATTCCTACACTTTCCAAGACCACTTTTCCACCTTTAGAAAAATCCTGTTCGTCACAGTGATGTCCATGCTAGGGAAAATCTGATCACTGAAGATATATTCCAAAAGCTGTGAAAAAATACTGAATGCCCCAATGCTGAGATGTATTCTCCAATAATTTCCCATTCATCACAGTGAGGTCCTGCCATCCTGGGGGTCATACACATGTAAATCAAGCAATAATCAGGCATGCGATTCTGCGTATGAATGAATTAGGGAAAATATGATTACTGAAAGTTATGCTGTTTTTACATTATCCAAATAAATGATTATGTTTCATTAAAATGACCGCTCGCTATATTTTGCTGATTTAACTTACATTAGGGGTGCACAATATTCCCCCTAAAGCCTGGCTGGTCCCACTCTCTAATTGGTAGAGCAGCAAGAAGAACGTTTCTGTTTGCACCTCTAACTGTTGTCTCCTTAGCCAGTTACATTAACCACTTTAACATTTGCCAAACGCAATGCATGATGGGTAAAAAGCATCTAAACATGCCAGAATAATTGCAAAAGTGATTTGCTGATATTCCAACACAGGCTAGTTCAGGGTATGTTCAAACCCTGTTGGCCCTGATTCTTCTTCCAGTCAATAAAAGAAAGAAACAACAACAACCCTCTTCTTGCCATCCAGCATATTTATGTTGATTTTTCTTATTGAACCTTTTATTCATGATATTGCTCCTTTAAGGTGAGCCTGCATTACCCACAGTAAACTTGAAGAAAGGATGCATAGCACAGAAAATGTAACTTATATGCATTCCCAGGCTTGTTTCTAAGGGAGGGTGTTTGTCCCGGGTGCCAAGGAGATTGGGCAGTGGCTTTTCCCTTGCATCCTGTTTTCAGCATATTGATCAGGGCTAGTTGTGACAGTTATGAGACAGGCCCTCTTCCCCCCATATTGGGCTCAATCATGGGCAGGGGGCGCAGGGCTAGTTGTGACAGCTATGAGACAGGCCCTCTTCCCCCCATATTGGGCTCAATCATGGGCAGGGGGCGCAGGGCTAGTTGTGACAGCCATAAGACAGGCCCTCATCCCCCCATATTGGGCTCAATCATGGGCAGGGGCCGCAGGGCTAGTTGTGACAGCCATAAGACAGGCCCTCATTCCCCCATATTGGGCTCAATCATGGGCAGGGGGCGCAGGGCTAGTTGTGACAGCCATAACACATGCCCTCATCCCCCCATATTGGGCTCAATCATGGGCAGGGGGCGCAGGGCTAGTTGTAACAGCCATAAAACATGCCCTCATCCCCCCATATTGGGCTCAATCATGGGCAGGGGGCGCAGGGCTAGTTGTGACAGCTATGAGACAGGCCCTCATCCCCCCTTATTGGGCTCAATCATGGGCAGGGAGCGCAGAGCTAGTTGTGACAGCCATAAGACAGGCCCTCATCCCCCCATATTGTGCTCAAAATCATGGGCAGGGGGCGCAGGGCTAGTTGTGACAGCCATAAGACAGGCCCTCATCCCCCCATATTGGGCTCAAAATCATGGGCAGGGGGCGCAGGGCTAGTTGTGACAGCCATAAGACAGGCCCTCATCCCCCCATATTGGGATCAATCATGGGCAGGGGGCGCAGGGCTAGTTGTGACAGCCATAAGACAGGCCCTCATCCCCCCATATTTGGCTCAATTATGGGCAGGGGGCGCAGAGCTAGTTGTGACAGCCATAAGACAGGCCCTCATCCCGCCATATTGGGATCAATCATGGGCAGGGGGCGCAGGGCCAGTTGTGACAGCATTAAGATAGGTCCTCATCCCCCCATATTGGGCTCAATCATGGGCAGGGGGCACAGAGCTAGTTGTGACAGCCATAAAACATGCCCTCATCCCCCCATATTGGGCTCAATCATGGGCAGGGGCCACAGAGCTAGTTGTGACAGCCATAAGACATGCCCTCATCCCCCCATATTGGGCTCAATCATGGGCAGGGGGCGCAGGGCTAGTTGTGACAGCCATAAGACAGGCCCTCATCCCCCCATATTGAGCTCAATCATGGGCAGGGGGCACAGGGCTAGTTGTGACAGCTATGAGACAGGCCCTCATCCCCCCATATTGGGCTCAATCATGGGTAAGGGGTGCAGGGCTAGTTGTGACAGCCATAAGACAGGCCCTCATCCCCCCTTATTGGGATCAATCATGGGCAGGGGGCGCAGGGCCAGTTGTGACAGCATTAAGACAGGCCCTCATCCCTCCATATTGGGCCCAATCATGGGCAGGGGCCGCAGGGCTAGTTGTGACAGCCATAAAACATGCCCTCATCCCCCCATATTGGGCTCAATCATGGGCAGGGGGCATAGGGCTAGTTGTGACAGCCATAAAACATGCCCTCATCCCCCCATATTGGGCTCAATCATGGGCAGGGGCCGCAGGGCTAGTTGTGACAGCCATAAAACATGCCCTCATCCCCCCATATTGGGCTCAATCATGGGCAGGGGGCGCAGGGCTAGTTGTGACAGCCATAAGACAGGCCCTCATCCCCCCATATTGGGCTCAATCATGGGCAGGGGGCGCAGAGCTAGTTGTGACAGCTATGAGACAGGCCCTCATCCCCCCATATTGGACTCCATTATAGACAGGGAGCACAGCCTGCTGCTAAGGTATAGGCACAGCATGGCAAATAGCTTGGTATTTTTCCGGAGAGGCTGAGTTTGAAGAGGCAGTGCGAGCTTTGGTCTAAAATCATTTTGATAACCCCCCATGTATTGACAAGCCCAGAAAATATTTGATACACAGCTATTAAACCAAATTAAACATTCAGTAAAATTAATACAGGGCTACTAATAGTTCATGGCAGCACCTTGTGTGCAGGATTCCCTTTCTTTTATTCATGACTGTGAAAGTGACAGTCTGAAAGAGTTATTAGTAGCTGAATACCAAGATTTTGATTAATAGAGCTCTGCAGTGGTTTCCATTTTATTATATGACATCTCATACATATTAAAAACAGCTCTCCTCCACCTCCGTCTATTCAGCTCCATCATATTCACCCCTGCACATAAACATCATATCAAAACGTACCGTGTTTTATATGTAGACTTGGATTTCAGGCTTTATATGGTGTTTTCCATGAACTGTTCAGAAGAAAGGAAAACATTTCCCCACACAGAGGGGAAAAAAGGAAAAATGTGTGTATATGCGAGTGTATGATGGCGCGGGCCGGTCCCCCATTCTGTACAAAGCATTCAGCTAACATTTCTATTCATCAGGATTCATTGTGAAGAAGATTTGCTGCAACCTGGAAATTGGAATACATATTGCACCGAATGCAAAAGCTTTTCTGGCGCTCATTTTGTAGGTGTTTCGGCCTGGGCTCTGCAGAGCCTAAATAATGCTGCTGAATGGGTAACAGGCTTTTCTTTATTGTATTTAGTTGTAAAACTATTTGCCACGGTTTTGTATTCTTCTGAAAGCTAAGCAGGCTATTGTACTTCGATGTATTTTTGTTTATTATTTGCTTATGTGCTTGCTTGTTGCAAAGCTGCAGAATATGCAAAATCAATACAGATTTACATATCATACATTGCTCACTTTTAACTCCTTTAAAGCTTGGGCGATAGGCCCAGCTTGGACTTGCATTAGTTTACCTACTTCTGAAGTTGAACCTAATAGGGGTCTATTTGTCTTGGAAGCTGTCAGTGTGATTTTTTTTTTTACCACCCAAGGACGGACACATCCATATGTGGGAAAATCGACCGATGGGCCAGACACTGCCGTAGGATGCCACAGACCAGTACCCTGCAAGAAAGCAATCTTGCAAGTAAAAGGATTGTCCAGGCCAAGTGTAAAAACAATTTTTTTTTGCTTACCTGCCATGTAGAGGCTTCATCCTAAATTTTATACATGACCACTTTTCTTTTAGCATTGGGAGCTGGACCTATCTCCACCCCTCTTGTATTCTTGTGTGCAGGGGAGGATAGCTAGCCCCTGCTTTATCTCTCTTTTCCCTGCTTCTTTGTATAGTTGCACCTCTTAGATGTATATTTGTGAGGGAACTTAATGACAAGATATTATACAGATTTAAATCACCAGATAGCCATCCCACCCCAAATATTTGGGGCCTTTTAACTGTGTTTTTAGATGTATGTAATTTTTGTATGTAGGACTAAATAAATTACCACAAGTTAACTCAAATTTCCATAGTGTGCGGCACACTTTATTCGGGCAGTGTTGTTGTTTGTGGTTATCTGGTAACCCACAAATATATTTCTCTGCAGTATACATAAACAGCCCGGCGCCAGCACCTATTTTGCTTATACATAGCGGTGCAGCTTCAGCTTTTCTTTTCTCGCTAGAATTTACCAGACACCCGCTTTAGGGTACCCACAGTGAACCTTGCACGCCCCCTAAAAATGAATTTTGAATTAGTGGAGAATGATTGGACCAATAGACTCATGGAACTCAAAGGACTAGCATCACATGATATAGAAGGCAACAGTAGTAGCTCCCTTAACCAACAATCCCTACTGAAAGCAATCAGACAAGCAAGACGCAACTATTTGCGTCTATGGTGGAACATAAGTAGTCTAGAAATTTATAGAGAGCAAAAATTAGTTCCGAGGGGACTACGTGTACAGATCTTCCCAGCTTGGGAGGTCACGGAACAATTTAGACGAGAATGGGAGACACACTTAACTGATTGCTCAATGGCACTGATGGGTATGCTAATCAGAGAAGATAAAATACTGCTAGCGCAAGTCAAACAGGAACTACAAGACTTATACACACAATTAGAAACTCTAATCACAAAGGAACAGATAACAACCCTTAATGAAAAAATAACTAGGGACTTGGATAGATATGAGGCTGAAGTGAGACAGAATAAAAGGCACAAATTAGAAAGGGACCGCTCTGACGTAGCCAATGATAAGGTATACAGGTGGAAACATCATGGTAACCAGCGAGGCACACATAAGAGACGGACCTTGCAAAATGCCAATCGGGATAGGAATCAGAGAGGGTCCCCTTTGGGAGATAACACCCTCTCAAGTCAGGCATCTGAGTACTCTTCAGATGATCAACATTTTTTAGATTCTGGAAGCGAACATGAAGGACACGGAGGGGGAAAAACAACAAAAGGAAGGGGCAAAGGGGAAGGAAACTGGGACACGATGACCCGGGAACACAATCGCCTGAGGCCCAGGGAAGTGAAGCGTCGGAGGGTCTCCCCGAATCGGAGATACCCAGCCAGAAGGGAGAACTACAAATTATGAACCTCTCTGGTACGCCCATCACGGACGTACAGAGGAGGGTCCTAGCCAAAGGCCTAAACTTTGCACCAACACACCGGATAAATAAATTTAATGCCATCAAGGATCTTTATCTCTATTGTAGACGGCTGTCATTGAAAAAGTATTTTCTCAATTCAGATCATGGAATATGTGACCCCAACTGGGGGGAAGCTGAGCGATTGGCCCTGGATGATCTGATGAGCCTACTTGAAGAACAGGAGCCTAGTAAAAGGACTGCACAGAACCTGAAAAAACCCTCAACATTCACCCCGCCTTGGATGAATAGTCCAGCCATACAGATGTTTTTTAACATGGTGAGTCATGACATTCAAAAACTAACCCCGAATCTCCATGAAAATAATTTGACCAAAGAGGAGAATGATGCTGTCGTCTCCCTACAACAGAGGGACGACATCATCATAAAAGAGGCAGACAAGGGGGGAAACATTGTTATTTTATTGAGGGAATATTACCGTCAGGAGGTCCTACGGCAATTAAAAGATCAAGGCACATATGAGAAATTAGAAGGGAACCCAATCAATAGCTATAAACAAGAATTAGATCAACTCCTAAATGCAGCCCACCGGGAGGGAACTATCAATCGTACCCTCTTGGAGTTCTTGGAAGTACAGTTTCCGCGTACCCCAACATTCTACGTACTTCCAAAAGTACATAAAAACCCCTTGAAACCACCAGGGAGGCCCATAATATCGGGCATAGGAAGCCTTACTGAGCACGCTTGTGAGCTCATAGATTCTGCATTGCAACCTCACGTACTGGCATTAGAATCTTAAATCAGCTTAACATGGTACAATTACCACCAGGAACACTACTAATTACTAGTGATGTCGAATCTTTGTACACTAACATCACTCACAAAATGGCCATACACACAACCAAATATTTTTTGGAGACAGAAGCCCTGGACAAGAGAGACTACAATGGATTTGTGTTGAAGCTGTTAGAATTTGTCTTAACACACAATACATTTGTGTTCGATATGGTCTATTACCGTCAAATCCGTGGAGTAGCGATGGGAGCACGTTGTGCCCCATCGGTGGCGAATTTATTCCTGGGTTGGTGGGAAAGGGAAATCGTTTGGAGGGAAGATCTGAGTCGGTATCATCGTCATATAATCGGTTGGTACCGATTTATCGACGATATTCTCATAATATGGCATGGATCAGAAGATCTGGGTATCCAATTCATGGAACAACTTAATAAGAATGAGTTTAACATCTTTCTCACATATACCATATCCCCACACCAGGCCACATACTTAGACTTGGATCTGTATGTAGAAGAGAATGGGACCATTCAAACCACATTACATCGCAAGAAAACAGCAACAAACAACTTGCTTTGTTTTGACAGCTTCCACCAGGACAATTTGAAAAAGGGCATACCGGTGGGCCAATTTTTGAGAGCGAGAAGAAATTGCTCCCTGGATGTGGACTTCTTGAAAGAAGCTAAGGAGATGGAGGGACGTTTTAGGAGTCGGGGTTACCCAAAGAAGATCATTCGAAAAGCATTTAAACGAGCACGAGACACCCCCAGAGAGAACCTACTGTGCTATAAACAAAAGAAAAAAGAAGACCAAGAGGTGAGATATGTGACACAATACAATAGCAATTGGAACAACCTGCGATCCATCTTGAGAGCGCATTGGAACATACTTGAGACGGACCCTTATCTCACAAAATGGACAAAAAGGGGACCCCTATTGACGGCCAAACGAGCACCAAGCCTTAGAGATAAGCTATGTAGTAGCCACTTCACACGCCCCAAAAATTGGCTGGAAAAGAACCTGAATAAGGGCTCCAGCCAACCTTGTGGGCGGTGTAACATCTGTCGGTTGGTCAAACGAAAAGAGACAATACAAAGCGTTACAACGGGTCAGAAGTATGGGATCAAACAGCAGCTTAACTGCAGATCGGAAGGAGTAATCTATCTCCTGGAATGCAGTTGCCCAAAACAATATGTGGGAGAGACTAAAAATGCTGGAAAAATTAGGATACAGGGCCATCTTTCCAACATTAAGCTGGCCAAGAGAGACAAGGAAGCCGGAAAAATTCTAACACCCGTAGCAGCCCACTTTTTGGAAAAACATGAAGGAAAACTGGATGACTTACAAGTGACATTCATAGAAAAGGTGAGCCTGGGGGGGAGGGGCGGCAATCTAAAGAGGAGACTGGAGCAGAAAGAGCTAGAATGGATACCATCTAATAATACCAACTAATACCATCAGGGGTTAAGTATGCCCCAAAATGGTGAAATGGTGGCATAGGATTGAAGTGACATCGGGTTATCCAAGTGTATAAGTGTATATGTGAGTAGGCATAAAAGACAGGGGGTTGTAAATACTGTAAATATTGTAAATAATGTATATATAACAATATGAGCAAGATAACTAAGAAGGAATTGCATGTGTGATATTGACCAATTATAACTGATTGACCCATCAGTATAAACTTACCAATGATATTAGGTATCCATGAGAAGATAGAACTATACCACATAGTATTGTACTTATAGTGAAGACATGGTGTTAGTACGCCATAATGATTTATAGTTTACAATTTATAGTTTATAAAGTATCGCGCAATGTATAAAGCATGTAACAAGTCCTCAAATGTCTTATTTGTTTAATATCCTCTTGTTAAAGTCATATTTTACACCACCTGTGTCCCCCGCAGCTTGAACACTGACAGTCTGTATGACTGACAGGTTCATATGAGCTGCCGGAGGTGCCGCCGGGCGGGCGTGGTGGGCATGACGTCACGGCGTGTGCGCGCCTCCTACTGCAGGGGAGAGCGTGCGCATGCCGGGCGTCTGCGCACGCGCCGGCCCGGCGTCACATCCGGTTCTTGCGTTCCAACCCGAGGGAAGGAGGAAGTGCGTGCGGCGTGGCCCCTGCGAGCTCTCTGAGGCTCGGACGGGGCGCGCGGGTACGTGCGACCGCGCCCTCGTCAGGCATGGACGCGATTGGAGATCGGGGGTATATAAGGTGAGTGTCAGGGGTACACAATCTACCTGATGAAGTGGTGAGCGGGTTCACCACGTAATGCGTCGTGTGTACATGTTGTCGGTGGGGACTATCATACGGTGATGTATTAGAACGGCATATCATAATAGATTACTAGTTCCCATAGCACTTTATACTTTACATTTTTTGCATATCTATGTTATCTTTTTTCAAATGCACTGCTATTAATGAATTTTGTAATATCCCTTAGTATTTTGGGATGTTAAAGCACTTGTCACTTTAAACAATGTCACTTTAATTGCACAGGCCACTTATCTTTTTAGATATACTGTTGTGTATTGCACTATATATATTTCATAGATTTTTATTATATTATTTAACCTTGAATCTCTTAGATGTATATTTGTGAGGGAACTTAATGACAAGATATTATACAGATTTAAATCACCAGATAGCCATCCCACCCCAAATATTTGGGGCCTTTTAACTGTGTTTTTAGATGTATGTAATTTTTGTATGTAGGACTTGACTAAATAAATTACCACAAGTTAACTCAAATTTCCATAGTGTGCGGCACACTTTATTCGGGCAGTGTTGTTGTTTGTGGTTATCTGGTAACCCACAAATATATTTCTCTGCTGCACCTTTAAAGTGGATTGGTGATAATGTGATTGTTTGACTAGTTTGTTTCGGGCCCCCAATGACAAACCAGATGGGCTGTTTTTGGGATCCAGCTCAGGCTAGGGCCCAGTCATCACATGACAGACACCCTCATTCATCACATGAGTCAGCAGCAATAGTTTAGCAGACAGCTGGTCTCAGGTCATAGCTGCCATCCAGGCTGTCTGCCTCTTGCCCTCCATCTGCTGCAGAGCCCTTTGGGCCCCATACTGGAGTCCTGGCAGTTCTGCCCTGATGGCTGCCCTGGTGGTTACACATGCCCATTTCTAAATGCTTCAGTGGGATTGAAAAGCTGCTCCTCTGCCCAAAGCAGTTACAAATTGTTTTTACTGTCCAGGCTGCTGACACCTGGGTTCAGTGCTGTTAGTTCCATAGCAGACAGCACGATCACCATCTAGCCACATTGCATGTCCTTGCTTCCAGTCACGTAGGAGCAGGATCCAACTTTGAGTGGAAACAGGGGCCACATCACATGAGTGTCCACTGCTGGTGTAGTAAAAACATTCAGGGCTAGTTTGCAACCTGCTCTAATCTTTTGAGTTTAGAGTGTTGCAACCAATCTGACACAGCCCACATGACTATGAGGAATGAGATGGCAGGCCTGATTAAGTTTGCAAGTGATTTTAACATTTTTTCATTTGCCTGGACAGTCCCTTTAAGTAGTCACACAATTAAGAAGCACTTACACTGATGTCTGAACTTTGCAGCGCTGCACAATCCCTCATTGGGGGAAACGTGGCCTCCTTGCCTCAACCTACACATAAACTATACACTAAAGGGAGTATATACAACTATCAATTGCTTACTGTTTGTTCTGGGAAAAAGTATCTCTTTGTGCCATAAAAAAATTATAGACGACTGTAAGCAATTGCAATTCACAGAAGCCTTCTCTACTATCTAGTGAGCAATATGCATAAGCACAAACACAAAGCAATCACAAGGGAGTAAAATGTAAATTTATAAAGTATTTAGTGATTATCCTATGCAGGATGTTTTTTTTAAGTAGTTTAAGACACAGACATAAAAACAATGTCATTTTCACAATCTAATTGTTATGGCATCATTTACAGTATAATAAGGGAAACAAATAAAGCAGAATGAAATTTACATAATTGCAATTTCAGCAAGAGTGCTGTTTTATATATACATTGCTTTACCAAAAATCAACTCAATAACCATTAAGCTTTTCTCCTTTTTTAAATTACCACTGACACTGTAAAACACAGGGAATAAACATATCATTGTAAAAGTAACAGTATATCTGCATGGGAGTCTTTGACCAGCCAGGGTGGCAGATCCATTGGCAGCTGAGGTCCCAGAGGCCCTGTGGAGGCAGCAAGGACCAAAATGCTGATGGCATCAACAGAAGATTCAGACCAGAGGACCCAAAGGTGGCGGACCATGAGGCAGCAAGGACTGGAGTAGAGACTGGTTTAATGGAAAAGGAGGTGGCAGGTGAGACTTGCTCCCGAGGAGAGCCTAGAGAAATAGAGGATGGCCAGATGGTAAATCTCACGCTGCGGTTGGAGATCTGGCAAGCTGGAGTAGAAGCAAAAGTGAATAATGGGACCTCTCAGTGTACTTCACCACAGAAAGATTTCCATTTCACGTGGATTTGTGAGTTGGTTTGTGACTTGATATTGAATGTATATTATGAGTGCCATTAAATCTATACTGTTGATAATGATGAGTGTTGGGGAATTTAAGGGGTGTCACCACAGTTCGGGCAGAGTCAAAAATCACGAAACATATTCTGGACCCTCCCAAGGGTGGGTTACACACAATGCAAAAGTTTCAAGCTTTGCCTCAACTTTAAAAAAGCAACGCATATATACAACAAAACAAAAGGTAAAACAGGCTACATTTATCTGGTTTAAAGGGTCTGGAGGAAAGATGGTCAGTAGTCCTCTCATCCACAAAAAGCAGGCCTTTCTCTCATCATCCACAAATGCAGGTCTCTCGGTCACAAAGTAAGCCTTAGGGCCTGTCTGTTTGCTCCAGCCAAACAAGAGTGTCCTACAAATCTCACTGCTTTCTCCTTTGTTTCATTCAAAAATGCCAGGTGATTTGTGATTGACCATGCTCATTTCAACAGGTATCTTTGGCTGGTCTAACTATGATTTAGATTGGAGCCAGATTGACGTGAGTTGACAACTGGAATTGATCTGCATGTGTATGGATTATATTGCAAAATGCTAATCTGTGATAGCCAGCATTGGAGTTATTTGGAGTTTTAATTGAGATTGGAGCAATTTGAAACGTTCTACATGTGTATAGTGTACATTGCTAAATGCCAAGTAACAATCTGGTACATATAATTGTGTGATGGTGGGGGAGGTTTTTTTTTATCATATCATATCCAGAGGGGGCCTTTTCATTGCTGGCAAAGGTTAAAGAGGTGGTGGGGGGCAGCCTGTCAGTGCTGAGACCATATGACACACATTGCATTAGTTTGGCATGGCTGTCCCCCGAGAAGAAAGCCTCTTTTAAACGTGATGCACACGAAAGCCCACAAACAGTTTTCTAAAGACAAGCAGACAAAGGACAGGAATGATCTGAACCATGTCCTGTGGTCTGATGAGACTAGGATAAACTTAACTGGGTTAGATGGTGTCAAGCGTGTGTGGTAGGGAGAAGTACAAAGACAAGTTAGTTTCCATGCTCCAAGAGATCTAAGGCAGCTTGAAAGATAATGTTGACCACACAAGATATTGACACTTTAGGCATAATTGGCCTCACCTTTGTTGGCAGGGGTTTAGACATGAATAGCTATGTGTTGGGCTATTTTGAGGGCACGCACGATTTACATTGTTATAAAAGTTGTATACATTGTATCAAATTATCATAACTTCAGTGTTGTCTAGTGAAAATATATAATAAAATATTTGCAAATGTGAGGGTGTACTCACTTTTATGAGATGCTATTGCAGTTGTATGGCATTGGTGGCTCCTGGTTTTGGACTTCCTCTGCTTCTGCTTGCATACTAAGCTGTAACTGAGATGACAATGCAGTGAGCTGCAGATCATGTTTTGCTGGGCCCATAATAAATGAGACCCTGCCCAAACATCAACATGTTCAGACATCAACCCAGTTTGAGTACTCAACTCTGTGGTGATCCCTGGCAGTAAGACTATTCTGCAGTGCCAACTGGACTTTTTGAGACACGCAGGGTTGGCATTTCTGGAAAAAAAGGGCATATGGGCACTTTGTACTATGTTTTAGCACTGGCCATTACAACACGGAATCCAAGATCATCCATTTCTATGCAAAATTAGGGATGGTTGCATAGGTAGCATTTTTTCTGCACCCAAACGTGTGTGATGGAAAGCTGACTGCTCAACTGGGATACACCTGAATTTTGATTCCAGCAATGTGGAAGAGGGTGTTGATGCCTTCTCTTGCAAGCTTTCCACCAAGTTTCTATCTATGGTTCTCGAGTCCTCTTTGTTGTTGCAGGTGTATGGTGTCCTGGGCCTTCCTGCAGATGGATGGTCTCCTAGACCTGCCACGCTCTGTCCTCATAACACATATTTGTTATGACCACTTCCTACTTCTGAGATCAGCAGTGTGTAGCTCATAAAGGAGGTCACATTCTGTGAGCAGGCTTGGTGGGTATATAAGGTGGGATATATGCTATATGCACACTTATCTCTCAATGGATTTGCAAAAAGAGATGGTCATTGGTTTTGGCTTTTGGAACAAGTATTTCTGAAAATGTGCAGATGAAAGTATAGCTTGAGTGGACAAATTGGCACCATTGTGAAAAAGTTATGTGAAAAATGCAGAGCGCTACATGACATTGGGTGGATTTGGGTATACATTTGCCTTCCCTTGGGGAGGATGGGATCTTCCAGAAAGATAATGTGACATGGTCAAGACAAGAAGTAAAACCCTGGCTCTCTATTATCCCACACTTTGGGATACTCTGGATCCACTCTGGATATAAGCTGGTAGCAATAAATGTGACTTGACTGTGTAAAAATCAGTTCTAGTGCTCAGAAAGCTAAACATCTCAAATGGGATCACAGCTAGGAAGTACAACTCTTGCCCATTTTATTAAGAACAAAACAGTTTGGCTAGAGGTATATTTTATGTTATCAAAGTGTGTTTTCTTTTTAAAATATGCAAGAATTATTATGAATATTCAATAGCAGACAATTATGCTAAGTGGTGCAACAGAATTGTAGCCAACTTATGTTGTAGCGTTTCATTATATCCTCAGATTCCCTCTCATTTTGTATATTGTATGTGATTGTTATGCCTGTTGAAGACAGTCTGCCAGAGAAAGATGTTTAGCCACATAGGGGTGCATGAGGCTGTATTTGGCAGGACTGAGAGTGAGGAGCAGGGGGACAGTGTGTAGATGACAAAAAGTGCCCATTAGGACCTATAAAATAAAGCATCAAGGGTCATCATGCATGTGTTTAATACATAATGGAAATACAATTTGTATATAATAAGAGGTTCTGCCAGCTGACAAAACTAATTAAGCTTTATTTAAAGGTAGAAAGGTTACTTTTACAAATTGAGTATTGCATATTTAAAGCACATGTCAAGGCAAGAGTTAAAAAATGATATACTTAGAGGCTGATTCATCATTAGCAGCAGGTAGCGACAGATGAGCGTTGGTAGCAGACATTTTCAGAGCACCCGCTAGTAGTCGCAGTGCTCAGCCGTGGGTCGCTACTCTATAGCCACTCAGTCGCTGTTCAGTAATGTTGAATACATTGTGGGGAGTCGCTATTTGACCAGCTATGTTAGCGACTGCTCATAGCGACCGACTCACACCATATTCAGCAAAAAAAGAGCCTCACAAATCTCTGGTGCTGAAAAATACTTGTTTGTAGCGCAGGAGGTGGTGTGTTTAAAGTCTGTTTTCAACCATCTATCAACTAGTAACAAAGCGAAAACATATGGAATTACATTGTAACAACATTGTAACATGAACATTTTAATGCCAGACCTGTAATGTCATTTCTGAAGAAATATTTTAAAAATGTAAAAAATTTGAAAAAACAGCTTTTTCAGTGCCAGAAGAGGTCACAGAATTATTTGTGATTTTTGGGAAAAATTAAAAAAAAAAAAAAAAACCTGTTTAAAGTGAAGAAAAGGTTCGTCCATTGAAATGTATGGGGGAGCGACAGGTAGCGAGAGGTCATACCTGGCGCTGTGCAAGGCTGAATGCTGGCGCTGTTCGCTGAGGCTTTGAAAATGATGAATCAGACGCTACATGCCGCTATCCCAGTCGCTAAACAGATTCTGCTTGATAAATGTGGAATTGCGTGCCGTGTCTGGCGTTCACCATAGAAACATAGAAACATAGAAGGTTGATGGCAGAAAGAGACCATACGGTCCATCTAGTCTGCCCTTATGTGTATACTGTATGTACTCTTTATCTTAGGATAGATGTGTGCTTATCCCAGGCATGTTTAAATTCAGTGACTTTTCAACTACCTCTGCTGGAAGTTTGTTCCAAGCATCTACTACCAGTCGCTATCTGTCGCTACCGCTCATTAACCAGGCGCTACCTGACGCTATCCTTTCTTAAATAACCCCCTTATGTGATACAAATAGGGGTTGATTTATTAATTATTGATTTTACAAGAGTTTACCCTGCTTTTGCTACATTTGCCAAACAAAATGTGCCATGTTCGCCCTATGCTTGCGTTTGTTGTATTTACTTCTAGTTCAGCATTGCTGGATGAATGCAAACGAACACCTGTTCCACTCTCTAGCTTTTATCAGCAAATTCCATTGGAACCAATTTTTCCAATTTCTTCAGGTTATTTTTGCATCTGTACTTAAACATGTCAGTTAATTACAATTTGAAAAACAACTAATAAAACTGTTTTCACATTTTTCTTTTAAAACTCATTATATAAAGCTTTAACAAACAACCAGGTCACTCTCCCCAAGACAAGACAAGACAAGACCCACACATATATTTTATGGGCCGCAGCAGTTTGCGAGCATTCAGCAAACTCATTATCAAAGTAAATACCACTCATTCAGCCAGGCAAAGTGCAGCGAAATTGACTGTGATGCCAACAAAACGTCAGTTGTCCCGACATTTGTTGCTACAATTAAAACTAGAATTATAACTTATGGGGTTATTCATGAAGGGATAGCGCCAGGTAGTGCCTCATAGCGGCAGGCAGCGTCTGGTGAACGGGCACTGCAGGCAAAAGTGTGACGTCTCCTGGCTGCAAACGTTTTTAGAAACTTTTTATATATGCAGAATTGTCATTACAGGTCTGGCACTAAAGTGTTAATGTCACAGTGTTAAAACAATGTCATTCCATGTGTTTTCGCTTTGTTACAGGTGGATATGTGTTCAAAAACAGACTTTAATCACACAGCGTCTGGCGCTCTATGCTATAGCGACCAGATTTAGAGCACCAACGCTGTGTGTCTTTTTTTGATAAGTATGGTGTGGAGCGCCGAGTGCCGGACGCACTGAGCTGGTGCTACCTCTCACTCCCTGCAGCGCTGTACTGGTGTTAGAGCGCCCAGCACACATCACATTCATCAATGCCGGACAGGTTACTACAGCAACTGAGGCGCTCTGTTACAGCACCCGATACCCGCTTACAGCGCCTACTAGTGGTCACTCTAAGCGCCGTTATACAGACGCTCATCTGCCGATACCTGGCGCTAGTAAGGAATCAGCCTCCACGTTTGCTGCTATTTTCCCAAGTTGTAGTACGCTTGGCAACCTTACACTAGAGGAATCTAGCAAAACTAGCGAACAATGTAAATCATGCACATAGTACTATTGACTATTGGACAAAAAAGTTCAAATAGAATCATAGTGGAAATTTGAAATGTCTGGACTGTACACGTACACGTACACTGTAACCTAATAAAAATTCCCATGAGAGGAATCTTAATTATTGACCCCAGCTCCATAATCCCTTTTATGAATCCAAATTACCAATGAAATGCAAAATCATTCGACAGATAGCAAATCTTAGAATAAGCAATATTCATACAATCTACCAAAAAGATCCTCTAATTCTAGATTATAATAAATATTATTAAAGGAAAAGAGGCGCTTTCCTAGAACCGAAAGTATTTGCACAGTACCCAGTCCAAGGACAGATACCATTACCCATCTACCCTTGCAGTAGGCGGAGCTATGCAAATCATCTATTTATGTCTCTGTGCCATCCAAGGCCCTTAGAAACACTAAGAGGCCGATTCATTAATAGCGGCAGGTAGTGACAGTTGAGCGACTGTAGCGGCATTTTCAGAGCGCCCGCTAGTAGTCGCTGTGCTTGGCCGTTGTTCGGTAGTTGATAGCGACTCAGTCAGTTTGCCGTAATGTTGAATATTGGGTGAGGAGTCGCTATTTGACAGGTTCAGCGCTGTATGGGAGCGCATGATAGCGACTGGCCCTAGCGACCGGCTCCCACCATATTCATTTAAAAAATCACGCTCAAAAAATTCTCGCACTGTAAAATGCATGTTTAAACCCCAGAGCGCTGGCGGCGATGGGTTAAAAGTAGTTTTTTAACCCCAAACAGCCATATTTTTGAAAACCAAAAAAAACAAGTTTTTTAAATAATTTAGTAATATGAATACATTAATATCAGACCTGTAATATGAATTCTGTACAATTTGTTTTTATTTTTTTCCCCTAAAAAAAATTATCTAAAAGTGGTCACAGAATTTTTCACATTAAAAAAATGATAAAAAAATTAATAACAATTAATTATTAATATTTAAAGATTGTTCCATTGAAATGCATTGGAGAGCGCCAGGTAGCGAGAGGTCATACCTGTCGCTGTTCAAGGTCGGACGCTGGCGCTGTGGGCTGAGGCTGGAATAATGATGAATGAGTGGCTATATGGCGCTATCTCAGTCGCTAAGCAGGATTGGCTTGATAAATGTGTGATTGTGGTGGGGAGCCGGCGTTCTCGTGGCGGGGCCCCTCATTACCGGCCGCTCACCAGTCGCTACCTGTCGCTATTCCTTCATAAATAAGGGCCTAAGGCTGCAATGCCAAGGATTAGCTTTAAATTTTACACAGCCAGACACATCCAATATCTGCCCTAGTGCTGATGAGAGCCTAAAGCTCTAATAGCTGAACTAATAGCTGCCACCACCACCATCAAAATGCAATTTAAACAATGACCATCTTACCAAACTCTACTGTTGTGTACTACACACTTAAACAATCCTCTCCACATACAAGAAAAGAACAAGCAATCCACACTGATATCACCCCACAACTGCCACTTGGAGTCCGGTCAGTTCTGCATTTGAATGATCAAAATCAGCTTATTATCATCTGCTGGTTCACGCACATACACCATGCAGCCAGTGCTTAGATGGAAAACTTTAATCTAAAAAGTAAAATTAGAAAGATAAAAAATAAAAAATAAAAATCGGCACTAGACAATAGGGTTGATACAGCACTGGGAAAAAAAATTCTTATGATGTGAATATATATTCACATGCAAATTGAATCTGCATGTTCTATTAAGTACCCCAGTTGAACCCACTTCCTATGTGCGAGATCAGTTTTCACTTGCATGCCAAATTGTGTGAACGGCCATCCACATGCGGAAAAAGCCCTATCTGTGCAAATAAATTCACGATTTCTTCCCTAAGCAGATAAGAATCTGAGCATAAAGCAAAGCTGTTTTTAATTTATTTTGTATTATGTTCTATTTATTTTATTGTAATATTTGTGTTATTTCAATTGTGTTGCCTTTCACTCCTATTTTTATTAATTCATTAATGTTTTGACCTGTTTCAGTGACATACGTATTTTTATTTGTTTCATAATACATGTATTTTTACACTATATCTTTATTTTTATCTTATCTATATATTTTTCTTTTCTATTGCATTTTAATGCAACTGAATGTTACATTTATCATTACTCACCCCTCTGTGTTCCTCCTGTAGTCAACAATTGGTCTTGTTCTTGTCAATGTCTGGCACTCACTTGCTGGCATCTGAAAATCTGCTGGATAGCGGTTCCCCTCCTTTTACCCAGCTTTTTTCAAGTGTTGGAAAGCCCATTACCCAACAAATGCTTTAGCATGTATGCATCAGTAAGGTTAGTAGCGTCCTTGCTTACAATGTAGATTAGGAGGCCGATTTATTAATAGCGCCAGGTAGCGACAGATGAGCGACAGTAGCGTGATTTTCACAGCGCCGGCTAGTATTCGCTGTGCTTGCCCGTTGTTCGGTTGTTGACAGCGACTCAGTCGGTGTGCGGTAATATTGAATACGGGGTTAGGAGTCGCTATTTGACAGGTTCCGCGCTGTATGGGAGCGCATGACAACGAATGGCCATAGCGAACGGCTCCCAGCATATTCATTAACAAATCACACTCAAAAAATTCTCGCGCTGTAAAATGCATGTTTAAACCCCAGAGCGCTGGCGGCGATGTTTTAAAAGTAGTTTTTTAACCCCCAAACAACCTTATTTTTGGAAAAGAATAATAAACAAGTTTTTTAAAACATTTTGTAATATGAATACATTAATATCAGACCTGTAATATCAATTCTGCATCCATTTTATTTTATTTTTTTGACCTTAAAAAAAAGATATAACATTGCAGAAGTGGTCACCGAATTTTTGACATTTAAAAAAAAAAAAAAAAAAAAAACATTAATATCAATTTATTATGAATATTTAAAGATTGCTCCATTGAAATGCATTGGAGAGCGCCAGGTAGCGAGAGGTCATACCTGGCGCTGTGATGGGATTAGCAGCGGCGCTGTTCGCTGAAGTCTGCAACATGATGAATCCCGCGCTAGCTGACGCTCTCGCCGGCGCTAGCCTCATTTAGCGTGATAAATGCGTGATTGTGTTCGCAGCCTGGAGTTCTGGAGTCGGTAGCCGCCGATAGCTGGCGCTACCTGGCGCTACCTGGCGCTAGTGAGACACTACCTGGCGCTATCCCTTGATAAATAAGGGCCTAGGAGTGGCCATATGTGTGGAAGACGAGATAAATGTTTATCTTGGTGCTTTATATTGCGAGGAAAAGGTCAGGTGTGCATTAAAATATTTTTACACTAAAAATGGTGCTGAATTGTGCCATGTAAAAAGAGAATGTATTCTTTTGAAAAATAACTATGTGCAAGTTCAAATTCACACCCCTAAAATACATTCAACAGGCCAAAAAAACTGTTTAACATCAACGGAGTAGAAAATAGCAACAATTTTATACCACATCAAGTTGTATAAATCATCAGGCTCCAAGGACTGGAAGCAGTTGAGCCAGACACGATCATGATCCAAACCAATTTGTGTGGCCTCCTAATTGTTGGACAGATTTTATGTCCAGGGAATAAGGGAGGAGTTGGAGTGTCACACCCCCAAGGAGCAGAGGAGATGGCTTACCTTTCCTTTTTTTTTGAGCCTCTACATATATAACCATTCTAATAATGTGGTATATTTTTGGAAGGGCGCCTAATGCAAATTTAAAACATTTTCCATTCTCCCTGGAATGACATCTTTCAAAAGCATGTAATGGACAGATCCTAGGATCTGTGTTTCTGAGTTTTCATGTGATGAAAATTCCAGAGTATAATGTCATCAATGAAAAGATGCTATCATAACCTATTTTAAGTTATGACACTAATCAAAGGGTTTTTGCACCCATAATACATCCCCAGCTCTAGCCAGCGCTTACCTTATGTCAGTTGTGTCAGCGCTGGTCTTCAACTGGTTAATGTTGCCATAAAGAAGATAGAGAGATCAATTTCCTGGTAAAGCTGTGCCCGCCTTTCACCCTGTTACCCAATTAGGTTGCCAAAGTAGAATAGAATTGGTGATTAGGCCCTCCTCCTGCCCCGCCCCCTCTGCCTCCCCCTCTGCCTCCCCCTTCTCCCTAGTTGAGTGTCACCACAGAGTGCTGACAGCCTCCAAAGTGCCTCAGTTCCAGCTGCCTCTTCCTTTGGCGGGGGAGGGGGGAAGAAATTGTTGCCCCTGTACCCCTGTCAGCTGCACTGTGGGGGGCTCTGCCACAGGGGGACCCAGTATACACCCAACACTACACACACACACACACACACACACACACACACACACACACACACTTAACAAAAACACATTTATCTTTTAGACAGCCTTGTCCATGTCACCAAGGAACTACAAGTTCCAGAGTCTTGCAACAGCCAACAAACCCATCTGCTCCTTTTTGGGAGTGTGTGCATGCACTTTTGGAGTGCACACATGGGCTTTTGAGAGAGCAAACATGCACTTTGGGAGTGGACGCATGTGCATTTGGGAGTGCAAGCATGTGCTTTGGTAGTCCGGGCATGCACTTTTGGAGTGCATGGATACACTTTGGGAGTGCACTCCTGCACTTTGGGGGTGTACACATGCACTTTGAGAGTGCACGCATGGGTTTTGGGAGTGCACACATGGGTTTTGGGGGTGCACACATGGGTTTTGGGGGTGCACGTATGACCATTTGGGAGTGCACATCTAATTTGTGAGTGCACAGATTGGGCATTTGGGAGTGCTCACATGGGCATTTGGGAGTGCGTGCATGGGCGTTTGGGAGTACGCCCACTTTTTTCTGTAAAGAAATTATGAGGTGAAACTGTAAACCTCAATATCTCTGCCATTTCTTCTTCAATGTAAAAACCGCTTAGGACAGTGCCAAATGTAGCCTGATGCAATGGTGTAACAATTACTTTTGCTTGCTGTAGCACTTAGCTGTTTTTATGACCCTCTCTTCTTTAAGATATTATAAGCAGTCAGTGTTTATTATATCAGAGAAAAGAAACCAAGCCATGGCCCTGCTCTCTTCAGGAATTAAAATAGGGCAGAAAAATAGGAGAGAGAGAAGAATGTAAAAATAAAAAAAATGATCTATGTCAGACAGCAGATGGACAGACCACAAATAGGCAGAAGGCAGGCACACTGTGAACAGGTGAAAGCGAAACCGGTCAACTAAGAGTGGCAGACAAACCGACTATAACATGGAGCAGGTCAACAGGTCATTGGAATTAAGAATATTAATTTATTTCACCAATAAAGGAAGCTTTATTACATCCTTGACATAACATCTTCTTGTGAGCCCCCCTTCTTCAGCAGATGGAGGCCCCTTAAGATTGAGAAAATAACTAATGTCAGGGATGCCACAATGCCTGTACAAACCAGATCCCCAGTAAAATCCAGGGAAGGAACAGAAAACTTAGTCAGTAACCAGTATAGGTGATCTGCTGCCATCAAGGTATCAAGATCAATATGAAAAAAACCCTTTTGATTAGGTAGGTAATCAGACTGGGTACCCCCTTCCCTGTGAATTGATATAGGGGTCCCAACACTAAAATAAATGTATCATTCTTAATTTGACTACTTACCTGTCCCTGTCTGCTTTGTTCTTTCCCCCGCCAGGCACCATCCTCATCTTGTCTGGCAGTGTTCCATTTCCCACAATGGGTTGCCCAAGGGGGGTTGCCACTATGTCATCTGCCGACATTGTATTTTGGGGATCCCTCAACTGATCTCAGGTCAGTAATTGAGGCATTTATGCATTGTGCATATAGGCTTATTTCAATCTCAATGTGTTGCTTTTGGGTGAAGGTTCAGCCTTATTGACCAAGTATATGATATTTTCATATATAGCTTTGTTGAAATAGCCAATAGCTAGTAAACTTGGGGGGGTGGGGGGACATCAAGCAAGCAGCTTTCTTTCATAAAAAAGGCAATGGCTCACCAGGATTCTCCCCACTTTCTGTAGGCACTGTGGTCTATGACAGTGGGCCAATCTCTTATACACCATGTCAAATGAGCCTGAGAATGTCCTTTTTCTGCAACAAAAGACATTACTTCCTTCTTACAGTGGCTGATGCATTGCCTTGATATTCCACTCTAGCAAGTGTGACAAGCTGCATGTTAGTGCATTGCAGAGCAAGCTTTTACAAGGCCATGTACTGTTCCCATCAGAAGGTGACGTTACCAGGATTTCAGCTTGCATTACTTTTGTGTAATATGGCGTGCTTGGTCACAATTGCGTCTCTCACGATAATGAGATGAGAGAACCAGAGAATTGCCTAAGCAGAACTTGCAGATTTAAATAGTTTTCAAATGCATTTAATATGTAAATTTAAATGGTTAACCTAAGATCAGAAGCCAATGTTTGTACAGTACAGTGACCCTCCTTCCAGAAGCAGTAGCGCAGCAATATTCTTTGTTTGCCATAATCTCCTATTAAATATTAGCATAGTGAACACCTACAGTATGCTATACTGTACTACATTCTGCTTATTGTGGATATCAATCATAATTAATTCTATCATGCCATGTATACATATTCATCAATAAAATAGATGAATACTAAAAATATACCATGCTAACAAGCAATCTATCAAATGTCTTGTCTAATAAAGTATAACCATTTATAGCGAAGGCACACTGGGAGGAACTGGATGACCTAGAGTCATAGTTACTGCATGCTGCATTTGTAAATTGATGGAGATTACCTTTTAGTCCAGTTAGTAAAATGCTTTCAGGATTCTATTGTGCAGAGAATATATACAGTGATGTGGAGATACCATATACAATTTCAGAGAAGTGGAAGACTTGTAATACATTATTGTGACAGGAAATTATACCAGGTACAGAAAACAAAATACTGTACAATTCACATTACTGGCCTAACCAGTGAACACTATGTACAGTAGGTTATTATGTCTAAAAGTAAACCTATTATTTTAATAGAAAGCTTAAGACAAGTATTTCTCTTGACAATGCCAGTGCCCACTTTGGCATACTGTTCTGGGGGACAAGTAAACACAAAATGCACTGTCAATATCTCCTCCAAAAGGAGGGTCTATAAGTTTTGCACTTATAGGCACCCCTGGAAAAGTGTCAAACCCATACCGAAGGGCATAAGGGCATGGTATACCAATAGGGCTAGTTGGCTCCTTTTGGGTGAGTGGGCACACACAAAAAAAATTGTATTAGCATAATAGTTTAATAGTATAGTAAAAAAAACACACAACACACACAAATGCCAGCAGTCATTTTTATTGATAAAAACCATGCCTGCTCACTTAACATTTTCAGTAAAATGTAATGCGAGTTGTCACAGCTTTCTCGCATGCTTCTCGCACATGCGGGTTGGTCTCACATGTGTCCCTGAATCAGGCAAGAGAGCGAAAAATTTGTGCTTGCGAGGTGGCTTTCGCACAGAGCTAAGCTTTTTATGGACGGCACTGAATCGAGCCTAATGTAGCAGGCAAATCAGGGTCAGAAGATGTAGAAGTGAGTTATGATAATGCTCTTAAATTCCAAGGGAGGCCAGTATCTGGAGAGACATGGAATGGTCGACAGTATCGATAGCAGTGGATAAGTCAAAAAGAATGATATTAGAGCAGTCGCTTAAAGCCTTGGAAGATAGTTATACCTTAGTGACTTTGAAATAGGGCAATTTTGCTAGAGTGATTAGAGCAGAATCTAGATTGGATTTAGAGAAAATATACCAATACTGGTTGATGGTGCTGCTCCAGAAGTTTGGATTAGAAAGGGAGCAGTGAGATAAGGGGGGTACAGGAGAGTATCTGCTAGTACAAATAAAAAGGAAGGATTTTCAGTGTCAGCAAGGAAGCACATGCAGAGTGGGGAAGGGGATGATGTGGGTACTTGAGCACCTACCATTTTTTCTCTGCCCTTTGCACTGGTAAAATCTCACTATTATTATTATTATTATTAATGTTTATTTATATAGCGCCATCATCTTCCATAGCGCTTTACAAAGTAGTAATTACAGACAGGGTAGAAACATACGGTACATATAATAATTCAAATGCAGTTTTACAGAGTTGACAATGGATATTCTGAATACAAGATACAATAGGGGAGAGAGCCCTGCCCTTGCGAGCTTACAGTCTAAAGGAAGAGGGGTGAAGACGAGGGGGAAGGATCACAAACAGTCAGTATTGAGCTTTGTGGCGTGCGCCCTTGAGAAGATTGGTTACGCCAGATTATATGCTTGTCTGAATAAGTGAGTTTTAAGGGCGCCTTTGAAGGTTTTGAGGGTTGTGGAGTGGCGGATTGGGTGCGGGAGGGCATTCCAGAAGATTGAAGTTGCACGTGAGAAGTCCTGGAGGCGGGCGTGAGAGGAGGTGACCAGGGTGGAGGACAGGAGTAGGTCGGCAGAGGAGCGGAGGCTGCGTCTTGGTTGATACTGTTGGATTAGAGATGAGATGTAGGGAGGGGCCTGGTTGGAGAGAGCTTTGTATGCGAGAGTTAGAGTTTTGAACAGGATTCTCTGAGGGACTGGCAGCCAGTGTAGGGATTGGCAGAGAGGTGCTGAACTAGAGTAGCGAGAGGAGAGATGGATGAGGCGAGCAGGATAGATTGGAGGGGTGCCAGTCTGTTAGTTGGTAAGCCACAAAGAAGGATGTTGCAGTAATCCAGTCGGGATATGACCAGGGCGTGCACTAGCATCACTAGTATAATACTATACATACAGTAAACAGTTCCACAACAAACAAGGCATGGTGTGGGTAAATGCCTTCACTGAGGGGGTCTAAAATGGAAAAATAGAAGCTGGGAAGCTGAGAAAGATACATGAAGCTGGGGACATCAAAGTTTTCAGATGTACGGGTCACTTACGTAAAACGAATGTGATCATACAGTCTCTCCAGTTCCAGCAATGATCAGACTTTTGCCTATATTTCATTTTATAGATAGGGAAAGCTCTCTTGCCCCTTTCCATAGCAAGACATTAAAACGGTGCAATAGGATGTGGGAGGTTTATTACATTTTGATTTGGGTATAACATTCTTAGAAGGCATAAAATATCACTGAAAATACCATAGTGTGTACATGTTCTAATGGAGCAGTCTTAAGGTTTTGGAGCATATACACAGTTACAGGTCAGGTTGAGCATTGTCATTCCACATCTTCAGTATTTATTAGTCTTTAGGAGTTTATAAGAGTGGCTTGCTTTTATTTTGGAGAGTTGTGGAGAGTGGGGTACATAGCTTTTTTGCTATTGTGCTATTGTGCTTTCAACACTAGAGCAGTAATTGCTTCTCAGCTTTTAAAAGTCTTGTAGTCTGCAAAGATCAGAATTGAAGTATAACCAAACCCCCCCAAGACCCCCCCCCCCCCACACCAGGGCAGCCCTGCTGTGTGAAACCCATGGAATCACCATATAGTTATTTACTTACTTCAGGCATCAATTCGCTGCTACCCAAGCTTGTGTGTTCTAACATTTAATTCTACTGGGCACACATAGCTAGGAAAACAAGAATACTGGGGCTCACCCACGCTGAGAGCTACAGGGGACAGAGTGGCTTTTTTTGCATGATCCTGGAGGAATATTAAAAGTAGGGGAACATGTTGGAACCCTGCTACAGCGTCTACCCAGTGCTGCAGAAATTGGAGGAGAGGCACATGGGACTGGCATCAGGTGAGCTGCTTGCTGCCTTGATATTGCAGTTGGCTTACAGTCCCTTTAATGACATGAGACCCAGAGTGTACATAATAAATATTTCTTGATTGCACTAGTATTTTACTTTCTATGTAACAAGTAAGGTGGTGAGGATATGGTGGTCTCGGGGTGGGTTGTTGTTCAAACCCTTAAAAATGCCAATATAAAGTATAGAGTTGAAAAAAAATCCCTAAAGTTGATTTGCAAAGTTTTCCCTTTGTATCCACACAGCACTTGAGCTGCTGGAAGCATGAGGGTATAATATGACATCTCAATTTAAATGACTTTAGTTTTAAGCTTGAAACTTTTCCCACTGAGCTTTAGAAAAAGTTTGTGCATCAGCGGCTTAATGGGTATTTTCAGGCTTGCTAAGTGTTTATTAAGGGCTTCGAAATATTGTAACTGTACTTATATCGGCTTTAGATGAAGAAGTCAGCAGTGCTTTTCCTGTCACTTAGAAGTGTTCCTACTGAGAATATGTTTTGCTCTTTATGTAATACAAATACTTATTCACAAGATCTAAAGCTTTCATTTCTGAAAAGGGTCTGAAAACTGACACTGAGTCATGGCTTAATATTGATCTTTAGAAGTTTTACTTTGCAGTCCCAGAGGTTGCAGATGCCATGACTAACTATTGACCGAACATCATATTGACATACAGTCACACAATGTCCATGTTTGAGGGCTTATCTTTTAACCATTCCTTTGTTTAGGATGGGATTCTTAAAGACATCCTTTTCAATGTCATATGCCATTGTTAGTTCCCCAAAAACATCCTGGGAGGACATGTGATGTCTTACACTAATAGTGTGTGCTGATAGCTTCTTCAATGACCATGTGCTTTCTCTCCACTTTCGCTGCATTGGGCAAAGCAACGCAAGGGAAAATGCTGCCCATTATTTTTAATGGGCTAGTCCACATTTATACGCAGCGTATATATGTGAACTGGCTCATTACAATTATTGGCTGCATTTTCTCTTGTGTTGTGCTTGCTTTGCCCAATGCAGCGCAAGTGGAGAGGTGTAAATAGACCCTAAAAACAGAAGAAACGCAGTGCAAGCACAGAGATGTGAATAGAGCCTTATATTCTAGTAAAATCTAGAAATGTAGTGTTGCTTTAATATGCCTCTCCTTTGTTAGGATCCATAAATGCAGAAATATTAACACCATTCAAGTCTTGGGGGCGGGGGGGGGGGCGTTTAGGTTGTTTTTCGTGGTCGATGAAAGCAATAAAAGTAGACAAAGAAGGTCAGATAATTTATACAAAAAGCAACATCATGGATTTAAATGTAGCCTTCCAGGGCCCTGTGATGTCTGGTTATTTGTTAGATCTGACCCCACTCTGCCCCTTGGTCTCTACCCCCTCCCCCTTTTCCTCTTCCCTCTTCTTTTTTTCACCCTGTTTTTCTCTTACCTATCCCCCTTCTTTTGCTACTTCATCTTCACCACCTACCTTTTCCTCCTTCTTAACTGATTTTGTCTGGTCATCTTACAGTCTGCCCAGGACCCTGCATATTGTAATGCGAATATTGTGAGATTCTGGGGTTCGGCTGATGCCTGGCTGGTGGCTTGTGCCATTTATTACCCCGTCTGTACCCCGTGTGTCAGCAGCCCCTGGCCATTCTGTCTGCCCCTCAGCTTCTGCACATGGTGTTAGGTCTACACGGTGCAGCAGGATTGTATTCACTCTGTTCCCTTTGTGTGTGGATGAATCTCATGGACTCTCTGTACCGCTGGTGCTTCTGGATCCCAGTCCCTGCCTGTGGCAAGCAGGCCTCTCTCTGGTTTCCCGGAGGCTGCTTGGTCACTTCATGTTCCAATCTGCGATACTGCAGGCTTCCTACCGTATCCTGGAGGCTGCAGACCCCTGTCCTGCGCCCCAGGTGAATGCACCAGCACCTGGGAGTGCCTCTATTTTGTTATTATGTTACCTTTAGCATATAGTTGTGTCTAGTTATTTTTGGTTAGTGTCCTGTAATCCAAGGGTTTTCTGTTCCTTTGTTTTAAGGTTTGTTTGCCTTTGTTTAATACGACTTCCTTTAGTGCATTAATCCCTGTGTTGTCTCACTCTTGCCAAATAATCTGTTTTACTGGTGGAGAGTTCCATTAGCAGAACTCTCCGGCCTGACAAATGTCCTGTCTGTGATTTTAAAATGTTGATTATTTGTAATCTTATTTATCACATAACATATACATCAACCCTCTTTGAATGCGAGCCAATGAAACACAAACAGCCTAGAAGCTTTTCTAACAGAAACAAAGCAATACAGATGTCCTAGTTAGTATAGATACAGCAGTTCTTAAAGCATGGGGTAACCCCCACCCTGTCACCCTTCCCTGGTTCTGGGGCAGAATGGGAGGGTTACAAAAAAAAAAACATTCTTCACTGGTGGTCCACTGCCATTCTAACTCGTCCATGTGGCCGCTGCACAGCAGGATACAAAGCGGTATCCCCCGCACTGTGGGCTCCTGGGTCACGAGTGAGGTAAGGGTTTTTTTCTTTGCAACCCCCCTCCTGCTTCATCACCAGGGGACGGTGGCAGGGTGGGGATTACCCCAAGACTGGACTTCTGCTTTAAGTTCCTGAGACATCTCTAGTTCAAAACACAGAATCCATTTAAAAGCATTGACAATTTCACAACAGCATTGTCAGTAAAAGAAACTTTAACTGTGCTTCATCTTCATCTGAGAATGTAACTAAATCTGTTGCAATCACTCTAGTGATATGTTCAGGGATACTAAGCTTCTTGCTTAAATACTGTAGAATACCTGTGAACAAAATAGCAGCAGGTAATATAACCCATTTTCTGGAACAATCATACTGCCAGTATTTCTTGAAGGGTCTATATTTCATGCCTGCTACCAAATCTTTGCAGAGAAAAACCCCAGCTCTGCAAGAGACTACCACTACAGCATGCACCAAACAAGATAGTTCCACAGCTTTTGTAAGCTTTAAGGTGTTCATGCCAAACATTTTAGCTGCCATGACTGGCACCTCCAATGGCCTGGCTATACCAAAATGGCACTAAACTGTAGTATTGTGCAACATTCAAGGCAGAGAGTAACAATCAGGGGCAGACTGGGGCCAAATATTTGCCCTGGAACTCTACAGGCTGGGGTAAGTCCATGACATCCCAAATAAGCCCTGTCCCAATGTGCTTCCCAACTGTGAATTGTGCAACATAGCTAAGGCTATAGCTTTGCAATGAAGGTGAAATTGCCACTTCTAAAGCAGAGTTACCTGGTTTAGCATTGTGGGGACAGATAATATAGCAGAGATGTGTATACCATATCAGAGCTGGCGGCCCATTCTGGTTTGCATATGGGTAATATAGTATGGATCAGTCACCAAGGGATGTCAGAGAGGTGTTTTACTATGCTGCTCTACACAAATGTTCACTGAATGCACGATGCACGCTTGACAGACTGGTAACTGGCGAATAAGCAAAACTTACTGCACTAAACACTGGTGAGCACAGACTTTGCAATACATTTTGATGTGTCTTTGCTGCAGTTCGACAGTCAAAATGTGTGGCATTTACTAGTGAACAGGCTCTTGACAGTGCACGAACTGCGGCGGCGTAATTTGCGGTAACAAAACCAGCAAGCGTGCTGCAAACCCACTTAACAGCTTAGGGCAGCATGGAATTTGTCTCAGAATATATGTGTTGTGTCTCTAGAGAGTCTGGGGTGGTTTTTAAACCTCCAAAAAATAGTTAATAAATCAAATGAAAACCATTTTATTAGTTGTTTCTGCAATACTAGTTATCTATCTGACCTTCACGCTTGACATATTAGTGACAGATGAAAAAAACACATAAACAGCCATTCTTACCGAAAATAACATTGATTCCTATGGGGTTTACACACCTTGGCCTGGTGAATAAGCCTATGCACAGTAAATGGCCGGCAAACATTTTGTAAATTACCACTTTAATAGGTTGTAATTCCCCTTTAAAATTTCCCATGGGAAGCCTGATGTACTGTCTCAAATGTACAAATTTGCCTAAGCTTACAGCAGACTGAAAGTAAATGGCCAATGATCTGCCTGGGCAGCCAGGGAAGCATTTCAAATTTGGATATCTCACTGATATTCCCTTGCTTCTAGCCACTGGTTGCCACCCCTCATGACCACCAGCTGACTAAATGAGTTTTCATGGCAGGCTTGCATAGCACACACCCGGTCGCCGGCTACTCATGACAGATAGTGTGCAGCGAGGAGCTCTTCAATGATAAGCGGCGCGAGCACCAATAACAGCTGATCTCTGTCTCTTATCTGATGACGGCTTAGTGTACCGCCCACCAGGAGTATCACCACTTGGGAACCCCTGAGCAAGAGCAATTGATAAGCTTTTGTGGGTCACCCTGGGTGAGCACACATCTTGTCACTGTCAGCAACCTGCACTCATCTGCTTGCAGTACTATTAACACTTGATAGCCAAGCCAGGGCCCTCTGTACTTTCATCCTGTAGTGTAAATTGTATGAAACCCAATGTAGGCAATTTGCTGTCTGCTGTGGCCCTCTGCCTTTAACTAGACAGGTGGTGTGCAAATGTCTGGTCCTGTCAGGGCTCTCTGCACTTTCTTAATAAAATGTAAAATGTATGAAACCTCTCGTGGGCAATGTGCTAGCTGCTTTGGCCTCCTGCCTTTACCTGGGTGACAGGTGGGCTAATGTTTGGCCTGGTGGAGACCTGTCAGGGACCTTCACAGTTACATACCCTGTTGGCTCCAGTGTTCTGTTGGCTGGACCTGGGCAGGAGGTGGGCTAATTTTTGAACTGGGGGAGCCATTCCAGGGCTCTACACACTTTAATTCGTTAATGTAAAATGTATGAAATCATTGATTTGCAATGTGATGTCTGCTGTTGACCTCTGGCAGTAGATGGGGTAGGTGGTTCTTTTATGGACTTGGTGCATCTAGTAAGGCCCCTCTGCTTTTGTAATCTGGCTTTACCGTGGTGTTTGGCTAACTGATGTACTAGGAGAGCTCATTTAAAACTTTCAGAATATCTGAAAGCCTTTTGGGGGTGTTACTTTGCATTTGGAGCAGAGTTTTTGTGCCGTCCAGAGGCCAGGATAATATCAGGATTTCTCCTCATAGACTATAATAGGATCCAGGTGCGGGTGCCAGAATTGGCAGCTGATAGGGATAGGTTTGCCTTATCACTAGTAAAGAAAGGGTTTTTGTTAGCTATATATTTTATATAACTATGTAATGGCACATGAACAACTAGTACTGTATTTACACATATTGCATATAACACCTTCATTGGTTTAACCCTTTAACCGCCAGCCTACCTTGAGATTTTGTCACCCTTTGTTGCCAGACCATTTTGCACTATTTTGCGCTCCCCATGTTCAACTGTGATTTTTGAAGGGATTTCCAGGGATTTCCCAGGAAAGTGATATATTGTTTTTTTCAGCTGAGCCTGGGCTTTAACATAAAATGTCTTGTTTGTCATTTTCTAAGTGTATTCTCAATATTTTTGGGTGAAAATTGTGCAAAAAAATAAAAAAAAAACTATTTTTTACGATTTGTAGTGTTTTTTTGTAATAAAAAATGTAAGTTTGTCAATAAAATCTTATTGCGTGTGAAACCCCAATTTCTCCCGATTACAGCGGTACCATATATGTATAGGTAGATACCCTTTCCTGCCCAGGAGACTCCCCCAAACTGAAACAACGCTTTAGGAGATTTTCAGATAAAATACAACTATGCTTTGCAATATGCGCACCTTGCAGTTTTTCAAGAAAAACAACCCTTTACATTTGAAATACCCCCCCACAAACTATATATTCCCTAGAAGTACACACCTCAAGCTTTCTAGGCGTACCAGGCTTGTTGACATAGGTGGCGTTTTCTGGAAGTAATCCCTCAATGTATTCTTTGGTTGCACAGGGTTTCCCTAAAAATGAATAAAAAAGCAGAATCAAAACCACATTTTCCTAAAAAAACCTATATACAAACCAGAAAAAAACAGAAAATCTGAAAAAGCAACATCCCCCAAACAGAATGATACCCAACATGCATAGGTTCTGTCAAGGAAAGAGTTGCCAAACACACCAAAGTAAAGCATGCGCATAACGGTAATTTTACTTCAGATATTCAGCTCTGCAGACAAAGTGCGCACCTGGTGCTTTTTCTACCAAACCAACCCATTACATTTGGAATATCCCCCATAAACCATATATTCCCTGAAAGTACACATGCTAAGCGTACCCAGCTTGTTGTAGTGGGCTCATCTTTCTGGAAGTAATATCTCGAAGAATTCATAGGTTGCACAGGATTTCACAAAAAAATGTATAAAAAAGCAGAATAAAAAACACATTTTCCTAAAATATCAATATGCAAATAAGAAAAAACAGGCTAAATCTGAAAGCGCAAGGTCTCCCGAGCAGAACAATACCCAACATGCATAGGTACCTGTAACCTTTTGACTGCCAGTCTACTTGAGATTTTCTCACCCTCTCCTGACAGGATATTTTTCACCATTTTGCGTGATGTTTAACTGTGATTTTTGCAGGAATTTCCAAGAAAATGGCATATTTTCTTTTTGTGGCAGAGTTTAGGCTTTAACATGAAATGTCTTGTTTGTATTTTTTCTACTTTTTTAAATATTTTCAAATAAATAAATAAATACAAAAATAAAGAAATATATATTTTTTAAATTGTCTCCTTTATTTTGAACAAAAACATTTATTTTATTAAAGAAAGCCATATTGCATGTGAAAGCCCCATTTCTCCCGATTACAATGATACCACATATGTATCGGTAGCCCCCCGTTCCTGTCCAGGTGATCCCATAAACTGAAAAGAGCACTTTATAACATTTACAAATAAAATACAACTACTATCCACATAATAAAGGGTTAAATAAAAAAAAATGGGTGTGGGGTCCCCCTTCACAGGGGGGGGGCACCATTTCTTGGGGGAATTTTAAGGTTTTTTTGGGAGGCAGGTAATGGGGGGTCTCTGGGTTAATGGCAAGTCACCCACTAGCCACAGGTGACTTGCCAGACCCCCGAGCCCTGTGAACTGGTATAGGGGTCACATGGACCCCTTACCAGTTCACAAAGGGTTAAAAGTAAAAAAAAAAAAAAAAACACACACACAGAGACACACTTTAAAAAAAACTTTATTAAAAAAAATATTTTTTTCATTATTTTTTTTAATACTTACCTCCCATCCATCCCTGTGTCCCACGCTGATCACTTAGGCTTCTGCTCTCCTGCTGGGTTACAGGTAACAAAGGGTTAATTAAAAAAAAAATGACGTAGGGTCCCCCCTCAAAGGGAGGGGGACCCCATTTTATTTTTGGGATTTTTAAGGGTTAAAACCCTTAAAAATCCCCCCCAAAAAATGGTGTGAGGTCCCCCCTACCCAGCATAACCAGCCTGTGACCAGCTATGGGGGCTTGTAGAACAGGGCACAGGGGCCAGCTTTAGTGGCCCCTGGCCCTGCGGCTACAAGCCGTCATAGCCTAGGGCCACGGCTCTTCTGCCCCCCCCCTGGGCTTTGGGGAGGCAGGTAATTTGGGGGGCCAGGGGTTAATGGCAAGTCACCCGCTAGCGCAGGTTACTTGCCAGACCCCCGAGCCCTGTGAACTGGTATAGGGGTCACATGGACTCCTTACCAGTTCACAAAGGGTTAAAAGTAAAGAAAAACACACAGACACACTTTTTAAAAAATATCTTTATTAAAAAAAAATAAATGTTTTTTAATATTTTTTTTTAATACTTACCTCCCATCCATCCCTGTGTCCCACGCTGATCACTTAAGCTTCTGCTCTCCTGCTGCTGCTGGAAGCCTTTTATACCTACTGGGCTACAGGTAACAAAGGGTTAATTAAAAAAAAAAAATGACATAGGGTCCCCCCTCGAAGGGAGGGGGACCCCATTTTTGGGGGGATTTTTAAGGGTTAAAACCCTTAAAAATCCAAAAAAAAAAATGGCGTGAGGTCCCCCCTACCCAGCGTAACCAGCCTGTGACCAGCTATGGGGGCTTGTAGAACAGGGCGCAGGGGCCAGCTTTAGTGGCCCCTGGCCCTGCGGCTACAAGCCGTCATAAGTAGAGACCAATAATTAGACTGTCCCTGCACCACTCTTTGATTAAAGGTACAGTAAGATTAGTGTGCAAAAAAAATTTTTTGGTGTAACAAAGGCAATAAGATTGCAAACAAAGATAGTGTGGGGCCCAGTACCCCACAAGAGCAGACACCAAAGATCTGCACCACCAATCTATATGTTCAGAATTCAATCAAGGCATGTAACAATAATATATATTTCCAATTATAAATTTATTATTTACATCATGTTTAAAATAGAGCTCATCCAACAATTACTAAAAGCCATAATTACTCAACGGGGAAAATCTCAAGCCATAAAAAAGTGTCATTGTGCATAAATAATATAATACAAAAATTTATATATGTGAACCAGTGATATAATCAATACAAAAAAATCAAACAACCTATATTCAAAAAATGTGTGGAAAACTACACAATATTAATTAGAATAATATATAAATACCACAACTATCATTTGATAAAAATGTGCATCTAAACTGATCCAATACCAAACCCAAAGATAATCCTAAAATGAGATAAATTGTGTATAAAGAAATCCTATCACCCAATAGTCTGGCTGGAGATCCCGCTGAGTCCTGGTGCCCCTTTACCCACGCGCTCCGTGGAAACTACCACTTTGCAAGGTGCCAGGAAAGAACCAAGCCGTCATAACCTAGGGCCACGGCTCTTCTGCCCCCCCCCTGGGCTTTGGGGAGGCAGGTAATTTGGGGGGCCAGGGGTTAATGGCAAGTCACCCGCTAGCGCAGGTGACTTGCCAGACCCCCGAGCCCTGTGAACTGGTATAAGGGGTCACATGGACCCCTTACCAGTTCACAAAGGGTTTAAAGGTAAAAAAAAGACACACACGTTTTTGAAAATAACTTTATTAAAAAAAAAAAAAACTTTTACTTTACTCACCTCCAGTCTTCATCTTCTGTGTCTCGCGGCGATCTGCTGTCAGTGATGGCTGGGCAGAGGAGGGGGGAGGCAGGCGATCGGAGGATCGCCTACCTCCCTCCTTCCCTGCCCAGCCGTCACTGGCATCTGACAGCTGAACCGCTGGGTGCCCCGATGACACCCGGCGGTGACGTCACCGGCCCCGCCCCAAAGAGGCGGGGCCAGAATCCAAGATGGCGGCCGCCATCGGAAGACGCTGCTGAGGGAGGAGGGCTGTTATGCCCCCTCCAGAAGACAGAAGAGCGGGGAGGGGGGATCGGAGCCCCCCCCCCCCCCCCCCGTGAAGAGGAGAGCCTGCGGGAGCCGGCGGGGACAAAGGTAGGTAACTGTCATTTTTTAGTTTTTTTTATTACAGGAAACCGGGCGGCTGCTGAAACGGGGGGGGGCACCCTGTTCCGGGCCCTCCCCTGCAGCCGGAGGAGCCCTTATGGGCGATCGGAGCCCCTCTGGCTGAAGAGAAGACCCGACCGGATCGAACGAGGGGTCAGGTAAGTGTCTTTAATTTTTACTTTTTTTTTATTTCTGGGGAAAGTCAGGCACGTAAATTTTATGTGGCTGGCATTTAACTGTTGGAGAGGCAGCCACGTAAAATTTACGCTGGTCTGGGCATGCCTGGACAGCCCCTGACCCTGTGTGGCACTAGGAAGTTGCCTGCAGCACTAGGAAGTTGCTTGCAGATCGTGTTGTAGTGACACTCTCCTCTGTTCCTGTGTGATTTTCCTGTTTTGCCTATTTGAACTTGGATTGGCGATGGATTACATCTTTTCCTGGCTCTGGACTCTCTGGCTTCCCTACATCAGCTTCCCTGAAACCCGGACTGGACTTTTCGGTCCGGTGAAAAACAAATCTTTTGACACCCCATGCTGAAACCAGTGCATGGTGTAGCACTCTACCTGTTACTCCTTGCTATTTCCCCTCAGTTACAGTCAGCTTTAATTTACTATTGCTTTCCAGATTTCTCTCAGGTTCTGCCTGGCGTTCCTGATTCTTCATCATCTTCACACGTGACACTGTGACTGGGCCTCCCCTCTGCTGAATGTCTCCACTCTCTTGGGAGGCTGTAGGCAATATTGCTGGCAGCTGTCTGTATCTACATCAGCCTGGTCTCCAGAAAAGTACTTGACAATCACATTATTATGTGCACCAGCTATTATCCATTATTTACAGTATAAGCATTATTTTGCAGCCGTAAAAAATAAAAATGACATTTACTCAGATCCATGCCCTATCCTGCACACCAGGTCTTCTGTCATCCAGGTGGAAGACATCATCCCATTGACATCATCCCGCTCCTGACTTGAGATCTTCAGATGCAGATATCGCTGGAGAGAGGGGTGGAGGGGCATGGGATTCTTTTATTCCTATGCCTCCCCACCTCGCTCCAGCGACCACCACATCTGTCATCCAGATTGATGAGGGACATAGGAGCTGACGATCGGAGGCAAGGAAAGAAAAAAATATATATTTTAAATTTTTTGGTATGGTGTCTCCGTTAACCCTTTGTGAACTGGTAACAGATCCGTGAGACCCCTACACTAGTTCACAAGGTCACCTGCAGCTAGAGGGTGACTTGCCATTAACCCCCAGCCCCCCATTACTGGCCTCCCCAAAGTCCAAGGAGGAGGACAGAAGCACCCAGGGCCATTTAGGCTGTGCAGGCTTGTAGCCTTGCAGGGCCATGGGCCACTGAAGCTGTCCCTTGTACCCTGTTCTACAAGCCCTACAATTTTTATTACAAAATAACACTACACATGTAGAAAAATAGATTTTTTTTGCACATATTGTACCCAAAATATTGAGAATATACTAAAACAAGGCCAAACAAGACATTTTATGTTAAAGCCCAGATTCTGCTGAAAAAAACAATATAGAATTTTCCTGGGATATTTTCCTGATAGGACACTTGCCACAGGGCAGGCCAGAACCTCCAAGGCACAGAGGGCAAGGTTTAACCACCTGTCCAACTTAGAGGCCCAGAACATGATGGGAACATTGGGAAGGACCCATTGCTCATACCAAGAGATGCGTTGACAGGTAGTCATCCACCGTGCAAGTCAAAGTCTGCCTCCTGGTACCTGTATTCGATGGTGGTGGATGTGGGGGACAATTAAATAAGGTGTTCCACATTGTGACCATGCTCACCCTCTCTTATGCGGTGGTGCTGATGCCCCTGCTGCATTGCCGACTTGCTCCTTCTGCTCCTCCTTGGCCTTGTGCCACCACTGAGCCCTTTAATTTAGCTTGGAACTAAAGCCAATAGTGCGTGTACCAGAGTGCATCTGTACTCCCTCAACTCTCTGTCCCCCTCCAGTGGTGGAATTAAGAAAGTGATGTTATCCTTATACTGGGGATCCAGCAGGGTGGCCACCCAGTAATCGGTGACTATGCAGGCGTCTCTCGTTGCACTGGAGCATGTAGTGGCTCCTGTGAGCCTGGCTGCCCTATGTCAAGGAGATGCTGTTCAGTGTCAGTTGTCTCCTCTTTCTGCTCCTCCCTCCAGCCATGCTCCAGAGATGCCTGTGAGCTTTACTCCGAATCCTTTGAATTCTCTAAAACCTGAAGTACCTGACTGCTGGACTCCAGCAATCGACCCCCTGTAAGCCCTGTGTGCACTGCCCAGACACCTGGGAAAATTGGCCTTCCTCTTTCTCCTCTGCTTTTTCCTCTGCCACCATCACATCCACCACCATGGCCTGAAAGGTTGTTTCGAGCAGGCAAAAGATTAGTTACTTGTCCTTAACTACAATGACACTAACTGTCCCTCAATCCAGCCGCTGTCCCTTTCTAACTGCCCTAGAAGGGCTCTTTTTTTTTAAACAACTCCCTCACAGTCCCTCACTTTAGCTGCTGTCCCTCACTAACTCCCTTAAAAGGGACAATTTTTTGGGTAAACAACTACCTTAGTGTCCCTTACTCCAGCCACTGACAATAACTTCCCGATAAAGAACAATTTTTTTAAAAACACTCCCAGCCACTCTCATTAACTGCCCTAAAAAGGACAATTTATTTTGTTAAACAGCCTTACTGTCCCTCAATCCAGCCACTGTCCCTAAACAACTCCCTATCTGTTCCTCACTACAGCCACTGCCCCTATATACATGTTCTGAAAAGGATTTTTTTTTCCCAAAATGCCCTGTCCCTCCAATGATGACCTCTCCCTATCTAAAGCAGGGTGCTCTGAGAGTGCAGGGAGAGGTGACCCCAGCCTTTTATACAGCAGGTGTAAGGACTGTGCCGGACACCTTTCTGTCTTAAGCTGATAATCCCCAATCTCCACCGCCTCTTCTGCCTATAGACAAGTCACCGCTCGCAGGAGACGCGGATTATGCCTCTCCTGACTCGGTTACCCCCAGGACTTATAGGGCGCAAAGCTTACCAGCTTAAGGTGGAGACTGATGAACGGCAGGGAGTCCCAAGTGAGGATGCCGGAAGGCGGAAGTCCAATTAACAAGCCGAGGTCAAAACCGGGAGATCACGGAGCGAGGTATCCAACGGAGGTAGCAAAGAGAAGTCAAACAAGCCGAGGTCAATTCCAGAAGGTCACGGGGCGAGGTATCAGAGGGGTCAGGCGAAATCGTGGTCAGGCAGGCAAAAGGTCAGGGCAGGCAGCAAGCAAGGGTGGTCAAAATACAAAGCCGAGTATGATTTGAGAAAAGACAAACTATAACGCTCCCAACAACCCAGAGGCTATAACGGGCACTGGGATAATGGAGCAGTCAGAATATAAAGGGGATACTGGCCACTAAGGAAGGGGGCAAATGGAGGGAAGGACAGTGATTGGTGCAACAGTAAAAACGGGAGCGGTCCCAGGAACTGGACGGCCCAGGCCAGACAGGCCGACCAGTCCCTGGGTCTGCTCCCAGGATAACGCCAGGGATTGGTTACTTCAAATTTGCCCCCGGCAGGCGCGCTGGGGGAAGCGCCGCCGGGAGGCATAAACAGGACGTGCTCGCGCGCCCCCGCCAGAGGGAGGAAGCGCCACACTCACAGGGAGCCCGGCGGGGCCGCCCAGCCGCGCAGAGCGGGCTGCGGCACGGCCACCCGCACCACCCAACGCCGCCGACCCCCGGTCCCCACGACAGCGCCGAGGAGCCGGCACACCAGAGGACCGCCGGGTAGGAGACAGCCGCGGGCCACCCGACGACGCGCCGCGGGACCAGGGACGGCGACGAGGTAAGTGCCTAACAGCAGGATCACGTGTCCTGTCTGGGATATCAGAACCATGGCCAAAATAGGGGTGTCCCGCTGTGTGGAACCCCCCAGATCGCCTGATTTCACTCTCCTCTTCCCAGTCCCACGGCGCGCCTAAGAGCAACGGCTCTGACAGCTGCATCCTCCACTTCCCTCTAACAGGGAGCATGTCCGCACTGGCTCATTTGTGAATGGCGGTTTGCATTTGCGGTTGAAGTATTCACTACCTTCTTCTCTTCTACCTACACCTCCAGATCCATCTTACCCCCCCCCCCCCCCCCTCTGACATCTATTACATTTTTTATTTATGTATTTATTTTATTTTTGTGATGGAGGACCCTCCTCCTCCACCCTCCTCATCCCCTTACATATCCCGCCAGCACCTCTGTAGCCGCCATCCTCTTCCGCCACAGCCAGCCACTGCTGCCAAGTCCTGGGATGCCTACATGAACAACTCTGTGGGTGGCAGATTGTGGACGGACATCGCTATCTACACCCTGGGCCCCCCACCTGGGGTGTTTAAAGGAAAATTCCCTATTTGGCAGGTTTTTGGTGTTCTGCCATATTGTTCCCTCTTTTAGAATGTAAAATATTTATTTGTGTTAGGATTGTGCCCCTATACCTGTGATTTGCTTACTCTACATGCTGTTTCTAAAATTCTCATATACCTGGGCCTTGGATAACAAACACTGACTAAAAGTCCCAGAATTCGTCCAAGGTAACAGTTGAGGTTATCATCAGCTTTGGCTAAGTCAAGCAGCAGTAATGACTTTCCCAGGTGAGAACGCTTTCAGTAACCCTTTATCTAATGGAACACAAGACTGTTCTAATGGAACACAAAACTATCTTCAACTGGACCTTCAGCATCATTTTGTGAAAAGTGCAAACCCTTAAAAACAATTTCCCAGATCTAAAATTAATATATTTTATGTTTTTAGTCACTTATAGTCAGAAGACACTTCCTGTTGCAGACAGGCCATGTGCCACTATCTAGGATGGTTAAAGGCTCAAAAAATGCAGTAGATACCGGTAGGGTGATTTTTAATGTGGGCAATCTGTATGTACGGGTTGGGGGAAACATAAGATATGCTCTTATTCAGGGTGAAGGTCTGGTTTAAAAAGTTGAATTACAGAAGAAGGGGTTAAATCTGTCATATCTGCCCTAGCCCAGCATATTTTTAGCAATCCAGGGTGAAGGAGTCTTGATCTAGACTGCTGACGTAAATTTATGGTTGCTAGGGAAAACTGTTTTCTTTTACAACACAGAGTTGCAAATCAAAAAAGGAGAAAAAAAAACAGATACACTTAGCACATTAAAGACATCACTTTAGCACACAAAAATGGAAACTTTGAAAAATGCCACCGAAAGTTGAATTATCCCTTAACCCTTTAAGTGCCAGTCTACCTGCAGTTTTTGTCATCCTTTGCTGCCAGACTTTTTTACTATTTGCACTACGCATGTTCAACTGTGATTTGGATAACAAACACTGACTAAAAGTCCCAGAATTCGTCCAAGGTAACAGTTGAGGTTATCATCAGCTTTGGCTAAGTCAAGCAGCAGTAATGACTTTCCCAGGTGAGAACGCTTTCAGTAACCCTTTATCTAATGGAACACAAGACTGTTCTAATGGAACACAAAACTATCTTCAACTGGACCTTCAGCATCATTTTGTGAAAAGTGCAAACCCTTAAAAACAATTTCCCAGATCTAAAATTAATATATTTTATGTTTTTAGTCACTTATAGTCAGAAGACACTTCCTGTTGCAGACAGGCCATGTGCCACTATCTAGGATGGTTAAAGGCTCAAAAAATGCAGTAGATACCGGTAGGGTGATTTTTAATGTGGGCAATCTGTATGTACGGGTTGGGGGAAACATAAGATATGCTCTTATTCAGGGTGAAGGTCTGGTTTAAAAAGTTGAATTACAGAAGAAGGGGTTAAATCTGTCATATCTGCCCTAGCCCAGCATATTTTTAGCAATCCAGGGTGAAGGAGTCTTGATCTAGACTGCTGACGTAAATTTATGGTTGCTAGGGAAAACTGTTTTCTTTTACAACACAGAGTTGCAAATCAAAAAAGGAGAAAAAAAAACAGATACACTTAGCACATTAAAGACATCACTTTAGCACACAAAAATGGAAACTTTGAATAATGCCACCGAAAGTTGAATTATCCCTTAACCCTTTAAGTGCCAGTCTACCTGCAGTTTTTGTCATCCTTTGCTGCCAGACTTTTTTACTATTTGCACTACGCATGTTCAACTGTGATTTAACATGAAGTGTGTCATTTGTAATTTTTTGTAGTGTATATAGTGTATTCTCAATATTTTGGGGTGAAATATGTGCAATTTATTTTATTTTTTACAATTTGTACTGTTTTTTTGTGATATAAAATGTAAGTTCGTCAATAAAATCTTATTGCATGTGAAATACCAATTTCTCCCAGTTACAGCGGTACCACATTTGTATTGATAGACACCCTTTCCTGCGCAGGAGTCTCCCCTAAACTGAATACAACTATGCTATGCGCACCTTGCAGTTTTTAAATAGAAACAATCCTTTACATTTGAAATACCCCCCATAAACCATATATTCCCTGAAAGTACACATGTTAAGCTTTTTAAGTGTAAGCAGCTTGTTGTAGTGGGCTGACCTTTTTGGAAGTAATCCCTCGAAGAATTCTTTGGATGCACAGGGTTTCCCTAAAAAATTTAAAAAAAAGAATAAAAAAAACAAGTTTTCCTAAAATATCAATATGCAAACATGAAAATACAAGCTAAATCTGAAAGGACAAGGTCCTCTGAACAGAACAATACTCAACATGCATACGTACTATTAACCCTTTTAACTGCCAGACTACTTGAGATTTTGTCACTCTCTGTTGACAGGTCATTTTTCACCATTTTACTCTACGTTTAACCATGATTTTTGCAGGAATTTCCAGGATTCCGTGATTTTTGCAGGAATTTCAAGGAAAATTATATATTTTATTTTTGCGGCAGAGTTTAGGTTTTAAAATGAATTGCCTTGTTTGTAATTTTTCCACAGTTTTTTAAAACAAAAAATAAATAAAAAATATTTTAGAAAATTGTCTCCTTTATTTTAAATAAAACATTTATTTTATTAAAGAAAACCATATTGCATGTGAAAGCCTAATTTCTCCCTATTACAACTGTGCCAACTGTTATTACAACTGTTACAACTGTGGCCACCCGCCCTGCAGGGTACAAGCCCACATAGCCTCCGTGGGCTTTGGGGAGGCAGGTAATTGGGGAGCCAGGGGTTAATGGCAAGTCACCCGCTAGCCAAAGGTGACTTGCCAGCCCCCAGCCTTGTGAACTGGTATAGGGGTCTCATGGACCCCTTACCAGTTCACAAGGGGTTAAATGTAAAAATAAACACACTGACACAACTACTCACGCTACTCACCTCCAATCCTGTGTCTCTCTCTGCTGTCCCGCCCCGATGACAGCTGCCAATGACAAATGCCGGTAGTGATCGGAGCAGGGCGGGTGAGGGGCAGAAGATTGGAGCCTTCTAGCCTTTCACCCACTCTGCACCGGTACTACCGGCATCTATCAGAGCCGGAGCGGGGTGAGAAACTACGAGGAGCAGGATGATGTCATCCCGCTCCTCCCACAAAAAGGCACAGCTATGGGCAACGACCAGAGCCGTCAGAAGCGGTGGGGAGGACCCTCTTTCTGGTCCTCACTTGAAGCCTGCGGAGCCCAGGGGGGGATTGGACCCCCTCCTAGGGAAGAGAAGGTCTGGCCGGAGGGATCGGATGAGGAAGTGAGTGAATGTCATATTTTTTTCTATTTTTTTTTCCACTACAGTGAAGTGGAGGAGGGGGGCCTCCTGAAGTCGGGAGAACCAGAGGTTGGGATCGGATGCCCCCCGAGGAAGAGGAGACCCCCAGCTTTCCATCCATGCTAGAGGTGAGTTTTTCTATTTCCACAGTAGCAGGGGGAAATGGAAAGCACATAGATTCTACGTGCTTGGCACTTAACGGTCGGGGAAGCAACCACGTAGAAACGACGTGCTTGACATTTAAAGGGTTAAAGAAGAACATCCGACCTTAAATAAAAAGGGGCCAATTCCTCCCCCCCAAAGGCCCCTACTTACCTTTTGGATGTCGTCGCTGCCTGCTCAGGCATTCGTCTGCTTCAGGGCCCGATTCTCTGCCCCCGCCGTCTCAGCCATCTGTAAGTGACAGCATGGCTTTAGCCATTCTCTTCAAAGTCCTGGGCCACTCAGCAAAGTCTCACAGGAATTTGGGCGGCTCCATTTCATCCCATTCATGGGCACTGCGCAGGCACAAGATCGTCGGAAGGTCGTCTGAAATCCGAGGGACCCAGAAGATGGATCCCCGGTGAGGTGAGTAAATAGTTCCCAATTGTGAAACTGAAGGGGGGGCTGCAGATCTGTGAGGTTTTAACCTCCCCCGATGTTCCTCTTTAACCCTTTAAGTGCCAAGCCCGTAGGTACTACGGGTTTGCTTCTCCTGTCGTTAAATGCCAAGCAAAGTCTCACAGGAATTTGGGCGGCTCCATTTCATCCCATTCATGGGCACTACGCAGGCACAAGATCGTTGGAAGGTCGTCTGAAATCCGAGGGACCCAGAAGATGGATCCCCGGTGAGGTGAGTAAATAGTTACCAATTGTGAAACTGAAGGGGGGGCTGCAGATCTGTGAGGTTTTAACCTCTCCCGATGTTCCTCTTTAACCCTTTAAGTGCCAAGCCCGTAGGTACTACGGGTTTGCTTCTCCTGTCGTTAAATGCCAAGCCCGTAGTACCTATGGGCCTTGCTTTCCCCCCTGATAGTTCAAAAAATAATGTAAAAAAACACTTACCCAATCCCTTGTTCGAACCGGCTGGATCTTCTCTTCACCCTGGGGGTATCCGTTTAGCCTCCTGGGCTCTTCTGGCTTCAGGAAAGGGCAAAAAGTGCCCCCCCTTCGGCAGCCACTGCTGCTAAGTGTGAAAAGAAAATTTTCTTTCTTTCTGGGCTTTTCCGTGGTGATGATGGGGCTCAAAATATGCCCCCTCCATCATTCATGCTGCTAGCCCCGCCCATTGTGGGCGGGGTGGATGACGCCACCCGTGACATCATCCTGCTCTGGGCTCCGAAATGTCATAAGTCAGGGCTGATCACTGGAGGCAGGAGAGAGACTTGGAGAGCAAGGAGGGTTGCGGTCCCCTGTCTCCCCAGCCCCAGCAGCTATCAGTGGATCACCGTAGCAGAGAATCATTGTGGGACACAGAATCAGAGGGTTTAAAAAAATCCCCAAAAACTGGATCCCCCAGCAGCTATAAAAGGCTTCCAGCAGCAGCAGGAGAGCAGAAGCTAAAGTGATCAGTGTGGGATACAGTGCTCTGGGATGGATGGGAGGTATGGATCTGAGGGATGGGAAGTATTAAAAAAAAAAACGGTCCAGGCCATTTGGCTGTGCGGGCTTTTAGCCAGGAGGGCAGGTCGCCACCAAAGCTGGCCCCTGCGCCCTGTTCCTACAAGCCCTGCATAGTTGGTACCAGGCTGGTTATGCTGGGTAGGGGGGACCCCACGTCATTTTTTTTGGATTTTTACACCTTAAAATTCCCCAAATAATGGGGTCCACCTCCCCGGGAAGGGGACCCTACGCCATTTTATTTGTTTAATCCATAAAGTGTGGATAGTAGTTGTATTTTATTTGTAAATGTTATAAGGTGCTCTTTTCAGTTTGGGGGGTCTCCTGGGCAAGAATGGGGGGGCTACCGATGCATATATGATACAGTTGTAATCAGAATAAATGGGGCTTTAACATGCAATATGGTTTTCTTTAATAAAATAAATGTTTTATTTAAAATAAAGGAAACAATTTTCTAAAAAAATGTTTTTATTTATTTTTGTTTTTTAAATTCAAAATATTTTAAAAACAGTGGAAAAAATACAAACACATACAAATACAAAAAAAAATTATATTAAAGCCTACACTCTACTGCAAATAATAATATATATTTTTCCTGGAAATGTCTGCAAAAATCACAGTTAAACATAGCACAAAATGTTTCCTGGGCAGGAAAGGGTGTCTACCAATACATATGTGGTACCGCTGTAACTGGGAGAATCTAGGATTTCACACGCAATAAGTTTTTACTGCCAAACTTACTTTTTTATTACAAGAAAATTTGTAAAAAAAAATTTCTTTTTTGTGTTTTTGCACAAATTTCACCCAAAATATTGAGAATACAAATGACAAACAAGACATTTTTATGTTAAAACCCAGACCAGATGAAAAAAACCAATATATTATTTTCCTGGGATATCCCTTCAAAAGTCACAGTTGAACATTTGTAGCACAAAATAGTGAAAAATGGTCTGGCAACAAAAGGTGACAAAATCTCCAGGTAGGCTGGCACTTAAAGGGTTAAAGCTGCCTGTCTCTGGATGTGCTATGAAAAGGACAATTAGCACATGTTTTTTTCTATTTGGTGCAGTAGCTGCCTGTCTCCAGATATACAATTAAATAGAACAGTCAGAAGATGTTTTTAAATGTGCCCAGTAGCCGACAAGCCCAGGACTTGCAATGGACAAAGAGCAGATGTTGTCTATGCCCACTGACTGCAATTAAATTGGGCACAGATTACTTGTATTATAAACATAGCATGAAAAATGCAGATGGCCAAAGGTGAGTAGCAATATTAAACACCCAATATTTACAATGCATATGATGGCCAGAGGTGAGTAGTGTTGGGGGGTAGCAATTCTCTTCCAGTAGTAGTATCAAACACACAGTATTTACAATGCAGACGATGGCCAGATGTGACTAAATTTATCAAACACACAGTATTTACAATGCAGGTTAGGCCAGGGGGGAGTAGTTGTATCAAACACACAGTATTTACAATGCAGGTGAAGGCCCGAGGTGAGTAGCAGTATTTTACACCCAATATTTATAATGCAGGTGATGGCCAGAGGTGAGTAGTAGTATCAAATACACAATATTTACAATGCAGGTGATGGCCAGAGGTGAATAGTAGTATCTAACACCCAATATTCATAATGCAGGTGATGGCCAGAGGGGACTAGATTTATCAAACAGACAGTATAAACAATGCAAGTGATAGCCAGAGGTAAGTAGCAGTATCAAATACCCAGTATTTACAAGGCAGGTGACGGCAAAATGAGTAGTAGTATCGAACTCCTAGTGAGTAGATTGCAGGTGGTGCCAACAAGTGAGTACCTTTTTCTAACACCCAGTATGTGTTATGCAAGGGGTTCCAACAGTAAGCAAATTGCAAGGTGTGCTCACAAGTAATTAGCTTTATCAAAGCACAAAAAGGGTCTAGGAGGGAAGTGTTAAGAAGAAACTTAATGATAGACCATGGGGGCACAACCTGAAGCTAGCCGAGGGGAAGATCAGGAGCAATGTTAGAAAATATTATTTTACAGAAAGAGTAGTAGATGCTTGGAAAAAACTTCCAGCAGAGGTAGTTGACAAATTGACAGTAAGTGAATTTAAACATGCCTGGCATAAGCACACATCTATCCTAAGATAAACAGTACGTATACACATAAGGGCAGACTAGATGGACCATATGGTCTCCTTCTGCTGCCAACCTTCTATGTTTCTATGTTTAATGTGGTGCTGCCTTCTAGTGCATAATGTGAATAGGATCTGAAGAGCATCTGTAGGCTGACAGAAAACAATCAAACTGGTGGAAAGGATAGAATATATTTTGTGCATACAACATGGCTGGAAAGAAGGCAATGGCCCAATAACCCAATAGAAAGGAACTGTTTTAGATCAAGTACCAGTAAACCCTTCCCTCTACCTTATTGTATGATGGGTTGACTGCATTTATGGGCTGGTACTCCACAAGGATGAAAGTGTGTCTGCTGTTGAAGTACTTCCAGACAGAGTTGCTTTATCCCGGATAAGCGATGCCCATTTGGCTGACACAATGGTTGGTAAAGCTGTGGAACATATGGTTGAAATGGAAGATTGTTCGAAAGATGAATGGCAAGGGATGCTTTTAGCAAGGGCACCAATCATGAATGCATGGTTTTATATAACATAAAAGACACTGTTCTATACATGTATCTACTTTTAGATGACTGTAAAGAAGGAGATCTTAATAATTGTCCTCCAGTGAAAGGAGGGCCAGGAGAGGTTGTGGTCCGCCTAGTTGGGAAGCAAGTGGAATATGCCAACGAAGATGGCTCAAAAAGGACTGGCATGGTAATCCATCAAGTGGAAGCCAAACCTTCAGTGTATTTCATCAAGTTTGATGGCAATTTCCTTATTTATGTCTATGATTTGGTGAAGACCTCCTAAGTGATGTTCTTAAACTTTGCCAAGATTGTGGTGCTACTAATTGTAATATTTATAGAAAATCCAACTTTTAGATTATGATTTTGTAAACCTGCGAACTTTTGCATTAATGGAGTAAAGAAATTTTTTGGATGATATCAATTCATTCTTTCTTACATAGGAATAAACCACTTCTGACAAATGAGGGGCTTAGAGAAATGAGGAAATTAACTAAAAATAAAATGAAAACTGGAGTTGTAAAAGAGAATATTTAAGAGTTGTGTGACTGCTCATTATGAAAGTTACTGGTAAGCACTCACTCTTTAACTTGAACTTGAAATTTTACAGTTTTTTTTAATTTTTAAAAGTTTACAAAAGCTTTAATAGCAGGCTATAAGCTTATGTACTTTGTTTGAGTTACCTTTCTTTTCATCCAATCTATTAATTCTACACACACTACTTTCAGTCATTTATACAAAGAGAAAAAAAGGGGGGATTGAGAAAAAGAGGGGGTGGAGTAGATGATTTTTGATGGTTTAAATTTTCAAGAGGGTCTGCAAATAACCAATCTTAGATGTAAAGCTAATTTTAAGGGGCTCCCCACAAGTACAATCATGCTATGCAACTCAACAGTATATACCAATATTTGATAAGTATTTGTTTGATCCTCCCACTTGACTGTATATATGTCAATACCATAGGTGGGCCTTTTCGATTTGAAGTTTGTTTCATTTTAAGAAGTAACTCTTTCCTGTTCTTGATTGTTTTGCACTTTTGAGGGCTTTTTTTAGAACTTTTTTACTATAGTCCCGATCTGTCAATCTCAACCACTGAGGGGAAATCATGCATGAACGTGCAATTCCTTCGTGCATGGATGTTCTCCTCATAGGGGATAAGATATGTCCTAGATGGGCACTCCCTGATCCCAGTATTGTATTGGCCGCTGAGGCTTTGTGGAAAAGGTTAGTTGTAATTAGCTCTGTCTGATCTTTTTTTAAAATCCAGGAATGAGATTTTTTTTTTTTAATTCTTTATTTTCATTTTTAATAAAGAGACAAATTAGAAAGTACAACATTTGCAAGTTTACAAAGCCATCTCATATAACAGGTGAACAAGGCATATACATGCAAATCTTTGTCATGTCAGTTGCATACTTATACAACAGAAATCTATCAACAGCCTGCATCTATATATTGCTCTCTACCCATCCCGGCGAAGGTCCCCCGCGAAGGTCCGCCAATTAGACCGCGCAAGGGTCCCCCCACTCGGGAAGGAACCCCACCCTAATGTCCTCCATACTCCACTTAGAAATCCTTGCTTCAAAATAGAGTGGCTTTAACTATGAGAACCTTGTATATAAAAGAAAAATAAGGAGAGGGAGAGAGAGAAAAGAAAAGAGAAAAGGAAAGGAAGAAAGGGGGAAAAAGACCGGGGAAGGGGAGGTAAGAGAGGAGGGAGGGATGAACCAGGGGGGAGTCAGCCCAACAGTACGCCTCTCCGTACTTCATAAGCACATCATTAGCCTTGCTCATCAGTTGCCTTTGACACCTTCTCCAGACCCACACAAGCACAATAGCCAGCTGCATCCAAGGGTCTCAAGGGGGGGAGGGGGAGGGCCAGGGGCCATGAGTTGCTTAAACCTGTCTGTTTCTCTAAAGATTTCTGTTGTTTTGATTCAGCATTGAAGCAAAGGTATTTAGGCATTGCACAGTGTGCGTACAAACAATTATAATATTGTCTATGTACCTGTGCCATGTAAGAACATGACACAGGTACTCAGACATCTCTTCCTCACACCACGGATCTCTCTCTATCTACCCAGATACAGGTTTGCAAACGATGGCGCACAGGTTGTCCCCATCGCTGTCCCCTGTATCTGGTGGTAAAGCTGGTCATTAAAGAGAGATTGTGGGTGAGGACGAAATGTAGTAGTCATAGCAGAAAGATTGTGATTCTGTAATTTTATATCTAGTTGGTTCAAAAAGAACGCTATTGGCTTAATCCCAGAATAGTGAGGATAATTCAAAAGATGAATGGCAAGGGATGGTTTTAGCAAGAGCACCAATCATGAAAGCATAAAAGACCATGTTCTATACGTGTATCTGTTTTTAGATGACTGTATAGAAGGAGATCTTGTCCTCCAGTGGAAAGAGGGCCAGGAAAGGTTGTGGACCGCCTAGTTGGGAAGCAAGTGGAATATTCCAAAGAAGATGGCTCAAAAAGGACTGGCATGGCAATCCATCAAGTGGAAGCCAAACCTTCAGTGCATTTCATTTCTTCAGTGTATTTTCATTGTAGGCCTTTGTCAGGGAACCGCGGGTCACGTGATCCAACTATAAACCAGGGGCCTCCGGACACACAGACCGCGTTCCCCAGAACCCTTGTCCGAGTCCCTCCTATCAGGAATACCAGGCCCACAGCCTGTGGACACACAGATTCTTGGTTTAAGGCAAACAGATCGCTCAAGTTAGAATTTAAGTTTTAATGCTGTAAGCACACTAGGCAGTGATAACAAACATTTGGCTATGATGGAATCTGAAATGATACAGATGATACAAAATGCTGTTCTGAAATGATTACAGGATAGAGTGAGTTACACAGAGAAACAATAGTCAGATACCATAATATGCAGTTGCAGAGTAGTGGTGATAGAGTGCTCCCACAAGAGGTAAGTGAAGAGCGTACAGATGATTTGGGACACCTCCAGCATGTGTGAACCGTGACCACTCCAGATAAGTGACTCCGTTCTCATCCCCTTGCCCTACCTTTAAGCAGGGCTCTCCCCTCCACCCCTCCCACCCCTCCCAGACATAGATCCTGAATCATTCCTTTGAAGCGCCAGGCTATCACACCTTTCCAGGGAAGAGGCAGGCAGGGTCCTCTGCGTCTCAGTAAGGTGTTAGGAGGGCAGCAGGAAAGCAGCAGGGGAGCAGCAGGGGGGCTTCAAAGCTCAAACTGCCTGTTCTGAAGTGTCAGGACCTCATGTCCATATATGGACTTCCTTTTCCTGCTGGCCTTGTAATGCAGACTTTTGCTAAGAAGAAAGAACCTTAAAGGGGGATGCCGCATCAGTGATAAAATGCAATGTATTATTTGCCCTATTCCTCACAGCCTTCTTTAGGATTTTTTGGACTATCCTCTGTTGTGTAGTCTGGTTTGTATGCATTTGGCCAGTATTTGGAAATCCTCAGTTTGCTGTGCAGTTCTGGTAAGCCCTTAAGTATTCACCTATGGGATGCTGTTAATTAAGGGGGTGGGTTGTGCACTGGTAGCTCTTAGGATGTTGTTGGCCGCTGTCTATTTTCTGTAGAATATTGTATAAACAGTCCCCCGTTGGTCTTGTCCGATTGTGAGGTCCAGAAATGTCACTTTGTGTTTGCTATAGTCGAAGGTAAGCTTCAGGTTGTATGGATTGTGGTTTAGTATCTGTATAAAGTCAATCAGTATTTGTTCTGAGCTTGTCCAGAAGATGAGTATGTCATCTATGTAGCGGTGCCAGATGATTACCTGGCACAGGTAGAATTGTAAGTCCTTGTTTTCCCATGTGTTCCTCTGCCACCAACCCAGATACAGGTTGGCATAGGATGGGGCACATGTCCTCATCGATGTGCCCTATATTTGGTGATAGCATTGTTGGTGGAAGAGAAACACATTGTGGGTTAGTATGAATTGTGGGAGTCTTAGTAAGAATATGTTATGTTCATGATGTGTGATGTCTAGATGGTTTAAGAAAAATGCAACTGCTTTCAGGCCTTTATCACGAGGATGATGGAGTATAGGGCCTCCCCATCCAGAGTGACCAATAGTGTATCTGGAGGCAATCTAATGATTTGTAATGTACTTAGTAGTTGTGGGGTATTATGTATGTAAGATGATGTTGTAGTTCTTGTTGCAATGGTTGGAGAAATGTATCTACATATGTGCTGACTGTGCTTAGAGACCCTATGCCAGATACATAAAAAGACAAACAACTCACATGCCATTCATGACCACATACAGCGCACAACATAATATCATCAAACATACACTTCAAAAACACTGGCAGATCCTCTAACTTGACCCAGACATAGGTTCACTAATCACCCACAAACCACAGCTCATATACCATAGATGTAAGTCAATCAGAGACACATTAGCCATTATGAAGATGAATCCAAACCATGCTGCAAGGTAACAGGAACCTATAAGTGCATGGGCTGCAGCACTTGCAAGTACATAGCCCAAGGCAAATCATTCACACACCCGAATGTACAACAACATACCTCCAACACAAAACACATCATCTATTTATTCACGTGCCCATGCAACTATTTCTATGTGGGGAAAAGGAACAGAAAACTGAAAACTAAAATTTATGAACATACATGGGATCTCATCAACAATAACCCCAAAAATACAATAGCCAGACATTTTGCAGTAAAACACAACAATAACCCCACAGGTCTCATATTTGATCACTTAATAGAATACATGAATATCCTGAGGAGGCGAAACTCCAGGAAGAAACACGCTGAATCTACTCACCAGACCACCAGGACCCAATGAGCTATGTCCCATTCCATAAATCACAATCATAACACTAGTTGAGTCCCTGCCCCCCTAAAAAAACTTCCCCATCTCTTTCCCTAGTCTCCATCTCACACACCAACACTCTACCCTGCTATTTATACAATTAACACGGAACCACATCCAACCATAAATAAGAGCAACAATGCCTTCTCATTGCATACATCAGTGTAGTTACTGACTGTATCATTTTACACAATTATCTACGCCCTATGGTTAAACCACACATTTGTAAATTTACCATACTTTTCTGATGCCCGCCGCCACCACCTTGGCTTCCAGCGATGGGCCACCTTACTTCCCCTCACCGCACACCAGCATCTAAAATGTATATATTTTAAGTTTTTAGTGACTTACTTATTATTCTTTCCCCCACTGGGCTGCAACTCTGTTCAGGACTGTTCAGAATCAAACATAGTTTGAAAGATCGGGGCTATAGTAAAAAAAAGTTCTAAAAAAAAGCCTCCAAAAGGGCAAAAAACAAGAACAGGGAAGAGCTACTTTTTAAACCCAAACAAACTCCCAAAGACTATCTATGATTTTGACATATACACAGTCAGGTGGAATCAAAATCTGAAGGATAAGTTAATACAAAATCACTACATCAGGGCCTATAAAACACAGTTCTGTGGGGTAAAGGGCACCTATCAGTGTCAGGACTGTTGGATGTGTAGATTTATAAAACCCGGTAATGCTGTAATATTAACAAATCAACAACAAATAACCTTAAAACATTTCACAAATTTAAATAGCATGAACGTAATCTACTTGTTGACTTGCCCATGTAGTAGATTCTACATGGGTAAAACAAATCTCTACTAAAAAATATATGAGAATCAATATGATATATAAACAGGCAACCTCAAAACACCCATAGGCAGACATTTTGCCTTGCAGCACAACAAAGATCCAAAGGTGTGTTCTTTCAGGGCCTTGATAGGCCACAGAACACAGAGGGGGGGCAATATAAAGAAAGAGACACTGAGACGGGAAACAAAATGGATTTATGTCCTGAAAGCATCAACTTACCCAGGTCTCGATGAGACCATCAGTTATGCCCCTTATCTGTGGACATTGGTCCCCTCACAAAAAGGATTAGGTACCTTTGATTCTAATACCCCTTAAATTTTACAAGTGTCTACACGGTGGACTAAGATTACAAAAAGCATTATATAGAACATGAAAGGTGGACTTTTTCCACAGTGCAAAAAATGCTGGAATCAATATTTAGGGTCTGGTTCAGTTCGATGAACAGCAACGGGGGAGTATCCCCCTTGGTTGTGGGGTGAAGACAATGTCCTTTGGTCGGGGGGGGGGGCGTTCTTAACTATATTGACCAGTAGTGTAAAACAGATGAGTGTTAATTAACAAGCTAAACGTGGCTATCATCCAAGAAAAACTAAATAATTTAAATGTGAATAAGACTGGAGGACCAGATGGACTTCACCCAAGAGTTCTCAAAGAACTCAGTTCCGTTATCTCGTCACCTCTGTTGTTGATCTTTAAAGACTCACTAGCAACTGGTATAGTGCCAAGGGACTGGCGCAAGGCAAATGTGGTGCCCATTTTTAAAAAGGGCTCTAGGTCTTCTCTGGGCAATTACAGACCTGTAAGCTTAACATCCATTGTGGGGAAATTGCTTGAGGGACTATTAAGGGACAACATACACGAAGATGTAACTATCCATATTATTATAAGTGACAACCAACATGGTTTTACTAAGGACAGAAGCTGCCAGACTAACCTGATTGACTTCTATGAGGAGGTGAGTAGAAGCCTGGACAGAGGGGCGGCTGTGGATATAGTTTTTCTGGATTTTACAAAAGCATTTGACACTGTCCCCCATAGACGCTTATTGGGGAAATTGAGATCTTCAGGATTAGAAAACGCAGTTTGTATCTGGATTGAAAAACTGGCTGAAGGATCGTGTGCAGAAAGTTGTGGTTAATGATACCTACTCCGAATGGTTACCAGTTGTAAGCGGTGTACCCCAGGGTTCAGTGCTGGGCCCACTATTATTCAACTTGTTTATAAACGACATAGAAGATGGAATTAAAAGCACTGTCTCTATTTTTGCAGATGACACAAAGATATGTAGCACAGTGCAATCTATTGAAGATGTTCACAAGCTTCAGGCTGACTTGGACACATTGAGTGTCTGGGCATCCACTTGGCAAATGAAGTTCAATGTGGAAAAATGTAAAGTCATGTACTTGGGGTCTAACAACCTGAAGGCCACATATGTCCTCGGGGGAGTAAAACTGGGAGAGTCACTTGTTGAGAAGGATCTGGGGGTACTGGTAGATCACAGACTAAATAACAGCATGCAATGCCAAGCAGCTGCTTCCAAGGCCACCAAGATACTATCATGCATTAAAAGAGGCATGGAATCACAGGATAGAGATGTAATTTTGCCTCTTTACAAGGCACTGGTGTGCCCTCACCTGGAATATGCCATCCAGTTCTGGGCACCCATTCATAGAAAGGACGCTCTGACTATGGCAAGGGTGCAGAGGAGAGCCACCAAACTAATAAAGGGAATGAAAGATCTTAGTTATGAGGAAAGATTACGAGAATTAAATCTGTTTAGTCTTGAGAGGAGGAGATTGAGGGGGGACAGGATTAACTTGTTTAAATGTATAAATGGACCATACAAAAAATATGGGGGAACACTATTTCATGTAAAATCCTCTCTAAGGACAAGGGGGCAATGCCTTCGAGTGGAAAAAAAGAAATTTAGTCTCCGGAGGCGACAATCGTTTTTTACCATAAGAATTATGGGCCTGATGCAGAGCCTCCTCTGAACTGCCCTTAAAACCCTCCGATTGTCCGGGGCTCCCGTTTGAATCGTGGCTCAAATGTGATGCAGAGCCCCCGTCGGAATGGCTCCCTGTTCCGTCAATTTCAATTTACTCGGAAAGCTTTTTTTGCTCTCTCGGGTGCCTTCAATTTGATCGGGGCTCCCGTTCACGTTCACACGGGCGGCCCGTTTTTCCCTGATTTTTCCTTGCATTTTGAACGTACCTGCTTGGTTTCCGTCGTATTTGACCTTCCATTTTGGTGGTTTGAGCAAGTATACTTACATCTCCATGGCTCTTCAGTTGCCAATCTGGCTACACGCAAGCGCACATCCCTCAAACTCCATTGGAATATACATATGGCAACCACTGCCAATTTGACACATATTTTTTTGGGAACAATAAATTTGAGTTCTTCCATTTTCCTTGCCATTAATGCATACCTTAATCTCCTTTGTGTTCCTTTTTCCTTGCCATTAATGCATACCTTAATCTCCTTTGTGTTCCTTTTTCCTTGCCATTAATGCATACCTTAATCTCCTTTGTGTTCCTTTTTCCTTGCCATTAATGCATACCTTAATCTCCTTTGTGTTCCTTTTTCCTTGCCATTAATGCATACCTTAATTCTTTCTGATTGTTTTGGATTTATTGTCCCATATCTAAACTTTTTGTGTCATGTAAATGTGTGATGATGTTGTGTGATTGTACATTTGCAGGAAACACAACTGTCAATGTTTTTTTTTTTTTTTTATTCCAACGTTGGAAATTGAAATTTTTAAACAAAGTGTTTTTTACAAATAATTGAATCTAAATGTTTTAACAAATAAACTATTTTCATTTTAAGCCAAATTAAAATTCTTTAGGCCTCGGTGTCTTGTGGCTGTGATTTTCTTGTATCTGTGAATGAAAAACAACATTAGTTTAGCATTGTTTATTTGGTTTGGTTGTGCGTGGTTTTTTTGGGGCCCTTTTTAAAACGGACCTTCTGCGTGATTTACTGAAAAGCCCAAACTCTTAACAAAAGATTCCGCAGCATCTCAAAATAATAGATTGTAATTTTTTAGTCAATCAATAATTATTCTTTCCACCACTGGGCTGCAACTCAGTTCAGGAATTTAGTATACGGCCGCCGCCATCTTGACTCAGAAGCATCACACTTACTGAGGAGAGGAGAGTGGGATAAGGTACAGGGGGGGGGGGTTATAGCTGTGCTTTGCTCACACAGAGCAGAGCTGTGCTCTTGAAAAGGTCAGCAATCCCAGAATGCAGAGCAGCACAGTTAGAAGGCACTTCCTGTTTGCAGGCTGCCTGATAAGATGGCGGCTTCCATAATCCGCCATCTTGGATGTTGAAAGCCTCATAACATGCACTAGGTGCAGGTAGGATGATTTTGAAGGTGGGCAAACTTTATGTACAGGGTGTGGGAAACATATAAGATAGACTCTTATTCTGAGTGAAGGTCCGCTTTAAGGGCTTTTTAGACAAAGTCTTTGTTTTTTTTTTTTTGGTTTTTACATTTTGTGGCCAATGGAATTGTTGGTTCATTTACTTTGGTACCAAAAAACGCCACTTACCATGTTTTAGGCGCATATTGCGTCAGGGGCGGAGTCTCCATTCTTGCTCCCTTGGTTGCTGCTGTGAATCTGTTTGCATGACAAAGACACTGATATTAAAGACTGTTGTTGTCTCATGTACACAAAAAGCATTAGCAAGTTTGCTGGCCTAACTAAAGTCACTTTTTGAACCTCTTGCTGCCTCACATTGCCCTAGTTCTGCTATCTGCATGTAGCCTAGTTTGTAGCTGCGTACATGTGTTAAACTAAGGTGGGCTTGTATGTAACGTGAAAAACTAAGTTGTTTCAGACTATTCTGGCGCTTTGTTTTTTTTTAATTACAAGGAATGTGTGCGCGCACATAAACGCACGCGCGCATACTCACATCCATGATGATGTCGTCCTGCTCCGGGGTAAAGATTGCGGCCGACAGCTTTTCTGGGTTTGCAAGGTATAGCTCTGACGTTCCCCCGCGGAGACGTGCGTGCGTGAGCGCAGGCGCGCACCCGCTGTTGACCTCGGCCACACGGAAAACATATTTAAAGCACAAGGCACTCAGCTCTGTGTTGGATACCATATCAATATGGGCAGACCTAAAGGGAGCAAAAAGAGCCAACCAAGGGCCGAGGCACATAGCAGCCGCACACATGCCTCATCCTCCACAAGACAGAAGAGCAGGCACCAGACACATGCCGAACATGCCCCCACTAAAACGGTGGATACTCCACACAAACAGGCACATTCAAAAAAACGCAGGACCAAGGGTACATTAACCCATTCACCACCACCTGCAAAAAAACCACGCACACACAAGGGTGCCCCATCTAGTCAGACCATGCAGCATCCGCCACCTCCACACACCAAGCATACCCACAAATCCAAACACATAAGCAAGGGTAAGCGCATTGCAAAAACCACCACCCCACCCAGGTCACCCACCCCTCCACCTCCACCCTCTGGTTCCCCCAATTCCAGTACCTCAGATTCCACATGCAGCTCCACATCTGATAGCTCAATAGGAACCCAGACATTAAGCCAGAGAAGCACACACACAACATCCCCCTCCCCCATAAGCCAAAGAAGCACACACGACTCCCCAGATACCCAACCATCAATTTCCTCAGAGGCAGGGGAGACCACACACCCATGTGGCAGACAACTACGGCGTGGCTCACTAACTGCCCGATTTTGCGATGCTCAAAGCATGGCGGTGGCAAATGCAGTTTGCGAACATTATGATGCCCTATTTGGCCGCACCTCCAAAACAACCACAAAGCAGGCTAAGATGGAAATCTGGACTAATATTTGCAGGCAGGTCAATAGTGTGGGATCAGTAGAGATATTCAGCAAATAAAAAGGAAATTTGGGGACCTGAAATACTACAGCAAAAAAAAAATGTACATGCGCCGTCAGCAGAGGTAATGGACAATTTTTAGTCACATTGTTAAAAGGATGTAACACTTATTAGGTGTGATTTAATCTTCCCCAGCCAACAGACAGGGGGTGGAGCAGAAGTAAAGGAAAAAGTAAAATGCATTTTTTTTAACATTGTTTAAAAGATGTAACACTTATTAGGTGTGATTTAATCTTCCCCAGCCAACAGACAGGGGGTGGCTTACCCACTAAAATTATCCTTACGCCCGCCGAGGAACATGTATATACATTCATACACCCGGCCAGCATCCAGGGACTGGCAGAGGCACAAGACACAGACCGGAATGTAAGGTCCCAAGGTGAGTGTGATTTTGCCATGACCTAGTACAAAAAGTTCAAGAAGGCAGTGTTATGCTACACAACACACTGTACTTGGCCATTTACCTAATCTTCCTATCTACATTCTAAGGACCAAGTCAACAGGACACACCAGGCCCCCAAACCCCTGCGTTAGCACCGAGGCCAAGGGCACACCAGGCTTCTACACCACAAACCCAAATTGTGGATTGCGATGAGGTAAGTCAATGGGCCTTGATGTGTACTTTTAACATTGATATTTGCGAGCTTTTGTGGACAGAAATAAACTAAAAGGATGCTATATTTCTTAACAGACCCCAGGAAGCCCACCCATCATCGACCATATACGAGATTTGGAGGAGGACACCCCACATATGTCACTAACCACTACTGCACCAGTGGCAGCAACGCAGGCAACCCCGGCACAGCTACAACCACCTTCGGAACCAGAACCAACCACCCGTCCCACTGCTCCTACCCAGTCTAGACGCCATATTTCCCAAAGAAGGCAACTTCAAATTTTGGAGGAAACATGGAGGCAGGAAAATATTGCCTTTGCTGCGACAACACAGCAATTCAATGAGACTGTGTGCACCCAACTCACAAACCTCAACGCCCAAGTAGAGGTATTAAACAGAAATATCTCTGCCCTAACCAGCCATATGGCTGAGATTAATCAAAGCCTGGCCCACATTGCAGCCAATTTGCAGGCACAACATCATTCCTCGTCACCATGCAACCCAACATAGCACTAATTTGTGGGGAATACATTTTCTCTGCCCACGTGTAATTTTTCTTTTGGGACCAAAAAAACAAATGACAAAACAAAATTTGTTTGAAAAAAAAAATAAATAAATAAATAAATAAAAAAAAAATTGTGGTCTCTGAAAAAACACTAAACACTAGTTGTGCACGTATGGTTTGCGCGGTGCCACTTTGGGTGCAAGAAAAAGGAGGGGTGGGGAGGGCTGAAACTAAAGGTGGTGGAGTAGCCCACAAGCCATGATTATGTTTAGGACCGTTGCAGGCGTCTATTATAGTGCCCCCCCCCCAGTCTCATCAAGACAACGGAACCTCATCTTCAAGAGAACAAAGCCTGGCTCCAACACAGAGCGAGTCCTCCTGGGGGCAGTATTGTAGCGCTCCTCTGCCTGTGAAGATCGGTGCAGGATGGGGGTCTTCATCCAGGGGACCAAAGGATAGGCAGAGTCTCCTGCCCTAAAACCAAAAAACAAAAAAAATTAAAAAAAGGTGTGCATTGCAACAATAGAAAAGAGGGACAAATAGGTGAGCGGGGTAGGGTGGGAGGAAAGGACATTTGTAATGAGACTACATGCACATCCAACCTGTACTCTGATTTAAAAAGTCTGGGGAATACTACTTACATAAGAGGGCAAGAACATGACGCAATAGGGTACAATCACTTAACCCATTTAATTTGTAGATCAATAATTGGGCTCCAAATATACTACGCCAAAAGTTACCAAATAGTGTGTTACGGGAACAAACACAGTCAGAGAGGGTGGGCAACCAATACAAGTTTCAGACACATACCCAGTAGCCAGCCACCAAATAGATCGGCAGATTTGAATCGCTCATGTAGGCAGGAATTCCTAGGCAGGGAAAGCCAGAAAAACGACTCCCAAAAACCAAATCAGGTCCAGCCAGTGCCTGCACATTTATCCTATGTCCCATCTTCAAATGCCTGCACACAAACAATAACATAAAAATGATGGAGACCCTGTAAAAAGGATACCCAAAATAAAACAATAAAAAATATCAAATACTCATGCCATCGATGTCCAAAGGCGTGCGGTGCAGCCTGGTTTCTGCCATACTCAGCAGGACAAGACCGCGGTGCTGGCGCCGCTGATGTGCTCCAACAGAGGACTGCATATTATTGCCCGAGTGCAAATACGGCTGCTCTGACTTGCCGTAAGTGAAGGCTCGGCGCCCCCGTTTTATTAGGGTAATTTCAATAGGAAATCAAGGCTCTGCATCACTGAAAAAAACGGACCAATGAACGAGGCGTCCGTTTTCCCGGGAAACAGCCTCGTGCGAGCCGACAATCGGAAAGGCGGCTGAGCGCACACCTGAGCGCATAAACGCACACTAAAATCAACGTAGCACCCTTTCCTGACCCGATCAAAGGCCAAAACCAACGGGGAAACGCACGGGGGAGCTGAACGGGGAGGCTCTGCATCAAGCCATATAAATCTATGGAATAGCCTCCCACAGAAGCTTGTTACAGCATCAACCGCTGACAGCTTCAAAAAAGGATTAGATGCTTATTTAGAAGAAAATAACATTAACAGTTACTATTAGCTGTTATCAGTAAAAAATATAAATAAAAACAAAAAATAAAATAAATAGCTTCCCCTATAAATTAAAAAATAGCTTCCCCTACCCCAACACCCTTGGTTGAACTTGATGGACATATGTCTTTTTTCAACCGTATTAACTATGTAACTATGTAAAATATTATTGGTAAAAAAAAACCTACACTAGTAGGGGGCAAGAATTAATAACAGCAGGACTTCAACAAAATGGCTGAAATTAGAGGACATGGGGGAATCCCCGATTAGCAGATTTTGATTATTGCATAGTGCGCCGCTAAGAAATAGGTGCTGGTGATTTTAGTTTAATCTCGTGTTTATTAAGCTTTTCAAATATAAAGACATAATACAAGTACAAGAGAATAGGTAGTACAGACAAAGAAACAATCCGGGCTCCCGCCCCACCCCCGCCCCCAGGCGCAGCTGGGGCCCAGTCAACACCCCACCCCCCCGCCACCCCCATCCGACATTGTAGAAAGTGACGGCCCTCTGTGTTTGCATCTCATACCCCTGAAGGCGAGAACCAGAGCTTCCAAGGAGCGAATCGACCAGGCATCACTCATAGAAAAGCGTGGGTCAACAGCAGGGGATGTGCCCCTCTTCCTATTGGGCGTGTGTGGGCGAGTCATCTGAAATGCATCATGTCAAACCCAGCTCGCCCTCTAAGAGCCCAAGTCGGGGACCAAAGCACCCCCCCCCGCTCGCCATCAGGGTCCTCATGTCGATCCCGCCATAAGGCATAGGCCGTGACCGAATAGAGGCCGGGGGAGGCGGATCAGGACGGGACGGGGGGAGGAGCGGAAACCCATCACGCAGATGATGGGTGGGTGGGGGAAACACGAGAGAGGACAAGACAAGGGGGAAAAGGGGGAGAACTAAGAAAGCGAAAGAGGAGATAGAAAGGGGAGCAAAGGGGGGGGATATGCTCGGAGGGGGGGCAGGAGGGGGCGAAGGGGCGGGAAAAAAAAAAGGGGGGGAGTGTTGCCAGAGGGGCCTCCCGCCGACGGGTCGCCACAATCCCAACTGCAGGACCTATCATCTCCGGCCCACGTCCATCGCCGCGAAGGCCTTTGCCTCGTCCGACTCCCTGAATCTAATCCAATTCGTCCACGTCGTCCAGTGCGTCTCAGTTCCCTCTCCACTTTCCGCCACCAACTCCTCCATCCTCAAGATATGGTCCATTTCAGCAAACCATTCCGCCATACTTGGCGGAACAGGGGACTTCCAATGTCTGGGGATAATTGATCTCACAGCCGCCAGAAAGTATTTGAGAACTCCTTTCTTGGCCTTGGTCACGGATCCCGGGATCAGGGAGAGCAGGGCGACTCTCGGAGTGTTCGGGACTACAGAGCCTTCCACTTCCGTATGAATCTCGAGAACCGTATCCCAGAGCCTCTTGATCGGAGGGCATTCCCACCAGATGTGTAAGATCCCTCCCCGGGGTGCTCCGCATCTCCAACAGTCATCCGATCCCCCCGGTGCAAATGAGGCAATGTCCGTTGGGCATCTGTACCATCTTGTGTTTTTTTCCTGTGCTGAACTGGCCCCCAAGAGCTTATGCGTCAGCGTAAATATCTTCCGGGTTTCGTCCCCCGTAATCAGGGTCCCCAGGTCCCTCTCCCACTTGGACATGAATTCCAGCGCTGATGTATGCCTGGTGGCGACCAGTATGCCGTAGAAAGTAGATATCACATGTTCCAGCGGCTGTGTGAGGCATTCCTTCAGGGGTGTCAGGGGTAGAGAGGCATGGCCAATTCGCCCTCCCTTGGCCAAGAACGCCCCGAGCTGCCAATGATGCAACCAGGACAGGTGGCCACCCCCGTACCTCGCTCTCATTTCAGCTAGGGAAGGCAGCCTCCCTCCTGACAGGATGTCATGCAGCCTGGTGTTCTCTGTCTCTCTCCAGATCAGAAACCGGGAGGTGCCCTGTCCCGGTGGGAACTCCGGGTTGTTGAACAGCGGGGTGAGAGGTCCAGGCCTGTTAACCAACTCCCCCCGCCGCTGCAGTCCATCCCAGCTGGAGAGAAAATGCTGTGCCAGGTAAGGGAATCCCTTTCTGTTTGCACTCCCCGCGGTGGATATCCACGGGAGGGCGCGTGGGTTGAATCCCAGGATATCCTGCTCCAGTTGGACCCATAGTTTGTCCTCTCTCCTGTACGTCCAATCTGCCATCCTTGTAATGATAGCCGCGGCGTGGTAAAGCCTTAGGTCTGGGGCCCCGACTCCACCCGCACTCTTTGGCCTGGCCAGTATATTGAATCTGATGCGTGGTCTCCGCGAGCCCCAGATGAATTTCAGGAACTCTGCTTGAATTGATTTGAAGAAATGCCGGGGGAGCGCAATCGGAAGTGCCTGAAAGAGGTACAAAAATCGGGGGAGTACGTCCATTTTCAGAATGTTGATCCTTCCAAACCATGAGTATCGTCCTCTATCGTACTTTGTAAGGTCGTGGTGGGCCCTCGTCTGTAGAGCCTTGAAATTTAGCTCGTAGAGTTTGTCCAAGTCGGACGGTATGAGGGCACCCAGGTATTTTATTGCGGTGGGCTGCCACTTAAAGGGGAAACTGTGACTGAGCCTCTCCACTAGGGGCTGTGGTAGAGTAAGATTCATCGCCTCTGACTTTGCATAGTTAACTTGGAAGTTAGACAACTGGCCGAATCTCTCAAACTCCCCAAGAACTGCCGGGAAAGATATGGCCGGAGAAGTCAAGTGGAGGAGCAGGTCGTCTGCAAAGATAGAGGCCTTGTATTGTCTTCCTCCACATTCAATCCCCTTGACATCTGGATTGTTCCTTATGGCTATCGCCAAGTGCTCCATTGTAAGTATGTACAGCAGGGGTGAAAGGGGGCAGCCCTGGTGAGTGCCGTTTGTGATCGTGAATGGGTCCGATAACATTCCGTTGACTCTAACACGGGCTGAGGGATCCTGGTACAGCGCCAGGATCTTGGAAATGATGATGGGGCCCAATCCAATCTGGGATAGGGTCGCCTTAAGAAAGCGCCAATTCACCCTATCAAACGCCTTCTCGGCGTCGCAGGATAGAACACAAGCCGGTATGTCATTCCTGCGGACATGGGCGATAAGGTCCAATAGTTTATTGGTGTTGTCCCTGGCTTCTCGGCCAGGGACAAATCCCACTTGGTCCAGATGGATCAGTTGGGGGATCAATGGTTTGATTCTGGTGGCTATTATTTTTGCAAATAGTTTTACGTCGACATTGAGCAAGGAGATCGGCCTATATCTGCCACATGCCGAGGGATCCTTGCCTGGTTTGGGAATCACTGTAATTGTGGCTTCCAGGGCCTGTCTTGGGAAAGGGCTGTTTGCCCCTACATGATTGAAGGCTCTTACCAGCCAGGGAATGAGTTGGGGAGCTAAGGCCTTGAAAAATCTCGGGGTGTAGCCATCAGGACCCAGGCTTTTCCCCGCAGGCGCCTCCTTGATGGCCTTCAGGACCTCCGCCTCCGAGAATGGCACCTCCAAGTCCGTTGCGGAGTCCTCCGGGATTGTTGGAAGTGGAGTCTCCGCAATGTAATTATTTATGTTTGTCTCCATTGCCGCGGCCGAACCATGGGTAAGGCTTGGTTGAAGGTTGTACAGGCTGCTGTAGAAGCTTCTTAACACATCTGGGATCCTGGATGGATCCGTGACGTTCTCTCCTCCTCTTGCTTTGATGCTTGGGATGAATGATGGCGTTGATCTGCAGTGGAGCGACCTGGCCAATAGCCTCCCGCACTTATTTGCGTGCTCATACATTGCAGCTCGTCGCCTGTCCCTGTACCTTAGATAAGCTTGATCGTATAGTTTGAGTAACTTATTTCTATTGAGTGACAGCTCGGCGAGCAGTTCCGGTGTAGGATCTTGCTTGTGCCTAGATTCCAGGTCACAGATGGTCTGCAGCGTCCTGGAGATCAAAGCCGCTCTCTCGCGCTTTAACCTTGAGCCCTCTTGAATGAAGACACCCCGGAGAACACATTTTAATGCCTCCCATTGAATCGTTGGTGGGCAATCATCCTGTCTGTGGTCAGCTGCAAAGTTAATGATTGTCTCCTTTACTCTATTCATACATGTCATCTCCCTCAAGAGATTGTCGTTCAGGCGCCAGTCCCAGCACTTCGGCTCTGCGTTCGGTAAGTCAAATGATACAAAGACCGGCGCATGGTCCGACCACAAAAAGGGGCCAATGCGGGACTCGGGGTGCCATTGTAGAGCATGATGGCTTAGGAGTATATAGTCGATACGACTATACGAACTGTGTAAGGGTGAAAAGTATGTATAATCCCTAACATGTCCATGCTCCAATCTCCAAACATCCATTAACTGCATGCCATGTAGCGCCTTTCGCAGGGACTGCAGCCCCCTCAGCGGCACTGCAGATCTCCCAGATGAGGAGTCCAAGGGGGGGTTCAGTGTGAGGTTGAAGTCTCCCCCAAGAATCACGATTCCGTCAGCGAACTCCTCCAGCCTCTTGAGATACCTCTGGAGCGTCCCAGCTTGCTCGTAATTCGGTAGATATACATTCGCCACTGTGTAGATTCTTTGGTGTATCTGCACCTTGAGGAAGACAAATCTCCCCTCGGGGTCTGCAAGATAGTCCACCTCTGTGAAGGGCAAGGATTTGTGAATTGCTATAGATGCACCCCGCGACTTACTTCGTGGGTTGGTACTGTGGTACCATGATGTAAAGTATCTATTTTGCAGGTTAGGTGTCTTACCTACCTGGAAGTGAGTCTCTTGGAGGAGAAGTATGCCCACTCTCTGCTTGTGCAGATCGTACAGAACCTTGGAACGCTTCTCGGGGACATTGAACCCTTTGATGTTCAGGGAGCAGACTGTCAGTTTAGCCATCCCGGGCTAGGGGCACCGATCCGGAGACGAGGGCAGGTCACAACAGCAACCGAAGATGTCAAATATGTGGCCCGGCACAAGGTGGGGAGTGAATGCAGGCGACCAGACGGCAGGAGGAAAAGGGCAGGCCTTGGGAGGGGTTAGGGAAGAAGGGCCAGAGGAAAAGGGGGAAAGGGAAGGGGAGGGAGGTGGAACAGAAGAGTGGTGCGTCTAGATCTACGTGGGCAGGGGTGAAGTACCTGCCAGTCGTAGGGTTGGGGAAGAGGAAGGAATATTGGGGGGGAAAATTATTCGGGAGGGGATTAAGTAGGGTAGCGGGGCACCGGGGTTAGGTGCGGCTGCAGCAAACTCTATTTCGGGGGGCTTCGCGGTACGCAAGAACCACGAGCACCCACGTTTCCCTGTTTGGGGAAGCGCCAGTAGAAAAGGCACAAAACCCAACCAGGGACACCTAAGATGGGGGAGTGTCAGACGATAACAGTACAGGTGTAGGAGATGCACACACTGAAAAACATTGACACATCTTTCAAGGACTAAAGATAGAAAAAAAAAATACTTATGTAACTTTATATAACTTTATAGCTTTACAAAAGGCACATATAGCAATGCAGAGTTATGATTGTCCTGTGGGCGCGGGGCCCAGAGGGCGCACCAATGGGCGCCGGGCGTGGGCGCGGGGGAACGATCCCCACGTCCCACTGGATCCAGGCCCGGGCCCCCGCCACCCGCCCCCCCCAACCCGGGGGGCGGGGGGTGGCGGCCCCGGCCACCAACCAGCCCCGGGGGTCGAGGGCACCCTCGTCAGAGCCGGACCACCGGGCCCCGAACCCAGAAGCCACATCCCAGTATCAGCCACTTATGGCATATTTTAGGCCGAGCGGCAGTCCCCGCGCAAGCACAATCAATATTTCAACTTCTTAGACTATAACCATATTGAACCTGTGAGCGCCACCCGTGCAGGGGGGCACACCCACACGTGGGCCTGGGCGCGGCGCCCGGCCAGGCGGGGAAGGATGTCCCCCCCGCCCGCACGGGGCCCACCGGCCGGGGCAGCGGGCCGGACCCCAGGGCCCCCCCACACGCGCGGCACCCACATCCACGGCCGCCAACAAAGCCAATCTCCAGATCTTGAACCAAAACGTTTGGGCACTTAGTAACTTAAGAACTTAAGAACATTGCGGTAAAGGGCACGGCCCCCCGGGTCGGGCCCCCCCCAAGGGCACGAACCCCCCAAGGCCCCCCCCACCCCCTCCCTCTCCATCACCACTTCTTTGCAAGTCCATAGGACCCCGCCACCCACCTCCCAGGACCCTGTACCTCTCCGTGGCGGAGGTCCGCCAAGCAGCCAGTCCCCGCGGGTCCAGGTGAGAGGGACGGGCGACGGTCGTTCGTCTGGAATGGCGGGGTGGTCTCCTTCATTATCAGGGGGCCAGGGCGAGCACGGACCCCGGGGGGGGGCCAACCCCGGAGGGAGGCCACGACCCCAAGACGATCTTTTGTTTAGGCTCTGTTACCGGCCAGGCGGTCCACGCGGTCCTCTGACTCTCAGTCCGTCACGCTGTGGTTCCAGGGTTGGTGCGAGCCAGTCCGGAATCAGGACAGGGTCAGTGTCCAAGAAGGCAAAAAGCTGTGGAAGCTGGTCGGCTGTTTTCAAGGCAAAGGATCTTCCATTTCGGCGGACAATAAGGTGAAATGGGAACCCCCATCGATAGGAGGCCCCCTGGTGTTGGATCACCTCCAGTAAGGGTCTCATTACTCGTCTCATTTGAAGTGTCCTGGAGGAGAGGTCAGGAAGGACCGCCACGGATGAGCCCTCAAATCTGGTTGGTCCCTTCTCCCACGCCTTTCTCAGGATGTCCTCTTTGGCCTTGTAATAGTGACTCCTGCAGATCACGTCTCTGGGACGCTGCGGATCTGCTGATCTGGGGCCAAGGGCATGGTGGATTCTGTCGATGACTATATCGCCCGTGCGGGGGGAACCCAGGATCGTGTTGAAGATGGTTTTGGCCGCGTTTTCCAGGTCCGGTTGGGCGACAGTTTCTGGGAGCCCCCGCAGCCTCACGTTGTTGCGTCTTCCTCGATTCTCCAGGTCGTCAAGGCCGAGGTAGAGGGCTGAGGTGTGTCTTCTTTCCTCCCGCTGCAGCTGTTCCAGGGCCGCCACTCTGTGGGCTATGATTGGGAATGATTTTGCTCAATTGAGTCCACTCTATGGGAGACCTCAGAGATAGCGTTCTGCAGCGTGCCGAGTTCTCTGCGGAGGGTGTTCTCCATTTGTGTAATGTAGCCATCGAAATCAGATCGGGAAGGGAGCCCTCGCAGGGCGTCCGAGATGTTGGAGCGAACTATGTCAGCCAAGGCTGAGATCAAGAACGGGTGTATATGCTGCGTCGTCGCCTCTGATGTCTCGCAGGGAAGGGCCACAGACGTCTCCGACATCGTTCTGCTGTCACTTCTGGGAGGGAGGGTCCCGGGAGACCGACCACCACCCCCCCCCCCCGTGGTCCCCTCGCTCGAGGCCCATCCAGGGGACAGGCGGCTTACTTGCGCATCGTCTCCTCTCGGCGCTTCAGGGGCATCCCATGCTCGCTCCGTCGGGATGTCAGGCGGTGTGGTGCACGGCCCCTGAGTGTGGGGTACGTCATACCCCCGGGTGTCTCCCAAGGGGCCCTTCAGATCATGCCGGGAAGTGGGGCATCCCCTCTCAGCCCTCCCCCCTGTCCGTGCTGGAGCCCATGGGGCAGCAAAGGGGCTCAATCCAGGGGCTGGATCCTGGTCATGGAGGGGACTGAGGCCTTCATCCCCTGGCTGACAGGGCTCTACTCTCTGCCCTGGGGGACTGCCGCTGAGCTGATCATAGCGTGTTGGGGCCGCATCAGCTGATGGCCCTTGCTCTCCCCCGGTCTCCTCCTCCTCACTCCCCGGGGCCGGTGTGGATGAGGAAGCCCTCCCTCCTCCTTCCCGGGCTGCAGGGGTCCCGCCGTCATTCCCCGCCGCCACGCTCACCTTCACAAGCGGCACCGCCACCCCGTCCTCTGCAGCCGCCGTCTCCCGTTCTGTTTGCAGTCTGCCCCGCGAGCACGGAGAGGCAGACGGTCCTCGGGGCTCCCGCGCGGGCTCCTCCGCGCCCGCGCGCCACAAGGTAGGGGAACTCCGACCGGCTCCAGCTCCCTCCAGCCCCACGTGCGCGGTCCTCCGGCTCGTCGCCGCCATCTTGCTGGCACTTCCTCCTTCTGCCTCCCCGCCCGTCGCTCCAAAGTAGCGGGCGATGGAGGCCGGCTGCTGGTGTCTGGCTGTGCCTGAGGGCTTCCTGCGCCTGGGCATCTAGGGATTGGGATCGCCGCTGTGCGCCTTGCTCTTTAGTCTGGGGTGTTTCTGTGCAGAGCTCCAGTTCTATGCTGCCTATTCCGCCATCGGCCAGCCACGCCCCCGTGCTGGTGATTTTGACACAAAAGACATAGTGTATTAATTTCAATAAATGACCATTATTAAGTATCAAGAGATGGGACACCAGGAAAATGGTGCCCACCCCGAGACATATTGGAATCCCCCGTGCACTTCATGCGGACTGACTTTGTATATGACGCGTGCGGCGCCATATACAAAGAATACCAGATTCTTCTGGTGCGTCAGGTTGGCAGAAGTTAAATCCTGAGCTGGGCTCCAGATGATGAATGCCAAGCCTTCTTCATGAACAGGCCGGTTTGGGAGCGAACGTCTGAACCCCAGGATTACCCCAAGTACATTACGCGCCCGCTGCATTTAGGCTGCATGCCAAACAGGGATATACCGGTATGTCTCCTGTTGGGGGCAGCACAGGCAAAGACTTTCCTAGCAATTTTTAAAGCAAGTGCTTAAACCTCAACCTTTTTATAAACCCCCCAACAATCTGAAGTCCAGTTTAAGGCACTTGGGTAGCCTAATGACCATCTGTTGGAGCTGAATATTTTTCTTGTAAAATGTGTGTAATTATCTAATATTAATTTTTGACAAAACTGTAAACCTAGAACCAGCCTTGAAAAACAAAATGTGTTGATTTGTCCCTTACAACCACTAGCGGGCATGGAAGAAGCCAGACAGGGTGAAACATTGTCTGCCCTGATAGGAATATTAGTGGCTCTTTTGCTATGATATTGTGTAACATTGATGCTATCAGCAGCCAGGCTCCCTGATGATGTCACAGCCCTAAATAAGCGGTGGCCATCTTGCAGGGGCTCATTTCAGCTGTGTATTGCGACGAGAACGGGTCAGGGAGAGTTAGAGGCAGGGACACAAAGAGCCAGGGAGAGAAATAGACAGTAAAAGAAAAAGACAGGGCGAGAAATAGAGAGGCAGAGAAAGAGACAGAGAGAGACAGTGAGAGAGAGAGACAGTGATAGAGAGACAGTTTACAGTGTGTTTGCATTTGCTTTCATGCCCAGATCTTTCAGGCCTATTTAGTGTTAATGCAGGCCACACACACCTGCCTATTTAGCTTTTGCTTTTCTAACCAAACCATGTGTTAAAAATTCTGTAGTGCTTTTGAATAACTTTCACCGGGGGCATCCCATAGCAGGCCATGATGTGACAGTGTGTTAGCATTTGTTTTAGGTTAGAGAACCTGTCTATATTGCTCTTGCTTTTCTAACCAAACCACGTGTTAAAAGTTCTGTAGTGGGGATGGGCTGCCTCCAGAGTTAGCCGGCCACCCGACCATCGCAACATCTCTGAGGGTCTTCAAAAAATATAGATCATACGCGGGAGTCTCTCCCTGGCCTTCACCTCTGGTCCCTGTCCTAGACAACCCCCTACTGACCCCGGGGCTCTCCAGAGCGGATCTTAGAGAATGGGGTAGGCTGACTCAATTAAGATGCGGGAACCTGTTGAGTGGGGAAGGGTGGACGCCTTTGTCGGACCTGAGAGGGGTATGCCAGAATGCAAGTCTAGACCCTTGGACCCTCTTGCGCATACAGTTCTCTATGTCCAGACAAGGCTACAGGCGGGAAAAATGTAGAGGGCACACGGAGCTGGAAAAAATCTGCTTGGGTAGCATACCGCATGATCACTTGATCTCCAGACTGTACTCCATACTGACGGAGGAGCGTGCTGATCCCCCGTCCTTCTGGAGAGAGTGGGAGATGGACCTGGGGAGGGAGATCGGAGAGGAGCAGAGGGCAAGAATAGCATCACTGGCGCATAAATCTTCAATAGCTACCAGGGTGCAAGAACTAAACTACAAAATTCTGACCCGATGGTATTATACCCCGGATAGGCTCAATAAAATGTCAGCCGAAATAGACCCACTATGTTGGAGGTGTGGATCCGAGCGGGGGACATTGTTCCATATCTTGTGGTCCTGCCCCAGGATTGAGAAATACTGGGGAGAAGTACTGGCATTAATTGCAAAGATAATAGGAGACCCGACCCTGGAGGCCCGTGACCCAGCGCGGGTCCTGTTGCACCTGACGGCCCGCTCGGTGGGGAAATACAAAAGATCCTTACAGGTTCACCTGCTAAACGCAGCGAAATTAGTGATCCCCAGATTGTGGAAGCAAAAGAACCCCCCATCTGTGAAGGATTGGGTTAGGGAAGTGCTACATATCAGCGAGATGGAAGATCTAACCCTTGCCTTGAATGATAGAGATGAATGCTACAGATCCACCTGGTTGCCCTGGTTGATGTTTCAGGAATCTGATGAGTTTGGGCGGTTGCTCTCCGAGTAGTGTGGTGCTGGAGCCTGCGTGGCGATTGACCCGCAGGGCGACCGCTGTCTGTCTCTGAGGGCTTTGGGCTTCAGCACTGTACGTTCTGCATCTATTATGGCTGAGACTGATGCCCGCTCAGCACCTATTCGGGTCCTGTACCTGGGACCCCGGTCATTAGAGTCACGGGCTCATACAAAATGTTGATGATCAAACTGCGAGTGTGAATGCACGGCTCATGGAATGTGTGCCTCGCCGAGCGTTGCTGGCCTCCTGCCCCCCCCTTTCTTTTTTCCCTTCCCCTTTCCCTTATGACCCACACCGGCATTCTGCCCCCCCCCCCACTTCTTCTTTGTTGTTGTATTCTAATGTTGTATGTATAAAACGCTTGTCAAAATAAAAATAAAGAATTTAAAAAAAAAAAAAAAAAAGTTCTGTAGTGCTTTTAAATCACTTTCACCAGGGGCATCCCATAGCAGGCCATGATGTGACAGTGTGTTTGCATTTGCTTTCATGCATTTGTTAGCATTTGTTTTTAGTAAGAGAACCTGTCTATATTGCTCTTGCTTTTCAAACAAAACCACGTTTTAAAAGTTCTTTAGCGGTTTTAAATCACTTTCACCAAGGGAATACTATTTCAGGCCATGATGTAACAGTGTGTTAGCATTTGTTTTTAGTAAGAGAACCTGTCTATATTGCTCTTTCTTTTCTAACCAGACCACGTGTTAAAAGTCCTGTAGTGCCTTTAAATCACTTTCACCAGGGGCATCCCATAGCAGGCCATGATGTGACAGTGTGTTTGCATTTATTTTTATTAAGAGAACCTGTCTATATTGCTTTTGCAGTTCTAAGAAAACCATGTTTTAAAGCTGGCTGTAGTGCATTTAACTCTGACCAGGGGCATCCTATTTAAGGACATCTGACAGTGTCTTTGCATGTGTTTTTAGAAAGAGAACCTGTCTATATTGCTCTTGCTTTTCTACCAAAACCATGTTTTAAAACTTTCTGTAGTGCTATTAAGTAACTGAGCATGGTGTATCCCATTTCAGACAATCTGTGTGTTTGCATTAGCTTTTATTACGGGCAGCAGTCTATATTGCTTTTGCTTTTCTACAAAACCCACAGTTTAAAGCTTGCTGTAGTGCTATTAACTCACTTTGAGCAGGGGACATCCCATTTTAGGCAATCTGGCAGTGTTTGCATTTGGTTTCATCTTCAAGTGCTGATTGGCTACTTAGTGTGAAAGGCCAAACACCTGCCACTGTTGTGTAAAAATAGGGGCCATTTTTACACCCTTTGAGAAGGAGGACAAACTGACCTACTACAGAGACATCCTAAGTAGTCCGTTGGCCGATGCTTAGCTTCCTGTCAGATGACTAGAAAAAACGTCCATTTCGTCAAACCTAACTGTGCTTCACTGTGCCCCACCCCTCCTCCTCCTCCAGTTTAGCCCCCACAGGGTTCATGTGGTCATGAGATGTAGGCGCTACATCTCCAGTGCTCTGACCAGCCCTGGTTTCCAACATGTGTTGTAGTACATGAAGCAGTGAAATCAAATCGTTCATCTCGTAGTCCTGGTGACTAACTAATAAAGTGGCTTCCTCAAACTGCCAGAGCAAACAGCAGGTGTCACGTATGAGTTGCCACTGGTTTACGTTGAAGTTACACAGGGGAGTCCCCCTATCTGCTTGGATCATCGGTGATGGCTTTTCTCTGTTCGTATAGTTGATCCAACATATGGAGGGTGGAATTCCAATGGGTGGAAACATCGCAATTCAGACTATGTTGGGGGATACCATTCTGATGCTGCAGCTCAGGAAGGTTTTGCGGTGTAGGAGTGGCTGAAATGCATGCAAAGTTCCCTTCCCATTGTCTTGCAGATGGGGGAAAGACTTCAGGGAACCCTTGACAATGTGTGCCATACAGGGCGCATGGCTCAGGCTTCCTTGTTGCAGGGCAGACAAGATGTTCCTCCGTAAGAAGGTTCCGGAGGAATAAAATGTTTATGATCTCAATTAATGATTAATTAATTATTATTAAATCACTAAAATTATTGATGTATATAGGTACCTTGGATGAATGTGGAAGCTGTGGATGTTTACCTGCCATTTATTATGATTCTGATCTGAATGTGGCTGATGCAAAGGAAATCATACACATATAATATATATATATATATATATATATCCATATAATAATATATAATAATATTTCTGACTTTGCTTTCAGACCTCAGGGAAGCAGTTCATAAGCAGATGTAAAGAATGTCTAGGTATGTTTGAGTTCCCTCTCAGTAATTACTTGATGTGCATTTTCAACTATTTAACTGTAAGCATCTGTTGTGTTTAGGCTGAAGGATTGTATTTCATGACGGCCACTTTTTGTAACAGGGGCAGTTGGGTGGAGGAGAAATTAAGGTTTGACCAGAGAATTATATTAAAGCAGGTAACGTGGGGGTAGGGTCTTCATCTCTCTGCTTCCCCTCTGACAATGCAGGAGACATGAAGGGCTGCCACGCAGGCAGTATGGCGGGGGCTGGGCAGAGGACAAAAGGCCCTGGTTGAATTAACCTGAGAGAGATTGCCACCTTTTTGGTATGGACATTGTAACTTTCCATTATTTTTACACCGTTCATATTATTACTTTTTCTGTAATGTAACCGGCTCTATTTTAATTAAATCCACTCATCGATTGTTGGTTTCGGCCCAATACTTGTTTCTTGTTTTATCATAGCTGAGATTATATCTGGATGGTCCAATAGTCCTTGTTAAAGTTAACACAAGGAACCAACATCCTACATCTTCCCATTGTCGGTCACCATGGTTCCCATTTGCAATTTTCGTGGAGTAAGCCATGATTTGATTTCTTGCTTAATGATTTTTAGCAGTTCCTCCCATGTGTGACTCCGTTCACCAAGGCAAACCATGTGAAGAACAGTGTGACACCGCCATGTCCTGCACACATGGTAGGCTGGAGGGGCACTGAGTCTGTGCAGTGGAGGTTGCGGAGACAGCGGAGCATGAGGAGATGGAGTCGCACACTGTCACAGGCACAATGGCCTAGGAGTGTGGAGGCCAAAGCGGTGTGGCCAGTCCAAGTTGCTGTTGTGGTAGTGCAGGAACCACATTCACCCAGTGGGCCTTAAAGTACATGTATTGTCCCTGACCGTAGTTACAGCTCCAGATGTAGGCACTGCCATGCACTTTGGTACACAGTGACAGGCTCAAGGACTGGACCACCTTCTGTTCAACAAAATTGTACAGGGCTGGTACTGCCTTCTTCGTAAAGAAATGACAGCTTGGGACTCTCCACCTCGGCTCAGCACAAGCCATCAATTCTCTGAAAGGTGCAGAGTCCACCACCTGTAAAGGGAGGGACTGCAGCACCAGCAACTTGTACAGGAGCACATTTAGCTTCTGCACGTTGGATGAGTGGGCGCATACTGTTGTCTCTTGGCCATGGCTTTGCCAATGGATTGCTGGTGGAATGACTGACTCGGAGTAAGAGGAGGAGGAGCATCTGGAGCACAGGGGATGGGTATGACACACAGGAGGTGGTGGAGCCTTGGCTGGCTGGAACAGGGAGCGGCGTGCCACTGGGTAATGCAGCGGGCTGGCACACTACTTTGGAGTCAGCTCTCCCAGGCCACTTTATGGTGACACTGCATATGTTGACGCAGGGCTGTGGGGCCAACATTGGGACCCTGGCTATGCTTCACCTTCTGCATACACATCTTGCATGTGGCCATGTTAACCTCCTGCCGATGCTTGATGAAAAACTGCCACATCGCCGAGTAGCTGATTTCCCCACCAACAGTCCGCACTAATTCACTGCTACTGCCCCCGACTCCAGGAACCCATGTTCCACTACCTCCCAGGAAGGTAGCCTGCCACGCAACAAGTGGGCTACCCTGGCCCCAGGCAAATTTGCCTCCAGACTTTCCCCTTCTTCCACCATGCTGACCGCTAAATCTGTCACTCTCCATCACTCCAAGTCTTTAAAAGTGCCCTCAAAACTCACTTATTCAGACAGGGCATAAAACCTGGCTTAAGCAACTCCTATAACCTTCCAACTGCACATGAAGCCCAACTAAAGCTCTACCACTTGTGATCCCTACCTTTTGTCTCCACCGCATCCTTTAGACTGTAAGCTCGCAAGGGCAGGGCTCTCTTTCCTATTGTCTCCTGTGCTCACAACACTTGGTTTGAACCTCATAGCATCAAGTTTTGTATTGTTCTCTGTACTATATGTTTTATAGAGATGAGCGAACTTTTGAAAAATTCGATTCGACTGATTCGCCGAATTTTCCGACAAAAATCGTTTCGACCCGAATTTATTCGCGAAGAATCGCTATTAAAAACGGCTATTTCTGAGCCTCCTAGAGCCTCAATAGGGTTGTAAACCATTCTGCCTTGCTGTAACACGCATAGGATGCGTGCTGGGTTAGTTAAATAATACTTTGAATAAATATCACATGCAGATCAGAGGCATCGCTAATAGAATCGCAGAGCGGCACAATTGCAGAGAGTTGAAGTGGCATCACTATGAGGGGCAGTAGCCCAAACATTACTTTAAAGAGACACTGGGGTTGGCTTCAGGAGCCCAAAAATTGGATGAATCACACCCTGGAGTTGGCAGCAGCAGCAGGAGCCCAAACATTACTTTAAAGAGACACTGGGGTTGGCTTCAGGAGCCCAAAAATTGGATGAATCACACCCTGGAGTTGGCAGGAGTTGGCAGCAGCAGCAACAGGAGCCCAAACATTACTTTAAAGAGACACTGGAGTTGGCTTCAGTAGCCCAAAAATTGGATGAATCACACCCTGGAGTTGGCAGCAGCAGCAGCAGCAGGAGCCCAAATATTACTTTAAAGAGACACTGGGGTTGGCTTCAGGAGCCCAAAAATTGGATGAATCACACCCTGGAGTTGGCAGCAGCAGCAGCAGGAGCCCAAATATTACTTTAAAGAGACCCTGGGGTTGGCTTCAGGAGCCCAAAAATTGGATGAATCACACCCTGGAGTTGGCAGGAGTTGGCAGCAGCAGCAGCAGCAACAGGAGCCCAAACATTACTTTAAAGAGACACTGGAGTTGGCTTCAGGAGCCCAAAAATTGGATGAATCCCACCCTGGAGTTGGCAGCAGCAGCAGCAGGGGCCCAAATATTACTTTAAAGAGACCCTGGGGTTGGCTTCAGGAGCCCAAAAATTGGATGAATCACCCTGGAGTTGGCAGGAGTTGGCAGCAGCAGCAGCAACAGGAGCCCAAACATTACTTTAAAGAGACACTGGAGTTGGCTTCAGGACCCCAAAAATTGGATGAATCACACCCTGGAGTTGGCAGCAGCAGCAGGAGCCCAAATATTACTTTAAAGAGACCCCGGGGTTGGCTTCAGGAGCCCAAAAATTGGATGATTCACACCCTGGAGTTGGCAGCAGCAGCAGCAGCAGGAGCCCAAATATTACTTTAAAGAGACCCTGGGGTTGGCTTCAGGAGCCCAAAAATTGGATGATTCACACCCTGGAGTTGGCAGCAGCAGCAGCAGGAGCCCAAATATTACTTTAAAGAGACCCTGGGGTTGGCTTCAGGAGCCCAAAAATTGGATGAATCCCACCCTGGAGTTGGCAGCAGCAGCAGCAGGAGCCCAAATATAACTTTAAAGAGACCCTGGGGTTGGCTTCAGGAGCCCAAAAATTGGATGAATCACCCTGGAGTTGGCAGGAGTTGGCAGCAGCAGCAACAGGAGCCCAAACATTACTTTAAAGAGACACTGGAGTTGGCTTCAGGACCCCAAAAATTGGATGAATCACACCCTGGAGTTGGCAGCAGCAGCATGAGCCCAAATATTACTTTAAAGAGACCCTGGGGTTGGCTTCAGGAGCCCAAAAATTGGATGAATCACACCCTGGAGTTGGCAGGAGTTGGCAGCAGCAGCAGCAGCAGCAACAGGAGCCCAAACATTACTTCAAAGAGACACTGGAGTTGGCTTCAGTAGCCCAAAAATTGGATGAATCACACCCTGGAGTTGGCAGCAGCAGCAGCAGGAGCCCAAATATTACTTTAAAGAGACCCTGGGGTTGGCTTCAGGAGCCCAAAAATTGGATGAATCACACCCTGGAGTTGGCAGCAGCAGCAGCAGGAGCCAAAACATTACTTTAAAGACACTGGGGTTGGCTTCAGCAGCCCAAAAATTGGATGATTCACACCCTGGAGTTGGCAGCAGCAGGAGCCCAAAAATTGGCCTAAAGACATAAATATGTTTTGCACCATTTGGAAAGTGTAAAACGTGGCACCATGCTGAATCTAGTCGCATGCATCAGGCATTGGTGGGTGGAAATCCTGGCTGATCCATCCCTGATTCATTTTGACAAAGGTGAGTCTCTCCACATTTTTAGTTGACAGACGAGTTCTCCTCGCCATAACTATGGCCCCCGCTGCACTAAACACCCGCTCAGATGGCACGCTACTTGCCGGGCAGGACAGCTTTTCCAGGGCAAACTCTGCTAGTTGCGGCCACAAATCAAGTTTGGCTGCCCAGAAGTCCAGCGGATCCTCAAGGTGTGTTGGCATGGTCATGCCAAAGTATGACATGACCTGCTGGTTCAGGTCCTGCTCCAGGTCTTCCTGCTGCTCATGAGTAGCCTCACTATGCGGGTGTAGAAAGCTACTCATTAGCGACTGAAGACTGAGGCTGCTGCTGATGGAGCTGCTGCTGCTGCTCCTGCCAACCCCCCCAGCGGCCATGGCAGTGGAAGGTGAGCGCAGAGGTCCCCTCGAGTCAGACCTGCGAGAGTATGGACCATGGCGCAGATAGGCATCGGCCAACTGCCTACGTAGAATGTCTTTGTAGTAGTTCAGTTTGTCCTCCCTCTCGGTGGGTTTAAAAAATGCCCCCATTTTGTGCCGGAAGAGAGGGTCCAATAAGGTGGACAGCCAGAAGTCATCCCGCTGACAGATGGAAACAATTCTGGGGTCACTACGCAAGCACGTGAGCATGCTTCCTGCCATTTGCGCAAGTGACTCGGATGGACTACCTGTCTCCATCTCCACTGCATACTGCCACGGTGTGCCCGGGTCCTCTGTCTTGCCTTCCTCAAAAACCTCTAGCTCCTCTGGCTGCTCCTGCTCCTCCTCTCCTGTCCGCTGACTGGATAAACCAGCCATTTCGCCAAGCCTAAACTGTGTTTCGCTGGGCAACTCCTCCTCCTCCTCTTCCTCCTCCTCCTCCAGTTCAGCTCCAACGGGGTTCATGTGGCCGTAAGATGTAAACGCCATGTCTCCAGTGCCCTGACCAGCCATGGTTTCCAACATGTGCTGTAGTACATGAAGCAGTGGAATCACGTCGTTCATCCCGTAATCCTGCCGACTGACAAATAAAGTAGCTTCCTCAAAGGGCCTGAGCAAACGGCAGGTGTCACGTATGAGCTGCCACTGGTTGATATTGAAGTTACACAGGGGAGTCCCCCTATCTGCTTGGATCATCAGTAAATCCGTGACGGCTTTTCTCTGTTCATATAATCGGTCCAACATGTGAAGGGTGGAATTCCAACGGGTGGAAACATCGCAAATCAGACTATGTTGGGGGATACCATTCTGACGCTGTTGCCGGTGTATGAGTGGCTGAAGTGCATGCAAAGTTTCCTTGCGTGGTAGTAGGTGATATTTTAAGAACCCCAGGCAGCGGTGGGTCTATATGAAACAGAATATAATGCACACCAAAAGTGAGCAGTAACACTCAGCCTCCAACAGGCCTGCCTAGTGTAAATAAGAGAGCTGCTTAGTGTAAATAAAGAGGGGTATGCTATGTTACAGAATGGGATGCCCCAACAGCCAGCAGTGCACCTGGCAGCAGTAAGACTATGCACAGCAAAAGTGTCTTTATCAGGCCTAATTTCTATTAGAATAAGTGCAAATGGTTATTATGGTATTAAATAGAGGCTGGTGTAGTCACAGAATGGGATGCCACAAAAACCAGAGAGCATGCACAGCAAAAGTGTCTTTATCAGGCCTAATTTCTATTAGAATAAGTGCAAATGGTTATTATGGTATTAAATAGAGGCTGGTGTAGTCACAGAATGGGATGCCACAAAAACCAGAGAGCATGCACAGCAAAGGTGTCTTTATCAGGCCTAATTTCTATTAGAATAAGTGCAAATGGTTATTATGGTATTAAATAGAGGCTGGTGTAGTCACAGAATGGGATGCCACAAAAACCAGAGAGCATGCACAGCAAAAGTGTCTTTATCAGGCCTAATTTCTATTAGAATAAGTGCAAATGGTTATTATGGTATTAAATAGAGGCTGATGTAGTCACAGAATGGGATGCCACAAAAAACAGAGAGCATGCACAGCAAAAGTGCCTTTATTAGGCCTAATTTCTATTAGAATAAGTGCAAGTGGTTATTATGGTATTAAATAGAGGCTGGTGTAGTCACAGAATGGGATGCCACAAAAACCAGAGAGCATGCACAGCAAAAGTGTCTTTATCAGGCCTAATTTCTATTAGAATGAGTGCAAATGGTTATTACGGTATTAAATAGAGGCTGGTGTAGTCACAGAATGGGATGCCACAAAAACCAGAGAGCATGCACAGCAAAAGTGTCTTTATCAGGCCTAATTTCTATTAGAATAAGTGCAAATGGTTATTATGGTATTAAATAGAGGCTGGTGTAGTCACAGAATGGGATGCCACAAAAACCAGAGAGCATGCACAGCAAAAGTGTCTTTATCAGGCCTAATTTCTATTAGAATAAGTGCAAATGGTTATTATGGTATTAAATAGAGGCTGGTGTAGTCACAGAACGGGATGCCACAAAAACCAGAGAGCATGCACAGCAAATGTGTCTTTATCAGGCCTAATTTCTATTAGAATAAGTGCAAATGGTTATTATGGTATTAAATAGAGGCTGGTGTAGTCACAGAATGGGATGCCACAAAAACCAGAGAGCATGCACAGCAAAAGTGTCTTTATCAGGCCTAATTTCTATTAGAATAAGTGCAAATGGTTATTATGGTATTAAATAGAGGCTGGTGTAGTCACAGAATGGGATGCCACAAAAACCAGAGAGCATGCACAGCAAAAGTGTCTTTATCAGGCCTAATTTCTTTTAGAATAAGTGCAAATGGTTATTATGGTATTAAATAGAGGCTGGTGTAGTCACAGAATGGGATGCCTCACAGCAGACTTGAGATCAGTTCAGTATATATGCACAGTTAGTGTATAAGCAGCCTGAAAACGCTAACAAAGCCAGTCAGCCAGCCAGTAACACTCAGGCTGGATGAAAAAAAAAAAATCTCCCTGTGACTGCCTCCGATTTTTCCTAACTTTCCCTGTTTTTCGCTGACTTTCTGTCTGTCTCCTGCCTGTCTCCTGCCTGTCTCCAGCCTTTCCCTGTCTGTCCCCGTCTGTCTAACTGTCTCTCTCCCTGCCTACAGCAGCGTCCTGTCTCTCACGAATGCAATAGAGAAATGAGGAAAAGCAAGATGGCCGCCGGCCTTAAATAGCGCTGTGACGTCACCGGGCTTGCTGGCTGCTGATAGGCTGCATGTGACTGTCCCAGCTTGCACTGGAGCGGGGTTGATGTCTGGACATGTCCCGTCCGCCATCTTAAAATGCCTGTAATGTAAATGAATGGATGTTAAAGGAAAACTTCCAGCGATCGAATCGCGGGGAAATTCGGATTCGATCCGAATCGAATTTTTCATGAAATTCGGATCGAATCCAGGTTCGTCCGGATCGATTCGCTCATCCCTAATGTTTTACTTTGTTTGTAATCACACCTTGTAAAGCGCTACAGAAGATGATGGCACTATATAAATAAAAATATTAATAATAATAATCATCATCATCATCGAGTTGTGTGTGCACATCACTGATGTCCTCTTCAGGTTCCTCAACAGTGTCTGCTTCAGAAGCCAGAACGCTTGCAACACCACCTCCCACGCCACTCTCCTCATCACTACTTGCCTAGTGGAGGAAGCGGCGAGTGTCTCCTCCACTTCTTGGTTGGAAGTAGCTGCTGATTGTTCTCTATCAGACCGTCCTCACAGAATAATGGCACTGAACCCAAAGCATAAGATACAACCGACAGTTGACTGGGGTGTCAAATGTCACTTGATGAAGTGGATGACTGTGGCGGCAGATGGGTTGCTGGTCGAGACACGACCGCTAGCTGATACCGGGAGATCAGGCCTCTTGCTGAGATTCCTGCTGCCACTCACCCCTAGTCTGCTACGACCTCTGATTGATGAATTTAGGCCTCTGCCACTCCTCTGTGCCCATCCTTGCACTTCTCTGCCTGAAATACTAATTGCATATATGAGGGGATGACAAAGTGCTACACTACGCTTAAAACAGGATTTGTTGACCACAGCAGCAGGTGTGTAACTACGTATGGCCTTTCACTAAGCAGTAACTAGGCCCTGAAGACTTTAACAGGAACAAATTGGTAAAACTCTTAGATGTGATTATGTGAAAGGCACTGATGAGGGCAGTTCAATGCGCTCCTGTACGTTTGAAAAATGTTTTTTTTGGACAACAGCAGCAGGTGTGTAACTATGAAGAGACTGACCTGTGTGAAGATGAATTAGGCATGGATTAGCCAAGATTTCCACCCACCAATGCCTGATGCATCAGAGTAGATTGATCATGGTGCCAGACCAACACTTCAGAAATATGGATAGTGCAAAACAGATTTAAGGCGCTGCTCTCCAGTTACAGACATTTCTCCGCATCAGACCACAAGTAATTATTGAGAAAATGCTTTACGTAAAGCTTAATTTTTAATAATATTCTTAGGATAACATATATGTGCCCAAAAATTGTAAATGTTCTCTGCATGCTGCTGCCAACTCCAGGGTGTGTCCTTCTGGCAATATATGGGTTCCTCATGCTGCTGCCAACTCCAGTGTGTCATTCAGGCAATATATGGGCTCCTCATGCTGCTGCCAATTCCAGGGTGTGTCCTTCTGGCAATATATGGGCTCCTCATGCTGCTGCTAACTCCAGGGTGTGTTTTTCAGGCAATATATGGGCTCCTCATGCTGCTGCCAACTCCAGGGTGTGTTTTTCAGACAATATATGGGCTCCTCATGCTGCTGCCAACTCCAGTGTGTCTTTCAGGCAATATATGGGCTCCTCATGCTGCTGCCAACTCCAGTGTGTCTTTAAGGCAATATATGGGCTCCTCATGCTGCTGCAATCTCCAGGGTGTGTCTTCCAAGCAATATATGGGCTCCTCATACTGCTGCTAACTCCAGTGTGTCATTCAGGCAATATATGGGCTCCTAATGCTGCTGCTGCCAACTCGAGTGTGTCTCTCAGGCAATATATGGATGCCTCATGCTGCTGCCAACTAACTCCAGGGTGTATTTTCAGGCAATATATGGGCTCCTTATGCTGCTGCCTACTCCTGTGTGTCTTTCAGGCAATATATGGGCTCTGCATGCTGCTGCCAACTCCAGGGTGTGTTTTTCAGGCAATATATGGGCTCCTTATGCTGCTGCCAACTCCAGTGTGTCTTTCAGGCAATATATGGGCTCCTCATGCTGCTGCCAACTCCAGGGTGTGTCCTTCTGGCAATATATGGGCTCCTCATGCTGCTGCCAATTCCAGTGTGTCTTTCAGGCAATATATGGGTTCCTCATGCTGCTGCCAACTCCAGTGTGTCATTCAGGCAATATATGGGCTCCTCATGCTGCTGCCAATTCCAGGGTGTGTCCTTCTGGCAATATATGGGCTCCTCATGCTGCTGCTAACTCCAGGGTGTGTTTTTCAGGCAATATATTGGGCTCCTCATGCTGCTGCCAACTCCAGGGTGTGTTTTTCAGGCAATATATGGGCTCCTCATGCTGCTGCCAACTCCAGTGTGTCTTTCAGGCAATATATGGGCTCCTCATGCTGCTGCCAACTCCAGTGTGTCTTTAAGGCAATATATGGGCTCCTCATGCTGCTGCAATCTCCAGGGTGTGTCTTCCAAGCAATATATGGGCTCCTCATACTGCTGCTAACTCCAGTGTGTCATTCAGGCAATATATGGGCTCCTAATGCTGCTGCTGCCAACTCGAGTGTGTCTCTCAGGCAATATATGGATGCCTCATGCTGCTGCCAACTAACTCCAGGGTGTATTTTCAGGCAATATATGGGCTCTGCATGCTGCTGCCAACTCCAGAGTGTGTTTTTCAGGCAATATATGGGCTCCTTATGCTGCTGCCAACTCCAGTGTGTCTTTCAGGCAATATATGGGCTCCTCATGCTGCTGCCAACTCCAGGGTGTGTCCTTCTGGCAATATATGGGCTCTTCATGCTGCTGCCAATTCCAGTGTGTCTTTCAGGCAATATATGGGCTCCTCATGATGCTGCCAACTCCAGTGTGTCTTTCAGGCAATATATGGGCTCCCCATGCTGCTGCCAACTCCAGGATGTGTCTTTTAGGCAATACATGGGCTCCTCATTCTGATGCCAACTCCAGGGTGTGTCCTTCTGGCAATATATGGGCTCCTCATGCTGCTGCCAACTCCAGTGTGTCTTTCAGGCAATATATGTGCCCCCCATGCTGCTGTCAACTCCAGGATGTGTCTTTCAGGCAATACAGGGGCTCCTCATGCTGCTGCCAACTCCAGGGTGTGTCCTTCTGACAATATATGGGCACATTATGCTGCTTCCAACTCCAGTGTGTCTTTCAGGCAATATATGGGCTCTTCATGATGCTGCCAACTCCAGTGTGTCTTTCAGGAAATATATGGGCTCCCCATGCTGCTGCCAACTCCAGGATGTGTCTTTCAGGCAATATATGGGCTCCTCATGCTGCTGCCAACAACAGGGTATGTCCTTCTGGCAATATAAGGGCTCCTCATGCTGCTGTCAACTCCAGTGTGTCTTTCAGGCAATATATGGGCTCCTCATGCTGATGCCACCTCAAGGCTCTGTAATTGTGCCGCTCTGCGACAGCGATTCTAATAGCGATGCCTCTGATCTGCATGTCATACTTCTTTACAGTATTACTTCACTAACCCAGCACGCATCCTATGCATGTTAAAGCAAGGCAAAATGTTCTACAACCCTATTGAGGCTCTCAGTAGAAATAGCGAATAAATTCTGACTGAAACGAATTTTTCCGGAAAATCCGTCGAATCGGCCGAATCAATTCGCTCATCTCTAATAAGGATGTACAATTTCTTTAAAATTTTTAATAAATAAAATATAATAAAAGTATTTTAATTGCAATAGAGCAAGGTTTTTGGGCTGAGGATCTGGTAGGATTTGGGAATTGTTCAATTTTTTCCCATGTTTCTTGTTTAACAAATTTTAAATGTTACAATGATGCAATAAAGAACAACGATCGACAATCAAGACTTCTTTAGGAAATATATAGCAAGTCTACTAACTTTGATTTATTACTAGTGATGGCAAACCCGAACCGCAAGTTTGAGTTAGTACCTAACTTTGCAAGTTCGGTTTCCAAAACCCGAACACCGACTTCAGCCAGAAGTCTGTGTATGAGTTCAGTGTACGGCCGAACACGGAAAAACTGATTAATGGGCGGATGAGCAGAAAGTTGCTGTAACCCACCTAAGCCCAATCCACCCCACATCCCAAATTTCGACTCCCTATTGATTTCAGTGGGGACGGTGTTCGGATTGCCGATCCCTAACTTTTATTCAAAGTTCCCAAAGGACCCGAAATTTGGGGGGTTCACTCATCCCTATTTTACTGCAGATTAAGCAGTGTGCATTTAATTTTGAGCACCCTCTTTTTCTTATCTTACAAGGAACTTCATCAGCTGTGCCCAGAGAGCACAAGACTCCCTGCTTACCTACCACCCACACCCAAGCTGATGGTTGTTCACCTGCAGCGCCAATTTAAGAAGTTGGTGCCATTGGTTCACTCCTGCTGAATTCAGTGGGCATCCCTGCATACCAGGGCACAATGAAATTGCCAATGAGTCAATGGAAGTGTTCTGTACTGCGGTCATGCATTGATCGCTGCTATTCTGGTTTTTCTCACGTCCAATACAAGAATCCCTGAGCTACAGCAAACATTTAATACTGGTGAATTGATTCAATCATGTAGGAAATGTACAGCATTACATGCAATTATTTAAGGCTCGTCATAGAGCTGTAGATCCAATATATCTCATTTATGCTGAAATTATTCACAGGAACATATTAGAAGCAGATTTAATTAGCTCTCTTTAATCTTATTAATACTTGCTGTCAAAAGAACGTGCATCGCTAACAGAACCATGTGCCTATAAATGGCTTTATGTCCCTCCAAAGACGATGGAGGCATCAGACAGTCATAAAGCATATGGACATTTATGTAAAGCTGAATTTTTTAAAATGGTTTGGTTCACTTCACAAACAATAAAGATGTTTACATAGGCAACCTTGTTACAAAAGGAAACTAACTGACACCACCTGGTCATCCAGGCTGAGAGACGACTGGGAGTTATTTTAGAGATTTTGTGATATTGGGGAATATGATTAAGTGATATTGGAGCCCTTATTCCTTGCATACTGTATAAGCAGATGTGAAGGTTTTCAGCATTTAAAGCAGACCTAAATCTATCTTACAACTTTGTGCCAACATGGCAGGTGCAACAAAATTGTGATTTCATTTTATTGTGTGTTGATTTGAGCTGAAAACTTCTTAAAGGGACATTTGTAATGGTTCTGCACTCTTACATGACTGGAACATAAATTGACAGCCATATAAACTCCGCTCCTCTATGAGCCTGCAGCCTGAATGCTGTTTCAATTTCTTTCCTTTTGAAGGAGGGTTGGCTTACTGATCCTTCAGTAACTAGTTACTTCATAGGGCACATAGTAAGTACCGTATTTGTAAGAACTTGCAGATACAGTGTAACGCAACCCTGTAGGACCAATGAATCCTAATAGAACTATGAACATAAATACAAAATATGCATTATTAATACACAGATTTCTTTGGCTAAAGCATCTGATAAATGCATAACAGTAGATTTAATTAAAGCAGTAGGCTAACACATAATAAATGTACGTACTTTGCCTGTCACATACCTAATTCATTTTGGACAACCACTCTGGAAGTACTTATTTGCCTTGAATGAAATCTCACTATTTAGCCACACCCCTTTTTTTATACCTGTCCACTAAGGAACACATCACAGGGATCTTGCTAAAGGCAAAAAAATGTTGTAGAAAGGCTTCTGGAAACACAAAAGATCTTGCCTATGCATTAGCAATGCTACCTGCAGAACCATATGTCCATGGCAGGAGTTACAAAAAGGTATATTAATATTTATGGGCAGCATCTGATTTGCCCTTGGACGGGATGCATATGAGCACCATTTCTTGTATGAGTCTTGGTTCAGTTTAAGTCTCTGCATGGCCTACTTCTCCTGCTATAACACATATGTGACTTTAAGGTTTGGTATACTACTAATACCTACGCAAACTTCTGTGTTTCAGTCCAAGGTCCTGCCTTTAGCGCTGAAGCTCTTGTCCCATTCATGTCATGGCTCTGGTAGGCACTGGAGCTGAGGTCACGCTTTTGCTGGGAATCTTTCCAATCACAGGGGGGAAATCATTTACATACTGTAGAAGGTTTTGGAGGACAGACAACAACAGCAGTCTGAACAAGGTCAAATTGGCAATTGGTAAAGGACTGGGTTTCTGGCAAAATGTGCTGAAGAGAACATTCTTGGTAAATTCCCTTTTGGCTATCAATACAACCCTTATCTGATGATCGCAGTGAATGCTGTAAAAAGGGGGCATGCAAAATGCATCCGAGAAACCGGTATGCCTTAAGCAGCACAAGCTGCCAGGAGGCCACACAGAGATTAAAGAAACTATCCAACAACTGTCATGGGTCATTAGACCAGATGTAAATCCTTTCAATGCTCCAATGTCACCAGTGTAGAAGCCAGGTGGCTCCTGTAGGAGTTTAAACAAGGTGGCTCTATCTTTTTCAATGGCTGTACCTGTTATGATCTCCATTGTTGAGAGCATTGCTAAACAGACAGGAAAATATAATGCTGTGATCGATCTGTCTAAGGCATTCTTCTCTATCCCATCGGACACCCGTCTTCCTTGTGAGCCTACAACCCCCAATCTCCGCAGCCAGCTTCACCTTTAGCCAAGCCCCCTTTTGCTGGGACGCTTTAAACGCCTCGCCGGACATGGTTGCCCCGAGGACTTATTGGCTCAAGGGATGTAAGCTCACGGGGGTGAAGGTGGATGAACCATAGGCAAGACTGGCCGGAATCGGCAGTAGGTAAGTACTGAAAACAGATCAGGTCAAAGGTCACGCCAAGGTGGAGTGCCAAGGTGAATGTGGAGCACCTTAATGATCATAGGATGACGGGGAGGCCGATTCATTAATAGCGCCAGGTAGCGACAGATGAGCGACTGTAGCGTGATTTTTTCAGCGCCAGCCAGTATTCGCTGTGCTTGGCCGGCGTTAGCTTGATGACAGCGACTCAGTCGGTGTGCGGTAATGTTGAATACGGGCTGGGGGGTCGCTGTTTCACAGGTTCAGCGTTGTATGTGAGCGCCTGACAACGAATGGCCAGAGCGAACGGCTAGCTTCATATTCATCAACAAATCACGCACCGAATGTGCTGTCGCTGTCCATTCCTTGTTTAAACCCCAGAGCGCTGGCGGCGATGTGTATTAACTAGTTTTTAACCCCTAAACAACCATATTTTTTGAATGTAACATTATACATGTGTTTAGAATCATTTTGTAATATGAATACATTAATCTCAGACCTGTTAGATCAATTCTGCACAAATTTGTTTTAAATTTTTTTTTTACTTAAAAATAAATCCTAACATTGCAGAAGTGGTCTCCGAATTTTTGACATTAAAAAAAAAAAAAAAAAAATTAATACCAATTAATTATGAATAATTATAGATTGCTCCATTGAAATGCATTGGACATCGCCAGGGAGCGACAGCTCATACCTGGCGCTGTGAGGGAATTTGCAGCGGCGCTGTTCGGTCCAGGCGGCTTCATGATGAATGCCGCGCTAGCCGTCGCTCTCGCCGGCGCTAGCCTCATTTTGCTTGATAAATGCGTCATTGTGACCGCCGCCGGGCGTACTTGAGTCGGTAGTCGCCGTTAGCTGCCGCTACCTGGCGCTCGTCAGACACTACCTGGCGCTATCGCTTGATGAATAAGGGCAAGTGTATTCATTAAGAACGACTGGGGTCGCGGGAAGTGAATTCCTTGCAAATGGCAGAAGGGCACATGTATGAACAGCACAGCGCCGCACAACGCAGCACAGCGCCGCTCGCGCCGCCACATAGCGAATCAAAACAGCGACTGCACAAACTCTGACCACCACAGATTCATCAAGGACAGGGCTGCCGAATAGCTTGGGCGCTGACAATTTCGAAGAGCGAACGTGACCGCTCAACATGACAGGCTAAAAAATAGCTTTACAAGCCCCGTGTGTGGTGAAAACAAGCGATTTTGATGCCAATGAGTTTTGTGGGAGGAGATGCAATTTAGATGTCACTCACAACATTACATTGTAAAAATTAATAAAAACTTCAAAAACATAAAAATAACCAGCCAGATTAATAAAACATATCACTATAAACATGTGTTGAATTTTGTGCCAAAGAAAAGAACACAAAAACCACTTAAAACAATCATTGCAGCGTCTGCCATTGAAATGTATGGGAGAGCGTCAGGTAGCGCCAGGTCATACCTGTCGCTGTGATGGGATTAGCAGCGGCGCTGTTCGTTGCAGTCGGCTTCATGATGAATGCCGCGCTTGCCGTCGCTCTCGCCGGCGCTAGCCTCATTTAGCTTGATAAATGCGTCATTGTGGCCGACGCCGGGCGTACTTGAGTCGGTAGCAGACGTTAGCTGGCGGGACCTGGCGCTCGTCAGACACTACCTGACGCTATCGCTTGATGAATAAGGGCCTAGGTATCTGAGAAAGGCTACCATTTTACCAAGATACATTTTTGTAATTCTTTCTTAAAGCAGATTAAAACTCACGCGACCATGCCCTTAAGAAAGATTCCAGGGCCGACCACTAGCCTTTCACAGGGACATCCTATATCCTATAGCAGGATGCCCCGCTGTGTGAAACCCCCAAGGTCACCAGTAAACTCACCTTTACCAGGCCACCGGCGAGCCAACAGCCGTGCCCAAGGTACTGGGGTGGAGGGGATATTGGCAGTTGGGGGGTCTCAGGGACAAAATGAGTTTAAACTGCCAAACTTTCACAAACTACTGAAAACTGTATTTGTAACATTATTTTATTTTAGTTTTATTGCATCCTTTTTTCCTTTTCTATTACCTTTCGATTGTTCTCTCAAACTAGTGAACTGTTTTTTTTTTTACCTTGGGGTTCTGGCCTGCTTATGGAGTGCTGAATTATCTTTTTGTAGTGCATTATCCTCGGAACTCGCTGTTATAAACGTATTAGACAACATAGTGTAATTAGATATATACATATATTTGAGCATTTTAATTGCCTTATACATTAAACGGCTGCAAGGGCTGTGATGTGTAAGGTGAGCGCCCTCACCTCAGCAGTGACCATAGCAGCTGTCTTCTGTGTGTACAGGACTCCCTTCTCTCCTCTTGTGCATCTTGGTGTGCAGACTTGGTGTACATTGTTAATAGCAACATATTGCAGTTAGTGAAAACTGCTTCCATAAAACACATATTTTTTCTCTCAGCTCAGCAACTTGACAATATAATTTTGGCACAAAATATATACTTTTGAAATTCTATTGAAATAATAATAATAATTGAACACTTGAGCTGTGTTTACCTGCTATACTGTTTCATTTTGTGCATTGCTTGTACCTATACCATAGGTAAACATGAACGCCCATTCTTCCAAAAATAGGTGTGGTTCTGGGCACAGGGAGGCATCTTGATTGTGGATGCCCCCCTTTTTACCTTTTTGTTAATTTCCCTGGAGAAATCCAGCACTGTGTTTGGCCCCCACAGTCACGTGGGTTCCGGCTCATACAAAACTACATTTTACCTGCATTGTTCAATTACTTTTTCTAGTGGATAGCAATTTTTATGGCACAGGGCAGTACATTAAACCGAGTTGATGTTGTTCTCGCCCTGTCTTGTGGTCATACTTGTGTTTCAGGTTGCATTGTTTATCTGCTTTCTAACTTGCCTGACTTACTTACTCATGCAACTAACTATACCCTGATGTTTTGAAGTACCTTTCTTGGAGATCCCCTGTCTTGGCCAATCCCCACACTCAGTTTGGCATTCTATCTTTCTACCAATTAATCCTCATCATCCCTATTCTATGTAAGCTCTCACCCTGCTAGTTGAGTTAAAGTCAACCAGCAATAACAATTACTGCAGCAGCTGAGTGTCCCCCAGGCCCCATGTATCCTGAATCAGAATGACCATCCACTCAATAGAAATGGCCAATATCAGGTACTAGTATAATCATCTACTTTGCACTGCTGATCCATTCGCACATTACCACTGTTGGCAGTGAGATACCCATAGTTATGATAAACACCAGTATCACTGCTGCCCAGCCAGGATTTGTATTTTGCCCAATATATGACTTCCTATGGCTTTTCATGCAGATGGGTACCTCAAATCAGTAACAGATAAAACAGCCCTGTTGTATGTGTTGCCTTTATGTCCCCTGTAATAATAGTAATGCAGAGTATAGCACCACCTGTTGTAAAGCTTCTGTTTTCTTAATGCCATTTCACACTGTGGTTAGTGCAAACACTGTTTGCCAGTATCAATTCTGCTTGAGGATTTACAACACTTATGCATTAGAAACACAGTTAATTAAAATCTTACAGTGTAAGGAGGAAATATCCCCTAAAACATGTAAAATGCATTGTAATCAGGATTTGCTGATTGAGTACAGTTGACTCATGCCCTTGTAAGGTTTCTAAACGATTTGTCTTACCTCTGGATTTACTTACATATAGAAAAACACAGTGAATAGAACATCTATAATTCATGCTCAGCTTCCTCTGAACTAGCAAGTGAATAATATCACGCTCGCTCTTCTATGCTCGGCTATTGAAATAATAGAATGACACTGTCATGTGCTCACTGTGTTTTCTGAGAAGATTCTGCTAAGTGAAAAATACATTCTCTGATCCCCTTCCATGTACACACTCCAAATTAAGACCCACTTGACCAAGTTCACAAAATTCAGAGGCTTACTGGAAATGAAAACTATTAGTCTGCACGCTTAGCCAAGCAAAGTCCTAGAGGCTGAACTAGTCCTGCTGTGGCTTAAAACACCCCTCTGACAGCTATGGGGCAGCAGGCTCCCACATTGATTTGCTATGGGGGTACATCATGTGAACAGCCATCACTGCTATGTTATTAGCAGTGGGTGTTCAGATTAGCTTAGCGCAAAGGACTAAGTGGGATTAATCCTGTGGGCTGGCAGGTAAGTGTTTTTTCTCCTTTGCCAAGACAGTCCATCTAAGTGGTCACAAAATGTAATTTGCAGTGTAATTTATAACACATCCGTTCAAATAACATGTTGTGGTAAAGTGTATGGGAAAGTCCTGTATGCAGTGTATTTTTCCCCTGCTATGCTGTATCAGGCACGATCCATGTCGGGTTTTCAGGACCCAGTTTACATTCCCCAGTCCTCTACAGGTTTGTTCCCTGATTCCAGGCCTCACACAGGTGATGAGGCTGATTGCAGGGGAATCCCAAATAAAAGGAGCCGCTGAGCCTATCAGTTTGCTGTTGACCAGTCTGGCCCATGCTGTACTGAATTAGAGAACTAGATTTAAGCCGAAGGACTTGGCCTCTGCGACCCCAAAACTTGTACTTGTGTGGATGAGCAGGTGGGCGTGTATGCCCTGTAAAGTGGACCTGACATACCCAGGACTTGCAGCTTGCTGGAGTATCAAACCCTGGACTTTCATTGAGTTGGTGAAGTAACCACTTGATTTATTGCATTTTATGCTGCAACCTCTGAAGTAAGAGATATTTTGCTGTTGAACATTTTTAGTTTCAATAAAACTTGTCTTTAAGTTTTGTAGAGCTGTTGTCCGCATCACTGCCGTTCGCCTCAATCGCTCACAATTGGTGGAGGATGAGGGCATAGTGACTGTTGCTAGGGGCAACGGAGTGACAACACGCTGCATTTAACAGTGGATTTCCTGGGTGAAATTGGCAACCATGTCTCCCATGGAGGCGGTGATAAAACAGCTAATACAGGCTAACCTCCAGCATGCGCGGGCCCTGGAATAGCAGAACCAGGCCATGGCAAACCAGCAGGAGACAAATCGCCTGTTGATGGAGCAGCCTGATGCCCTCAGAGAGACTGTCCTAACCAAAATTTCACAACCGGAGAGAAGCCCGGCTATGACGGGTGGTGCAAGGAGAGCCGTTCAGCGGGTTTTGCAAAAGATGACTCCTGACGATGATGTCGAGGCTTACTTCACCATATTCCAGCGCGTGGCTGAGTGGCTGGATCCAGAGTGTTCTACTCCCGCGCAAATGGTGGAAAATGTCATGGTGGACCACTACTTCAGGACCCTGCCACCAAAGCTACAATGGTGGGTTGAACAAGGGGACCCTCAGACTGCTGAGCAGCTGGTCAACTTGGTTGAGAGATTCATCGCTACTGAGGATTACCTTCGGGATGCCCCTACAGCACCAGCACCCTCCAAGACCATCAAACCTGTGTCAGCGATGGGTAAGCGAGTTCCAGCTGGAGGTGGGTGTAAGGGTGTAAGAGGGGGCTGGGCTTTAGACTTTGAGCAAGGGCAAAAGACTGACCCTGACCCCCAGAGGCTCCCTATTCCTAGGGAAGACGCCCGGGCGATACCGTGGTCCCCAGTGTTGGAGGTGCCATGAGTGGGGACACATGTCTGCGGGTTGCCCCCTCTCCCCTGAGTCCATGGAGTGTGATGCTGGCCGTACAAGATCCCTGTTTGCAGAACCGGTTTGTGCCGCCATACCGCGGTCGGGGACTGAGCCACATATGTTGTTGTTAAAAGTAAATGGCTATGCAGTGAAGGCTCTGTTGGACTCAGGTAGCCTGGTAACCTTGGTCTGGGCCAACCTTGTGTGTGGAGGTTACGTACCGAATAAAAATGTTACAGTGCTGTGCATCCATGGGGATATCGTAGCTTACCCTGTAGCCATGGGTAAGTTTGAGACCCCCGCTGGAACATTGAACCATGAAGTCGGCGTGGTAAAACGCCTTATGTATGATGCAATAGTCGGTCGAGATTTTCCCTTGTTCTGGGAGTTGTGGAAAAGGGGTAACGCTTCTGCTGCCAGCAAAGTTTTTCCGGCAGAACCGGTAACCCTCCCTGTTGTTGAGCCGGATGAACTATCTAGTACAGGTACCTAGTGAAGAAGTGGGAACATCTGAATTATGCAGTGATGACCGATTCCCACTACAGGTGTTAGCAGGTGAGGATGATGAGGCTTCCCTGCCTGATCAGCAGGTCTTAGACCTAGAGGGGGCTTGGGAGAATTTTGGGTCTGAACAATTAAGAGACTCCACTCTGGAGAAAGCAAGGGCAAATGTCACGGTAGTGAATGGTGTACCTCAGGAACCATAAGCTGACCAGAAGTTTCCACACTTTGCTGTAAGTGGGGATCTGGTGTATCGGGTCTCCAAAATTAATAATGAAATGGTGGAACAGCTTCTGGTACCTAAAGCATACCGACTAGAGATGAGCGAACCGGTTCGGAGGAACCGGAATTCGCTCCGAATTTCAGGAAATATTCGATTCGGCACGAACCCGAATATTTTGTGGTTCGTGCCGATCGAATTTTTCCTGAAATAAAAAAAAAAAATGGCGGCATGGTGGGAGCGGGCCGGCCGGTTCCGCTGTCAGCGGGCCGGCCGGCGGGCCGGTAAAGCCGGCCGGCCCGCTCCCGCCATGCCGGCATTTAAAAAAAAAAGAAAAAAAAGCATTCAGCGGAACCGGCCGGCACGCTCCGCTGTCAGCGGAACCGGCCGGCCCACTCCCACCATGCCGGCATTTAAAAAAAAAGCAAACACTTACCTGCAGGTCCGGAGCGTGGAGCCGGCGCCGCTCTCAGCTGTCATCTGAGGGCGCGCTCCCACCATGCCGGCAAAAATGCTTTTTTTTTTTTTTTTTTTGTTTTTTAAATGGGAGCGGGCTGACAGCGGAGCGGGCCCGCCGGCCGGCTCCCACCATGCCGGCATTTATGATGGGGAACTTCGTAAAAGTTCGATTCGGCCGAACCCGAATTTCTTTGTGAAATTCGGTGAATCGGCCGAATCGAACTTTTCAAAAGTTCGCTCATCTCTAATACCGACGCATGGTGCTGGAGATCGCCCATAGTCATGTGCTTGGAGGGTATTTGGGGATTAATAAGACCCAGGAGAGAGTTCGCCAACGGTACTTTTGGCCTGGGGTGTATGAGGAAATAAAAAGGTACTGCGAGTCCTGCCCTACGTGCCAGTTAAGTGCCCCAACATCACATTTTTCTTTACATTTGTGCCACATATATCTCTTCCTTTAAAAGATGCTGCTGATGAGGCAGTAGGAGGTGGAGTTTTGGAGCCCTAGGAGCCTGAACCCTTCCCGGTGAATGTTTTTGTATTTGAATTGTAATTACTAGATGTGACTAATTCTGTCTATGGCATTTGTAGTATTATGGTATACAATATCCTTCTGGGGATCTGACTGTGTCAGATCCTTTTTATGCTGCATGTTTACCTGCATTTGGATTACAAATTACAAACAAATATTACATCCTTGGGCGGGGAAATAGATAATATTGCAGATATACATATTTATTGTTATTTGAACCAAACTTGTTAAAAATTACCCTGCAAATCACATTCTGTGACCACTAGATGGACTAAGGGTAGTCTTAGAAGTCCTGAGATGCAACTATTTTACCCCTGGGACAGAAATATAACGCCTTTTTGTGTCAACTCCTTTTTAGTAGGCCTCTATGTGTTCCCCAGAGAAAGTTTGTGTTGGTACTTGGTAGTAATGCAATTCCACAAGAACACTGTATTTTTTGTACAATTTTGGTTGTTTTTTTGGGGCTTTCGGTAGGCATTAGAGTTGGGTGAACCCCCCAAGGTTCGGGTTCAGGAAGTTCGGCCGGACTTGAATAAAACTTCAGGGGACCCAAACACAGTTCCCAATGAAATCAACAATGATTGATGATGATTTTGCCATGGTGGCCCCCACTCCTCACTCACTCGGGGGCTAAAGAGGGCACCTGCCAAGGGGCCACGATAAGCAGAATCAGGGCTGTAAAATAAACAAGAGTTTCTGTGCTAGGGCCAAACTCGAACATGGGCTTCTGGCTGAATTCCGTGTTTGGATTTGGAACCTTGTGACCCATTAAGTGTTATTACCAGACTAGGATGGACTCTGAAATGTATGTTGAAATTAAATCATAGCAGGCATAAACACGTTAAGATGAATAAAAATCATGGATTAACTTCCAAGAAATTAAATCAATATGTTTGACTTTTCAAAGTAGCCACCTCTGGCTGATATAACAGCCTTACACAATCATGGCATTCTTTCTACAATTTCAGTCTGAGATAGTTCTAAAACTTCTTCCCAACAACATTGCAGCATTTCCCACAAAAGTGCTGCCCTTGTATGGTAGGTTACCTTGCTTTCACACTTCTTGCTACCCTGACCAACTAGTATTGCAAAGCCGTGTTTGGATTTGGAAACCTGAAATCGCAGTTTGATAGGCACGAACCCAAACTTTGCGGTTCGGGTACTAGTTGGCATCCATCAGACTTTCCATAGGCTTGTAAATATTTAGGGTGATGTCCAGCAGATGGTGAGGGGTATCCAGCAGCTTGTCAGGGTCGCTCACAACTCAGGCTTAAATATGTTATAGGAAGTGGGCTTGTTCATGTTTTTTTTTCAGAGGAGGGGGTGTAAGGTCATCCGTTTGTAGAGGTTGGACGTCTAAAGCTCCATTGTGTAGATTAGCTTATTCCCATAAAGTGACAAAAAAATCACAAAAGTCAGTGCAAGCGGATAAAATGTGATCCCTATTGCTTAAAAACAATGCAACAAGTATGAAGCAGTGGAAATACAGATGCAGTAATCATTAACCGACACATCACAGCTCAACTAAATGAATTACCTCAGCACAAAAGCCATTGAAAAGCATTGTAGATTTCAAGATAGCACAATGCACCATTGCACCAAGTGAAAGAAAGCTACATCTATACATTAGATAATGAATTAAGATGACGTCTGCTCAGACTTATCTAGTTTTCAGATAATTTCTATGGATGTCTGAGTTGACAAAAATCTTCATTTTATTTGGCATACTGTAATAGGACGTCTAAAGCTTTGTTGTGTTGACTAACTCATCCCCATAGAGTGCCAAATAAACATTATTGGCCTGATACAGAGCCTCCCCCGATCTGACCTTATTTTGTTCCGTTTTTCCTATGGCCCGTTTTCCTTCCGTTTGTCTCGAAGTCCAAATGTGATTCAGAGCTGCCGTCGGGAGAGCTCCGTTACTGATCCGTTTGTGTCTTCAATCGGAAAGTGTTTTTTTCCCTTCTCGGGAGCTTACAATTTCGCTGTGGGTTCCGTGCCTGGTCACACGGACTATCCGTTTTTGCCTTCTTTTTAATGCGTTTCCAAACCTACCTTCTTTCCATCTGTTTCCGTTTTCACCCCTATTATGAAGGTTTTTACAAGTATACTATACAAGAAAGACTTGCCCAATTTCAATTTTCATTTTTCTCCACCCTTTCCTATCTTCTCCTGCATACCATATTTACCTCCATCTTTGCATAATGATCCATCTCTTCACCTCATGACTTTCTCTATACTCCTTGTTCCCTTTTTGTCTACCACTGCAAACATCTCTTAACTCCTAAGGTAGCATGTGCCAGGCACGTATATATACACCACAGCAAAGCATAGTAGAAACTGGTAATCATATTCATACAAGTGAGGGCAGCAACCACAAGGAAAAGGTAATTTTGATTGCCCATCTCAGTGATTATTTGCAGAATCATTTGCAAGTTGAAAAACGTGTTTCCTATTGCTTCAAAACAATACATACAAGTGTTCAAGAACTCAAACTATGTTGCAGAGTCTTCAAATAATTTCTAGTGTGTTAAAGCTGACAAAAACATCTTTATTGCATTTGACATATTGTAATGAGTATAGACATCAGCTCCATTGAGTTGATTTATTCACCCGTATAAAGTGCTAATTTAGCGTCCACCCTCTAATCCTATTCTTTTTCCATAAATATACTCTTATGAGATCCAAGTGTGCATGCTAATATAAATGCTGGACAAAAATCTTGATTGATCTATGGCCTCCTTAAAAAGAAAGTTAAGTAGTGGTCTTTGAACAGCTGCCAATCATGTGACCACTGACAACCATTCAAGTTGGATGTAAAAAAAACACAATTCCATATAAATAGCAGTAGGTGGAGTTGCCTATACACACCTTTTAAAAAAACGATGCCCCCCCCAGACATCTTCATCTTCCTGTAACACAACATGCCCACTCCATTGCAATGAAAGGAGTGGGTGTGACCAGTCACTACGACTGCTGTGGAGGTCACTTGCTCACCTTGGAAGCTGTTGGTGAGTATGAATGCTGTGAACTTGATCTTGTGACCCATTAAGTGTTATTTCCAGACTAGGATGGACTCTGAAATGTATGTTGAAATAAAATCATAGCAGGCATAAACACGTTAAGATGAATAAAAATCATGGATTAACTTCCAAGAAATTAAATCAATATGTTTGACTTTTCAAAGTAGCCACCTCTGGCTGATATAACAGCCTTACACAATCATGGCATTCTTTCTACAATTTCAGTCTGAGATAGTTCTAAAACTTCTTCCCAACAACATTGCAGCGTTTTCCACAAAAGTGCTGCCCTTGTATTGTAGGTTACCTTGCTTTCACACTTCTTGCTACCCTGACCAACTAGTATTGCAAAGCAGATCAGTTTTGTCCAGCAAAAGAGCCCCAGACCATAGACAACCCCGACTACTTAACAATGTACATAAATCCTCCGTAGAGTACCAAACCACGTTACACTTTGATTAATCAGTCCCTAAGGCCTTCCCTGCTTCAGTAGTCCACTGGAGGTACTGCTTAGGCCAGACAGGTCTTTTTTTATTTTGCAATGGCTTTCTTACTGATACCAGACCTGTCAGACCTGCAAACAGGAGTCTTCTCCACTGGGGAGGCGGACCCCACATCATTTGTTTTTTTGATTTAACCCCTTATAGTGTGGATAGTAGTTGTATTTTATATGTAAATGTTATTAAGTGCTCTCTTCAATTTGGGGGCTCTCCTGGGCAGGATCGGGGAGGAACTACCACTACATATTTAGTACCATTGTAATCAGGACAGGAAAAAAGGAGCTTTAACGTGCAATATGGATTTAATATATAAAATAAATATTTGATTGAAAATAAACAAGACTAGGGATGAGCGAATCGATCCGGACGAACCCGGATTCGTTCCGAATTTCATGGAAAATTCGATTCTGAACGAATCCGAATTTCCCCGCGATTCAATCGATCGAAGTTTTCCTTTAAACTCCATTTATTTCAATTACAGGTATTCTAAAATGGTGGATGAACATGTCCAGACATACCCCCTGGGGCAAAGTATCATGGGTAAGTCACATGCAGCCTATCAGCAGCCAGGAAGCCCGGTGACGTCACCGTGCTATATAAAGCGGCGGCCATCTTGCTTGTGCGCATTTCAGCCTTGCATTGCGGCCAAAGCACAGCTAGTTAGAGACAGGGACAGAGAGTTAGAGATAGGTAGGGAGAGTCAGAGAGGCAGACAGAGAGGTAGACAGAGCCAGGGAAGATAGGGAAAAACCGGAACCATCCAGCCAGGGACAGCTTAGAAGTGACATTTTTTCATTAGCCAGATCAATTTTCAATTCGATTTCAGTTCTTTGTGCTGTAAATCTGCATTGCCACTGTGCATGCCATCTATGCAGTGGCTTATTTAACCCTATCTGTTACACACAAGCATTTATCATAATATATAACTGGATTAGTTTAAATATTTTTGGGTCTGCCTTTAACCAAAAAAACACCAGCCCACCTGGGTATCCCAAACCTGCACTAGGCAGCCTATCTGTTATACTAAATACGTTTGTTGATCCTTCCTCAGCTGAATCAAAGTATTGCATTTTGAATTGGTTTTTGGTCTGCCTTTAAAAAAAAAACATCAGGCCACAGGGCATCCCAAACCTACATTAGGCAGCCTATCTGTTATACTAAATACGCTTGTTGATCCTTCCTCAGCTGAATCAAAGTATTGCATTTTGAATTGGTTTTTGGTCTGCCTTTAACAAAAAAAAACACCAGGCCGCAGGGCATCCCAAACCTGCACTAGGCAGCCTATCTGTTATACTAAATACGCTTGTTGATCCTTCCTCAGCTGAATCAAAGTATTGCATTTTGAATTGGTTTTTGGTCTGCCTTTAACAAAAAAAACACCAGGCCGCAGGGCATCCCAAACCTGCATTAGGCAGCCTACCTGTTATACTAAATATGCTTGTTGATCCTTCCTCAGTTGAATCAAAGTATTGCATTTTGAATTGGTTTTTGGTCTGCCTTTAACAAAAAAAACACCAGGCCGCAGGGCATCCCAAACCTGCACTAGGCAGCCTATCTGTTATACTAAGTAGGCTTGTTGATCCTTCCTCAGCTGAATCAAAGTATTGCATTTTGAATTGGTTTTTGGTCTGCCCTTAACAAGAAAATACCAGGCCGCAGGGCATACCAAACCTGTACTAGGCAGCCTATCTGTTATACTAAATACGCTTGTTGATCCTTCCTCAGCTGAATCAAAGTATTGCATTTTGAATTGGTTTTTGGTCTGCCTTCAACAAAAAAACACCAGGCCGCAGGGCATCCCAAACCTGCACTAGGCAGCCTATCTGTTATACTAAATACGCTTGTTGATCCTTCCTAAGCTGAATCAAAGTATTGCATTTTGAATTGGTTTTTGGTCTGCCTTTAACAAAAAATGTGCCAAACCAACAGGCCCTAGGTTAGCCCTACAGTTCCTCACAATATGCCGCACACCAACAAATTTTTATTAATAAATAAAAATCTATTTTTATTAAATCAATATCAAATATGTCTCTACAAACAACATAAAAGACTCAATAAAAAACATGTATAGACAATTTAAAAACAAATGGAGGATTGTCCCATATCCGCTCTCAAGATAGAATAATACATATGCTAATCCACGTTATAAGTAAAAAATGAGAAGATACTATATATTCCTTATTATTGGTTAATTTGGCACCTTTTCAGGAGTTATTTTGGTTTATTGATTCACATTTTGCACATCCAGTATGATGTATATATATATATATATATGAATTTTATGGAAAGGTCCCCAGTTCTGTATATAGTATCTCTAAGCACCGCTATACAGACACTCATCTGGCAATACGTTGCGCTAAGAGTGAATCAGCCTCATAATCTTGTTAGTAGAGATGAGCGAACTTTTGAAAAATTCGATTCGACTGATTCGCCGAATTTTCCGACAAAAATCGTTTCGACCCGAATAAATTCGCGACGAATCGCTATTAAAAACGGCTATTTCTGAGCCTCCTAGAGCCTCAATAGGGTTGTAAACCATTCAGCCTTGCTGTAACACGCACAGGATGCGTGCTGGGTTAGTTAAATAATACTTTGAAGAAATATCACATGCAGATCAGAGGCATCGCTAATAGAATCGCAGAGCGGCACAATTGCAGAGAGTTGAAGTGGCATCACTATGAGGGGCAGAAGGAGCCCAAATATACACTGGAGTTGGCCTCAGGAGCCCAAAAATTGGATGAATCACACCCTGGAGTTGGCAGAAGTTGGCAGCAGCAGCAGGAGCCCAAATATACACTGGAGTTGGCTTCAGGAGCCCAAAAATTGGATGAATCACACCCTGGAGTTGGCAGAAGTTGGCAGCAGCAGCAGCAGGAGCCCAAATATACACTGGAGTTGGCTTCAGGAGCCCAAAAATTGGATGAATCACACCCTGGAGTTGGCAGAAGTTGGCAGCAGCAGCAGCAGGAGCCCAAAAATTGGATGAATCACACCCTGGAGTTGGCAGAAGTTGGCAGCAGCAGCAGCAGGAGCCCAAATATATACTGGAGTTGGCTTCAGGAGCCCAAAAATTGGATGAATCACACCCTGGAGTTGGCAGGAGTTGACAGTAGCAGCAGCAGGAGCCCAAATATACACTGGAGTTGGCTTCAGGAGCCCAAAAATTGGATGAATCACACCCTGGAGTTGGCAGAAGTTGGCAGCAGCAGCAGCAGGAGCCCAAATATACACTGGAGTTGGCTTCAGGAGCCCAAAAATTGGATGAATCACACCCTGGAGTTGGCAGGAGTTGACAGTAGCAGCGGCAGGAGCCCAAATATACACTGGAGTTGGCTTCAGGAGCCCAAAAATTGGATGAATCACACCCTGGAGTTGGCAGAAGTTGGCAGCAGCAGCAGCAGGAGCCCAAATATACACTGGAGTTGGCCTCAGGAGCCCAAAAATTGGATGAATCACACCCTGGAGTTGGCAGGAGTTGACAGTAGCAGCAGCAGGAGCCCAAATATACACTGGAGTTGGCTTCAGGAGCCCAAAAATTGGATGAATCACACCCTGGAGTTGGCAGAAGTTGGCAGCAGCAGCAGCAGCAGGAGCCCAAATATACACTGGAGTTGGCTTCAGGAGCCCAAAAATTGGATGAATCACACCCTGGAGTTGGCAGGAGTTGACAGTAGCAGCAGCAGGAGCCCAAATATACACTGGAGTTGGCTTCAGGAGCCCAAAAATTGGATGAATCACACCCTGGAGTTGGCAGGAGTTGACAGTAGCAGCAGCAGGAGCCCAAATATACACTGGAGTTGGCTTCAGGAGCCCAAAAATTGGATGAATCACACCCTGGAGTTGGCAGAAGTTGGCAGCAGCAGCAGCAGGAGCCCAAATATACACTGGAGTTGGCCTCAGGAGCCCAAAAATTGGATGAATCACACCCTGGAGTTGGCAGGAGTTGACAGTAGCAGCAGCAGGAGCCCAAATATACACTGGAGTTGGCTTCAGGAGCCCAAAAATTGGATGAATCACACCCTGGAGTTGGCAGAAGTTGGCAGCAGCAGCAGCAGGAGCCCAAAAATTGGATGAATCACACCCTGGAGTTGGCAGGAGTTGGCAGCAGCAGCAGCAGGAGCCCAAATATATACTGGAGTTGGCTTCAGGAGCCCAAAAATTGGATGAATCACACCCTGGAGTTGGCAGAAGTTGGCAGCAGCAGCAGCAGGAGCCCAAATATACACTGGAGTTGGCTTCAGGAGCCCAAAAATTGGATGAATCACACCCTGGAGTTGGCAGGAGTTGACAGTAGCAGCAGCAGGAGCCCAAATATACACTGGAGTTGGCTTCAGGAGCCCAAAAATTGGATGAATCACACCCTGGAGTTGGCAGGAGTTGACAGTAGCAGCAGCAGGAGCCCAAATATACACTGGAGTTGGCTTCAGGAGCCCAAAAATTGGATGAATCACACCCTGGAGTTGGCAGAAGTTGGCAGCAGCAGCGGCAGGAGCCCAAATATACACTGGAGTTGGCTTCAGGAGCCCAAAAATTGGATGAATCACACCCTGGAGTTGGCAGAAGTTGGCAGCAGCAGCAGCAGGAGCCCAAATATACACTGGAGTTGGCCTCAGGAGCCCAAAAATTGGATGAATCACACCCTGGAGTTGGCAGAAGTTGGCAGCAGCAGCAGCAGGAGCCCAAAAATTGGATGAATCACACCCTGGAGTTGGCAGGAGTTGGCAGCAGCAGCAGCAGGAGCCCAAATATATACTGGAGTTGGCTTCAGGAGCCCAAAAATTGGATGAATCACACCCTGGAGTTGGCAGAAGTTGGCAGCAGCAGCAGCAGGAGCCCAAATATACACTGGAGTTGGCTTCAGGAGCCCAAAAATTGGATGAATCACACCCTGGAGTTGGCAGGAGTTGACAGTAGCAGCAGCAGGAGCCCAAATATACACTGGAGTTGGCTTCAGGAGCCCAAAAATTGGATGAATCCCACCCTGGAGTTGGCAGAAGTTGGCAGCAGCAGCGGCAGGAGCCCAAATATACACTGGAGTTGGCTTCAGGAGCCCAAAAATTGGATGAATCACACCCTGGAGTTGGCAGAAGTTGGCAGCAGCAGCAGCAGGAGCCCAAATATACACTGGAGTTGGCCTCAGGAGCCCAAAAATTGGATGAATCACACCCTGGAGTTGGCAGGAGTTGACAGTAGCAGCAGCAGGAGCCCAAATATACACTGGAGTTGGCTTCAGGAGCCCAAAAATTGGATGAATCACACCCTGGAGTTGGCAGAAGTTGGCAGCAGCAGCAGCAGGAGCCCAAATATACACTGGAGTTGGCTTCAGGAGCCCAAAAATTGGATGAATCACACCCTGGAGTTGGCAGGAGTTGACAGTAGCAGCAGCAGGAGCCCAAATATACACTGGAGTTGGCTTCAGGAGCCCAAAAATTGGATGAATCACACCCTGGAGTTGGCAGAAGTTGGCAGCAGCAGCGGCAGGAGCCCAAATATACACTGGAGTTGGCTTCAGGAGCCCAAAAATTGGATGAATCACACCCTGGAGTTGGCAGGAGTTGACAGTAGCAGCAGCAGGAGCCCAAATATACACTGGAGTTGGCTTCAGGAGCCCAAAAATTGGATGAATCACACCCTGGAGTTGGCAGAAGTTGGCAGCAGCAGCGGCAGGAGCCCAAATATACACTGGAGTTGGCTTCAGGAGCCCAAAAATTGGATGAATCACACCCTGGAGTTGGCAGAAGTTGGCAGCAGCAGCAGCAGGAGCCCAAATATACACTGGAGTTGGCCTCAGGAGCCCAAAAATTGGATGAATCACACCCTGGAGTTGGCAGGAGTTGACAGTAGCAGCAGCAGGATCCCAAATATACACTGGAGTTGGCTTCAGGAGCCCAAAAATTGGATGAATCACACCCTGGAGTTGGCAGAAGTTGGCAGCAGCAGCAGCAGGAGCCCAAATATACACTGGAGTTGGCTTCAGGAGCCCAAAAATTGGATGAATCACACCCTGGAGTTGGCAGGAGTTGACAGTAGCAGCAGCAGGAGCCCAAATATACACTGGAGTTGGCTTCAGGAGCCCAAAAATTGGATGAATCACACCCTGGAGTTGGCAGAAGTTGGCAGCAGCAGCGGCAGGAGCCCAAATATACACTGGAGTTGGCTTCAGGAGCCCAAAAATTGGATGAATCACACCCTGGAGTTGGCAGAAGTTGGCAGCAGCAGCAGCAGGAGCCCAAATATACACTGGAGTTGGCCTCAGGAGCCCAAAAATTGGATGAATCACACCCTGGAGTTGGCAGGAGTTGACAGTAGCAGCAGCAGGAGCCCAAATATACACTGGAGTTGGCTTCAGGAGCCCAAAAATTGGATGAATCACACACTGGAGTTGGCAGAAGTTGGCAGCAGCAGCAGCAGGAGCCCAAATATACACTGGAGTTGGCTTCAGGAGCCCAAAAATTGGATGAATCACACCCTGGAGTTGGCAGGAGTTGACAGTAGCAGCAGCAGGAGCCCAAATATACACTGGAGTTGGCTTCAGGAGCCCAAAAATTGGATGAATCACACCCTGGAGTTGGCAGGAGTTGACAGTAGCAGCAGCAGGAGCCCAAATATACACTGGAGTTGGCTTCAGGAGCCCAAAAATTGGATGAATCACACCCTGGAGTTGGCAGAAGTTGGCAGCAGCAGCAGCAGGAGCCCGAATATACACTGGAGTTGGCCTCAGGAGCCCAAAAATTGGATGAATCACACCCTGGAGTTGGCAGGAGTTGACAGTAGCAGCAGCAGGAGCCCAAATATACACTGGAGTTGGCTTCAGGAGCCCAAAAATTGGATGAATCACACCCTGGAGTTGGCAGAAGTTGGCAGCAGCAGCAGCAGGAGCCCAAATATACACTGGAGTTGGCTTCAGGAGCCCAAAAATTGGATGAATCACACCCTGGAGTTGGCAGAGGTTGGCAGCAGCAGCAGCAGGAGCCCAAATATACACTGGAGTTGGCTTCAGGAGCCCAAAAATTGGATGAATCACACCCTGGAGTTGGCAGGAGTTGACAGTAGCAGCAGCAGGAGCCCAAATATACACTGGAGTTGGCTTCAGGAGCCCAAAAATTGGATGAATCACACCCTGGAGTTGGCAGAAGTTGGCAGCAGCAGCAGTAGGAGCCCAAATATACACTGGAGTTGGCCTCAGGAGCCCAAAAATTGGATGAATCACACCCTGGAGTTGGCAGGAGTTGACAGTAGCAGCAGCAGGAGCCCAAATATACACTGGAGTTGGCTTCAGGAGCCCAAAAATTGGATGAATCACACCCTGGAGTTGGCAGAAGTTGGCAGCAGCAGCAGCAGGAGCCCAAATATACACTGGAGTTGGCTTCAGGAGCCCAAAAATTGGATGAATCACACCCTGGAGTTGGCAGAAGTTGGCAGCAGCAGCAGCAGGAGCCCAAATATACACTGGAGTTGGCCTCAGGAGCCCAAAAATTGGATGAATCACACCCTGGAGTTGGCAGGAGTTGACAGTAGCAGCAGCAGGAGCCCAAATATACACTGGAGTTGGCTTCAGGAGCCCAAAAATTGGATGAATCACACCCTGGAGTTGGCAGAAGTTGGCAGCAGCAGCAGCAGGAGCCCAAAAATTGGATGAATCACACCCTGGAGTTGGCAGAAGTTGGCAGCAGCAGCAGCAGGAGCCCAAATATATACTGGAGTTGGCTTCAGGAGCCCAAAAATTGGATGAATCACACCCTGGAGTTGGCAGAAGTTGGCAGCAGCAGCAGCAGGAGCCCAAATATACACTGGAGTTGGCTTCAGGAGCCCAAAAATTGGATGAATCACACCCTGGAGTTGGCAGGAGTTGACAGTAGCAGCAGCAGGAGCCCAAATATACACTGGAGTTGGCTTCAGGAGCCCAAAAATTGGATGAATCACACCCTGGAGTTGGCAGAAGTTGGCAGCAGCAGCAGCAGGAGCCCAAATATACACTGGAGTTGGCCTCAGGAGCCCAAAAATTGGATGAATCACACCCTGGAGTTGGCAGGAGTTGACAGTAGCAGCGGCAGGAGCCCAAATATACACTGGAGTTGGCTTCAGGAGCCCAAAAATTGGATGAATCACACCCTGGAGTTGGCAGAAGTTGGCAGCAGCAGCAGCAGGAGCCCAAATATACACTGGAGTTGGCTTCAGGAGCCCAAAAATTGGATGAATCACACCCTGGAGTTGGCAGGAGTTGACAGTAGCAGCAGCAGGAGCCCAAATATACACTGGAGTTGGCTTCAGGAGCCCAAAAATTGGATGAATCACACCCTGGAGTTGGCAGAAGTTGGCAGCAGCAGCAGCAGCAGGAGCCCAAATATACACTGGAGTTGGCCTCAGGAGCCCAAAAATTGGATGAATCACACCCTGGAGTTGGCAGGAGTTGACAGTAGCAGCAGCAGGAGCCCAAAAAATGGCCTAAAGACATAAATATGTTTTGCACCATTTGGAAAGTGTAAAACGTGGCACCATGCTGAATCTAGTCGCATGCATCAGGCATTGGTGGGTGGAAATCCTGGCTGATCCATCCCTGATTCATTTTGACAAAGGTGAGTCTCTCCACATTTTTAGTTGACAGACGAGTTCTCCTCGCCGTAACTATGGCCCCCGCCGCACTAAACACCCGCTCAGATGGCACGCTACTTGCCGGGCAGGACAGCTTTTCCAGGGCAAACTCTGCTAGTTGCGGCCACAAATCAAGTTTGGCTGCCCAGAAGTCCAGCGGATCCTCAAGGTGTGTTGGCATGGTCATGTCAAAGTATGACATGACCTGCTGGTTCAGGTCCTGCTCCAGGTCTTCCTGCTGCTCATGAGTAGCCTCACTATGCAGGTGTAGAAAGCTACTCATTAGCGACTGAAGACTGAGGCTGCTGCTGCTGATGGAGCTTCTGCTGCTGCTGCTGCCAACCCCCCCAGCGGCCATGGCAGTGGAAGGTGAGCGCAGAGGTCCCCTCGAGTCAGACCTGCGAGAGTATGGACCATGGCGCAGATAGGCATCGGCCAACTGCCTACGTAGAATGTCTTTGTAGTAGTTGAGTTTGTCCTCCCTCTCGGTGGGTTTAAAAAATGCCCCCATTTTGTGCCGGAAGCGAGGGTCCAATAAGGTGGACAGCCAGAAGTCATCCCGCCGACAGATGGAAACAATTCTGGGGTCACTACGCAAGCATGTGAGCATGCTTCGTGCCATTTGCGCAAGTGACTCGGATGGACTACCTGTCTCCATCTCCACTGCATACTGCCATGGTGTGCCAGGGTCCTCTGTCTCTCCTTCCTCAAAAACCTCTAGCTCCTCTGGCTGCTCCTGCTCCTCCTCTCCTGTCCGCTGACTAGATAAACCAGCCATTTCGCCAAGCCTAAACTGTGTTTCGCTGGGCAACTCCTCCTCCTCCTCTTCCTCCTCCTCCTCCTCCAGTTCAGCTCCAACGGGGTTCATGTGGCCGTAAGATGTAAACGCCATGTCTCCAGTGCCCTGACCAGCCATGGTTTCCAACATGTGCTGTAGTACATGAAGCAGTGGAATCACGTCGTTCATCCCGTAATCCTGCCGACTGACAAATAAAGTGGCTTCCTCAAAGGGCCTGAGCAAACGGCAGGTGTCACGTATGAGCTGCCACTGGTTGACATTGAAGTTACACAGGGGAGTCCCCCTATCTGCTTGGATCATCAGGAAATCCGTGATGGCTTTTCTCTGTTCATATAATCGGTCCAACATGTGAAGGGTGGAATTCCAACGGGTGGAAACATCGCAAATCAGACTATGTTGGGGGATACCATTCTGACGCTGTAGCTCAAGAAGGGTGTGTTTGGCGGTGTAGGAGTGGCTGAAGTGCATGCAAAGTTTCCGTGAAGTTGTTAGGATGTCCTGCAGATGGGGGGAACACTTCAGAAACCGCTTGACAACCAGATTGAAGACGTGAGCCATGCAGGGGGCATGGGTCAGGCTTCCTTGGCGCAGCGCAGACAAAATGTTCTTCCCATTGTCGGTAACCATGATTCCCATTTTAAGTTTTCTCGGAGTAAGCCATGTTTGGATTTCCTGATGAATACATTTAAGCAGTTCCTCCCCTGTGTGACTCCGTTCGCCAAGACAAACCATGTGAAGCACTGCGTGACACCTCCGTGCCCTGCACACATGGTAGACTGGAGGGGCACTGAGACTTGAGCCTACAGTGGAGGGTGAGGAGATGGCGGAGGATGAGGAGGCCGAGTCGCACGGTGTCACAGGCCCAATGGGCAGAGAGCGCGGAGGCCGAAGCGGCGTGACCTGTCCAAGTTGCTGCTGCAAAGGGACCACATTCACCCAGTGGGCCGTAAACGACATGTACTGCCCCTGACCGTAGTTACAGCTCCAGATGTCGGCGCTGCCATGTATTTTGCTACACACCGACAGGCTCAAGGACTGGCCCACCTTCTGTTCAACAAAAGTGTGCAGCGCTGGTACTGCCTTCTTGGCAAAGAAATGACGGCTTGGGACTCTCCACCTCGGCTCGGCACAAGCCATCAGTTCTCTGAAAGGTGCAGATTCCACCACCTGAAAAGGGAGCGACTGCAGCACCAGCAACTTGGACAGGAGCACATTCAGCTTCTGCGCCGTACGATGAGTGGGCGCATACTGCTGTCTCTTGGACATGGCTTCGCTGATGGATTGCTGGCGGGATGCATGACTTGGAGGAGGAGGAGGAGGAGCAGGAGCGACAGAGGATGGGTATGACGCACAGCTGCCTTCGGCTGAGGTGCTGGAGCCTTGGCTGGCAGAAATTGGGAGCTCACTTGGTGAGGAAGCAGACTGGACCACCCCTTGGGAGCCTCGGTTCTCCCAGGTCGTTTTATGGTGACGCATCATATGTTGACGCAGGGCCGTGGTGCCAACATTTGGACCCTGGCCACGCTTCACCTTTTGCCTACATATCTTGCATGTGGCCATGTTACCCTCCTGCGGATGCCTCAGGAAAAACTGCCACACTGCCGAGTAGCTACTTTTCCCACCCCCTGGCCTCACTGATTCACTGCTGCTGTTGCCAACTCCAGGAACCCCTGCTCCACTACCTCCCGATAAGGTAGACTGCCGCACAGCAGGTGCTCTACCCCGGCCCCGGCCCCGGCCGGCTCCAGCCTTTGGAATTGTGCCCCCATGCTGACTGCTACCACCTTGCTGCCTCAGCTGCTGACTCCGGGGCAACCTGCGCCCCTCTTCTCCTGATGATGACGATGAAGCCCCTTCATCACCCGGCTCCCAAGTGCGATCGGCTTCATCGTCATCATCATCATCACCGAGTTGTGGCTGTACGTCACTGATGTTCGTGGATTCGTCAACAGTGTCTGGCGCAGGAGCTGGAACGCTCGCAGCACCCACGACACTGTCCACATCACTATCTGTCTGCCTAGCTAGAGAAGCCACCTCCATTTCTTGGCTGGGCAGTAGCTGCTGACTGTCCTCTATCTGATGGTCCTCCTCACTAAAGAGTGGAGCTGAACCCAAAGCATAGGATACGTCGCTGGGGGAGGGAACGGCGTAGGACAGAGGCAATGGGAGGACAGGGACTGCTCTCGGGGCATGCCAACTCAGGGTTGTGTCAGAGGAACCTACCGACCCTAGACTGGGGGTCTCAGACGTAAGTTGTGATGATGTTGTTGATGAGCGCGTCAACCAATCTACCACGGCAGATGCGTTACTGGTGGAGACCCGACCGCTAGCAGATACTGGCAGATTAGGTCTCTCAGCGTGACTCCTGCTGCTACTGGCCCCCAGTCTGATGCGAGCTCTGCCTGCGGAATCTTGGCCTCTGCCACTCCTCTTTTCACTTCCAGGCACTTGTCTGCCCGACATAGTCTAACTGGCGTGGGAGTAGGTGATATTTTAAGATCCCCCGGGCAGCGGTGGGTCTATATGAAACAGAATATAATGCACCTTAAAAGTGAGCAGTAACACTCAGCCTCCAACAGGCCTGCTTAGTGTAAATAAGAGAGCTGCTTAGTGTAAATAAAGAGGGGTATGCTATGTTACAGAATGGGATGCCTCAACAGAAGTGCACCTGGCAGGCAGCAGTAAGCCTATGCCCAGCAAAAGTGTCTTATAATATAAATATAATAAGAGCAAATGCTTATATGGTCTTAAACAGAGGCTGCTTTAGTCACAGAATGGGATGCCCCCAAAAAAGATCCAGTAGTACTATGCCCAGCAAAAGTGTCTTTATCAGGCTAATTTCAAATATGATAAGAGCAAATGCTTATATGGTCTTAAACAGAGGCTGCTTTAGTCACAGAATGGGATGCCCTGGCAGGGACAAGTAGTGCTATGCCCAGCAAAAGTGTCTTTATCAGGCAAATTTCAAATATGATAAGAGCAAATGCTTATACGGTCTTAAACAGAGGCTGCTTTAGTCACAGAATGGGATGCCCCCCAAAAAAGATCCAGTAGTACTATGCCCAGCAAAAGTGTCTTTATCAGGCTAATTTCAAATATGATAAGAGCAAATGCTTATACGGTCTTAAACAGAGGCTGCTTTAGTCACAGAATGGGATGCCCCAACAGGAATGGACCTGGCAGGGTCCAGTAGTGCTTTGCCCAGCAAAAGTGTCTTTATCAGGCCTAATTTCAAATATGATAAGAGCAAATGCTTATATGGTCTTAAACAGAGGCTGCTTTAGTCACAGAATGGGATGCCCCAAATAGGAGTGCACCTGGCAGGGTCCAGTAGTGCTATGCCCAGCAAAAGTGTCTTTATCAGGCCTAATTTCAAATATGATAAGAGCAAATGCTTATATGGTCTTAAACAGAGGCTGCTGTAGTCACAGAATGGGATGCCCCAAATAGGAGTGCACCTGGCAGGGTCCAGTAGTGCTTTGCCCAGCAAAAGTGTCTTTATCAGGCCTAATTTCAAATATGATAAGAGCAAATGCTTATATGGTCTTAAACAGAGGCTGCTGTAGTCACAGAATGGGATGCCCCAAATAGGAGTGCACCTGGCAGGGTCCAGTAGTGCTTTGCCCAGCAAAAGTGTCTTTATCAGGCCTAATTTCAAATATGATAAGAGCAAATGCTTATATGGTCTTAAACAGAGGCTGCTGTAGTCACAGAATGGGATGCCCCAAATAGGAGTGCACCTGGCAGGGTCCAGTAGTGCTTTGCCCAGCAAAAGTGTCTTTATCAGGCCTAATTTCAAATATGATAAGAGCAAATGCTTATATGGTCTTAAACAGAGGCTGCTGTAGTCACAGAATGGGATGCCCCAAATAGGAGTGCACCTGGCAGGGTCCAGTAGTGCTTTGCCCAGCAAAAGTGTCTTTATCAGGCCTAATTTCAAATATGATAAGAGCAAATGCTTATATGGTCTTAAACAGAGGCTGGTGTAGTCACAGAATGGGATGCCCCAAATAGGAGTGCACCTGGCAGGGTCCAGTAGTGCTATGCCCAGCAAAAGTGTCTTTATCAGGCCTAATTTCAAATATGATAAGAGCAAATGCTTATATGGTCTTAAACAGAGGCTGCTGTAGTCACAGAATGGGATGCCCCAAATAGGAGTGCACCTGGCAGGGTCCAGTAGTGCTTTGCCCAGCAAAAGTGTCTTTATCAGGCCTAATTTCAAATATGATAAGAGCAAATGCTTATATGGTCTTAAACAGAGGCTGCTGTAGTCACAGAATGGGATGCCCCAAATAGGAGTGCACCTGGCAGGGTCCAGTAGTGCTATGCCCAGCAAAAGTGTCTTTATCAGGCCTAATTTCAAATATGATAAGAGCAAATGCTTATATGGTCTTAAACAGAGGCTGCTTTAGTCACAGAATGGGATGCCCCAAATAGGAGTGCACCTGGCAGGGTCCAGTAGTGCTATGCCCAGCAAAAGTGTCTTTATCAGGCCTAATTTCAAATATGATAAGAGCAAATGCTTATATGGTCTTAAACAGAGGCTGCTGTAGTCACAGAATGGGATGCCCCAAATAGGAGTGCACCTGGCAGGGTCCAGTAGTGCTATGCCCAGCAAAAGTGTCTTTATCAGGCCTAATTTCAAATATGATAAGAGCAAATGCTTATATGGTCTTAAACAGAGGCTGCTGTAGTCACAGAATGGGATGCCCCAAATAGGAGTGCACCTGGCAGGGTCCAGTAGTGCTATGCCCACCAAAAGTGTCTTTATCAGGCCTAATTTCAAATATGATAAGAGCAAATGCTTATATGGTCTTAAACAGAGGCTGCTGTAGTCACAGAATGGGATGCCCCAAATAGGAGTGCACCTGGCAGGGTCCAGTAGTGCTTTGCCCAGCAAAAGTGTCTTTATCAGGCCTAATTTCAAATATGATAAGAGCAAATGCTTATATGGTCTTAAACAGAGGCTGCTGTAGTCACAGAATGGGATGCCCCAAATAGGAGTGCACCTGGCAGGGTCCAGTAGTGCTTTGCCCAGCAAAAGTGTCTTTATCAGGCCTAATTTCAAATATGATAAGAGCAAATGCTTATATGGTCTTAAACAGAGGCTGGTGTAGTCACAGAATGGGATGCCCCAAATAGGAGTGCACCTGGCAGGGTCCAGTAGTGCTATGCCCAGCAAAAGTGTCTTTATCAGGCCTAATTTCAAATATGATAAGAGCAAATGCTTATATGGTCTTAAACAGAGGCTGCTGTAGTCACAGAATGGGATGCCCCAAATAGGAGTGCACCTGGCAGGGTCCAGTAGTGCTTTGCCCAGCAAAAGTGTCTTTATCAGGCCTAATTTCAAATATGATAAGAGCAAATGCTTATATGGTCTTAAACAGAGGCTGCTTTAGTCACAGAATGGGATGCCCCAAATAGGAGTGCACCTGGCAGGGTCTAGTAGTGCTATGCCCAGCAAAAGTGTCTTTATCAGGCCTAATTTCAAATATGATAAGAGCAAATGCTTATATGGTCTTAAACAGAGGCTGCTTTAGTCACAGAATGGGATGCCCCAAATAGGAGTGCACCTGGCAGGGTCCAGTAGTGCTATGCCCAGCAAAAGTGTCTTTATCAGGCCTAATTTCAAATATGATAAGAGCAAATGCTTATATGGTCTTAAACAGAGGCTGCTGTAGTCACAGAATGGGATGCCCCAAATAGGAGTGCACCTGGCAGGGTCCAGTAGTGCTATGCCCAGCAAAAGTGTCTTTATCAGGCCTAATTTCAAATATGATAAGAGCAAATGCTTATATGGTCTTAAACAGAGGCTGCTGTAGTCACAGAATGGGATGCCCCAAATAGGAGTGCACCTTGCAGGGTCCAGTAGTGCTTTGCCCAGCAAAAGTGTCTTTATCAGGCCTAATTTCAAATATGATAAGAGCAAATGCTTATATGGTCTTAAACAGAGGCTGCTTTAGTCACAGAATGGGATGCCCCAAATAGGAGTGCACCTGGCAGGGTCCAGTAGTGCTATGCCCAGCAAAAGTGTCTTTATCAGGCCTAATTTCAAATATGATAAGAGCAAATGCTTATATGGTCTTAAACAGAGGCTGCTGTAGTCACAAAATGGGATGCCCCAAATAGGAGTGCACCTTGCAGGGTCCAGTAGTGCTTTGCCCAGCAAAAGTGTCTTTATCAGGCCTAATTTCAAATATGATAAGAGCAAATGCTTATATGGTCTTAAACAGAGGCTGCTTTAGTCACAGAATGGGATGCCCCAAATAGGAGTGCACCTGGCAGGGTCCAGTAGTGCTATGCCCAGCAAAAGTGTCTTTATCAGGCCTAATTTCAAATATGATAAGAGCAAATGCTTATATGGTCTTAAACAGAGGCTGCTGTAGTCACAGAATGGGATGCCCCAAATAGGAGTGCACCTGGCAGGGTCCAGTAGTGCTATGCCCAGCAAAAGTGTCTTTATCAGGCCTAATTTCAAATATGATAAGAGCAAATGCTTATATGGTCTTAAACAGAGGCTGCTGTAGTCACAGAATGGGATGCCCCAAATAGGAGTGCACCTGGCAGGGTCCAGTAGTGCTTTGCCCAGCAAAAGTGTCTTTATCAGGCCTAATTTCAAATATGATAAGAGCAAATGCTTATATGGTCTTAAACAGAGGCTGCTGTAGTCACAGAATGGGATGCCCCAAATAGGAGTGCACCTGGCAGGGTCCAGTAGTGCTTTGCCCAGCAAAAGTGTCTTTATCAGGCCTAATTTCAAATATGATAAGAGCAAATGCTTATATGGTCTTAAACAGAGGCTGCTGTAGTCACAGAATGGGATGCCCCAAATAGGAGTGCACCTGGCAGGGTCCAGTAGTGCTTTGCCCAGCAAAAGTGTCTTTATCAGGCCTAATTTCAAATATGATAAGAGCAAATGCTTATATGGTCTTAAACAGAGGCTGCTGTAGTCACAGAATGGGATGCCCCAAATAGGAGTGCACCTGGCAGGGTCCAGTAGTGCTTTGCCCAGCAAAAGTGTCTTTATCAGGCCTAATTTCAAATATGATAAGAGCAAATGCTTATATGGTCTTAAACAGAGGCTGCTGTAGTCACAGAATGGGATGCCCCAAATAGGAGTGCACCTGGCAGGGTCCAGTAGTGCTTTGCCCAGCAAAAGTGTCTTTATCAGGCCTAATTTCAAATATGATAAGAGCAAATGCTTATATGGTCTTAAACAGAGGCTGCTGTAGTCACAGAATGGGATGCCCCAAATAGGAGTGCACCTGGCAGGGTCCAGTAGTGCTTTGCCCAGCAAAAGTGTCTTTATCAGGCCTAATTTCAAATATGATAAGAGCAAATGCTTATATGGTCTTAAACAGAGGCTGCTGTAGTCACAGAATGGGATGCCCCAAATAGGAGTGCACCTGGCAGGGTCCAGTAGTGCTTTGCCCAGCAAAAGTGTCTTTATCAGGCCTAATTTCAAATATGATAAGAGCAAATGCTTATATGGTCTTAAACAGAGGCTGCTTTAGTCACAGAATGGGATGCCCCAAATAGGAGTGCACCTGGCAGGGTCCAGTAGTGCTATGCCCAGCAAAAGTGTCTTTATCAGGCCTAATTTCAAATATGATAAGAGCAAATGCTTATATGGTCTTAAACAGAGGCTGCTGTAGTCACAGAATGGGATGCCCCAAATAGGAGTGCACCTGGCAGGGTCCAGTAGTGCTTTGCCCAGCAAAAGTGTCTTTATCAGGCCTAATTTCAAATATGATAAGAGCAAATGCTTATATGGTCTTAAACAGAGGCTGCTGTAGTCACAAAATGGGATGCCCCAAATAGGAGTGCACCTGGCAGGGTCCAGTAGTGCTTTGCCCAGCAAAAGTGTCTTTATCAGGCCTAATTTCAAATATGATAAGAGCAAATGCTTATATGGTCTTAAACAGAGGCTGCTTTAGTCACAGAATGGGATGCCCCAAATAGGAGTGCACCTGGCAGGGTCCAGTAGTGCTATGCCCAGCAAAAGTGTCTTTATCAGGCCTAATTTCAAATATGATAAGAGCAAATGCTTATATGGTCTTAAACAGAGGCTGCTGTAGTCACAGAATGGGATGCCCCAAATAGGAGTGCACCTGGCAGGGTCCAGTAGTGCTATGCCCAGCAAAAGTGTCTTTATCAGGCCTAATTTCAAATATGATAAGAGCAAATGCTTATATGGTCTTAAACAGAGGCTGCTGTAGTCACAGAATGGGATGCCCCAAATAGGAGTGCACCTGGCAGGGTCCAGTAGTGCTATGCCCAGCAAAAGTGTCTTTATCAGGCCTAATTTCAAATATGATAAGAGCAAATGCTTATATGGTCTTAAACAGAGGCTGCTGTAGTCACAGAATGGGATGCCCCAAATAGGAGTGCACCTGGCAGGGTCCAGTAGTGCTTTGCCCAGCAAAAGTGTCTTTATCAGGCCTAATTTCAAATATGATAAGAGCAAATGCTTATATGGTCTTAAACAGAGGCTGCTGTAGTCACAGAATGGGATGCCCCAAATAGGAGTGCACCTGGCAGGGTCCAGTAGTGCTTTGCCCAGCAAAAGTGTCTTTATCAGGCCTAATTTCAAATATGATAAGAGCAAATGCTTATATGGTCTTAAACAGAGGCTGCTGTAGTCACAGAATGGGATGCCCCAAATAGGAGTGCACCTGGCAGGGTCCAGTAGTGCTTTGCCCAGCAAAAGTGTCTTTATCAGGCCTAATTTCAAATATGATAAGAGCAAATGCTTATATGGTCTTAAACAGAGGCTGCTGTAGTCACAGAATGGGATGCCCCAAATAGGAGTGCACCTGGCAGGGTCCAGTAGTGCTTTGCCCAGCAAAAGTGTCTTTATCAGGCCTAATTTCAAATATGATAAGAGCAAATGCTTATATGGTCTTAAACAGAGGCTGCTGTAGTCACAGAATGGGATGCCCCAAATAGGAGTGCACCTGGCAGGGTCCAGTAGTGCTTTGCCCAGCAAAAGTGTCTTTATCAGGCCTAATTTCAAATATGATAAGAGCAAATGCTTATATGGTCTTAAACAGAGGCTGCTGTAGTCACAGAATGGGATGCCCCAAATAGGAGTGCACCTGGCAGGGTCCAGTAGTGCTTTGCCCAGCAAAAGTGTCTTTATCAGGCCTAATTTCAAATATGATAAGAGCAAATGCTTATATGGTCTTAAACAGAGGCTGCTTTAGTCACAGAATGGGATGCCCCAAATAGGAGTGCACCTGGCAGGGTCCAGTAGTGCTATGCCCAGCAAAAGTGTCTTTATCAGGCCTAATTTCAAATATGATAAGAGCAAATGCTTATATGGTCTTAAACAGAGGCTGCTGTAGTCACAGAATGGGATGCCCCAAATAGGAGTGCACCTGGCAGGGTCCAGTAGTGCTTTGCCCAGCAAAAGTGTCTTTATCAGGCCTAATTTCAAATATGATAAGAGCAAATGCTTATATGGTCTTAAACAGAGGCTGCTGTAGTCACAGAATGGGATGCCCCAAATAGGAGTGCACCTGGCAGGGTCCAGTAGTGCTTTGCCCAGCAAAAGTGTCTTTATCAGGCCTAATTTCAAATATGATAAGAGCAAATGCTTATATGGTCTTAAACAGAGGCTGCTTTAGTCACAGAATGGGATGCCCCAAATAGGAGTGCACCTGGCAGGGTCCAGTAGTGCTATGCCCAGCAAAAGTGTCTTTATCAGGCCTAATTTCAAATATGATAAGAGCAAATGCTTATATGGTCTTAAACAGAGGCTGCTGTAGTCACAGAATGGGATGCCCCAAATAGGAGTGCACCTGGCAGGGTCCAGTAGTGCTATGCCCAGCAAAAGTGTCTTTATCAGGCCTAATTTCAAATATGATAAGAGCAAATGCTTATATGGTCTTTAACAGAGGCTGCTGTAGTCACAGAATGGGATGCCCCAAATAGGAGTGCACCTGGCAGGGTCCAGTAGTGCTATGCCCAGCAAAAGTGTCTTTATCAGGCCTAATTTCAAATATGATAAGAGCAAATGCTTATATGGTCTTAAACAGAGGCTGCTGTAGTCACAGAATGGGATGCCCCAAATAGGAGTGCACCTGGCAGGGTCCAGTAGTGCTTTGCCCAGCAAAAGTGTCTTTATCAGGCCTAATTTCAAATATGATAAGAGCAAATGCTTATATGGTCTTAAACAGAGGCTGGTGTAGTCACAGAATGGGATGCCTCACAGCAGACTTAAGATCAGTTCAGTATATATGCACAGTTAGTTACTATAAGCAGCCTGAAAACGCTAACAAAGCCTGTCAGCCAGCTAGTAACACTCAGGCTGGATGAAAAAAAAAAAAAATCTCCCTGTCACAGCCTCCGTTTTTTCCTACCTTTCCCTGGCTTTCTGTCTGTCTCCTGTCTGTCTCCTGCCTGTCTCCAGCCTGTCCCTGTCTGTCCCTGCCTGTCTAACTGTCTGTCCCTCAGCTACACAGCGTTCTGTCTCTCACGAATGCAATAGAGAAATGAGGAAAAGCAAGATGGCCGCCGTTAAATACCGCTGTGTGACGTCACCGGGCTTGCTGGCTGCTGATAGGCTGCATGTGACTGCCCCAGCTTGCACTGGCACGGGATACATGTCCAGACATGTCCCGTCTGCCATCTTAGAATGCCTGTAAATGTAAATGAATGGATGTTAAAGGAAAACTTCGAGTGATCGAATCGCGGGGAAATTCGGATTCGATCCGAATCGAATTTTTCCTGAAATTCGGATCGAATCCGGGTTCGTCCGGATCGATTCGCTCATCCCTACTTGTTAGCATTAAGAATCCCCATAATATTAAGATGAGTGGCATTTGCAGTGTGACATTGAATAAGGTGTGCAGCTATTGTGGATTTATGTGTAAAATCAAAACTTTGCCATCTGTAAAGATCTAAAAATTTCCAATTAAATAGCTGTGTGGACAATCAGGAACTCGCTTGTTGGCGATTAGCCATTTAACCTGTGAAATAATCTATCAACATTGTATTATAAAAAAAAGAAGAGCTTGTATTAACTCAATTAAATGAACATTCTAATAAATATTTTAAAAAAGTACTGGTACTTCCTCTTTACAGCCTTGCTGGTTTTTGATTAGCTATTTAAACAGTGAAATAATATATCAACATCTTAATATAAAAACATGAATTACTTAATGCTCATTAACCCTCAACTAAATTAACTTTACTGTAATAATCTAATACACATGTGCCACATGTGTGTTTTATGTGGCCCCTAACAAGTGCCAGATGGCAGCTTCTGGAGTGCACCACCTCTATCTGGCCCATTCAAAGCAAGGATACCAACACTGGGAGTATTTCATCGTACCTGCATGTGGATGCCAATGTATGCTGTGCTACACTGTAACACCTCTAATCCTGCCCCCAGATGTGGATGTACACTCTCTGCAACTGTTCAGTGCAACTGTTCAGTGCCTCACACCCACAGCAGAGGGTTCTACAACCGCTGTGGCTGTCATTGCTACCTATTGTCAGATGGGGTTCTGGGCAAAATAATTCTGCATCTTTTCTCTGCAAAAAAAATCTGTATCTGAATCTGTCCTGGGCAAAGTTATTCAGCATTTCTCCTTTGCAAAATAATTCATCTGCCCTGGGCAAAATAATTCTGCAGCGGATTACATTTTGACCATAAAGTTGAACATATTTAAATGGTCATGCTTGCATTTCATTTTGCATTTGATATTAACTGTCCCTTTGGATGCAACCATTATGCTGATATGGCCCTTGGTGAAAATTAGTGACACCTCTGATCTGATAAATTAATACATTAAGAAGATTCAGATAGATATATAATTAATAAAAATGTAGTATTCAATACTACACCAAAATATAATAATAGTTCAGATAAAATGAATGGAATACAATTATAATATAATTCAAAACATTATCTATTTTCAATGCAGTTCAATGCTTCTTGTAAATAACTTCCTACTGCCATTTGTTGGGTCATTCATCCCAGCCAATAGGGCGAGAATCCTGGACAGGCCTGATCACAAGTCCTATGGGGACCATTATAACAAAACTGGTTATTGCCATACCTGTAATTCTGATGGTTATCCACACAACCTGTCAGCAGCCGTGTGGCATATGCAACCCAGATGCAGGACCTGTAACAATGTGCTATCAAGGCTAGCTAAGCAGTAACTGTCATTAATTTTCATTTATATATGAATTATTACTCAATAATAATATATTATTATAATATTGAAATCATGTGATACAAAATATAGCAGATTTCTTTGTACATAATCCATAAAAAATGTTTTGTTTTTTTTTGCCCCTTTGAAGTAAACACTTTCTGCAATTCTATATTAATGGATTACTTAACCTAGTATATATATATATATATATATATATATATATATATATATATATGTTTGAGTTATAAAATGTTGCCAATATCCAATATCGTATCCAGTTTGCTAATATAGTTCTAGGGGATATTTTTTGGTAGGTTTTGTAAGCAAAATAAATATTGTGGCAAAAAGAACATTTTCACAGTTGCAATTTTCCCAAAGATTTTAAGTGGTAGTTTTGACCAACCGGCTAAACTCTTTAGCATTGTTTTTAATGGGTAGAAGTTGAGAGAAAAGAGTCACATCTATTTTTGCTCCTAGGTATGTAACCGTTTGTAATAGTTTGACAACTGTTTGTATTTGGGAGGTTTTTAGTGTCTTCAATTGTGAATTTCTGAACTGGTTAAATTAAATGCTGGCATCTGATTTTCTATAATTAAACCGAACCTTCACCCTAAATAAGAGCCTGACTTATATGCTTCCCCCACCCTGTAGATACAGATTGTCCACATTAAAAATCATCCTACCTGCATCTACTGCATTTTATGAACCTTTAAATATACAAAATGGTGGACCATGGAGTCTCAGGCTGCCTGCAAACAGGAAATGTGTTTGACTATGCCACTCTGCATTCTGGGATTGCTGTCCTTTGTCTGACCCCAGCTCTGCTCTGTCTGTACTTGTGCCCCCTCTGCTCTCCTCAGTATGTGATGCTTCTGAGGTAAGATGGCGGCACCCGTATCCTAAAGTCCTGAACAAAGTTGCAGCCCAGTGGGGGAAAGAATAATAAGTAAGTGACTAAAAACATAAAAAATATTAGTTTTAGATGCTGATGAATCATTTTTTAAAGGTTTGAGCTTTTCAGTAAATGATGCTGAAGGTCCGGTTTAAGGGAGTGATTTGGTGGAGTGTTAAGCTTATAACATCCACATATGCGGCTACTTTTATTTCTTGTTTTCCTATAGTTAATAATAATAGTTGATAACCTTAATTTCCCTATCCTTACTTATCTGATTAAGAAGGCAGTTCAAATTACTTTCTCCAAATCTTATGTTTTTAATAGTGAATTCTAGAAATGACCAAGACACCCTATCAAAGATCAAAGATCACTTATTCTTGAGCAATTTATTTTGTTTATTACAGATGTGATCATTGAAATATTCTGATTGACCCCACACCCCGGTATGAATCCTGCATTGTGGGGGTATAAGATTTTTGCTAGTCTATTGACTAATAACATGGCATAAATCATTAAATCTATGATAAGTAATGAAATCAAATGATAGGTTACACAGTCCTAAGGGTATTTTCCTGGTTTTGGTATAACCTTGATTATGGCATTACTCATTTCCTTAGGAAGCAGGTGGTCACTATCTATATAGTTTACCAGCTTCATAAAATATGGAATAAGGATATGTTGATATTGTTTGTAAAATGCACCAGTCAGGCTATCAAACCCTGGGAATTTCCCCATTTTTAGTTTGGCAAAGGTCTGCACAAATTCTTCACTCTGGTCCTTGGTCAACAGGGTTTGTCATATTTATGCATATATGCATTATGCATATTTATCATTAGGTGTTGGGGTGATATTTTATATTTTGGAGAACAATTGACAGAATGCTTCCTGTATTTCTGTCGTGGTTAGGTAAGTGGTGCCATCTTCTGATATGATTTTTTCGATAACATTTTCTGCACGTGTATCTTTGAGGCAGAAAGCAAGCCTTCCAGTAATTAATTTATAGTATTCTTCATTATTTTTCATAATATCAGTTTTGTAATTCGGTGGCAGATATTGTTTGAATGTCCAGTGCATGTAACTCTGCATGTTGCCCCAGTTGATTATCATTGACATGTGGTCTGAAAGGGTTAAATTGCCAGTCTCACAGCTTTTGATGTCTATTAGGGATGCTTGTCTTTAAAAAAAAAGTAATCTATTCGAGAATAACAATTATTTCCTTGATTATAGCAGGTATTGTTTTTTTTTTCAATCGGATGAAACATTTGCCACACTGATATCACTAAAATAGAGGGACCTAAATTTTCCCCAAATTTTTGGATGGTGCAGGGTTTCGTGTATTGGTCTTGGTCTACCTGTGGTGTCAGTGATGGGGTCGTAGATCAAGTCCCCTCCACAAATAAGGATTCCCTGTTGTAGTTCTTATTTGTAAAGCTGATGATAAAGTGAGTCTGTCGCTTATTTAGTACATATACATTGGCCAGAGCGCAGAAGCATCCATTCAAGTTACCAACTAGTATGATGATTTGTGCTTCGGAGTATTGTTAGCGTAATTCAAACTGCCAGAACATTCTATTTAAGATAGCTACTACCCAAGATTGTTTGGCTTTTTGGCAATATATGGGTTTTGAGAAGAGAGCGCCAAATTCTTTACAAGCAAATATAGGTGGTTTCTGAACTCTGAAATGAGTCTCTTGTAGAAAGACAATACTGCTTTTGGACTCAGTTCTTGGATGATGTGGGGGCACTAGTTTGGGAAGTGTGCCTCATGGAATTTTAATTCTCCATTATTATGAGTACCCATTATATCTTTTCACCCCGTGTGTTACTCAAGTGAGGGTGCTATAGTGTACGTTATGTCGATTAAATCTGTCTATTTATTACAAACTAAGTGCATGGTGCTTTCCTTTCATCCTGCCCTTCCCTCCCTCTGATACCCTCTCTCCTTCCATCCCTTTTGCTCGCAAATTTTTGGGGAAATTAACAGGAACAAGTTCGCATGAAAAGTTGACCAGAATGCTTGATCCTGGGGATTCCCAAAAGTGCTCCACTAATCTGTTATATTGGATTGAGATGTTTAATTTATTAGGCCACCTAATTTCTAAAATTGTATTAGTATACTGCTTTTTTCCCCATTTTTTACTTCTTTCCTCATAATTTTTCTGTCTTCCTCCTCCACATTCTTGTTTCTTGATTAATTTTCCTTTCTGAAAGTAAGATTTTCTTCCTTGTGTTATTTTTTTTTTATCATTTTAATAGTACATTTTTCCCTTCTTTCTCTCCTCTTTCCATCTCCATTCTTAGTTCAACTCCTCTTTCTTTCTTTTTTTTCCCCTCCTCCCTAAATAGCTTTATTCATCCTTTACCTTTCTGAGGTATTTGACTTAGGTTTCAATAAGCAGATCATGTGGGATTAGTTGTGAATCTTTCTCTTCTTGACCCCATCTGGTGATCTGTAGTGGGAGGCCCATTCTTCTTGTGAATTCTATTACAGAGCCACCATCTTGTGAGGTGTAGTTTGTATTGTCTTTTCATACTTGGAGTTAAAGTGGTTTAATCCAGCAATGGTCGAGAAGTGGTTTTAAAGCATAGCATTTACGCAGAGAGTGGCGAGTAATCCTCAAATATCTGTACTCTTTAGTCTTCATAGTCGAATTCTCTAATTGCTCTTGCTCTCTGTATTATTTCCTCTTTAGTTTGATATTGGGAAAGGGCACCTTGAGTTGATGGTATTGATCAATCTGCATGTCTTCAGTTGTTTTTAACATGGTCTGAAAATTTTTCAGAGCAGTTATCTTTAGGTCACCTTCAGATATTTTTGTGGGAATTTTTACTTTCATCATTTTTTTTCTGTTTGAGGACATCACTGTTAAATGTATTTCCGTTCTCTTGCTAAAATTTATTAATCTGCTTCGAGGGTTTCTATTTACTGTGTAGTAGTGTGCATAGTGTCTTTAAGTTTTACAGTTTCTTAACTTGTCTGAGAAAATGTTTCATTTAGTTAAGGGACTGTCTGGGTGACTGTTTCATTCAGTTGTTTTGCCATGTCTTTAAATGATTTCTTCATATCTCTGACTTCACCTGCAAGATCCTGGAAGAGGCTTGTCAAATTGTTGTAGTCAATTCTAAATGACATCTTGGTGTGCCCATGTAGTATAATTCATATTGGAATTGAAGGACTAAGGCTACACAAGTTATGGCACATGTAAGTGTAACGCTATGATATTATTATTTATAGTTTGTTCCCCAAGAAAGTTAGCATGGTTGGTTCCTTAATTAATATTCAGCATTGTCAGCAAGGACTCCCTTTACTCTGGTTTTGGCCTGGTTTAGTTTCATGTGTGTATTTGCATGCAAAATAAGCTGGCCAGTAAATATTTGTTTGAGATTTGAGCCAATTAGAGTATCACCTGGGTTATTTTTTCTGGGCCAATCAGAGACCAGCTGTGCTATTTCAAACGAAACAAAGGCAGAAGTTGAGAGTGAGGAACAGTCTTGCTTTGGAGGGAGAGAGACATGCATGCACAATGGGTTTGTCTCTGAACTGACCAGACTAACGTGGCAGTCAAGCTGATTTCTACCCAGACCACTTAAATCAGATGAGTAACCCATTTTAACATATATATTGCTTTTGCTCTGTTTGAGGCTTTTTGTGTTGTAACAGTGTAGTCTTTTTTTTGTATTTGAGTGAGTAAAGGGGGTGGGAGTCGCTCCATTATTACTATTTATACAAAATTATTATTCAGGGCCTGGAAACCAATTTACAGCCCAGTTTAACCCTCTCATCACTATGTAATATTCAGCAAACACATAAATCTTGTACAGAAACTAGGGGCCTTAGTTTGCATACAATTGCAATTGCATGTGTTAAACCCCACACCACGTTAAGGCGTCCCTTTTGGTGGGGTCCCTACTCCAATTGTGAGTTCCCAAAGTTGAGACATGCAATGCAATCAAATATTTCAGAGCTACTCGCCTGGAAAGCTGGCAGCCTCCCTTTAGAACATTCCATAGGGAGAGATCCATATTGACTGAATCTCTCCCTGTATGTGCTCATGACAATTCAACTGAGTAAAGGGGGTGGGATTCGCTCCATCACTACTATTTATACAAAATTATTTCTTCTTTCATTTTTTTTTTTGTATTTGTGCAATTTTTGCAAGCAAGGTATAAAAATAACCCTTTATAGTGCATCATCTAGCGTTTCCTTGGAGTTACTGACAAATTAACATATTAGACAATGTGGTGTAATTTTAGAGATGTACATATATGTGAGTTTTTAGATTGCCTTATACATTTAAGGGATGCAAATATACTTGTGAATTTTAGCAAAATGACATCCAAGCAAAACAGTAAGATGCTGGTTAATTTTATACTGCCTTTCAGGCTGTACATGGAACCTCCTTCTGCTTGTTTTTATTTGTCACACATTTCTTGCAACCTCTGCATTTTCAACAGTATACAAGTTTGTTTACTCTTCTTTTGTGATTTAATTATTTCTTATAATAAAGTTTTACTAAATAAAATATATAGATAGTTGTCAAGAACTGTTCCTGGCATCAATCCTGGAAGCAAGAATTGGTGGCTGGGAAAACGTTTGCTATAACTGGAACTTCATGAAGATCAGAAGGTGAGATGAAAGGTCCTCAGATGGTGCTGGCATCAATCAGGCAAGAGGTATTATGGCTGATGGTGGAGAGAGAGGAAGGTGTTAAACAAATTACTTTGGTAAACCTGGGTTGCAATGTAAGGTGATGTTATTTATTGGTATAGATTTAAAGAAGAGTGAAGCATTTATGTGGTTTTGGTAATATGATTGACACATAGCCATAACATAACAATTACAAGCCTGTAAAGTAACCATTCCAAATATGGTATATTTTGATATTCCTTCAAGTATACTGTAGTGTGCCATGTGAAATTCTTGGCAGAGCGGCAGAAAAAATGTTTTAAAGTGGACCAACACCCTCCTTGATCAGCCCGGGAATCTATAAGATCCGATCCCTCCCTGCGGGGAATCCAAAATCGGGATGCTCCGCTGTGTGAAACCCCCCAGGACGCCCTCTAACCTAACCTTACTACTGGTCCAGCGGCGCATGCGCGGGGCCGCAGCCGCATCTCACGCTTCTCTCCATTCACAAATGGCCGGCATGGCCGGCGCCAGCGTGCTCGGAGCCTCTGTGGTTTGACCCCGCTTGGACGCGCATACCACAGCTGCTCCGAGCACGCTGATTGGACGAGCGGCCGCGCATGCACCGTATGAGTGGGGTGAGTTTTATCGGGCGTTCCGGAGGGTTTCACGCAGCGGGGCATCTCCGATCGGGGTGCCCCGCGGAAGTGGACCAAAACCCAGGATAGTGAAAATCCTGGGTGTTGCTCCACTTTAAAGGTTTTTCTGGCCAGAAGAATAGACATTCTATTCTTCCTGAATACCCAACACTTATTTCCTTTCTCCTTTTTCCTTATTTTAATTGTAACTTTTAATCTAAATCAACTGCTCTTATTTCACCTCACCAAACTGTTGTCATCGCTGTGGCCATGCAGCAACCAAGTGTATGTCAACCACTATTTGCCCAATATAGTCCATAAACCTATAAAATATTATTCAACTAATAATGCACCAACTTCCTAGTCCGTGTGTTTTTTTGTTTATGATAATCTCATTTCTCTTCCTCTCCAAAGCCAATCAGAAGCTTCTAGGAGAAGAGTTGCAGATTATATCCACAGAATAAACTACCCTCACCTCTGAGGAATCACCAACTCAAGTTAACAACTTCCATGTTATGATAAGCTTTGTGGTCATATTATAAATTAACAATGGCCTATGCTTAACCACTTTTCCAGTAAGTAATTGTCTTAGACATGATCATCTTGACCATCAAATCTAAGAATTTTTTACTGCACGTCAAGTAGAATTTTTACATATTTGCCAGTAATCAATGTCCCACAAGATAAAAAAATGAATTATGAGCCAACCCCGGGAAAGGAGTCCCGCAATTGGCCGCTGAGCGGTCACGTAGGCCATAGTCACATCCTCTGTGCCGGCTGTCGGCAGATCCTGCCCACATGACCACCCGGGAAGCCAATCGTAGGACTCCATTCCCGGCGCTGACTCATAGTTAAGGTGAGTATTCTTCTTGCTATCTACAGAGAGAGGGACCAACACCCATTAAAGTAATAATGGGTGTTGGTTCGGTTTAAACAAAATGCTTTTGGTTTTCATTTCACTCCAAAAATCATATTAAACCACTTAAATAACAACCTAGAAATTGTACTAGTTTCCACAGAGTTCTCAAAAGATCAGAATTAACCCTAGTAGGATTTTTAATTATGGTTAATTACTATTATTACCAAGCTCCTACAATTTACCATTAACCCCCTAAATGGAACATGGCCAGGCAACATCCTAAGATTTTTAGGTTAACCTATAATAAGATACCTGCACAAAGTATTCTATTATAGCACAAAGACTGGGTGCTTATAGTAATAAATTACTATTTAGCTATCGATAGTAGTGCTCCTTCATCATGAGAGTAAAGGTTGAGTGATAAAGGAGAACATTCTTATTTCTAGAAGGAATCTAAGGCTGAGTGATAAAGGAGAACATTCTTATTTCTAGAAGGAATCTAAGGCTGAGTGATAAAGTAGAACTTACTTATTTCTAGAAGGAATCTAAGGTTGAGTGATAAAGGAGAACATACTTATTTCTAGAAGGAATCTAGCTGAAACAAATGCTTGTGGTGAGGTGGAGAAAGCCTGTAGAGACCTAATTTTCCAACTTCCTCAGGCAACACTTAGAGAAGGATCTGTTTTTTCTTGATGGTCGTGCTGTGTATGTTTGTATTGAAAATATCCATGCCTCAATTGAGAAATGTAATTTTAGCCTAAACAAGAATCAGTGTATGCTAAATTTACATATTTAAATGTTATTCTGCATGCTCTATACACATGGGAAAATATTTTTTATGTTTTAGGATGACGGGTAGTATTCATTATGTGGTATGAACCAGAGATCATTTTCAAATAACCAGACACAGGCCTGCCTTAAGCTATGAAAACAGTCCATAAGACATGCACTTAGATTCAATTGAATGTGTCAGCCATGTACAGTGTGATATATACATACCTCACTCTATATTCACTTATTGTAAACTAATAAAACAAAGCCGACAGGGAACAGATTGGAGGCATCTGAAGAGTCAAAATGTTACAGTTTCTATTTCAAATGCAGGTCATGTGAGAAAGAGCTCTCATTGTTTACAATGACAAATTATTGCACTAAAAATGTACCTCTGCTTGCCTGATTCTTCTGTAAAATAAAAACTCACAACAGAGAAATATCCCAAGTGAACTACATAAGAAGAAAATGTTCCCCGCAAAATATTGAGTTGCTGTGCCAATGACACCCTGTTCCTCCTTGCGATACTTGTTTCTCTTCTGTTGTGTACTGCGAATGGTATAGAAAGTTGCATCACCCCAACAAGTTTCTAAATTATTATAATACTAAAATGTTCCTACACTTTCAAAAAAGCTTTGGGCATTAAAAAGACTGTTCAGTCCCTTGTGGTTCATGGGTGCAGCCATGATGGGATTACTGTGGTATGCCATCCCATTGTCGTTTATTGAGATGTATGAGACATAGCACTCTCCCCTTCTTTCTTCTCTCGATAGAGAGACATGACACAGGAATCCCATCATGGCTGCTTCCATCAGTCACAAGAGTTATTAACCCTTTAAATGCCAAGCACGTAGTTTCTACGTGGTTGCCTCTCCTACCGTTAAGTGCCAAGCACGTAGAAACTACGTGCCTGGCATTTCCCACAAACAGTTAAAAAGATAGAAAAAAAAAACACTTACCTCCGGTATCCCCGTGAAGCTTGGGGTCCCCTCTTCCTGCGGGGGGCATCCGATCGCCCCCCCGTCGTCCTCCGTCTTCAGGGGGGGGCCCGAAACCAGCCGCCCCCCCCCCCCGTTTCCAGCGCTGACATCGGCGCTGTAAAAAAAAAAAACAAACAAACTGTCATTTACTCACCTCCGCGCCCGAGCCTTCTGTCCGGGTCTCCTCTTCACCAGGGGGGGGTCCGATCCCCCCCCTGGGCTGCGCAGTCTTCAGGTGAGGACCCTCTTCCGGGTCCTCACCTCTTGTAATGGCGGCGATGGCCGCCGCCGCTTAGCTCCGCCCATTGTGGGAGGAGCGGGATGACGTCATCCCGCTCCTCCTATACCCCCTCCGAGCTCCGGCATCTCTGTCAGATGCCGGTGGTGATCGGAGCAGGGCGTGTGTCAGGTGAGGAGGCTCCGATCGGAGCCCCCTCGCCTGTCACCCGCCCTGCGCCGATCACCACCGGCATCTGTCAGTGACAGCGGCGCGGGACATACAGCGGCGAGGGACGTCGGATCGGAGGTGAGTATAGTGTAAAAAAAAGAAAAAGAAAGATTTTTTTTTCTCTGTGTCTGTCATTTTTTACTATTAACCCCTTGTGAACTGGTAAGGGGTCCATGACCCCTATGCCAGTTCACAAGGCTGGGGGGATGGGAAGCCACCTGCGCTAGCGAGTGGCTTGCCATTAACCCCTGGCACCCCCATTACCTGCCTCCCCAAAGACCAGGGGGGGGGCAGAAGAGCCCGGGCCCACATGGGCTATGTGGGCTCGTAGGCTGCAGGGTGGGGGGGGCCACAAAAGCTGGCCCCCCCACTCTGTGCCTACAAGCCCCCATAGCTGGTCCCGGGCTGGTTACTGTGGGTAAGGGGGACCCCACGTCAATTTTTTTTTTTTGATTTTTAAGGGTTTTTAACCCTTAAAAATAAAAAAAAAAATGGGGTCCCCCCCCCCCCTGGGAGGGGGGACCCTATGTCATTTTTTTTTTGATTAACCCTTTGTGTTCTGTCATCCAGCAGCTATAAAAGGCTTCTAGCAAGTGAGCAGAAGCCAGTGATCGCCGAGGGACAGAGGGCTCCAGGATGGATGGGAGGTGAGTACAGTGTAAAAAAAAAAAAAAAAATTAATAAAATATTTTTTCTCTGCTTGTGTCTGTGTGATTATTTACATTTAACCCCTTGTGAACTGGTAAGGGGTCCATGACCCCTATACCAGTTCACAAGGCTGGGGGGATGGCAAGCCACCTGCGCTAGCGGGTGGCTTGCCATTAACCCCCGGCACCCCCATTACCTGCCTCCCCAAAGGCCAGGGGGGGGCAGAAGAGCCCGGGCCCACATGGGCTATGTGGGCTCTTAGGCTGCAGGGTGGGGGGGCCACATAAGCTGGCCCCCCCACTCTGTGCCTACAAGCCCTGCATAGCTGGTCCCGGGCTGGTTACTTTGGGTAAGGGGGACCCCACGTCAATTTTTTTTTTGATTTTTAAGGGTTTTTAACCCTTAAAAATCAAAAAAAAAATGGGGTCTCCCTCCCCTGGGAGGGGGGACCCTATGTCATTTTTTTTCTCGATTTAACCCTTTGTAGTGTGGATGGTAGTTGTATTTTTTTTGTGAATGTTATAAAATACTTGTTTCAGTTAGGGGGGTCTCCTGGGCAGGAACAGGGGGCTACCGATAAATATGTGGTACCGTTCTAATCGGTAGAAATGGGGCTTTCACATGCAATATGATTTTCCTTAATAAAATACATTTTTTATTTAAAATAAAGGAGTCAATTTTTTTAAAACATTTTTTATTTATTTATTTATTATTTTTACTTAATAATATTGTAAAAAAAAAAAAAAAATTTACAAACAAGACATTTCATGTTAAAGCCTAAACTCTGCTGCAAAAAAATATATATATAATTTTCCTGAAAGTTCCAGCAAAAATGGCGCAAAACATGGCGCAAAATGGGGAAAAATGGCCTGTCAACAGAGGGTGACAAAATCTCAAGTAGGCTGGCAATTAAAAGGGTTAATAGTACCTATGCATGTTGGGTATTGTTCTGTTCGGGGGACCTTGCGCTTTCAGACTTAGCTTGTTTTTTCTGGTTTGCATATTTATATTTTAGGAAAAGGTGTTTTTTATTCAGCTTTTTTATAAATTTTTTAAGGAAACCCTGCGCAAACAAAGAATTCTTTGAGGGATTACTTCCAGAAAGATGAGCCCACTACAACAATCTGGGTACCCTTAGAAAGCTTAACGTGTGTACTTTCAGGGAATATATGGTTTATGGGGGATATTCCAAATGTCAAGGGTTGTTTTGGTTGAAAAATCGCAAGGTGCGCACTTTGTCTGCAGAGCTGAAATTTTCAAGTAAAATTACCGTTACGCACATGCTTTACTTTGGGGTGTTTGGCAACTCTTCCCTTGACAGAACCTATGCATGTTGGGTATTGTTCTGTTCGGGGGATGTTGCGTTTCCAGATTAAACTTGTTTTTTCTTGTTTGTATATAGTTTTTTTAGGAAAATGTGGCTTTGATTCTGCTTTTTTATCCTTTTTTTAGGGAAACTCTTTGCAACCAAAGAATCCATTGAGGGATTACTTCCAGAAAACTATGGCCACATCAACAAGCCTGGTACGCCTAGAAAGCCTGAGGTGTGTACTTCCAGAGAATATATAGTTTGTTGGGGGTATTTCAAATGTAAAGGGTTGTTTTCCTGGAAAAACTGCAAGGTGCGCATATTGCGTAGCACAGTTGTATTTTATCTGAAAATCCCCTAAAGCGTTGTTTCAGTTTGGGGGAGTCTCCTGGGCAGGAAAGGGTGTCTACCTATACATATGTGGTACCGCTGTAACCGGGAGAAATTGGGATTTCACACGCAATAAGATTTCATTGACAAACTTACATTTTTTATTACAAAAAAAACTACAATATGTAAAAATTTTTTTTTTTTTTTGCACATATTTAACAAAAAATATTGAGAATACACCTAAAAAATGACAAACAAGACATTTCATGTTAAAGCCCAGACTCTGCTGAAAAAAACAATATATCATTTTCCTGGGAAATCCCTGGAAATCCCTTCAAAAATCACATTTGAACATGGGGAGCGCAAAATAGTGCAAAATGGTCTGGCAACAGAGTGTGACAAAAACTCCAGGTAGGCTGGCACTTAAAGGGTTAAACTGGACTATCCCTTTAACCCTTTTGTTGCCAAGCACGTAACACCTACGTGCTGGCTTGGCTGGGCCTTAAGTGCCAAGCCCGTAGGTGTTACGGGCTTGACTTTCCTGGCTTGTAGTGTAAAAAGTAAAAATAAAAAATACTCACCTGACCCCTTGTTGGATCCGGCCGGGTCTCCTCTTTAATTTGGTGCCATCCGATCCCCCGTGGGGGGTCGGATGGCTCCAGGAGAGCCCCCGGAATAGGCCGCCCCCCCCCCCCGCTTCTGCAGCAGCAGCTTCTAACTGTAAAAAAAAAAAAAAAAAAAAATGACATTCACTTACCTGTGTGTGCGCTGGCTCCCGCTGTCCCTCCTCTTCACCTGGGGGGCCTCCGATCCCCCCCCAGGACTTACCGATCTTCAGGAGGCCTGGGAGGCTCTCTCCTCTGTTCTTCTTGATGGCGGCCGCCATCATGCCTCTAAGCCCCGCCCCCTTGGGGGCGGGGCTTATGAAGTCATCCCGGCCCCGATCTCAGGCTTCAGCCTTCTCAGCTTCTCAGATGCCGGTGATCGGCACAGGGGAAGGAGGTGACAGGAGATCCTCTGATCTCCTGCCTCCTCCTTCTCCTGTACCGATCACCGGCATCTGTCAGCACAGCATCGAGGGACAAGAGCTTGCAATCGAAGGTAAGTACAGTAAAAAAAAATTTTTTTTTTTCTAATAAAATACTTTTTATTATTGTGTCGTGTTTTTTTTTTTACAGTTAACCCTTTGTGAGCTGGTAAGGGGTCCATGACACCTATACCAGTTCACAAGGCTGGGGGGGTGGCAAGTCACCTGCCCTAGCGGGTGGCTTGCCATTAACCCCCGCACCCCCATTACCTGCCTCCCCAAAGGCCAGGGGGGGGCAGAAGAGCCCGGGCCCACATAGGCTATGTGGGCTCGTAGGCTGCAGGGTGGGGGGGCCACCAAAGCTGGCTCCCCCACTCTGTGCCTACAAGCCCCCATAGCTGGTCCCGGGCTGGTTACTTTGGGTAAGGGGGACCCCACGTCATTTTTTTTTTTGGATTTTGAAGGGTTTTTAACCCTTCAAAATCCAAAAAAAAAATGGGGTCCCCCTCCCCGGGAAGGGGGACCCTATGTCATTTTTTTTTTTAATTAACCATTTGTCATCCAGCAGCTATAAAAGGCTTCTGGGCAGGAAAGGGTGTCTACCTATACATATGTGGTATCGCTGTAACCGGGAGAAATTGGGGTTTCTCACGCAATAAGATTTTATTGACAAACTTACATTTTTTATTACAAAAAAACTCTACAAATTGTAAAAAAATATTTTTTTTTTATTTTTTTTCACACATTTCACCCAAATAAATTGAGAATACACCTAAAAAATACAAACAAGACATTTCATGTTAAAGCCCAGACTCTGTTGAAAAAAACAATATATAATTTTCCTGGGAAATCCCTGGAAATCCTTTCAAAAATGACAGTTGAATATGTGCAGCGCAAAATAGTGAAACATCGTCTGGCAACAGGGAGTGGCAAATGCTGCAGGTAGGCTGGCAGCGAAAGGGTTAAAGTCCCTGTCCATATACAAACTAACTTCCTTCCCCCTTATCCCCCTTGGAAACAGTGTAAAATGAGCCATGATCATCTCAAAATCTCATTTAAAAGCCTTGTGTAATCAAAGCATATGTCATGGTCCAGCCTTATCAATCTTTGCACTCTCTGCTGTGGTCAGAGACAGGTGCGGGACCCCTGTGGCTTACCAGGCTCACTTGGCCTGAGAGCTCCAAGAGAGGAATGGAGGAATAAAATTAAAAGGAGCACAATTTTTAGCCCTGCTACGGCTTCTGCAGGTGCCACTGAAAAGACTACACAAGGGGCCGCCATCAGGTAAGCTGCTTGCTGCCTAAATTCTCTTTCTCTCTTGATTTAGCTTTAGAAATGTAGGATAGGGTGGCACCAACTCAAAATCAAATTTAATGTACCTTAGTGTGCACTGCCCTGGCAGGCTTCCTCACCAAAAATTCAAGATATAAAAAGCAGGGAGGTTGACCCAACCCTAAGGAACTTCCGTGAGTGAGGCTGCACTTAAGCGGGGAACTAACAATTGCACTACCACTTCATGATATAAAAATATGATTTTTTTATTTGGCAAGACAAACTCTACATATTAAAATCCTAAAAAGACATATAACAAACCATGAGTACAATCTACCACCAGGGGGTATATTGGTATATCTATTATGTCAACATGATAAGAAAACTGAATTCATTTCCATAAAAAAATCAAATATAATCAATTATATATAAAGTGCCTGTGCTTTCTCCAAAAAAGTGCATCTATTTACAACAATTCATCAATCAGTAATAGAGTGATAATTAATCAAAAAAGTGCATGTCACACAACAGTAACCATCAAGCTTACATGGAAACATCCACAGTATTCAGTGCCCCCTGGGAGAAGCCAACGCTTTTCGTGACAGCTGCACCCGATGCTTTCTCAAGGCTGCATATGGTACCGATGACTATATTTGATTTATTTTTTATGGATATGAATTTAGTTTTCTTATCATGTTGACATAATAGATATACCAATATTAGCAGGTTTAGCACCCCCTGGTGGTAGATTGTACTCATGGTTTGTTATATGTCTTTTTAGGATTTTAATATGTAGAGTTTGTTTGTCTTGATATAGCTTTATATTGCACCCACCCCCAGTCTTTGGTTCTCGAAAGGAAAACTTTTAACCTCTCATTCTAGACACTTAACACACACCTCTAAGTACACATCACTTATATTATTTTCAGTCATAAGATATATTTTTAAAATCAGGTAAATAGCTTTGAATCCAGACAGTATATACCTTTAGGCCACCATGATAAATATTTTTCAGATGTATATATAGATTCTTATCTCTCAAAAGCCAATCTGAATTGCCATGAGAAGGGATGCATAAGAGCATGGTTTCTGGTAACAACAATGTTAATACATGTCTAATGATAATTTGTGCCATCACTGATTGTTTTAGGTTAATAGTATCACATGTAATATGTATTCACATATTCACATTTCAGGCATGGTTTGCTCTTTCTTGAAAAGAAGCCCCCTTGACTGGAAACTAGCTGTTTGTGGAATTTTGCCCATTACAATAAGAAAAAGTATGGAAAAAAAATCAAAGGAATCCCAGTGTATTTCCATTATACAAGGCCTGGGCACTTATTACAAGTTGTGTCTGTCTGCACTGAAGGAGCTGACCCAATGCACTCCGGTCCAGCCATATAAATGTAAATTGGCTGTTTTGCTGGCCCTTGTGAAGAACAAGTGGGTGGTCATATTGGCCACAGAAACTGCTGCAATTTTCGATTATTAAAAATTAGTTTAAGGTAGCTTCTTGTTCATATGATCACAAGCCTGGTGCACCACATCTGACCCAGAAAATTATTTTGAATTATCCTACCCCTATTCCTTGGCTCGCTCCCAAAGGCAAACTAAAATGCTTGTAATATACGGGTAGCTGAACTACTCCGCAACTCTAGTTAACAAAATAACATGTTGTAGATTGTTAAAAATAATAGAGACCCACCTAATAAAGAAATGTAATTATACATAAATAGTAGAGTCCTTCAATAAGGGACATTTATCCAGCAAACCTGCTGTACTGAGGACAGAGCTAATGCAGAGGAGTAGCTAGGCTTTCTGGCACCCAGGGCAAAGATTCAAAATGGCACCCCGACACCTGTGCTCAGGCCCTCTTTGGCTCCCCCTAACCTGCTGCACCCCCTGCTCCCCTAGCTACGCTCCTGTGTTTGTTTCTAGTGCGAGTTCCCATTAGTTACATCACCCCCACCCACCCATAAGAGAAGAGAACATATTTCCACCCCATAATGCAAGTAGTATCCAGAAATGCTGCGTTAAAGCATAGAGAAGTGGAGGATAGTTGTCACACTAACTGTTTATTGACTAAAATCTACTTTTTAATTGAAAAACAATGGCAAGCATGTTAAATGAGATCTTCAGAGCCTTGACTCAGATAAGAGTGGATGAACTGATTAACATCTTCCATTGTGTGAAAACACCAAACAGCGTATGCGTATGGCAAAGACCCAGAGCCTTTTTATGTGGATAATTGATGATGGGTTAGTAGATACTGTGAATAAAGGGACAATTTCCAGAAGCAGTTTACATTTTGAAGAGACATATATTGAAAGTAACACAGATTATCCTACAGGTCTATGACAGAGAATGAATACATTATGCTATAATTAAATGTATTGTCTGAGTTAAATGTTTTAACAAGTCGTTGTTTGATTCCTTTCCATTGCAGTAAAGTCATCCTGCTGCTCTGCTAAATAAAGCTGTTGTTGAGCTTTAACCCCCTTCCTTTAGCCCAGCCTTGTGATTGTATTTATTCATGGCCACTTTTTTTAGAATTGAGAGGACCGATATCCACCCCTTTTAATCAGACTACAGGACTCACCAATGCTTGTGTGCAAGGGGATATCGGCTCCCTACTTTGCCTGTCTGTTTTTTTCCTGCTTGTTAGTATACACCCACCATTCAGTGCTAAAAAAAAGTGGTCATGAAAAAATTAAGGGACTGCATTACAGAAAGGAGATGGATCTCAGCAATAAAAGCACTACCGTATTTTCACCCTACAACCCTTTCGCTGCCAGCCTACCTGCAGCTTTTGTCGCCCTCTGTTGCCAGACCATGTTTCACTATTTTGCGCTACACATGTTCAACTGTGATTTTTGAAAGGATTTCCAGGGATTTCCCAGGAAAATGATATATTGTTTTTTTGAAGAGAGTCTGGGCTTCAACATGAAATCTCTTGTTTGGCCTTTTTTTGGTGTATTCTCAATACGTTTTGGTGAAATGTGTGCAAAAAAATAAAAAAATCTATTTTTTTGCAATTACTAGTGTTGTAGTGTCTTTGTAATAAAAAATATAAGTTTGTCAATAAAATGTTATTGCGTGCAAAACCCTAATTTCTCCCAGTCACAGCGGTACCCCATATGTATTGATAGACACCCTTTCCTGCCCAGGAGACTCCCCCAAACTGAAACAGAGCTTTAGGAGATTTTCAGATAAAATACAACTGCACTATGCGCACCTTGCAGTTTTTCCAGAAAAACAACCATTTACATTTAAAATACCCCCCACAAACTATATATTCTCTGGAAGTACACACCTCGAGCTTTCTAGGCGTACCAAGCTTGTTTATGTGGGCTTAGTTTTCTGGAAGTAATCCCTCAATGTATTCTTTGATTGCACAAAGTTTCCCTAAAAATGAATAAAAAGGAAGAATCAAGCCACATTTTTCTAAAAAAAAAACTATATGCAAACCAGAAAAAACAAGTAAAATCTCAAAAAGCAACATGCCCCGAACAGAACGATACCCAACACGCATAGGTACTGTCAAGGGAAGAGTTGGCAAACACCCCAAAGTAAAGCATGCGCATAACAGTAATTTTACTTGAAAATTTCAGCTCTGCAGACAAAATGCGCACCTTGCAATTTTTCAACCAAAACAACCCTTTACATTTGGAATATCCCCTATAAACCATATATTCCCTGAAAGTACACATGTTAAGATTTCTAAGAGTACCCAGCTTGTTGTAGTAGGTTCACCTTTCTGGAGGTAATCCCTCAAAGAATTCTTAGGTTGCACAGGGTTTCCCTAAAGAAATGAATTAAAAAACTGAATAAATAACATGTTTTCCTAAAATATAAATATACAAACAAGAAAAAACAAGCTAAATCTGAAAGAGCAAGGTCCCCCAAGCAGAACAATACCCAACATGCATAGGTACTATTAACTAGGGATGAGCGAATCGATCCGGACGAACCCGGATTCGATCCGAATTTCATGAAAAATTTGATTCGGATCGAATCCGAATTTCCCCGCGATTCGATCGCTCGAAGTTTTCCTTTAACATCCATTCATTTACATTACAGGCATTCTAAGATGGCGGACGGGACATGTCCAGACATCAACCCCGCGCCAGTGCAAGCTGGGACAGTCACATGCAGCCTATCGACAGCCAGAAAGCCCGGTGACATCACAGCGCTATTTAAGTCGGCGGACATCTTGCTTTTCCTCATTTCTCTATTGCATTCGTGAGAGACAGGACGCTGCTGTAGGCAGGGAGAGACAGTTAGACAGACAGGGACAGACAGGGACAGGCTGGAGACAGGCAGGAGACAGGCAGGAGACAGACAGAAAGTCAGCGAAAAGCAGGGAAAGTTAGGAAAAATTGGAGGCAGTCACAGGGAGATTTTTTTTTTTTCATCCAGCCTGAGTGTTACTGGCTGGCTGACTGGCTTTGTTAGCGTTTTCAGGCTGCTTATACACTAACTGTGCATATATACTGAACTGATCTCAAGTCTGCTGTGAGGCATCCCATTCTGTGACTACACCAGCCATTTGCACTTATTCTAATAGAAATTAGGCCTGATAAAGACACTTTTGCTGTGCATAGCCTTACTGCTGCCAGGTGCTCTCTGGTTTTTGGGGCATCCCATTCTGTGACTACACCAGCCTCTATTTAATACCATAACCATTTGCACTTATTCTAATAGAAATTAGGCCTGATAAAGACACTTTTGTTGTGCATAGCCTTACTGCTGCCAGGTGCTCTCTGGTTTTTGGGGCATTCCATTCTGTGACTACACCAGCCTCTATTTAATACCATAACCATTTGCACTTATTCTAATATAAATTAGGCCTGATAAAGACACTTTTGCTGTGCATAGCCTTACTGCTGCCAGATGCTCTCTGGTTTTTGGGGCATCCCATTCTGTGACTACACCAGCCTCTATTTAATACCATAACCATTTGCACTTATTCTAATAGAAATTAGGCCTGATAAAGACACTTTTGCTGTGCATAGCCTTACTGCTGCCAGGTGCTCTCTGGTTTTGGGGGCATCCCATTCTGTGACTACACCAGCCTCTATTTAATACCATAACCATTTGCACTTATTCTAATAGAAATTAGGCCTGATAAAGACACTTTTGCAGTGCATAGCCTTACTGCTGCCAGATGCTCTCTGGTTTTTGGGGCATCCCATTCTGTGACTACACCAGCCTCTATTTAATACCATAACCATTTGCACTTATTCTAATAGAAATTAGGCTTGATAAAGACACTTTTGCTGTGCATAGCCTTACTGCTGCCAGGTGCTCTCTGGTTTTTGGGGCATCCCATTCTGTGACTACACCAGCCTCTATTTAATACCATAACCATTTGCACTTATTCTAATAGAAATTAGGCCTGATAAAGACACTTTTGCTGTGCATAGCCTTACTGCTGCCAGGTGCTCTCTGGTTTAGGGGGCATCCCATTCTGTGACTACACCAGCCTCTATTTAATACCATAACCATTTGCACTTATTCTAATAGAAATTAGGCCTGATAAAGACACTTTTGCTGTGCATAGCCTTACTGCTGCCAGATGCTCTCTGGTTTTTGGGGCATCCCATTCTGTGACTACACCAGCCTCTATTTAATACCATAACCATTTGCACTTATTCTAATAGAAATTAGGCCTGATAAAGACACTTTTGCTGTGCATAGCCTTACTGCTGCCAGGTGCTCTCTGGTTTCTGGGGCATCCCATTCTGTGACTACACCAGCCTCTATTTAATACCATAACCATTTGCACTTATTCTAATAGAAATAAGGCCTGGTAAAGACACTTTTGCTGTGCATAGCCTTACTGCTGCCAGGTGCTCTCTGGTTTTTGGGGCATCCCATTCTGTGACTACACCAGCCTCTATTTAATACCATAACCATTTGCACTTATTCTAATAGAAATTAGGCCTGATAAAGACACTTTTGCTGTGCATAGTCTTACGGCTGCCAGGTGCTCTATGGTTTTTGGGGCATCCCATTCTGTGACTACACAAGCCTCTATTTACTGTAACCCTTTGCACTTAATCTAAAAGTCATTTGGCCTGATAAAGACACTTTTGCTGTGCATAGTACTACTGCTGCCAGGTGCACTGCTGGCTGTTGGGGCATCCCATTCTGTGACTACACAAGCCTCTATTTACTATAACCCTTTGCACTTATTCTAAAAGTCATTTGCCCTGATAAAGACACTTTTGCTGTGCATAGTAGTACTGCTCACAGGTGCACTTCTGGCTGTTGGGGCATCCCATTCTGTAACATACCATTAGCCTCTGCATTTACTGTAAGCTGCACAGTTATTTAAAGTAATTTGGGCTGTATGAGCCTGCTTACACACTGTTGCTGTGTGCATATATACTGATCTCAAGTCTGCTGTGGGCATCCCATTCTGTAGCATACCATTAGCCTCTGCATTTACTGTAAGCTGCACAGTTATTTAAAGTAATTTGGCCTGTTTGAGCCTGCTTATCCACTCTTGCTGTGCATATATACTGATCTCAAGTCTGCTTCGGGGCATCCCATTCTGTAACATAACATAACCTACCTCTCTTATTTACACTAAGCAGCTCTCTTATTTAAACTAAGCAGGCCTCTTATTTTCACTAAGCAGCTCTCTTATTTAAGCTAAGCAGCTCTCTTATTTAAACTAAGCAGGCCTCTTGGATGCTGATTGTCCACTTTTGGGTGTGCATTATATTCGGTTTCATATACAGTGGGGTATCCCAATTTGTAAGATAACCTACCCCAACCATGTAAACTAAAGAGGCCTGTTGCAGCCTGAGTTTCTCTGCTTGCGTATGGCCTGCATTACAATCTGTCTCTTTCAATGACACTGCTGCCTGGGGTATCCCAATTTGTAAAATAACCTACCCCAACCATGTAAACTAAAGGTTACGTCCTTCCAGAAGGAAAACTTATGCCGAACACTATTTTTGTTGGGGGCATTTACCTTTGGATTGATCGGCATGAAATTAAGGATTTTTTTCAAAGTATGGCGCTGTAAAGAAGGTCAAAATTATTTCTCATACTTGGATTATTGTTACTTTTTGTTCAGCTTAAAATATACCAGGCCACACGGGCATCCCAAGGCACATGCTGATTAACCCTATATGTTAAGCACAAGCATTTCTCATACTTGGATTATTGTTACTTTTTGTTCAGCTTAAAATATACCAGGCCACACGGGCATCCCAAGGCACCTGCTATTTTAACCCTATCTGTTATACAACATAAGCGTTGATCAGCATCAGCTGCTTTATTAAGCTACCTCAGTTTGCACTTCCTTTTTGACTGCTTTCATTTAACCAGGCCGCAGGGCACCCCAAAGCTGCACCTTGCACCCTACCTGTTTATACTAAATAAGCATCTACAGCCTCAGCTTTATTAAGTTATTGCATTTTGAATTGGTTTTGGTCTGCTTTAAATACACCAGGCCGCAGGGCATCCCAAACCTGCATGTTGCACCCCATCTGTTATACTAAATAAGCGTTGATCAGCATCAGCTTTATTAAGCTATTGCATTTTGCATTGGTTTTTGTACTGCTGCCAAAACACTAGCCCATATGGGCATCCCAAACCAGCACATGTCACCCTATCTGTTATACTAAATAAGCTTCTACAGGCCCTTTTTTTATTTATTTATTTTTATTTATATAGAGCTGTAATAGCTTATATAGTGAGGTAAATTTGCCATTTTGCTTCATTATACAGAGCAGGCCCTGTGTAAATCTGAGGGGCAATAGCTTATATTGTGAGGTAAATTTGCCATTTTGCTTCATTATATAGAGCAGCCCTGTTGCCATCTAAATCAACTACTGTCCGGCCAGTACAGCTTTTCCAGGGCAAACTCTGCTAGTTGCGGACACAAGTCAAGTTTGGCTTCCCAGCAAATCCAGTGGATCCTGAAGGTGTGTTGGCATGGTCATGTCAAGGTATGTCCAGCTCCAGGTCTTCCTGCTGCTCATAAGTAGACTCACTATGCGGGTGTAGAAAGCTACTCACTAGCGACTGAAGACTGAGGCTGCTGCTGATGGAGCTGCTGCTGCTGCTGCTCCATCCACCCCCCCAGCAGCCATGGCAGTGGAAGGTGATCGCAGAGGTCCCCCCGAGTCAGACCTGCGGGAGTATGGGCCATGGCACAGATAGACATTGCCCAACTGACTACGTGGGATGTCTCTGTAGTAGGTCAGTTTGTCCTCCCTCTCAGTGGGCGTAAAAAATGCCCCCATTTTGTCCCGGAAGCGAGGGTCCAATAAGTTGGAGAGCCAGAAGTCATCCCGCTGACAAATGGAGACAATTCTGTGGTCACTACGCAAGCATGTGAGCATGCATCGTGCCATTTGTGCAAGTGACTCGGAGGGACTACCTGTCTCCATCTCCACTGTAAACTGCCACAGTGTGTCTGGGTCCTCTGTCTCGCCTTCCTCCCAACCCTCTAGCTCCTGTGGCTGCTCCTGCTCCTCCTCTCCTGTCAGATGACTAGATAAAATTTCATTTTGTGAAACCTAAACTGTGGTTTGCTGTGCCCCACCCCCTCCTCCTCCACTTCAGCCCCCACAGGCTTCATGTGGCTGTGAAATGTATGTGCCATGTCTCCAGTGCCCTGACCATCCATGGTTTCCAACATGTGTTGTAGTACATGAAGCAGTGGAATCTCATCGCTCATCTCATAGTCCTGGCAACTGTCTAATAAAGTAGCTTCCTCAAAGGGCCTGAGCAAACGGCCGGTGTCACGTATGAGCTGCCAATGGTTTACATTGAATTTACACAGGGGTGTCCCCCTATCCGTTTGGATCATCCAGAAATCCGTGATGGCTTTTCTCTGTTCCTATAGTGGATCCTGCATATGGAGGGTGGAATTCCAACGGGTGGAAATATGGCAAATCAGACTATGTTGGGGTACACCGTTCTGACGCTGAAGCTCAATAAGGTTGTGCTTGGTGGTGTAGGAGTGCCAGAAGTGCATGCTAACTTTCTTTCCTGTTGTTCGGACTGAACTAGACTGAACACGTGTGCAATGTCAGGACGCATGACTCTGGCTTCCTTGTCGCAGCGCAAACAAGATGTTCTTCCAAGTATCAGTCACATGGGTCCAAATTTGCTGTTTTCGTGGATTAAGCAATGATTTCATGGATTGAGTTCTCATTTTTAGTAGTTCCTCCCATGTGTGACTCAAGGAAAACCATGTGAAGAACAGCGTGAAACCACAATCACCAAGGGGGCCTAAAAGGATATATATTGTCCACCATGAGTCCATAGTTACAGCTCCAGACGTAGACAACACTGTGCACTTTGGTACACACTGACAGGCTAAAGGACTGTCCCACCTTCTGTTCAACAACATTTTACAGGGCAGGTACTGCCATCTTCGCAAAGCAAGGATACAATGGGACTCTCCACCTCGGCTCGGCACAAGCCATCAGTTCTCTGAAAGGTCCACCGCTGGGTAATGCAGCAGGCTGGACTTATGGTGACACTGTCTGAGAGGAGAAATCCCTCAGACATCAAGATTAAGGCAATGATACCTAGTTGTTTCTGATTTAATTACAAGGTGGAAACACACCCTCAAACAAAACCTCACTTTGGCAATACTATTGCATTTGTCAATTCATAATTTTATGTATATATATTAACTAACCTACTTTTTCTCCACAGGATTGTGGATGCAACATGAAAAACTGACACATCGCTGAATAGCTGATTTTTCCTATCAACAGTCCCCAATAATTCACTGCTGCTGCTGCCGCCGCCACCACCGCAGACTCCAGGGACCCTCTTCCACTACCTCGGCTTGCAACACCTCCTCCCACGACACTCTCCTCATCACTAATTGCCGGCTAGTGGAAGAAGAGGCGAGTGTCTCCTCCACTTCTTGGCTGGGCAGTAGCTGCTGAATTTTATGATTATCAGATCTTCATCAATGGATGGTGGAGCTGAACCCAAAGCATAACAACAGACAACAGACAGTTGACTGGGGGTGTCAGATGCCACTTGTGATGCAGTGGACTGCTTTTGCAGCACTTCGAGACAAAGTTGCTTCATTGGCTGACACAATGACTGGTAAAGCTGTGGAACATATGGTTTAAAAGCAAAAATAACCATTTGTTTTTATATGAAAAAGACCCTGGTTTATACATACTTTTTTTTTTCCAGAGACTGCCCTGCGTGGAAATGAATGGCGCATGGATCAGCCAAGCTTTCCTCCCAACAATGCCTGATGTATTCCAGTAGATTGATGACGGGGCCAGACCAACACTAAAGAAAGATGGATCGTGCAAAACAGATTTAAGGCGCTGCTCTCCAGTTACAGACATTCCTCCGCATCAGACCACAAGTAAGTATTGATAAAAAATCCTTTACGTTACTCTTACTTTTTATTAATATTCTTCGGATAAGACGGATCAGACATGATTCCAGATTAAAAATTCCAAGAATTTTTGAGGGCTAATTAGTCAGAGGCAATGATACCTTGTTGTTTCTGATTTAATTAAAAGGTGGAAACACACCCTCAAACAAAACTTCACTTTGGCAATACTTTTGCCTTTGTTTATTCATAATTTTATGTAGATATTACTAACTAAGCTACTTTTTCTCCACATGACTCTCCACAGGGTGTGATTCATCCAATTTTTGGGCTCCTGAAGCCAACCCCAGTGTCTCTTTAAAGCAATGTTTGGGCTGCTGCTGCTGCTTGCAACTCCAGGGTGTGAATCATCCAATTTTTGGGCTCCTGAAGCCAACTCTAGTGTCTCTTTAAAGTAATGTTTGGGCTCCTGCTGCTGCTGCTGCCAACTCCAGGGTGTGATTCATCCAATTTTTGGGCTCCTGAAGCCAACCCCAGTGTCTCTTTAAAGTAATGTTTGGGCTGCTGCTGCTGCCAACTCCAGGGTGTGATTCATCCAATTTTTGGGCTCCTGAAGCCAACCCCAGTGTCTCTTTAAAGTAATGTTTGGGCTCCTGCTGCTGCTGCTGCTGCCAACTCCTGCCAACTCCAGGGTGTGAATCATCCAATTTTTGGGCTCCTGAAGCCAACCCCAGTGTCTCTTTAAAGTAATGTTTGGGCTCCTGCTGCTGCTTCTGCCAACTCCAGGGTGTGATTCATCCAATTTTTGGGCTCCTGAAGCCAACCCCAGTGTCTCTTTAAAGTAATGTTTGGGCTGCTGCTGCTGCTGCCAACTCCAGGGTGTGATTCATCCAATTTTTGGGCTCCTGCTGCTGCCAACTCCAGTGTCTCTTTAAAGCAATGTTTGGGCTCCTGCCCCTCATAGTGATGCCACTTCAACTCTCTGCAATTGTGCCGCTCTGCGATTCTATTAGCGATGCCTCTGATCTGCATGTGATATTTATTCAAAGTATTATTTAACTAACCCAGCACGCATCCTATGCGTGTTACAGCAAGGCAGAATGGTTTACAACCCTATTGAGGCTCTAGGAGGCTCAGAAATAGCCGTTTTTAATAGCGATTCGTCGCAAATAAATTCGGGTCGAAACGATTTTTGTCGGAAAATTCGGCGAATCAGTCTAATCGAATTTTTCGCTCATCTCTACTATTAACCCTTTTAATTGCCATCCTATTTGAAGTTTTGTCACCCTCTGTTGACAGGTCATTTTTCCCCATTCTGCGCCATGTTTAACCGTGATTTTTGCCAGAATTTTCATGAAAATTATAGATATATATTTTGCAGCAGAGTTTAGGCTTGAACATGAAATGTCTTGTTTGTAATTTTTCTACTGTTTTTTTTATTATTTTTGTGTAAAAATAAATAAATAAATATTTTTTAGACAATTGTCTCCTTTTAAAGAAAACATTTACTTTATTAGAGAAAAACATATTGCATGTGAAAGCCCAATTTCTCCCGATTATAACGGTACCACATATGTATCGGTAGCCCCCCCATTCTTGCCCAGGAGACCCCCCCAAACTGAAAAATAGCACTTTATAACATTTACAAATAAAATACTACTACTATCCACACTATAAACATAAGGGGTTAATTTTAAAAAAAATGACATAGGGTCCCTCCTCCTGGGGGGGGGGGGCATTTTTTTGGGAATTTTAAGGGTTAAAACCCTTAAAAATCCCCAAAAAATTGAAATGGGGTCCCCCTTACCCAGCATTACCAGCCCGGGACCAGCTATGGGGGCTTGTAGGAACAGAGCGGAGGGGCCAGCTTTTGTGGCCCCTCACCCTGCAGCCTACAAGCCCCCCAGCCTTGTGAACTGGTATAAGGGGTCTCATGGACCCCTTACCAGTTCACAAGGGGTTAAATGTTAAATAAAAAGACACAGACACATAAGAAAAAAAAATGATCTTTATTTTTTTTTTTTTTTTTACTTTACTCACCTCCCATCCTCTGTCCCCCGGCGATCTGCGATGACAGTCTGCTCGGGTGTTTGGAAAAGAGAGCCTGGGGAGGGGGGCGGCCGATCTCAGCCCTCTCCTCCAACCACCTGAGCAGACTGATTCTCTGTGTCGGGTGCCGGCATTAAGAGGGTTGCTGGTGACATCACAACGATGGCCCCCAGGGGGCGGGGCTAGCAGACCCGTTCCAGGAAGTGGGGGGGGGGGAGAGGGCAATTTCTGTAGTTAGGTTAACATCTGTAGTGGTAAAACTAATGGAAAATCTCTAGAAGAAACAGATAATTTCTCATCTAAAAATTAACAACCTGTTGGACCCAGAACAGCACAGAGTTACTGAGGGCAGATCATATCAGACCAATCTTATTGATTTCTTTGACAATGTCATTACAGTGTTAGATGAAGGTGGTGCTGCTGTTATCGCCTATCTGGATTAGTAAAGCCTTTGACACTGTACCACATAAAGAGCTCATGAGTAATAGAGTAATAGGGTGGATATTCCTGGAGGTGTCTGCAGCATGGAAAATGATTTGGCTTTACTGGATAGATGGTCAAAACAGTGGAAACTGGAGTTTAATGTCTCTAAATGTAAAACCATACACTTATGTAGAAGGAATCCCTGCGCTGCATGGGCAGTACTGTGTTAGCCAAGACTTCAGGAAATAGATTTTGGGATACTGAAAGTTGCAAGATGAGTATACAGTGTAGCCAGGCAGTAGGAAGAGCAAGCAGGATGCTCTGCTGCATAGCTCGAGACATCACCAGTAGGAAGAGGGAGGTTGTAATGTGGCTGTATAAACCTTACCTGCAAAAATACATTATTCAAATAAAACGGGTCCAAAGTGGGCAACAAAAATGGTGCAAGGCTTAAAATGTATCAGGAGAGACTTAAAGATCTTAATTTGGTGGAAAGAAGGGAGGGGACTTAATTGAGACCTTTAAATATGTAAAAGGCTTGAATAAGCTTAAGAAGTGAAGTGTTTTTAAGAAGAAATTATAGAACAAAGGGGCACAACCTGAAGCTAGTTGTAGGGAAGATCGGGAGCAATGTTAGAAAATATTATTTTACAGAAAGAGTAGTAGATTCTTCAACAAATTTACAGCAGAGGTAGTTGAAAACAGTAAGTGAATTTAAACATACCTAGGATAAGCATAATTCCTGAGATAAAGAGAACAGACACACATAAGAGCGGGCTGGTGGAATTAAGGGATATATAAAGAAGGATTCTACAGCTAAAACAGCTGTTTCCCTAAAAGTTCCTAAAAGTAAAATGTATTCAGCAGGCAATAAAAAAACAATACAGCACTTACCTTCTGCCCTGTGCAGCTGATCAGTACCACTCCGGCGATCAGATACCCACCTGATCACTGGATACGAGCCCCTGCCGAACCCGCAGTCCTGCGTTGTCCAGGGCAAACTCTATTCCCTGGTGCTTCCTGGTGCTATGCCCCCCACCCACCAGTCACAGGGAAGTAGCCACATTCACAACAATGGAGGGGGGTGTGTCAGTCCTTAGTCTACTACCTTCATTAAAAGGAATGTAGAGGACAGAGTTGGTGAGTTGCGATCTTGACCCACCATCAAACCCATCTACATGTTCGGCCCCAGACGGCGTGGGATGCAGTGGCTGTGGTGTAGCTTCAGATCCAGCAATCAGGTGAGTTTGTGATTGCCGGACTGGCTCCAATCAGCTGCAGCTGAACAAAAGGCAAGTAACCTAGTTTTTTTATTGCCCTCTGAATCACTTTAAAGTTGGAGAGGAGCTTTGAGGAAGCATAATGCAGCAGCTTGTGCTGTGGTAGCGAGGAAAACCCTATGGATACTCAGACACCGCTAATAGGGATGAGCGAACTTTTGAAAAATTTGATTCAGCTGATTCGTCGAATTTTCCAACAAAATTCGTTTCGGTCCGAATTTATTTGTGACAAAGCGCTATTAAAAACGGCTATTTCTGAACTTCCTAGAGCCTCAATAGGGTTGTAAACCATTCTGCCTTGCTGTAACACGCATAGGATGCGTGCTGGGTTAGTGAAATAATCCTGTAAATAATTATGACATGCAGATCAGAGGCATCGCTATTAGAATTGCAGAGCGGCACGATTGCAGAGAGTTGAGGTGGCATCACTATAAGGGGCCCCTATATTGCCTGAAAAACACACCCTGGAGCTGGCAGCAGCAGGAGCCCAAATATTGGCTGAAAGAAATCCTGGAGTTGGCAGCAGGAGCTGCAGGAGCCCAAAAATTGGCTGAATGACACCCTGGAGTTGCAAGCAGCAGCAGCAGCAGCAGGAGCCCAAACATAGCTTGAAAGAGACACTGGAGTTGGCAGCAGGAGCCCAAAAATTGGCTGAATGACACCATAGAGTAGCAAGCAGCAGCAGCAGGAGCCCAAACATAGCTTGAAAGAGACACTGGAGTTGGCAGCAGGAGCCCAAAAATTGGCTGAATGACACCCTGGAGTTGCAAGCAGCAGCAGCAGCAGGAGCCCAAACATAGCTTGGAAGAGACACTGGAGTTGGCAGCAGGCACCCAAAAATTGGCTGAATGACACCCTGGAGTTGCAAGCAGCAGCCGCAGGAGCCCAAACATAGCTTGAAAGAGACACTGGAGTTGGCAGCAGGAGCCCAAAAATTGGCTGAATGACACCCTGGAGTTGCAAGCAGCAGCCCAAACCTAGCTTGAAAGACACACTGGAGTTGGCAGCAGGAGCCCAAATATTGGCTGAATGACACCCTGGAGTTGCAAGCAGCAGCCCAAACCTAGCTTGAAAAACACACTGGAGTTGGCAGCAGGAGCCCAAATATTGGCTGAATGACACCCTGGAGTTGCAAGCAGCAGCAGCAGCAGCCCAAACATAGCTTGAAAGAGACACTGGAGTTGGCAGCAGGAGCCCAAAAATTGGCTGAATGACACCCTGGAGTTGCAAGCAGCAGGAGCCCAAGCATAGCTTGAAAGAGACACTGGAGTTGGCAGCAGGAACCCAAAAATTGGCCTAAAGACACACTGCAATTGGCAGAAGCAGCAGGAGGCCAAAATTTGGCTGAAAGGCACACCCTGAAGCTGGCATCAGCAGGAGCCCAAAAATTGGCCTAAAGACATAAATATGTTTTGCACCATTTGGAAAGTGTAAAACGTGGCACCATGCTGAATCTAGTCGCATGCATCAGCCATTGGTGGGTGGAAATCCTGGCTGCTCCATCCCTGATTCATTTTCACAAAGGTGAGTCTCTCCACATTTTTAGTTGACAGACGAGTTCTCCTTGCCGTAACTATGGCCCCCGACGCACTAAACACCCGCTCAGATGGCACGCTACTTGCCGGGCAGGACAGCTTTTCCAGGGCAAACTCAGCTAGCTGCGGCCACAAGTCAAGTTTGGCTGCCCAGAAGTCCAGCGGATCCTCAAGGTGTGTTGCCATGGTCATGTCAAGGTATGACATGACCTGCTGGTTCAGGTCCTGCTCCAGGTCTTCCTGCTGCTCATGAGTAGCCTCACTATGCGGGTGTAGAAAGCTTCTCTGAAGACTGAGGCTGCTGCTGATGGAGCTGCTGCTGCTGCTCCTGCCAACCCCCCCAGCAGCCATGGCAGTGGAAGGTGAGTGCAGAGGTCCCCCTGAGTCAGACCTGCGAGAGAATGGACCATGGCGCAGATAAGCATCGGCCAACTGACTACGTAGAATGTCTTTGTAGTAGGTCAGTTTGTCCTCCCTCTTGGCGGGTTTAAAAAATGCCCCCATTTTGTGCCGGAAGCGAGGGTCCAATAAGGTGGAGAGCCAGAAGTCATCCCGCTGACAAATGGAAACAATTCTGGGGTCACTATGCAAGCACGTGAGCATGCTTCCTGCCATTTGCGCAAGTGACTCGGAGGGACTACCTGTCTCCATCTCCACTGCATACTGCCACAGTATGTCTGGGTCCTCTGTCTCGCCTTCCTCACAACCCTCTAGCTCCTCTGGCTGCTCCTGCTCCTCCTCTCCTGTCCGCTGACTAGATTAACCAGCCATTTCACCAAGCCTAAACTGTGCACTGTGCCACTCCCCCTGCTCTTCCTCCCTCTCCTCCAGTTCAGCTCCAACGGGGTTCATGTGGCCGTAAGATCTAGACGGCATGTCTCCAGTGCCCAGACCAGCCATGGTTTCCAACATGTGCTGTAGTACATGAAGCAGTGGAATCACGTTGTTCATCCCGTAATCCTGGCTTCCTTAAAGGGCCTGAGCAAACGGCAGGTGTCACGTATGAGCTGCCACTGGTTGACATTGAAGTTACACAGGGAGTCCCCCTATCCGCTTGGATCATCAAGAAATCCGTGATGGCTTTTCTCTGTTCGTATAGTCTATCCAACATATGCAGGGTGGAATTCCAACGGGTGGAAACATTGCAAATCAGACTATGTTGGGGGCTACTGTTCTGACGCTGTAGTTCAAGAAGGGTGTGCTTGGCGGTGTATGAGTGGCTGAAGTGCATGCAAAGTTTCCTTGAAGTTTTTAGGATGTCTTGCAGATGGGGGGAAGACTTCAGAAACCGCTTCACAACCAGATTGAAGACGTGAGCCATGCAGGGCGCATGGGTCAGCCTTCCTTGTTGCAGCGCAGACAAAATGCTCTTCAAATTGTCGTAACCATGGTTCCCATTTTCAGTTTTCTTGGAGTAAGCCATGTTTGGATTTCTTGATGAATAAATTTAAGCAGTTCCTCCCCTGTGTGACTCCGTTCGCCAAGACAAACCATGTGAAGCACAGCGTGACACCTCCGTGCCCTGCACACATGGTAGGCTGGAGGGGCACTGAGACTTGAGCCTACAGTGGAGGGTGAGGAGATGGCGGAGGATGAGGAGGCCGAGTCGCACGGTGTCACAGGCACAACGGCCAGGGAGCGCAGAGGCCGAAGCGGCGTGACCTGTCCAAGTTGCTGCTGCTGCAAAGGGACCACATCCACCCAGTGGGCTGTAAACGACATGTACTGTCCCTGACCGTAGTTACAGCTCCAGACGTCAGTGCTGCCATGCACTTTGCAACACACCGACAGGCTCAAGGACTGGCCCACTGCCTTCTTGGCAAAGACATGACAGCTTGGGACTCTCCACCTCGGCTCGGCACAAGCCATCAGTTCTCTGAAAGGTGCAGAGTTCACCACCTGAAAAGGGAGCGACTGCAGCAGCAGCAACTTGGACAGGAGCACATTCAGCTTCTGCGCCGTAGGATGAGTGGGGGCATACTGCTGTCTCTTGGACATGGCTTCGCTGATGGATTGCTGGCGGGATGCATGACTTGGAGGAGGAGCAGGAGCATCTGGAGCGACAGAGGATGGGTATGACGCACAGCTGCCTTCGGCTGAGGTGCTGGAGCCTTGGCTGGCAGAAATTGGGAGCGGCGTGCCACTTGGTGAGGAAGCAGCCTGGACCACCTCATCGGAGCCTCAGTTCTCCCAGGCAGCTTTATGGTGACGCATGATATGTTGACGCAGGGCCTTGGTGCCAACATTTGGGCCCTGGCCACGTTTCACCTTCTGCCTACATATCTTGCATGTGGCCATGTTATCCTCCTGCGGATGCTTGAGGAAAAACTGCCACACTGCCGAGTAGCTACTTTTCCCACCAACAGCCCGCACTGATTCACTGCTACTGTCGCCAACTCCAGGAACCCCTGCTCCACTACCTCCCGATAAGGTAGCCTGCTGCGCAGCAGGTGCTCTACCCCGGCCCCGTTTGGCTCCAGGCTTTACAATTCTGCCCCCATGCTGACTGCCAACCATGCTGCTAACACCTTGCTGCCTCAGCTGCTGACTCCGGGGCAACCTGCGCCCCTCTTCTCCTGATGATGAGGATGAAGTCCCTTCCGCACCCGGCTCCCAAGTGCGATCGGCTTCATCATCATCATCATCACCGAGTTGTGGCTGCACGTCACTGATGTTCTCGGTTTCCTCAACAGTGTCTGGCGCAGGAGCTGGAACGCTCGCAACAACACCCACGCCACTCTCCACATCACTATTTGTTTGCCTAGCGAAGGAAGCCACCTCCATTTCTTGGCTGGGCAGTAGCTGCTGACTGTCCTCTATCTGATCGTCCTCCTCACTAAAGAGTGGAGCTGAACCCAAAGCATAGGATACATAGCTCGGGGAGGGAACGGCATAGGACAGAGGCAATAGGAGGACAGGGACTGCTCTCGGGCCATGCCAACTCAGGGTTGTGTCAGAGGAACCTACTGACCCTAGACTGGGGGTGTCAGATGTAACTTGTGATGATTTGGATGACCGCGTAAACCAATCTACCATGGCAGATGCGTTACTGGTGGAGACACGACCGCTAGCAGATACTGGCAGATCAGGTCTCTCACCGCGACTCCTGCTGCCATTCGCCCCTAGTCTGCTGCGACCTCTGCCTGCTGAATCTTGGCCTCTGCCACTCCTCTTTGAACATCCTGGCACTTGTCTGCCTGACATTTTTATGTATTTGAAATGCGCAATAGGCACTTAAAAAAATTTGTTTACTTTAAAAAGCAGAAGCTAAATAAAGTGAGATACTGCTTCTCTGCACCAGATACTATGAAAATTGGCAATATAGGATACCCTGCGGGCTGGTGTTTTTACAAGACGCAAAAAAACAATTCAAAATGCAATATATTAATAAAACAGAGCCTGTAGAAGCTGATTTAGTATAACAGATAGGGTGAAATTTGCCGGTTTGGGATACCCTGCGGCCTGGTGTTTTTAAAGGACGCAAAAAACCAATTCAAAATGCAATATATTAATAAAACAGAGCCTTTAGAAGCTGATTTAGTATAACAGATAGGGTGAAATGTGCTGGTTTGGGATGTCCATGTGGCCTGGTGTTTTTACAGGACGCACAAAACCAATTCAAAATGCAATATATTAATAAAACAGAGCTTTTAGAAGCTGATTTAGTATAACAGATAGGGTGAAGTGTGCTGGTTTGGGATGCCCATGTGGCCTGGTGTTTTTACAGGACGCACAAAACCAATTCAAAATGCAATATATTCATAAAACAGAGCCTTTAGAAGCTGCTTTACTATAACAGATAGGGTGAAATGTGCTGGTTTGGGATGCCCATGCGGCCTGGTGTTTTTACAGGACACACAAAACCAATTCAAAATGCAATATATTAATAAAACAGAGCCTTTAGAAGCTGATTTAGTATAACAAATAGGGTGAAATGTGCTGGTTTGGGATGCCCATGCGGCCTGGTGTTTTTACAGGACGCACAAAACCAATTCAAAATGCAATATATTAATAAAACAGAGCCTTTAGAAGCTGATTTAGTATAACAGATAGGGTGAAATGTGCTGGTTTGGGATGCCCATGTGGCCTGGTGTTTTTACAGGACGCACAAAACCAATTCAAAATGCAATATATTAATAAAACAGAGCCTATAGAAGCTGCTTTAGTATAACAGAGTGAAATGTGCTGAAATAGTATGCCTATGTGGGCTGGGGTTTTTATAGCATACAAACAAAATTAAACTAATCGAGTTATAAGAAATGCTTGTGTGTAACAGATAAATATGCCACTGCCAAGATGGGATGCACAGTGGCCAGGAATATTTACAGCACAAAATAAAGCAAGTTAAAACTGATCTGGCAAATGAAGTGAAGTGAAAATAGAAAATAAGTTTCCCTGTCACTTTCTCTGCTGTCCCTGCCTGGATCGTTCCCAATTTTTCCCTATCTTTCCCTATCTTTCCCTGGCTCTCCCTGGCACTGTGTGGGTCTCTGTGGGTCTCCCTGACTCTCCCTGCCTGTCTGTAAGTCTCTGCCTGTCTGCAGCAACCTCCGTTCTGTCTGCAATGCAAGGCTGAAATGCGCACAAGCAAGATGGCCGCCGTTTATATAGCACGGTGACGTCACCGGGCTTCCTGGCTGCTGATAGGCTGCATGTGACCTTCCCATGATAACTTGCCCCAGGGGACATGTCCAGACATGTCTATCCACCATTTTACAATGGCTGTAATTGAAATAGATGGAGTTTAAAGGAAAACTTCGATCGATCGAATCGTGGGGAAATTCGGATTCGTTCAGAATCGAATTTTTCCTGAAATTCGGAACGAATTCGGGTTCGTCCGGATAGATTCGCTCATCCCTAACCGCTATACAAAGGTTTAAACGTTTACCTTTTATTTTACTACAAGAGGAGGCATCACTGCCCTGTGAATTGGTATATAGGTCCCCCAACAACTCTCAAACATTAAAAAAGAAAAAAAGAAAGTTTTAAAATTAAATAAAAGGGACTCACTGTCACTACATCTTATTTCATCAGTCTCCCGCCAGATGGCGTCCAGCCATCACACTACCTATGATAATGGGGGGAGGGGGATGCCACACTGCCTATGGGAATGGGGGAGGTGGATGCCACATTGCCTATGATAATGGGGGGAGGGGGAAGCCACACTACCTATGATAATGGGGGGAGGGGGATGCCACACTGCCTATGGGAATGGGGGGAGGGGGATGCCACACTGCCTATGGGAATGGGGGGAGGTGGATGCCACATTACCTATAATAATGGGGGGAGGTGGAAGCCACACTACCTATGATAATGGGGGGAGGGGGGTGCCACACTGCCTATGGGAATGGGGGACGGGGTTGCCACACTGCCTATGATAATGGGGGGAGGGGGATGCCACACTACCTATGATAATGGGGGGCCACACTGCCTATTATAATGGGGGAGGGGGATGCCACACTGCCTATGGGAGGGGGGCCACACTGCCTATATCGGGAATAGGAGGGGGGAATGCCACACTGCCTATATGGGGAATGGGAGGGGGGAGATGCCACACTGCCTATATGGGGAATGGGAGGGGGAATGCCACACTGCCTATATGGGGAATGGGAGGGGAATGCCACACTGCCTATATAGTGAATGGGAGGGGGAATACCACACTGCCTATATGGGGAATGGGAGGGTAATGTAAACTGTCTATATGGGGAATGCCACACTGCCTATATGGGGAATGGGAGGGGGAATGCCACACTGCCTATATGGGAAATGGGAGGGGGAATGCCACATTGCCTATATGGGGAATGGGAGGGTAATGTACACTGCCTATATGAGGAATGGGAGGGGGAATGTACACTGCCTATATGGGGAATGGGATGGGAGGGATGCTACACTGCCTATATGGGGGATGGGATGGAGGGGGATGCCACACTGCCTATATGGTGAATGGGATGGGGGGGATGCCACACTGCCTATATGGTGACTGGGATGGGGGGATGCTACACTGCCTATATGGGGAATGGTATGGAAGGGGATGCCACACTGGGTATATGGGGAATGGGATGGGGGCATGTCACACTGTCTATGCAATGGGGGCATGCCACACGGCCTATGAGAATGGGATGGGAGAATGCCACACTGCCCATGAGGAATCGAATAGGGGGAATGCCACACCATCTGTAATGGTGCGTTTTTTGGTTTAAAATATATTTTTTCTTATTTTCCTCCTCTAAATCCTAGGTGCGTCTTATAGGGCGAAAAAATATGATTTTTTTTATTTTAAAAATAAAAACACATTTAAGAGAGGTACCCTGGCATTTCATGCACATGCAGATGCCTTATTTATATAAAAAAAAAAATAGCGCAGATGCAGGATATGGCAGGGGGGGGGTCTAAATCTTACCCAACTATTCTCATTTTCTCATATTATATTTAACATGTTTAAAGACTTTGAGAATAGTTTCTGTTACTTTGAAAGATCTAATTCAAATTGTACTATCTACTTTCTTAAAAATAAAATAAGAATATTACATTTTAAAATAAAATAACATTCATTTAATTAAAGCTGGCCAAATGCCAGCAAATGGTCAAAGTTCAAGCAAATATTTAAAGAATATAACTCTAAACTAAAGTAAAGTACTCGTTACACTGCAGATTTTAATTAAATCCCCCATAATTCACCCACACGCCATTGCACTTTGGAGTTTTTTTTAGCAGCAAACAAGACCCTGCCGCTTGCCAAATTATTTTATCATTTTTAAAATAAGCAACAAAAAGCAAAGGTTCTTCAGCATCCTCCTTCATTAAATTCTTTAAGTAAAAATTGGAAAACACAATTTTCTCTTGTTTAGTCTCCATCTAGAATGTGATCTAATAGATTTGGGCTCGATTCAACAAAGGTCGAAAATTTTTGTGTTTTGTGCTTAAAAAGTTGCGATTTTGCTATATTTTTTTTTACGAGTGATTCAGCTACCTGGAACCATTGTAAAACACGAGTCACTTGAATTAAATTCGAGTGCGATTGTAAAAGTGCGAATTAAATTAGTTGATCGAAAAATTTACTACTGCATTTTACAATTCGAAAATTTAACTACTAATTCAGGTGGACTTGATGAGCCACACACATTATATAAATTAGAGTGTTTCACACTAGTTTTTTGATGCAGCTTTCAGCAGGAGAAAACTCATTTTGCTCTCTCACAATGGAGCCCTTCTACTTTCTTTGCAATGGTAGTAAACTCTAATGGTAGTAAAAAATTCAGTTCATAAGAAAAAAGCCTGAGAATTCCACTGTTTGTGAATCACTAGTTAGGAAGACAATGAAAGTCAATGGCACTTTTTTACTCCTGAAAAAAATACTGAACTTTTTACCCTTTTTTACTAGTAGTAAAAAGTTCCATTGACTTTCAGTGTCTTCCTGTCTGGTGATTTGGTAACAGTGAAATTCTCAGGCTTTTTTCTCATGAATTAAATTTTTTACTACCATGAGAATTTTTTTAATGATTTGTGAATCAAGGCCATTGACTTCCACTGAACATATTGCAGATGATGTGGCGCAGAGAAGGCTCACACTACCCATTCCCATATTTTCGGACATGTTTGGAAGTGGATCAGCTGCCATATCAAGCACTTTTCCAGCTTACTAGGCTAAATCGTGCAGCTTTGGAATCCATTTGGCACCATTAACTGGTAGAAGACCTTTGGTCGACCTTTGGGTTTTTACATTGCGGTGCACCAAAACCCAGAATAGTCAAAATCCTGGCTTTTGGTCCATGTTATAGTGTAAGCATAAGAATGGCGTACCATGAGGTTAAAGCTAGCAAAGAGCTGCTCCCTGCACCCAGGGACACGTGGTGCTATGTGAGCAAGCTTTGTATAGAAAACAATGGCCACATTTCTGCATTAAAGGAAACATTTTTAATACAGGTCCCTGGCAATCCAACCAACCCCCCCCCCCCCCAAAAAAAAAACTACATATATGCCTCTTACAAATATTACTGTTTAATTAGTACTTCCACTACAGCATATCTTGCCTTTTTATTACATGTATCCACAATGTTAGCCATGTACATACAGCTACACAGGTAACTTAAAAAGTTGAAAAAAAAATTATGCATTTACATTTACCCATTAAAAAGCCTTACAACACCATGCAACAGTCAGAAAACAATACTAAACAATAGAAAAAAAAATTGAGTACATTTTCCAATAATTTTCGCTTGCGACAGCCTTTTTACGAGCATTTTGAACATTTTACGAGTGATTAGAAAATTTTATGATTGCATTTTCGAGTGCAAGCATTTAATTCAACCCCTTTTTTGAATCACTCGAAAAAGTTAAAACTTTGTGCATGCGATCTGATTTTTCGAGTGACACGAATTTATTTCTACCTTTGTTGAATCGAGCCTTAGTCTTTGTAAACAAAGTACAGGAACTCTAGGGGGGATAAAGTGATTGCCATCCTACATAATTGGCTTCATTTAAGCATCAAGAAACATTGAGGTTACATTGTAAACACTCAAATAACAATGTTTTCCATTATTCTTTGTTCTTCTCTACAAGTGTAGGATGTAGGTACTATTTGTGTTTATAGGGAAACTATTTAGGTTTAGGTTTATTCCACTTTTTCCAAAGGTCTCACTATTCTGCACTTTTTCTCTCTATGTAAATTATATTGTTGCCATTACTCATGTTACAGGGTAGAAAGCTGCCTTAGGAAAGACCCATATTTGTTACTGCACTCTGAAGTCACCCCCCCCACCTAGTTACATATAAGTTTATTAATCCAACTTTCTTTGTAACCTTGTTTCTTTTTTTAAAGCAGAAAAAAACCCACACGGCACAGCCTACAAGATTCCATGGCCAGCTGCTGGCCTTTCTCTGGGACCCCTCCAGGGAGCAGCAACACTCACCTGCTTCCGGGGCTCACTTATAGATGTAAACACCGGTGGCCGTACCCTCACCTCCGCGGGAGTGTGAGTGCTGCTGAGAATGCATACGCTCTTGTTCCGATTGCTGGGCCATTTGCCAAGTATTACATGTGCAGGGCAAATGGCTCTGTTTGGATGAGAGCCCACACATGCTCCCTTGGACTGTAAAGAGGTGAGTTTTTCTGCGCATTATGGGGGTTCACACACCGGGACATCTCAATTCGGGATGCCCCCAGGCACAGAACAAAAACAGGGATAGCCAAAATTCCGGGTTTTGTGTAATGCTTGGCCCAATATATGCTCCAAATCTCTAAATTTATTTGCACCCCCAAATTTCTGGTCAATTTAATTCCGGACGGAGGCACCAATTGCAAAGCTAGGCAAATAAGTTCCTATGGCAGTAATTCCAAAGAAATACAAATGGAAACCTTTAAATAGTTATTCATTAGGGATGTGCGAACCCACTGAAATTCGGGTTTGATGAGTTTTGCTAAAATTTATGCTAAAGTCTGAACCCGAACTGAGCACCATTAAAGTCAATGGTGATCTTTATTTGGGCAATCAAAAATGGCTGTAAATCAGGGTAGCAAGGGCTAGAGGACCGCAAATCGAGTGATTTCCCAGCACAAAATGGGCTTGGAAAGGACTCAAAATAATAACAGAAAACACCAAAAATTAATTAAATCATTGATACATAAAAAAAAAATTAGTGTTTTTATGGGGGTGGGGGGAGCCTGGGCGATAGCCCTGCAACAAATGGGCCGACTAAATTACTCAAAATAACAACAGATAACAAAAAGAAATAAATACATAATTAAATTAAAATAATCAAAATATTAGTGTTTTTATGAGGGTTCGAGGCCAAATTGGGAGCGTGGGCACCTGTCAATCAATTTATACCTAAATGAGTAAAGAAAAAAATAAACATTAACATCAATAAATATATATACATAAATAAATAAATAAATAAATAAATAAAAATAATACATTTTTACAGGTGTTAGAGGTTCAGGGGGGAGGAGGTGGCAAACACTTTAAGCACTCACACCAAATCCCATGGGATCCACACCTTGTTCATCTTAAGGAATGTAAGCATGTCCACATTGCCTATGGATAGGTGGATCCTCCTATCAGTGAGGACACCCCCTGCGGCGCTGAACACACGTTCTGATAGGACACTTGCCGCAGGAGAGGCCAGCACCTCCAAGACATAGAGGGCAAGCTCTGGCCACGTGTTAATTTAGCAACCCAGAAACTAAAGCCATCGCTCAGTACCAGGAAACGCCTCTGCCTCCTGGTACTACGGGCTGTATCGGTTGTGGTGGATGTGGCGGACAATGCAATAAGTTCTTCCACATTGTGGCCATGCTCCGTGCTCTGTGCCTCCCCTGTGAGTTGGTGCCAGTGCCCCTGCTGCATTGGCGACTTGCTGCTCCTCCTCCTTTGGCTTGGTGCTGCCACTGTGCTGCCACTGAGCCCTAAAATTCAGCAGAGAACTCTGCCAATAGTGCATCCACCAGGGTGAGCTTGTACTCTCTCATTTTGCAATCCCACTCCAGTGCTGGTATCAAGGAGGTGACGTAGTCCATAGTGGGGATCCAGCAGGGTGGCCACCCAATAAATGAGTCAAGGAGAAGCTGTCCTCAGTGTCAGGTGTCTCCTCCTTGCCCTCCCTCCTGCCACGCTCCATCAATGTCAGTGAGCTGCACTGGGTGCCACCCTGCAGTTATCAACCTCCTCCTCTGAATCCTCCAAAGCTGTTCTCTGGCTGGACAGTGGTGTACCTGGCCTCTGTCGGCCCAGCAACCCACCCTGCAAACCATGTGTGCACTCCCTTGATTCATGGGAAAATGGATCTTCCTCCTCCTCTGCTTTCATCACATCCTCCATCATGGCCTGAAGGGTTTTTTGCTTCAGGCAAAGAATGGGGTGGGTAGCACTGAAGATGACATCATCAGCGCTGACCATATTGGTGGTGTGCAGGAAGGACTGCAGCACTGCGCTGATATCCCTCATGGATGCCCACTCATTTGTGGTGAAATACTGTTGCACTTCTGCTCACCCAGATATTTTGGGGCTGAAACTCCACTACTAACTACTAACGACATTGTGGCAAATCACCTTGCCAGGCTTCAGCCTCAACAGCAACAGTCACTCATCTGTCTGCTCCTGGATGCCGGTCCACAGCTCTTGGGTGGTATGGGGTCTTTCGCCCAGCAATCCTGGGTGGCGAAAGGATAGGCATCACAGTGCTTTCCGCCACTACATTGACTCAGTGGGCAGTTAGACAGATGTAATGTCCCTGCCCATGCTAACTTGTCTACATGTCAGTGGTGAGGTGGACACTGGAACAACTTTCACATTTTGCGGGATGGAGAGCTAAACACTTACCTGGGATGGTGTGGACTGGCTTGGTGATGGTGCTAATTCTGCTGAAGGGGGTGGTGGAGGTGGTGGTCCCGCATCCTCCCTTTGGGGGGGAAACAGGTGGCTTTGTCGTTAGGGAGGCGGTGGTAGCAGCTGAGTCAATGATCTGCAACTGGGGTAGGGGCAGGTGGATGACCGACGGTATGCCTGCTAGGAGTGTCCTCGAAGAACATTATTGGCTGGAATGGCCTTGCTAATTTTAAGAGGGGTGAGGTGAAGAGCTCAGCACTCCTGGCAGAAGTGGAGTGTGGGGAAGACAATCCCATAGAACTGGTAGCACTGTGGGCCATATAATCTACGAGTGCCTCAACTTGTTCTGGCCTCACCACTCTGCCAGCAGTATTGGAGCCTACAAAAATATGCTCCAGACCCTAGTGTCTGCTTGCTGCTTGGAGGTGCTGGGCTTCCCTGCAGCAAGTGTCCTATCAGAATGTGTGATCAGTACCGTAGTTGGGTGTCATCTCTTCACAGCCAATGTGGACATCCTTACATTCCGGAATTTAAACCAGACATGGACACCAAAGGACTAGGCTGTGCCATCACCTGAGCTAGTGGTTTAATTGTTGGCTACCTCTATTTCTTCCACCAACCTGGCAGAAAACACGCGGGCTGGTGGAGGATATAGAATGTTTTTCATGCATAATGAAACATCAACAGGTTAACAGTGATCTCTTCTCTTTCTAGTGTGGCAGCCTTGCTGTCCTTTAATGTACAGATGAATGACTCCTTTTGGAAAGGTGGCAACACAACGATCGAGAGCTGAGGTGGCACATGCAGGTGTTTTAGCAAATATGATGAAGAAAAGGACCTCTCATAAAAAACATTGCAATAACATGGGACAAAGCAAACCAATTTCTCAGCATATGAGAAACATTGTTGGCTGTAGGACACAACATGTGGAGAGAAGACAGTGGTCCAATGACACATCAGAAAGGATCTCTTTTAGAGCAAGTACAAGTCAACCCATCCCTCTACCTTATTAAAGTGGACCAACACCCACGGGTGTTCGGCCCGGGAATCTATAAGATTCCCGGGCCGATCACCTCCCTCCCTGCGGGACATCCGAGATCGGGATGTCCCGCAGGGTGAAACCCCCCCAAACACCCCAAACTCCTTACCTTATCCCCCCCCTCTAGACGTGCGCGTGCCCGCGCCGGCCGTCTGTGAATGGCCGGCGCGGGCACGCGCGCGTCAAGAGGGACGCGCGGGAGGCGGCGGCGGAGGAGCCGCTTGTCCGCGGCTTGTCCGTCGGCGCTGGGAGCGGGGAGAGGTGAGTTGTTCGGGGGGTTCGGGGGGGTTTCACACAGCGGGGCACCCCGATCGGGGGTGTCCCACCGAAGTGGACCAAGACCCAGGATAGTCAAAATCCTGGGTGTTGGTCCACTTTAAGAATGATGGGTTTGACTATGTTTATGGACTAGAACTTCACAAGGATGAAAAGGTGTCTGCTCCTGAAGTACTTCCAGACAGAATCGCTTCATCCAGGATAAGCGATGCCCATTTGGCTGACACATTGATTGGTAAAGCATATTATTTAAATTAAATTTCCAAAGATGAATGGCTAGGGATGGTTTTAGCCAGAGCACCAATCATGAGTACATGGTTTTATATAACATATGAAAAAGACCCTGTTTGATACATGTATCAGCGTTTAGATATTTACAATAAATAAGGAGAGGTGGAAAAAGTCAGGAGAGGTTGTGGAAGCAAGTGGAATATGCCAAAGAAGATTTCTCAAAAAGGACTGGCATGGTAATTTATCAAGTGGAGGCCAAACCTTCAGTGTATGTCAGCTGCCAAGTGTAATATTTAGAGAAAATCCAGCTTTCAGTTTATAATCTTATATTCCTGCGATTGCTTGGATTTTTGGGAGTAAAGAGAATATGATGAATATGATAAATTTTTGGATTACATCATGTCACATACCTTTCTGGAGACCATGCTGAGTGTCGAGAGTAAGGATGATGCAGAATCAGAAAAACCAGACAGGAACTGGGAGATCTGGAAAGCAATAGTGAATGAAAGCTGACTGCAACTGAGGGCGAGGAGAAATGGGTAGAGTGCAACACTAAGCACTGGTTTCAGCATGGGGAATCTGCTGACAGATCTGGTTTTCTACTGAGCCTTCTGCAATGAGGGTCAGACTGCGCTGCAGAAAAGTTGGGGTCCCTCTACTGTTGCTAGCGGCCAGTGAATCCAAATATGGAAAAATGGGAAGCTGATGTAGGGAAGCCAGACAGTCCAGAGCCAGGGAAAGCTGCAATCCAGCAGTTCAGAGAGCCAAAACAGGTATTCATCCAGGCTGGGGGTTGAGAGCCAGAGAGAGGTCGATGTCCAAAGCCAGAGGGTCAGAGCCAGAGCGGCATCATAATCCAAAGCCACAAGTCAGAGCAGAAAGTTAAACCATGCAAGAATCACACATAAACAGACAGGCAAGCATCACTCCAAGAAGATCTGCAGGCAACTTCCTAGTGCTGCAGACCCTATTTTAAAGGATCTTAGGTGCCCAGCAAGTGCCTGCCGTGCATACACATAGAGCACACAGGGGCTTCGCCCGCCCGGGGATGCGCAGTGTACCGATCCCCTACGTGACCGTGCACACCCCTCCCACACACAGCTCAACGGAGACACCCAGGGGGCATGACCGAGTGCTTGCACACTCGATTGAACGAGTGTGTGCCCGCCGGAAAATGTGAGTAGGACCAGGTCTTCTATTGCAACACTGCCCCCCTAAGGGACAGCCTCCGGATGACCTCAGGTGCTGGCCTGTCAGGATGGTCTTGATGGAACCTTCGACCAAGTGAGGGAGCATGGATGTTTCCTGCGGGTTCCCAAGAACTTTCCTCTTCATCATAACCTGACCACTTCAAAACATATTAAACCCTTGACCACGTCTTTTGTGAGTCAAGAATCTCTTCTACCTCATACTTTGGCATGCCTCCAATTTCAACGGGCTTCAAGGCTGGAGAACTGGAAACAGAAGGTTGAGAAGCCTTCAACAGGGATGAGTGGAACACGGGGTGGATCCCTGTAAGAATGGGGTAATCATAGTTCATATCACATCATTGAATTTAGAAAGGCCCAATGATCCTAGGTCCAAGCTTCTGGGAAGGTCTTCCCAATTTCAGATTGGCAGAGGACAGCATTACCCAGTCATTAATTTAAAAGAATGGTTTCAGAGTTTCTCAAGACATCTGCAGCTCTCATACCTTTCTTGGGCTTTCTCAATGTTCTCTTTAAGTTGCTGGTGTAATTGAGACAGTTGATAAGTAAGATCTTGCTCAGATGGAAGACTGATATCCACAGGAGAATTAGGAATTACCATGGGGTGGTACCCCTAGTTGGCAAAAATGGAGAAAAGTTTGTTGACTCGTGAACAGAATTATTAAAGGCAAACACTGTTATTTTGGAGGTATGTGGCATAACAGTGATAACTATTCGAGTTCTTGATTTATCCTCTCTGTTTTGGCGTTCGTTTGAGGAAGGATAGAGAAAATTTTAAACTCTTACACAAGACTGTCCAAAATTTTAAAGAGAGCTGGGGAACCCCTGTAAGATACGTGTTGTCAGAGAGGCTATGAAGATGAAAGATGTTCTTGATGAAGACTTTCACAAGAGCAGCTGCAGATGGCTAGCCAAGGGAATAAAATAAAAGGCGCCCTATTCGTGAAATGATCCACAACTACCAGAATGATATTGTTCCCTTCAGACACCAGTAGTTCAATGATAAAATCCATGGGCAGTTTGGGACAGAAAGGGTTTTCAGCAGACAAGTTGGACGGAAGTACTGAGTTTTGCACCTGGCACAAATAATGCAATTGTTCGCATAGACTTTGTAATTCTGGTTAATGGTGGGCCACCAAAAAAATCTCTCGTCTTATGTATTCCAAAATGTCCAGCCACCGGGTGATCACTGGAAAGAGCTAAAATCGAAATGGTTCCAGAACAAAGATCCTGTCTCTGAATAGAAAAAGTCCATCCTTAAAAGTACATTTGGAGACAAGGGCTGGGTTAATGTGGTCAGAATATTCTTAGATTTCTGAAAAATTTGGGTCTGGAACGAAAAAATGGAGTGGGCTCACTACAAAATTTCTTCTCAAAATCCAAGTGAATGCAGGACAGGGCATCTGCCTTACCATTCTTAGAGCCAGACTGATACGTGAGGTGGAATCAGAAACATGAAAATTAGAGTGCCCACTGGGCCTGCCTAGGTCTCAGTTTTTTTGCAGAGCACAAATACTCCGGATCTTTATGGTTGGTGAAAATCAGGATCAGGTGTTGAGCACCTTCAAGCAAATACCATCACTCTTTTAAGGCCAACTTTATTGCTATTAGTTCCCTGTCTCCCAACTCATCATCATCTCATCCGAAGGGGAATGTTTTCTCCAGAAGCGGGCCACTGGGTGTAGAGTACTCTTTTCACCTGTTCTTTGTAACAAGATGGCACCCACTGCAGATTCACAAGCATCCACTTCCAAGAAAAAGGGGAGTTGATATCTGGGGTGTTTCAGGAGTGAAGCAGAAGTAAAAATATGTTTTAGTCTGTCAAATGCCTCCTGTGCTGGCTCAGACCTTTTTAATCTTGGTTGCTTCTTGGTTAGATCTGTGGTTGGTTTGATGAATTTTGAAAAGGTGCAGGTACATTTTCGTGAAAAAATGTGCAAATCCCACAAAGTGCTGAACTTCTGGGAATAGGCCATTCCAGGATGGCTGAGACCTTGCTGGGGTCCATGGCTATTCCAGTAGCTGTGAATGCTACAGTGATCTCGAAGACACTGAAGAACTTTTTTGGCGTGGACCTGATGAAGCTGGAGGTTAGTGGAGAAGAAAAAATATCAAAAAAAGTGGATATCTGTTTTTAAGCTCTCCATAATCTATGTAGGGATGTAGAGACTTTCTTTTCAATGAAAAAGAGCCCTGCGCCAGCTGGTGAAGGGGATGGATGAATCCTTTTTGCAGTTTCTCTTTGATATATCTGGCTCAGACATCTGAATAAGTTGACCAAAGGGAATTGCTTGACCAGGCAATAAATTCCAAGATGTTGCAATTTTGAGAGCAATTGTCCAATTTGAATGTATACGACCCATAAGTCCGATTAATACCTAGATTGTAGACTTTTATCCAGGGCATGCCCAGGATGACCGAATAGATAGCAGAGGGCAGATTTTCAAAACAGAGGAGTTCTGTATGATTAGGTTACATTAAAATGGGGAGAGCAGGAGTCTCAAAACAGATGGGGACTGAGCTCATGGGTGAGCCTTTAGCCACGGTGACAGCAAGAGGAGTTGACTTGAAGTTGGATGGGGATCCTATGCTTGGTAGCGAATCTAATGACCAAAATAACCAGAATCCACAATGGCCACAACTTTAATCTTTCTGTCTGGCAGCTGAAACTGAAATGGAACAAATAAGTATGTCTCACATAAAGCAAAACAACAGCTTGCAGAGCAGGAGTTAGAAGTTCTCCTACCTGGGCATTTAGCAGGGCAATTGGCCACAAAATGTCCTGGGGCCTCCCCCAGTGCAGACACAAATGTTTAGAGTGACTGTGGACCCGTTCCTCAGTAGACAAGGGGAGCCACAGCTGCATAGGTTCAGGTACTGTTTATGTAGTGGGGCTGGATCCCCTGGAAGCAAGGGAATGACTGGAAGTTTGAAGGGTTAAACCAGAAACGTTCTGAGCAGCTTTCCCTAATCTGGATTGAGAAATCCACCAGTTGTTTGAATGTCGCATGTGCTTCTGTAAACAATTTAACTAGCATAAACAATTTAATAACTAGATATTAATTTATAACTATAAATCTCCTGCCTGGGTCGCCACTTATGTAAACAATTAATAACTAAAATATTATATCAATATCTCCTGACCTGTGACTCGGCCAATTATGTAAACAATACAACCTCTCCTGAATGGCACGTGCCAATTATGTAAATAAAATTAAATAATGAATAACCAAATATTAATAATATTATCCTGCCCGGCTCGACTAAAATAGGCAAACACATATACAAATATTATTAATATCTGGCCAATGATCACACAATGGATACACGCATAAGACTGTAAGACTGTAGGTTCTTTCGACTTCTGGTATATGCAGAGGACACTGAGACAAGTAGTAAATAAAGAGATATATTGTAGTGAAAACAAAATGGCAAAAGACAATACAAGTTACTCTACATGCGACCACAGATATATTAACCCCTAATGGGTGGCTTTACAGCACCAATACCATACAGAAAATTCCCCCAAGGAACTTACAATTAATCATGCAGAAAAGAAAAGAGCCACACAAGTTAAATGGACACCCCAATACAACAATATTCCCTGATAGCACTAACCAGTGTTAGCTATGGCACAACATCAGTAGCAGCTCAGTTACCTGCCTGGGAATCTCTATCCTTTCTTTGCAGTTCCTCCTAGTCGCCTCAGTCGATCGTCTCTCTCAGCGCTATCGCAGGGCCCTTCTCATGTGCTCACACAGACTCTCCCTCTTGCCTTCCTTCCTTCTGCCCTTCTGTCTCCTTCCTTCTGTCCTCCCAATCTGGCTGCACTCACCTCAATTATACTTCCCCACCCTTTGATCTCCAGTCCTGCTGTCCTCTCCCCCTCGGGCCTGTCCCACCGGTTATGCTAAGAGGGTCCATCACGGAAATTCCCAGCAGCCGTTTGTATATTTCGTGGTGCCAGCGTCTATTGTCTGTCTAACCCTTTGATGTCCAGTCGTTGCCTGTCTACCTTTTGATGTCCCACCCGTTTTGCTAAGAGGGTGCATAATGGGATTACCCAGCAGCTACTCTTTCAGATCTTGTTTGCATGTCTATTTACAACATATTTATGGTATGGTCACAGAATGTTGATATTATCTAGTGCCCTCTCATACCTCTTTTGTTCTTATTATCTGGTTTCGGAATGCAGATATTATCTAGCTTGGAAAACCTGCCTTAGGCCTTCCCACTTCATGTCATGCCATGCTGTATATACATATATATATATATATATATATATATATATATATATATACCATTATTAACAATATTGATTTTGAGTCTGAACTGAAATTTTAAAGCATTGTCATTCCATTCTATGTTGCTTGCAACACCAAAATTCTCCAGCATATTCCTATACAGGTCTCTTCCCTTGTTTTTGTTTGTGCAGAGCAAACTCAGCAGAAGCCATGTAGATCATCATACAAATCACCCAGTGCCTTGAAGAATCTGTACAAGGTATTTAAGGATGGATCATCCTGGAGGCAGTGAGCCCAGAACTGTGGGCCCCCTAAAAGCATCAAGATGACAAACCGCACCCTGGTAAAGTCAGGAGCATAGGTGCAGGCTTGAAGAATAAAGAACAACTGGCAGCTGTTTTTAAAAGAACTACATTTTTTCCGGTCCCCCGAAAAGCGCTTAGGAGGAAGACAAAACAACTTCAGCAGAAGTAGAGGCATGGCCAGTCTGTGTTTGTCATATTTACATTCATTTGTCTTCGCCAGGTGAATGCTGGCAAACTGCTTTTCAGTGCCCAAGCTTTTAGTGGCGAACCCCATAGGATGTTATTTTCGGTGAGAAAAATGTGATTTTTAAATCTGTCACTAATACGTTGATCTTGACAGTCAGATAGATCATTGGTATTGGAGAAACAACTAATAAAATTGTTTTCACATAACTTTTTATTTTTTGGAAGCTTCAAAAACCCACTGCAGTTCGCCACCTTCAAGGTACTGTTTTGGCATTTATAATGTGATGTCCTGTTGGACACCCACCTTCAGGTCAGTTGCCAACCCCCAATCTCCACCACTGCTTCTGCCTTTAGACAAGCCCACATTCCCTGGGATGAGAAGAGTCAGAAAGCCTGGATCACTCAAGGGGCATTAGTCCAGGTCTGGGTTCCTGTTTAAGGGGTCAATGGCCAATGGGAGCTGTGGGTAGGTCTGGTCCGCAGTGAAGTCCATCATTCGAGGGGTCCACAATTGCAATGGAGTGGATAGAGGTACTAATGGGCCAGCAGTGGCAGATCTGGAACTTGAACTATGGGCACAGGTCTTACAGGCCTGGGCAAAGGCCTGGGCATCCTCTCTGAAAAAAAGGCCTGGGGGAGAGTCAGACTGAAATCGACTTAACTCGAGGTCGGACTGAATGGCGGCAATCACCCTATGTCAAGAGAGTATGGGGAGATTCTCCTCTATGGGTGGTTTTTGAACAGATTAACTACGAGATGCATGAGCATGATACGTTCTTAGAGTCTGACTTTTATATGGATGTGTGGGAAAATAAAGGTTTACATGCTAAGGACTAATGAAGGTCAGCATTAAAATGCTTTGATAAGGCATACATGAAATGTATTGATTCAGGTATGCATTGATATACAATTTATGGCCTTGGCCATGCTGATACATGCAATGCCTTGGTGCTAAAGGCCTCCACATAGCCGTAAAACATGTTCAACAATAGCAATACGAGCCCTCAAAGGTCCCGTAAGTGGATCGGAAATGAAACGGATTTATAGGGTTGTAGTCCGTCGGAAATCAGCTCTCTGAATCAGACGCAAGCCCATCCCAACAACGTAAGTTATCTGAACGAACGAAAAATATCAGATTTTGTTTGGAAAATGATCCGAACTAACGGAAATGTTCCGATTTGCTTTCGTTCATCGAAAGCGCATACACACATTTTCCCGAACGTTCGTACGAATGAAAAATGAACAAAAAAAAGCAAAAAAATGACAAACACCCACTAAAACTTTCACAGACAGCTACGGAAGTGCAGACGAATGTGTCTCTGAATTGAGCCTCATGTTCAGCAAGGGTCGGGGAGAAAATTAGAATACATCTAAGTTAGATGACAATGAAGCAGGCCAAAAACGCCCTGAAACCTCATTAGCGAAGCCTTGGAAGACTGCCGGGGCATTACAGAGGCCAAATGGCATGACAAGGTACTGGTAAAGCCCAACCTGGGTGTTAAAGGCAGTCTTCCACTCATCCCCCGTCTAATCCTGATTAAATTATAGTCCCCTCTTAGGTCGAGTTTGGTGAAGACCTGGACTGCAATTACTTCATTTAATAATGGGCCACAGGGGCCACAAAAGCTGGCCCCTGCGCCCTGTTCCTACAAGCCCTGCATAGCTGGTCCCGGGCTGGTTACTTTGGGTAAGGAGGACCCCACGTCCATGACCCCTATACCAGTTCACAAGGCTGGGGGGATGGCAAGTCACCTGCGACTAGCGGGGGGCTTGCCATTAACCCCTGGCACCCCCATTACCTGCCTCCCCAAAGGCCAGGGGGGGCAGAAGAGCCCGGGCCCACGGGCTATGCGGGCTTGTAGCCTGCAGGGCCAGGGGCCACAAAAGCTGGCCCCTGCGTCCTGTTCTTACAAGCCCTGCATAGCTGGTCCCGGGCTGGTTACTTTGGGTAAGGGGGACCCCATGTCAAAGTTTTTAACCCATAAAAATAAGAAAAAAAATGCCCCCCCCCCCCCCTCCTGGAGGGGGGACCCTATGTAATTTTTTTTCTCAATTTAACCCTTTGTAGTGTGGATGGTATTTGTATTTTATTTGTGAATGTTATAAAGTACTTGTTTCAGTTAGGGGGGTCTCCTGGGCAGGAACGGGGGGCTACTGATAAATATGTGGTACCGTTCTAATCGGTACAAATGGGGCTTTCACGTGCAATATGGTTTTCCTTAATAAAATAATTTTTTTATTTAAAATAAAGGAGTCAATTTTCTAAAAAAAATGTTTATTTATTTATTTATTTATTTTGTTTTACTTAATAATATTGTAAAAAAAAAAAAATTTACAAACAAGACATTTCATGTTAAAGCCTAAACTCTGCTGCAAAAAAAAATATATATAATTTTCCTGAAAGTTCCAGCAAAAATGGCGCAAAACATGGCGCAAAATGGGGAAAAATGACCTGTCAACAGAGGGTAACAAAATCTCAAGTAGGCTGGCAATTAAAAGGGTTAAAAGTAGCTCTGCATGTTGGGTATTGTTCTGTTCGGGGGACCTTGCGCTTTCAGACTTAGCTTGTTCTTTTCTGGTTTGCATATTTATATTTTAGGAAAAGGTGTTTTTTATTCAGCTTTTTTATAAATTTTTTAGGGAAACCCTGCGCAACCAAAGATTTCTTTGAGGAAATAATTCCAGAAAGATGAGCCCACTAGAACAAGCTGGGTACACTTAGAAAGCTTAACATGTGTACTTTCAGGGAATATATGGTTTATGGGGGATATTCCAAAAGTAAAATTACCGTTACGCACATGCTTTACTTTGGGGTGTTTGGCAACTCTTCCACTGACAGTAGCTATGCATGTTGGGTATCATTCTGTTCGGAGGATGTTGCTTTTTCAGATTAAATTTGGTTTGTCTTGTTTGTATATAGTTTTTTTTAGGAAAATGTGGCTTTGATTCTGCTTTTTCATCCATTTTTTAGGGAAACTCTTTGCAACCAAAGAATCCATTGAGGGATTACTTCCAGAAAACTATGGCCACATGAACAAGCCTGGTACACCTAGAAAGCTTGAGGTGTTTACTTCCAGAGAATATATAGTTTGTTGGGGGTATTTCAAATGTAAATGGTTGTTTTGCTTGAAAAATCGCAAGGTGCGCATATTGCATTTCATAGTTGTATTTTATCTGAAAATCCCCTAAAGCGCTGTTTCAGTTTGGGGGAGTATCCTGGGCAGAAAAGGGTGTCTACCTATACATATGTGGTATCGCTGTAACCGGGAGAAATTGGGATTTCACACGCAACAAGATTTTATTGACAAACTTACATTTTTTATTACAAAAAAAACTACAAATTGTAAAAAATATATATATTTTTTTTTGCACATATTTCACCCAAAAATATTGAGAATATACCTAAAAAATGACAAACAAGACATTTCATGTTAAAGCCCAGACTCTGCTGAAAAAAACAATATATAATTTTCCTGGGAAATCCCTGGAAATCCCTTCAAAAATCACATTTGAACATGGGGAGCGCAAAATAGTAATGTCACGCTCTGGTAACTCCAGCCCTCTAGGTAAGCCCTCAACCCCCAATCTCCGCAGCCAGCTTCACCTGTAGGAGCCCCCGCTTGCCGGGACGCAGAATACGCCTGCCCGGGATCGGTTGCCCCCAGGACTTCAATGGCTCAAAGGATGAGAGCTTACAGGTATAGAGGTCTGAAGAACCAATGGCTAAGAGCGAGTGTAGCAGAAGTCCAGAACCAGGCCAGAGGTTAACACGGGGAGTCAGAGTTTGCAACGGTACAGAGGGGAGAGACAGCTCGAGGTCAAGGTACAAGGCAGAGGTCGGCAACGGAGATCAGATCGAGAATGGTCGGTTCAGGCAGGGGTCGGCAACGGAGATCAGATCGAGAATGGTCGGTTCAGGCAGGGGTGGGCAACGGGGATCAGATTGAGAGTAGTCGGTTCGGGCAGAGGTCGGCAACGGAGATCAGATCAAGGTATATCACGAGTCAAAGCAAGGTACAAGGCGCTATAACAGGCACTGGGCAACTGAGGGGGGAAACTTTATATAGGGACAGACAAGAAGGGAAGGTGTATGTGATTGGTGTACGTATGATCACAGGTCTGATTGGGAGAGCAAGGAGTGCCCAATCCCATCTATGGGGCTCATTGGCCCAGACAAGGAGGGGGGCGTGCCCCACAGAACCTAGGGCTCATTGGCCCTTTAATCCGAACCAGGGGGCGTGCCAGTGCCCCCTGGCTAATCTACAGCCTCCGGCGGGCGCGCTGAGCACAGCGCCGCCGGAGGGAAAACAGGTCTCGGGCTCGCGCGCGCGCACGTGAGCCGATGACGCGAGCACGAGGAGGGAGAACGGCCGTGCTCGGCGCCGCCTGAGCAGACGCCGCCCGGCGCGGCCGCCGGGCAGGAGCTGCTGGGGCTGGCCGGCCGCCGACAACGCTGGACCGGGGCCCAGGTAAGTGCCGATTTGTGACACTACCCCCCCTTCACGAGGGGCCTCCGGACCCTCACCCGGTTTTTACGGATTATCACGGTGGAATTTCCGTACAAGAGCTTTGGCATGAACATCCCTCGCAGCCACCCAGCATCTTTCTTCTGGACCATAGCCAACCCAGTCCACCAAATATTGTAGAGAATTGCGCATCTTACGAGAATCCAAGATCTTATGTACTTCATACTCGGGCTCATTATCCACAAGAATAGGTGCAGGACCAGCAAGAGCAGTATTCTTTGCCGGTTTTAACAGTGAAACGTGAAAAGAGTTAGGTATTTTCATAGTCGGCGGGAGTTGAACTTTAAAAGACACATTATTCAACTTTTTGATTGTAGGAAAAGGGCCAATGAATTTTGGACCCAACTTGCAAGAAGGTTGACGGAGCGCAATATTTTTAGTGGAGACCCAAACAAGATCGCCTACTTGAAGAGTAGGCTCCCGTGATCTACGGCGGTCGGCAAATTTCTTATATCTTAAACTAGTGGTCTTAAGAATTTCCTGAACATGTGTCCAGATATTCTTCCGTTCTTGAAGCCACTCCTCCAACGCTGGCAAGTTGGAAGGTGACCCTGAAAGGGAAGAAGCTCTAGGATTTTTCCCTAAATTACAATAAAAAGGTGATATCTTGGTACTCTCACTAGGCGCGTTATTGTAAGCAAATTCGGCGAAATCAATAAACTCCGCCCATTGTTCTTGGGCATCAGAGACATAACACCTTAAGTACTGTTCCAAAGTTTGATTAGTTATTTCCGTCTGCCCATTAGACTGGGGATGGTAGGCAGACGAAAGAGAGATCTGTATACCCAACCGTGAACAGAAATGTTTCCAAAAACGGGAAGTAAATTGGACACCCCGATCAGAGACTATATTGTACGGAATACCATGAATTCGAAAAATATGTGAAGTAAATAGTCGAGATAGCTCTGGTGCAGAAGGAAGCTTGGCCAAAGGAACGAAGTGTGCCATCTTACTAAAACGATCTACGACCACCCAAATAACAGTATTCCCGAGTGATAAAGGCAAATCTACAATAAAATCCATAGAAATATGAGTCCATGGTTCAGCTGGGATTTCAAGAGGAACCAAACCGCCACTGGGAGCCGTGTGAACCCCTTTACTTCGAGCACAAACAGCACAAGCGTCGATAAAGGCAGTAATATCGAGTTTCATGGTAGGCCACCATACATGGCGACGGGCAAGCATAAACGTCTTTCGGTTACCCACATGACCAGCAGTTTTAGCATCGTGAAATTCGCGAATTACATCTGAAAGCAAATGTGGCGGTACAAACTGGCATCCCAAGGGAACATCACTAGGAGATTCATCTTGAAACGGCGCCAAGGTGTTAGAGAGATCAGGAAGTAACGCCCCGACCACACAACCCATAGGTAGGATCGGATCACCAGTATCACCCCGATCCTTACATTCACCGAACATGCGAGATAGAGCATCCGCTTTAGTATTTTTTACCCCTGGCTTGAAAGTAATAATAAAATTAAAACGCGAGAAGAATAATGCCCAACGTGCCTGACGAGAGTTCAACCTCTTGGCAGACCCAATGTATTCAAGATTTTTGTGATCGCTATACACAGTTATAGGATGTAATGAACCCTCCAGCCAGTGTCGCCATTCATCAAAAGCCAGTTTAATAGCTAATAGTTCCCTATTACCGACATCATAATTTTGCTCCGCGGTACTGAATTTACGTGAAAAATAAGCGCATGGATGAAGACGCTCAGGGTTACCAGAATATTGCGACAAAACTGCACCCACTCCCAGCTCAGAAGCGTCCACTTCAACAATGAAGGCCTTACGAATATCTGGGTGAATTAACACTGGTGCCGAAGTGAAGGCCTGTTTCAAGGTCAGGAAGGCCTCACAGACAGAGGGAGACCAGTTATCAGTAAAGGCCCCCTTGCGGGTAAGGTTGGTAAGAGGTGCAACAACATGAGAAAAGCCTTTGATGAACCTCCGATAAAAATTTGCAAAACCTAGAAAACGCTGCAATTCTTTTAAGGTCTTGGGTTGAACCCAATCCTGAACCGCCGAAACTTTCCCCGCGTCCATCTCTAAACCCTGGTTGGTAATAATATACCCTAAGAAAGGAACTGTGGTGACTTCAAACACGCATTTAGAAAGTTTAGCAAATAAGTTGTTCTCTCTTAATTTTTGTAGTACCAAATTAACATGACGTCTGTGCTCCAACAAGGAATTAGAAAAAATGAGAATATCGTCTAAGTATATGACCACAAATCTACCGAGATACTCTCTGAATATATCGTTAACAAAATCTTGAAAGACGGCTGGCGCATTACAAAGACCAAAAGGCATGACCAGGTACTCGTAATGGCCGTCTTTCACATTAAATGCAGTTTTCCACTCATCCCCCTGTCGGATGCGAATCAGATTGTATGCCCCTCTTAAATCCAACTTGGAAAAAATTTGGGACCCTGTGACTTGATTGAACAGATCCCCGATCAAGGGCAAGGGGTATCGGTTCTTAACAGTGATCTTATTCAAGGCTCGATAATCAATGCATGGTCTCAGGCCGCCATCTTTTTTCTCTACAAAAAAGAATCCAGCCCCGGCAGGCGAGGTAGAGGGGCGAATAAATCCCTTCCTTAAATTTTCGGTGATGTACTCCCTCATTGCTTGCTCTTCGGGCAGAGTAAGATTATAGATTTTTTCCCCTCGGGGGAATCGTGCCAGGAAACAAGTCAATAGGGCAGTCATAAGACCGATGTGGAGGAAGGGTATCCGCAGAACGTTCAGAGAAGACATCAACCCAGTCTGCGTATGGCTGAGGTAATCCCTGAGGTAAAACTTGCACACTTCTGAGGCCTGTAGTAAAGCAGTGATTTTTACAATGGTCACTCCACTTGATCAACTCTCCAACCCGCCAATCTAACACCGGGTTGTGGAGTTGTAACCAGGGGTATCCCAAAACCACCGGAGTTTCTGGACAGTCGAAGATGAAAAATTCTAAGAACTCAGAGTGGGAAGAGCCAACAATTAACCGAAGAGGTGGGGTCTTGGTGTTTATAGGTCCCCCCTGGATGGCCTTCCCATTGATAGCCAAAACTTGTAGGGATCTTTCAAGAAGAACTAAAGGGATACCTAAAAGGGAGATCATACTCCTGTCCAAAAAGTTTCCCGCCGCACCGCTGTCGATAAAGGCGGAAACTGTTTGCTTGGAAGAACCCCAAGACAGGTCAATAGGCACTAACGTTTTATTTTGGCGACAGTTGCAAACTGACTCACCCAGATCAGTACTCTCTACCTGGTCTGGGTGCGGAAGTTTTCCGCCGGTCTCCCCTTGTTGGGACAGGACCCTGCAAAATGACCAGCATTCCCGCAATACAGGCATAACCCCTCGGATCGCCTATGCTGTTTCTCTTCTTGGGATAAGCGGGTTCTCCCTAATTGCATAGGTTCTTCCTGGGGAGATGATGAGGTACTCTCACCACGGGGAACCGGAGACCTATGACCTTGGACTGGCCTGAAAGACGTGGGAGCCCTGACTCTCTCTCTGGCCCTTTCTCTAAGGCGTCGGTCTACTTTAATGGAGACCTGCATTAATTGATCTAGATCCACTGGCGGAGGAAAATTGACTAAAGCATCCTTGATGCTTTCCGACAGCCCCACCCTGAACTGACTACACAGAGCGGGATCGTTCCATCTAGCTTCAATAGCCCAGTGGCGGAATTCAGTACTATAATCTTCAGCCGAATTTCGCCCTTGTTTTAAGGCCCGAAGCCTATTCTCTGCTGTAGACTGTGAATCAGGGTCAGCGTATAGGATGCTCATAGCGTTGAAAAATGCAGTTACAGATTGTAAGGCAATATCATGACTCGGCAAACTAAAGGCCCAGGACTGCGGGTCTCCTTGAAGTAGAGAAATGACTAAGCCTACTCGTTGGGTCTCAGTGCCAGAGGAGACAGGCCTCAGCTTGAAATACAGTTCACATGAATTCTTGAAGTTAGAAAACTTAGTTCGCTCTCCAAAAATTTTTTCAGGCAGAGGAATCTTCGGTTCAGAGAAATGAGGTGGTACAGAGGAAGTCGGCACTTGACGAGACTCCTGGGTGGCCACTCTTTGAGCGAGTTGGTTGATCGCTGTGGCCATAGCTTGCACCTGCTGTACCAGGTCATCCATGTTGGGGCCTGTTATAACGTCACGCTCTGGTAACTCCAGCCCTCTAGGTAAGCCCTCAACCCCCAATCTCCGCAGCCAGCTTCCCCTGTAGGAGCCCCCGCTTGCCGGGACACAGAATACGCCTGCCCGGGATCGGTTGCCCCCAGGACTTCAATGGCTCAAAGGATGAGAGCTTACAGGTATAGAGGTCTGAAGAACCAATGGCTAAGAGCGAGTGTAGCAGAAGTCCAGAACCAGGCCAGAGGTTAACACGGGGAGTCAGAGTTTGCAGCGGTAGAGGTCAGGGGAGAGACAGCTCGAGGTCAAGCTACAAGGCAGAGGTCGGCAACGGAGATCAGATCGAGAATGGTCGGTTCAGGCAGGGGTTGGCAACGGAGATCAGATCGAGAATGGTCGGTTCAGGCAGGGGTGGGCAACGGGGATCAGATTGAGAGTAGTCGGTTCAGACAGAGGTCGGCAACGGAGATCAGATCAAGGTATATCACGAGTCAAAGCAAGGTACAAGGCGCTATAACAGGCACTGGGCAACTGAGGGGGGAAACCTTATATAGGGACAGACAAGAAGGGAAGGTGTATGTGATTGGTGTATGTATGATCACAGGTCTGATTGGGAGAGCAAGGAGTGCCCAATCCCATCTATGGGGCTCATTGGCCTAGACAAGGAGGGGGGCGCGCCCCACAGAACCTAGGGCTCATTGGCCCTTTAATCCGAACCAGGGGGCGTGCCAGTGCCCCCTGGCTAATCTACAGCCTCCGGCGGGCGCGCTGAGCACAGCGCCGCCGGAGGGAAAACAGGTCTCGGGCTCGCGCGCGCGCACGTGAGCCGATGACGCGCGCGAGGAGGGAGAGCGGCCCGCCGCCGCCGGGCAGGAGCTGCTGGGGCCGGCCGGCCGCCGACAACGCTGGACCGGGGCCCAGGTAAGTGCCGATTTGTGACAAGTGCAAAATGGTCTGGCAACAAAGGGTGACAAAAACTCCAGGTAGGCTGGCACTTAAAGGGTTAAAGATAAGTGACCCCCCAAGTTGCCTGAACAATTCGTTTTACAGAGCAGTGTCTCCCAAGGGGCCTGAATAATTGGTATTACAGAGCAGTGACCCCCAAGTGGTTTGAACAATCGACCACCAAGTGGTTTCAACAATTGGTATTAAAGAGCAGTGACCCCCAAGTGGACTGAACAATTGATATTACAGAGCAGTGACCTCCAAGTGGCCTAAACAATTGTTATTACCAAGCAGTGACGCCCAAGTGGCCTGAGCAATTGGTATTAAAGAGCAGTCACCTCCAAGTGGCCTGAACAATTGGTATTAAAGAGCAGTGACCCCCAAGGAGTTTTAACAATTGGTATTACAGATCAGTGGCCCCCAAATGGCCTGAACAATTGTTATTACAGAGCAGTGACCCCCAAGTGGCCTGAACAATTGGTATTACAGAGCAGGGACCCCCAAGTGGTTTGAACACCGGTGGTTGGAGCAAGTGCTATTAAAGTACTCACACCCAAGAGGCTTGATCTAGTGATATTAAAGAGTATTCACACACAAGTGATTTGAGACAGTGATAATAAAGAGTACTCACACCCAATTGATTGGAGCCAGTGGTATTAAAGAGTATTAAAGAGTTCATTCATACTTGATGGTGGCAGTGTGCTGATTATAAGAAGATTTCTTAACAGTATTATATAGGACAATATTTTTAAGGACATTTTATAGATTTTTATTGCTCCATGTTCCTGGTGTTAATTTTTAGTGCTTTGAACATTCTTTTGATGATTGGATGTGTTTTTCATGTTGTAGCATATTAAGAGAAAGTGGATTTGTCATAGATATATTCTCACTTGCTCCAACTACTGACATGCCAGTAGTTGGAGCAAGTGCTATTAAAGAGTATTGACACCCAAATGGTTTTAACTAGAGATGAGCGAACTTTTGAAAAATTCGATTCGACTGATTCGCCGAATTTTCCGACAAAAATCGTTTCGACCCGAATAAATTCGCGACGAATCGCTATTAAAAACGGCTATTTCTGAGCCTCCTACAGCCTCAATAGGGTTGTAAACCATTCAGCCTTGCTGTAACACGCACAGGATGCGTGCTGGGTTTGTTAAATAATACTTTGAAGAAATATCACATGCAGATCAGAGGCATCGCTAATAGAATCGCAGAGCGGCACAATTGCAGAGAGTTGAAGTGGCATCACTATGAGGGGCAGAAGGAGCCCAAATATACACTGGAGTTGGCCTCAGGAGCCCAAAAATTGGATGAATCACACCCTGGAGTTGGCAGAAGTTGGCAGCAGCAGCAGGAGCCCAAATATACACTGGAGTTGGCTTCAGGAGCCCAAAAATTGGATGAATCACACCCTGGAGTTGGCAGAAGTTGGCAGCAGCAGGAGCAGGAGCCCAAATATACACTGGAGTTGGCCTCAGGAGCCCAAAAATTGGATGAATCACACCCTGGAGTTGGCAGAAGTTGGCAGCAGCAGCAGCAGGAGCCCAAATATACACTGGAGTTGGCCTCAGGAGCCCAAAAATTGGATGAATCACACCCTGGAGTTGGCAGGAGTTGACAGTAGTAGCAGCAGGAGCCCAAATATACACTGGAGTTGGCCTCAGGAGCCCAAAAATTGGATGAATCACACCCTGGAGTTGGCAGAAGTTGGCAGCAGCAGCAGCAGGAGCCCAAATATACACTGGAGTTGGCCTCAGGAGCCCAAAAATTGGATGAATCACACCCTGGAGTTGGCAGAAGTTGGCAGCAGCAGCAGCAGGAGCCCAAATATACACTGGAGTTGGCTTCAGGAGCCCAAAAATTGGATGAATCACACCCTGGAGTTGGCAGGAGTTGACAGTAGTAGCAGCAGGAGCCCAAATATACACTGGAGTTGGCTTCAGGAGCCCAAAAATTGGATGAATCACACCCTGGAGTTGGCAGAAGTTGGCAGCAGCAGCAGCAGGAGCCCAAATATACACTGGAGTTGGCCTCAGGAGCCCAAAAATTGGATGAATCACACCCTGGAGTTGGCAGAAGTTGGCAGTAGTAGCAGCAGGAGCCCAAATATACACTGGAGTTGGCCTCAGGAGCCCAAAAATTGGATGAATCACACCCTGGAGTTGGCAGAAGTTGGCAGTAGTAGCAGCAGGAGCCCAAATATACACTGGAGTTGGCTTCAGGAGCCCAAAAATTGGATGAATCACACCCTGGAGTTGGCAGAAGTTGGCAGTAGCAGCAGCAGGAGCCCAAATATACACTGGAGTTGGCTTCAGGAGCCCAAAAATTGGATGAATCACACCCTGGAGTTGGCAGGAGTTGACAGTAGCAGCAGCAGGAGCCCAAATATACACTGGAGTTGGCCTCAGGAGCCCAAAAATTGGATGAATCACACCCTGGAGTTGGCAGGAGTTGACAGTAGCAGCAGCAGGAGCCCAAATATACACTGGAGTTGGCTTCAGGAGCCCAAAAATTGGATGAATCACACCCTGGAGTTGGCAGAAGTTGGCAGCAGCAGCAGCAGCAGGAGCCCAAATATACACTGGAGTTGGCTTCAGGAGCCCAAAAATTGGATGAATCACACCCTGGAGTTGGCAGGAGTTGACAGTAGCAGCAGCAGGAGCCCAAATATACACTGGAGTTGGCCTCAGGAGCCCAAAAATTGGATGAATCACACCCTGGAGTTGGCAGGAGTTGACAGTAGTAGCAGCAGGAGCCCAAATATACACTGGAGTTGGCTTCAGGAGCCCAAAAATTGGATGAATCACACCCTGGAGTTGGCAGGAGTTGACAGTAGCAGCAGCAGGAGCCCAAATATACACTGGAGTTGGCCTCAGGAGCCCAAATATTGGATGAATCACACCCTGGAGTTGGCAGGAGTTGACAGTAGTAGCAGCAGGAGCCCAAATATACACTGGAGTTGGCTTCAGGAGCCCAAAAATTGGATGAATCACACCCTGGAGTTGGCAGGAGTTGACAGTAGCAGCAGCAGGAGCCCAAATATACACTGGAGTTGGCCTCAGGAGCCCAAAAATTGGATGAATCACACCCTGGAGTTGGCAGGAGTTGACAGTAGCAGCAGCAGGAGCCCAAATATACACTGGAGTTGGCTTCAGGAGCCCAAAAATTGGATGAATCACACCCTGGAGTTGGCAGGAGTTGACAGTAGCAGCAGCAGGAGCCCAAATATACACTGGAGTTGGCTTCAGGAGCCCAAAAATTGGATGAATCACACCCTGGAGTTGGCAGAAGTTGGCAGCAGCAGCAGCAGCAGGAGCCCAAATATACACTGGAGTTGGCTTCAGGAGCCCAAAAATTGGATGAATCACACCCTGGAGTTGGCAGAAGTTGGCAGCAGCAGCAGCAGCAGGAGCCCAAATATACACTGGAGTTGGCTTCAGGAGCCCAAAAATTGGATGAATCACACCCTGGAGTTGGCAGAAGTTGGCAGTAGCAGCAGCAGGAGCCCAAATATACACTGGAGTTGGCTTCAGGAGCCCAAAAATTGGATGAATCACACCCTGGAGTTGGCAGGAGTTGACAGTAGCAGCAGCAGGAGCCCAAATATACACTGGAGTTGGCTTCAGGAGCCCAAAAATTGGATGAATCACACCCTGGAGTTGGCAGGAGTTGACAGTAGCAGCAGCAGGAGCCCAAATATACACTGGAGTTGGCTTCAGGAGCCCAAAAATTGGATGAATCACACCCTGGAGTTGGCAGGAGTTGACAGTAGCAGCAGCAGGAGCCCAAATATACACTGGAGTTGGCTTCAGGAGCCCAAAAATTGGATGAATCACACCCTGGAGTTGGCAGAAGTTGGCAGTAGTAGCAGCAGGAGCCCAAATATACACTGGAGTTGGCTTCAGGAGCCCAAAAATTGGATGAATCACACCCTGGAGTTGGCAGGAGTTGACAGTAGCAGCAGCAGGAGCCCAAATATACACTGGAGTTGGCCTCAGGAGCCCAAAAATTGGATGAATCACACCCTGGAGTTGGCAGGAGTTGACAGTAGTAGCAGCAGGAGCCCAAATATACACTGGAGTTGGCTTCAGGAGCCCAAAAATTGGATGAATCACACCCTGGAGTTGGCAGAAGTTGGCAGTAGCAGCAGCAGGAGCCCAAAAAATGGCCTAAAGACATAAATATGTTTTGCACCATTTGTAAAGTGTAAAACGTGGCACCATGCTGAATCTAGTCGCATGCATCAGGCATTGGTGGGTGGAAATCCTGGCTGATCCATCCCTGATTCATTTTGACAAAGGTGAGTCTCTCCACATTTTTAGTTGACAGACGAGTTCTCCTCGCCGTAACTATGGCCCCCGCCGCACTAAACACCCGCTCAGATGGCACGCTACTTGCCGGGCAGGACAGCTTTTCCAGGGCAAACTCTGCTAGTTGCGGCCACAAATCAAGTTTGGCTGCCCAGAAGTCCAGCGGATCCTCAAGGTGTGTTGGCATGGTCATGTCAAAGTATGACATGACCTGCTGGTTCAGGTCCTGCTCCAGGTCTTCCTGCTGCTCATGAGTAGCGTCACTATGCGGGTGTAGAAAGCTACTCATTAGCGACTGAAGACTGAGGCTGCTGCTGCTGATGGAGCTTCTGCTGCTGCTGCTGCCAACCCCCCCAGCGGCCATGGCAGTGGAAGGTGAGCGCAGAGGTCCCCTCGAGTCAGACCTGCGAGAGTATGGACCATGGCGCAGATAGGCATCGGCCAACTGCCTACGTAGAATGTCTTTGTAGTAGTTGAGTTTGTCCTCCCTCTCGGTGGGTTTAAAAAATGCCCCCATTTTGTGCCGGAAGCGAGGGTCCAATAAGGTGGACAGCCAGAAGTCATCCCGCCGACAGATGGAAACAATTCTGGGGTCACTACGCAAGCATGTGAGCATGCTTCGTGCCATTTGCGCAAGTGACTCGGATGGACTACCTGTCTCCATCTCCACTGCATACTGCCACGGTGTGCCCGGGTCCTCTGTCTCTCCTTCCTCAAAAACCTCTAGCTCCTCTGGCTGCTCCTGCTCCTCCTCTCCTGTCCGCTGACTAGATAAACCAGCCATTTCGCCAAGCCTAAACTGTGTTTCGCTGGGCAACTCCTCCTCCTCCTCTTCCTCCTCCTCCTCCTCCAGTTCAGCTCCAACGGGGTTCATGTGGCCGTAAGATGTAAACGCCATGTCTCCAGTGCCCTGACCAGCCATGGTTTCCAACATGTGCTGTAGTACATGAAGCAGTGGAATCACGTCGTTCATCCCGTAATCCTGCCGACTGACAAATAAAGTGGCTTCCTCAAAGGGCCTGAGCAAACGGCAGGTGTCACGTATGAGCTGCCACTGGTTGACATTGAAGTTACACAGGGGAGTCCCCCTATCTGCTTGGATCATCAGGAAATCCGTGATGGCTTTTCTCTGTTCATATAATCGGTCCAACATGTGAAGGGTGGAATTCCAACGGGTGGAAACATCGCAAATCAGACTATGTTGGGGGATACCATTCTGACGCTGTAGCTCAAGAAGGGTGTGTTTGGCGGTGTAGGAGTGGCTGAAGTGCATGCAAAGTTTCCGTGAAGTTGTTAGGATGTCCTGCAGATGGGGGGAACACTTCAGAAACCGCTTGACAACCAGATTGAAGACGTGAGCCATGCAGGGGGCATGGGTCAGGCTTCCTTGGCGCAGCGCAGACAAAATGTTCTTCCCATTGTCGGTAACCATGATTCCCATTTTAAGTTTTCTCGGAGTAAGCCATGTTTGGATTTCCTGATGAATACATTTAAGCAGTTCCTCCCCTGTGTGACTCCGTTCGCCAAGACAAACCATGTGAAGCACTGCGTGACACCTCCGTGCCCTGCACACATGGTAGACTGGAGGGGCACTGAGACTTGAGCCTACAGTGGAGGGTGAGGAGATGGCGGAGGATGAGGAGGCCGAGTCGCACGGTGTCACAGGCCCAATGGGCAGAGAGCGCGGAGGCCGAAGCGGCGTGACCTGTCCAAGTTGCTGCTGCAAAGGGACCACATTCACCCAGTGGGCCGTAAACGACATGTACTGCCCCTGACCGTAGTTACAGCTCCAGATGTCGGCGCTGCCATGTATTTTGCTACACACCGACAGGCTCAAGGACTGGCCCACCTTCTGTTCAACAAAAGTGTGCAGCGCTGGTACTGCCTTCTTGGCAAAGAAATGACGGCTTGGGACTCTCCACCTCGGCTCGGCACAAGCCATCAGTTCTCTGAAAGGTGCAGATTCCACCACCTGAAAAGGGAGCGACTGCAGCACCAGCAACTTGGACAGGAGCACATTCAGCTTCTGCGCCGTAGGATGAGTGGGCGCATACTGCTGTCTCTTGGACATGGCTTCGCTGATGGATTGCTGGCGGGATGCATGACTTGGAGGAGGAGGAGGAGGAGCAGGAGCGACAGAGGATGGGTGTGACGCACAGCTGCCTTCGGCTGAGGTGCTGGAGCCTTGGCTGGCAGAAATTGGGAGCTCACTTGGTGAGGAAGCAGACTGGACCACCCCTTGGGAGCCTCGGTTCTCCCAGGTCGTTTTATGGTGACGCATCATATGTTGACGCAGGGCCGTGGTGCCAACATTTGGACCCTGGCCACGCTTCACCTTTTGCCTACATATCTTGCATGTGGCCATGTTACCCTCCTGCGGATGCCTCAGGAAAAACTGCCACACTGCCGAGTAGCTACTTTTCCCACCCCCTGGCCTCACTGATTCACTGCTGCTGTTGCCAACTCCAGGAACCCCTGCTCCACTACCTCCCGATAAGGTAGACTGCCGCACAGCAGGTGCTCTACCCCGGCCCCGGCCCCGGCCGGCTCCAGCCTTTGGAATTGTGCCCCCATGCTGACTGCTACCACCTTGCTGCCTCAGCTGCTGACTCCGGGGCAACCTGCGCCCCTCTTCTCCTGATGATGACGATGAAGCCCCTTCATCACCCGGCTCCCAAGTGCGATCGGCTTCATCGTCATCATCATCATCATCACCGGGTTGTGGCTGTACGTCACTGATGTTCGTGGATTCGTCAACAGTGTCTGGCGCAGGAGCTGGAACGCTCGCAGCACCCACGACACTGTCCACATCACTATTTGTCTGCCTAGCTAAAGAAGCCACCTCCATTTCTTGGCTGGGCAGTAGCTGCTGACTGTCCTCCTGTATCTGATCGTCCTCCTCACTAAAGAGTGGAGCTGAACCCAAAGCATAGGATACGTCGCTGGGGGAGGGAACGGCGTAGGACAGAGGCAATGGGAGGACAGGGACTGCTCTCGGGGCATGCCAACTCAGGGTTGTGTCAGAGGAACCTACCGACCCTAGACTGGGGGTCTCAGATGTAAGTTGTGATGATGTTGTTGATGAGCGCGTCAGCCAATCTACCACGGCAGATGCGTTACTGGTGGAGACCCGACCGCTAGCAGATACTGGCAGATTAGGTCTCTCAGCGTGACTCCTGCTGCTACTGGCCCCCAGTCTGATGCGAGCTCTGCCTGCGGAATCTTGGCCTCTGCCACTCCTCTTTTCACTTCCAGGCACTTGTCTGCCCGACATAGTCTAACTGGCGTGGTAGTAGGTGATATTTTAAGAACCCCCAGGCAGCAGTGGGTCTATATAAAACAGAATATAATGCACACCAAAAGTGAGCAGTAACACTCAGCCTCCAACAGGCCTGCTTAGTGTAAATAAGAGAGCTGCTTAGTGTAAATAAAGAGGGGTATGCTATGTTACAGAATGGGATGCCTCAACAGAAGTGCACCTGGCAGGCAGCAGTAAGCCTATGCCCAGCAAAAGTGTCTTATAATATAAATATAATAAGAGCAAATGCTTATATGGTCTTAAACAGAGGCTGCTTTAGTCACAGAATGGGATGCCCTGGGCAGGAATGGACCTGGCAGGGTCCAGTAGGGCTTTGGCCAGCAAAAGTGTCTTTATCAGGCTAATTTCAAATATGATAAGAGCAAATGCTTATATGGTCTTAAACAGAGGCTGCTGTAGTCACAGAATGGGATGCCCCGGGCAGGAATCGACCTGGCAGGGTCCAGTAGGGCTTTGGCCAGCAAAAGTGTCTTTATCAGGCCTGATTTCTATGAGAATAAGTGCAAATGTTTATTATGCTATTAAATAGAGGCTGCTTTAGTCACAGAATGGGATGCCAGTGCCACAAAAACCAGAGAGCATGCACAGCAAAAGTGTCTTTATCAGGCCTGATTTCTATGAGAATAAGTGCAAATGTTTATTATGCTATTAAATAGAGGCTGCTTTAGTCACAGAATGGGATGCCAGTGCCACAAAAACCAGAGAGCATGCACAGCAAAAGTGTCTTTATCAGGCCTGATTTCTATGAGAATAAGTGCAAATGTTTATTATGCTATTAAATAGAGGCTGCTTTAGTCACAGAATGGGATGCCAGTGCCACAAAAACCAGAGAGCATGCACAGCAAAAGTGTCTTTATCAGGCCTGATTTCTATGAGAATAAGTGCAAATGTTTATTATGCTATTAAATAGAGGCTGCTTTAGTCACGGAATGGGATGCCAGTGCCACAAAAACCAGAGAGCATGCACAGCAAAAGTGTCTTTATCAGGCCTGATTTCTATGAGAATAAGTGCAAATGTTTATTATGCTATTAAATAGAGGCTGCTTTAGTCACAGAATGGGATGCCAGTGCCACAAAAACCAGAGAGCATGCACAGCAAAAGTGTCTTTATCAGGCCTGATTTCTATGAGAATAAGTGCAAATGTTTATTATGCTATTAAATAGAGGCTGCTTTAGTCACAGAATGGGATGCCAGTGCCACAAAAACCAGAGAGCATGCACAGCAAAAGTGTCTTTATCAGGCCTGATTTCTATGAGAATAAGTGCAAATGTTTATTATGCTATTAAATAGAGGCTGCTTTAGTCACAGAATGGGATGCCAGTGCCACAAAAACCAGAGAGCATGCACAGCAAAAGTGTCTTTATCAGGCCTGATTTCTATGAGAATAAGTGCAAATGTTTATTATGCTATTAAATAGAGGCTGCTTTAGTCACAGAATGGGATGCCAGTGCCACAAAAACCAGAGAGCATGCACAGCAAAAGTGTCTTTATCAGGCCTGATTTCTATGAGAATAAGTGCAAATGTTTATTATGCTATTAAATAGAGGCTGCTTTAGTCACAGAATGGGATGCCAGTGCCACAAAAACCAGAGAGCATGCACAGCAAAAGTGTCTTTATCAGGCCTGATTTCTATGAGAATAAGTGCAAATGTTTATTATGCTATTAAATAGAGGCTGCTTTAGTCACGGAATGGGATGCCAGTGCCACAAAAACCAGAGAGCATGCACAGCAAAAGTGTCTTTATCAGGCCTGATTTCTATGAGAATAAGTGCAAATGTTTATTATGCTATTAAATAGAGGCTGCTTTAGTCACAGAATGGGATGCCAGTGCCACAAAAACCAGAGAGCATGCACAGCAAAAGTGTCTTTATCAGGCCTGATTTCTATGAGAATAAGTGCAAATGTTTATTATGCTATTAAATAGAGGCTGCTTTAGTCACAGAATGGGATGCCAGTGCCACAAAAACCAGAGAGCATGCACAGCAAAAGTGTCTTTATCAGGCCTGATTTCTATGAGAATAAGTGCAAATGTTTATTATGCTATTAAATAGAGGCTGCTTTAGTCACAGAATGGGATGCCAGTGCCACAAAAACCAGAGAGCATGCACAGCAAAAGTGTCTTTATCAGGCCTGATTTCTATGAGAATAAGTGCAAATGTTTATTATGCTATTAAATAGAGGCTGCTTTAGTCACAGAATGGGATGCCAGTGCCACAAAAACCAGAGAGCATGCACAGCAAAAGTGTCTTTATCAGGCCTGATTTCTATGAGAATAAGTGCAAATGTTTATTATGCTATTAAATAGAGGCTGCTTTAGTCACGGAATGGGATGCCAGTGCCACAAAAACCAGAGAGCATGCACAGCAAAAGTGTCTTTATCAGGCCTGATTTCTATGAGAATAAGTGCAAATGTTTATTATGCTATTAAATAGAGGCTGCTTTAGTCACAGAATGGGATGCCAGTGCCACAAAAACCAGAGAGCATGCACAGCAAAAGTGTCTTTATCAGGCCTGATTTCTATGAGAATAAGTGCAAATGTTTATTATGCTATTAAATAGAGGCTGCTTTAGTCACAGAATGGGATGCCAGTGCCACAAAAACCAGAGAGCATGCACAGCAAAAGTGTCTTTATCAGGCCTGATTTCTATGAGAATAAGTGCAAATGTTTATTATGCTATTAAATAGAGGCTGCTTTAGTCACAGAATGGGATGCCAGTGCCACAAAAACCAGAGAGCATGCACAGCAAAAGTGTCTTTATCAGGCCTGATTTCTATGAGAATAAGTGCAAATGTTTATTGTGCTATTAAATAGAGGCTGCTTTAGTCACAGAATGGGATGCCAGTGCCACAAAAACCAGAGAGCATGCACAGCAAAAGTGTCTTTATCAGGCCTGATTTCTATGAGAATAAGTGCAAATGTTTATTATGCTATTAAATAGAGGCTGCTTTAGTCACAGAATGGGATGCCAGTGCCACAAAAACCAGAGAGCATGCACAGCAAAAGTGTCTTTATCAGGCCTGATTTCTATGAGAATAAGTGCAAATGTTTATTGTGCTATTAAATAGAGGCTGCTTTAGTCACAGAATGGGATGCCAGTGCCACAAAAACCAGAGAGCATGCACAGCAAAAGTGTCTTTATCAGGCCTGATTTCTATGAGAATAAGTGCAAATGTTTATTATGCTATTAAATAGAGGCTGCTTTAGTCACAGAATGGGATGCCAGTGCCACAAAAACCAGAGAGCATGCACAGCAAAAGTGTCTTTATCAGGCCTGATTTCTATGAGAATAAGTGCAAATGTTTATTATGCTATTAAATAGAGGCTGCTTTAGTCACAGAATGGGATGCCAGTGCCACAAAAACCAGAGAGCATGCACAGCAAAAGTGTCTTTATCAGGCCTGATTTCTATGAGAATAAGTGCAAATGTTTATTATGCTATTAAATAGAGGCTGCTTTAGTCACAGAATGGGATGCCAGTGCCACAAAAACCAGAGAGCATGCACAGCAAAAGTGTCTTTATCAGGCCTGATTTCTATGAGAATAAGTGCAAATGTTTATTATGCTATTAAATAGAGGCTGCTTTAGTCACAGAATGGGATGCCAGTGCCACAAAAACCAGAGAGCATGCACAGCAAAAGTGTCTTTATCAGGCCTGATTTCTATGAGAATAAGTGCAAATGTTTATTGTGCTATTAAATAGAGGCTGCTTTAGTCACAGAATGGGATGCCAGTGCCACAAAAACCAGAGAGCATGCACAGCAAAAGTGTCTTTATCAGGCCTGATTTCTATGAGAATAAGTGCAAATGTTTATTATGCTATTAAATAGAGGCTGCTTTAGTCACAGAATGGGATGCCAGTGCCACAAAAACCAGAGAGCATGCACAGCAAAAGTGTCTTTATCAGGCCTGATTTCTATGAGAATAAGTGCAAATGTTTATTATGCTATTAAATAGAGGCTGCTTTAGTCACAGAATGGGATGCCAGTGCCACAAAAACCAGAGAGCATGCACAGCAAAAGTGTCTTTATCAGGCCTGATTTCTATGAGAATAAGTGCAAATGTTTATTATGCTATTAAATAGAGGCTGCTTTAGTCACAGAATGGGATGCCAGTGCCACAAAAACCAGAGAGCATGCACAGCAAAAGTGTCTTTATCAGGCCTGATTTCTATGAGAATAAGTGCAAATGTTTATTATGCTATTAAATAGAGGCTGCTTTAGTCACAGAATGGGATGCCAGTGCCACAAAAACCAGAGAGCATGCACAGCAAAAGTGTCTTTATCAGGCCTGATTTCTATGAGAATAAGTGCAAATGTTTATTGTGCTATTAAATAGAGGCTGCTTTAGTCACAGAATGGGATGCCAGTGCCACAAAAACCAGAGAGCATGCACAGCAAAAGTGTCTTTATCAGGCCTGATTTCTATGAGAATAAGTGCAAATGTTTATTATGCTATTAAATAGAGGCTGCTTTAGTCACAGAATGGGATGCCAGTGCCACAAAAACCAGAGAGCATGCACAGCAAAAGTGTCTTTATCAGGCCTGATTTCTATGAGAATAAGTGCAAATGTTTATTGTGCTATTAAATAGAGGCTGCTTTAGTCACAGAATGGGATGCCAGTGCCACAAAAACCAGAGAGCATGCACAGCAAAAGTGTCTTTATCAGGCCTGATTTCTATGAGAATAAGTGCAAATGTTTATTATGCTATTAAATAGAGGCTGCTTTAGTCACAGAATGGGATGCCAGTGCCACAAAAACCAGAGAGCATGCACAGCAAAAGTGTCTTTATCAGGCCTGATTTCTATGAGAATAAGTGCAAATGTTTATTATGCTATTAAATAGAGGCTGCTTTAGTCACAGAATGGGATGCCAGTGCCACAAAAACCAGAGAGCATGCACAGCAAAAGTGTCTTTATCAGGCCTGATTTCTATGAGAATAAGTGCAAATGTTTATTATGCTATTAAATAGAGGCTGCTTTAGTCACAGAATGGGATGCCAGTGCCACAAAAACCAGAGAGCATGCACAGCAAAAGTGTCTTTATCAGGCCTGATTTCTATGAGAATAAGTGCAAATGTTTATTATGCTATTAAATAGAGGCTGCTTTAGTCACAGAATGGGATGCCAGTGCCACAAAAACCAGAGAGCATGCACAGCAAAAGTGTCTTTATCAGGCCTGATTTCTATGAGAATAAGTGCAAATGTTTATTGTGCTATTAAATAGAGGCTGCTTTAGTCACAGAATGGGATGCCAGTGCCACAAAAACCAGAGAGCATGCACAGCAAAAGTGTCTTTATCAGGCCTGATTTCTATGAGAATAAGTGCAAATGTTTATTATGCTATTAAATAGAGGCTGCTTTAGTCACAGAATGGGATGCCAGTGCCACAAAAACCAGAGAGCATGCACAGCAAAAGTGTCTTTATCAGGCCTGATTTCTATGAGAATAAGTGCAAATGTTTATTATGCTATTAAATAGAGGCTGCTTTAGTCACAGAATGGGATGCCAGTGCCACAAAAACCAGAGAGCATGCACAGCAAAAGTGTCTTTATCAGGCCTGATTTCTATGAGAATAAGTGCAAATGTTTATTATGCTATTAAATAGAGGCTGCTTTAGTCACAGAATGGGATGCCAGTGCCACAAAAACCAGAGAGCATGCACAGCAAAAGTGTCTTTATCAGGCCTGATTTCTATGAGAATAAGTGCAAATGTTTATTATGCTATTAAATAGAGGCTGCTTTAGTCACAGAATGGGATGCCAGTGCCACAAAAACCAGAGAGCATGCACAGCAAAAGTGTCTTTATCAGGCCTGATTTCTATGAGAATAAGTGCAAATGTTTATTATGCTATTAAATAGAGGCTGCTTTAGTCACAGAATGGGATGCCAGTGCCACAAAAACCAGAGAGCATGCACAGCAAAAGTGTCTTTATCAGGCCTGATTTCTATGAGAATAAGTGCAAATGTTTATTGTGCTATTAAATAGAGGCTGCTTTAGTCACAGAATGGGATGCCAGTGCCACAAAAACCAGAGAGCATGCACAGCAAAAGTGTCTTTATCAGGCCTGATTTCTATGAGAATAAGTGCAAATGTTTATTATGCTATTAAATAGAGGCTGCTTTAGTCACAGAATGGGATGCCAGTGCCACAAAAACCAGAGAGCATGCACAGCAAAAGTGTCTTTATCAGGCCTGATTTCTATGAGAATAAGTGCAAATGTTTATTGTGCTATTAAATAGAGGCTGCTTTAGTCACAGAATGGGATGCCAGTGCCACAAAAACCAGAGAGCATGCACAGCAAAAGTGTCTTTATCAGGCCTGATTTCTATGAGAATAAGTGCAAATGTTTATTATGCTATTAAATAGAGGCTGCTTTAGTCACAGAATGGGATGCCAGTGCCACAAAAACCAGAGAGCATGCACAGCAAAAGTGTCTTTATCAGGCCTGATTTCTATGAGAATAAGTGCAAATGTTTATTATGCTATTAAATAGAGGCTGCTTTAGTCACAGAATGGGATGCCAGTGCCACAAAAACCAGAGAGCATGCACAGCAAAAGTGTCTTTATCAGGCCTGATTTCTATGAGAATAAGTGCAAATGTTTATTATGCTATTAAATAGAGGCTGCTTTAGTCACAGAATGGGATGCCAGTGCCACAAAAACCAGAGAGCATGCACAGCAAAAGTGTCTTTATCAGGCCTGATTTCTATGAGAATAAGTGCAAATGTTTATTGTGCTATTAAATAGAGGCTGCTTTAGTCACAGAATGGGATGCCAGTGCCACAAAAACCAGAGAGCATGCACAGCAAAAGTGTCTTTATCAGGCCTGATTTCTATGAGAATAAGTGCAAATGTTTATTGTGCTATTAAATAGAGGCTGCTTTAGTCACAGAATGGGATGCCAGTGCCACAAAAACCAGAGAGCATGCACAGCAAAAGTGTCTTTATCAGGCCTGATTTCTATGAGAATAAGTGCAAATGTTTATTATGCTATTAAATAGAGGCTGCTTTAGTCACAGAATGGGATGCCAGTGCCACAAAAACCAGAGAGCATGCACAGCAAAAGTGTCTTTATCAGGCCTGATTTCTATGAGAATAAGTGCAAATGTTTATTATGCTATTAAATAGAGGCTGCTTTAGTCACAGAATGGGATGCCAGTGCCACAAAAACCAGAGAGCATGCACAGCAAAAGTGTCTTTATCAGGCCTGATTTCTATGAGAATAAGTGCAAATGTTTATTATGCTATTAAATAGAGGCTGCTTTAGTCACAGAATGGGATGCCAGTGCCACAAAAACCAGAGAGCATGCACAGCAAAAGTGTCTTTATCAGGCCTGATTTCTATGAGAATAAGTGCAAATGTTTATTATGCTATTAAATAGAGGCTGCTTTAGTCACAGAATGGGATGCCAGTGCCACAAAAACCAGAGAGCATGCACAGCAAAAGTGTCTTTATCAGGCCTGATTTCTATGAGAATAAGTGCAAATGTTTATTATGCTATTAAATAGAGGCTGCTTTAGTCACAGAATGGGATGCCTCACAGCAGACTTAAGATCAGTTCAGTATATATGCACAGTTAGTTACTATAAGCAGCCTGAAAACGCTAACAAAGGCTGGATGAAAAAAAAAAATTCTCCCTGTCAGCCAGCTCCGTTTTTCCTACCTTTCCCTGGCTTTCTGTCTGTCTCCTGTCTGTCTCCTGCCTGTCTCCTGCCTGTCTCCAGCCTGTCCCTGTCTGTCCCTGTCTCCAGCCTGTCTCCAGCCTGTCTAACTGCCTCAGCTACACAGCGTTCTGTCTGTCTGTCACGAATGCAATAGAGAAATGAGGAAAAGCAAGATGGCCGCCGTTAAATACCGCTGTGTGACGTCACCGGGCTTGCTGGCTGCTGATAGGCTGCATGTGACTGCCCCAGCTTGCACTGGCGCGGGATACATGTCCAGACATGTCCCGCCCGCCATCTTAGAATGCCTGTAATGTAAATGAATGGATGTTAAAGGAAAACTTCGAGTGATCGAATCGCGGGGAAATTCGGATTCGATCCGAATCGAATTTTTCCTGAAATTCGGATCGAATCCGGGTTCGTCCGGATCGATTCGCTCATCCCTAGTTTTAACCAGTGCACACTACACATTTTTTTTCAAGAGAGCCTTAACTGTCCTGGCCCAGTAAATACTCCAATGGCAATTGGAATTAAAAAGTTCTGACACCCCAGTGGTTGAAGAAAGTGCTATCAAAGAGTACTGACATTCAAGTGTTTGAACCAGTGCACACTACACAAGTTCTTTTTTCAAGAGAGTCTCAACTGCCCTGACTCAGTGGTTTGATCTAGTGGTATTCAAGTGTACTCATCCCCATGTGGTTTGAGCCAGTGATATTAAAGTGTGCTCAAACCCAAATGGTTGAAGCCAGTGATATTAAAAAGTACTCCAGCTGCTTTCTCTGGATCAGTGTCCTGAAAAGGACAGTAGCATTCTTAACAATCTATCCAGCCCTTACTCCAGCCACTTTCCCTACCAACCATTGGCTAGATGGGACACGTGGCCCCGCTCTATAAAAGGTGGGGTCCACATCATGCTGATAATGCTGGTGCTCGGTCTGCAGTAGTTGGTGTGTCAGTACTCTTTAATACCACTAGCTCAAACCACTGGTCTGTCAATACTCTTTAATTCCACTTGCTCCAACCACTGTTGTGTCAGTGCATTTTAATACCACTAGCTCAAACCAGATGGGTGTGGGTACTCTTTAATATCATTTGCTCAAACTACTAGTATGTCAGTAATTTTAATACCATTAGCTCAAACCACTAGTGTGAGAGTTCTCTTTAATACCACTTGTTCAAACCACTAGTGTGTCAGTACTCTTCAATACCACTTGCTCCAACCACTGGTGTGTCAGTACTCTTTAATACCACTTGCTCAAACCACTGGTGTGTGAGTACTATTTAATACCACTTGCTCAAACCATTTGGATGGCAGCACTCTTTAATACCACTTGCTCAAACCACTGGTGTGGGAGTACTATTTAATACCACTTACTCAAACCATTTGGACGGCAGCACTCTTTAATACCACTTGCTCAAACCACTGGTGTGTCAGCACTCTTTAATACCATTTACACAAACCATTTGAGTGTCAGTACTGGTGTGTCATTACTCTTTAATACCATTTACTCCATCCACTTGGGTGTGGCTACTCTTTAGTATCACTTGCTGAATCCACTGGTGTGTCAGTACTCTTTAATACCACTTGCTCAAACCACTTGGGTGCGAGTACTCTTTAATAACACTTGCTCTGGCCACTCGGGTGTCAGTAGTCTTTAAACAACTTGCTCAAACCACTGGTGTGTCAGTACTCTTTAATATCATTGGCTCAAACCATTTGAGTGTCAGTACTCTCTAATACCATGTGCTTCAACCACTGACGTGCCAGTACTTTTTAATACCACTTGCTCAAACCAGTGGTGTGTCAGCACTCTTTAATACCACTTGCTCAAACCACTTGGGTGCGAGTACTCTTTAAGACTACTTGCTCCAACCACTTGGGTGTAAGTATTTTTTAATACCAGAAAAATTAAAAGCAGAAAGATCACTCACCTATAGCATCTTGAGCACTGCTATAAAAACTCACAGCGTCCCAGTAACCCAATAGACATCCAAAATAAACACACAAAGCACAGATGGTTACTTATGGGACTGGCACTAAGGACCATTGCTAACACAAATCTGCCAAAGTAGAGAAAACTTTATTAAACATATTGCACACAACCCATGATATGGACAAAGAAAAGTGATAATAAAAAATATAAAAACACACAACGTTGTGTTGCTAAAAAAGGCCCCCCCCACTTGCACTCACGCCTCAGTAAGTACCCATCCACACAACACACGCACTGTTGCACTGTGAAAATCAAATGACCAATATTTGTTAAAAATGTTGATCAAAAATGTTGTCTGAGCTGGGCGCCTTGGTCAGTGTCACACTTATTCCTCTATAAAGATATCCTGGGTCGGCATTAGGCTCAGCTAGCCACTTATCATATGCCGCTCTCTGGGCTGCAACTTAATCAAATGTGTCCCTCAGAAAACACAGGGCTAATGCCGTCCCTACCGACGCGTGAGCAGCATACTTAGCTGAGTCCATCCAGGAAGCGTGACTTGCACTGATTACACATGCTTACGCATCCCGATATACAGGCTGACATTTCAACAAAGCAGTCAGGGCCGGTCACAGCATGTGGTAAGAGGGGGATGCGAGGCAGGGCAGGGCCACCGTCATCCGACGCGCATTTCGCTCTGCTTCATCAGGGTGGCGGGCAGAGTATCACAGAGCTGTTTTAAGACACATGACTCCACCTTCTCATTCTCAGCTGGCCAATCACTGCATACAAAACATCATGTGCCTCCTACAGACTCCACGCCACAAAGCAGCTTCTATTGGTCTGCAGCCTTTCCAGTGTCAGTTCTATGGGGCCAACTATCGCAGGGTATTAACCTCACAAGTGCCAGAATAGCAGAATCAAAGAGATTATTTAGATATCTTTTATATATACTTTGTACGGCGCACAGGGATGGCCGCACAGGGCAGAGCCCAGCATCAGAACAAAGGAGGGACAGAGCATGGTGTATGTCCGGGGACAATAGATTGTCCATCCTCACGTAATGATTATTCACCCTATGTTTATTGTATTTTGCTTTGTTTTATGTGGTCCCACATATAGCGCAAAATTTTCCATTATAAATACATGGGGTAGTTATAGGTTCTTCAGCACCTCCGTTTACAGGGACTATTCATGAGCACCCATAATTTTGGTGCACTACAGATATTCTTTGGTGCACACCTGCACTGCATATCACAGGTATTCTACAAATAAACCCACCAAGCATTCAAAAAGTTATTCAACCACAGGCCTATTCAAATTATCAACATTGATATGGGCGAGTGGTGTAACCCAATGGGGAAAGGTAAGTATATCCGCGCCCCCTCCTACTCTTTAGGAAGACCTCAAACATTGATACAGACCCCAATCAATACATCAACTAGGAATCAAATTAGAAGCTACATGCCCACCCATACCGACACCCGTACCGACACCATACACCCCCTCTATGGGCCACCCCGAAGGGCCAGATATTCTGTATTCACCATTTGGACCACCTACTTCAGACATATTAGTATAAACCCACGCTGTCAATCACTGTATCACAGGGCCCATAAAGTAGGAAGGCTGGTCCTGCAAATGAACCACAACAGACTCATGTCAGCAGATACCATAGCCAGCCCACACTACAGCTGCAACCACATGGCACTCAACTCGAGTACCACCTGATACCACTGAGTACGGGCACAGCAGCCTGGGCAGATGTATTAACAATGATTATAGAAAGGCACTGAGTCCCATGTCAGTATCGAGCCCAAATAGGATCATGGTGCCCAACTCATAAATCAAGAGAGATTCCTGCTGTAATAGCTTCTGCTTCCATTGCCCCCGCCTCTCCTCCCTTTTCAAGACAAAAATTCCACAAACCGTGAGACCCTTTGGATTAAAATGTTCGGCCACCGGGCTTTTTTCACTCCTATTTTTAATGTCTCGCACATGCTCACACCCGCACTCTTAGTTCATGCTTAGGTTTTACCAATATATTTCTTACCGCACGTGCAGGTGAGCATGTATACCACAAAAGGAGTGGCACAATTTATGAAGTCCCATATCTGACGGGGGGGGGTGAGATACTTTCATGCCCACATAGCTTCCAGTCTTTACCATATATCTGCAGATACTGCAGTGGCCACATTTAAATGAGCCATTCAGTTTCTCCACCGATAGGGTACCGAGACTGGACTTTGGTTTATATTCGCTGCGCACCAACAAGTCTCTCATATTTTTGGCCCTATGCGCGGTGAGTAGGGGCCGCGATCTAACGACAATATATGTCAATGGGCCAGTATTCCTCGGAACCTCTCCAAAGTGCACCATATTGCGTAATGAAACGCATTGATTGACCATTTCCTCTTGACCCTAAGGCAGGGCATTTGGTTTTCAACAAATCAATGCACCTGGAGTCAAGGGCCTTCTTAAAACAGGTGGGGAGGAGTCTATGGGGATATCCTCTAACCCGAAACCTTTCAGTGAGTGCACGTGCTTCCCGTCTATAATCCCGTCTATAGTCTTGTAAAAAATGTGTAGTGCCCACTGGCTCGGGTTACTTGTGTGTCAGTACTCTTTAATACCAATTGTTCAGGGCACTTGTGTCTCGGTACTATTTAATACCACTTGCTCAAACCACTGGTGTGTGAGTACTCTTAAATACCACTTGCTCAAACCACTGGTGTATCAGTACTCTTTAATGCCAATCGTTCATTGAGAATCCCCTGGTTCAGGACACTTAAGCCCCCTTGAAAAAATGTTTGTAGTGTCCACTGGTTCAAGGCACTTGAACTGTGTCAGTACTCTTTAATACCAATTTTTAGTGGAGTGTCCATTGATTCAGGGTTTTTGTATGTCAGTACTCTTTAATACCAAGTGTTAGTGGAGTATACACTGGTTCAGGGCACTTAAGGTCCTCTTGAAAGAAAGATAAATTGTGTAGTGTCCACTGGTTCAGGATACTTGTGTGTCAGTACTCTTTTATACCATTTTTTCAGGGCACTTGTGTTTTTCTACTCTTTAATACCAATTTTTAGTGGAGTGAACCCTGGTTTAGGACACTTGTGTGTCAGTACTCTTTAATTCCAATTATTAATGGAGTATCCACTGGTTCAGGGCACTTAAGGCCCAATTTAATACCAATTGTTAGTGGAGTGTCCACTGGTTCACAACACTTGTGTTTTGCTTCTATTTAATACCAATGGCTCAGGGCACTTGTGTGATAATGTTCTTTAATACCATTAGTTCAAGGCAAATGTGTGTCACTGCTCTTTAATAGCAATAGTTCAGGGCGCTTGTGTGTCACTGCTATTTAGTACCGATAGTTCAGGGCACTTGTGTGTCACTGCTCTTTAATACCAATTATTCAGGGCACTCATGTGCCACTTCTCTTTAATAGCAATTGTTTAGGGCACTTGGGGGTCACTGCTCTCTAATACAATAGTTCAGCGCACTTGTGTGCCAGTACTCTTTTTAATATCAATTGCACTTGAGTGTCAGTAATCTTTAATACCAATAGTTCAGGACACTTGTGTGTCACTGCTCTTTAACCCTTTAAGTGCCAGCCTACCTAGAGGCTTTGTCACCCTCTGTTACCAGACCATTTTTAATATTTTGTGTTATACATGTTTAACTGTTATTTTTGATGGGATTTCCCAGTAAAAGAATATATAGTTTTTTTCAGCGGAGTCTGGGCTTTGACATGAAATGTCTTGTTTGTCATTTATTTAGTGTATTCTCCATATTTTGGGTGAAATATATGTAAAAAATTAAAACTATATTTTATCATTTGTATTATTGTTTGTAAGAAAAAAAAGCAGGATGTTATCTCAGAGGTGGCATAGCTGCAGCAAGACACTGTCTGCTCCAGTAAGGAAGGGAAGGAAAACAGGGCCTTCCTGGGGCAAGAGTTCAGTATGTTGTGGATCAGGCTGATAGATTATTGGGAGGAGCTGGTGAAAACCTAGCGGTCATGGTGCATATTGGCACCAAGAATTAGGTGGAAGGTCCTTAAAAATGATTTCAGGGACTTAGGCCGTACGCTTAAGGCAAGGACCTCAACTGTAGTATTCTCAGAAATACTACCAGTACCAAGAGCCACACCAGAGAGGCAACGGGAGATTAAGGGTGTAAACAGGTGGCTCAAAAATTGGAGAAAAAAGGAGGGGTTCAGGTTCTTAGAGAACTGGGCTGACTTCACAGTGAGCTACAGGTTCTTTGGCAGGGATGGGCTGCACCTAAATGGGTGCATCTTTTCTGGGGAAGAGGATGGCTAAAAGGTTGGAGGAGTAATGAAACTATGCACTGGAGGGGAGGGTATAAGAAGTTATAAAAGGGGAAGTTAGGAAAGAAAGTGACAATGGGTATAGACATGAAACTGGGGGTGGAGAGGGGGGCACATCTAGCAGGAATAAGGGCAATATACAGAATTTGACATTCATGCTTACAAATGCTAGAAGTCTGACAAATGACATGGCTGGATGAAAGCTATGACTGGGCAGTAAACCTACAGGGTTACTGTGTATTTAGGAGGGACCATAAAAACCCCAAAGGGTCTGCTTATTTCTAAAATCCTCTCTACAGCCCACTCTGCAGGACGATATATGTGAGGGAAATTACTATGTGGAGTCTGTATGGATAGAAATACATGGAGGGAGAAACAAAAATAAAATACTGATGGGTGTTTGCTACAAGCCTACAGATATATCAGAATCCACAGAAAACGTGGATTATGGGTTAAAACTAAAAAATTTTGTGAGGTTCCCATACCCAGCATAACCAGCATGGGGACCAATACACCAGTGCTTGGAGGCCAGCTTCAGTGCCCCTGGTCCTGAAAGCTACAAGCCTGTGTAGCTTTTACGGCCACCGGGCTCTTCTGCCCCCCCCCCCCACTAGCTGCTGGTGAATTTCCAGCTCCCAAGCCTTGTGAACTGGTATAGGGGTCTCATGGACCCCTTACCAGTTCACAAAGGGTTAAATGTAAAAAAATACACCACACTAAAAATGACTTTTAGTTGTTTATATTCAATTTTTTTTTTCTACTCACCTCCGATCCCATGTCCTGCACTGATCAGTTTATCTCGATGATAGATGCTGGGGTGATTGGTGGAGGGGGGGAAGTATTCAGGCAGCAATGGTGGAAGCAGGGGAGGGGGCCAGTTTCAGGCCCCTCCTCATGGTGGAAGGGGGGAGGGGGATCAGGGGCCCCCAGGTGAGGAGGTGAGTAAATGTAATTTATTTGTTCTTGACAGCAATGTCAGCAGCGGCAGAAGTGTGGGGTGCTCTTTTGAGCCCTCTCCTGATGCCAGAAAAAGCCAGGGGGGGATCATATGCCCTCCGGGTGGAGAGAAGATCCAGACGGATCGATCGGAGGTCAGGCGAGTTGTTAACTTTTGTAGTTTTTTTTATGGGGGTTTAAAGTCTGCCATAGCTGGCACTTAACGATTGGAGAGGGTTAATACCAATAGTTCAGACCACTTAGGAGTCACTGCTCTTTAAGTCCAGCTGTTCAGGGCACTTGTGTGTCAGTACTCTTTAATACCAATAGTTCAGGGCACTTATGTGACAGTACTCTTTAATACCAATAGTTCAGAGCACTTGTGTGTCACTGCTTTTTAATTCAAATAGTTCAGGCCACTTAGGGGTCACTGTTCTTTAATACCAATAGTTCAGGGAACTTGTGTGTCAGTACTTGTTAATATCAATAGTTCAGGGCACTTGTGTGCCAATTATTGGGTGGCCACCCTGCTGGATCCCCTTCTTGATACCAGCACTGGAGCCGGACACGCACTCTGAACGCACTCTGGTGGACGCACTTCACTGACACCGACAAGAGGATCCAACTATCAACAGCCAACATGGACATGCTTACATTCTATAAGATGAACAAGGCATGGATCACACAGGACTTGGCTGTACCAGCACCTGAGTGAGTGGTTTAAGTGTTTTTACCTCCTCTACCTCTGCTACATCCATATTCTCCATCTCTTCCTCTTTATTTATGTATTTATTTATATATATATATATATATATATATATATATATATATATATGCCCCCAAATTTGGGTTCCAATTGGTCGGATGAATTTGTCGAACCCGAACTTCAGCGGGTTCATTCATCCCTATTGGGAAAAACTTGTTTACTTAATCTAAGTGGGCATAAACAGGATCAGTCATATCAGGTGACAATCTGATGTAGATTGTATTGCGTATTCCTGTATAGTCTATAAGAATAGTGTAAATAAGATACACCAATATAACATTCTTAACATGCTGTTCCAACGGAAAAAAAGCAAAAATAATATCTTTCATTTAGCCTTGATTTGAGATTTTTATTGGTAGCGTTGCCAAGCAACTAAAATCTTGTTCTTTGTAGACAAAATTCCATTCATAGCAGACAATGCATCGTCATTAAAAATAGGATTAACAGCAATAAATGTAACCATCAGCCAAGTACAACATACATTATTAGAGAAAAAAGACAACAAAAGTACAACCTTCAGTGGGCAAGGAAACTGGCTGAACACTTGCAGTCATGCATGAAATTAAATGCTCAGAATTGGATGTAACATTTGCTACTTTGTATTTTAGCTTCACCTTTTTTAAATAACTTTGTTAAATGTGGAGAGCTATCTGCCACAGTTGGTCGGTTAAGAATACATTTTGGCAGGGGGGCTCCACCTCACAATCAAGCAGTAGAGATGATCAAGTTTTCTAGTGCAGATGTATAGGGGTAAGTATATGTATAGGCAAGCACTATAAAGCAAGCCCCTGGGGAGAATCTCTGGCAAAATAATAGGGTAACATGTTTTTTTCTTAATGAATTGTATACTGTTAAATGCAAGCTTAAACTGGCTCTGAGGGGCAGCATTTTTTATTCAGCTTGCTCTACATTAATTAATACACCCTAGTGAACCCTTTTCCTTCTGCTAGGCCTCCTCGGCTAGGCCATCCTGGGCTCCATGCATGCCTTTGTGTAACCCTTTGAATTCCAAGCACATAGAATCTACATGACTGCTTCTTTGAACAGCTACGTGGGTTCTTTGTACATGACATTTTCCCCTGGCTACAGCAAAAAAAAAATAGCTTACCTCCACCTAGGATCCAGCACCTCTTCCCCTCTGGGGTCTCCCATCCTGGGCTCTGGGACATTAGTGGGACAAAGAGCAGCGCTGCGCTCCAGCTTCTTTCAGATCTCTCGCCACCGTAGAGAGGGGCCTTTTATGCTGGTGAGTGAGATGATGTTGGCTAGCTCTCTCAGTATAAAAGGCCCCTCCCTGCAGCGGGGAGGGTGGTGGAAGCTGGAAGCAGGGTACAGAACACCAATCCTCCAAACTAAAAAATTAAATAAAGGACTTTTACAAGTGTGTGTTTTTTACTTTTAACCATTTGTGAACTGGTAAGGTCTCCTTGAGAACCCTAAACCAGTTTACAGGGCAGGAGGGGCCTATCTCATAGCTGGTGCCTGGGCTAGTTTTGCTGGAGGGGGGGGGGGGGGACAACACCTTATTTTTATTTTAAAATTTTTAACTATTAATTTTTAAAAGCATGCCCCAAGCCCCCCTCCCCCACATGCTGTTTTAAGGTTTTAACCCTTGATAGTTAACTGCAAGGTGCAGTTAGTTGTATTAGGGCTGATTCAGCACCTTGAGATTTTTTTTTCTCATTTTTTTGTGAGTTAAAAATGTTTATGATTTGTTTTCTTATTGCAATTCAGAGCTATTTTTAGATGTGCAATTTTTTTTTTAATATTTGCACAGCTGAAAATGGTGCTGAATTGCACTTAGGAAAAAAATCATTATATATTTTTGTAAGAATATTTTTCTCACAAGAAAGCGGGGAAAATGTTTCATCAAATCTCATGAAAAGCCTTTTCAGTTTAGGTTGTCTCCTGGCCATATGCAGTGCAGAGTGCTAAAAATAGCTTGGCAATATCAGGTGACAATATTTCTAGGTAGGTTGGCACTGAAAGGGCTAATGGAATTATAACTTCAAATAATAAACAGGCATTTACCTTCACTCTTCCGCAGCAGGTTAAAACCTCCTGGTTTCCGAGATTGTGCCCCAAAAATTCTTTGGGCCAAGGCCAATGATCCCTGACGGTTGTGGCCACTGCCACTCCCCGACAGTCACTGTTCTGTGCTTGTGCAATGAAGAGACAGAGCTTTGCACAGGCACAGTGACTGAAGCGAGGGATGGGGGCACCATGCAAGGACACCGGGAGCCTCTTTCTTTTTCGAGTTTTCAAAATACAAAGATGTACACAATACGAAGATTCAGAGACAGAAGAGAAGACATGTATACCGCCCACCAGTGCAAACCCCACCATGGCCATCTCCACATGACACCCCAGTATTATTCCCCTCCACCAATGCATGACTGCAAAAAATAAACCAGTGTCTGCATCTCATACCCCCGGCAACAGGCGACCCGATAAGCGGGGCACGGGTGAAAGCGACAGCATCCCCACCCCCTGGGCGTGCGGGCCCAAGCCCCCGCCGAAGTATGTACACAGAGCGAGGGAGCGCCAGCGGCGATGGCTGCCTGGGTACCCACAGCAAGGCATCCAAGTGGCTAGAGCATGGGAAAAGGGGGACAGCCTCCCAGGCGGAGCCAGGGCAGGGCCAGATGGGGATCACAGCATATGAGGGGAAGTTAGCCAAGATGTCAAGATAGTGAGACAAATCGGGGGGGGGGTGTGGGGGGCATAAGGCAAGATGAGGGACAGAAAGGGGGGGAGAAAAGAGAAAAAAAATGGGGGGAAGAGGGGGGGGAGAAGGGGGGTAATGGATCTTAGGTAGAAGGTGCGTGTCTATTTGATTTTTATAGAGTTTACAGACCCTTTAAAATCTTCATACTATTCAAAATTTCAAAAAAGTTCTGAACCATTTCATTTTATTGTGGCTACCGAATCAATTGAGTGGCCCCACATTTGAAATAATAAATAACCTCTTAAATCATCATGGCTAAAAATAAACAGTCTGGTGATCATATATCTATTTTTAAACACCATGAGCAATTTTAGTGGGGTTAGTAAAGGTTCAATTTTTTTAAAAGTCAAAATATACCTAATAATTTGAAGTCAGGGGCGTACACTGGTTTTATAGGGCCCCAAAGCAATAGTCATAATGGGTCCACTAAATAAGACGCAACCATGAAAAACAGGGTCTAATAGTAAAAATACAAATGCTTTGCCTATATTCACCTAACATTTGTGGGTTTTTCCTGCATTTTCTGCATTAACCAAACACAATATGCCATGTCTGCCCGACTACACTTGTGTATTTACCACTGAATTTACAGACCAGGGAACTATGGAACAGTACGCAAGTTTTCCAGCAAACACCATTGGAATCAAGATTGCAAATTTTTGGTTGAATTTTGCATCAATACCTGATATTTTAAGCTTGAACTTCATAGAGTTAATTAGTATTTGAAAAACAGTAAACTGTTTTCATATTACTTTTCACATTTTTCATTATATAAGCTTTCCAAATAACCAAGAAACTCCTGGGACACCATGCAACATGTATTTTGATACCCATCATAAGCTGTAAAAGTGTGTTTTCAGCAAGTTTCCTTTATTTTTTTCTCGCATAAATACCAAACTTTCTCCCAGGCAAAGTGCAGTGAAAACCAGCAAAATGCCAGCAAAAAAGTTCGCCCTACATTCGCAGCTACAATTATAACTTTGTTTGGTAGAATTGTAGTTCAGTTTGCATGCCATGATCTCAATTTGCAGAGCACACGGCGCACTAATGGTAGAGTTAACTAGTGAAAACCTACAAACGTGGTAAATCAAGCAGATAATGCTCTTGCATTTCTTCTAATGGGTTAGATCACATGTCGAACTCAAGGCCCAGTGTCTGCAGTGTCTGCATCTGATCTAGAGGCAAAATAATTCTACCTCTGAATCTGTCCTGGGCACAATAATACATCTTCTGCATCTGTCCTGGTCAAAATAATTTTGTGGCTGTCCAACAGAAAAACATTCTCTGGCTGTGGCAGTCCTGTGCAAAATCATTACGTGGCTATCCTGTGAAAAATAATTTTGTGGCAATCCTGGGCAGAATAATTCTGCATCTGCATTTGTCCTGGGCAGAATAATTCTGTTGCTGTCTGGGGCAAAATATTTCAGTATATGTCTATAAACATACACATCAATGGTCGTTTTTGCCATTTGTTTAACGTTTGTTTTTAACCAGCACTTTGAAAAGAAATTAGTTTAACAACCATATGTTAGTGCAATGCTTTTGGCAGATATTTAAAGTTGGTTAAGGCTGCTTCTGGAATGAAGCAAAACAGCCCTGAAAAGTGGAATGGTAAAAGTCTGTCACCCCAGGAATTTTATTCTTACCAGTAGAAGAAAATATGTTCAATTGGGGTATATAATGGGGTATATAATGCTACACGTATGTGATCCTTCACTAACCCAATGTAAAGACTCATTTACATCTGTCCGGGACATCACTTCATGTGAATATTCATCAAATAATAGGATTTTTAAATAAAACCACATAAAATGACATACCTCTAAAAATAAGGATTTGAGAGGGCTAAAGCGCTGTATTGAACAAAATAAATATAATAGGCTATTGCCTACAACAAGGGCTACGTGTTGCATTTAAATCGTGACCCCAAACTATGCAGCCAAAAAGAGGCGGATGAAGACCAACCAAGGAAAGAAAAACAAAACACAACAGTTTCTTCCTGTAGTATGCAGTGTCAATGTGCTATGAGCCTGAGGGGCCTGGGACATAGGTTTCAATATGGTGAAAATAGGATGTTGGCACCTTTTTGGCTGAGGGGCAGGTGAGCATTTCACTGGTCAATCCAGGTTTGGGTAAGGTCTATGCTGTCCCACACCCATTATGTAGAAAATGGGTGTGGGGACGCTATAAAGTTTATGCCCAATTAACTTGTTATCAGGGCACAGTTATTAAAAATAGATTTATTATTTTGACCAGTACTGACTCTGAATGACAGTTTATATAATCATATTTCATTTTAAGGCATGAGTTTTCATTCCTGATGCCCTGCATGTCAGCTCCTGATACTCTACATTTATATATCAAATTCAATAAATGCTGACACATATAAGACCTAATAATCATGATCCCTGAAATCTTTTTCACATTGCTATCAATTTGTTTAAATAGAAGTACCTTTTCCACCATGCCATTTTAATCTTAATTTGTAATGTCAAAATGAATCCATTACTCGGTAAGTGATGAGCAATCTATATCTTCCAGCCTAAAGATCCGTTAAGTGCTCTACATTCACTTGCTGCAGATCTAAGCTTATAATGAAATATTTATGTACTGCAAGTTCTACTACATTTACATTTACTAACATCATCAATACATTGTAAGCTGTAGAAATAAACTATTACTTATTACCATACTATTTACTAAGATTTGTAAGATACAGTTATACCTTCTGCCCTCATATTTTTGGATACAAACAAAGAAATAAGGTATCACCATAAAATAGTAATTTTGCTGCCGCCCACATTTTCACAATGAGGTCCTTAAAGTGGACAAACACCTAGCCAGATCCCTCCCCGCGGGATGCCCCGCTGTGTGAAGCCCCCCCAGGACGACTGCAAACCTTACCTGAATCCCGGTCCACCGGCGCATGCGTGGGCCATGGCTGCATCTCACGCTTCTCTCTAGCAGGGCGCATGCCCGCGCCGGCCATTTGTGAATCCTGTTAGAGGGAAGCACGAGATGCGGCACCAGCATGCACGGAGCCGCTGAGGTTTGACGCCGCTTTGACGCACATACCTCAGCGGCTCCGAGCGCGCTGATTGGAACAAGCGGCCGCGCATGCGCCGTGAGGTGAGTTGAATCGGGTGATCTGGGGGGTTTCACATAGTGGGGGACCCCCGATCGGGGTGCCCCAGGGAAGTGGACCAAGACCCAGGATAATCAAAATCCTGGGTGTTGGTCCACTTTAAAGAAAGATAAAGATAAATAAATGAGAATGATATAAGCTTGGAAGGAAGTTTTTTTTTTAAGAAATATCTTAAAAAATAAGGAAAATATCATATTTATGTTAGGAGTTAAAATCCTGTGATTCAAAAAGTAATCAATAAATATTTAAAAAATATGCTCACAACTTAAAACGGAACAAAAAATTTAACTCACCTTTGTCCTAATGTTCAGCTGCGCTCCAAATCCTGAATCGTCCCTTGGCACCCAACATGGCCATACAAGATTTTGCTGGAAATCTCAGGTGCTCGTGCACCTAGTGCACATAAGGCTCGATTCAGAGAGACACAAAAAAACTTTCGCTTTGGTGCCGACGTCGTAAGATTTTCAAAATTTCCCGCTCTCGCATGAACGTTCGAGCGATTCTATGCATGCTTCGTAAACCTTCCGTAGCGCGTCCGTGTGCTCGTATGCCAGAGTACGCAGACGAGGCTGTCATTTTCCATCGAAAATGTTCAGATTCATTTTTCACAACTACCAACGTAGCCTTTCGTTTTTGCCCTTTTCCCATCGTATCCTCACACGAATCCTATCATTTTCCCGCTACATCCTGCTTCATTTTTTCCTTAACCCTTTCGCTGCCAGCCCACCTGGAGATTGTGTCACGCTCTGTTGCCAGAGCATTTTTTACAATTTTGAGCTACACATGTTTAACTGTAATTTTTGAAGGGATTTTCTGGGACTTCCCATAAAAATTACATATTGTTTTTTTCAGCACAATCTGGGCTTTAACATCATATCTCTTGTTTATCAATTTTGTAGTTTTATCCTAATTATTTTGGGCAAAATATGTGACAGAAAATAAAATATACACACGTTTTTACATTTTGCAGTGTTTTTTTTTAATCGAAAATAAAGGTTTTTCAATAAAAACATATTGAGGGTAAAAGCCCCATTTCTCCCGGTTACAACGGTACCACACATGTATTAGTAGACACCCTTTCCTGCCCAGGAGACCCCAGAAACTGCAAAGAGCGCTAGAGGAGATTTTCAGATAAAAAACAAATACTTTGCGCTCCTCGCAGTTTTTCAAAAAATACAACCCTTTACATTTGAAATACCCCCCACAAACTATATATTTTTGGAAAGTGCACAATTCAAGGTTTCTAAAAATACTAGGCCTGTTGACGTGGGTGTATGCGATCGGACTCTATTGATTGGCAGAATCTCTGCTTCCAAAGGATTTCCCTAAAAAAATAAGCAAAAAGCAGATTGTAAAACATTTTTTCCTATAAAAACAATAAGCAAGCAAGAACTAACGCAGTAAATCTGAAAGCACAACGTCTGCTGAAAAAAACAATACCCCACATGCATAGGTACTTTGAAGGGTAGAGTTGCCAAACACCCCAAAGTCAAGCATGCGTTTGAGGGTAATTTTACTTGCAAAAATCAGCAGCGCACACAAAGTGCGCACCTTGCAGTTTCTCCAAATTTACAACCCTTTACATTTGAAATACCCCCCACAAACTATATATTTTTGGAAAGTACATACCTCAAGCTTTCTAAGCCTACTGGGCTTGTTGGCGTCGGTTCATTTCTTCGGACTATATTGATTGGCAGAACGTCTGGTTTCAAAGGTTTACCCTAAAAAAATAAGCAAAAAGCAGATTGTAAAACATTTTTTACTATAAAAACAATAAGCAAGCACGAACTAACGCAGTAAATCTGAAAGCACAAGGTCTGCTGAAAAAAACAATACCCCACATGCATAGGTACTTTGAAGGGTAGAGTTGCCAAACACCCCAAAGTCAAGCATGCGTTTGAGGGTAATTTTACTTGCAAAAATCAGCAGCGCACACAAAGTGCGCACCTTGCAGTTTCTCCAAATTTACAACCCTTTACATTTGAAATACCCCCCACAAACTATATATTTTTGGAAAGTACATACCTCAAGCTTTCTAAGCCTACTGGGCTTGTTGGCGTCGGTTCATTTCTTCGGACTATATTGATTGGCAGAACGTCTGGTTTCAAAGGTTTACCCTAAAAAAATAAGCAAAAAGCAGATTGTAAAACATTTTTTACTATAAAAACAATAAGCAAGCACGAACTAACGCAGTAAATCTGAAAGCACAAGGTCTGCTGAAAAAAACAATACCCCACATGCATAGGTACTTTGAAGGGTAGAGTTGCCAAACACCCCAAAGTCAAGCATGCGTTTGAGGGTAATTTTACTTGCAAAAATCAGCAGCGCACACAAAGTGCGCACCTTGCAGTTTCTCCAAATTTACAACCCTTTACATTTGAAATACCCCCCACAAACTATATATTTTTGGAAAGTACATACCTCAAGCTTTCTAAGCCTACTGGGCTTGTTGGCGTCGGTTCATTTCTTCGGACTATATTGATTGGCAGAACGTCTGGTTTCAAAGGTTTACCCTAAAAAAATAAGCAAAAAGCAGATTGTAAAACATTTTTTACTATAAAAACAATAAGCAAGCACGAACTAACGCAGTAAATCTGAAAGCACAAGGTCTGCTGAAAAAAACAATACCCCACATGCATAGGTACTTTGAAGGGTAGAGTTGCCAAACACCCCAAAGTCAAGCATGCGTTTGAGGGTAATTTTACTTGCAAAAATCAGCAGCGCACACAAAGTGCGCACCTTGCAGTTTCTCCAAATTTACAACCCTTTACATTTGAAATACCCCCCACAAACTATATATTTTTGGAAAGTACATACCTCAAGCTTTCTAAGCCTACTGGGCTTGTTGGCGTCGGTTCATTTCTTCGGACTATATTGATTGGCAGAACGTCTGGTTTCAAAGGTTTACCCTAAAAAAATAAGCAAAAAGCAGATTGTAAAACATTTTTTACTATAAAAACAATAAGCAAGCACGAACTAACGCAGTAAATCTGAAAGCACAAGGTCTGCTGAAAAAAACAATACCCCACATGCATAGGTACTTTGAAGGGTAGAGTTGCCAAACACCCCAAAGTCAAGCATGCGTTTGAGGGTAATTTTACTTGCAAAAATCAGCAGCGCACACAAAGTGCGCACCTTGCAGTTTCTCCAAATTTACAACCCTTTACATTTGAAATACCCCCCACAAACTATATATTTTTGGAAAGTACATACCTCAAGCTTTCTAAGCCTACTGGGCTTGTTGGCGTCGGTTCATTTCTTCGGACTATATTGATTGGCAGAACGTCTGGTTTCAAAGGTTTACCCTAAAAAAATAAGCAAAAAGCAGATTGTAAAACATTTTTTACTATAAAAACAATAAGCAAGCACGAACTAACGCAGTAAATCTGAAAGCACAAGGTCTGCTGAAAAAAACAATACCCCACATGCATAGGTACTTTGAAGGGTAGAGTTGCCAAACACCCCAAAGTCAAGCATGCGTTTGAGGGTAATTTTACTTGCAAAAATCAGCAGCGCACACAAAGTGCGCACCTTGCAGTTTCTCCAAATTTACAACCCTTTACATTTGAAATACCCCCCACAAACTATATATTTTTGGAAAGTACATACCTCAAGCTTTCTAAGCCTACTGGGCTTGTTGGCGTCGGTTCATTTCTTCGGACTATATTGATTGGCAGAACGTCTGGTTTCAAAGGTTTACCCTAAAAAAATAAGCAAAAAGCAGATTGTAAAACATTTTTTACTATAAAAACAATAAGCAAGCACGAACTAACGCAGTAAATCTGAAAGCACAAGGTCTGCTGAAAAAAACAATACCCCACATGCATAGGTACTTTGAAGGGTAGAGTTGCCAAACACCCCAAAGTCAAGCATGCGTTTGAGGGTAATTTTACTTGCAAAAATCAGCAGCGCACACAAAGTGCGCACCTTGCAGTTTCTCCAAATTTACAACCCTTTACATTTGAAATACCCCCCACAAACTATATATTTTTGGAAAGTACATACCTCAAGCTTTCTAAGCCTACTGGGCTTGTTGGCGTCGGTTCATTTCTTCGGACTATATTGATTGGCAGAACGTCTGGTTTCAAAGGTTTACCCTAAAAAAATAAGCAAAAAGCAGATTGTAAAACATTTTTTACTATAAAAACAATAAGCAAGCACGAACTAACGCAGTAAATCTGAAAGCACAAGGTCTGCTGAAAAAAACAATACCCCACATGCATAGGTACTTTGAAGGGTAGAGTTGCCAAACACCCCAAAGTCAAGCATGCGTTTGAGGGTAATTTTACTTGCAAAAATCAGCAGCGCACACAAAGTGCGCACCTTGCAGTTTCTCCAAATTTACAACCCTTTACATTTGAAATACCCCCCACAAACTATATATTTTTGGAAAGTACATACCTCAAGCTTTCTAAGCCTACTGGGCTTGTTGGCGTCGGTTCATTTCTTCGGACTATATTGATTGTATACTCTTTACTGCAGCCGTGACATCAGATTATAGGATATAGCTGAGGAATCCCATTATAAGATCAGTGCAGTGATCAATGACCAATATCAGGAATCAAGAACCTGAAATTGGTCACATTTTATCATCACATGCCATAAGTAACCAGCTGCTCCTGCTCCACCATTTCCCATCGGAACAGCAAAAACAAACAAAAAGAAAATAATATAATGGGAACACAAGATACCTAAATCCTAAAAGGGGCCTACCTACCAAAAAAAAAAATGCATTGCTCAATAATTTAGTTGAGTATGGTATACCTCAAAACAATCTTCGAGGCATAACCCGGGTTGGCTGGGACAGGTCGGGCAATAATATCGCACATCTCTTCTAATGCCACGCTTCCTACAAACCCTACAAGCTCTCTGGGGATACCGCTTTTTACCAACTTCGGGAAGCAACTTTATAAAGTGCTTCCCTACTAATCTGGCCTGGTTGTCATTGGTAGCCAGATCTGGTGCTTCCGCAGTATCCCCAAACAACAAAGCAGGGAGTAACTGCTGCTGGTATTTTATGTACGATAAATTGGAGCCTGGCACTGCTGCCTTGAAGGCAACAAAGCTGTTGTAAGTTGCCATTTGGACCAAATGGATGGCAACTTTAGTGTACCAGGCTCGAGTTTTTCGGGTGGCGTTGTAATAAGTTAATATTTGGTCCGTTTTATCAACGCCACCCATGAATTTATTATAATCGGTTATGCAACGTGGCTTTTGGGAAGGGGCTCGGGGACCACGTTGCCTTACATTCACAACTGACTCATCGTGGAGTGTTGTCAGAAGGAATACATGTTTTTTGCCCATGTATTTCATGGCCAGGACCTCATCGCTTCTTAGAGCATAAGACTCCCCCCTTTTTAATTTTTTTTCAAGTAGTGGCCTGGGCAACCCTTTGCGTTTACGGTTGATGGTGCCGCAGGCCGGGGTATCCAACCAATAAAGGGCGCGAAATAAGGGGATGCTGGTATAGAAGTTGTCCACATATAAGTGGTAACCTTTACCCAACAATGGAGTCATGAGGTCCCAAACGATCTTTCCACTTATTGACAAATCAGGGGGACAACCAGGGGGGTCCAGATAGGTGTCCTTTCCCTCATAGATTCGAAAATATTTGATGTAGCCGGTCACACTATCGCATAATTGGTAAAATTTAATCCCGTAGCGGGCACGCTTGCTAGGGATATATTGCCGAAAAACAATGCGCCCTTTGAAAAGCAGTAGTGACTCGTCAATTGATAATTTTTGGCCGGGGGTGTACACTACTGCGAAGCGATCTGACAGGCTGTTGAGCAGGGGCCGTAATTTATGCAGCCTGTCGTGACCGGGCTCACCACGGGGAATAGCAGTGGAATTGTCGTTAAAATGCAGAAACCGCAGTAAAATTTGGTAGCGGTTTCTGGACATTACGGCCGGAAATAATGGAGTTGCCAATATGGTTTGGGTATCCCAGTAGGACGAAATACTAAATTTTTTTAAGATACCCATTGCTAGAGTGAGCCCCCAAAATTTCTTTATCTCACTCAAATTTGTGGGATGCCATGCCTGAGCTCGGGCGTGCCTCTGCAGGGGGTTTTGCGCTAAGACCTGCTCGGCATAGAGATTGGTATAGAAGACCATATCCAGTAGGATGGCTTCTGTGAGGAACAATTTGAAAAAGTCAATGACACCAAAATTTGTGGTGTCTACATTGACCCCGGGGACCGAATCAAAAGGGGGAATTTCGGGGGAAAAATTATTAGGAGGCCTCCACGCAGACGCTCCTTCACCAGCTGCAGCACTCGATGCCTCACCCTGCACTACACTCGCCTGAAGCGTGGCCTCACTTTGTGCGGTACTATCCCTTCTAAGGTGGCTACTACTGGCAGCACTGCGCGGCTGTGTGTCCTCAGTAGAGTATACACTGTCTGACTCGCTATCTGATGGGAAGAACTCGGACCCTGACTCACTAAAATCTTCCGAGTCAGACGCCATCAGGTAAGCCGCAGCTTCCTGTGCAGTGTACCGCTTACCAGCCATACCCCAATGCAAACAAAAATCTAAAAAAAAAATTAAACTAAAGGCTAAAACTAAAGGCTAAAACTAAGCTAAAACTAAAGGCTAAAACTAAAGGCTAAAACTAAAGGCTAAAACTAAAGGCTAAAACTAAAGGCTAAAACTAAAGGCTAAAACTAAAGACAAATTACAAAAAAATACAATACAATAAAACAAAGCAAAAAAACAGACAAAAATTTAACAAAAAAATACAATACAATAAAACAAAGCAAAAAAATGACAAAAATAGAAATAAAAGAGTATAGTTACAACCCGATGAGAAGTGGTGGAGTCAGGAGCAGCAGGTCACGGGATCCCAGCTAGGCTCCCAAAAGGAGGGGCGGGGGCTAGGCTCCCAAAAGGAGTGGCGGGGGATAGGCTCCCAAAAGGAGGGGCGGGGGATAGGCTCCCAAAAGGAGGGGCGGGGGATAGGCTCCCAAAAGGAGGGGCGGGGGATAGGCTCCCAAAAGGAGGGGCGGGGGATAGGCTCCCAAAAGGAGGGGCGGGGGATAGGCTCCCAAAAGGAGGGGCGGGGGATAGGCTCCCAAAAGGAGGGGCGGGGGATAGGCTCCCAAAAGGAGGGGCGGGGGCTAGGCTCCCAAAAGGAGGGGCGGAGGCTACGGTCCTAAATGAGCAAACGAATGGTCCAAATAACGAAACCAAGGCAGTAGCTCAGCGAACAACCTAAGAGAAAAAGTTAAGATTAGGACGCATGCATGGACAACAGCCGCACTATGCTATACCTAGAGCGGTGGTAAGGTAAGTTTTACTGGCAATCGAGGGGATTCACTCTGACCACCGGCACACGCACGCACCCACCCACCGGCAGATCTCTGACCGCCGGCACCCACGCACGCACGCTCGCAGATCTGACCGCCGGCACGCGCGCGCGACCCCAGATCTGACCGCCGGCACGCGCGCGCACACACACGCGCGACCCCAGATCTGACCGCCGGCACGCGCGCGCACACACACGCGCGACCCCAGATCTGACCGCCGACACGCGCGACCCCAGATCTGACCGCCGGCACGCACAGATCTGACCCCAGATCTGACCGCCGGCACGCACAGATCTGACCGCCGGCACACACAGATCTGACCCCAGATCTGACCGCCGGCACGCACAGATCTGACCCCAGATCTGACCGCCGGCACGCACAGATCTGACCCCAGATCTGACCGCCGGCACGCACAGATCTGACCCCAGATCTGACCGCCGGCACGCACAGATCTGACCCCAGATCTGACCGCCGGCACGCACAGATCTGACCCCAGATCTGACCGCCGGCACGCACAGATCTGACCCCAGATCTGACCGCCGGCACGCACAGATCTGACCCCAGATCTGACCGCCGGCACGCACAGATCTGACCCCAGATCTGACCGCCGGCACGCACAGATCTGACCCCAGATCTGACCGCCGGCACGCACAGATCTGACCCCAGATCTGACTGCCGGCACGCACAGATCTGACCCCAGATCTGACCGCCGGCACGCACAGATCTAACCCCAGATCTGACCGCCGGCACGCACAGATCTGACCCCAGATCTGACCGCCGGCACGCACAGATCTGACCCCAGATCTGACCGCCGGCACGCACAGATCTGACCGCCGGCACACACAGATCTGACCCCAGATCTGACCGCCGGCACGCACAGATCTGACCCCAGATCTGACCGCCGGCACGCACAGATCTGACCCCAGATCTGACCGCCGGCACGCACAGATCTGACCCCAGATCTGACCGCCGGCACGCACAGATCTGACCCCAGATCTGACCGCCGGCACGCACAGATCTGACCCCAGATCTGACCGCCGGCACGCACAGATCTGACCCCAGATCTGACCGCCGGCACGCACAGATCTGACCCCAGATCTGACCGCCGGCACGCACAGATCTGACCCCAGATCTGACCGCCGGCACGCACAGATCTGACCCCAGATCTGACCGCCGGCACGCACAGATCTGACCCCAGATCTGACCGCCGGCACGCACAGATCTGACCCCAGATCTGACCGCCGGCACGCACAGATCTGACCCCAGATCTGACCGCCGGCACGCACAGATCTGACCCCAGATCTGACCGCCGGCACGCACAGATCTGACCCCAGATCTGACCGCCGGCACGGACAGATCTGACCCCAGATCTGACCGCCGGCACACACACAGATAACAACCCCCCCCCCCCACACACAGATCACAAACCCCCCCCCCACACACAGATCAGAACCCCCCCCACACACAGATCAGAACCCCCCCCCACACACAGATCACACCCCCCCCCACACACACAGATCACAACCCCCCCCCCCCCACACAGATCACAACCCCCCCCACACAGATCACAACCCCCCCCCACACAGATCACAACCCCCCACACACAGATCACAACCCCCCACACACAGATCACAACCCCCCACACACACAGATCACCCCCCCCCCACAGATCACACCCCCCCCCCACAGATCACAACCCCCCCCACAGATCACAACCCCCCCCCACAGATCACAACCCCCCCCACAGATCACAACCCCCCCACAGATCACAACCCCCCCACAGATCACAACCCCCCCCACAGATCACAACCCCCCCACAGATCACAACACCCTCCACCCCCCCCCCCCACAGATCGCAACCCCCCCCCCCCCGGATGGCGGCGGCGCACTACAAGTGACAGCGGACACCCACCACAACGTCCCCCCCCCCCCCCCGGATGGCGGCGGCGCACTACAAGTGACAGCGGACACCCACCACAACGTCCCCCCCCCCCCCCGGATGGCGGCGATGGCGGCGATGGCAACAGAATGGAAGATCATCGATACCTACGGCCACCCACCCACTCGCCAGCCCCCCCCACACACCCCACTTACCTCAGAATCACCGATGGAAGACAACAGCATTAGACCGAATGCTGTTATATAGGGGAGGCGCCGGCTGATGACAGCAGCCATGCGCCTCCCTTCCTATTGGTCCAGCGCCGATCTGCTGACTGGGGTGAGGTAAGGGTCACCTCCACATGAACTCGGATGTCTTCTCTTCAATCCAGCGCTGGAACGGATGTCTTCTGCAGCTCCAGATCGCCACAAGGTAAGTAAGTGTCAAGCACGTAACACCTACGTGCTTGGCACTTAACGCCCAGCCAAGCCAGCACGTAGGTGTTACGGGCTTGGCAACTAAAGGGTTAAATATCTGGCCAGACGAAATTCTTACGATATTGCGCCTGCGCACTACAAACTTCTCTCATTAAAGTGCTCGCCTACATAATTTCACTTCCATCACTAAACTCACCCTAACCACTTCGCGCTATCCTGCCTTTTCCTTTGAGGTCCCTTAAAGCTCACCCTAACCACTTCGCGCTATCCTGCCTTTTCCCTTGAGGTCCCTTAAAGCTCACCCTAACCACTTCGCGCTATCCTGCCTTTTCCCTTGAGGTCCCTTAAAGCTCACCCTAACCACTTCGCGCTATCCTGCCTTTTCCCTTGAGGTCCCTAAAACTTACCCAAATCACTTAGCGCCTTGTTTCTTCTTCCATTTTCACACCCTAAAACTTACCCAAATCACATAGCGCCTTGTTTCTTCTTCCATTTTCACACCCTAAAACTTACCAAAATCACTTAGCGCCTTGTTTCTTCTTCCATTTTCACACCCTAAAACTTACCCAAATCACATAGCGCCTTGTTTCTTCTTCCATTTTAGGTCCCTAAAACTTACCCAAATCACATAGCGCCTTGTTTCTTCTTCCATTTTCACACCCTAAAACTTACCCAAATCACTTAGCGCCTTGTTACTTCTTCCATTTTAGGTCCCTAAAACTTACCCAAATCACATAGCGCCTTGTTTCTTCTTCCATTTTCACACCCTAAAACTTACCCAAATCACTTAGCGCCTTGTTTCTTCTTCCATTTTCACACCCTAAAACTTACCCAAATCACTTAGCGCCTTGTTTCTTCTTCCATTTTAGGTCCCTAAAACTTACCCAAATCACATAGCGCCTTGTTTCTTCTTCCATTTTCACACCCTAAAACTTACCCAAATCACTTAGCGCCTTGTTTCTTCTTCCATTTTCACACCCTAAAACTTACCCAAATCACTTAGCGCCTTGTTTCTTCTTCCATTTTCACACCCTAAAACTTACCCAAATCACTTAGCGCCTTGTTTCTTCTTCCATTTTAGGTCCCTAAAACTTACCCAAATCACATAGCGCCTTGTTTCTTCTTCCATTTTCACACCCTAAAACTTACCCAAATCACTTAGCGCCTTGTTTCTTCTTCCATTTTCACACCCTAAAACTTACCCAAATCACTTAGCGCCTTGTTTCTTCTTCCATTTTCACACCCTAAAACTTACCCAAATCACTTAGCGCCTTGTTTCTTCTTCCATTTTCACACCCTAAAACTTACCCAAATCACTTCACGGACATCACAATCTTGATTTTCAAATATGTCATTGGCCCCTTGTTTTTGTTAAATGTATGTGTGCAAATAAATGGGACAACATGTTTTTTTTTTTTTTTTATTTATTGGGCAATTGCCATTTGGTGTAAAAATTTTTGGCCCAACTTTGGCCCTAAAAAATTAAAAACTATATACAAATTGTTTGTTGGTTATTAAAAATATATACACTAATTTTTGTTAAAAAACTTTAAAAACTATATACAATAAAAACTTTTTTTAAAAAATTAAAACTATATACAAAAAACTTTGGTGTTTAACCAATAAAACTATCTACAAATAAAACTATTTACAAATCTACAGGGCCAGGAACCAGGACACTAGTCTTCCTCTTCTGTTGTCCCCAACGTGTCCCGCATCGCCTGCAGATCGGCCACCAACTCAAGGACCCTCCGATTCATATCAGCAAGTCGCTGTCTTGTGGTCCCTGCCAAAAAAACAGAAAAACAAATTATTCGGAGAACAATACATGTTTCTCACCTGTGGATTTAATGTATTTTAAGAAACAAATTAACTATAATGCACAGATGTCATTAATGACAGGAATTAAGGTTAGGAAGTGGCCACAGGTCATTAAGCTAATTCAGTGGCCACAGGACAGTTGGGCAACTAATTAAGCTAATTCAGTGGCCACAGGACAGTTGGGCAACTAATTAAGCTAATTCAGTGGCCACAGGACAGTTGGGAAACTAATTAAGCTAATTCAGTGGCCACAGGACAGTTGGGCAACTAATTAAGCTAATTCAGTGGCCACAGGACAGTTGGGCAACTAATTAAGCTAATTCAGTGGCCACAGGACAGTTGGGCAACTAATTAAGCTAATTCAGTGGCCACAGGACAGTTGGGCAACTAATTAAGCTAATTCAGTGGCCACAGGACAGTTGGGAAACTAATTAAGCTAATTCAGTGGCCACAGGACAGTTGGGCAACTAATTAAGCTAATTCAGTGGCCACAGGTCCCTCTTATATTGGCATTGACTAGGGCATTATGTGTTTTGGGGTTCATGGGAATTTAGACAGAAATCTTTATAATGCCATGACTACTTACTTGGTTGGTGGCCGAGAGATGGCTCGTTGGGGACAACACCCTGAGGTCCTGGTTCCTGGCTCTACTGTGAAGAAGTGCCTGTTGAAACATGGGCCAAATGGTTAGTTTGGATGTCTGATTCCGCAGTCCTCAAATGTTTTTAGCTAAGTCTGGGTCACATCACTCACCTTCTCCAGGGTCTTGTGGGCTCCTATCTGCTGCCTCCTCACCCACTACTTCACCCGCAACAGAAACATCTACAAAGACAGAATAAAGGATTCAGTTTGGTGATATCAGGAGCTAGCAATTAGATGTTTGGGTGTAGACATGAAGAGTGACATACCAGAGGATCCCGCATGCGTGGCAGGGTACGACTGCCTGCCCACGCTGTGCCGCCCCTCCTCTGTGGTAAGGTCCAGGGGCTGGTCTGAGGAGGCCACAGAGGAGGGGTCGGCCCGTCGCCCTGGAGATCCACCACCTTCACTCCCAGCTGCAGAATCATGCAGCACTGGTCGGCCTGGGCGCCGCCGGGTGCGGCGAATTCTGTAATCCATTTCCAACACTACAAAAGAGAAGGCATTCTAAATAAAAGGCCTAAAATCTGTCCTAGTTACATCTTGCATGCAAGCGCTATGTACTTACTTGGGAAATGGATTGCAAAAAACCTCCGCACCCGGGGCATGTGCAGTCGCTTCAGGTCCGACCAATGCTGCATGATCTGTGTGTGGGTGAAGGTGGTGTCGGTCTGGTGTTGTATCTCCGAGATGATCTCCAGGGCGACGTTTCGTTTGGCAAACGAGTTGGGCAGGTAGTCGTACCTGCGCTCCAGCATGGTCTGCAAAACAAAAAACAAACATAGCAAGAACTCAGAAATGCATATGTAGAAGAGGCAACAATACATTATTTTGTTCAATCACATGAACACATACACACACACACTTTTAGCCTAAGTTAACTTTCAAATATGACAGCACTGTCGTTTGGCACGTGTGTGGTGTGCGCTTGGTTGTGCATGTAGTCCAACCAAAGCTTTAACAAAAATATAACTTTTAGCGCATCCTTAACATGTAGAGCAACAATTAACAATCCAAGCAAAGTCGTTAAAAGACACTTACAAGCATGATTATCTCTTCTTGTTGGCGGGTGAAGATAGTGGGCGCCATCTTTCTTCTTCTTCTAGGCCGGACGTGCGCGTAAGCGAACGCGTAGGCGTCACACGCCGGAGACCTTATTTAAAGGTCCCTGCACACACAGCTCATTCTCTTTGAGAGTCCACACAAAATGGCACCAAAAAGAAAACTTCCAGCTAAGAAGCAGAGCAAGCAGGCTGAGCAGGGCGTGGGTCCGCAAACACGGTCGCAAGAGCCTAAAGCCCGACTAAGGGCTACCACCAAGGCTGCGGCAAAAAAGGAGGTTGCAGCACCACCACAACCAAGGGGCAAGGTAACCAAGGCTGCTAAAACTCCTGGCCCACAGATGTTTAAGAGGGGACGAAGCCCCACCCCACCCTGCCCCACATCACCCCCCCCACGTGGCACCAAGGCCATAGGCAAAGGCCAAAAACACCGGGCCAGAAGCCGCAGCAGGGGCCGAACCACCTCCCGGTCCACAAGCCGCAGCAGGGGCCCAAGGCGCCGCAGGGGCCGAACCACCTCCCGGTCCAGAAGCCGCAGCAGGGGCCCAAGGCGCAGCAGGGGCCGAACCAGGACACGCTCCAGAAGCCGCAGCAGGGGCCCAAGGCGCCGCAGGGGCCGAACCACCTCCCGGTCCAGAAGCCGCAGCAGGGGCCCAAGGCGCAGCAGGGGCCGAACCACCTCCCGGTCCAGAAGCCGCAGCAGGGGCCCAAGGCGCCGCAGGGGCCGAACCACCTCCCGGTCCAGAAGCCGCAGCAGGGGCCCAAGGCGCCGCAGGGGCCAAACCAGGACACGCTCCAGAAGCCCGAAAAGCCGCCAAAGGCCAACGGCCCCCTCCCCCCCCGCACGTGGCTCAAAAACTAAGGCCAAGCAACCCACCTCCAAGGCCCCACAGACCCAGCCGACCACCTCCAAGGGCCCACAGACCCAGCCAACCACCTCCAAGGCCCCACAGAGCCACAGCAGCAGCTCAAGGTCGCCAACACCCTCTCTTGCTCGCCCACATTATCCTCCGGCACAGGTTGGCATGCATTCACCCTATGCCACATCTACACCTGCAACTTCAGGGTCCACCCAGCCAAGAACACCCAGTCCCTTCCCAAGTCCAGTAAGATCAACAGCCAGCCTCCAGTCCTTGAGGTCTCCTCCATCCCCCCAGGCCAGAATGTCACCCCATTTGCAACCAAGCAGTGAGGAGCCACAACCACCCCGAAGAGGGCGCAACTTGCGCAGAGGACACTTGGGTGGCCGTTTTGCTGAGTCCCAAACTCTGGCATTGGCTACTGGTCTCACCTTACATTTTGATGAGCTATATGGTAGAAGATCAAAACACACCAGTAAACAGCGCAAAACCGAGATTTTTGAAGAACTCACCAGGCAAGTCAATGCAGCGGGTGAGGAACGTAAAGATATGGACCAGATTCAACGGAAGATTTCGGACCTGAAATATGCAGTGCGGAAGAAAGAGAATCTACGGCGGATGCACAGGTACATAGCTAAGGTTTGGGTTTTTATTATTCTTGTCTGTCCATCAGTGCGCTTAATTATGCTTACTATGTTTTTCAGCGAAACAACTGGCGGAGGTTTCCCAACCAAAATGCGCTTTACACCGGCTGAGGAGATGGTGCTGTCCTTATTACATCCCGTGGCCTTAGAGGGACACTCAGGCCAGCAGGACACCGACAACCCACCAATTCCTGCAGGTTAGTAATGTCTGAATGACCACACAAATGTATAGAAACATACACATACGCAGCACGGGCTAGCTAAGCACATGGCTGTAGGGGGTGGGAGCAAGGGCTAGCTAAGCACATGGCTGTAGGGGGTGGGAGCAAGGGCTAGCTAAGCACATGGCTCTAGGGGGTGGGAGCAAGGGCTAGCTAAGCACATGGCTCTAGGGGGTGGGAGCAAGGGCTAGCTAAGCACATGGCTGTAGGGGGTGGGAGCAAGGGCTAGCTAAGCACATGGCTGTAGGGGGTGGGAGCAAGGGCTAGCTAAGCACATGGCTGTAGGGGGTGGGAGCAAGGGCTAGCTAAGCACATGGCTGTAGGGGGTGGGAGCAAGGGCTAGCTAAGCACATGGCTCTAGGGGGTGGGTTTGTTAGGAGTGCTCACTTTGACTAGGGAGTGTCATGGGTGTGGCCTGGTAATGTGCAAATTGACATCCACATACATGATGTTTAATGAAATGTGTGACAAATATGTCACTTAGAAGTGTCAAAAAGGAATGGGTGCTATGTATTAATTGAGAAGCACACGCCACAATAACATCTTTGCCTGTTGGTCAATTTGTTTGGAGCTGGTTTAGTTGCACAACTGATTAAGATGGTTTTCTAGGAAGGTTTTAGGCCATACAAATGTTCCCCACCAGAATCATATTGTAAGTGTTTTTTCCCACCTTAGTGTGTTAACTTCCTCCCCTTAAAGGGATGTTGCAACTCACACATCAGCCATTCTTTGCATGTTTGGTTTGAGACACGTGATGTGTCTAGTCTGGTTTAACAATCCATGCACTAATGTAATGGGATTCCTAGCGAATGCCAAGTGGCCACGTTGTGGGAGGGGCCCTTACTGCTTTGCCACGTTTCTTGGATTAGCATATGTGTTCTTAATCATAAACTATGCATAGTTGTGTGTATTAATCGCTGTTTTTCTTCCAAACCAGGCCAGCATCATCCCTCAGCTAGTGGGGACTCCTCTGCCATGTTACCGCGTCCGTCTTCTTCCGCGCTGCATAGGACCCAGGATCCGATGTCTACGGTAAGTGTATTTTGAGGGAGTTGTGTATGCATGTAGCTTGCCATGTTTGGCTTGTGTGGTTTTTATAGGTATTCCACACACTGAACCTGTTTTTTTTTACATGTCCCCAACAGAGCCACACACTGATGGAGCAAATCCAGGAGCAGGAGGAAGATGGAAGCTTCATAGGAGATTCTGAAGATCTTCCCCTGGGACAGAATCTGCAACTGTCCCAAAATGTGTCTCCGCCAAATCCACAGCAGCAGAGTGAAGCTGGCTGCATGCTGCCTGCACATCGTGGGCAGCATGCAGAGACTGACCCTCCAGTCCCCAGTTTCAGATCTGCTGCTGAGGATTTGGCGAGCAGACCTGTGGCTGTTGGGGGTCCTCGAGCCACATCATCTGCACGCCCCACAACCCGGGGAATTGGGCGGCGTACTCAGCAACGTCGCCCAGTTTCCCAGGGGAGGGGCGTGCAGATGATGGAGTCAGCATGGCACCATGAGAGGCGCCTTTTTCGCCGCCAAAACCAACAAAATCAGGAGCATATTAGGGGCCAATTAGAGTCCCTAAATACTACCTTCAGTGCCGTGCTGACTGAATTGAGGACCCATAACAGCCACATGGCCAACTTGACTTCAGAAATTAGGTCAGGCATGGCCGAAATGCACACTAACCAAAGACACATTTTGGAACAGTTGCAGATTCTGAATGCCACACAGGCCCATGTTATGGCCCCCCCCCACCAAGGGCCACAACCTGGGTTCTATGGGCATCACACATATTAAGGTGTGTTAGGCATGAATCTGGTCCATATCTTTGCAAAACCTACCCACTGGATTGACTTGTCTGGTGAGGGCTAAAAATCACACATTTTGCGCTGTTCTTGCTCGGTTGCTTTTGATTATCCACCATATAGCTCATTCAAGGCCTGAGGTAGCCCAGTAGCCAATGCCAGAGTCCCAGACTCAGTGAATCGGCCACTTAAGGTGTTGCGCGCCTGCCCTGGCCACAATAACATTTGTGGTGGCTCCTCATGTTTGGCGGCATGATTGGGTGACATTCTGGCCTCAACATCAAAGACCTTGGACCCTGGCTGTGATTGTACTGGATTTGGATTGGGACTGGGTGTTCTTGTTTGGGTGGCCCACTGACTTACAGGTGTAGATGTGGCATAGCTAGGATTGCTTTCAACCTGTGTCGGTGGAAAATGTGGGCAAGCAGGAGAGGGATTCATTTTGTGCTATTTATTTTGTGTACAAATGTATTGAACATAATTGCATGTACAGGTGTGGTCCCAAAGTATGTGAGGGGCACTCACCTCCGATTCTGTTTGGCTCACATATACCTTTTACTAAGTAGTAAACATTTTGTTTTGAACAAGCTCATGTGTGTGGTGTTTTGATATAGAAATATGAGTTCAAGTTGGGACGAAAACAAACAAGAACCAAGGTCTCCAAATAAATACTCCAACATATTTTATTTTTTGGGTTGCACAAATTCATTATTGTTTACTTCATAATGAAATTAAACATAGCCAAAATTTAAAAAAAAACAAAAAAAACTAAAAACTAAATTAGGAAAAATGTGTGGCTATTAAATTTGCCCGCACGGCTTGCCCAGACGCACTTGGCTGGCCCACATAGGCGTCGTCTGCCTCATCGGAGGGTGGAGAGGGTGGGCAATCCAGATATCGGGGGACCCTTTGCATAATGGCTAAATTATGGAGCGCGGCACATGCCATTATAATGTCAATGACCTTTTTCGGGTCATACTGCAGGGAGCCCCCAGTGTGGTCCAAGCACCGAAACCGGGTCTTGAGGAGTCCAAAGGCCCTCTCCACCACTGCCCTGGTCTTTCGATGTGCACGGTTATAGGCCTCTTGTGCTGGAGTTTGTGGCCGGAGGACCGGAGTCATGAGCCACGGCAGTAGTGGATAGCCCAAATCTCCTAAATAAGCCCAAAAAAACCAAAAAAATTAATAACAGGAAATCATACATTGCCACGCAACATTACTACTGCAATAAAAATAAAAGAGGTATGTGACATTGTCACACAAACATGAGCATACAGATTGCAGATGCTAAAACAAGAATTAAACATATGTGATAGATGTGGGTCCAAAGTAGGCAAATAATACTGGGGATGTTGGGCAATCAGGCAGACTGTTAGCAGATATTGTTTCCTGCCTGTGCTGCAGAACAATGTAGTATGGTCTAACTTGACCTGCCCCTTTAGAATTCTTGCCTTACTCCCAAACCGGTGTAAGCCTGCCCCTGCACTTTATCCCGCTCACCTCTACTCAGTAAGTTAAATGCATGGAAGCAAAGATGGCGCTGACTCTCTGGTAAAGTCAATTACAGATTTAGAAAGAAAATGGTTTCGAAGGCTGTTTCAGACTTGGCCTCACATTACACTTATTAATTAAAACAATGCAGGCAAAACAATTTTGCAGCAAATGGAGTTTGTCTAAGCTAATGGTTACAGTGTGCTTACACATGTTCACAAGGTGAGGGGCAAGGCAGCGTTTCTGAAAGGTAAATCCAACATCAAACTTGCCCATACATATACCCCTCGATTCAAAGAGCAAAAGTTAAGTGATTTCGTATCGAGAATCGTAAGTTTGGGTGGGTGTTTGTCATTTTTTCTGGTTTTTTTGGCCATTTCGTATTCGTACGATCGTTCGCGCATAGACGTATATGAACATACGCATTTCGTACGAGAATCGTATAATTTGCGTTAGTTCGTGTGTTTTTCCCGTCCAAATCGTATTATTTGCGTTAGTTCGTGTGTTTTTCCCGTCCAAATCGTATTATTTGCGTCCGATCCTATTTTTTACGTCCTTCACATGGGCTTGCGCCCAATTCAGAGAGGTGATTGCTAATTGTTTTGAAGCCCATTAAAGAGCTGCTTTACGAAATGTTTGCCGGCAGCTATTTGGCCTCGGGAGTAGGATGGAGCGGAGCGAGTTTGTGGCACATCAAGGGCTTATGCTTTTTGGCATTGAGTTGATCGAGATGTCTGAGAGCAGATTGCCCCTGCGTCGTCGCATGAACATCGATAGCATGAATGATGTTGAGCTGTTCGAGCTGACCAGGCTTAATCGCGCTTCCCTCCATAAATTATATAGTGAGCTGCGGCCATGGTTAGCCCGCACCACAAGGAAGGGGCATGCAATTTCAGGTATGACCAAGATGCTTGGCTGCCTGCAATTTTTGGCGAACGGCTCGTTCCAGAGGCTGGGTGCCCTCTCCGTGGGGATGTCACAGCCTACGCTGAGCCGCGCACTATCTAAATTTTTGGAAGGCATGGCTGCCATAACTCAAAAATATATTTATTTTCCTGATGATATGGCAGCCAGAAACGCCATTAAGCTTGGGTTTTATAATGTGGCCGACATGCCCAACGTTATTGGTGCAATTGACTGCACACATGTGGCACTCGTACCTAGGGCAGCCGACGAGTATATATATAGGTATTGAGATTGGTTATTATGTTGCCCAACGTGTCATGTCACCTGTTTTCCTTTGCGGCAGCATATTTGTTTATCCCTCATTTGTGTAGCTGCTTTATCTCGGCTTTTCATTAGTATTTCCCAATAGAGTGCAGACATGTTTTGTGTTTAATTTATTATTTTGGGTCAAATATCAATTACCCTTTTTGTATGTTTTTGCCTTAAGGAATCGTAAAATGGGACACTCACTTAATGTCCAGGCCGTGGTTGGTCCGGATATGCGGTTTATGAGTGTCCTTGCCGGCTACCCCGGATCGTCCCACGACTCCTATATCCTCCGGCGATCTGGGTTGTTTCGGAGATTTGAGGCAGGTGAATTTTCGGGGGCATGGCTGCTTGGTAAGTGTGTCCTATTTGTGTGTTATTAAATGTGTCATTAATCTTGTATTTGTTGATATGTTTGTTTTGGAAAACTTGACAGAAGCGTCCAACTGCCTTTTTCTTGGCTCATATATTAGGAACTTACCCAAAAAATCCTTGTATCGCTTTGGCCTTCAGAATGTTTTCCCTTTAGTTAGGATGTCTGTAAGTTCCTTGTGCCTAAATATATTGGTTTGGAGTTTATACCCAAGGTTCTTTGACATTTGGCTCCTTTTGTACTATTGGTCGTTAAATGTCAAAGTGGACTTAAACTGCATACATTGTAGTTTCCAGTGAAATGTGGCTAGGGATCTTTGACATTTGGCTCCTTTTGTACTATTGGTCGTTAAATGTCAAAGTGGACTTAAACTGCATACATTGTAGTTTCCAGTGAAATGTGGCTAGGGATCTTTGACATTTGGCTCCTTTTGTACTATTGGTCGTTAAATGTCAAAGTGGACTTAAACTGCATACATTGTAGTTTCCAGTGAAATGTGGCTAGGGATCTTTGACATTTGGCTCCTTTTGTACTATTGGTCGTTAAATGTCAAAGTGGACTTAAACTGCATACATTGTATTTTCCAGTGAAATGTGGATAGGGATCTTTGACATTTGGCTCCTTTTGTACTATTGGTCGTTAAATGTCAAAGTGGACTTAAACTGCATACATTGTAGTTTCCAGTGAAATGTGGCTAGGGATCTTTGACATTTGGCTCCTTTTGTACTATTGGTCGTTAAATGTCAAAGTGGACTTAAACTGCATACATTGTAGTTTCCAGAGAAATGTGGATAGGCCCTCAGCAGCATCCTAATTGTAACATGTCTGAAAACTACAAATATATGTAAAATACAAATACCCTTGGCCGTGCAGATGTTTGTTAATTAATTGGTATATAGAAGTGCCATTTTTATTTAGGTTATACCTTAGTGCAATTTTTGGGGGCCCTAATGTGCCCTGTTTTTTTGGCGGAACACTTTACCTTACATCATTTTGATATCTGTGAAATTTTTGGTGTTGGTTGTGTTGCCTTTTTAATTTTGATTACATTTAATTCTCTGTTTAAGGTGATTCCGGGTACCCACTTCTACCCTGGCTCATGACGCCTGTGCTGCGGCCCCAGGATGCCTCTCAGGAAGCGTATAACCGTGCGCATCGCAAGACCCGGGCTGTTGTGGAGAGGGCCTTTGGTCTGCTGAAGACACGTTTTCGTTGCCTTGACCATACTGGGGGGGCCCTGCAATATGATCCCAAGAAAGTGATCGACATTATAATGGCATGTGCTGTTTTGCACAATTTTGCCATCCTGGAACGTGTCCCACGTTATGTGGACAGCCTGCCCTCTTCAGCCGTCGAGGATGAAGCCGAGAATTTTGAGGGGCCCCCCAGTGAGTCTGGCCAATCTGTTAGAGCCAACCTGATCAGCCAGCATTTTAGTTAAGTTTTTTCCCTGTCTCACCATTCTGTATGTCTGTGTTATCCTTTTGGAAACATATGTTGTTTTGCCCTAATGTGGCATTACCTCTAAGTAAAACATTTCGACCTTAATTGTTGCCTAATGTATTTCATGTAGTTTCCTTAGCTTTCGCTGTGCATTGTTACACCTCTTCCAACCAAAATTATCTGGTTTAGGCCAAGCTGTTACAAAAGTCTTCCCACTAAAAACGCCACAAGTATTGGAAGTTAAATTTTTGTTTTACTTAGCAAATGAAAAATTATAGTGGTTAACAGAAATCAGTCCACATACATCTGTGGTAACAAATGGATAACATTAAAAAAAACATCGAGCACATCTACACCTGGAAGTGAGTGGCACAACCAAACAAGGACACCCAGTCCAAAGGCCAGCCTAGTCCAGTCATTAATATTGCCTGTGCCCAGGGATATTTGGGCATGGCCATAATGTCACACAAACATGTCTGCAAACAGGAGGAGCACCAACCAAATACATAGGTAAAGCCATAAGTGGCCAGATAAACTCCACATAGACCTATGGCATTGGCTAGTGGCCTTAAGCATTACTCTAAGGAGCTATATGGGAGCAAATACAAAACACAACCTGCCAGAGCAACACAAAATGGATTGTTTGAAACCTCAAAGGACAAGTAAATACAGTGGGGGTTAAGAGAAAAGATGTCCCACACACCCATGGCTTAATAGGGTGGCTGCCCATAATACCCAGGTGGAGGTCCAGGTGGAGGTCCATGGGAATGGGACCTAGCCTGGGCCATGGCAGCATTGTGAATTTGAAACTGCTCCACAATGTTTCTCTGCATATTGGTCATCTCAGCCATGGCTGACTGGATGCCATTACTTGAATTGGCCACGTTGCTGTTGAGGGTACGCAACTCCGCGAGGATGCCCTGTAGACTGGTATGGATGTTCACCATGTCTGCATGCCTTTGCTCACGCTCTGTAACGAGCTGGGCGTCATAAGAGTCCCTTTGTTGGGTCCATAATTGAAGCAGGGCACTCTGCCTCCCCTGGGAAATTGTGGGGCGGCGTAATGGCGTCCGCCGCACAATTACCCTGGCTCTTGGGCGTGCCCTGCCGCGTGGTGTCGTACCCTCAACAGCAACCGGCCTGCTTTGCAAATCCTCAGCAGCAGAGTGAACACTGGGGACTGTAGTGTCAGTCTCCCCATATGCAAGCACAATGGATGGAGATTCACTCTGCTGCTGAGGATTGGCCAGAGAAACATTATCGAGCAGTTCCAAATTGGGACCCAGGGGGAGTTCATCCGACGTGCCCTGTACGGAGACATCATCATCTTCCTCCATGTCCTGGATCTCTTCCATGAGTGTGCGGGTCTGTAGGGACATATCAAAAAAAAAAAGGCTAAGTTTGCGTCCCAATGTAGGATTTCAACAGTTTAACACATTCTTAAGCACTTGTTATTATTTATGCTACTAAATAAACTTACCGAAAATCTCTGATCTGGGCTCCGATGCTGTACGGACCTGGTAGGCATAACCAAACTGGGGGGTGAGTTTACCCTTGCTGAGGGATCATGCTGGGCTGAAGAAGAGTAAAAAATACCACGTAAACACACACACATAACCTTTTTTTGGATAGGTAATCAAATATAGCTCTATTTGTAATATTATTCAACTCTAGAGCAATGGTGACCTTTGTTCAAACCCACGCAAGTTTACAGAGGTGCAATGGCTCGGACAAACTGCTAAGTGACCTCAGTTCTAAGTCATGAAGTGTACCCATTCAGCATCCAACTTTCAGGGCACATTTTTGGATTTAGCCTACCATTCGCTAGGTCCGGGGTACTCAAACAATTGTTTGAAACGCCCATTTAAAGGTATGTGGTGAGAGGTGAATGTCTGGCCATGGTGCTGACGCAGGGGGTGTCTAGTTTAAAATCAAGACACTGGTGGAGGGGCTGGAGCTTTCAAAGTGCCAACTAATAAAGGCTGCTTGCCCTTGCTGGGCTGGATGGGCCAGAGCTGAGGGGACAGGGATTGGATGTCTAAAGGGGGGAGTTAACGTATTGATGGTGATGTGATGGATGGAGCCAATCTGTTACAAATGTATGGGGCTTATGTGGGGGGGGGGCATTGGGGGACTGTGGCACATGGGCCAGAGCAGGGGCAGCGGGACACGATTGTGGCCAGTGAAAATTTAAATAAGTTACTGTGTACCTTGCAATGCCACTTCCTGGGCAGTACTTCATATTGCAATGCTATGTTTCACGGAGCCATGACATTGGGCAGGAGACCAACCACTACATGGCCGATCAAGGGGGCAGCTCTGAGCACGTCAACACAGAAGTAACTGAGTGCAGGGCTGTCTGGGCAGGGGTCCTTGAATGTGTTGCCAAGGTCCGCATTGGGACCCCGGGCCGCCAGTTGAGTCTCGCTGCTCTTGGTCACATATGTTTGTGGGTGGCTAATTAAATAGTTAACTCAAACACAACTCACACAACCAAAAGGCAACCCATACATAATGATGTGTGTTTTGTGATTGATTCTAAATATCTCACTTATCTTGCGAAACTTCATGACTTTAACAATACAATTGGACATTTGATCTTTGCCATAATGGCTGTGGGCCTAAATGTGTGATTCACAGGGACCAAAAGAGGACACAAACAGCCACAGTAGTGCGAGGCCAAGCAAGGCAAACCATAGGGGCATCCCGTTATCTTGTTACTAGTGAACTGCAGATTATTTAGCAAACAGGCAAACATGCAGATTTAATAGTACTCACCGTGGGTACGGGTCGGGGAGTCTGTGTCCCTTAGACCAGCATGTCCACCGACCGCGACCGGATGGAGAAGTCCAAGCACAATCTCCTCAGCAGGGGTAAACTCCAATTTAGATGGAAAGCCACCTCCAGTTTTCATGCTGAAAAGAGAAAATCGTTTGGTATTCAGAAAAGGGGCATACAGCACATCCCAAACATTATATTTAGCGAAAACATTTATTTACCTGTAATTATGCCTTTTAATTTCTTTTTGCCGTACAGCATACTTCAGATCAGAGATTTTCTTCTGAATTTGGGACACATCTTTCCTCTCTTCCCCCGCTGCATTTACTTGTCGGAGGATGGTTTCAAACAATGCCATCTTGCGCTGCTTGGTGGTGTGTTTGGATTTGCTCCCATATAGCTCGTCATAGTATAATGTAAGGCCACTAGCCAATGCCATATTTTGGTCATGGGAGAATCTCCCACTCAACTGGCCGCGGCGCAATGTGCGGCCAGATGGTTGGCTTGGCTGCTCCTCCATGTGTGCAGACACATGTGGTGACATTATGGCCTGGGGCTGGGTAGGGGAATGGCCGGATTGGTGGCTTCCCAATGACTGGACTGGACTGGCCAAGGGACTGGGTGTTCTGGCGTGGCTGGCCACCGAACTTCCAGGTGTAGATGTGGTCATGGGGGCAATTCGGGGCCCTCTTGGGGGGCTAGGTTCCCGGCTGGTGCCAGGTCGGGGGCTCTGTTCCCGGCTGGTGCCAGGTCGGGGGCTTCTGGCCCTGGATTGGGTTCGTCGGGCCCTGTAGGGGCTTCTGGCCCTGGATGGGGTTCGGGCCCTGTAGGGGCTTCTGGCCCTGGATGGGGTTCTTCTGGCCCTGGATGGGGTTCGGGCCCTGTAGGGGCTTCTGGCCCTGGATGGGGTTCGGGCCCTGGATGGGGTTCTTCTGGCCCTGGATGGGGTTCGGGCCCTGTAGGGGCTTCTGGCCCTGGCTGGGCTTCTGGCCCTGGATGGGGTTCTTCTGGCCCTGGATGGGGTTCGGGCCCTGTAGGGGCTTCTGGCCCTGGATGGGGTTCGGGCCCTGTAGGGGCTTCTGGCCCTGGCTGGGCTTCTGGCCCTGGATGGGGTTCTTCTGGCCCTGGATGGGGTTCGGGCCCTGTAGGGGCTTCTGGCCCTGGCTGGGCTTCTGGCCCTGGATGGGGTTCTTCTGGCCCTGGATGGGGTTCGGGCCCTGTAGGGGCTTCTGGCCCTGGCTGGGCTTCTGGCCCTGGATGGGGTTCTTCTGGCCCTGGATGGGGTTCGGGCCCTGGATGGGCTTCTGGCCCTGGATGGGGTTCTTCTGGCCCTGGATGGGGTTCGGGCCCTGTAGGGGCTTCTGGCCCTGGATGGGCTTCGGGCCCTTCTGCGCGGCCTGGAGGGGCTTCGGGCCCTTCTGTGCGGGCTGGAGGGGCTTCGGGCCCTTCTGTGCGGGCTGGAGGGGCTTCGGGCCCTTCTGTGTGGGCTGGAGGGGCTTCGGGCACTGCTGTGGGGCCTGGGTTGGCTAAGTGCCCGGCTTGAAAGCATGGGTGGTGTGGGCTCCCTTGGGCGGCCTCTTCTGGGGGCAGAGGTGGTGGTGGCTGCTGTGGCCTGTTTTTTGGCCGCAGGGGCACGTGCCTTTGGGGCCCTTTTTTGGGAAAGGGAGGGTCCAGTGTCCCTTGGTGGGGCCGAGGTGGTACTTGCCTTCTGGGCCTTCTGGGACCTTAGCTTCTTCGGTCGTTGCTGGGACCTGGTTGTTGGGCCCTCAGAGGTCTGGCTTTGCTGGCCGCGTTTAGCTGCTGCCTTTTTTGGTGCCATTTTGTCCAAAAGCTCAAAGAGAATGAGCTTTGGGTGCAGGGACCTTTAAATCATGCGCCCAGCGTCTGACGCCTATGCGCACGACTACGCGCTCGTACGGACGTACGTTCGTGCGGAACCAGGAAACCGCTGGGGTTTCACTTATCTGCTGCCTGGAAGAAGACTAAAGATGGCGCCCACTATCTTCACCCGTCAACAGGAAGAGATCCTCATGCTGGTAAGTGGCTGCCTGTGCATTTTAATAGAATAGTCAATGATGGCCTAAATGTAAATGATGCGTTGGGAACTAGTTTGGGGTCTCTTAATGTTTAATCACTGGCTCCTCACACTTCATCCTCAAGGGCCGAGCCTGGCCACGTTTTCACCTGTCTATGCTGATGTCCTAATTCGGCCAATTGCTCCGGCTTAGCAACAGTTAATTAACCTGTGGAGTAGCGGGGCGAGCTGTCAAACCTGGCCTGTCTCGGACCTTGATGCGGATGTTTGCGGAACACTGTTTTCCTAAGCCATAAAAACACAACGGGAAGCCACACACGTGGGCCAAAAGCCTAAGCATTAGGCTACATCTTGGATCTTTAAAACATCCTAACATGCCATAGATGCAGGTGGCCTGATTGTTGATGTTGGCTATTATCTGTATGTACATGGTGTGTGATACATATAACATAAGACCAGACTGTCAATCACAGTCAACGTCCTCTTTAAGCCACTCCCCAAAAATGGCGGCCATTCGAAATGTGTGTGTTAATGACATTAAATACTCAACTTGTGATGCAACACATATGGGTCTGTGTGTAAAAGTAAAAGCTCTGTGTCCATTATGTTTTTCAGATCATGCTTCAGCGCCGGTATGACTTCGCGCCCAATGTGTGCGAGAAAAGGGACATCGCCCGGGAGATCATCGCGGAGATACACCGTGTGACCAGCACCACCTTCACTCACACCCAGATAATGCAGCATTGGTCGGACCTGAAGCGTCTGCACATGCCCCGGGTGCGGAGGTTTTTTGGGATCCATTTCCCAAGTAAGTACTAAGCAATTGCATGGTATATGTTCCAAATGTCTAAGTTATGCCTTTATTTATAATGACTTTTCTTTGGTAGTGTTGGAAATGGATTTCAGAATTCGCCGCACCCGGAGACGTACAGGCCGACCAGTGCTGCATGACTCTGCATCTGTGAGTGAAGGTGGTGGATCTCCCGGGCGACGGACCTACCCCTCCTCTGTGGCCTCCTCAGACCAGCCCCTGGACCTTACCACAGAGGAGGGGCCAAGGCGCGTGGGCGTGGAGTCATACCTGGCCACGCATGGGGAAGGCTCTGGTATGTCACTCTTCATGTATAGGCACAAAGATATACATGGCAGGCCAAAAACTAAGTTATCCTTTATTATGTATTTGTAGAAGCTTCAGGAGCGGGTGAGATAGTGGAGGAGGAGGCAGCAGAGATGCTTGAAGTCGATCCTGGCGAAGGTGAGTGATGTCAGCCAGACTGGGAGCCAGATATGTTGGGGATAGTGACTATCTACAAATACTAACCAAATGTCACATGTTTCTCCAGGGACTTCTTCACAGCCGAGCCAGGACCAAGGGCAGCCTGTTGGCCCCAACCAGCCATCTGTCGGCCACCAACTCCGTAAGTCTCCATGCCATTATTCATATTAATGTTTGCTTAGCTAATAACACACACATAACTAAAGGCGTAGCCAAAGTGTAGTTCACACTTTCATGTGGGCACTTCGTTAGCTTAAAGAGGACCCAAACTAGTATTAAGAACCAAAGACTTAGCCATCACACTGTACCTACAGATTAGAAACATGGAAAAACACCCTTCACCCATCTAATGCATGTTATTAGACAGAACAAAACCAATATTGGGGAATATGGAATGCACAATATTTACAGGCAGCATGGGATCCAGATTGAAAAAAGGAAGGTGCTGCCATGCATTGTGTGAGTGATGACCTTTCCCTCAACCCAGCTATGCTCTGGATTCCCAACGCACCACTGTAACCTACTCCCCTGTACTTTATCCAACTCTCCACTCCTCATTAAGTGTTATGCTTCAGAGTCCAGATGGCGGCGCTGTAATCCCCAAAAAAGCCTAACTAACTTTGAGGTGGGGCAGAATCATTTGTGAATAGTTTTTGTTTTTCATTAAATAATGTTGAAGGTCCGGTTTAAGGAGTTTAAACACTTACCTGTGGGAAATGCATTAACTGTATCCCTTTGAAGAAGGACATATGTCATGCATTTACATGTATTTGATTAACCCTAAATCTATTTCCAGCATACAAACCGGTCTGGGACTCCTATTTATGTTTCTTTCTCTATTGGTTACAGGGATGATCCCCAAAACCTTGGCGGGAAAAAAAAAACGAATGAAGGAGTTGGTGGCCGAGCTGCTGGCCATACAGGCGACGTTGGGGCCAACAGATGAAGAAGAGGATGATGAATAGTGCCCTTGGTCCTGGCTCCTTTGTTTAACTTGTTTTTAAAGTTGTTAAAATTTTAGAAAGTTTTTTATTGTTTTTAAAAAAAAAAATTATATATTTTTATCAGAAAAAAACCCACAAAATAAAAAAAAAGTGTTTTACTGTTAAAAACAAATAAAAAAATTATATATGTTTTACCGAGGCCAAAAAAAAAAAAAGGTTTTAAAAAAAAAACCAAAACTATAAAAAAAAATTTGGAATTTTATTCCAAAACAAACAAAGAAAAAATTTAAAATAAATTATATTTGAAGCCTTCCTAAATGTGTCTTTTCTAATATGCACACACCCAAAAAATTACACAAACCAGAAACAACACACTTAGAAACATATAGACATATGTAAATTATGTGATTTTCTTACGTTTTATGGACCGAGAAATGAAGTTGGATGCAGCCGCTAAGGGGTTTAGGTAAGTTTGACGGAGCGAGAAATGAAGTTGGATGCAAGCGCTAAAGGGTTTAGGTAAGTTTGAGGGAGCGAGAAATGAAGTTGGATGCAGCCGCTAAGGGGTTTAGGTAAGTTTGAGGGAGCGAGAAATGAAGTTGGATGCAGCCGCTAAGGGGTTTAGGTAAGTTTGAGGGAGCGAGAAATGAAGTTGGATGCAAGCGCTAAGGGGTTTAGGTAAGTTTGAGGGACCGAGAAATGAAGTTGGATGCAAGCGCTAAAGGGTTTAGGTAAGTTTGAGGGACCGAGAAATGAAGTTGGATGCAGCCGCTAAGGGGTTTAGGTAAGTTTGAGGGAGCGAGAAATGAAGTTGGATGCAGCCGCTAAGGGGTTTAGGTAAGTTTGAGGGAGCGAGAAATGAAGTTGGATGCAGCCGCTAAGGGGTTTAGGTAAGTTTGAGGGAGCGAGAAATGAAGTTGGATGCAGGCGCTACGGGGTTTAGGTAAGTTTGAGGGAGCGAGAAATGAAGTTGGATGCAGCCGCTAAGGGGTTTAGGTAAGTTTGAGGGAGCGAGAAATGAAGTTGGATGCAAGCGCTGAAGGGTTTAGGTAAGTTTGAGGGAGCGAGAAATGAAGTTGGATGCAGCCGCTAAAGGGTTTAGGTAAGTTTGAGGGACCGAGAAATGAAGTTGGATGCAAGCGCTAAAGGGTTTAGGTAAGTTTGAGGGAGCGAGAAATGAAGTTGGATGCAGCCGCTAAGGGGTTTAGGTAAGTTTGAGGGAGCGAGAAATGAAGTTGGATGCAAGCGCTAAGGGGTTTAGGTAAGTTTGAGGGAGCGAGAAATGAAGTTGGATGCAGCCGCTAAGGGGTTTAGGTAAGTTTGAGGGAGCGAGAAATGAAGTTGGATGCAAGCGCTAAGGGGTTTAGGTAAGTTTGAGGGACCGAGAAATGAAGTTGGATGCAAGCGCTAAAGGGTTTAGGTAAGTTTGAGGGACCGAGAAATGAAGTTGGATGCAGCCGCTAAGGGGTTTAGGTAAGTTTGAGGGAGCGAGAAATGAAGTTGGATGCAGCCGCTAAGGGGTTTAGGTAAGTTTGACGGAGCGAGAAATGAAGTTGGATGCAAGCGCTAAGGGGTTTAGGTAAGTTTGAGGGAGCGAGAAATGAAGTTGGATGCAGGCGCTACGGGGTTTAGGTAAGTTTGAGGGAGCGAGAAATGAAGTTGGATGCAGCCGCTAAGGGGTTTAGGTAAGTTTGAGGGAGCGAGAAATGAAGTTGGATGCAGCCGCTAAGGGGTTTAGGTAAGTTTGACGGAGCGAGAAATGAAGTTGGATGCAAGCGCTAAGGGGTTTAGGTAAGTTTGAGGGAGCGAGAAATGAAGTTGGATGCAGGCGCTACGGGGTTTAGGTAAGTTTGAGGGAGCGAGAAATGAAGTTGGATGCAGCCGCTAAGGGGTTTAGGTAAGTTTGAGGGAGCGAGAAATGAAGTTGGATGCAAGCGCTAAGGGGTTTAGGTAAGTTTTATGGACCGAGAAATGAAGTTGGATGCAGCCGCTACGGGGTTTATGTAAGTTTCTGGTTGAGGGTGCGCATGCGCAAGATCTTATATACATAAGAACGCACGAATCTAAGAGGCCAAAAACCAATGAAAACCAGAGGCAAACGCAAGTAATTGGAAGAGCTGGACGATGGAAGCCGCCGACAAAACAGGCTGCCGCCGCAACAGGTGAGCACATGAACGTGATTTTTACGATTGGCAACTGACTGAGGCAAGTTCGGGAGATATCATACGAACGGACGTATCTTTTAGGATAGAAACGTATTTGCTTATAGAATCACTCGCAAGTTCATACGAACGCACGAGCGGACGTGAAAAATAGGATGATCGTGAGCCAAATCCAAGCTGTTACATGTTTCTTTGAATCAACCCAATAGAATCCAAAGCGATAATTTGAGCCAACTTACCAAGGAGCCATGCACCCGCAAATTCCCCTGACTCAAACCGGCGGAATAATCCAGATCTGCGCAGGATATACGCATCATGGGCTGAGCCAGGGTAGCCTGCCAGGACGCTCAGAAAGCGCAGGTCCTGGGCCACCACCGCTTGCACATTCAGCGAATGGCCCATTTTGCGATTTCTGGTGAAAAAGGAAACAGAAACCACCCAAAAATTACGTTTAGTAAACAAATCCAACGCACACTTCAAACAGCCTATGTCAAAATGTAACATGTAAAAGAAGAACAATGTTTAAGCCTTGACAGTCTTACTTGTTCTATTAAAAGGACACTTACAAATGTTTTACTTTGAAATAACTAACTTTGGGACTAATTTATAAATAAGGGCCGTTGGTGCACATACACTCTTGGCAAGGAGGGAGCATTAGCAAGGAGGGAGTGATTGCAATGAGTGAAGATGTAAAATCTGAGTGTATATTAACCTAGAGGGACTAAACAAAAGGAGGGACTATTGGCAATGAAAGTTACTACAAATGGCGAGATTAGTCACAAGGAAGCTTTTCAGGAAAGGAGGGACTATTGGCAATGAAAGTTACTACAAATGGCGAGATTAGTCACAAGGAAGCTTTTCAGGAAAGGAGGGACTATTGGCAATGAAAGTTACTACAAATGGCGAGATTAGTCACAAGGAAACTTTTCTGGAAAGGAGGGACTATTGGCAATGAAAGTTACTACAAATGGCGAGATTAGTCACAAGGAAGCTTTTCAGGAAAGGAGGGACTATTGGCAATGAAAGTTACTACAAATGGCGAGATTAGTCACAAGGAAACTTTTCTGGAAAGGAGGGACTATTGGCAATGAAAGTTACTACAAATGGCGAGATTAGTCACAAGGAAGCTTTTCAGGAAAGGAGGGACTATTGGCAATGAAAGTTACTACAAATGGCGAGATTAGTCACAAGGAAGCTTTTCAGGAAAGGAGGGACTATTGGCAATGAAAGTTACTACAAATGGCGAGATTAGTCACAAGGAAGCTTTTCAGGAAAGGAGGGACTATTGGCAATGAAAGTTACTACAAATGGCGAGATTAGTCACAAGGAAGCTTTTCAGGAAAGGAGGGACTATTGGCAATGAAAGTTACTACAAATGGCGAGATTAGTCACAAGGAAGCTTTTCAGGAAAGGAGGGACTATTGGCAATGAAAGTTACTACAAATGGCGACATTAGTCACAAGGAAGCTTTTCGGGAAAGGAGGGACTATTGCCAATGAACCAAACGAATAATGTGATTGAGCAAAGGAGGGACACACAAATATTTAGAGACAATGGAAGCCAAAACTTGCCTGTATATATACTCGTCGCTTGACGGAGGGACGAGGGCAACGTGGGTGCAGTCAATAGCACCCATGACATTGGGCATGTCGGCGATATTAAAAAATGCCAGCTTAATGGCGTTTCTGGCTACCATATCCTCAGGGAAACAAATATATTTCCGAGTTATGGTAGCCATGCCTTCCAAAAATTGGGATAGCGCGCGGCTCAGCGTAGGCTGTGAAATCCCCACGGAGAGGGCACCCAGCCTCTGGAACGAGCCGTTCGCCAAAAATTGCAGGCAGCCAAGCATCTTGGTCATACCTGAAATTGCTTGCCCCTTCCTTGTGGTGCGGGCTAACCATGGCCGCAGCTCACTATATAATTTATGGAGGGAAGCGCGATTAAGCCTGGTCAGCTCGAACAGCTCAGTGTCATGCATGCTATTGATGTCCATGCGTCGCCGCCGGTGCAATCTGGTCTGTGCCCTCCGGACGATCTCAATGCCCATGAGTTGCAGATCCTCATGCTCCTCAAAGGCAGTAGCCTCGTCCATGGCTGGCTCGCGCTCCCGTAGTCAAAAAGGTGCCGGGAATGTTTTTGCCCTGAAACGAATTTATGAGGTGTGGGACCATCGGCAATCAGCTCTCTGAATTAATCGCAAGCCCATTGCAATAACGAAAAAATTCTGAACGGACGAAACATTTCCGATTTGGTGGGAAAAAGCTCCCGAAGTAACGAAAATCTTCCGATTTTGGCACCATTATCGAAAGAGCATATACGCATGTTCTCGAACGTTCGTGCGAGTGGAAAATATACGAAAAAAAGCCAAAAAATGACAAACACCCACCAAAACTTTCACAGACAGCTACGGAAGTCCGGACGAATGTGTCTCTGAATCGAGCCTATAGTGCGGTTGTGCATCCAGAGGGTTGATGATAATGATAAACATGTTGTTTTGACCACCTCTCAAAAAGATAACACTGATAACACTGGCATAAATAAGTAGTTTTACCATTTAAAATTTCCCAATATTCCATGTCTGAAAAGATCTCTTCAATACTATCCTTCAACATTGCATATTAGTTCTTAGATTTCTAGATGCCTATACAACATAGACTTTGCCAAACCTCATTAAGACCCATCCCACCTAACCTCTTACAGATTATTTAACTTTTAAACAATGGTTTTCAAACGGCGCGGGCAGGCTCCTACAATGTTTGGGTTTGGCAAGTTTGGCTGAACTTTGAATAAAGGTTTGGGTTAGGGGACCAAACCAGTCCCCATTTAAACCCTCCAGAAGGCAGCAGCATCCCTATTGCACTTCCCACCCCAAAAATCAGAGCCTCTTGCCGAAAGGCAAATGTCTCTGATTGGATGAGAGCCTGCGCATGCACGTTGGAGGCGCATGGAAAGTGAGTTTTTATGGGCACCATAAGGGGTTTCACACAGTGCAGTAACCCGATTCATTGTATTTCTGTAACTGTGTTGGGGGTGGGAGGTGTGCCTGTCTGTCTCACCAAAGTCCTTAAGGAGTTATGCCAGCAGCCCTTTGTGCTGCCAGGTTCCATTCAGCCTTTGCTCCCCCAGCATTATTTACTGACTCAAAGTGGGAGGGAGGATTTCCTAAGGTACTTGGGCCCAGCTAAATTATTAATTAAGTTTGCTTCCCTGCAGACTCCCAGTCCCACTCCCAACCCCGTGGCTTTCCAATCCCACTGTGCCCCATCCTGCACCCTCCTAGCCTCACTCTTGCACTACACTGCACCCTCCCAGTCCCTTGCATTCTAGTCTTATGGTGCCCCCACCCTCTGTCCTACCGGTCCCACTGTGTCCCCCACTCTGTTTTCACTCTGCTCTTCTCTGCCCCTACTCTGTGCCTATTCCCTCAAATGTATACCTACTCAGTTCCTTTGGTACCCCACTGTGCCCCCACTTTGTGCCAAAATTGCTGGCCATATCTGTTCTATTAATAATGTGCTATTCACTGTTAGATTATTTGGTGTTGTTTTGCAGTGATGGGAGCAGTGGGTAATGCTAGGTATTGCCACTTTGTAGCATAATAATTATAGCTTATCCACTCATTGGATGTGAGGCTTATGTTTTGTTACTTTGTAGATTTAGTTACTGAGATATTGAAACCAGGTGTTTTATGTACGTAATACTTTTATATCCCTGTTCTGAACCCTGCATCATGTATCTACTCATTTATGGCTAATTTCCAAGGAGGTGATAGAAAATATTTATTTCTCAAAAGCCCACAAAACAGAGGGTCCCTAAACCACATCCCTGCCATGTCTATTGTCCAAAGTGTTCCAATTTCAACTCCTGACTGAACACCAGTTAGGATTTGTTCACAATAAACACATGAATTTGCGCATCAGAATGCCCCTAGTGGCTATTATCTCTAAGTATATCTCTAGATGCATGCTTTTAACTTGAGTTGCCAACAAGGCATTTGACAGTGTTGAGTGGCCATAGCTTTTTGCTCTCTCACTCGGTTCTTCCAGCACATAATATGAATTTGATTTATTTAAAGAAATCCCTGAATGACACTACTGAAAATTCTGCAGTTTTCACCCAGTTTTAAAAGTTCCTCTGTAGGAGCAGAGTAGCCAGTATCCCAACAGTGAAAATCAGATGAAATTTTCCTCCTCCACCATCAGATGCCACACAAATAAATGTTTAGTAGGCCACCAGGCATAATCAAGGAAGACAATTGTTGAACTACTTTTTTTTATGATGCTTTTTAATGCAGACATTTGGCTGAAATGAAAATCCAACACCAAGCCAGACCTCCTCAGAACCAGATGCAACAAACTTTACACAGGTTTTCAGGTGTTTCTAAATGTGCACCTTTCTAATGCATGTGCCGGTTTCACTGGCATCCTCCAGTGGCAGTTACGACTGTGAAGGCACGCACAAGGAATTCTGCTGCCTTGACAAGCCTTGACAAGCAATTTCCCCCCGGATGCCATTATTCGCACCCATTATTCAAAATTATTCTAAGGCATCATGTGATGACTTCACAGGCTTCCTTCAGTGGCAGTTACCACTCTGAAGGAATAGCCTTGACCCTAACGTTTTCTTTTTCTTTCTTTTTTTTTTGCAGACATGCGGCTCAATGCAGACAGAGGTAATCCTATAGCCTTGACCCACCACCCTGTTCCCATCATTTTTCCCAATAAAATTTCCTTAAAAAAACATACATTTTTATTTTTAAAAAAGCACTGCAAAATTAAAAAATAGTTTTTTTTTTATATTTTTATTTCACAAAATCCTCCCAAAAACACTGAAAAGTCATTTCAAACTCTAATGACCTAAGATGCTTAAAAAGGGCTTGGCACCAAGTGGTGAGAAAGTCTCTAGGTAGGCTGGCAGTGAAAGGGTTAAAAGTGCATTAGATGTAGACATGCGGCTGCATTACACACACAAGGAATTTGACCAACCTCAGCGAGAGACCTGATAATGAGCTGTGCCGCTTGCCAGCGATGGATCGGAGCTTGAAACAGTCAATGATACATTTTTGGGGGGCCAGGGGCAGGAGCTGTTTTTTGACACCATGGTGGAACCCCATAAGCAAGACTTGTCCTATGGCTGAGCTACAGTATGGTGCAGCACTGTTACTGGTTTCAGGGCAGCTCCAGGAAAGACTGCATAAAGAGAAAAGACATACACATACCAAAAGGGTCTGCTGCAGCGGTCTATATCCACGTGTTTAATGGTACATAAATGGATACAGTAGACAAGCTTTCAGGCCCAAGACCTTCATCAGGTCAGCAAGTGCACAGGTAATGCACCTTCTGGGTTGTGAAACTACAACATAGTAGGCTCTGAGCATTAGAAAAAGTTTTCTTCAAGAGCTGAATGCAATACATAGTGAAAGAGCTGTGGTGACAAAACAAACAAAAGCAGCATTATTTCTGATCACGAACTGCCACGTTGTTGATTTGGAGCTGGACGTTATTTTTCAATACTTAAGATGGCAGCTAGCAGCAGTTTCCAGGTCAGCGTTCTGGTTGAAGCTCAGTGAGGCCCAGGATTAGTGTGACTGGTGCAGGATTGCAAAAGAGCTTGGTTAGTCCAAGGGCGTCTAACAATAGAGGAGAAAAAAACATAGAAACCTAGTAACCTACCAGGAAACTCTGCACAAAAAGGGCAGGGCTTACTCGTACTGAACATTGCACATTTGCGGTTCCCAAATCTGAACATGGACTTCGAGTTCAGCATCTGTCACAAACACAGAATAGCTGATTGATCATTCAGCTTCACCTACGGTTGCAGCAGCAGGAAGCTGCTGTAACCCACCTTTGCCTGATCCTCTTCTGCCAGCCTGTCTGAGCAGCAGCGGCAGCAGCATTTGAGACTGGCCCTGGCCAGGGCTACAATAAGATGGGCGCCAGCTCCAGTGTGTGAGGACACTTCTACTGCTGACACCAGAAGTGTGTGTCACACTGGCATTGTAGTAGGGAATTGGTATGTACCTTATCTTTGGGTTTTGATCCTAATAGTACTTCTCTTGTTGTATTTGTTCTTTGTATCAGCCATGTGAAGAAGATCTCATCCACATAACGGAGCAGCATCAAATGCTCCTAGTGAATTCAGATGGGGCATGAATAGATTCACTAGGCAAACTATACATGACACATCCCTTCACTTGTAGGTAGCAGGATTTGGAAAGATATATGCAGTGGGAAAAATGAACACCCGACATGAGAACTATGCATGCTCGAAAAGGTAATTTAATACAAGAGTGAAACCATATATCTTTACAAATAGTTATAAGCAAAAAGTGTTACATATATACATTTGTACAAATGACCGCTAGGTGGCGTAAGTAAGCTGGTCCCAGTCCACCGCTACTCCGGAGGAAGGCAGATTCGCCGAAACGTTGAGTAGGTTCCATCTGCTGTGTCTCTGCCTGCAAACCTGTGATTTTCATCCTGTATTCTTGCATTTACTTGCTCTGCATGTACAGTCAGGTATTGAATTTGTGCCTCTCAAATCCTTGTCAGATACCTTGGAACTGTTTCCTATATGCTTAGACTGTAGCTAATCGTGTTTACTATATCTTTCTGTTTGAGAAGCTCAAAGCAAGGACTGGGACCAGCTTACTTACGCCACCTAGCGGTCATTTGTACAAATGTATATATGTAACACTTTTTGCTTATAACTTTTTGTAAAGATATATGGTTTCACTCTTGTATTAAATTACCTTTTCGAGCATGCATAGTTCTCATGTCGGGTGTTAATTTTTCCCACCGCTACTCCTGAGGAAGGCACATTCGCCGAAACGTTGAGTAGGTTCCTTTTGTTATCTGCTTTGTCTCTGCCTGCAAACCTGTGATTTTCATCCTGTATTCTTGCATTTACTTGCTCTGCATGTACAGTCAGGTATTGAATTTGCGCCTCTCAAATCCTTATCAGATACCTTGGAACTGTTTCCTATATGCTTAGACTGTATCTAATCGTGTTAACTATATCTTTCTGTTTGAGAAGCTCAAAACAAGGACTGGGACCAGCTTACTTACACCACCGAGCGGTCATTTGTACAAATGTATATATGTAACACTTTTTGCTTATAACTTTTTGTAAAGATATATGGTTTCACTTTTGTATTAAATTACCTTTTCGAGCATGCGTAGTTCTCATGTCGGGTGTTCATTTTTCCCACTGCATATATCTTTCTATAGTACTGAGTGCGCAGTAAGCAGGCGCACTAGGGAATCATAGAACCCCTCTGATCTATCTGGTTATCTGGTTTTCTGTACATATCGGTGTGCTTCAACCTACTTACTAACTTTAGGTAGCAGGATTTGCCAAAGTGAAAGTAATTTCTTTGTGAGCACTAGCTTGAGAAGGGTTAGAATGAAGGAGATTTCATGATTACCATATTGCGCATCCTGGGCGCATCCTAAGACGTTCTCATATGCAAAGGATGCCTTTAGAGATGAGCGAATCGATTCGGACGAACCCGAATTCGTTCAGAATTTCAGGAAAAATTTGATTCTGAACGAATCCGAATTTCCCTGCGATTCGATCGATCGAAGTTTTCCTTTAAACTCCATTTATTTCAATTACAGCCATTGTAAAATGGTGGATGGACATTTCCGGACATGTCCCCTGGGGCAAGTTATCATGGGAAGGTCACATGCAGTCTATCAGCAGCCAGGAAGCCCGGTGAAGTCACAGTGCTATATAAACGGCGGCCATCTTGCTTGTGCGCATTTCAGCCTTGCATTGCAGACAGAATGGAGGTTGCTGCAGACAGGGAGAGACTTACAGACAGGCAGGGAGAGTCAGGGAGACCCACAGAGACCCACACAGTGCCAGGGACAGCCAGGGAAAAATTGGGAATGATCCAGGCAGGGACAGCAGAGAAAGTGACAGGGAAACTTTTTATTTTCACTTCACTTCATTTGCCAGATCAGTTTTAAATTGCTTTTTTTGTGCTGTAAATATTCCTGGCCACTGTGCATCCCATCTTGGCAGTGGCATATTTAACCCTATCTGTTACACACAAGTATTTCTTATAGCTCATTTAGTTTTAATTTTTTTTGTATGCTGTAAAAACCCCAGCCCACATGGTCATACTATTTCAGCACATGTGACCCTATCTTTTATACTAAATCAGATTCTAAAGTCTCTATTTTATTAATATATTGCATTTTGAATTGGTTTTGTGCGTCCTGTAAAAACACCAGGCCGCAGGGTATCCCGAACCGGCACATTTCACCCTATCTGTTATACTAAAGCAGCTTCTACAGGCTCTGTTTTATTAATATATTGCATTTTGAATTGGTTTTGTGCGTCCTGTAAAAACACCAGGCCGCAGGGTATCCCAAACCAGCATATTTCACCCTATCTGTTATACTAAATCAGCTTCTAAAGGCTCTGTTTTATTAATATATTGCATTTTGAATAGTTTTTGTGTGTCCTGTAAAAACACCAGGCCACATGGGCATCCCAAACCAGCACATTTCACCCTATCTGTTATACTAAATCAGCTTCTAAAGGCTCTGTTTAATTAATATATTGTATTTTGAATTGGTTTTGTGTGTCCTGTAAAAACACCAGGCCGCAAGGTATCCCAAACCGGCACATTTCACCCTATCCGTTATATTAAATCAGCTTCTACAGGCTCTGTTTTATCAATATATTGCATTTTGAATTGGTTTTGTGCGTCTTGTAAAAACACCAGCCCGCAGGGTATCCCATATTGCCAATTTTCATAGTATCTGGTGCAGAGAAGCAGTATCTCACTTTATTTAGCTTCTGCTTTTTAAAGTAAACACATTATTTTAAGTGCCTATTGCGCATTTCAAATACATAAAAATGTCAGGCAGACAAGTGCCAGGATGTTCAAAGAGGAGTGGCAGAGGCCAAGATTCAGCAGGCAGAGGTCGCAGGAGATTAGGGGCGAGTGGCAGCAGGAGTCACGGTGAGAGACCTGATCTGCCAGTATCTGCTAGCGGTCGTGTCTCCACCAGTAACGCATCTGCAGTGGTAGATTGGTTAACGCGGTCATCCACATCATCACAAGTTACATCTGACACCCCCAGTCTAGGGTCGGTAGGTTCCTCTGACACAACCCTGAGTTGGCATGGCCCGAGAGCAGTCCCTGTCCTCCTATTGCCTCTGTCCTATGCCGTTCACTCCCCCAGCGACGTATCCTATGCTTTGGGTTAAGCTCCACTCTTTAGTGAGGAGGACGATCAGATAGAGGACAGTCAGCAGCTACTGCCCAGCCAAGAAATGGAGGTGGCTTCCTTCGCTAGGCAGACACAACTCGGTGATGATGATGATGAAGCCGATCACACTTGGGAGCTAGGTGCAGAAGGGGCTTCATCCTCATCATCAGGAGAAGAGAGGCGCAGGTTGCCCCCGAGGTCAGCAGCTGAGGCAGCAAGGTGTTAGCAGCATGGTTGGCAGTCAGCATGGGGGCAGAATTGTAAAGCCTGGAGCCAAACGGGGCTGGGGCCGGGGTAGAGCACCTGCTGTGCGGCAGGCTACCTTATTGGGAGGTATTGGAGCAGGGGTTCCTGGAGTTGGCGACAGTAGCAGTGAATCAGTGCGGGCTGCAGGTGGGAAAAGTAGCTACTCGGCAGTGTGGCAGTTTTTCATCAAGCATCCGCAGGATGCAAGATCCACGTGCAAGATATGTAGGCATAAGGTGAAGTGTGGCCAGGGCCCAAATGTTGTCACCAGGGCCCTGCGTCAACATATGATGCATCACCATAAAGCGGCCTGGGAGAACCGAGGCTCCGAAGAGGTGGTCCAGGCTGCTTCCTCACCAAGTGGCACGCCGCTCCCAATTTCTGCCAGCCAAGGCTCCAGCACCTCAGCCGAGGGCAGCTGTGCGTCATACCCATCCTCTGTCGCTCCAGATGCTCCTGCTCCTCCTCCTCCGCCAAGTCATGCATCCCGCCAGCAATCCATCAGCAAAGCCATGTTCAAGAGACAGCAGTATGCGCCCACTCATCCTATGGCGCAGAAGCTGAATGTGCTCCTGTCCAAGTTGCTGGTGCTGCAGTCGCTCCCTTTTCAGGTGGTGAACTCTGCACCTTTCAGAGAACTGATGGCTTGTGCCGAGTCGAGGTGGAGAGTCCCAAACCGTCATTTCTTTGCCAAGAAGGCAGTACCAGCACTGCACACTTTTGTTGAACAGAAGGTGGGCCAGTCCTTGAGCCTGTCGGTGTGTAGCAAAGTGCATGGCAGCGCCGACGTCTGGAGCTGTAACTACGGTCAGGGACAGTACATGATGTTTATGGCCCACTGGATGAATGTGGTCCCTTTGCAGCAGCAGCAACTTGGACAGGAACGCCGCTTCGGCCTCCACGCTCCCTGGCCGCTGTGCCTGTGACACCGTGAGACTCGGCCTCCTCATCCTCCGCCATCTCCTCACCCTCCACTGTAGGCTCAAGTCTCAGTGCCCCTCCAGCCTACCATGTGTGCAGGGCACGGAGGTGTCACGCTGTGCTTCACATGGTTTGTCTTGGCGAACTGAGTCACACAGGGGAGGAAACTCTTAAATTTATTCATCAAGAAATCCAAACATGGCTTACTCCAAGAAAACTGAAAATGAGAACCATGGTTACCGACAATGGGAAGAAAATTTTGTCTGCGCTGCGACAAGGAAGGCTGACCCATGCGCCCTGCATGGCTTACGTCTTCAATCTGGTTGTGAAGCGGTTTCTGAAGTCTTCCCCCCATCTGCAAGACATCGTAACAACTTCAAGGAAACTTTGCATGCACTTCAGCCACTCATGCACTGCCAAGCACAACCTTCTTGAGCTACGGCGTCAGAACGGTAGCCCCCAACATAGTCTGATTTGCGATGTTTCCACCCATTGGAATTCCACCCTGCATATGTTGGACAGACTGTATGAACAGAGAAAAGCCATCACGGATTTCTTGATGATCCAAGCGGATAGAGGGACTCCCCTGTGTAACTTCAATGTCAACCAGTGGCAGCTCATACGTGACACCTGCCGTTTGCTCAGGCCCTTTGAGGAAGCCACTTTATTTGTGAGTCGCCAGGATTACGGGATGAACGACATGATTCCACTGCTTCATGTACTACAGCACATGTTGGAAACCATGGCTGGTCAGGGCACTGGAGACATGGCATCTACATCTTATGGCCACATGAACCCCGTTGGAGCTGAACTGGAGGAGGAGGATGAAGAGGAGGAGGAGTGGCACAGTGCACAGTTTAGGCTTGGCGAAATGGCTGGTCTATCTAGTCAACGGACAGGAGAGGAGGAGCAGGAGCAGCCAGAGGAGCTAGAGGGTTGTGAGGAAGGCAAGACAGAGGACCCAGACACACCGTGGCAGTATGCAGTGGAGATGGAGACAGGTAGTCCCCCGAGTCACTTGCGCAAATGGCAAGAAGCATGCTCACGTGCTTGCGTAGTGACCCCAGAATTGTTTCCATTTGTCAGCGGGATGACTTCTGGCTCTCCACCTTTTTGGACCCTCGCTTCCGGCACAAAATGGGGGCATTTTTTAAACCCGCCGAGAGGGAGGACAAACTGACCTACTACAAAGACATTCTACGTAGTAAGTTGGCCGATGCCTATCTGCGCCATGGTCCATACTCTCACAGGTCTGACTCGGGGGGACCTCTGCGCTCACCTTCCACTGCCATGGCTGCTGGGGGGTTGGCAGGAGCAGCAGCAGCAGCTCCATCAGCAGCAGCCTCAGTCTTCAGTCGCTAATGAGTAGCTTTCTACACCCACATAGTGAGTCTACTCATGAGCAACAGGAAGACCTGGAGCAGGACCTGAACCAGCAGGTCATGTCATACCTTGACATGACCATGCCAACACACCTTGAGGATCCGCTGGACTTCTGGGCAGCCAAACTTGACTTGTGGCCGCAGCTAGCTGAGTTTGCCCTGGAAAAGCTGTCCTGCCCGGCAAGTAGCGCGCCATCTGAGCGGGTGTTAAGTGTGGTGGGGGCCATAGTTACAGCGAGAAAAACTCGTCTATCAACTAAAAATGTGGAGAGACTCACATTTGTGAAAATGAATCAGGGATGGATCAGCCAGGATTTCCACCCACCAATGGCTGATGCATGAGACTAGATTCAGCATGGTGCCACGTTTTACACTTTCCAAATGGTACAAAACATATTTATGTCTTTAGGCCAATTTTTGGGCTCCTGCTGATGCCAACTTCAGGGTGTGCCTTTCAGCCAAATTTTGGCCTCCTGCTGCTGCCAACTGCAGTGTGTCTTTAGGCCAATTTTTGGGTTCCTGCTGCCAACTCCAGTGTCTCTTTCAAGCTATGTTTGGGCTCCTGCTGCTGCTGCTTGCAACTCCAGGGTGTCATTCAGCCAATTTTTGGGCTCCTGCTGCCAACTCCAGTGTCTCTTTCAAGCCATGTTTGGGCTGCTGCTGCTGCTGCTTGCAATTCCAGGGTGTCATTCAGCCAATTTTTGGGCTCCTGCTGCCAACTCCAGTGTCTCTTTCAAGCTATGTTTGGGTAGCTGCTGCTGCTGCTGCTGCTTGCAACTACAAGGTGTCATTCAGCCAATTTTTGGGCTCCTGCTGCCAACTCCAGTGTCTCTTTCAAGCTAGGTTTGGGCTCCTGCTGCTGCTGCTGCTGCTGCTGCTTGCAACTCCAGGGTGTCATTCAGCCAATTTTTGTGCTCCTGCTGCCAACTCCAGTGTCTCTTTCAAGCTATGTTTGGGCTCCTGCTGCTGCTGCTTGCAACTCCAGGGTGTCATTCAGCCAATTTTTGGGCTCCTGCTGCCAACTCCAGTGTGTCTTTCAAGCTATGTTTGGGCTGCTGCTGCTTGCAACTCCAGGGTGTCATTCAGCCAATTTTTGTGCTCCTGCTGCCAACTCCAGTGTCTCTTTCAAGCTAGGTTTGGGCTGCTGCTGCTGCTGCTTGCAACTCCAGGGTGTCATTCAGCCAATTTTTGTGCTCCTGCTGCCAACTCCAGTGTGTCTTTCAAGCTAGGTTTGGGCTGCTGCTGCTGCTTGCAACTCCAGGGTGTCATTCAGCCAATTTTTGGGCTCCTGCTGCCAACTCCAGTGTCTCTTTCAAGCTATGTTTGGGCTGCTGCTGCTTGTGACTCCAGGGTGTCATTCAGCCAATTTTTGGGCTCCTGCTGCCAACTCCAGTGTGTCTTTCAAGCTATGTTTGGGCTGCTGCTGCTTGCCACTCCAGGGTGTCATTCAGCCAATTTTTTGGGCTCCTGCTGCCAACTCCAGTGTGTCTTTCAAGCTATGTTTGGGCTGCTGCTGCTGCTTGCAACTCCAGGGTGTCATTCAGACAATTTTTGGGCTCCTGCTGCCAACTCCATTGTCTCTTTCAAGCTATGTTTGGGCTCCTGCTGCTGCTGCTTGCAACTCCAGGGTGTCATTCAGCCAATTTTTGTGCTCCTGCTGCCAACTCCAGTGTGTCTTTCAAGCTAGTTTGGGCTGCTGCTGCTTGCAACTCCAGGGTGTCATTCAGCCAATTTTTGGGCTCCTGCTGCCAACTCCAGTGTGTCTTTCAAGCTAGGTTTGGGCTGCTGCTGATGCTGCTTGCAACTCCAGGGTGTCATTCAGACAATTGTTGGGCTCCTGCTGCCAACTCCAGTGTTTCTTTCAAGCTATGTTTGGGCTCCTACTGCTGCTGCTTGCAACTCCAGGGTGTCATTCAGCCAATTTTTGTTCTCCTGCTGCCAACTCCAGTGTGTCTTTCAAGCTAGGTTTGGGCTGCTACTGCTGCTGCTTGCAACTCCAGGGTGTCATTCAGACAATTTTGGGGCTCCTGCTGCTCCTGCTGCCAACTCCAGGATGTCTTTCAGCCAATATTTGGGCTCCTGCTGCTGCCAGCTCCAGGGTGTGTTCTTCAGGGAATATAGGGGCCCCTCATAGTGATGCCACCTCAACTCTCTGCAATTGTGCTGCTCTGCGATTCTAATAGCGATGCCTCTGATCTGTATGTCATAATTATTTACAGGATTATTTCACTAACCCAGCACGCATCCTATGCGTGTTACAGCAAGGCAGAACGGTTTACAATCCTATTGAGGCTCTAGGAAGCTCAGAAATAGCCGTTTTTAATAGCGGTTCATTGCGAATAAATTCGGACCGAAACAAATTTTGTCGAATCAGCCAAATCGAATTTTTCAAAAGTTCGCTCATCCCTAGATGCCTTCATCGCATGGGATGTGAATAAGTACACCACATCAAAGAAGCTGATCAACTGGACACCTGACATGTTGATGGTTTCCAGTGTATGAAGAAAATGATGATGTCACAATATAAGTGGTGGCCATCTAGCGGGCACTCAGGTTGTATTGCAATGAGAACGAGGGAGAGACAGAGAGAGAAAGAGACAGGGAGAGAAAGAGAGAGGGAAAGAAAAGACAATGAGAGAAAAAGACAGGGAGAGAAAAAGACAATGAGAGAAAAAGACAGGGAGAGACAAAGTGACAGTGTACAGTGTAAAGGAAAAGCGGTTCTGCACAGGGACATCGGTTAGTGTGAAAGGACACACACCTGGGGCCCTCACCAGGACATCTGAGAGTTTTTGCATTTTGTTTTATGTTTAAGTGTTCATGGGTCGGTTAGTGTAAAAGGCCACACACCTGCCCAAATAAATCCACCTCTTGCAACAAATCCCTGTTATAAGCCTGCTGTAGTCTATTTAACTGGCCCTCACCAGGGCATCCCTTTGAAGTGCATTTGAGAGTTTTTGAATTTTGTTTTATGCTCAGGTGTTGAAAGCCTAGTTAGTGTTGGCTGCACAAAACTATACACCTGGCCCAAAATATCCACCTCTTGCTGTTGTAACAAAACCTTGTTTTAAAGCTTGCTGTAGCGCATTTAACTGGCCTAATCAGGGCATTCCATTGAAGTGCACCTGACAGTTTTTGCATCTTGTTTTATGTTCAAGTGCTGATTGGCTACTTAGTGTTAAAGGCCAGACAAAACTACACACCTGGCCAAAAATATAGAGCTCCTGCTGTTGTACCAAAACTGTGTTTTAAAGCTTGCTGTAGCGTATTTAGCTGGCCTAATCAGGGCATCCCAATTTAGTGCACCTGACAGTTTTGCATTTTGCTTTATGTTCAAGTGCTGACTGGCTAGTTAGTGTTAAAGGCCAGACAAAACTACACACCTGCACAAAAATATCCACCTCTTGCTGTTGTACCAAAACCTTGTTTTAACGCTTGCTGGAGTGTATTTAGCTGGCCTAATACAAATTTAGTGCACCTGAAAGTTTTGCATTTTGTTTTATGCCCAGGTATTGAAAGCCTAGTTAGTGTGAAAGACCAGAAAAAACTACACAGACCCAAAAATATAGAGCCCTTGCTGTTGTACCAAAATCTTGTTTTAAAGCCTGCTATAGCACATTTAACTGGCCTAACCAGGGCATCCCATTGAAGTGCAGCTGAAAGTTTTTGCATTTTGTTTTATGCCCAGGTGTTGAAAGCCTAGTTAGTGTGAAAGGCCAGACAAAACTACACACCTGCTGCTATCCAAAAAAAATACTGTTTTAAGTGTAGTATATTGTATTGTCCTCCTCTCATACGCACTAAGTATGTCAGACAGAGAAGTGCCAGGATGTGCAGAGGAGTGGCAGAGGCCTAAATTCATCAGGCAGAGGTAGCAGGTTTCCCAAAACCAGGCAATTTTCTAATCATCTGACAGAAGAGGAGAAGCAGGAGCAGCCAGAGGAGCTAGAGGGTTCTGAGAAAGGCGAAACAGAAGACCCAGACACACTGTGGCAGTATTCAGTGGAGACGGAGGCAGGTAGTCCCTCTGAATCACTTGTACAAATCGTGCTTGTGTAGTTATCCACTGAGAGGGAGGACAAACTGACCTACTACAGAGACATCCTACGCAGTCAGTTGGCCGATGCCTATCTGCGCTTCAGCCATCCTCACGCAGGTCTAGCTCGGGGGACCTTCCACTGCCATGGCTGCTGGGGAGGGGTGGGGTGGCAGGAGTAGTACCAGCTACATCAGCAGCAGCCTGAGTCTATAGTCTCTGATGTGTGGCTTTCTTCACCCACATAGTGAGGCAACTCATGTGCAGAAGGTAGCAAAAGGTATAGCAGAAAAAGTTCACCAAGCTCCACCCCTTTCAAGCAGTGTTCAAAGGGATGAGTAAGCCCTGTGCCTTTTGAGAAGAGTTTCCCTGTAGGTTCCAGGGTTGGCTCTATGGAAGTTTTATTCTCCTCTAGTGTTGGACGCCCCTAGGAACAATCACGCTCCTTTACCATACTGCACCAATCATTCTGATCCCGGCCCACTCACATGGCCTCACTGAGCTCCAACCAGAATGCTGGAAAGCACCACATACCACCATCTTAAGTTTTGGAAAATAACGTCCAGCTCTAACTCGACAACGTGGCGGTTCATGATCTGCAATGATGCCGCTCATTATGTATTGCATTCAGCTCTTAATGAAAACTCATGCTAATGCTCAGACACTACTGTGTTGTAGTTACACAACATGGAAAGCATATGGCCTTGTGTGACTAGTGCACCTTGAGCACTTTTGAAAACATAAATATTGGTGCTGACGAAGGGCTTTGTGTATCTCTTTTTTCTTTATGCAATATACCTAGTGAGGCTATTAAGGGTAGCCTAAAACATGTACCAATATATGACAAGATGGCACCTATAACCCATTTATTAAGCTCAAGGAAAGAGGCATACAATACTGTAGCTGAACCAGAATCCTGGGTAAGTATTCACAGATTCTGAGTACCGTATTTTTCACCCTATATGAGGCACCTATGATTTGGAGCAGGAAAATAAGAAAAAAAATATTTTGAACCAAATGTGCTAAAACACTGCCCCCCCATAACCAAATAATAGGCAAGGTGCAGAATCACCCCCATCCCAATACCCATATGGGTGCGCCCTTCCAGTTCCCATAGGCAGTGTGGCATTCCGCCCATCCCATTCCCCATAGACAGTGTGACTTCTTCCCATCCCAATCCCCATAAAGGTAGTGTGGCATTATCCCCATCCCAATCCCCGTAGAGGTAGTGTGGCATTCACCCCCTCCCATTCCCCATAGGCAGTGTGGCATCCCCCACCCCATTCCCCATATAGGAAGTGTGACATTTTCCCCTCTCCTATTTCCTATTCCCCATAGTAAATCCTCTCGGTGTGGCATCCACTATCCCATTCCCTATATAGAAAGTGTATATATATCCTCCTATTCCCCATTGGCAGCCCCTCTCAGTCTCCATAGACAGTGTGGCATTCCCCCCATCACATTACCCATATAGGTAATGTGGCATTCCCCCATCCCGTTTCCTATATACAGTGTGGCATTCCCTTTATTCCCAATGGGCAGTGGGACATTTCCCCCTCCAATTCCCTATATACAACATGGCATTCCCCCCTCCCATTCCAAGTCGGCAGTTTGGCATCCCCCTGTCATTCCCCATAGGCAGTGTGGCATTCCCCCCTCCCATTCCCCATAGGCAGTGTGTCATTCCCATCCTATTCCCCATAGGCAGTGTGGCATCCCCTTCATTCCCCATAGGCAGTGTGGCTGTCAGGTCCCGTGGGACACCCGCCTTCTGAGTAAGTCCGCAACCCCCAATCTCCGCCCTATAGTCAAGCCCCCACCTGGCGGGGACACTTTATACGCCTCACAGGGCACAGTTGCCCCCAGGACTTGGTAGCACAAAGGGTGCGGACTTAAGGGGAGGAAGGCGGATGAACCAGGAACGAGACTGGGCGAGGTCGGGCAAGCAGGGGTCATACACGGGAGATCAGTCCAATCAAGCGCGGCACCAAAGGATGAGACAGAAGAGTAGTCAAAGTCGAGCCAAGGGTCAAGCCGGAAGGTCACGGGTACGCAGTACAAGAGAGCAGGCAAAATAGGAGTTAGAAACAGGCAAAGGTCGGTCCAGGCGGCAATCACGGGATGGTCATACACAGCAAGATCCACAACGGGAAAGTTCAGATACCAATAATCACACCCAGCAACACGCTATCACGGGCAAGGACCAAATGTGAGGGAACCACCTTTATAGGAAGTGGCTGACATGATTGGGGGAGACATGATTGGTGTAGCCTAGGACACTAGGGCTGATTGCCCCATTCAAACTACAGGGTGTTCTGCCCAGAACCACCTTGGGCTATTGGCCCTAACTCAGGGCTCACCTCACACACACAGGGTTCATTGGCCCTTTAATTACACACACACATACACAGGGCTCATTGGCCCTTCACTGGAGCCTCCTGCGGACGCACTGAGCACCGCGAGCACGTCCTGAGACGCCGGGGATGCGGCGGGGAACAAGGGAGGAGCAGATGCTCGGAGCGGCCGCCGGGCAGGACGCGTCCCGGCCAGCCTCCTCGAGACAGCGCGGGACCGCTGCCCAGGTGAGTTGATCGTGACAGTGGAATTCCCCTCTCCCATTCCGCATAGGCAGTGTGGCTTTCCCCCTATCCCAATACCCATATAGGTTGCTTTGGATTCCCCCCTCTCATTCCCCTTATACAGTGTGGCATTCCCCCCATTTCCCATAGGCAGTGTGCCATTCCCCCCTTCTATTCCATATTGACAGGCACCCAAAATCCCATCCTATTGGACAGAGATTTTCAGAAGTAGCACTTTCTCAAGGCCGACTTCACAGCCTTCCTTCAGTGGTAATTACCACGCTGAAGGAAGCCCACAAATAAAAAAAATAATTTAATTCAGAACATTAGAATCTGGGTGTGGGATTCCTCTAGCATGAGTCAGGTGGCATAAGATACATATGGGGAACAACAGGAACAAAAGAAATCAGCTGAGATTGGTTGGGAGCTTTTCGGAGGGAAAACTACAAGCAACATTGTATAGAGCAGAGGTATTATAAGGAGAGGCCAGAGGAGTACACAGGGAGATTATCCATAACCATGCTAAGGGGAAGATTGGTGTAGCCTCCTGCGTAAGTCGTCTGGTGTGGCTACTACAGAGACATGGCCCGCGTGCATTTGGAAGTGAGTGAAAAGACGTGACTGTAGTACAGCAGGGCTGCGTTTTAGAGAGAGAGAGATCTGAGATCTATGCAGAGAAAGTTAAGGTCCATGCAGGAAGAAAACTAGTGAGGTCCTGGCGTGGATGTGACAGAGAAGGCACCCTTTTGGAGTAGAGAGGATCCAAAGAGACCGACAGGCCACAATGGAGGAACCGCTGTGCCTGACACTCCAGTAAGGTGTGGATGCCTCTGTCTGAGAACTCTGTTCTGTAGTTACTGTTGTGTAAGGAAGAAGCCTGTGTGATGGAGGACAGTAGGACTCAGATATCAGATGAGGAGAGGTTCCCTGTGTTATACTCACTGGCAGCCCTTCTGCTGACGCTCTACTACGAGGGATGCTCCGCTCAAAGTGGGATGGAAAGAGGCCTACATTTAATAAGGAAATACAGTACCTGTGTTCGATTTGATTCTTGATGGACACAAGTCTATTTAACCCTTTCACTTAAATGTTCTGATAAGCAAGTGTTCCTGTGTCCTGTCTGAAAGGCACAAGGCTATTTAACCCTTACACTGAAATGTCCTTATGAAGCAATTGTGCCTGTGTTTTCTTTCTACAAGCTATGCAAGTTTATTGTAAAATGTGAAGTGTGTATTTGACCGTGATATAGAGTAAAGCAGTAAAACGTTCTTTACCCTGTAACAATAAAAGAAGCAGATTCTTTTTTATTTATACTCTTACCCTTGGCTACCATACCTGTGTGCTTTGACATTGCTTGAGATAAGTTGACACCATGACATACTTTATATTGCGATTAAAGCTGACTGTGATTACTGCTATTTGAAAACCCATTAACTACATTACAGCAGATGAGCCTGAATTTACAGCAAGGCTGTACAGATTCTGAATACATGCAGCACCAAGGAATGCTGCTGCACAGGTTTCTAGAAGTAGCCCTAGAGCCTAGGACACTTACCATCCTGAATGAATCCTGCTGCCTTGATCTCAACATTTTCAAAAATATAGCTACAGATGCAGACATGTGGCTAAATGCAGAAACAAGGAATCCTATTACATTGACTCGTCTCTATCCTTTTCTACCCATGTTTCAAAAGGTGGCCGTTTTTACAGCATAAGCCAACTTCACTGGCTTCATTCAGTGGCAGTCAAACGCCCAAAGAAATCCTGTTGCTTTAACACCAGCTTTTTTTTTTTCATTTTGAAAAAACGTTTTAAATTCAGACATGGGACTAAATGCAGACACAAAGAATTCTGTCATCGTGACACGCCACTGCCGCACACAGGTTTCCAGGTATGGCCATTTCCAATACATGTGCTGATTTAACATGCTTCCTTCAGTGGCAATTACCACCTTGAAAAAATCCTGGTGCCTTGACCACAATCTTTTACTTGAAAAGAAATCTTCAGATGCAGAGATGCAGCCACATTACACACACACAGAATCTGGTCAGCCTGGGCAACAGGTCTGATAAAGTCAATGTATTAGAAAACATTTGTTGGGTCACATGCTTCCTTCACTCACAGTTTAAAACAGGGCCGGCCTTACCATGGGTCCCAGTGGGTCCATGGTCCCAGGCGGCACTTTAAGGGGGCGGCATTTTTTTTTTTCAATTATACCTGCGCCGCTGCCGATGCTGGAAGAGGAGCCTGCGGCAGTGGGAGGAAGGCCTGCGGTGGAGCCGGTTAAAATACAATCCATGCCTCCCAACTGTCCTGATTTTCCCGAGATTGTCCCGATTGTTTCCCAAAATCCCGCGGTCCCGGATTGTTGCAAATTTTCCGGGGACGCCTTGCGTCATGGACACTGAGCAAGGGACCTGCTGTGCGCCGCCCGTGAGGCCAGTGCCTTCTGAATAAATAGTTCCCGGCGCCGGCGCGAAGAGACTTCCCGGCATGCGGGTGAGTGCGCGGGGGAGGGGGGGTGATGAAAAAACTTACAGCATGCTGGGTGAAGGCAGCCGATGTTGCCGGAGGAGCTGCTGTCAATCTGCGAGCAGAGGGCGGGGCAGTAGTTCTTATGGGCGCCGACTGGAACTAAAGCACTGTTGCTGTGTTCCCGGGGGAGCCTCAATAGGAGTGCACAGAGTGCTTGGTTTGACAGGCTCCCCAGGCTCACGGAGTGACAGAGGCCCATAACTGAGAGAATGTCAGCTGTGTGTCTGCATAAAATGCCCCCCCCCCCCCCCACACAAGGCAACAGATTTATGTTCTAGGTTAGATGATTTTTCTTTCAATGGATCATTGCCCAGTTCCCCAACATCCCTGCTTAGCCACTGCCAGGCTTAGAGGGATCATTGGTGGTAAGAGCGGGGGCCAGGGAGGGGCGGACCTATGTGCGCATGTGTCTGTGTGTGTGTGCTTGCATGTATGTGTGTTTGATTTTGTGTGGGGGCTTGCATGCATGTGTGTGTGTGTGTGTGTGTGTGTGTGTGTGTGTGTGTGTGTGTGGAGGGTGCTTGCATGCATGGTGCATGTGTGTGTCTGCATGTGTGTGTTTGTCTGCATGTATGTGTGTGTGCCTGCATGTGTGTGTGTCTGCATGTATGTGTGTGTGCCTGCATGTGTGTGTGTCTGCATGTATGTTGTGTGTGCCTGCATGTGTGTGTGTCTGCATGTATGTGTGTGTGTGCCTGCATGTGTGAGTGTCTGCATGTATGTGTGTGTGTGTGTGTGTGTGTGTGTGTCTGCATGTATGTGTGTGTGGAGGGGGCTTGCATGCATGTATGCAGTGTATGTTTGCATGTGTGTGTGTGTGCCTATGTATGGGGGCTTGCATGCATGTGTATGTGTGGAGGGGGCTTGCATGCATGCATGCAGTGTGTGTTTGCATGTGTGTGTGTGTGCCTCCATGTATGTGTGTGCCTATGTATGGGGGCTTGCATGCATGTGTGTGTGGAGGGGGCTTGCATGCATACATGCAGTGTGTGTTTGCATGTGTGTGTGTGCCTCCATGTATGTGTGTGCCTATGTATGGGGGCTTGCATGCATGCATGCATGTGTGTGTGTGGAGAGGGCTTGCATGCGAGCATGCATGCAGGGTGTATGTTTGCCTGCACATATGTGTTTGCCTGAATGTTTATGTTTGCCTGTGTGTGTAGGGAAGCTTGTCTGCATTCATGTGTGTGAGGCTTGCCTGTGTGTTTGTGTGGGGGGGGGGGGTGTTTTCATGTAATTTATTTGTTACTAAGTATTTATTAGGTGGCGTTCCCCTTTAAGGGCGTGGCTGGGGCATGGCTTGGGCGTGACTGGGGGCGTGGTTTAAGGACAAAAAAAGTCCCTCTTTACGAATTTCAAAAGTTGGGAGGTATTCAATCCTTTTGCAGCAGCAGCAGCCACTGTGGCTCTTTAAAAGAACCACAGTGGCTGCCTGGGAGTAAGCGGAGAGGTCACGCCCCACTGTGACGTGACCTCACGTTACGTCGGACTGAGCGTGGGCCTGGTCGTCGGCCTGAGCGCGCCCATAGAGAAGCTCACTTCACAGCTAGCCTGCTGTGTCCTTGTGGCTGGTGTCCACAGTCCAACTGATCCTGGTCTGGTCTTGGAAGGGGCCCTTGCTTTTTTTGGTTGGGGGGCCCTTAATGTTGTCAGTCCTCCTCTGAAGAGAGCCACCATGCTATACATCACTACTTACATCCTTACACTCCATGGGTCAGGCTCCCTGCATCCAGCACACAGAATGATACCATGAAGGCAGTGAAAAACTGCCACACGGTAGAAAGAGGCTGTTTCCACAAGTCAGCAAAAACACCAGAAAAACAGCCAAGACACAGGAAAAAGCTGTGGCAGTTTTTCGGCCATACTTGCAGTTTTATCCTAATGTTTGTATTGACTGTTGGTGTTTTTTTTTTAATTTGGGGGGGGGGGGGGGCAGCATTTCACTCTTGGACCCAGGCAGCACAATGTCTTGGGCCAGCCCTGGTTTAAACCAATGATTACATTTTTTGCACACATTTCAAAATGTGTCAAAGCTTCACTCTGTGGCAGTTACCACCCTGTCACCACTTTTTAATTTCAGAAAACATGCTTTACATGCAGACTGCGGCAGAATTCAGACATGTGGAATCCTGTGGCCTTGACCCGCTACCATGCCTTTTGCTCATGTTTTCAGATGTGGCCCTTTCTAATGCCTGGAACAACTTCACAAGCTTTCTTTAGCTATTGGTAAGTCATAAAATAACTAGAGGTCTGCTAACCCTCACACCCTAGGGGCTGCATCACTGACATTATGAAGAAGCCTAAAATTGGGTATTGTTTGCTGGTGGTGGCGGGCCACTAGAACAGCTGCCAACAACAATAGAACCTGGCATAGATACATAGTGTTGCCTTATATACACTTGCTTAACGCAGTGTGGACATCAGCTAAAACATCAATGACACAATGCAATCTATGCTGGTTGGTCAATTGATAGCCATGAGCAGGGTGTGTGATGTTTGATACTTTTGTCTAAATCGCTTTGCAGGTTGCAAATAAATATTTGTTATATTGTCTAAAAAATGACCTTATGCAAAAATATCAAAGGTGTGAATTAAATTGCATTTTTCCTTATTGGTAAATCAAGTAATCATAAAAGGGGTTGAAACAATAGTACAGGGTGATCAGAAAATCAGTATTGTCTCAAAGATTTGAATGATCATTAAAAAAAAAAAAAAAAAGATGTAAGTCAATTTACTTTTGTGCCGAGCAAAATTATCATCCTCAGGTCACATTTTTTTCTTTCCTAAGTAGGTCTGACATTCCTGTTTAGATTAATGGAATTCAGGTTCTTCACACAGTGTCCTTGGTAGAAGTGATGTCCCAAGGGTGTGCAGCAGGTACCCTACTTGCGTGCTACATAGAAGGTCTATCTAGATGAATTATTTTTGTAAGTTTTCTCCTGCTTCACTAATGTAATTTCTCCCATGCTGCAAAGAAGTAAAGATTTGCTATAGATAACATTAGTAACTTCAATACTCTTATGCAAGAACAGTAAGCTATTTTATCAGCAGCTAAGTAATAAACCTTGAAATCTGGAATCAAGCCACCTAGCCTCAGGAAATTGCATTCTGACTATGGGTACAATGGCGAAAAAATCAGGCCTTGCAAACCTAAAGGTTGTAAATGGTGAAGTCACATTAATCCATCATCAAATGTCACAAATTCAGCAGGGACTTACTGTGACAGGATAGTGCAGCTGTACTCACATTGCTGTTTTATACCTCTTGCATTGTGCTGCCAAGTTATAGTCCCTTGTAACAAATGAGAGAACATGTTTCTATTTGTGAGAGAAAGATTGGTTTCCAAGTACAAGGATGTTAGGCAGAGATTGTTGTTGCTAATAAATCCTCTTACCCACAGAAACTATTGCCAATTTTACCCCTATCACCTATTGCATGCAACCCTTGTTCCCAGCATTAGCATCAAAAACTGCAGTTGACAGAAAACACCTACACACATTAGGCTCGATTCAGAGGCACATTCGTCTGGACTTCCGTAGCTTTCTGTGAAAGTTTTTGTATGTGTTAGTCTTTTTTTAGTTTTTTTCGTTCATTTTCCATTCGTACGAACGTTCGGGCGCTTTCGTATATGCGCTTTAGAAGAACGAAACTAAATCGGATCATTTACATTAGTTCTGATCACTTTCCCATCAAAATCTGATATTTTGCGTTCGTTCAGATAACTTACGTTGTTGGGATGGGCTTGCGTCTGATTCAGAGAGCTGATTGCCGAGAGACCACCACCCTATTAAACAGTTTCATTTGCGATCCACTTACGGGACCTCTGAGGCCTCGGATTGCTATTGTTGAACATGTTTTGCGGCTATGTGCAGGAGTCTGCGCGCCTTTAGCTCCAAGGCATTGCATGTATCAGCATGACCGAGGCCATAAATTGTATAGCAATGCATACCTGAATCAATACATTTCATGTATGCCTTATAGAAGCATTTTAATGCTGACCTTAATTAGTCCTTAGCATGTAAACCTTTATTTTCTCACACATCCATATAATTGCTATATTTTTTTAGACTTATGTCCTTTGTGAATTATATTTGGATTGTTGAACTTGAATCTTAATTTGTTGTAGGAGTTGTTTTAGTTGATTACCTTTGCTTTGTGTAATTATTTTATATTTGGTTGCAGGAACCGCAAGATGTGCCACCCGCACAACATACAAGCAGTGTTTGGTCTGGATATGCGATTCCTCAGTGTTCTTGCAGGGCATCCAGGGTCGCCTCATGATGCTAATATATTGCGGAGCTCCGGCTTATTTCATCAGTTTGAGTCAGGAGAATTATCTGGTGGATGGCTCCTGGGTAAGTATGCTCACATTCCATCAATCCATTTTGACTGTATGGCAATGAATATAGTTGATGACTCATGTCTTAACCTGTGGCTGTTTTTAGCCCTTGATGACATGTTAAACAATATTGTTGCTTAGAATGTGTATTTTATGTTAGTATTTTTAAATTCTTTCAGGGGATTCTGGATATCCGCTCCTGTCCTTGCTCCTGCCGCCTGTTCTTTGCCTGCAGAATGCGGGCCAGGAGTTCTATAATTGGGCCCTATGCAAAAACCGGGCCGTGGTGGCGAGGGCCTTCGGGCTTTTGAAGTCCAGATTTAGGTGTTTGGACCATACGAGGGGGGGGGGGGGGCACTGCAGTATGACCCCAACAAGGTTATACCAATAATAATATCGTAAGGATTTACGTCCGGACGATTTATTGCAAAAAGGGAAACACAATCTAACGGGAAACGTAAAGGATTTGTGAGAGGAGACGATGGAAAAGGGGCAAAAACGAAAGCCTACGTTGTAACATGAGAAAATGAAACGGAAAAGTCACGCTGGAAAATGACATCCTCGTACTCATACTCTGCCGTACGAACGGACGAAAACTTTACAGAAGGATAGCAATGCATGCATAGAATCGCTCGCACACTCATACGAGAGCAGGAACATTTAAAAAAAAACAGATCGGCACAAAAACGAAAGTCTTTTTTTGTCTCTCTGAATCAACCCTATTATCACTTCAATAAAATGCAATACACATGCACGTTATGTACGTTATGTATACAGGTGACCGGGGGGACAGAGCTTTTATACTAGCGAGGTGGATCCTCTCTGAAAACTCCCCATATGACTTTGATGTCACTAGATGGGACGGGAAGGGAGGGGGATACCCCAGAAACACCACCTCCATACTCCTCCCCTCCAGTGACTTATTAGGAATCCGCCTCTTAGGTATAAAAGCCTTCCTGTCCAGCTGCTGGACACTACTCCTGGCTGGGACCCAGGATGTCAAGAAGGCAGACCTATCTCCCCAAGCCTTAGATTCTGCCACTGGCATCAAAGATGGCTCCACTTGGACAGGTTAAAGGTAGAAGACCTGGACTGGTAATTATTAAAACTTAGACTATTAAATGCGCTGTGTGTGTTTTTTGTACTACTGCTTTTAAATAGTTAAGGACACCATCAGTTTACAGGGTAGGGAGCTCAATTGCCCCTACCCCTGGTGACCCAATAGGTGGTGCATGTAATCAAGTGGAGGTACTGGCATGTCATAGTTTTTTCTTGGGATGCCCCCAACACCCCTGAAATAGCAAAGGATCCATGCCAAGTGGCATAGGGGCATGTGAACCGGCAGGGCCAGGGGCCATCTATTTGGCCCCTGAGCTCTGGTTTACCAAATCTTATGCCTAATGCCCAGGCTGGTTGGCTCAGGGTGGGGGGGGGGGGGGCACTATGTTTTTTTTTAATGTGAGAGTCAAGTAGAAAAACACTTTCAAGTCAGGAAATACACAGAGTGGATCATTCTTGCTATCTTGCCTGCACTCATAAAAGGTCAGTTTGTTTTGCAAGTGTCCCCAAATTCTGCATGCAAAAATGATTTCTCACAAAGATTTTTTTTCCCTGGTGCTGAATTGACCCTAACGTGGCCACAGCCTTGGCATCCCTGGCTGATTGGAGACAACTGATTAAACAAGCCACCAACAGAAACAGCCCAGTGTGTAATGCATTGTCAGGTTGCCTTGCTTTGCCATCCATTCCCTTTGCCTGAGTCTATACTTACCTACTGACCCTTTGTTCCTGGCCTATTCTACATTTTATTAACATGACCACTCTGCTGCTCAGCCACAAAGCCACAACTTCTCTTACATACATCTCTGCTCTGTTCTAAAAACACATATTGTTTGCCACTTGCCCATGACCTTTGCTATTTTCCTGTGCATGACCTGCTATATTTGCTACCTGTCCACAACTTACTGAATTCCACCACTATGTTCAGTCTGCCGATTGCCCAAGATCTCTGCTACGGGTCACAGTCATTCATGGGATTCGTAGCCTGCCACCTGCCCCCATGTTTCATGGTTGTGTCCAGTCTGCACCTTCTTTTTTCCATGACCAGTCTGCCCCCTACCTGCTACTTTTGCTGGGTCCAATTACCATGTCTTGTCTGCTACTGTCCCACAAGCTCAGTCATACCCAGACATACATCCAACCTGCTCATAATCATCATTGTCATGTTAAGTCCTTATCTCCACCACGGTTCCCAGCTATGATAAGGTGTCCTGGAACTACTAGCAAGACTCCTGAACTGTAGTAGGTATTTTACTTAGTGACTGTATTGTGTAGACTTATGGTTTAATGTCAGTCTTGTTGTCAGTTGCACTTGCCCAACCAAATTGGGAGCTGCAGGTAGTACCTGGCAATATAGGCCTGTTCCATTATGGTGCTCAGCTGGAATTATCCATTTGCTTCTTGTGGGTGTCCAGGCTAGCAGGCATTCTGGATGTTATGCAGAATCAGCCGGGGCCCATAAGGTCAGGGGACCATATTATTGTTGTTGTTGTAACCCGGGAATCTGACTTTGGTTAGGTTCCGTTCCCTAGGGGCAAACCCTAGAAAGTCCTAAACAACTCACCTCTTCCATGTTCCAACGACACATGTACAGGCATGAAGTCAATGAGAGCTGTTTGCCATGTTTATCCTCCTTTGGCAAACATCTCTCCTTGACTTCAATGGGGGGTGCGCGCTGTCACATACCTGGCCTAGTGTATGCTCTAACCCTAGCCTACCTGAATGGCTGCTGCGGGAGCACACGCACACTGTCACAATGAATGCAGGGGTTGCAGCAGCACCCACCTTCTTTTCAAAACAATGAGAGTCACCTGCTGCCTACCAGCGGCTTACATTTCAGGCTGGCCACTGGTGGGTTTTGTTCCACTTTAAAATGACAGGATAAAGTTTACTGTATGAGACATAAAAGGACCACATTCACTGTTCGCACCAGAGCCCAGTCGCACTTAGGGTTTATTCATCAAGGGATAGCGGCAGGCAGCGTCTGGTGAACGCTGGGCGCTATATGCAAAACCACATTTATGAAGGCGATCATTACAGGCTGGTCAGCATATAGCACCGGAGCTCTAGCTTCCAGAGCACCAGGTATTACCTGTCGCTAACTGTTGCTTTCAATTTCAATGGACATTCCTTTTCTTCTGTTTAAACAGGGTATTTTGTTTTTTTCTCTCAAATAATTGTGTCACCTCTCCTGGCCTAGAAAAAGTCATTTTTGAAAACGTTTTTGATTTTTTATATTTTTATGCAGAATTGTCATTACAGGTCTGGCATTAAAGTATTAATGTCTCAATGTTAAACAATGTCATTCCATGTGTTTTCGCATTGTTACTGGTGGATATGTGTTCAAAAACAGACTTTAATCACACAGCGTCTGACGCTCTATGCTATAGCGACCAGATCCAGAGCGTCTACGCTCTGTGTGTCTGTTTTTTTGTTGAATATGGTGTCGGTCGCACTGAGCTTGCACTACCTTTCGCTCCCTGCAATGCTGTACTGGTGTTAGAACGCCCAAAATACATCTCATTCATCAATGCAGGCGAGGTTACTACAGCGGCTGTGGTGCTCTGTTACAGCGCCCGATAGCCGATCACAGCGTATACTAGCGGTCGCTCTAAGCGCCGCTATACAGACGCTCATCTGCCGATACCTGGCGCTAGTAATGAATCAGCCTCCCCGTTACACCACTGAGAATCGATAATTGCCCTCAACCTATCATTAGGTAAACCTTCTGTCCTCTACTGACACCTTTTAGTCTTCTTTAAAATATATTCATGATATTCTGGTGATCAAGTAGAAAGAAAATTGCAAACTTAAAAATGTTTTTTTACAAAGTATTAAAAAATAATAATAATTCAAGAACATTAATACGCTGATTTTAGCAGGCTAGGAGGATAAATAGAGGTGTGCTGCCCCATTTGTAAGCTGGATATAAGTAGGCAGCTTTGAGATTCACTCTGCTGAAGGAACTTTACTGTACTTTTTAAATTAAAGCTGAGCTCTAAAGGGTGCTGCAATAATAATTATATTGCTGGCAAGGATTGCAGCAAATCTCCCACAACAAGCTGGCTAGCTTTCAAAAGTTTAACAGAAAAGAGATGCTGAATGGCAGAGTGCTCACATCCATTAAATGTAAACCAGACTGTGTAGGCTGAATTGCTATGGAAAAAAGTGTAATCAGTGTACTGTAAGTATTAATTCCCGCAGCAATTCTCTAGCACTAAATTCGAGATTCTTATATAGAAGCACATAAGGGACTATATAGGCGATTTTAGTACAAAAATAGTATGTGTGCTGTTGCATATATGGAATATTTTTCAAATTGCAAGTAGTTCTGGTTCATTCATTTCAGCCGCGTTCCACATATGTATCAGAACCATACAAAGTAATTGTAGTTTGGCCCTAATTGTTTTTTTTTTCATTTGAGACTGGCCCATTTGGTATGTTTATAGCAACCAATCAGCGAGCCAGGAAGCCTGTTAACACTTTTGTTGGTACCAGGTTACTCACTGACCTGACCTTGAGCTAACCTCAAAATGCTCAGCCATTTCTGCCTTGCACCCAAGGGATGCACCTTGTCCTTATTTTACCTCTATTTTCTGCTCAACCTCTACCACATCCTTCTCCAAGGATACACCTCTCTATCCTTCTCTTGTCTTTCTCCTTTTCCAGGGAGATTACATTGTCAACAACAATGGACCTTTGTGGGACCACAGACATTTCAGCACTGCCTAGACAAAACAGTGAAAAACAATGCTATTGCCTACAGATGCAGGAAGAAGCCAGAGGACATTGTTGCTTTGGAAGCAGTAGCACCACCAACAGTGTCAACAGCTTTCATGATTGAGTAACTCTAGGGGTTCATAGGAGCAACCATGAGGGGATTACTGTGGCATGTCGCCCCATAGTTCTCTATTGAAATGCATGAGACAAAGCACCCCCTCCTTTCTCCTCTCAATAGAAATCCATAAGGTGACATGCCACAGTAATCTGATCAAGGCTGCTCCACAAGAGTTATTTAGGTGGGACTGTCCCTTTATGTCTTCAGTGTCTTTTCGAGGTAGGTAGTCTGGTTTGTCAACAAGTATATTAGCTTCAGCTAGAATACTCTAACTATAGTCTCAAATGTAAAGACAACATTGACTACTAGCTCTCTAAAATGGACCTCCTGACCCTTTCAGAACCAGGTTTGGGATAAAGCATCAACATTTTCCATGGCACGTTACAATCAGAGGATTCATGTACAAGCAGTAATAAATTACATTTAGCCATTGAAACAAAAGGAATGAGGGCCCTGCTTGCAAGCTTACAATCTAAGAAGAGAATGAGGGTGATGCAAAAGGTAAAAGGATCATTTACTACCCGATTTGTGCGGATTCTCCGGGTATTCGCCACATTTACTGAGCAAAATGCAGCATTTTTGCTGGCGATGTCTATGTTTGCTGTATTTATGCCTACATGTTAGTTCCATATAGCGTGGTGAATGCTGACGAATGCCTTTTCAGTTTGCCAGCTTTTAGCCTCTCTTTAGGGCATTTTTTCATTGATATTTCAAGTGTGAAGGTCATATAGATAACTAGTATTGAAGAAACAACTAATAAAAAACGTTTACACATTACTTTTCAATTCTTTATTCAAGGTTTTTCAAACAACCGGGACACTCCCGAGACACCCCACATATGTTCTGAGACCCGTCTCATGCTCACAATTGCTCATTTGGTGTGTTTTCAGCAGGATTTCTGTATTTTTCTAGACGGGCAGGCTGATTCATCATTAGCGGCAGGTAGCGACAGATGAGCATCTGTAGCAGGCATTTTCAGAGCGCCCGCTAGTAGTCACTGTGCTCAGCCATGGGTCGCTAGTTCATAGACGCCCATAGACACTCAGTCGCTGTGCAGTAATGTTGAATACATTGTGAGGAGTCGCTATTTGACCAGTACAGCGCTGTATGGGAGCGCATGTTAGCGACTGCTCATAGCGACCGACTCACACCATATTCAGCAAAAAAACAGCCTCACAAATCTCTGGCGCTGAAAAATGCTTGTTTGAAGCCCAGAGTGCAAGAGGCGGTGTGTTTAAAGTCTGTTTTTCAGCATTTTTCCAATTGTAACAAAGCGAAAACATATGGAATTACATTGTAGCAACATTGTAACATGAACACTTTAATGGCAGACCTGTAATGTCATTTCTGAAGAAATATATAAAAAATGAAAAAAATGTGAAAAAACTGCTTTTTCAATGCCAGAAGAGGTCCCAGAATTATTATACTGCAGTGCCCCCTCCCCCCCCCCCCCCCGTATGGTCCAAACACCTAAATCTGGACTTCAAAAGCCAGAGGGCCCTCGCCACCATGGGCCGGGTTTTGCATAGTGCCTGATTAGAGAACCCCTGGCCCGCATTCTGCAGGCAAAGAATGGGCATCAGGAGCAAGGGCAGGAGTGGATATCCAGAATCCCCTGAAAGAATTTAAAAATACTAACATAAAATACACATTCTAAGCTACAATATTGTTTAACATGTCATCAAGGGCTAAAAACAGCAATAGGTTAAGTCATGAGTCATCAACTATATTCATTGCCATACAGTGAAAATGGATTGATGGAATGTGAGCAAACTTACCCTGGAGCCATCCACCAGATAATTCTCCTGACTCAAACTGACTAAATAAGCCGGAGCTCTGCAATATATAAGCATCATGGGACGACCCTGGATGCCCTGCAAAAACACTGAGGAATCGCATAGCTGGAACAATCACTGCTTTTATGTTGTGCGAGTGGCACATCTTGCGGTTCCTGCAACCAAATATAAAATAATTACACAAAGCAAAGGTAACCGACTAAAACAATAACTCCTACAACAAATTAGGATTCAAGTTCAACAATCCAAATATAATTCACAAAGGACATAAGTCTAAAAAAATATAGCAATTATATGGATGAGTGGGAAAATAAATGTTTACATGCTAAGGACTAATTAAGGTCAGCATTAAAATGCATCTATAATGCATACATGAAATGTATTGATTCAGGTATGCATTGCTATACAATTTATGGCCTCGGCCATGCTGATACATGCAATGCCTTGGTGCTAAAGGCGCGCAGACTCCTCCACATAGCCGCAAAACATGTTCAACAATAGCAATCCGAGCCCTCAAAGGTTTCGTAAGTGGATCGGAAATGAAACGGATTTATAGGGTGGTGGTCCGTCGGAAATCAGCTCTCTGAATCAGACAGAAACCCATCCCAACAACGGAAGTTTTCTGAACGAACGGAAAATTTCCGATTTTGTTTGGAAAATGATCCGAACTAACGGAATGTTCCGATTTGCTTCCGTTCATCAAAAGTGCATTCCCGAACGTACATACGAATGAAAAAAAAAACTTTCACAGACAGCTACGGAAGTCCGGACGAATGTGTCTTTGAATCGAGGCTATGGTTCCTGTTGGCAGAGAGTCTGTTAAGAGACTTAGAGGTCTAGTATTTTTTTAAGAAAAGTCTAAAAGTCTATTATTTCGTAAAAAAAGACCTCCCCCCAAGAGACTTCTCCCTGTACCCCTATGAGAATATAATTTTTTTGTAAGTCTCGGCCTACTGCAATTAAGTTACAGTATAGTGCAGTACACAAAAGAGTACAACACTGTATTTGATCAACAGTGTTACTTACCTTACCCCCCCCCCCCCCCCCAAATAGTAGATCCTGATGACAGAGAATACTGTATCTTTTTCATTAGTATTTTACTGTCTCTCTGAGTGTGTACTGCCCCAGCCATCTGAGGGATTCCCCCCTCTTAATTATTGGGACACATGTCCTAAATGACAACACCAGAGGGCAAGAAAATACATTATAATATAATATATTTATATATATAATATAAATATTACAAATATGATTTTTTGTGTAAGTTACTTTTGTCTATTACAGTATGCGCACTGTAGTTATTCCTATGGTTACAATTCTGGCTTGAATAACGCCAGCAATTGAAGCAATTTGTTTGGCAATAGCAAGAATTACTGTTGGAATTGTAAGTATGGAGATCTTCCCTGCAACCTTTCGCTTTTAGTGTGACTTGCATCAATTATTAAGTGACCAGTGACATTCCTGTGATAGGAAGGCCCTAAGGGAACATTACTGTGTTTGGTCATCGTGCCAGCTATCAGCGCGCGTGGTGTTCTTTATCCGCTTGGCGTTTGAGTGACATACAGTTCCAGTTCCAAACCTAAAATAAATCTGTGCATATCTTTTTATTTGATAACAATTACAAAAATACCATGGTATTAAAATATAATTAGCTTCAAAAAATATTTCCATTTTAAGAATATCTAAAAAAAAGCAGTGCATCTTTATAACTTTTAAAAACAGTAAATTAGCTATAATTGTAATGGAGAGAAAACTACAGCAAAGATATGATTCTGTCTGAGCTCCATACCTGAATGCCGTGATGGCTGGCGACGGATGGGGGCTCTCTGCACGTAAGCTGTGAGCACTTGAGTGCCAATCCAGTCACCCAATCCCCTGAGCAGCAGAGGAGGATAGTGGCAATCAGTTAAGTGGGTTTTTATATTAATGCCCAAATCGGGCTTAGCACAGGTGGAGGAAGGCTGGTAGGGCAATGGTTATATATGTGGACTTCCTCCTAAAGACTTGTGCATGGACAATAAAGCGAAACTGGAAATTTTGTTTTGCTCAATTAATCAAACATTTCCCTAGAAAACTGATCAAATAATCTGGGGACACTGCCCTCAGTAGTGAAAAGCATATTGATGGAACCTTCCACCATACAAGGTGAATCAGGGAGTAGCAATATTGTTCCATATATTGCAGGCAAGAAGAGTGAAAGTAAGTTTAACTATCCAGGGTCTTGGTCCTTGCCCCTGGGGCTCCTGGATACCCCGCTGTGTGAACCCCCCACTCCAACTCACCTTTCCACGGTCCTATGGCGCATGTGCGGCCTTCCATACATTCAGAACGCTCGACTCGCTGACACAAGCTCATCTAGGCTCATCTAAGGAGCCGAGTCTAGCGGGGGATGGGTGAATGGGTTTGTACCGAACTGTTAGGGTCCCCCAACCTGAGCACCAATTTCAAACAGAAATCCGTGCGGGCATTTGGTGCTCTGCTCAAACCCGGGAAGAAGGCTGATTGGCTGCACAGCTGCATATAAAAGACGGGGTCCATGTCACACCGCAATATGCCACTGCTTGCTCTGGAAGATCTGCTCCTGTTGAAGGACATATAGGGCTTTCTTTTTTAAGAAACAATTGTCCTTTTCAGGATATTTTTTTTTAAGGAAAGTGTCTTTGTTAGGGCTAGATAGGTGTTAAAGCACACTATTGGCCTTTTCAGGAAATTTAGTCAGGGAAAGCTGCTGTAGTGAGGGTGAAAAATGTAGGGTATCAGTACTCTGTAACAGCTTCTCAGAGTCAGAACGTTGATAATACTGCAGCAGTGTCAGTAGTCTGTATTAGCCTCTCAGTGTCAGTACTCTGATAGCACTGCAACTGTCAGTACTCTGTATTAGCCTCTCAGTGTTAGTACTATGATTGTACTGCAGCAGTGTCAGTAATCTGTATTAGCCTCTCAGTGTTAGTACTATGATTGTACTGCAGAAGTGTCAGTACTCTGTAATAGCATCTCAGTGTTAGTACTATGAATTGTACTGCAGCAGTGTCAGTACTCTGTAATAGCATTTCAGTGTCAGTACTCTGATAGCACTGCAGCAGTGTCAGTACTCTGTAATAGCATCTTAGTGTTAGTACTATGATTGTACTGCAGCAGTGTCAGTAGTCTGTATTAGCCTCTCAGTGTTAGTACTATGATTGTACTGCAGCAGTGTCAGTAATCTGTATTAGCATCTCAGTGTTAGTACTATGATTGTACTGCAGCAGTGTCAGTACTCTGTAATAGCATCTCAGTGTCAGTACTCTGATAGTACTGCAGCAGTGTCAGTACTCTGTAATAGCATCTTAGTGTTAGTACTATGATTGTACTGCAGCAGTGTCAGTACTGTGTAATAGCATCTTAGGGCCTTATTTAACAAGGGATAGCGACAGGTAGCGCCTGGTGAGCGGGAGGTAGCGCTAACTAGCGACTGATGAACGCCGATCAACGCCGGACACGGCACACAATAGCACATTTATCATCCGAAATCTGTGTAGCGACTGGAATAGCGCCATGTAGCGGCAGATTCATCAAATTTTCAAACACAGCGAACAGCGCCAGTGTTGTGCCTTGCACAGTGCCAGGTATTACCTCTCACTACCTGGCGCTCTCCCATACACTTCTATGGCAGACATTGTTTTGGTGTTTTTGGGGGGTTTTTTTGTTTTTTGTTTTTTTAATAAATTCTGACATGCCTCAAACATAATTTTTGATTTTTCTGTAATGTTTTTGTTTTTTTGTTTTTTTTTTTAATTAGGACTGTGTCACTTGGATGTCCAAATCACAGCACTCTCCCAATGTCATTTCAGTGATTGTTAGCGTTTTCAAAGGTATCTAACCCCCCAAACTATCTTTTTGGTCAAAGCGTTACAGGTGCTCTGTGCCGCAGTCAGTGAACAACAGCGCCCACGCTCTCTGAGAGTAATGTTCTTGATGAATCCGTGGTATAGCGGCACGGCCCAGCCGCTATGCAGAGTCGCTGTGTGTAGCAGACCGCGGTGCTATGAAGATCATACATGTGTGTTTGGTTTTGGTTCGCTATTTCACTTGTCACGCCCCCCAGTCGCTGTTGCTGAATACGCAGCAGACACGGCTGGCGCTGACTCGGCGCTATACGTTATTGTGATGTTGCGTACCCTAGCGAATTGCTAAGCGTATTCAATTGCTAAGCATATTCAAGCGTATTTTAGCGATGCGTGTTTGTTTTTTTTTTTTAACTTTTACTTTCGTTTTGCAACTTCCGGTTTTCACCTATGAGGATTCAACATGCGCCCAAGACGCAGAGCTGTCCCCCTCCCCAGCTACTCCTCCGATTCTTCCTCCCCAATCCCTTCCCCCCCTCCTCCCCCTGTCTCCCCTGGTCTCTCAACATCCCCTGCACCCCCAAAATTGCGGAGAAAAAGGGTGGATCCTCGGGTGAACGGCCAGGTGGTCAAAGTAAGTATATGTTGTATTTATGCTGTGCAACCATATAGGTTATTTATGCTTATTACTCTCTCTCTCTATATATATATATATATATATATATTATTAATATTTTTTTTTTTAGGATTTTTTTTTTTTTAGGATTTTTTGCTGAGGGAATATGATTATGCCCGTGGGGCGAAGAGGCGCATAGCGGTGGAGGTGAAGGCCACTGTGTCCCGGCGCTTCCACACCAACCTCACCGTCTGCTCCATCATCCAAAAGTGGTCGGACTTTAAGCGCCGGGACCCAGAGGGCGTGTATAGGCTCTATGATGCCTATGCTTCAGGTAAGTGTCAGCTCACAACATGTAAATCAATCCACTAATGTAGTATGATTTTTACATTTTTTGGTACGTTCTGGGTTTTAATGTAGTCTTTTTTTTGCCCCCTTTTACACAGATAAGCGTCCTCCCCTGGGCAAACGTGGGAAGGGTTTCCTCCCCAGCAGCAGAGTGGTGGGGTCCGATGACTCTGCGGGGGAGGGGCCCTCTCACCAGTCAAATCTAGAGGACCCAGGGGAGGAAGGGGATGACGCCCCAGAGGAGCGTGCTGCTGGGGGGCGGGCAGTCTGGAGCCTCAGCTCCTCACAATTGGACTCTGGTGAGTCTGCAAACCCCGTGGGCCACTCTCAAGTGGGGAGTCCAAGTGGGGAGGTGGAAGTGGACTCACCCACACTCCCTCGAGGATCTGGGAGTGAGAGGGAGGAGGGTGGCCCATGTGGTTTGGGATCTTCAGGGCCAATTGTGAGGAGTCGAGGCTCCACGCCTCCTCCTCAGAGTCCTCCCTGAGAAACCAGCGGCAGGTCATCCCCTGGCGAGTGCATTTCTAATTCTTGTTTGTCTGTTACAGGTGATCCTGGTGACTTAGCACTAATCCTGTGCCCTTGTTATCTGGTTTTTAGGGCATCATAGAGCCACCACCTCCACCAGCTATGCGCCAGACCTTGGCCGCGGGCATAGTCGGGGTAAGTGTTTGTTGTTATCCCTCACATTCCATATGTTATGACATTCCTTAAAGTGGACCAACACCCATCGGTGATCGGCCCGGGAATCTATAAGATTCCCTGGCCGATCACCTCCCTCACCGCGGGACCCCCCCCCCCCCCCAAAAGCCCACAAACTCCTTACCTCATTGGCGGCGGCGGAAGCCACCGCCGCCGCCTCCCGCGCGCCCCTCTGGACGTGCGTGCGCCCGCGCCGGCCGTTTGTGAATGGCCGGCGCGGGCGCGCGCCCTGCAAGAGTGACGCGCGGGAGGCGGCGGCGGACGGGCTCTCTCTCCGATCGGGGTGCCCCGCCAAAGTGGACCAAAACCCAGGATAGTATAAATCCTGGGTGTTGGTCCACTTTAAACATACACGTTTCCTGGTCCATAGTACAAGATGGATTTCTAATTTACATTAATATCACAAACACCACTACAGTGCAATCCAACTGCCAACCACCCCTATGTTTCAGCCCACACCATGATGGCGGCTAGCAAATGTGTTATTTTTGTAAGTTGTTCCGGCTAACACATGTTGCACACTCTACAAGTAAGATTCTACACTCAACTGCAAATTAGGCCTTAGCATTGCACTGTAAAGGTTATTGGCACATTATCTTGATGTGTCCATGTTGCACACATAAATAATTTACATGAACTCATGGACCAGTAAATATGCTAATGTCGGACAACATGTGTGTAACCATGAAAGCATTTGTTTTGGCAGACTCCCTAAACAGATGGATGTCAAATATTCATGTGTCATTGGCCAACTACATTTTTGGTTCTCTTTTGCTTTCTCCTGACAGATGTTGCCACGCAGACGGAGCCGGTGACTAGAGATGAGCGAACTTTTGAAAAATTCGATTCGACTGATTCGCCGAATTTTCCGACAAAAATCGTTTCGACCCAAATTTATTCGCGACGAATCGCTATTAAAAACGGCTATTTCTGAGCCTCCTAGAGCCTCAATAGGGTTGTAAACCATTCTGCCTTGCTGTAACACGCACAGGATGCGTGCTGGGTTAGTTAAATAATACTTTGAATAAATATCACATGCAGATCAGAGGCATCGCTAATAGAATCGCAGAGCGGCACAATTGCAGAGAGTTGAAGTGGCATCACTATGAGGGGCAGGAGCCCAAACATTGCTTTAAAGAGACACTGGAGTTGGCAGCAGCAGGAGCCCAAAAATTGGATGAATCACACCCTGGAGTTGCAAGCAGCAGCAGGAGCCCAAACATTGGCTGAAAGAGACACTGGAGTTGGCTGCAGGAGCCCAAAAATTGGATGAATCACACCCTGGAGTTGGCAGCAGCAGCAGCCCAAACATTACTTTAAAGAGACACTGGGGTTGGCTTCAGGAGCCCAAGAATTGGATGAATCACACCCTGGAGTTGGCAGCAGCAGCAGGAGCCCAAACATTACTTTAAAGAGACACTGGGGTTGGCTTCAGGAGCCCAAAAATTGGATGAATCACACCCTGGAGTTGGCAGCAGCAGCAGCAGGAGCCCAAATATTACTTTAAAGAGACACTGGGGTTGGCTTCAGGAGCCCAAAAATTGGATGATTCACACCCTGGAGTTGGCAGCAGCAGCAGGAACCCAAATATTACTTTAAAGAGACACTGGGGTTGGCTTCAGGAGCCCCAAAATTGGATGAATCACACCCTGGGGTTGGCAGCAGCAGCAGCAGGAGCCCAAACATTACTTTAAAGAGACACTGGGGTTGGCTTCAGGAGCCCAAAAATTGGATGAATCACACCCTGGAGTTGGCAGCAGCAGCAGCAGGAGCCCAATATTACTTTAAAGTGACACTGGGGTTGGCTTCAGGAGCCCAAAAATTGGATTATTCACACCCTGGAGTTGGCAGCAGCAGCAGGAGCCCAAATATTACTTTAAAGAGACACTGGGGTTGGCTTCAGGAGCCCAAAAATTGGATGAATCACACCCTGGAGTTGGCAGCAGCAGCAGCAGGAGCCCAAACATTACTTTAAAGAGACACTGGGGTTGGCTTCAGGAGCCCAAAAATTGGATGATTCACACCCTGGAGTTGGCAGCAGCAGCAGGAGCCCAAACATTACTTTAAAGAGACACTGGAGTTGGCTTCAGGAGCCCAAAAATTGGATGAATCACACCCTGGAGTTGGCAGCAGCAGGGGCCCAAATATTACTTTAAAGAGACACTGGAGTTGGCTTCAGGAGCCCAAAAATTGGATGAATCACACCCTGGAGTTGGCAGCAGCAGCAGGAGCCCAAACATTACTTTAAAGAGACAATGGGGTTGGCTTCAGGAGCCCAAAAATTGGATGAATCACACCCTGGAGTTGGCAGCAGCAGCAGCAGGAGCCCAAACATTACTTTAAAGAGACACTGGGGTTGGCTTCAGGAGCCCAAAAATTGGATGATTCACACCCTGGAGTTGCAAGCAGCAGCAGCAGGAGCCCAAACATTACTTTAAAGAGACACTGGAGTTGGCAGCAGGCGCCCAAAAATTGGATGAATCACACCCTGGAGTTGCAAGCAGCAGCAGCAGGAGCCCAAACATTACTTTAAAGAGACACTGGAGTTGGCTTCAGGAGCCCAAAAATTGGATGAATCACACCCTGGAGTTGGCAGCAGCAGCAGGAGCCCAAACATTACTTTAAAGAGACACTGGGGTTGGCTTCAGGAGCCCAAAAAATGGATGAATCACACCCTGGAGTTGGCAGCAGCAGCAGCAGCAGGAGCCCAAATATTACTTTAAAGAGACACTGGAGTTGGCTTCAGGAGCCCAAAAATTGGATGATTCACACCCTGGAGTTGGCAGCAGCAGCAGGAGCCCAAACATTACTTTAAAGAGACACTGGAGTTGGCTTCAGGAGCCCAAAAATTGGATGAATCACACCCTGTGGAGAGTCATGTGGAGAAAAAGTAGCTTAGTTAGTAATATCTACATAAAATTATGAATAAACAAATGCAAAAGTATTGTCAAAGTGAAGTTTTGTTTGAGGGTGTGTTTCCACCTTTTAATTAAATCAGAAACAACAAGGTATCATTGCCTCTGACTAATTAGCCCTCATAAATTCTTGGAATTTTTAATCTGGAATCATGTCTGATCCGTCTTATCCGAAGAATATTAATAAAAACTTAAAAAGTAAGAGTAACGTAAAGGATTTTTTATCAATACTTACTTGTGGTCCGATGCGGAGGAATGTCTGTAACTGGAGAGCAGCGCCTTAAATCTGTTTTGCACGATCCATCTTTCTTTAGTGTTGGTCTGGCCCCGTCATCTATCTACTGGAATACATCAGGCATTGTTGGGAGGAAAGCTTGGCTGATCCATGCGCCATTCATTTCCACGCAGGGCAGTCTCTGGAAAAAAAAAAAACTATGTATAAACCAGGGTCTTTTTCATATAAAAACAAATGGTTATTTTTGCTTTTAAACCATATGTTCCACAGCTTTACCAGTCATTGTGTCAGCCAATGAAGCAACTTTGTCTGGAAGTGCTGCAAAAGCAGTCCACTGCATCACAAGTGGCATCTGACACCCCCAGTCAACTGTCTGTTGTCTGTCTGTTATGCTTTGGGTTCAGCTCCACTATCCATTGATGAAGATCTGATAATCATAAAATTCAGCAGCTACTGCCCAGCCAAGAAGTGGAGGAGACACTCGCCTCTTCTTCCACTAGCCGGCAATTAGTGATGAGGAGAGTGTCGTGGGAGGAGGTGTTGCAAGCCGAGGTAGTGGAAGAGGGTCCCTGGAGTCTGCGGTGGTGGCGGCGGCAGCAGCAGCAGCAGTGAATTATTGGGGACTGTTGATAGGAAAAATCAGCTACTCAGCGATGTGTCAGTTTTTCATGTTGCATCCACAATCCTGTGGAGAAAAAGTAGGTTAGTTAGTATATATACATAAAATTATGAATAGACAAATGCAATAGTATTGCCAAAGTGAAGTTTTGTTTGAGGGTGTGTTTCCACCTTGTAATTAAATCAGAAACAACTAGGTATCATTGCCTCTGAATAATTAGCCCTCAAAAATTCTTGGAATTTTTAATCTTGATGTCTGAGGGATTTCTCCTCTCAGACAGCGTCACCATAAGTCCAGCCTGCTGCATTACCCAGTGGTGGACCTTTCAGAGAACTGATGGCATTGGCTTGTGCCGAGCCTAGGTGGAGAGTCCCATGGTATCATTGCTTTGCGAAGATGGCAGTACCTGCCCTGTAAAATGTTGTTGAACAGAAGGTGGGCCAGTCCTTTAGCCTGTCAGTGTGTACCAAAGTGCACAATGTTGTCTACGTCTGGAGCTGTAACTATGGACTCATGGTGGACAATATATATCCTTTTAGGCCCCCTTGGTGATTGTGGTTTCACGCTGTTCTTCACATGGTTTTCCTTGACCAACAGAGTCACACATGGGAGGAACTACTAAAAATGAGAACTCAATCCATGAAAGCATTGCTTAATCCACGAAAACTGCAAATTTGGACCCATGGTGACTGACACTTGGAAGAACATCTTGTTTGCGCTGCGACAAGGAAGCCAGAGTCATGCGTCCTGACATGGCACACGTGTTCAGTCTAGTTGTCAAGCGTATTCTGAAGTCTTCCGCCCATCTGAAAGAAATCCGAACAGCAGGAAAGAAAGTTAGCATGCACTTCTGGCACTCCTACACCCCCAAGCACAACCTTATTGAGCTTCAGCGTCAGAACGGTGTACCCCAACATAGTCTGATTTGCCATATTTCCACCCGTTGGAATTCCACCCTCCATATGCAGGATCCACTATAGGAACAGAGAAAAGCCATCACGGATTTCTGGATGATCCAAACGGATATGGGGACACCCCTGTGTAAATTCAATGTAAACCATTGGCAGCTCATACGTGACACCGGCCGTTTGCTCAGGCCCTTTGAGGAAGCTACTTTATTAGACAGTTGCCAGGACTATGAGATGAGCGATGAGATTCCACTGCTTCATGTACTACAACACATGTTGGAAACCATGGCTGGTCAGGGCACTGGAGACATGGCACATACATTTCACAGCCACATGAAGCCTGTGGGAGCTGAAGTGGAGGAGGAGGAGGGGGTGAGGCACAGCAAACCACAGATTAGGTTTCACAAAATGACCATTTTATCTAGTCATCTGACAGGAGAGGAGGAGCAGGAGCAGCCACAGGAGCTAGAGGGTTGGGAGGAAGGCGAGACAGAGGACCCAGACACACCGTGGCAGTTTACAGTGGAGATGGAGACAGGTAGTCCCTCCGAGTCACTTGCACAAATGGCACGATGCATGCTCACATGCTTGAGTACTAGTGAGCGCAGAATTGTCTCCATTTGTCAGCGGGAAGACTTCTGGCTCTCCAACTTATTGGACCCTCGCTTCCGGCACAAAATGGGGGCATTTTTTACGCCCACTGAGAGGGAGGAAAAACTGACCTACTACAGAGACATCCCACGTAGTCAGTTGGGCGATGTCTATCTGTGCCATGGCCCATACTCCCGCAGGTCTGACTCGGGGGGACCTCTGCGATCACCTTCCACTGCCATGGCTGCTGAGGGGGTGGAAGGAGCAGCAGCAGCAGCAGCTCCATCAGCAGCAGCCTCAGTCTTCAGTCGCTAGTGAATAGCTTTCTACACCCGCATAGTGAGTCTACTCATGAGCAGCAGGAAGACCTGGAGCTGGACCTCAAACAGCAGGTCATGTCATACCTTGACATGACCATGCCAACACACCTTCAGGATCCACTGGATTTGCTGGGAAGCCAAACTTGACTTGTGTCCGCAACTAGCAGAGTTTGCCCTGGAAAAGCTGTACTGACCGGACAGTAGTTGATTTAGATGGCAACTGGGCTGCTCTATATAATGAAGCAAAATGGCAAATTTACCTCACAATATAAGCTATTGCCCCTCAGATTTACACAGGGGCTGCTCCATATTATGCTGCAAAATGGCAAATTTACCTCACAATATAAGCTATTGCCCCTCAGATTTACACAGGGCCTGCTCTATATAATAAAGCAAAATGGCAAATTTACCTCACTATATAAGCTAATGCCCCTCAGATTTACACAGGGGCTGCTCCATATAATGCTGCAAAATGGCAAATTTACCTCACTATATAAGCTATTACAGCTCTATATAAATAAAAATAAATAAATAAAAAAAGGGCCCATAGAAGCTTATTTAGTATAACAGATAGGGAGACATGTGCTGGTTTGGGATGCCCATATGGGCTAGTGTTTTGGCAGCAGTACAAAAACCAATGCAAAATGCAATAGCTTAATAAAGCTGATGCTGATCAACGCTTATTTAGTATAACAGATGGGGTGCAACATGCAGGTTTGGGATGCCCTGCGGCCTGGTGTATTTAAAGCAGACCAAAACCAATTCTAAATGCAATAACTTAATAAAGCTGAGGCTGTAGATGCTTATTTAGTATAAACAGATAGGGTGCAACGTGCAGCTTTGGGGTGCCCTGCGGCCTGGTTTATTAAAAGCAGTCAAAAACAAGTGCAAACTGAAGTAGCTTAATAAAGCAGCTGATGCTGATCAACGCTTATGTTGTATAACAGATAGGGTTAAAATAGCATGTGCCTTGGGATGCCCGTGTGGCCTGGTATATTTTAAGCTGAACAAAAAGTAACAATAATCCAAGTACGAGAAATGCTTGTGCTTAACAAATAGGGTTAAACAGCATGTGCCTTGGGATGCCCGTGTGGCCTGGTATATTTTAAGCTGAACAAAAAGTAACAATAATCCAAGTACGAGAAATGCTTGTGCTTAACATATAGGGTTAATCAGCATGTGCCTTGGGATGCCCGTGTGGCCTGGTATATTTTAAGCTGAACAAAAAGTAACAATAATCCAAGTATGAGAAATAATTTTGACCTTCTTTACAGCGCCATACTTTGAAAAAAATCCTTAATTTCATGCCGATCAATCCAAAGGTCAATGCCCCCAACAAAAATAGTGTTCGGCATAAGTTTTCCTTCTGGAAGGACGTAACCTTTAGTTTACATGGTTGGGGTAGGTTATCTTACAAATTGGGATACCCCAGGCAGCAGTGTAATTGAAAGAGACAGATTGTAATACAGGCCATACGCAAGCAGAGAAACTCAGGCTGCAACAGGCCTCTTTAGTTTACATGGTTGGGGTAGGTTATCTTACAAATTGGGATACCCCACTGTATATGAAACCGAATATAATGCACACCCAAAAGTGGACAATCAGCATCCAAGAGGCCTGCTTAGTTTAAATAAGAGAGCTGCTTAGCTTAAATAAGAGAGCTGCTTAGTGAAAATAAGAGGCCTGCTTAGTTTAAATAAGAGAGCTGCTTAGTGTAAATAAGAGAGGTAGGTTATGTTATGTTACAGAATGGGATGCCCACAGCAGACTTGAGATCAGTATATATGCACACAGCAACAGTGTGTAAGCAGGCTGAAACAAGCCAAATTACTTTAAATAACTGTGCAGCTTACAGTGAATGCAGAGGCTAATGGTATGTTACAGAATGGGATGCCCCCAGCAGACTTGAGATCAGTATATATGCACACAGCAACAGTGTGTAAGCAGGCTGAAACAAGCCAAATTCCTTTAAATAACTGTGCAGCTTACAGTGAATGCAGAGGCTAATGGTATGTTACAGAATGGGATGCCCACAGCAGACTTGAGATCAGTATATATGCACACAGCAACAGTGTGTAAGCAGGCTCATACAGCCCAAATTACTTTAAATAACTGTGCAGCTTACAGTGAATACAGAGGCTAATGGTATGTTACAGAATGGGATGCCCCAAAGCTGACTTGAGATCAGTATATATGCACACAGCAACAGTGTGTAAGCAGGCTCATACAGGCCAAATTTCTTTAAATAACTGTGCAGCTTACAGTAAATACAGAGGCTAATGGTATGTTACAGAATGGGATGCCCCAACAGCCAGCGGTGCACCTGGCAGCAGTAATACTATGCACAGCAAAAGTGTCTTTATCTGGCCAAATTTCTATTAGAATAAGTGCAAAGGGTTATAGTATTAAATAGAGGCAGGTGTAGTCACAGAATGGGATGCCCCAACAACCAGAGAGCACCTGTGAGCAGTACTACTATGCACAGCAAAAGTGTCTTTATCAGGCCAAATTTCTATTAGAATAAGTGCAAAGGGTTATAGTATTAAATAGAGGCTGGTGTAGTCACAGAATGGGATGCCCCAACAACCAGAGAGCACCTGTGAGCAGTACTACTATGCACAGCAAAAGTGTCTTTATCAGGCCTAATTTCTATTAGAATAAGTGTAAAGGGTTATAGTATTAAATAGAGGCTGGTGTAGTCACAGAATGGGATGCCCCAACAACCAGAGAGCACCTGTGAGAAGTACTACTATGCACAGCAAAAGTGTCTTTATCAGGCCTAATTTCTATTAGAATAAGTGTAAAGGGTTATAGTATTAAATATAGGCAGGTGTAGTCACAGAATGGGATGCCCCAACAACCAGAGAGCACCTGTGAGCAGTACTACTATGCACAGCAAAAGTGTCTTTATCAGGCCTAATTTCTGTTAGAATAAGTGCAAAGGGTTATAGTATTAAATAGAGGCTGGTGTAGTCACAGAATGGGATGCCCCAACAACCAGAGAGCACCTGTGAGCAGTACTACTATGCACAGCAAAAGTGTCTTTATCAGGCCTAATTTCTATTAGAATAAGTGCAAAGGGTTATAGTATTAAATAGAGGCTGGTGTAGTCACAGAATGGGATGCCCCAACAACCAGAGAGTACCTGTGAGCAGTACTAATATGCACAGCAAAAGTTTCTTTATCAGGCCTAATTTCTATTAGAATAAGTGCAAAGGGTTATAGTATTAAATAGAGGCAGGTGTAGTCACAGAATGGGATGCCCCAACAACCAGAGAGTACCTGTGAGCAGTACTACTATGCACAGCAAAAGTGTCTTTATCAGGCCAAATTTCTATTAGAATAAGTGCAAAGGGTTACAGTATTAAATAGAGGCTGGTGTAGTCACAGAATGGGATGCCCCAACAACCAGAGAGCACCTGTGAGCAGTACTACTATGCACAGCAAAAGTGTCTTTATCAGGCCTAATTTCTATTAGAATAAGTGCAAAGGGTTATGGTATTAAATAGAGGCTGGTGTAGTCACAGAATGGGATGCCCCAACAACCAGAGAGCACCTGTGAGCAGTACTACTATGCACAGCAAAAGTGTCTTTATCAGGCCTAATTTCTATTAGAATAAGTGCAAAGGGTTATAGTATTAAATAGAGGCTGGCGTAGTCAAAGAATGGGATGCCCCAACAACCAGAGAGCACCTGTGAGCAGTACTACTAAGCACAGCAAAAGTGTCTTTATCAGGCCTAATTTCTATTAGAATAAGTGCAAAGGGTTATAGTATTAAATAGAGGCTGGTGTAGTCACAGAATGGGATGCCCCAACAACCAGAGAGCACCTGTGAGCAGTACTACTATGCACAGCAAAAGTGTGTTTATCAGGCCTAATTTCTATTAGAATAAGTGCAAAGGGTTATAGTATTAAATAGAGGCTGGTGTAGTCACAGAATGGGATGCCCCAACAACCAGAGAGCACCTTTGAGCAGTACTACTATGCACAGCAAAAGTGTGTTTATCAGGCCTAATTTCTATTAGAATAAGTGCAAAGGGTTATAGTATTAAATAGAGGCTGGTGTAGTCACAGAAGGGGATGCCCCAACAACCAGAGAGCACCTGTGAGCAGTACTACTGTGCACAGCAAAAGTGTCTTTATCAGGCCTAATTTCTATTAGAATAAGTGCAAAGGGTTATAGTATTAAATAGAGGCAGGTGTAGTCACAGAATGGGATGCCCCAACAACCAGAGAGCACCTGTGAGCAGTACTACTATGCACAGCAAAAGTGTCTTTATCAGGCCTAATTTCTATTAGAATAAGTGCAAAGGGTTATAGTATTAAATAGAGGCAGGTGTAGTCACAGAATGGGATGCCCCAACAACCAGAGAGCACCTGTGAGCAGTACTACAATGCACAGCAAAAGTGTCTTTATCAGGCCTAATTTCTATTAGAATAAGTGCAAAGGGTTATAGTATTAAATAGAGGCTGGTGTAGTCACAAAATGGGATGCCCCAACAACCAGAGAGCACCTGTGAGCAGTACTACTATGCACAGCAAAAGTGTCTTTATCAGGCCTAATTTCTATTAGAATAAGTGCAAAGGGTTATAGTATTAAATAGAGGCAGGTGTAGTCACAGAATGGGATGCCCCAACAACCAGAGAGCACCTGTGAGCAGTACTACTATGCACAGCAAAAGTGTCTTTATCAGGCCAAATTTCTATTAGAATAAGTGCAAAGGGTTATAGTATTAAATAGAGGCAGGTGTAGTCACAGAATGGGATGCCCCAACAACCAGAGAGCACCTGTGAGCAGTACTACTACGCACAGCAAAAGTGTCTTTATCAGGCCTAATTTCTATTAGAATAAGTGCAAAGGGTTATAGTATTAAATAGAGGCTGGTGTAGTCACAGAATGGGATGCCCCAACAACCAGAGAGCACCTGTGAGCAGTACTACTATGCACAGCAAAATTGTCTTTATTAGGCCTAATTTCTATTAGAATAAGTGCAAAGGGTTATAGTATTAAATAGAGGCTGGTGTAGTCACAGAATGGGATGCCCCAACAACCAGAGAGTACCTGTGAGCAGTACTAATATGCACAGCAAAAGTTTCTTTATCAGGCCTAATTTCTATTAGAATAAGTGCAAAGGGTTATAGTATTAAATAGAGGCAGGTGTAGTCACAGAATGGGATGCCCCAACAACCAGAGAGCACCTGTGAGCAGTACTACTATGCACAGCAAAAGTGTCTTTATCAGGCCAAATTTCTATTAGAATAAGTGCAAAGGGTTATAGTATTAAATAGAGGCTGGTGTAGTCACAGAATGGGATGCCCCAACAACCAGAGAGCACCTGTGAGCAGTACTACTATGCACAGCAAAAGTGTCTTTATCAGGCCTAATTTGTATTAGAATAAGTGCAAAGGGTTATAGTATTAAATAGAGGCTGGTGTAGTCACAGAATGGGATGCCCCAACAACCAGAGAGCACCTGTGAGCAGTACTACTATGCACAGCAAAAGTGTCTTTTTCAGGCCTAATTTCTATTAGAATAAGTGCAAAGGGTTATAGTATTAAATAGAGGCTGGTGTAGTCACAGAATGGGATGCCCCAACAACCAGAGAGCACCTGTGAGCAGTACTACTATGCACAGCAAAAGTGTCTTTATCAGGCCAAATTTCTATTAGAATAAGTGCAAAGGGTTATAGTATTAAATATAGGCTGGTGTAGTCACAGAATGGGATGCCTCACAGCAGACTTGAGATCAGTTCAGTATATATGCACAGTAAGTGTATAAGCAGCCTGAAAACGCTAACAAAGCCAGTCAGCCAGCCAGTAACACTCAGGCTGGATGAAAAATAAAAAAAATCTCCCTGTGACTGCCTCCGATTTTTCCTAACTTTCCCTTCTTCTCGCTGACTTCCTGCCTTTCTCCTGCCTGTCTTCTGTCTGTCCCTGTCTGTCCCTGGCTCTCTGTCTCTCCCTCACTACAGCAGCGTCCTGTCTCTCACGAATGCAATAGAGAAATGAGGAAAAGCAAGATGTCCGCCGCCTTAAATAGCGCTGTGACGTCACCGGGCTTGCTGGCTGCTGATAGGCTGCATGTGACTGCCCCAGCTTGCACTGGCGCTGGGTAGATGTCTGGACATGTCCCGTCCGCCATCTTAGAATGCCTGTAATGTAAATGAATGGATGTTAAAGGAAAACTTCGAGCGATCGAATCGCGGGTAATTTCGGATTCGATCCGAATCGAATTTTTCATGAAATTCGGATCGAATCCGGGTTCGTCCGGATCGATTCGCTCATCCCTACCGGTGACCATACTCCCCACCCCAGCTCCCGGGACGGCCAGCAGCATGGGCCCCAGCCACAGCTGCGATGGTGAGTACATCCCACTTCATATGCCTAAAGACTTTGGACCCCTATGTCTTATTGTAAATTCTTTAGACATTTACAATGTACCTATGTCTTTTCTAAGCACACATCTAGGTTACATGTGTTTGTCCGACAATCCTAAATGCATGTCTGCATGCTTGATTGTTGGCTCACATTCTTGTTTTTTCAACATAGTGTTAAAATGTGGTTTGCCAAAAAACAAATTGACCTGCTAAGGTGGTGACCTCTAATATGCTTGGCCCAAGCAGTTTAATCGTTAGGACTTAGGCCCTGATGTTTGGCTGTAACTAACCAAATAAATGTCCACACTGGGACTTATACCTTAATTTATTCCCAAGAGTTCAGAGTAAATGTATGCTTGGGATGTTGTAGCCACATGTAAGGCAGCCACTAGTACTCATATAATGGTAACACATAAGGGCACAGTTGACAACAATGTGAATGTGTGGGTCAGCTAATTTGAGGCAATTACATTACATTGCTACATCTGTGTATGTTGAGATCACATTCTATGATTTGAATATTGTTTTTTTATACTCTCTACAGCTTGTGAAACCGAGCATCGCAGACTGTGGCAGTCGATCCGCCGTCTTCGCCTTATGCTGCTGGCCAAGAAGAGGCGTCGTTAGGGCGGGGGGTATGGTTTTTGCCGCTGTGCGGCAGAATGTTAGCCCTGTTGGCCGCCTTGAGCCACAATAAATTTTGTATATTTTTCTAATTACAGTGTGTTGTGCCTTGTCAAGCATAGTTTAAGTGTCTAGCAACCCATTACTTTGTAAATGTTGGTGTACCTTTGTAGCCATTTAATGTGTAAACCATAGTAATATATGGTCACCAATGTGTGTCATACATTTCTGGCTACATGTACATATCTAGATCTAGAGACTCATCCCTGACTGTGTTCTTAGCTATGTCTTTTACAAAACACGATTTTGAAGTGGGGTACTAAAATGTATTCTCAAAAAATTAACAAACAAACAAACTAAATCAAAATTCTTGACTTGGTGGCCTTGGAGGTTATGATTCATTGCTAGGGGTGGTGTTGGGGGACAACAGTGCAGTAAAAAAAATAGACTGCTGTTGTATCAGCTGATGGATCAACAACAAAGTTTGGTCCTGGCTCTGTACCGATTGCTCAATGGCAGGTGCCATTCGTTCTAGTGCCATGTTGGTTTCAGATTGTTGGCGATGTTGAACGTCATGGAGCTGGCGCTGCAGGTCCTCAATTTGTTGCCGATACACCAGCCCCTGATTTTCCAACGCCGCAATGCGCTCATTAGTTCCATCACGCGGCTGTTGGTGACTGTAGTTCCGCAAGCATCCGGACCCCTAGCTCGTAGAAATCAGCACTTGTGGGTGCCAGACCTCCTCTTCGTGTGTGTTCGGTCTAAAAAACAAAAAAAAAAGATTGTAGTGAAGCTGAAACAATGCAGGTATGCCCCTTCCAATCATTTACCCAAAGTGTAACAATCAAACTTACCCTTGCTTGAGCCTCTGTTGCTTGGCCACATGGCACTTGGGCAGACGGCACAGCTTGGCTTTCAGGTATGGCCTCCTGCCAAAACACCAAATAAATAACATGTTACATGGTGGTTCCTGGACTACCCACGAACATGTCAATGTGGTTATTGTTCCCCAAAATAAGCCATGTTACCTCAGTGTCGTCCGCCCTAAGTAGTTCCGGGGTCTGGCTGCCAGAAAGGGGGAAATCCACATCTGAGAGATGGGGCAAGCTGGCATATGCTAAACAGGAAAGTCATGTTAGTAGGTCAGTTGACAAAACTAAAATTTAATATGGATAGACTATTGAGGCCATACCTCGACAAAGTGGCAGATTACACAATAGCCAAAAGGGATCTTGTAAACTCAGATTGCAAACATGTATGTAAGAGGAAGAGCAGCCAATAGTTGGGCCAAACACTAACAGACACATTGCTCAAATTACACATACCCGCCATCTCACAGATGTCCTGAGTTAGGCCCTCACTCGAGCTTTGCCCTTGAAAATACATGTTTAAACACAAGTTGGACTAATAAATTCCCAAAAAAGGTTTGCAAACATCCTTACTAGATAATCAAGCAAACCCAACTTACCCTCATCTCTAGCAGCCTCAAGGTGAAGGGCCCTTTCCGGACAGCCACTTCCTATATTCCGGCCAACTAAAATACATGAATGTCTCTAAATATTCATAACACTACTCGGGTGAATGAACCCTTTAACTGCCAGCCTACCTTGAGATTTTGTCACCCTTTGTTGCCAGACCATTTTGCACTATTTTGCGCTCCCCATGTTCAACTGTGATTTTTGAAGGGATTTCCAGGGATTTCCCAGGAAAGTGATATATTGTTTTTTTCAGCGGAGCCTGGGCTTTAACATAAAATGTCTTGTTTGTCATTTTCTAAGTGTATTCTCAATATTTTTGGGTGACAATTGTGCAAAAAATTAAAAAAAAAACTATTTTTTACAATTTGTAGTTTTTTTTGTAATAAAAAATGTAAGTTTGTCAATAATATCTTATTGCGTGTGAAATCCTAATTTCTCCCGGTTACAGCGGTACCACATATGTATAGGTAGATACCCTTTCCTGCCCAGGAGACTCCCCCAAACTGAAACAACGCTTTAGGAGATTTTCAGATAAAATACAACTGTGCTATGCAATATGCGCACCTTGCAGTTCTTCAAGAAAAACAACCCTTTACATTTGAAATACCCCCCACAAACTATATATTTCCTAGAAGTACACACCTCAAGCTTTCTAGGCGTACCAGGCTTGTTGACATGGGTGCAGTTTTCTGGAAGTAATCCCTCAATGTATTCTTTGGTTGCACAGGGCTTCCCTAAAAATGAATAAAAAAGCAGAATCAAAACCACATTTTCCTAAAAAAACCTATATGCAAACCAGAAAAAAACAGAAAATCTGAAAAAGCAACATCCCCCAAACAGAATGATACCCAACATGCATAGGTTCTGTCAAGGAAAGAGTTGCCAAACACACCAAAGTAAAGCATGCGCATAACGGTAATTTTACTTCAGATATTCAGCTCTGCAGAGAAAGTGCGCACCTTGTGCTTTTTCTACCAAACCAACCCTTTACATTTGGAATATCCCCCATAAACCATATATTCCCTGAAAGTACACATGTTAAGCTTTCTAAGCGTACCCAGCTTGTTGTAGTGGGCTCATCTTTCTGGAAGTAATATCTCGAAGAATTCATAGGTTGCACAGGATTTCACAAAAAAAAATGTATAAAAAAGCAGAATAAAAAACACATTTTCCTAAAATATCAATATGCAAATAAGAAAAAACAAGCTAAATCTGAAAGCGCAAGGTCCCCCAAGCAGAACAATACCCAACATGCATAGGTACCTGTAACCTTTTGACTGCCAGTCTACTTGAGATTTTGTCACCCTCTCCTGACAGGATATTTTTCACCATTTTGCGTGATGTTTAACTGTGATTTTTGCAGGAATTTCCAAGAAAATGGCATATTTTCTTTTTGTGGCAGAGTTTAGGCTTTAACATGAAATGTCTTGTTTGTATTTTTTCTACTTTTTTAAATATTTTCAAATAAATAAATAAATAAAAAAAATAAAAAAATATATATTTTTTAAATTGTCTCCTTTATTTTAAACAAAAACATTTATTTTATTAAAGAAAGCCATATTGCATGTGAAAGCCCCATTTCTCCCGATTACAATGATACCACATATGTATCGATAGCCCCCCGTTCCTGTCCAGGTGATCCCATAAACTGAAAAGAGCACTTTATAACATTTACAAATAAAATACAACTACTATCCACATAATAAAGGGTTAAATTAAAAAAAAATTGGTGTGGGATCCCCCTTTACGGGGGGGGCACCATTCCTTGGGGGAATTTTAAGGTTTTTTTGGGAGGCAGGTAATGGGGGGTCTCTGGGTTAATGGCAAGTCACCCACTAGCCACAGGTGACTTGCCAGACCCCCGAGCCCTGTGAACTGGTATAGGGGTCACATGGACCCCTTACCAGTTCACAAAGGGTTAAAAGTAAAAAAAAAAAAAACACACACACAATAAAGTTTTTAAAAAAAACTTTATTAAAAAAAAATATTTTTTTAATTATTTTTTTTTAATACTTACCTCCCATCCATCCCTGTGTCCCACGCTGATCACTTAGGCTTCTGCTCTCCTGCTGGGTTACAGGTAACAAAGGGTTAATTAAAAAAAAAATGACATAGGGTCCCCCCTCAAAGGGAGGGGGACCCCATTTTATTTTTGGGATTTTTAAGGGTTAAAACCCTTAAAAATCCAAAAAAAAAATGGTGTGAGGTCCCCCCTACCCAGCATAACCAGCCTGTGACCAGCTATGGGGGCTTGTAGAACAGGGCGCAGGGGCCAGCTTTAGTGGCCCCTGGCCCTGCGGCTACAAGCCGTCATAGCCTAGGGCCACAGCTCTTCTGCCCCCCCCCCCTGGGCTTTGGGGAGGCAGGTAATTTGGGGGGCCAGGGGTTAATGGCAAGTCACCCGCTAGCGCAGGTGACTTGCCAGACCCCCGAGCCCTGTGAACTGGTATAGCGGTCACATGGACCCCTTACCAGTTCACAAAGGGTTAAAAGTAAAAAAAAACACACAGACACACCTTTTAAAAAATATCTTTATTAAAAAAAAATCAATGTTTTTTTAATATTTTTTTTTAATACTTACCTCCCATCCATCCCTGTGTCCCACGCTGATCACTTAGGCTTCTGCTCTCCTGCTGCTGCTGGAAGCCTTTTATACCTACTGGGCTACAGGTAACAAAGGGTTAATTAAAAAAAAAAAATGACATAGGGTCCCCCCTCGAAGGGAGGGGGACCCCATTTTTTGGGGGGATTTTTAAGGGTTAAAACCCTTAAAAATCCAAAAAAAAACATGGCGTGAGGTCCCCCCTACCCAGCGTAACCAGCCTGTGACCAGCTATGGGGGCTTGTAGAACAGGGCGCAGGGGCCAGCTTTAGTGGCCCCTGGCCCTGCGGCTACAAGCCGTCATAGCCTAGGGCCACGGCTCTTCTGCCCCCCCCCCCTGGGCTTTGGGGAGGCAGGTAATTTGGGGGGCCAGGGGTTAATGGCAAATCACCCGCTAGCGCAGGTGACTTGCCAGACCCCCGAGCCCTGTGAACTGGTATAAGGGGTCACATGGACCCCTTACCAGTTCACAAAGGGTTAAAGTAAAAAAAAAAAGACAGACACTTTTTTTGTAAATACTTTATTTAGAAAAAAAAAATTTTTTACTTTACTCACCTCCGATCTTCATCTTCTGTGTCCCGCGGCGATCTGCTGTCAGTGACGGCTGGGCAGAGGAGGGGGGAGGCAGGCGATCGGAGGATCGCCTACCTCCCTCCTTCCCTGCCCAGCCGTCACTGGCATCTGACAGCTGAACCGCCGGGTGCCCCGATGACACCCGGCGGTGACGTCACCGGCCCCGCCCCAAAGAGGCGGGGCCAGAATCCAAGATGGCGGCCGCCATCGGAAGACGCTGCTAAGGGAGGAGGGCTGTTATGCCCCCTCCAGAAGACAGAAGAGCAGGGAGGGGGGATCGGAGCCCCCCCCCCCCCGTGAAGAGGAGAGCCTGCGGGAGCCGGCGGGGACAAAGGTAGGTAACCGTCATTTTTTTTTTTTTTTTTTTTTTATTACAGGAAACCGGGCGGCTGCTGAAAAGGGGGGGGGGCACCCAGTCCGGGCCCTCCCCTGCAGCCGGAGGAGCCCCGATGGGCGATCGGAGCCCCTCTGGCTGAAGAGGAGACCCGACCGGATCGAACGAGGGGTCAGGTAAGTGTCTTTTATTTTTACTTTTTTTTTTATTTGTGGGGAAAGTCAGGCACGTAAATTTTATGTGGCTGGCGTTTAACTGTTGGAGAGGCAGCCACGTAAAATTTACGTGGCTGGCGTTTAAAGGGTTAATATACCAAAAAAATGCATTGCAATCACTCTAAACAGTTTACTAATGAGCCTGGGGATGGCAAATCCACTAAAAATAGCCATCTTCAATTAGACTAACCAAATAGAACCAGTGTAACATAACCAGCATAAAGGATACAGTGTTTTGGCAATACACACCAACACACACCAAAGATGAAGCAGTGACTTGGCCTACAAAGAAAAAAGAGGAATGAAAGACATGCACTTGTGTTAAAGCGGAAAAAGCAAGGTTGACACATGCACTTACCGGCATCCAAAGAGTAGCTTGGCTCTTGAGGAGATGCTGGTGCCAATGGCGGTGCAGCTAGGCAAAAGCAAAGTAAAAATTTAGCCATTGGTAATGTGCGGCACAAAATAAACCATGAATAAAGGTGTGTGTGAGCAGCTCAATCACTAATATTCACTAATAAAGGCCAGTGTGGCTTCCACATGTATATGCAGATATATGCCCACACATCTCTGGCTTCCCACATAGCTACACATGTTAGGGCCTTGTTAGTTAGTTGCTGAGAGGGTTAAAGTGGGCGTGAAATTAGTCCCCAGGCCCATATTACTAATCCTAAAAAGTGGTACAAGCTATTGTTTGAGGTGCTCCCACACTCATTTTGTCAAAACAAACCAGCCCATAAATTAGTGATAAATACCTTCAATGGCAGACTGGGTTAGGCTTGAGGTTGGTTGAAGGGCAGGAGTTGGGGTGTCCTCCTCACCCAAATCCTGGACATCACCATGTGCACCTATGCATAAAGCAACAGACAGGAAAGTAAAACATTTATGAGGTATAATGTACTACTTCACATGTCCTACTGTTAGTTACCCAGAAAGAGACAAAGCAAATCACCAGAAAATAATATGCACAAAATATGTACATTCTGTCCAACCTGTGGTGTCATCCCCAGCATCAACACCCTGCAGCCGAATGAGCGGAATTTTGGACTTCAGCATCTCCTCATATGGCCTGTAGGTACTCTTTGGACCCTGGATGGTCCCACTGTCGACCTCAAGATCATGCTTCATCTTTTGCATAAGGGCCCTTCTCAAAGTGTAGAAGCGTTTCTTACAGGATGGGCCACTACGTGGGTATTGAGCACTGCTAGTAAGCTCCTCCCCAATGGCATCCCACAATTTGCTCCTTTCTTGCTTGCCTATAGACTGGCTTTGGGAGCCAAAGATTAGCTCCCATTTGGCCAGGGTAAGACGCACAAGAGTATTGTTATCCGCCAAATTAAATTCTGGCTCCCTCTTGGCAAATGGGCGGCTGGCCTTGGGTGCAGGCTCACCTTCGGCCTGGGCCCTTTTCCTTAAGGGAGGTCTGCGCACAGCATCCAACACACTCCTACTTGGGCCAGCTGTGGCCGGCAGATGTCCAGAATTTGGCTCCATTCTGATTCACACATACTGGCCAGGTGCTTGTAGCAACAGCTCCACTGCACTGACTGAACCATGTGTGGTAGCCAATTAACTAATTACAGAGCTCATTAACCAAACAACACACAACCAAAGACAACAATGTACTCAGGTATATGAAACACTTGTGAAATGTGGCTCTACAAACGGCTATTTAAATTAAGAGCAGCTTACCTTTCATTGGTCCACCACAGAATGTTCAGACATGTCCGCTAAAGCACGCAAGTATCTGCTCACGTACGCTAGTATGTTTTAGCGTACGCATGCGCAATCCGTTTCTAGCACACCTGGGTCAGCTAATTGCAGACAGGAAATAGCAGAGCAACGCAAAAGGCGGCAAAGCGGACCTGTCCTTTTCCAAAGTTAAGTATAAATGGCTGGATTTGACAACCTTCTTGTATTGTTACACTGTGGCAAAGGCTGTGGTGTGGTGCTTGGGTTCATTTTAGTGTCTGGGTTTGGGTTTGGTCCTTACTCTCTGTGGCTTGTTGGGTGATTTCTGACATCAGTGCTGTTTCTTTAGGAGATTGATTTTGTTGGCATATGCAAATATTGTGTAGCATACAGCAAGTGAGGATTGATTTTGGGGCCTTTTGTGGGTTGTGCAGCAAATCCCCTCTTGGTTGTGCCTAACTTAGAAAGCACACTTTCAGCAGTCTGGTGGTTCAGACCACTATACTTCTGGTTTTGTGGTGAGCTGCATTGTGGTGTGTTTGTGTTTTTTTGGGGGTTTTCCTTCTTTTGTATATCTGGTCAGTGAGTGTGAGATGGATAAGAAGGTGATGTATGGGGTATGGGTGCAGGGATGTGCCAGAATGCTGGAAGAACAGGAGGCCAGGGAGGAGGGTGCTGTGAGGCTTAGGGCACCCCGATCCTTTGGCATCCGTCTTTCAGTGTGGGATTTAAGTGACGAGCAGATCAGAAGCCGCTTTCGTCTGAATCGTGCAGCACTACAGTCCCTATATGATCAGATTAAGACCAAAATCGAGCCATCCACCAAACGCACCCAATCCATTCCAGGCATAGTACACCTATGTGCCACGCTTAATATTGTGGCACGAGGGAATTTCCAGGCAACCTCTGCCCTCCTCAGCGGGATCAGCCAGGCTACAATGAGCCGCATATTTTTCCAGGTAGTATTGGCTATTTGTGACCTGATCCCTGTTTACATCAAATTTCCTGAGGATGAGGATGAGGTTGCCCAAATCAAGCATGCATTCTATCGCATGGGAGGGATTCCGAATGTGCTAGGGTGCGTGGATGGTACACATATCCTTTTCCGCCCTCCCCGTGCACAGGAGCTGCATTACCGGAATCGGAAACAGTTCCATTCCATGAATGTCATGGTGGTCTGTGACCATGACATGAAGCTGCGGGCCGTGAGATCTGGCTTCCCCGGCTCATGCCACGACTCTTACGTGCTCCAGCAGTCAGTCCTGTGCAGGAAGTTCGAGAACAACGAAATGCCAGCTGGCTGGCTACTGGGTAAATAAATAACCATGACAAAGTATTTTGCATAAAATATGTGGCCTAGTAAGCTAAATTTAAAATATTGCGAAAAATAACATGTACTAGTACTAATTGCTGTCTCTCTCATTGTGTTTATTCCACAGCGGACAAGGGATACGGGCAGAGAACGTGGGTCATGACTCCGGTCAGAAACCCACAGACCTCTGCCCAACAACGCTACAATGCAGCACATCGCAAAACCAGAAGCATTGTGGAAAGAACCATTGGACTGCTGAAAGCGTGCTTTCTGTGTTTGGCACGCCCAGGAGGAGAGATGTTGTACAGTCCACAAAAGGTCTCCAAAATTATCCTCGCATGCTGTGTGCTACACAATATTTGCATATGCCACATAATACAACCCCCTGAAGAAACAGCACTGGTGCCCGAAACCCCCAACTTGCCAGCAGAAACGAGTGAGGACACCCAGACTGGATTTGAGCTAAGGGAAAGCATAATCACTTCGTTTTTCTCGGTAAGCTACCTCCCCTTCACTATAATCCAAGTAATGCACTACAGGGGAACTATTTGTTGGCTCCAATCATAAGTTTACCAAAACCACTAAAAGGGGGGATGTGTAAGTTGACCCAAACCACTATAAGGGGGGGGTAAGTTGACCCAAACCACTATAAGGGCGGTAAGTTGACCCAAACCACTATAAGGGGGGTAAGTTGACCCAAACCACTATAAGGGGGGGTAAGTTGACCCAAACCACTACAAGGGGGGGTGTAAGTTGACCCAAACCACTATAAAGGGGGGGTGTAAGTTGACCCAAACCACTATAAGGGGGGGGTAAGTTGACCCAAACCACTATAAGGGGGGGTAAGTTGACCCAAACCACTATAAGGGGGGGGGGGGTAAGTTGACCCAAACCACTATAAGGGGGGGTAAGTTGACTCAAACCACTATAAGGGGGGGTAAGTTGACCCAAACCACTACAAGGGAGGGTGTAAGTTGACCAAAACCACTATAAGGGGGGGATGTAAGTTGACCCAAACCACTATAAGGGGGGGGTAAGTTGACCCAAACCACTATAAGGGGGGGGGTAAGTTGACCCAAACCACTATAAGAGGGGGGTAAGTTGACCCAAACCACTATAAGGGGGGGTAAGTTGACCCAAACCACTATAGGGGGGGGTAAGTTGACCCAAACCACTATAAGGGGGGGTAAGTTGACCCAAACCACTATAAGGGGGGGTGTAAGTTGACCCAAACCACTATAAGGGGGGGGGTAAGTTGACCCAAACCACTATAGGGGGGGTAAGTTGACCCAAACCACTATAAGGGGGGGTAAGTTGACCCAAACCACTATAAGGGGGGGGGGTAAGTTGACCCAAACCACTATAAGGGGGGGGTAAGTGGACCCAAACCACTATAAGGGGGGGGTAAGTTGACCCAAAACACTATAAGGGGGGGAGTAAGTTGACCCAAACCACTATAGGGGGGGGTAAGTTGACCCAAACCACTATGGGGGGGTGAGTTGACCCAAACCACTATAAGGGGGGGGTGTAAGTTGACCCAAACCACTATAAGGGGGGGGGGGTGTAAGTTGACCCAAACCACTATAAGAGGGGGGGTAAGTTGACCCAAACCACTATAAGGGGGGGGGGTAAGTTGACCCAAACCACTATAAGGGGGGGGGTGTAAGTTGACTCAAACCCCTATAAGGGGGGGTGTGTAACTTGACCCAAACCACTATAAGGGGGGGAGTAAGTTGAGCCAAACCACTATAAGGGGGGGTGTGTAAGTTGAGCCAAACCACTATAAGGGGGGGGGGTGTAAGTTGACCCAAACCACTATAAGGGGGGGGGGTAAGTTGACCCAAACCACTATAAGGGAGGGGTAAGTTGACCCAAACCACTATAAGGGGGGGTAAGTTGACCCAAACCACTATAAGGGGGGGGGTGTAAGTTGACCAACATAACAATTAGGGGTGTTGTGCAAGTTGGCAAAAACTGTCCCAAATAAAAAAAAAACAATGTAATTAAATGCTACAAACCAAAATTAGTTATAAAAACTAACTACACTTTTTCTTCTTTTTTAGGCACCATGAAGAAAAAAACACTTTTTTGCACTTTTTGACTTGCACAAAAAAAAAAAATAAAAAAAAATTAAACAAAGAAACATGTTGCAATGTGTTTACTACTGAAGGTCCTAACATTGATTTCAATCCAACAGCAAACCAACGCGCAGGCGCTGTGTTGAATAGCGTGTGAAAAAATGACAGCGCCTACAAAGCTGATCTGAAACATCATATTCACCAATGTAGGCATTGTTCCCAACAACGCCAGGTAGCGACTGAGGAGGCCTGCTATAGCGAATCACAGCCGACCGCGGCGTACACTAGCAGCGCTCATAGCGCCACACTTCAGGCGCTCATCTGTCGCTACCTGGCGCTATTACTGAATCGGCCTCCCCGTGTCAGTACTCAGTGATAGCACTGCAGAAGTGTCAGTACTCTGTAATAAAATCTCAGTACTGTGATTTATACTAATAGTTGAAGGCACTTCTTTGTTAGTGCTAATTCATACCAATAGTTAAAGGCACCTGCGTGTTAGTGCCCACTTATACCAATAGTTGAAGGCACCTCTGTGTTAATGCTAGTTTATACCAGTAATTTAAGGCACCACTGTGTTAGTGCCCACCTATACCAATAGTTGAAAGTACCTCTGTGTTAGTGCTAATTCATACCAATAGTTGAAGGCACCTCTATGTTAGTGCACACTTATAGCAATAGCTGAGGCACCTTTGTGTTAGTACTAATTTATACCAATCGTTGAAGACACCTCTGTGTTAGTACTAATTTCTACTAATAGTTTAAGGCACCTCTGTGTTAGTGCTAACATATACCAATAGTTGAAGCCACCTGTGTGTCCTGTTCGTAGCATGTCTATAAGTTGATATATAATATAATTATATCCCATTCATAGTACTCTTATAAACTAATATAATATAATTAAGCCATATCCTGTTCGTCTAAACACTAATGGCCTAATACCTAATGGTAATACTACCGTGTTAAATAATATACCTAGAGTATTATATTTGTCTGGTTTACAAGTTAACAATAACAAATCCTGTTTTGCCTGGATATAATGGACATTTGCATATTAATGGCCCAGGCTTGTTTGGACGACTCCTACAGCCACAAGTCCATCCTCATGCCTCAAGGACTTACGTCGAGGACGACTTCTCTTAAGTACGGGGGTTTGCAATGTTCCAGTACAGCATTTGCAATACTGTTCTATATGTGTCCCCTCGACATTCGGCTGTCCCTGTGACTTTGGTGTCTGATATATTGCGTATATTGCGTATAAGAGTTAATGTATTTACAATGTGCAGTTCCAGAAAATTCATAACTTCCTAGTACTGTAACTAAGGGTTGCTAGGGAAGGGTCATGTGACAAGTGGTGAGCCTATCAGGACTGCTGAGCACCTAAGCCTGCCCTCCCCTCCATTTTCTGGGGAGAATAGTTGTGATCTCTGAAGGGAGAAGATCTGTGCTAGTGGCTGCTGGCTTGTCTCACGTGGCTTGTGTGGAGAAAGAGGCCAGATACTGCACCTGTGCGGAGGACTAATGCTTATCAAGTCTGCTGATAAATCTACAGCATTATCTCTCATATTCCAGGTCGCAGAGCCTGTCTTCAATTCATCTCTAATCTCCAAGGTCGCAGAACCTATCTTCAATCTTGCAAGTAACCTATTCAGCCTAACGGCACTATAAGTCTCAGCAAGTCCTCTAGTCTCCCACACCACCGGATCGCTCCTGAGCTCCTGATCTGTACTGTCACTGTACCATCTAGACTGCCAGTAAAAGTCCCGTTGATCCTGACCTACGGACTTTAACATCTGTCCGGAACCTAGGCTTCGGCCTGCCACTCCAAAAGCCGGTGACCCACAGCTGCCTCCCAGCTTCCCTAACCTGGTCACCACAGTAATAGCCTCTCAGTGTCAGTACTCTGATAGCACTGCAACAGTTTCAGTACTCTGTAATAGCATCTTAGTGTTAGTACTATGATTGTACTGCAGCAGTGTCAGTACTCTGTAATAGCATCTTAGTGTCAGTACTCAGTGATAGCACTGCAGAAGTGTCAGTACTCTGTAACAGCATCTTAGTACTGTGATTTATACTAATAGTTGAAGGCACTTCTTTGTTAGTGCTAATTCTTACCAATAGTTAAAGGCACCTGTGTGTTAGTGCCCACTTATACCAATAGTTGAAGGCACCACTGTGTTAATGCTAGTTTATACCAGTAATTGAAGGCACCACTGTGTTAGTGCTAATTCATACCAATAGTTGAAGGCACCTGTATGTTAGTGCACACTTATAGCAATAGCTGAGGCACCTTTGTGCTAGTACTAATTTATACCAATCGTTGAAGGCACCTCTGTGTTAGTACTAATTCCTACTAATAGTTGAAGGCAATAGTTATAGGCGTCTCTGTATTAGTGCTAGTTTTTACCAATAGTTGAAGGCTCCTGTGTGTTAGTGCCCACTTATACCAACAGTTGAAAGCACCTCTGTGTTAGTGCTAATTCATACCAATAGTTGAAGGCATCTGTGTGTTAGCACCAACTTATACCAACAGGCACCTCTGTGCTAGTGCTGATTTATACCAATAGTTGAAGGAATCTCTGTGTTAGTGCCAACTTACACCAACTGTTAGTGGAGTATTCACTAGTTCAGGGTATTTTAGGGACATTTTCACCTCAAATCTTTTTTTTTCTCCATTTATGGCTGCTGTCTAACAATGTAGAAAGCAGCAAATAATGGACGTAGCCATGGTGCTGCTGCTGGTAAAGAAGCTGGTGCTGCAGAGAGAGGAACTGTTTCATCCTTGCCTGCTACACCTTCCTCTGGTGCAGGCAGGCTCCAGGGTTTGGAGCACATTTTTATAGGCCCCACATGCAGAGTGGTGAGGCCAGAACAAGATGAGGCAATCGTAGATTATATGGCACAGTGGTATCAGTTCCATGGGCTTGTCCTCCCCCCACTCCACTTCTGCCAGGGGTGCTGAGCCCTTCACTTCACCCCCCTTAAAATTAGCAAGGCCATCCCAGCCACAAAACATGGAGTCAATAATGCTCTACGATGACACTCCTAGTTGGCATACTGTGGGCCATCCACTTGCCCCTGCCCCAGTTGCAGACCGACTGTTTCCAGATGCCCAACAACTTATGTTGGATAATAAGGACGTGCTCAGCGGACCATCACAGGACACCCTTGATGATGGTGATGAAACCTTAGTGCCAACTGCTGAAGCTTTCTGCAATGTTGAGAGGGAGGCTAGCAGGGAGGAGTAGTTGGAAGAGGATGCCAGGGAGGATGACAAGGTCCTAGATCCAACAAGAACTGAAGGCCATCAGAGTTTGGAGGGAGAGTTGATGGTCACATAGCCCCAGGCAGTCAGCAGAAGAGGGAGATGGGTGGCAGTGGTTGGACTGTTGCTGCCAGGCCATCCCTGCCCTGCAATTTGTTAAAAAAATAAGACGTGCACTGGGCAATTCCATCAGTCTACCTCACCACTGACACGTGGACAAGTAAGCATGGGCAGGGCGGAAAGCACAGGGGCTCCTATGCTCCTTCCACCCAGCATTTCTGGAAATCAGTCAGTCCCTCCTGTTGCCTCCTCCTCCTAATCTGCTTCCTCCTCAAGCATCCCCTGCACCACTAATTTGAGCACTGCCATGGGGAAATGGCAACATGCGGTGCTAAAACTCAGTCTGCACGAAAGACCCCCACACCACCCAGGAGATGTGGACCAGCATCCAGGAGCAGAGTGATGAGTGACTGCTGCTGTTGCACCTGAAGCCTGGCAAGGTGGAGTGTGGTTAACCTTGTAGCAGCCTTGGGACAAGCTGGGTTGACGCACATCCTTTGTCTGGTGCATGTGCTCAACTTGGTGGTGCAGAGCTACCTGGCTCTTTATCCAGATATGCCGTAGCATCTGCACACACTTTCAGTGGTCCCACCCTGCTACCGCTCACCTGACTGAACTGCAAACTTCTCGACTTCTCAACCACCACCTCATATGTGAATTGCCCACCAAGTGGAATTCCAGACTGTATATACTGGAAAGGGTTTGTGAGCAGCAGCAGGCAATAATAGAGATTCAGCTCCAAAATGCCCAGGTGAGTAGAAGTGCAGACCAACAGCACTTCACCACCAATGAGTGGGCCTCTACATCTTCAAGGTACTGTAGTGCTTCCACCAATATGCTCAGTGCTGATGAGGCCATCGTCAGCACTACCATTCCCATCCTTGCTGGAAAAAACCCTTCAGGCCATGGTGGAGAATGTGATTATAGCAGAGGAGGATGAAGGAACCTTTTTCCAGGCGTCAGGTGAGTGCACACTTGGCAAGCAAGGTGGGTTGCTGGGTTGCCAGCAGACAGATTTGGAGGATTTAAAGGAGGACCGCAGAGTTGCCTGCATAGTCACCAGTGCCGATTACTGGGTGGCGACCCTGCTGGCTCCCCGCTATAAGGACATCACCTCCTTGATACCAGATACAAACGCACTATTGGCACAGATTCCAGCTGAATTTGAGGGCTCAGTGGTGGCACTAGGCCAACGAGGAGGAGCAGCAAGTCGCCAAGGCAGCAGGGGCACCGGCACCACCTCACAGGTGAGTCTGAGCACCTGAGTGGCTGCTTAAAGTGTTTGCTACCTCCTCCTCTGCCACATCCTCCTCCTCCATCTTTTCTGCTTACACTGCCACATCCACCTCCAACACCTCCTCCTCCCTTTATTTATGTATGTATTTATTTATTTATGTGTATATTTATTTATTGATGTTAATATTTATTTATTTATTTATATATTTATTTATGTAGCTATGTATATATTTATGTATTAATGTTAACAATTATTTATTTACTCATTTATGTATATATTGATTAATGAATTTATGTATGTATCTATGTATTTCTTTGATGTTTTCGTTTTCTGTTTATTTTAAATAGTTTCTCTAACCTATTTTGTGCAGGGCTATTGCTCAGATGCCCCCATCCCCAATTTGGCCTCACACGGCAGTAAAAAAAACTAATGTTTTAATTTATTTTCTTTTAATTATGTTTTTGTTTATTTTTAGTTTTCTGTTATTAGAGTACGTTCCCCAGCCCATTTTGTACAGGGCAATCACCCTGGTTTTCCCCTCGATTTGCAGCCTTCTAGCCCTTGCTACCTCCATTTTACAACCATTTTTGGTCCTCCAAACCTGGGCCCCAAGCCGGACTTTAGTGGGAAGTTCAGCCAAACCCATCGAACCCAGGGGGTTTTAGCGGGTTCGCCCATCCCTAGTTAAGAGGCTTTAAAATAGTCGTATAGCTCTTCAGATATAAATTAATAGCCTGCAAAATGTACTAGACATGTATCTTAGCCTGAAAGAACTATTTTCCTATGATTTCTTGGCCACTTAGCTTCCATACCATGACATTTCTTAAAAGCTCATGAATAATAGCAAAGGGATAAAAAAATAAGCATAATATGCCACTGGCCAAGGATTGGGAAATGTAGAAGAGATAGTAGATAAAATATGATTTAATAAATCCTCAGCTGTTTTTGTAATGTGTACTCACTGAACAAATGATTTGTTAGCAAAAATAATAGGTTGCTGCTTTCATTTTTCTGTCATGACTTTTATATCATGTCTGTGTCATGTTATATACAGTGAAATTAGCACTAAAAAGCTCTGAGCAGTTTTACTATACACATGACTGATTGAAACACTGATCTGACAAAAACACATGGATACAGCAAATGACCTTTGTCCTGTCAACTTTCTGACGTATTAAATCTATCTCAGGGGCTGATTAATTAGATGCGTTGCCAAGTGGCTGAATGTGTTCGACATAATTGAGGTCTAATCTACAGTACCTTGAACCAGATATGAACTAGAACCTGAAGAATTAATAATTATATATAAATAATTGTAAACGCGGAATGCATTCATCACAAGTCTCCCCTTGCCATACCATGACCAACTGTATGCCTGATAGGACCACAACTCCCTAATTAGCCTCTGGTAGATTAGCAGCCAAATATATTTAAATAAATGTATCACTAGGTATTAAAATTACAATCTTAATGTTTATGGGACATTTTATTTGTACAGAGGGAAAAAATCATAAGAAAATTATTTTTTTCTCTAAAAAATACATGAGAACAATTTTTCACCATGCTGAATCAACCCTTTTATTTGCAGGGATAACCATTGACTTATCTAATTTGTTTGTGCAGGACTTTGGGGAGAAACAATTTAAAGATGTAAATTCTGCTTATCAATAATAAAGGGAGTGAGGCCCACTGTTTTAATTTTATTTTAAACATTTCGACCACTGGGATTATGTTAAGGGACTGGAATCCAAAGGGTTGCATATATGTAACAATGCCTAGGTATCAAAATTGCTCCACAACTTGGAGCTTTGATCTAGGGTAAGATCTAGATCTACCTAAGTAAGTAAGTACTTAGAAGAACGGGGAGGCCGATTCATTAATAGCTCCAGGTAGCGACAGATGAGCGCCAGTAGCGTGATTTTCACTGCGCCCGCTAGTATTCGCTGTGCTTGGCCGTTGTTCGCTTGTTGACAGCGACTCAGTCGGTGTGCGGTAATGTTGAATACGGGGTTAGGAGTCGCTGTTTCACAGGTTCCGCGCTGTATGGGTGCGCCTGACAGCGAATGGCCAGAGCGAACGGCTCCCAGCATATTCATTAACAAATCACGCTCCAAAAATTCTCGCGCTGTGAAATGCTTGTTTAAACCCCTGAGCGCTGGCGGCGATAGCTTAAAAGTAGTTTTTAACCCCCAAACAACCATATTTTTTGATTATAAAATTAAACAAGTTTTTCTAAACATTTTGTAATATGAATACATTAATATCAGACCTGTAATATCAATCATGCACAAATTAATTTTTTTTTTTTTTTACCTTAAAAAAAAAAACTAACATTGCCGAAGTGGTCACAGAATTTTTGACATTTAAAAAAAAACAAAAAACATTCATATCAATGAATTATGAATATTTAAAGATTGCTCCATTGAAATGCATTGGAGAGCGCCAGGTAGTGAGAGGTCATACCTGGCGCTGTGATGGGATTAGCTGCGGCGCTGTTCGTTGCAGTCCGCTACATGATGAATCCCGCGCTAGCTGACGCTCTCGCCGGCGCTAGCCTCATTTAGCGTGATAAATGCGTGATTGTGTCCGCCGCCTGGCGTTCTGGAGTCGGTAGCCGCCGATAGCTGGCGCTACCTGGCGCTAGTGAGACACTACCTGGCGCTATCGCTTGATGAATAAGGGCTTTAGCCTGTGTATTGGCGGGAAGATTTCTCCCAACCAAGTCCAGACATATTGCTAAAACCCTGAATAAAATCTAGAAGGGCCTTCAGCACTGCTACCGCCATGTATACCAAGGTGTCATCAACATAAGGAGAAATTTTTGAACCCAATTTTCTTACCCTTAATTGGGAGTGAATTCTGTTTGCTATTGCCAAAGTTTTGATGGCTAAACAACAGTGGAGATAAACAGTAGCACTGTCAAGTTCCCATTTGCATGTGAATAAAACCTTACATAATTCTTTTTGCACAAAGCTTTTTGTATATAAACATATATTGTGAATTTGGGTGGAAGGACAAATCTACTCTTTACCCCCCACAAATATCCAACCTCCCTCAAAATATCCATTCAACAGTCAGGAGTCAAGCGCCTTCTTGTTATTTAGGGAGACCATGACCTTGGAGCTAGAGGTGGTGTGGTTCATCTGCAGGATGGAAATATAGGTCAAACTTAATCAAGTGTAGAGTAAAGCTGAGAGACCAGGACACTAAGAGACTCTCATAGCGTAGTTTGAATATTGGGAGTGGAATTGTTGTGAGATCCATAGTCTTTTAGAGCTAATGATCTCTGCCCTAATAGGTGTATTTCTAGCAAAATAAGAATACTGGGATTGTGATGCTTTAAAAGTCATTGTTTTCGTAATTTTATTATTTAGGTCCCTGAATTCCAGGTGATTATTTTGCAGTCTATGTTTGATTAGAATTGTAGATGGAATACACCAGGAGAATAGAATCAGTTACCAGTACCTGTCTGACCCAGCCACACAATCTTTCACACCTATGCAGACAACAAATAAACCCAACAACCTATACCTCAGAACGAATCAATTCAACTAGGGGAGTGAATAGGTTGGAGCAGAAAAAGAAAGGCAGGGGAGGAAAGGGGTGGGGATTGGCAGGAGGGTCCAAGGTATAACTGGATAAAATAGGACCTGGCCTCTCAGTAGCATCCACGAGAGCCCCTAGCTTCGGCAACCTGGTAAGGCTTGTGCTGTGTAGGACTAAGGAATGATCTATTAGCCCCCCAACCCAGCTACAGGCCAAATTAAATTAGGGAAGTGGCAGCAGCTACCTGATGCAACAGATGCTCATCCTGGGTGTCTGACTGAACAACAATAAACAAGCAGGATCTTTTTTCATTGAATATCTAGGAAGAGTATCAAACCAGGCACCTCAGCCAAAGAGGCATGAGGACTCTCCATCTTGTACAGGTAGCCTGGCAGGGAACGGTATAGTTTATTTGATCATTTTCCTTCTAACTCTCTGGCTCTGACCTCATTAAGGAGTTTATTTGCAGTTTATTCCTATCATATCTGATTGGAATATAATGTAAAACCACCCTTACCCACTCATTCTAATTCTGTGTCCAGCCTATTCCAGTCAACTGGGACATGCCAGTGGTGATTAAACATGAGGTTAGTGTAACAGAAAACCAAAGTGTTGCAGTGGGACGAAAGTGGTATCAGTGGCACAGTAACTACTAGAGATGAGCGAACTTCTTGAAAGTTCGATTCGGGCGATTCGCCGAATTTCCCCAAGAAATTCGGGTTCGCCCGAATCAAACTTTCACGAATCGCTCATCTGAAAAAAAAAAATGGCGGCATGGTGGGAGCGGGCAGGCTGGCTACGCTGTCAGCGGGCGGCGGAAGCCGGCCCGCTGACAGCGCAGCCGGCCTGCCCGCTCCCACCATGCCGGCATTTGTTTAAAAAGCGTCCTCTGATGACAGCTGAGAGCGGCACCGGCCTCCACGCTCCGGCGCCGCTCTCAGCTGTCATCAGAGGACGCGTCATCAGAGGGCGCCTGAGAGCGGCGCCGGCCTCCACGCTCCGACCATGCAGGTAAGTGTTTGCTTTTTAAACAAATGCCGGCATGGTGGGAGCGGGCAGGCCGGCTGCGCTGTCAGCGGGCCGGCTTCCGCCGCCCGCTGACAGCGTAGCCGGCCTGCCCGCTCCCACCATGCCGGCATTTTTTTTTTTTATTTCAGGGAAAATTCGATCGGCACGAACAAAAAAAAATTCGTGTTCGTGCCAAATCGAATTTTCCCTGAAATTCGGAGCGAATTCCGGTTCGTCCGAACCGGTTCGCTCATCCCTAGTAACTACATATTCTGTCACCTTTATCTGCTAATTAAACTCTTGTCAATGTGGATTCCCACTGTATTGATTCTTCAGTCTCTGAGGGTCATGGCATCCACCACCCACTGGGCACTGCCCATGCCAATGAAACCTGAAAATTGTGCATTGCTACTCTAAAAATAATCAGCAGCCAGTAAGCATCACCAAGTGAGGCTAAATGGCTTCATAGCATAGGAAAGGTCACAATAAAGTCGGTTGATTCATCACCAGGTACAGAATGTGCACAATGAGGTGAAGCTTGCATGAGGTGAAAATGAAGGAAGTAGGATTGCATTTCCCCTCATGCCTGTTGCATCACTGCCTGATTTATGGCTTTTTAAATTGAAACTACAATAAAGCTGGACTTTTATGGGAATCCTTGATGTCGGCTGGCTTTACTTTCTATCGTTGAGGTGAAAATGAGACTGCAGTATATCTGAATAATAATAATAATAATGTAAATATTAGAAGATAATATTAGCTGACTCATTCTGGGAATATCAAGTGATCCCATACTCAGAAAGGAAGTTTATGTTGTGAACTTCTATCCTTCCCCCAGTGCCCTAAAACAGCCTGTTTCTATTTAAATTACTAATGCCTTTGCTGAATATTCATAAAAACACAAACTGGATGCAGTCTGATGTTTGAATGGTGGCTCACTGGTTGAGCAGCAGCATCCCCTGGTGCTTTCCTCATACATTCAGTTACACACAAAGTCCAGCAATGAGGATCAGCCATAATACCAATAGTGTCAATAAATCTTAAAGCACCACACACGGGGAGGCCGATTCATCAATAGCGCCAGGTAGCGACAGATGAGCGACTGAAGTATGGCGCTATGAGCGCCGCTAGCGTCAGCCGCGGGCGTTAGCGATTCGCTATAGCAGGCCTCCTCAGTCGCTACCTGGCGTTGTTGCGAACAACGCCTACATTGCTGAATATGATGTTGGCCCTCAGCTTTGTTGGCGCTGTCAGTCAGTGTGACCACGCTATTCTACACAGCGCCTGTTAGCTTTGCTGTGTCCTGGCCATCCAGTACCTTCTGAATAAAACACATTGCCACATTTGTTTTGAAATGTAAAAATTTTTTTATTTTGTGTAAAAGGAAATTAAATTCTACCAGATCTTCGAATATAAATGGAAAATAAAACATAATTAAACACATAGCCACAATTTTTTTTTTTTTTATTTGTTACCTAAAAAGGAAATACAATTAAATCACCAATGAGAAAGAAAAGGAAAATAAAAACAGAACAGAGAAAGAAAAGGAAAATAAAAACAGAACAGAGAAAGAAAAGGAAAATAAAAACAGAACAGAGAAAGAAAAGGAAAATAAAAACAGAACAGAGAAAGAAAAGGAAAATAAAAACAGAACAGAGAAAGAAAAGGAAAATAAAAACAGAACAGAGAAAGAAAAGGAAAATAAAAACAGAACAGAGAAAGAAAAGGAAAATAAAAACAGGACAGAGAAAGAAAAGGAAAATGAAAATAGGAATTAGAATGAAAAGGAAACTTACAACAGAATTAAACACATAGCCACATGTATATATCTATTTTTTTTTTAATTTTTTCTCTAACAAAAAATTAATAATAAAACATAAATGAAATAGAAAATGAAAAGTCCAGCAGAAATGCAAAAGAAAAGTAAAGTCCAGGAAAGGGTTGTAAAAGGAATGTCGAGATCATGGTGCATCTCTTTGTGCCTGAAAAATTAAGAAAAGTGCAGTTAGTATATATCTTTATAGTTATTTTGTGTTTTCTTTTAAAAAAATGCATAACTTGATAACCAACATTGGCGTCTTACACCCCCCTTAGAGTGGTTTGGGTCATCTTACACCCCCCTTAGAGTGGTTTGGGTCATCTTACACCCCCCCTTAGAGTGGTTTGGGTCATCTTACACCCCCCCTTAGAGTGGTTTGGGTCATCTTACACCCCCCCTTAGAGTGGTTTGGGTCATCTTACACCCCCCCTTAGAGTGGTTTGGGTCATCTTACACCCCCCCTTAGAGTGGTTTGGGTCATCTTACACCCCCCTTAGAGTGGTTTGGGTCATCTTACACCCCCCTTAGAGTGGTTTGGGTCATCTTACACCCCCCCTTAGAGTGGTTTGGGTCATCTTACACCCCCCCTTAGAGTGGTTTGGGTCATCTTAAACCCCCCTTAGAGTGGTTTGGGTCATCTTACACCCCCCCTTACAGTGGTTTGGGTCATCTTAAACCCCCCTTAGAGTGGTTTGGGTCATCTTACACCCCCCTTAGAGTGGTTTGGGTCATCTTACACCCCCCCTTAGAGTGGTTTGGGTCATCTTACACCCCCCTTAGAGTGGTTTGGGTCATCTTACACCCCCCTTAGAGTGGTTTGGGTCATCTTACACCCCCCCTTAGAGTGGTTTGGGTCATCTTACACCCCCCTTAGAGTGGTTTGGGTCATCTTACACCCCCCCCTTAGTGCGTTTGTTTGCTCTTTTGGATGGGAGGTCAAAGACATTTAAACAGGAGTGCAGTACTTGCATTAGAGTGAAGGGTAGTTAGCTTACCGCAAAATAAGAAGTGATCAGCCTTTCCCTTAGCTCATCGCCAGTCTGGGTGTCCTCACTTCTATCTGCGGGCAGGTTGGGGATTTCTGGCACCAGTGCTGTCTCCTCGGGGGCTTGGATTCGGTGACATATACAGATATTGTGTAACACACAGCAGGCAAGGATGATTTTGGAAACCTTCTGTGGGCTGTAGAGCATCTCTCCTCCTGGCCGTGCCAAACAGAGAAAGCGTGCTTTCAGCAGGCCGATGGTTCTTTCCACAATGCTTCTGGTCTTGCGATGCGCTGCATTGTAGCGTTCATGGGCAGAGGTCCGTGGGTTCCTGACCGGAGTCATGACCCACGTTCTCTGCCCATATCCCTTGTCCGCTGTAGAAAAAACACAAGGAGAGAGACAGCAATTAGTACTAGTACATGTTTTTGGGTGGTAGTTTGTTTAAAATTGCCTTACTAGGCCACATATTAGCAAAATACATAGACATGGTTAATTTATTACCCAGTAGCCAGCCAGCTGGCATTTCGTTGTTATCAAACTTCCGGCACAGGACTGTCCGCTGCAAGACGTAAGAATCGTGGCATGAGCCGGGGAACCCCGATCTCACCGCCCGCAGCTTCATCTCATGGTCACAGACCACCATGATATTAAATGAATGGAACTGCTTCCTGTTTCTGTAGGACAGCTCCTGTGCACGGGGAGGGCGGAAAGGGATATGTGTACCATCAACGCACCCTAGCACATTCGGGATCCCTCCCATCAGATAGAAAGCATGTTTTATTTTGGCAACCTCTTCCTCATCCTCAGGAAACTTGATGTAAATTGGGATTAAATCACAAATTGCCAGAACTACCTGGATTAGGATGCGGCTCATAGTAGCCTGGCTTATCCCGCTGAGGAGGGCTGAGGTTGCCTGGAAGGTCCCTCGTGCCAACACATTAAGAGTGGCACACAGGCGTACTATGCCTGGAATGGAGTGAGTGCGTTTGGTGGATGGCTCGATTTTGGTCTTAATCTGATCATATAGGGACTGTAGTGCAGCACGATTCAGACGGAAGCGGCTCCTGATCTGCTCGTCACTTAAGTCCCATACTGAAAGGCGGATTGCAAAGGAGCGGGGTGCCCTAAGCCTCACAACACCCCGCTCCCTTTCCTCCTGCTCTTTCAGCATACACATACATCCATCCACCCAGACACCATACATCACCCTCTTATCCATCACACACACTAAAGATATATACAAAAACAAAAATAAACAAAAAAAAACACTAACACACAACACACACACAAACAATCACACTACACACACACCCGCTACAATGCAGCTCACCACAAAACCAGAACTATAGTGGTCCAAACCACCAGCCTGCTGAAAACCAGCTTTCTAAGTTAAGCACAACCAAGAGGGGAGTTGCTGCACAGCCCACAAAAGGCCCCAAAATCAAGCCTCACTTGCTGTATGCTACACAATATTTGCAGATGCCACCCAAACCAAGCTCCTAAAGAAACAGCACTGATGTCAGAAATCACCCAACAAGCCACAGAGAGTGAGGACAGAAACCAGACAGAGGCTCAAATGAGCTAAGGGAAGCGAGCACAGCACCACACCACAGCCTTTGCCACAGTGTAAGAATAGCAGAACCTAGTTCATTCCTTCCTTTTATACTTCATTTTCAAAAGTGACAGGTCCGCTTTGCCGCCTTTTGCGTCGCTCTGCTATTTCCGGGCGCCAATTAGCCGACCCAGGTGTGCGTAAAACAGAGTGCGCACGCGCACGCTAGTAGCGCTACTAGCGTACTTGAGCCGTAACGTGCGTGCATTAACGGACATGGGCCAAAAATCAGGTGGGGACCAATGAAAGTGAAGCTGTTGTTTTTTTATATAGCCGTTAGGCTAAGCACATGTCACAAGGGTTGCAGATACATCAGTCCATTGTTGGATTTGGGTGTGTGTTGTTTGTTTAATGAGGTCTGTAATGAGTTAATTGGCTAACACACATGCTTCTGTCAGTGCAGTGGAGGTGTGCCTAGAAGGAACTGGGCTGTATGTGTGAATCAATTAAGTGGGCTGCTTTTGGATTGGCTGTTAGAGCACATAAAACCTGCCCAAGCCTAAGAGATTGCGATGCCATTCTGTAGTGTGCATGCGTGCTTGTGGGGTGTTGATTTGTGTGTGTGTGCAGCTACAGGATGGAGCCAAATACAGGACATCTGCCGGCCACAGCAGGCCCGAGTAGGAGTTTGGTGGGTGCTGTGCGCAGACCTCCCTTACGGAAAAGGGCACAGCCTGAAGGTGGGGCAGCACCCCAGGCTAAGCGCCCAGGTGCCAAGAGGGAGCCTGAATTTAATTTGGCTGAGAATAATCATCTTGTGCGCCTGACACTTGCGAAATGGGAGCTGCTATTTGGCTCCCAAAGCAAGTCCATAGGCAAACAAGAAAGAAGCAAACTGTGGGATGCCATTGGTGTGGAGCTTAGTAGCACAGCTCAACACCCACGTAGTGGCCCATCCTGCAGGAAACGCTTCTACACTTTGCGAGGGGCCCTTATGAAAAAGATGAATCACGATCTTGATGTGGACAGTGGGTTCATCCAGGCTCCAAAGAGTACCTACAGGCCGTATGAGGAGATGCTGAAGGCCAAAATCCCACTGGCTCGGCTGCAGGGTGTGGATCCTGGGGATGACACCACCGGTTGGGCTGAAGGTACATATTTTCTGGCTTTTACAATAACCTAATGTTAATGTCTGTGATTAGCATTTTTACATTCTGACCAACTAACTGTAGGACCTGTGAAGTATTACATTATAGCTAAAACATTTGTAACTTTTCTGTCTGTTGCTTTATGCATAGGTGCACATGCTGCTGTCCGGGATGTGGCTCCGGACACCCAAGCTCCTGCCCTTCCAGCAACCTCAAGGCTACCCCAGTCTGCCATTGAAGGTATTTACCCATTATTTGTTTGCTGGTTTTTTTCTAAACAAATGGGTGTGGGAGCAGCTCAAGCAAGAAAGGTTTGCCCTGTTGACTATTAATAATATGTGCGTGCACCCTAATTGCACGCCCACTGTAACACTCACAGGCAGTAACTAACAAGGCCCTAACATGTGTAGATATGTAGGATGCCAGAGATGTGTAGCCATATATCGGCATATCAATGTGTGAGCCACACTTGGCTCGATTAGTCAATATTAGTGAAAGAGCTGCTCACACACCTTAATACATGTTGTATTTTGGCACGCACATTAGCTATGGCTCAATGTTGGTTTTATTTTGGCCTAGCTCCCATGCCCTTGGCCCCAGCATCTCCTCCGGATCCCACCTACTCTTTGGATGTCGGTAAGTGCATGTGTTCACCTTGCTTGATCCACTTTGACTCAAGTGCATGTGTCTCATTTGTCTTTTTTCTTGGTAGGCCAAGTGACTGGTTCATCTTTGGACCCCACTTCCGATGTTGCCGGTCAACAGGACCCTGTTGGTGTGTAGAGCAATACATAATGTATCCTTTCTGCTGTTTAGGTTACACTGGTTCAATTTTGTTAGTCTACTAAGCTACATGTTTGCTTGGTAAACTTGAAGATGCCTCTTGGGAGTGCTGGTTGCCTCCCCAGGGTCAGTCTCTTAGTTATTTTAGTGATAGCAATGTATATTTGCGGACATATTTTTAGCCAAACATTCCCTGTAGTAGTTTGCTGATTATTTAGACACATTTTTAATTTGTTTTAGTTGACCCCAATATCGGAAGTGGCTGTCCAGAAAGGGCCCCTCAAGTTCCAGCTGCCAGAGATGAGGGTAAGTGGTTTTGCCTTGCTCTAGTCTGTATTTTGGCTCTAATGTTGTGCCACTTGCTTCTGGCAACTTGTGTGTCCACATCTATTTTCAAGGTCCAATCTCGAGTGAGGACCCCACTCCAGACATCTGGGATATTGCGGGTATGTTTAATTTAAGCAATGTTTATGATGAGATTTGCAGAAATTAGTGCGTCTTAGTCCTGTAACATACATGTTAACAATCTGAGTTTAACCGAGACCTTTGGTCTAGTGTGTATTTTTAAACTTTTTAGAGGTATGGCCTCGATAGCCTAACCAGGTTACATTAGAGTTTGGCCCACAGACCTACTAACCTGATTTTCCTGTTTAGCATATGCCAACTTGCCCGACATCTCTGATGTTGATTCGCGACTCTCTGGCAGCGATACCTCGAGCCTACCTGGGACGGAGGACACGCAGGTAACATGGCTGATGTAGACGACCTCTAAACCCATTGGCATATTCGTGGGTAGTGGAAGAAGCAACATGTAACATTTCCTTTCATTGTTGTTTTGGCAGGAGGCGGAACCAGAACCCCAAGCTGGGACCTCTTCCCAAGTCCCATGTGGCCAAGCTTCAGAGGCTCAGACAAGGGTAAGTTGTCTAGTGAGTGTTTATGGTAACTTTTGGGAGGGGCATAACTGCATTTGTTCCGTTTCACTAAAATGTGGTTTACTATTTGTTTAGCCTCCAACCACAGCAAGAGGAGGTGTGGCACCAACCAGTGCCGATTTCTACCAACTAGGGGTCCGGATGCTGGAGGACTACAGTCGCCAACAGCCGCGTGATGGAACTAATGAGCGCATTGCGGCGTTGGAAAATCAGGTGCTGATGTGTCAGCAACAAAATGAGGGCCTGCAGCGCCAGGTGGACCAGTTAAGGCAAAACCTACAACAGAACCAGGACCTTGGTCGCCTTGCCAATGTTATCGAGCAATCTGTACAGCGCCAGGAAGAAGCAATACAGCGCCAGGCAGAGGCAATACAGCGGCAGGACCAAACTTTGTTGTTGCTACAACAGCTCATACAACAGCAGTCTATATTTTTTACTGCACTGTTGTCCCCCAACACCGCCCCTAGCAATGACTCCCAACCTCCCCGGCCACCCAGCCAAGAATATTAATTTTGTATCTTTTTGGTTATGTAAATATATTTGCTTCACCCACCTCTAAATTGTGTGTTTCCTAAGACCTCGCTAATAACACAGTCAGGGATGAGTATCTGGATCTACATATGTCAATGTATTGGTCAATGTAGCCCACACATTGGAGCCCATAGCTTACTATGGTTAACACCTGAAATGGCTCAAAAGGTATGGCTACATTGACCCACAAATGTTTTGGGAGACAGCTAAACTAGGCTTTGCAATGCAACACACTGTAATGATGTGAATCAAAAATTTTTTAATATAAACAATGGCCAACACGGCCAACCTTGGCCAACAACGGCCATCAAGAGACCAGCCTTCCCCCCCACCCTAACGACGCCGTCGGCGCCTCTTCCTGGCCAGCAGCATCAGCTTCAGGAGCCGGATCTCCCGCCACAGTCTGCGATGCTGGTTTTCACAAGCTGTAGAAATGTAGAAACAACAATTTATTAATAATTTGGCAGTGACCTCAACAGACACAGATGTAGCAATGTAATGTCATTGTGTCCAATTAGGTGACACTCACATTAACATTGTTGACCACTGTGTGCTTATTGGTTAACATTATATGAGTACTATTGACTGGCAGGAATGTGAACAACACATCCCAAGCATACATTTTAGCTTAAAGTGTACCAACACCCACGGGTGATTGGCCCGGGAATCTATCAGATTCCCTGCCCCATCACCTCCCTCCCCGCGGGACATCCAAGATCGGGATGTCCCTGGGTGTGAAACACCCCCCAAACCCCAAAATACCTACCTCAGTTTCTGTGTGGCAGTGCCGCTGGGCCCTCCCTGGTGCCCCTCTAGACGTGTGCGTGCCTGCGCCGGCCGTCTGTGAATTGCCGGCGCAGGCACGCCCCCGTAAAAAGGGGCGCGGGGGAGGCGGAGGAGGAGGCAATTTGCAATGGCTTGTACATTTTTGGGAGTCAACGTGAGTTCAGGGGGTTGTCACACAGCGGTGCCGATCAGGGGTGCCCCACCGTAGTGGAACAACACCCAGGAAAGTCAAAATCCTAGTTGTTGTTCCAGTTTAACTCTTGGGAAGCAAAGAAGGTCTAATTCCCTGTGTGTCCATTTTTGTGTTTAGTAACAGCCAAACATCAGGGCCTAAGTCCGAACGAGTCCACGAGTTTACCCTATAATGTTACAGGTCCAGACCTAATCGGGCCCATTTGGTTGTGTCTAACGCAAAAATAGTCTCTATGGGGCCTAATGAAGGATGTGAGCCAACAATCAAGCATGCAAACAGGCATGTTGGATTATTGTGCCAACACATTGAATAGAGATGTGTGTGAAATTAACACATAGGTAAATTTAACTTGGCTGCTGATGTGACTAGAAGACATAGGTTTCACAAGTCTTTAGGCATATGAAGTGGGATGTACTCACCATCGCAGCTGTGGCGGGGGCCCATGCTGCTGGCCGTCCCTGGAGCTGGGGTGGGGAGGAGGGTCTCTGGCTCCGTCTGCGTCGCAACATCTGTCAACATAAAGCAAAAGGCAAAAACACAATTAGTGGGCAAATGACACATGACTATTTGACATCCATCTGGTTATTGAGTCTGAAAATGCAAAGGCTTGCATGGTTACATACAGGTTGACCTAAATTAGCATATTTCCTGGACCATGAGTTAATGTCAATTTGTAAGGCTTCACACATGTATCCCTAAAGATAATGTGCAAATAACATAGACAGTGCTATTTAAAGGAATCATTTGCAGATGTTTGGCTAATGTTAATAGTGGGCCACATGTTGGAGCGGGAACAACTTAACCCAAGAAAAGAAATGCAAACACCCATCATGGTGTTGCCAGAAACATAGGGGTGGTTGACAGTTGGCTAGCACTGTAGTGGGGTTTGTGATGTTAATGTACATTAGCAAACCAGCTGACACAATGGACCAGGAAACGTGTCTGATAAAAGTGGTCCAAGACCCAGGATTGTTAATATTCAGTGTGTTAGTCTACTTTGGCAGAGCAACAAAATTTTAAGCTTCAACCACCCCTGCCTTCCGCACATCACTCCTCCAGTGTGTGCGCACGCGCATGCCAGTATGAAACATAGCGCAGGCGCACACACATCTAGAGTGCCACACAGGAGGCAGGGACGATGGCTTCTGGCAACCCCAAAGACTTAAGTAGTTTGTGGTTTTTGGTTTGGGGGTGGTCCAGGGTGAGGGATGTGATTGGGCAGGGAAGGCGGGAGAATCCAAGCAATCTCATCAATGTTTGTTGGTCCACTTTAAAGAATGACATAAATTCCACATTGAGATGGCTAACAACATACACTTACCACGACTATGCCCGAGGAGAATGCTTCGCCAAAACTCCATGGAGGTGCCGCCTATATGATGCCCTGCAAATTAGAGAGGAATGGCAAGGGCTAAGCAAAATTGGTCAGATGAAACCTGTCACAGACTAACAATTAAAACATGTGCACTCACCAGGGGATGAAGCGCCACTTGAATCCCAGGGAGGGCTCTGAGGAGGAGGCGGGGAGCCTCGGCTCCTCACACTCTGCTCCGAAGATCCACCAGGCAAAGGACCACCCTCCTCCCTCTCACTCCCTGCTTGAGAGGGGGCCCTTGCCTGGTGAGAGTCCTCAGACGCAGAGTGTGAGGAGCTGAGGCTTGATCCAGCCTGCCCCCCAGCAGCACACTCCTCTGGGGCGTCATCCCCTTCCTCCCCTGGGTCCTCTAAATAGGACCCGCGGGAGGGACCCTCCCCCGATGACTCCCCCGAGTCCGCCTGCCTGGTTCGGGGGAGGAATCCCTTCCCACGTTTCCCCAGGGGAGGACGCTTATCTGTGTGGAGGAGGTGAAAGGAAATAATTAATCTAAAGAGCAAAAAAGGACACAGCTTAGCAGATGATTATGCACAAAGGCAAAAAAGAACTTAAGCTTTAACTTACCTGATGCGTAGGCATCATATAGGCGGTACACGCCTTCTGGGTCCCGGCGCTTGAAATCTGACCATTTTTGCTGAATAGCCCGGATGGTCAGGTCGGTCTGGAAGCGCCGGGACACAGTGGCCTTCACCTCCATGGCAAGGCGTTTCTTAGCTCCTCGGGCATAGTCGTATTCTGACTTGCAGAAGTCCTATGAAAAAAAAAAAAAAAAAAAAAAAGGAAAATTAATACATGACATCAGAACAATGTCATAAACAGTTAAACAGAGAAAAGATCTAAGTGGACCCACACCCAGGATTAACATTAATCTGGGTTTGGGTGCACTTTGGTGTGCCACAAATATTGTGGGTGGACCACTGTCTGCAACCCCCTTGGAAGGCCACAAATACACCGCTGAGGACAGTCCCACGTCACTCCGCCAGCCAAACACAGTGCTCCAAGCCGGTGTTGTATGCGCATCCAAGGCCGTTGGGAGGTGCATACAAGCTCAGCTGTGTCTGCACGGCAAAGTACGCATGTGGCGTTTGACTCTAACAGGGAGTGCGCCTGCACACAAAATGCAAATATGTCTGGCGCCGGGGTACACCCTGCTAGAGGTAAACGCAATAGGCATGCGCAGCTCACGCATGCACAGATGTGACGGGGCAGAGGTAATTTTTAGGCCCCTCCAGGGGGGGGGCATCCCAGCAGGACATCCACAATGGGGATGCCCCACGGGGATTGTTAAAATTTGGTCTGACAACAAATAAATTTCAGACCCTATCCCCCCTGTGTGTTCAGCAACTTTAAACATAAAAAAAAAAAAAAAAAATACTCACTTTGACCACCTGGCCATTTACGCGGCTATCCACCCTTGTGCGCCTTTTCTTACTGGGCCCCGGAGGGGAAGGGGTGGGAGGGGGGCTATTTGGGGAAGGTGAGGTAGGTGGGGGAGGTGGGGGAGGGGTGGTGGGGCCGGAATCAGAGGAGGAGCTGGGGAGGCGCATCAGTCTTCGCTTTGGAGCCATATTGGAAACGCTAAGGAGGAAACAGGAACCGGAAATGACGCTAGCGACATTACACCAAAAAAAAAAATTAAAAAAAAAAATACGCTCCGCGCCCCAGCAACAAGCTATTCTCAGCTATGTGCAAGCTAAGTGGCGGAAAAACTAAAATTACTATTTAAAACAAGCTATTGGCCTAAGCGCGAGACAGTTTTACCTTAAGGTGGCGTTGAAACGCAAAGGAGGATCCCGGAACCGGATATGACGCTAGCAAATGTGCTTCTAAATTCGAACACAAACATGCGCGCAACAGGGACAAGCTAATATAAGCTCTAGGCACGCTAAGTGGCGGACAAAACAAAAATATACGCTGCTAAACAAGCTATTGGCCTAAGCGCTAGACAGTTTTACCTTAAGGTGGCGTTGAAACGCAAAGGAGGATCCCGGAACCGGATATGACGCTAGCAAATGTGCTTCTAAATTCGAACACAAACATGCGCGCAACAGGGACAAGCTAATATCAGCTCTAGGCACGCTAAGTGGCGGACAAAACAAAAAAATACGCTGCAAAACAAGCTAGGGCCAAAGGCGCAACGATTTATTAGCTGCATTTAGCAGGGAAATCTACATACTGTAATGCATAGGTCCTTCTAAAGCATACACCGTTGTGCTTAAATATAAAAATCTAATTCCTTCAAAAATTCAACACACAATCAAACTAGACTAATACCTGAAAATGTAGCACACATGAGAATGCATAACGGGTTGTTATGAGCTGGTACGACTGAATGTAAATTCTGCTATATGTGGCCAGGCACGCTCACAACTACAGTGTATTCATTAACAACGACTGGGGTCGCGGAAAGTGAATTCCTTGAAACTGGCAGAAGGACACATGTATGAACAGCACAGCGACGCACAACGCAGCGCAGCGAGGCACAGCGACGCTCGCGCCGCCAGATAGCGAATTAAAACAGCGACTGCACAAACACCGACCAACACAGATTCATCAATGACAGGGCTGCCGAATAGCTTGGGCGCTGACACTTTCTAAGAGCGAACGTGACCGACCAACCTGACAGGCTACAAAATAGCTTTACAAGGCCCGTTTGTGTGTAAAACCAGGGAATTTGATGCCAATGAGTTTGGGTGGAGGAGACGCAATTCCCATGTCACTCACAACATTACATTGTGAAAAAAAAAAAAAAAAAATAAAATTAACAATAACCAGCCACATTCATAAAACATATCAATATAAACATGTGTGGAATTTTGTCCCAACAAAAACAACCCAAAAACAACTAAAATCAATCATTGCAGCGTCTGCCATTGAAATGTATGGGAGAGCGGCAGGTAGCGCCAGGTAATACGTGTCGCTGTGAAGGAATTTGCTGCGGCGCTGTTCGTTCCAGGCGGCTTCATGATGAATCCCGCGCTTGCTGTCGCTCTCGCCGGCGCTAGCCTCATTTTGCGTGATAAATGCGTCATTGTGACCGCCGCCGGGCGTACTGGAGTCGGTAGTCGCCGTTAGCTGCCGCTACCTGGCGCTCTGCAGACACTACCTGGCGCTATCGCTTGATGAATAAGGGCATAAATTACCATATACACATCATGTGGAAGGTTAGCTTGTACCTGAATGAATCGTCGCTGGAGAGCCCCATGGGGCACTGCTACACTGCCAGGGAGCCAATTGGCCAGCATTTGAACAGCAGACTACATCTGGTTATGATGATGATCATTTATGAATATTGGGCAAAGAGTTTAGTAAAAATAAGAAACACAGGGCTGGGGATATAAGGTGATAGCATTAATGCCCTTTCTGGGTATAAAATCACTTTAAGATATTGAAGGTGAAATTAAGTTATTTGCATGTCTCTGCCTACTGCCAAGAATATATTATTTTTGGTCTTTATGTGCCCTGTAAATACGTTTTGTTTTAAAAACTGTTTCATAAAACAGTCTGTCATTGCCGTTAGCAACTCCAATCCTGACACTAGGTACATGCCCACTCACCTCCCTACCCAAAACCTGATGCAAAAGCCGAATCGTCAGACCCTGGAGCAGAGGTGACAGTCGCTCACTCACCTACCTGCCTGGCCACCTCCCTGCCTGCCCTTCCACCAACCTCGCTACCTGCCCTCCCACCTACTAATCATCCTCTTTTCTACCTACTTACCTACTTACTCAACTATATACCTGCCTACTTACCCACCCACCTACTAATCCTAAAATTCTAGTTTAATAAGAATTCCTATCTATTGCTATATAAATTCCCAAATATTCTGGTACCTAGCTACCCTCTACCTGTCCATCTTAGTACCTACCCACTTATCTGCCTACCCACCTATCTGCCTGCTCACCCACCTACCTGTCTACCCCATCTACCCACTTTTATATCTACCTATGCACCCAAATGCCCATTTACCCACCTACTTACCAATCTACCTACCCACTCACCCATATGCCTACCTGCTCACCCACAAACCTTCCTAACATTCCTACCTACCTAGAAGATACAGGGAGGGCATTTCTATGGTGGGTGGGTAGGTAGCACAGCACAGATGTACAGCACTAGGTAGAGTACATAGTAGATATGGGCTTGTGTTGGCTTGGTTACTGATATGTGTTTGCATTTGTCTAATAACGTGCAGTGTTGTGATCATTAGAGTGATTGCAGCAAGGAGCAATGATTGATTTTGCAGTTTTACAGAGGAGGAGCATGGTTTATCCACTCAGTGTGTGAAGTGGGTGGTTGGAAACCTGTTTCTACCTACATGCAAAGGCCTGGGATGCCCTCTTCATTGCAGTGAATGGATTGGGCATGACAGCATCACAGTTGAGGGGGGTGGCCTGTTTAGATGATATGGCCTGGATGACACAAGGGACTAGATGTGACATTCCATTTAGTGTGCAAGCAAAGGAAAGCATTCTTTTTGCTATGTTACTTGGCTGGACTATTACTTTAAACAGGACCTTCAGCACCATTTAATGAAAAGCCCAAACCCTTAATAAAATATTCCCCAGCATCTAAAATTAATGTATTTTAAGTTTTTAGTCACTTACTTATTATTCTTTTCCCCACCGGGCTGCAACTCTGTTCAGGGCTCTAGGCAGGGCCAGATTATGAGAGGGGTGCAAGGGGCTAGAGCCCCGGGGCCTCCACCACTTGCCCTGCAAAGGAGGCCTCCACCAACCTGGACCAGGAGGCTTTTCAGTCTGATGGGCCATAGGGCCAGCAACAAAGCTATCAGCGGCAGTGGGGGGGCCCCGTGCCTGGGCAAGCCATTTTTGTTTTTGCAAACCTGCAGCCAAAGCCACCACAGGGCAGGATGGAGAGTCTAGAGCAGCAAAGCCGCCATCAGTAACGCTACAGTGATGGGTGCGTGCAGAGCTGTCACTGCACATAAGCCACCAAGCACAGCCACTGGCAGCTCAGTGCAGGGAACTGTTTTCTGCTGGACCAGCTGGGTGACCACACTACCCCCCACCCAGAATGGCAAAGCAGGAGTTTCCGAGCAGCACGCACCCGCACAAGGGACTCAATCTGACGTTCCAGTAAGTAGGCGGGTGCCAGGCAACCACCAATCAGTTACTTGGCTGGACTATTATTTTAAAGGAAGTAAAAATACTGAATCTGGGGTCTCCACCAGATTTTGTGCCCAGGGGCCTCCACCACACTTAAACCGGCCCTGGCTCTATGATACAGGCCCCGCCATCTTGACTCAGAAGCATGACATACACTGAGGAGAGGAGAGCGGGATAAAGTACAGGGGCGGGGTTATAGCTGTGATTTGCACAGACAGAGCAGAGCTGAGGTCAGGGAAAGGTCAGCAATCCCAGAATGCAGAGAGGCACAGTCAGAAGACACTTCCGGTTTGCAGGCTGCCTGAAGCCCCATGAGCCGCAATCTTGGATATTTAAAGGCTCATAACATGCAGTAGATGCAGGTAGGATGATTTTTAATGTGAGCAATCTATATGTACAGGGTGTGGGAAACATATAAGATATGCTCTTATTCAGAGTGAAGGTCCGCTTTAAAACGGAGGTCCAGTGTCTTCATAAGTCCCCTCCCACAGGTGCTGGGATGGGGGTGGTTACAAAAAAAAGCCTTACCCCATAATTTTAGCACTGTTACCAGGGCACGAACAGATGCCACACAGAGAGTGCAGAGTGGCATCCCCCCATTGTGCCCGCACCTGCGCTGACATGTAAGGATGGGGCTACACACATAGCGGAGGATGCTGCTCTGTGCATTCTCTACAAGATTGCTGTGCCCATGGCCTGAGACAGCTGGGTAATGGTACTGTAGCCTGGCCTTTTTTTCGTAACTCCCCATCCTGCCTCAGCACCAGGGGAAGGAAGCCAGGGTGGGAGGTTATAAAGGCACTGGTCATTTGCTTTAATAGAAAAACAAATTCTGCCTCCACCAGAGTTTCTGCCCAGGGGCCTCCACCACACTTAATACAGCCCTGCTCTTAGCATATTATATTGAGTCTAACCTGTCCGAAGCTTTACCCCCCCCCCCCCCCTTTGCTATAATAAAGATAAAATAAAATAAAAAAACAGACAGTGCAGGGGGCAAGTAGGCTTGTTATTACTGAGTGCTAGAGTTCGCTATTTCTTGTACTACATGATGAAAGACTTTAGGCACGTGAGTGACCTGAAATATTTTCCTGGGTAATTGTCTTGTACATATTCTTGACTTTCATAGCCTCCTCACAGCACAGCCTGTTTAGTAATTATCACTTGTTAATGTTCTGCTTTTCTAGCAGACATCTTGTTGGCCCCCGTAACAGTCGGACACAAAGATAATTGCTCTGAATGAAGCAGTTTTGCAAAATGCACAGATGTGTTAAGTCAGAACAATCAAACTGTTTGCAAGATGATAGGAAGCGTCTTATTTGTCATATATAAACAAAAATTCTAAAGACAAGTCCCACTACATGTCAATCCACCCATTAGCCATGGCACCACCACAAAGCATTTTTTGTTTAAAAGTACATGCTTTTATTTATACTGATAAAACATATATCAAACATAAGACACAATATTTTAAAAAACATAAAAGACAATGGACAAAGGGAAGGAAAGCTTCTATGTGGGGGCAGTGGGAAGAGGGGTCTAATACAAATTAATCACCTGTCAATAAAGATAAATAAAAGCCCTGGCTGGGCAATAAAGTGCACAAGTGCTAATAACAATAAACTTCCTATATATCTGTGTGTATCATAAGTGCCTCAAATATCATGTAGTGACTGTTCCACAAAAGATATGCTAATGTGTAATCCTAATCCATCAATATGCCAACACTAGCTATTCAATAACAAAGTAAGTACAGACCACGCCAGGGGAAACCAAGAAAAAAAGATCCCAGTATAAAAAACAATAAACTCACATAATGAACGACCACCTGCCCACAGCCCCGCCCGTCTACGCGTTGCGTGACGTCAGACCGCGTCACTTCCTCAGGGTCCTGAGGAAGTGACGCGGTCTGACGTCACGCAACGCGTAGACGGGCGGGGCTGTGGGCAGGTGGTCGTTCATTATGTGAGTTTATTGTTTTTTATACTGGGATCTTTTTTTCTTGGTTTCCCCTGGCGTGGTCTGTACTTACTTTGTTATTGAATAGCTAGTGTTGGCATATTGATGGATTAGGATTACACATTAGCATATCTTTTGTGGAACAGTCACTACATGATATTTGAGGCACTTATGATACACACAGATATATAGGAAGTTTATTGTTATTAGCACTTGTGCACTTTATTGCCCAGCCAGGGCTTTTATTTATCTTTATTGACAGGTGATTAATTTGTATTAGACCCCTCTTCCCACTGCCCCCACATAGAAGCTTTCCTTCCCTTTGTCCATTGTCTTTTATGTTTTTTAAAATATTGTGTCTTATGTTTGATATATGTTTTATCAGTATAAATAAAAGCATGTACTTTTAAACAAAAAATGCTTTGTGGTGGTGCCATGGCTAATGGGTGGATTGACATGTAGTGGGACTTGTCTTTAGAATTTTTGTTTATAGATACTACCACCCACCTGTGCACACCGTTTTTTGACTTATTCATGATTTAACTTATAGGCTTCAGTGCAGTCTCAAACTTCTCTTTAGTTATTTGTCATATAGATTTTTAAATATTAAGGGACAAAATCACACCTATTTATTAGGCAGGATGTAGCACAAGTGGCAGTGATTGCTCTGCTTATGACTAATGTAAACCCTAAGGAGAAACTAAAGCCTGGGATTTGGACTATCCTGGGTTTTGTTCCAGTTTTGTCACTAGGGCATCTTGATTTGGGAAGCAACCTTGTGTAAAAACCTCCTGGCTTACTGGGTCTGCCTATCGCTTCTGTGATCCCATGGCATGTGCAGGTTCTATTCCAATCTGTGTTCTATGCTGTGCTTATTATTAAACAGCATAGAATAAAATAATGGGAGCGGCGAGCATCCCTTCAGCCTATCCCATTCCTCTGTACATCCCTGCGCCATCCATTCAGGTCTATTGTTGGTGTGCACAGTGCATGAGGAATGAAGGGAAGGCCCAGAGAGAGATGCAGTTGGTGAATTGAAGGATTTTACACAGCGTGCCATGAAAAATTAGGATTCCCTACCAAGAGGGATATCACTGGCCTTAAAGCTTTATAGACTCTAGGCCATTGGTTGTAGGTATTTAATAGAAGGTGTTCAGCTTTGTGTTCCAGACACCAAATTCCTTGGGACCTACATCTCTCATGGTGCAAGTTAATCAATTCTTTTCTGAAGAAAGCTCAGCAGAGGCTATTTTTCCTTTGACAATTGAGGAAAGTGGGTTGTCTCAGAAGCTTTTGGTGTCCTTTCATAATGCAGCCATTATGATTCTTCACAGTCAGGTATGGTGAAGCTACCACGAAGGCCAAAATCGGTTGAAGAAAATAACAAAAACTGCAGAAAAGATTATCAGTTCCACTTTCCCATCACTGGAACAACAATTTGACCAAATACTAATCTCTAGTTCAAGGAAATGAGTGGCTGACTCAACTCACCCTGGCTATCCCTTCTTCAAGCTATATCCATATAGCTATAGCTATATAGACTCTCATAGACTTTTCCATAGCCATAAAGAAACTGAATAACTGTCTCAATGACATGAATAAAAATGGAACATAGTCTGTTATCTGTTCTGGTTATTTTTAAACAATTTAAAATGGAACTATTAGGGCCCTTTCACACCTGGCCGTTTGCATCACGTTGGAGTATAAATAGTCACAAAATGGGCCAAAAAACACGGCACATTACAATAAATGGGCCCTAAATTTGGCTTGCAAAACGATGCATGCAGCATTTTGCCTGCAGTGTAACCACAACCCGCCCCCATAGAAAGCTATGGGCACCGCAGGTAAAGCACAATACATACAATAATCCGGTGCATTGCGGTGAAAGGGTTATACTCACCCTCACGACACAATCCATCGCCACTGGTCCCGCACTGGTGTCCTGGCCTCCATCCTCTGGTGTCCAGTCTGGCACTGCTGCATCCAGCTTTTTGGGGCATTCAGTCCTCCAAGGAGGTGGCTGCAGCAGTACAGAGACCTAAGACTATAATCTCAACTACATACCCTTTTTCACTGTATTGCTTTCCGAGTTAACTGTCATAGTCATGCTGTTAGACTAGTGTGTTGATTATGGATGTCTCCTTGCCAGATAATATTCCTTGTGTGTACTCTGTATGAACTTAGCTGTCAATACTGATTCTGATTCTGAATTTTGATTATGTTCTAGAAAACAATATTTCTCTTGTCCCTGCTGTGTTGGATCATGTTTTTATTGTCACATTCACAAATATATATTATATGAAATGCAGTAAAATGTGGTATTATGTGGTATTATGTCCGATTATAATACACTTAGGTTTGCATAGTAGGGCAAACCATTGCCGGTCATACAGTAAAACAGGAAAACACACTAAAGCATACACATACACCCATTATATCTAATAGACATGTTATACAATAAAGTAATACTTTTCTAATTTAAGAAAGAAGTGAGTCATGCTATATAATAAAATAACATGCAGGGCTGCTATCGTCAATCAGCATCAGAGGTCATCTTGGTCTGCATCCAGGTGCCTGTGTTCTAACCTACGTACAAGTGCACTGATATGTGGTTGGTTTGCATATTGCTTTATCTGATCTGTGCTGAACTCCCACTTTTTAGAGTACAGATGGCCTCTGGAAAGAAGCTCCTCCAAGGTACTATAGTAATTTGGCCATTCTCAAAAGGGTAAGGCTGGCTTAGTTATATAGAAGGCTGTAATCTGAGAAAGCAGAGAAAAAATATTCAAAAATAACCCGCTCATTGACTGTGGTCCTCGCAATATCTTCCAAATTGTTCTGAGCTTTTATAGCTCTTCAAGCCTTGCCAGCTTCTGTACTGTGTGTTAAGTGAATGAAATAGGGTCTATGTATTGTATAGTAAGTGTATGGGCTATTTTACTTTGGAAGTAATCCTCCAATTGCCTGAGTAAATTCTTTCATCTCTGTGGTGTTCTGTATCTCCCTAAACCAGTCTTCCATGGTTATGGCTTGCTCCTGTTCCCAAAGTTTCGGGATTTACATCTTTGTCGTATTGTTCAAATGAGTTTTGAATATTTTTTCACTTCTTACCTGGTTACCCTCATAGTGGAGGAGTAAAAATGTTGACAGCTCTGCCTTAGTCTGTTCTCCCATGACCTCTAAAATGACAGTTGCTAGTTGATTTCAAAATTGCCATGGCTTATTATAGTTCCAAAACGCACGCATAAACAAGCTTTCTTCTGAATTGCATCACCAACATTCCGCTGGAGAATTAGAGTAAAATACCAGCGGGTTATGTAATTATAACTTAGTTCTTGAATCTTAATCGCAACTGCTGCTTAGAGATTAAAAGCTTTTTTCCACTTTTCTTAGGACGTTACTGTCCCTAAATCCTTTTTCCACTCTCTGCAAAAAATAAAGTTACGTTTTAATACCTACTGTTAAGAGGATATAAATCTGCGATATGACTCTTGTTACCAGATTCCTTTGTTGCATGCAAGTCTCAAACTGTGTAAGGCCTATGGAAAATGAAGGACTGGGACCTATCATCTGCAGAGTCAGGTGTTTTCAATCAATATGAAGGCAATTGGGTGTGAGTGGGCAATCGGCAACATACAGTATCAAAGTCATGCTATGGTAAGGTATGAGCAGAGAAGAGTCCTAAGGAATTAGGAAGAAACGTTGCTGATGATCATCATGCTGGATAAGGCTACAAAACCATCTCTTTCAAAATATTCACAAATCAAAGTACTAATGGAGAAAACCTGAGACCATTGTTATCCACCATTGGTCCACCAACTTTGATTACTGTATACCAAACTCAAAGTGCATAACTGAGTGCAAAGTCACAATGGAACCCAAGATCTAAGCAACTCAAGCTCTTTCTCACATTAACTAATGTTAAGTTAGTCCACCACCAGAAGGACTCTAAACAACATGGATGTGAATGGCTGAATTGCAAAGAGAAAGCTCTTGCTCTTCAAAAACATTGCTGGTAAACTGCAGTTTGATGTAGATCACCTGGACATGCCAGATAGCAATAACAATATTTTGTGGGTGGATCAGATCCAAATAGATATGTTTTGGTTTAAATGAGAAACATTATGTTTAAAGGATATAAGAACACTGCATTCTTGCATAAAATGTGTGCAAGGAAAACCTTTCTGTTTTAACACATTTAGACCGAATGTAGAATGTGTTGCAGGTTGGTTGGAATTTGGTGGCTGGAGTATTTATTTTCGTTTTGTCTGTGACTTATTGCCCAGCCCAGTTTAGTTATAAATTGCAGCTTGCCATTTCCTTTTTATTAACATCTGTGCATGCATGTTGCTGCATGTTGGCCAGGGCAGCTTGCGACCCTTAATGGGACAATGAGTTTTAATCTGGACCAACCAGCCGTTGTGGCTGCCCTGGAGTCTAAAAGCTGATCAAGTAACCTTGGAGCATCCCAATTCCAGATACCCTGCTGTGTGAGCCCCCAGATCACTCAGCATTTACTCACCTTTTCCAGCACGAATGTAGTTGAGGTGCGCTCCTGCGCTCAGGCATCCTGATAGGCTAGGCACAGGAGCACAGAGTGAACCACAGGGAAACTGATAATGTGGTTGCCCCTGCTCTATTATGCCGGGCTCTGTGTTTAAGCAGTGCCATATTTTGTGCATTAATATGGCAATGATTAAACAAGAGCCTGCATATGTGGTATGTAACCGGGAAAGGTGAGTTTTGGGGCAAACTGGAGGGTTTCACACAACGGACCATCCCAAATTGGGATCCTGCCGGGGCAAGAACCAAGAACCAGGATAGTGAAAATCCTGTTGGTGCACTTTAATTGTACCAGCAAGTTCCAAAGTTCCAAAGAAAAGTGTCAGGTAGTTGTGAAGGACACACTAAAAGAGTTCAAAAGTGGCCTTCCTTGCATGTAATAACTTTTCCAGCTATGGCTACTAGACGCCTGAGGAGATAAACAGGCAGAACTGGATGGACTAAAGTGTGCAGGACTATTCAACAATTACTAATAATGTTAAGATGTACATAGTGGGTCCATACCAACCATTTACTGAATATTGTGAACTAATCACAAACCTTCATGTACTAATGTACTGACATAAGCAACAGTTCCTAAAACGGTTAATAGTATTGATTTCGGACAGACTTGTTGATTTGTTGTAGAACTTTCAGGAATATTCCACCACTACTATAATTTACCAGCATTTGAGGTTGACAGCTAAGCTGACCTTTTGTCGAGTGCAGCTCTGGCAGGCCCCCTTCATTGCAATGAATGAAGTGGCCATGCTACAGGGAGTAAACCAGTCATGGCCACGGCAGCACATCCAGGTGGTGGATCTGTGCAGGACAAAAGGTGAGTATAAACATTTTTTCCAGGACAAGCCCTTTATTGGTTCCTTCTACGATGTCCAGCGTCGTTTCAGGATGATAGACTTTTTCTGTGTACCATTAAAAGTAGCATAATATATTATTTATACTGTTGCTCCGATTGATCTAGAAAGAGTATTGGAGTATCGTCTTTTCCTAAATGGGATATTGGGGACACAAGTCAAGTTTTTCTATATAAACATAACATTTCCATCTTAGAATTAATAATTCTCTTGTCAGACCCTGTGTCCCTTTCATTTCTTTTTACCCTTTCTATTAATTTTCTAACTGAAATGCCAAATAGGAGTCAAAGTAACAGGTGGCCATCCTTCTTTATGTATGCACCGGGAGTGACACCAAATTAATAGTCTATTTTAGTCTACATTTAGTACACTGATTAAATTGACCTCGACTCTGTCAAAATAAAAGATGATGACATAAATGAGGATGTGGCACAGAGCAAAGTGAACTCAAGAACCTTTAGAATTATGTGCTGTCATTTAAGTTAATATGCCCTTAATAAGTTAATATTAATAACAGCCACTCAGTCATAGGAATATTGCCCTATCGATTTGCATAATTTTGCTTTTTTTTTAAATAAAACTAAAGGTAGATGGCTAAATAAAGGTCCACTGTAGCAAAAATCACCTTACCTTTGGACAGCTATTTCTCATATTGCCTGCTTCTTGTGCTCCCCTTGTCTAGGCTCATTTAGGTAGCTAGGTGGGTCCTTGGTGATAAGATGTAAAAAAGCAATGGTCTGATAAGAGTCATTTTAGTGCACTAGAGTTGGCTTGAGAAGCATGGACAGAAGAGGGCAGAAAAAAGGGGTGAGGTAGGAGCCAGCAATGTGTTGGACAGTATTTTTTATTTTTATTTTTGTCTTCTTGATGTGTGGTTAACAATAGGCTAAGAAGGTATGTGGTGCTCATCAAATTAAGCTGGGGGTCAATTTTCAGGCACAGGACTGTGTGAGAAAGACATTTTAGAGCGGCAGAGTCTCAGGAGCAAAGATGGTCAAAGGTTTACCAATGTGAAGTTTCTTAAAAATGCAAAGACTTTAAATAACCCATTGCATAAGAGGATTTGTAGAAATTCATGTGCACAGCAGCAGTGTAGGCAGCACAAAAGAAATAAGTTCATTTAAATTTTCCAGCCCCTTCCTGCATGCACTTCCTGTGCCACATAAGAAGACAGCGTTGCATTGCGGCTTGGTAAGTGTGCGGATTGGGTTGGGTGTTACTCAGGGATTCCAACGTCCTCAAAAAATGGGATGCTGCCACAACTCCCCAACTACAGTAAGGCAAACTGGCATTTTGTAGGATGGTAGGGCAAGGCAAGAGAGGTAGTATTATTTCTGCAGGTACTTAAACCGGCCTGGCACAGTTGGAAAAGAAAGGTAGTGGCCATTTTGAAGCTTCCACTCCCAACTGACATAACTGACAATGCACATTAACAGAAAGCCCAGCAGCACTTCCTGTTTGCAGGTGGCCTGCAAATGCATGAACCACCATCTTGTTTTTAAAATTAACCCTAGCAGGAGTTAGAAAAAGGTCAATTAATTTTCATGTGCTGCAATCTAAATTGCCCTGGGGAGGGATGCATATGAGCACTGTTGTGTTGGTCTGATTTAAGTCACCAATACCGATCTACGAGACTATAGCTACTCCTACAAACTGGGTTTCACTTTCTGTGTCACTTATAATAAATTACGTTAAAACACAAGTGCAGCACGTGCAAAGCACAATTACAAAACATAATAAACATTAATAGAAAATAGCCTGTTCTACTGCAATGGATGAATGTGAAAGAAGTCTGGGAGAAAGGATTAAAAATATGTCCCTATTTTATTTTGGCTTTTAACTAATGTTTTGATTCAGATTTGGGTCAAAGGTAAATTTGACCAAATTTTTGCAAATTTGGTTCGCTTCAGCTAAAACAGAATTATTGCCAAAATTCGGATCCAATTTGACCAACACTGTTTTAATGTTTTAACATCAAAAATCTGTCGGTAGATAATGACAGAGGCCACAATTAATCATCAAATGCATTCGAAAGTGTAACAAATATAAAAGAAAACCTAACTATAGTAAACTTCCCAATTATTGTTAAAGGCCGACTTTAACAGAACAATGTATTTTCACAGAAATAAATAAAAAATCCGCTTTAAATCATCTTTATATTGAGCTAGGGTGGCCTTTTAGATAGAATAATGTAATTTCAGAGTAATCGAGTTTCCCCTTCTTTATGGTATAACATATGCATTAAAAGGCAAGTATTACAAACTCTGCTGAAAAAAATAATCCCTAGAAATCCCTTCAAAAATCACAGCTGAACATGTATAGCACAAAATATAGAAAAATGGTCTGGCAACATAGGTTGACAAAAACTTAAGGTAGGCTGGCAGTTAAAGGACTTTTTACACATTTTACACTTACTATTGTAAACTGGTAAGGGGTCCAGTTCAAGAGGCAAGAGGGGCCGGCAAGTCAGCCGCCGGCAAGATGGTGACTTGCCAAACCCCTGCCCCATTACTTGCATTCCTAAAGGCCAGGGGGGTGCAGACAAGCCCCATGCCAATGTGGGCTATGCCTGGGCTGGTTTAGCTGGAGAGGGGGGTCAACTTCGTTGTTTTTTTTAATTTTAAGGAGATGTGGCTTTGTGCTTTCTCTGCGACGGCCAAACAGAGACTGGGGGAGCGATGCTGACTCAATGAGAAGGCAAGGGGACTTTTTCTTTCTAACCTCGGTGCTAGGGTAGGGTGGGGGGGACACTTTTGACTAAGCTTCCACTTTAAACATATGTAGTACAAAATACCTAAAAATCATCTGCCAACAAGAGCTGCCAAAATCTCTAGGTAGGCCGGTAGTTAAAGGGTTAAGGTGACATAGTTTTAACGAGAAAAGCATTTTCTTTATTTTACTTGCAATCATTTATGAATAAAACTTACCAATGTCTCCAGAAATCCTGTTTAAATTGTAATCTGGCAATATGCGGCATTGTTAATGTGCAGATTGTTCATTGTAATGGAAATTGGCAATTACCAGATAGCGCTGGTTAAGTAAAACAATTTCTTAAAGCGGACCTTCACTCTGAATAAGAGTCTATATTATATGTTTCCCACACCCTGTAGATACAGATTGTCCACATTAAAAATCATCCTACCTGCATCTACTGCATGTTATGAGCCTTTAAACATCCAAGATGGCGGCTTATGGAAGCCACCATCTTATCAGGCAGCCTGCAAACAGGAAGTGCCTCCTGACTGTGCTGCTGTGCATTCTGGGACTGCTGACCTTTACCTGCCCCCAGCTCTGCTCTGTCTGAGCAAAGCACAGCTATAACCCACCCCCCTGTACCTTATCCCACTCTCCTCTCCTCAGTAAGTGTGATGCTTCTGAGTCAAGATGGCGGCGCCCGTATCCTAAATTCCTGAACAGAGTTGCAGCCCCGTGGGGGAAAGAATAATAAGTTAGTGACTAAAAACGTAAAATATATTAATTTTAGATGCTGGGGAATAGTTTTTTAAGAGTTTGGGCTTTTTATTAAATCACGCTGAAGGTCCGGTTTAATCGCATCTTCGGAACATTTCGATTTCTCTCCGGAAGCTTGTGCAGGTCCTGCTAATCTTTTAGTAACTATTGTTCCCTGTTATCACTACCTCTATGAGATAACAGCATTGTTGTTTATTGAAACAAATTGTTAAAGAAGTAGTGATTTGTTGAAGCTAAAGGCTGGGCTGTCCAATCACATAATACATACTGTATCCTAAATTCCAAACTGCAGTCAGATCAGAAAACATCCTGCATAGGTGATGTGGTCAAAATGAGGTATGGCAAAAACAAGGAATTTACAATGTTTCTGTGGTTGCTTTAACTCTATTTAGTGCTATGCTCCCTCTATGCCAGGGATCACCAACCTGTAGCTTGGGATCCCCATGTGGCTCATGGACCCTTGGCACAGAAGGCTTGTGGCGCTCTAGCACACTGTTGAGGCTGGTCATTGTCTGTGCCCTGTATAAAGATAATGCAGAGTTGAACAGCTGGATAAATATGCCAGGTCCATTTCCCACCATCCCTATCTGTATCACCTGAACACTTGGAACACATTCCTGGGAAGCACGAGGGATGGAAGCTGGGACATAAAGTGTGATACGACAGCATGCTTCTCTGTCTGCCCAAATTTGCCATTAGAGCATTTTTGTGGTGGGATCAGCATGCAATGTTTATTCATTTATTCGGAGGCCTTGGGGGGAATTGTGTTTAATGTCATGTTTGATGCTTTAAACTATTTTCCTGCATTCTTGTTTACAACGGTTTGCAGTTGCTTGCTGCTTTATATGGCTCCTCTGGTCTATTTTTGTTGAATGTGCTTCACTGACAACATTCAGGTCCTAAGACCTTGGCAGATGCTGAGCAGGGTAGTCAGGAAGCCGGGAAATCCTCCGTCAAAGATGGGTTATTTGAAAACCCAACATACAAACATTGACACAAAACAACATCACTGCCATGACTGTGGCGCCAGCCTTCTGCCACCAGTCAGTCTTCCACCACCAAATCGTCCTCTCAAGCACTGCACAGCAAGTTTGTGGTAATGCCGCACACATTAGAAAGCAGTTTACATGGATAAGTCTAAAGAACTGTTTCTTGGAACAACCAGAACAAGACGACCAGGGAATTTATAGATTAATGCCCAACTATAACTGTGAGACAGAATAGGAGCAGGACCAACCAACTGAGGAAAGACAAGGTAAAAACAAGGTGCTTGGGTTACTTTTTAACCAACATAGCCAGAAAGAAGAAGATATATTTTTTGGGATGGTCCCACAAGTTTAATGTGAAGTTAATTTAGGCTTATAGCCTTGTATTCCTTGGCATGCCATATGCCACTACTTAAGGTTTCCTTTCATAATCGGGCAATTTGGGGGTGATTACAAACCCCTCACGATCGCCCCAAAACCACAACTGAAAAGCTAGCCATAGTAGCCTATGGGTCATTTCACACCACAACAGGGCAATTGCAAAAATAGGGTGATAGTGCTATTGCTTGGAAAACAGTGATCACATTAGCGCTAACTATTTCTGAAGAAACTGCCAGCATTGACATGATGCCCCAGTGTGGAAATAGCCTTGGGGGTTTATTCATCAAGCCATAGCGGCAGGTAACAACTGGCAGCGACAGGTAACGACAGGTAGCGAACGGTGACCGACAGGCGCTGTACGCAATACCACATTTATCAAAGCGATTCTGGTGAGCGACTCTAACAGCAACACGTAGCGACTGATTCATCATGACAGACAGCTCACCGTATACCGCCAGCGCTCTGGCTTTGCTACCTGTAGCTCTCCCATACATTTCAATGAATGATCCTTTGTTTCTTTTTAAACAGGGTTTTATTTATTTATTTATTTTTTAAATTATCAAATAATTGTGTCACCTCTCATGGCCTAGAAAAAGTCATTTTAGAAAACTTTTTGGATTTATAATATTTTTATGCAGAATTGTCCTTACATGTCTGGTATTAAAGTGTTCATGTTACAATGTAATAACAATGTAATTCCATATGTTTTCGCTTTGTTACTAGTGGATACATGTTCAAATGTTAAAAACAGACTTTAATCACACAGCCTCTGGCGCTCTGGGCTACAATGGAGCGATTTTGAGTGTCGGCGCTGTGTGAGGCTGTTTTTTTGATGAATATGGTGTGAGCCGGTTGCACTGAGCTTGCGGTACCGTTCACTCCCATACAGCGCTGGACTGGTATTAGAGCGACTCACACAATATATTCATAAATGCCGGACAGCGAACCATGGCCGAGCACAGCGACTACTAGCAGTCGCAATGCCTCGCTACAGACTCTCATCTGCCGGCACCTGGCGCTAGTAATGAATCAGCCTGCTAGTGTTCTTACCACTAGCTATAAAATCCTCCTCTGCTATAATGGAGTCTTGAGGCCAATATCCCAGGTAACATCTTTTTCTAAAGAGATGAATGTAATTCTCATCTGAAAGTTTTGTCCTTTTCTAACTCCTTGGTCTGAATTGAAACATAGACATTTTGATCTTACCTCATAAACTGACTGGAGATCTCTTTCACGAGCCATTATTTTATATTACAAAGAAAGGTTTCTCATCTGAAACAAATAACCTTACAGCATTGTTGGTATTAAATTGTGATTTAGGCCGTCCTGGCTATTTACAGGTATTGCTTTCACTTTACAGGAAATAAAGTTAAGACATGCCTGCCACCTTATAAAAGCACCACCTTCTTACTCTGGCCTCTATACACGTATGCACAGATATGCACACACAACAAACATGTCAATCTATACATTACACAGTTCACTGCAGGCGCATTAAAAAGAATCTATAAACTATTCTTGGAAATTCCAAGATTCAGCTGACCTACCTGAATACATCTGGTGAAATTAGCACATTACTGGAGAAAGAGAAACCTCTCTCTATAGTAAATAACTATCCAATATGTGATGTGTGTTTATTTTATTGTTTGTATTTTATGCAATTTATAATTTATAGCAGCCCTTTGTATTATTAAAGCAGACTTGTTACTAGCTGTAGTAGTAGAGCTGTGTAGTGATGCTGCTGTCCTGGTTTCACTCAAGGACCATGCGCTAGCCTGCCGCTAGCCTAGGGTATCCTATAGCGGGATGCCCCACTGTGTGAAACCTCTGGCGTCACTCGTAAACTCACCTTCACCAGCAGCTCCTGCGACGCCACAGCAGGGTGCTGGAGTGCGCGCTTAAGAAGAAAGCCGGGGATGTAGCTAGACGGCTGGCCTATGCAATCCGGCAATGCTGAGATCAGCCAATCGGAGATCTCAAAATTTCCAGGGGGCATGTCCTCGGTGGTGGAAACCCCTATTTTTTTTTTCAAACCGGGCTACCTCCAAGCCGCCAGCATCTCCCAAAGTACTCGGGAGGGAGGGTTGGTTTTCATCTGAGGGGACAAAAAAAGGGTTTCGTTTTGCATTAATGCTTCTGTCCTGTCTGTCTTTTGACCCACTGCCAGATTCATTGTTTATGAACCTTCACTTGTGCCCCTTCACCATGGCTATCACAATTCCTGTGCCTCGACCTACCCCCTGGTGAGAGAGGTGACACCTCAAAATAGAGCTAGAGCCTTTAGTTGGAATTACTCTGCACATATGGACTAAACTTCACCTGTTAATACCTAGGCCCTTATTTATGAAGGAATAGCGACAGGTAGCGACTGGTGAGCGGCCGGTAATGACAGGCACCGCCACGAGAACGCCGGCTCCCCACCACAATCACACATTTATCAAGCCAATCCTGCTTAGCGACTGAGAGAGCGCCAGATAGCCACTCATTCATCATTATTCCAACCTCAGCCCACAGCGCCAGCGTCCGAACTTGAACAGCTACAGGTATGACCTCTCGCTACCTGGCGCTCTCCAATGCATTTCAATGGAACAATCATTCATAATTAATTGTTATTAATGTTTTTTTTTTTTTTTTTTTTTTAAATGTGAAAAATTCTGTGACCACTTCTGCCATGTTAGATTTTTTTAAGGGAAAAGGTAAAAAACAAAAAAAAAAAAAATTTGTGCAGAATTGATATTACAGGTCTGATATTATTGTATTCATATTACTAAATTCTTTAAAAAATTTTTTTGTTTTCCAAAAATATGGTGGTTTGGGGGTTAAAAAACTACTTTTAACCCATCGCCGCCAGCACTCTGGGGTTTAAACATGCATTTCACAGCGCGAGAATTTTTTGAGCGTGATTTTTGGATGAATATGGTGGGAGCCGGTCGCTCTGACCAGTCGCTATCATGCGCACCCATACATCGCGGAACCTGTCAAATAGCGACTCCTCACCCCGTATTCAACATTACTGCACACCGACTCAGACGCTATCAACAACCGAACAATGGCCAAGCACAGCGACTACTAGCGGGCGCTGTGAAAATACTGCTACAGTTGCTCAACTGTCGCTACCTGCCGCTATTAATGAATCGGCCTCCCCGTTGCAAGAATGCATCTCTTCACCAAGTGGAGCTCCAACCTCAGGTATGTTATAATCTGAAAAATTACTTGATTTGGTTGTTCTTGAAATTTGAATTGTCTTCCCTGTAGTTGTACTTTAATCATCCAATTTTGGCTAAATTAACTCTTAAAATGTAAGCCCTGTAAATCACAGGGCTATAAATAAATATAATAAAATGAGTTTAAGTTCATATTAAAACATTTCAAGCATGGATTATTAAGTATAAGAAAATTAAAAATGGTATTCAAATTACATATATACATAATTGTATGTATTTCTACAATATTCTTCTGCATTATTCTAATGGGGATTATCTAACTGATTTGGGATATTTCTGGGGAGACAGTGGGAGATTTTCTCACTCTGTATACAATAAAAAAAATGGTTTTCTTCTAATTGTAAATCAAAATTCCCTACATACAGTATGTAATGGGACAATTCTACAAGTGAGGAACACATAGATTTTTATCATATCATTGGATCACATAATATTCAGAAAACTGTGAAAATATTAAAACTTGTGTACAAATAGATGAATAGAAGGAAAAGAAGAAAGCTTGTAATCGTAACAGGACTCATAATTCCTGCACATAAATGAAATAATATTCCATTTAAAAGTAAGTAATATGAGTCTTTGCATATTGGATAAAGCATCTATAATACAATAAAGATATTTCCACGGGCAGGCTGATTCATCATTAGCGCAGGTAGCGACAGATGAGCGTCTGTAACAGGCATTTTCAGAGCGCCCGCTAGTAGTCGCAGTGCTCGGCCGCGAGTCGCTACTTTATAGCGACGGGGAGGCCGATTCATTAACAGCGGCAGGTAGCGACAGTTGAGCGACTGTAGCGGCATTTTCAGAGCGCCCGCTAGTAGTCGCTGTGCTTGCCCGTTGTTCGGTAGTTGATAGCGACTCAGTCGGTTTGCCGTAATGTTGAATATTGGGTGAGGAGTCGATATTTGACAGGTTCCGCGCTGTATGGGAGCGCATGATAGCGACTGGCCCTAGAGACCGGCTCCCACCATATTTATTAAAAAATCACGCTCAAAAAATTCTTGCGCTGTAAAATGCATGTTTAAACCCCAGAGCGCTGGCGGCGATGGGTTAAAAGTAGTTTTTTAACCCCCAAACAACCATAATTTTGGAAACCAAAAAAAACAAGTTTTTAAAATAATTTTGTAATATGAATACATTAATATCAGACCTGTAATATCAATTCTGTACATTTATTTTTTTTTTTTTTTACCTTAAAAAAATTATTTAAAATGGCAGAAGTGGTCACAGAATTTTTTCACATTTAAAAAAAAAAAAAAAAATCATAACAATTAATTATGAATATTTAAAGATTGTTCCATTGAAATGCATTGGAGAGCGCCAGGTAGCGAGAGGTCATACCTGTCGCTGTTCAAGGTCGGACGCTAGCGCTGTGGGCTGAGGCTGGAATAATAATGAATAAGTGGCTATATGGCGCTATCTCAGTCGCTAAGCAGGATTGGCTTGATAAATGTGTGATTGTGGTGGGGAGCCGGCGTTCTCGTGGCGGGGCCCGTCATTACCGGCCGCTCACCAGTCGCTACCTGTCGCTATTCCTTCATAAATAAGGGCCTAAGTCATCTTTGGATATGGATGGTTAAAGATTTCCCTACAGAAGAAGCTTCCCATAGGCTGCTATTATGTAAATTCTAAAATATAATATCTGCCCCTTTAAAATACTGCATGTGCAGGGGATTTTTAAACAGAGCAACGCTATTTTTTTTTTTATTTGAATTTATTGTGTGCAGCGTAAAATAAGCCCAAACTGCCTCTTAAAACTGTCTCTACAGAAAAAAAAACAAATCAAATGAACCCTATATATACCTCTATATGTTTAATGTGTATGAAACCCCATGCAAGCTCTTAGACTCCATGGCCGACCCGTAGCATCCGTAGCATCCTAATTCGGAATTCACTGCATTGTGAAACCCTCTCAAGCTGCATCCTCGGGTTCCCTTTGGCTTTTTCATTTAGATGATGCAACCTAAGGGGCATGTCCCATCAGCCGGAAGATTCAAGATCAGCCAATCAGCTATCTCAAATCTGCTGTCTGGGGGTGGCAACAGTGGTAAAACAAGCCATTTTTTAAAACCAAGCAGCTGCTGAGCCTGCAGCATTGTCTGAGGTTCTCAAGTGGTGAGGGGGCAATAAGGGTCATAGGGGTTTAGACGGGGTTTGTCCCCTTTTCAGAATACACAGCAAATTGTGTTGCTTTTGACATATCACTACTTATCACTAGAATAATATCATGGCCTAAATAAATGAGATCCATAGTCAACATAAAAGGCAATTTGTCCCCTTATTCCTCCTTGTGTATGCATGCTTATTGCTTATCAACAGCTATTATTTTGGGCGAAATTGAAACCATGCAAACCAACAACCTGTTGGGAAGGGGGGGGGGGTAAAAAAAAATGTGAGCACGTATTGTGTCCTCTTATCTAAACTCTTTATTGTAGTTTAGACATCGTCATTGCCAACCTGCTGCAAGTTTTTATCTTCCTTCAAGTCCAGAATTTAACTGTAATCCTATGTTTATTGACAGTAACGTTTAGGATATCTTCTTCTTTAGGGATATTGAGAAGAAGCTGGAAAATCTTGGAACAAAACTCAAGTATCTTTCTCTCATTCCTCAACAGTTTAAAACAGGACGTTCATTTTACACCACTTAAAGTTCTGCTGTCTTGCTTGACTAAAAAGATATTTTCTAACTAAAAGATTCCCAGGAATTTCTATGACTCTGCTTTTTATTTTTTAAGCTGCTGAGATACAGGGAGCAATGGAAAATCTTCCCAATAACGTCACTGGCAGTTATAAGAACACTATCCAGAACATTTGGCTTGAAATCTAAACCTAAAAATAGAAAACATAGAATTCTGTAAATAAGTAATATATGGAAAATATATGAAAATGGTCAAATAGTAATAACCTGATTTATCAAAGCACTATGTCGGTTAACTCCTGACTGAGCCGCAGGATGTACTGGTTTTCTGTGGAACTGGAATTATCAAAGGGCCTTATTCATGAAGGGATAGCGTCAGGTAGTGGCTGGTTAATGAGAGGTAGCGACAGGTAGCGACTGGTGAACGTCGGACACGGCACGCAATTACACATTTATCAAGCAGAATCTGTTTAGCGACTGGGATAGCGCCATGTAGCGTCTGATTCATCATTTTCACAGCCTCAGCGAACAGCGCCGGCGTTCAGCCTTGCACAGCGCCAGGTATGACCTCTCGCTACCTGTCGCTCTCCCATACATTTCAATGGACGATCCTTTCCTTCTCTTTAAACTGTGTGTTTTGTTTTTGTTTTTAAATCTCAAATAATTCTGTGACTTCTCCTGGCATTGAAATAGCAGTTTTTTCACATTTTTTTAATTTTTTTAATATTTCTTCAGAAATGACATTACAGGTCTGCTATTAAAGTGTTCATGTTACAATGTTGTTACAATGTAATAATGTTTTCGCTTTGTTACTAGTGGAAAGATGCTGAAAAACAGACTTTAAACACACCACCTCCTGCACTCTGGGCTTCAAACAAGCATTTTTCAGCGCCAGAGATTTGTGAGGCTGTTTATTTGCTGAATATGGTGTGAGTCGGTCGCTATGAGCAGTCGCTAACATGCGCTCCCAAGTATTTTATTAGAAAAAAAAAATTTTTTTTTTACTGTACTTACCTTCGATTGCAAGCTCTTGTCCCTCGCCGCTCAGCTGACAGATGCCGGTGATCGGCATCCAGAGAAGGAGAAGGCAGGAGATCAGAGGATCTCCTGTCACCTCCTTCCCCAGCGCCGATCACCGGCATCTGAGAAGCTGAGAAAGCTGAAGCCCGTTCGGGGCCGGGATGACTTCATAAGCCCCGCCCCCAAGGGGGCGGGGCTTAGAGGCAAGATGGCGGCCGCCATCGAGAAGAAGAGAGGAGAGAGCCTCCCAGGCTCTCTCCTGAAGATCGGTAAGTCCTGGGGGGGGATCGGAGGCCCCCCAGGTGAAGAGGAGGGACAGCGGGAGCCAGCGCACACACAGGTAAGTGAATGTCATTTTTATTTTTTATTTTTTTTACAGTTAGTAGCTGCTGCTGCAGAAGCGGTTGGGCGGCCTATTCCGGGGGCTCTCCTGGAGCCATCCGACCCCCCACGGGGGATCGGATGGCACCAAATTAAAGAGGAGACCTGGCCGGATCCAACAAGGGGTCAGGTGAGTATTTTTTATTTTTTAAACTAGAAGCGAGGAAAGTCAAGCACGTAACACCTACGGGCTTGGCACTTAAGGCCCAGCCAAGCCAGCACGTAGGTGTTACGTGCTTGGCAACAAAAGGGTTAATAGCGGCAGGTAGCGACAGTTGAGCGACTGTAGCAGTATTTTCACAGCGCCCGCTAGTAGTCGCTGTGCTTGGCCATTGTTCGGTTGTTGATAGCGACTGAGTCGGTGTGGCGTAATGTTGAATACAGGGTGACGAGTCGCTATTTGACAGGTTCCGCGATGTATGGGTGCACATGATAGCGACTGGTCAGAGCGACCGGCTCCCACCATATTCATCAAAAAATCACGCTCAAAATATTCTCGCGCTGTGAAATGCATGTTTAAACCCCAGAGCGCTGGCGGCGATGTGTTAAAAGTATTTTTTTAACCCCCAAACAACCATATTTTTGGAAACCAAAAATAAATTTTTTTTTTAAGAATTTAGTAATATGAATTCAATAATATCACACCTGTAATTATTTCTGCACAAATTTTTTTTTTTTTTTTTTTACCTTAAAAAAATCTAACATGGCAGAAGTGGTCACAGAATTTTTCACATTAAAAAAAAAATAATAACAATTAATTATGAATATTTAAAGATTGTTCCATTGAAATGCATTGGAGAGCGTCAGGTAGCGAGAGGTCATACCTGTCACTGTTCAAGGTCGGACGCTGGCGCTGTGGGCTGAGGCTGGAATAATGATGAATGAGTCGCTATCTGGCGCTATCTCAGTCGCTAAGCAGGATTGGCTTGATAAATGTGTGATTGTGGTGGGGAGCCGGCGTTCTCGTGGCGGGGCCCGTCATTACCAGCCGCTCACCAGTCGCTACCTGTCGCTATTCCTTCATAAATAAGGGCCTATGTGCTGTTCTGTAGCTTAGGCTTATTTTGACTATTTTATTCATTCTTTATATGGCATTGTATGACTCATAGCCCTTTTGCTTAGGCTTGATTTCTCCATGTAAGCTGTAAAGCATCTTCGGCGAGCATGATTTAGCTTATGCCAAGTGCTGCTAATCCAATGATAAAGTAAGCACAACCTGGTTAGCAAACAACACATCCTTTTTATATACTATCATGTACAGCCAAGTGCCACAATGTATCTTTGATCTTCAAAATATCCCCATCCACAAACATTAAGGTGATTTATATGATGAAATAAATTTGTTTGTAGCACTAGAGAAATCGGTAACACTGCAGTCACATAGGTGCCAAACTAAAGAGGAGGTTTTCCTTTTTATCTTCTATGTGTTATATGAAGCTGAAAGCTTCCAGATAGTTACGTTTTGACAGCTTCAAGTTACTGTTGGGAACAGATCCATGTATGGAAGCAAACGCACAAAAGAATAGATAAGCTGATATCCAGCTATGCAAACCATGTTTAGAGACACTTAAAGGACAAGCATCACAAGTTCTGTCTTTCTGGTAAACGTAGAGGACCTATTGCATTAGGTCCTTTTCTGGTCTGGACCACGAAAGAGCTGCAAGGACATTAGCGGAGGTAAGTGAAATAAGTTATCCAGATGCGGGTTAAAAACGTGAGAACTTGCCATTGCCCTCTGTTTGCTGGCTGCTAAGACACCTTATGACAGCCCTATGATGGATTAACATTAAGATTTGTTAGTAGTTTAATGGGATTGCAGAGCTGCAATGTCTCATTCAACTAGCAACACGCCAGGAAATGCTGACAACTTACAGAACCTGTTTAGTGGATATTAATGGTCCCTGTACAGTACAGGAACATTGGTAGATACACTTTGAGGCATCTAGAAATCTCAAAGGTAATAAAATCAAAAACGAATGATACCTTCCACCCTTACTGTAATGCATCTCAAGGTCATCTGAAAACCTTTCATATAAATGCTACCAGGAAACACAGTAACATATAAAGGGCTTCACAGTAACATGATGCAAGATGACATGAAATACATTAACCCATGACAAGCAATCTTATAAGCTTCTGTATAACAGATCCTGATTGGTCAATGCAAATCATTGCTTGTCGTGGTTTTATTAAATGACGTTTTATGAGTGCTTTATATAGAACTCTGGAATATATTCATGCAAAGTAAAAACAGCATGGCATGCAGTCTGCAATTGTGCAATTGTAATGTAATTGTAATGCAATATCTTTTAGACAAAGTTTTTTGCCTTAATTGATGTAGCTGGTAATTGCATCATTTTATTTTTAGATAATGATATACTATACTACTATACTACTATATATACTACTATATGGTAGCTGAGCTGTAAGTGCGGGCTGTTGAAAAAAGATGATATGATAACCAAATGTGCTTGGGTATTATTCTTTCAGGTCTGATATATAGATATGTGTTATTACCCATTAAATCTATCTACCATAGGTTTTTATTTGCACTAATATTGCCAGGCAGCTGTTATTATAAAGGGATATGAGTTGGTGTTAACCAATTTTGGCTTGCAGAAAAAGCAGAAAAGTCTTGTCCCTGTTTTCTATATCAGAAAATTGAAACACATTCCACGTGTTTAGTTGTTTCCTACAGACATCCAAATTTTCTACTGGTCTACTGGGAAAAAAAGATATAACATTTTCCAAAACATGCCAGATGACACTGCATATAAAATCTTTCTACGATTTTACAGTTACTGGAAGGGAAAAAAACTTCAGAATATTAACTGCTTGTCTCTGAAGCCAACTTGTGCTGGCCTATTGTTATTGCAAGGACTAGGACTATCTGCAATGTAGAATGGTTTGGTCACTTAGGCCCTTATTTATGAAGGAATAGCGACAGGTAGCGACTGGTGAGCAGCCGTTAATGACGGGCCCCGCCACGAGAACGCCGGCTCCCCACCACAATCACACATTTATCAAGCCAATCCTGCTTAGCGACTGAAATAGCGCCATATAGCGACTCATTCATCATTATTCCAGCCTCAGCCCACAGCGCCAGCGTCCGACCTTGAACAGCGACAGGTATGACCTCTTGCTACCTGGCGCTCTCCAATGCATTTCAATGGAACAATCTTTAAATATTCATAATTAATTGTTATTAATTTTTTTTTTTTTTTTTTAAATGTGAAAAATTCTGTGACCACTTCTGCCATTTTAGGTAATTTTTTTAAGGTAAAAAAAAAAATTGTACAGAATTGATATTACAGGTCTGATATTAATGTATTCATATTACAAAATTATTTTAAAAACTTTTTTTTTTGGTTTCCAAAAATATGGTTGTTTGGGGGTTAAAAAACTACTTTTAACCCATCGCCACCAGCGCTCTGGGGTTTAAACATGCATTTTACAGCGCGAGAATTTTTTTAGCGTGATTTTTTAATGAATATGGTGGGAGCTGGTCGCTATGGCCAGTCGCTATCATGCGCTCCCATACAGCGCGGAACCTGTTAAATAGCAACTCCTCACCCAATATTCAACATTACGGCAAACCGACTGAGTCGCTATCTACAACCGAACAACGGCCAAGCACAGCGACTACTAGCGGGCACTCTGAAAATGCCGCTACAGTCGCTCAACTGTCGCTACCTGCCGCTATTAATGAATCTGCCTCCCCGTGTGGGAATGATGTTTTCCACAGACCAGCTTATGAGACAGATAGTCAGTGTTCCTCATTTTAAAAGTAAAATGATACATTCAAAATCAGTCACCCATGTTGTTTCATTCTTTAAAGCAGACCAAAAGTTAAAAAAAACAAGTTCAGTAAATTGCTCATCTAAAGCTCAACTCTGGTAATCAGTAACATAAACTATTAGAGAGGGCTTACCTCCATGCAGATGTTATGGAATAGCAGGCAGTTTCTAAGCTGCATAACTGCATGGAAGCAGCCATCTTGCCAAATACATGAGCCTCACATATCAGTGCAAACCTCCTTTAGTTCTAGTAGAAAGCCATCGGCTGTGATGACTTATTTTTCTGCTCCACAGCTGAAAGAATTGTGTCATTTTAGAAGATACACTGACTGAATGGTGCGCGGTAAATCTGGAGTCCTCAATGAGCAGTGATAAAGATACATTGTTGCAGCTTTCCTTTCACACACACAATAACCCTGGCAGCTGCTTATTCATTGTGTGTTTGTATATATAACATAATACACAAGCTGTGTTTCTGAGCCATTTATCTCTCATTTTGGTGTGGGCTGCTGTTGGCACAGATCTCCCCTCCATGCTTATGTGTGTGACAAGATGGCTGCTCCCATGCAGCTCTGCAGCAACTAATGTGCCGGTTATTTCAGAATATCTGCACGGAGTTAGGCCCTCTCAAATAGCTTTTGCCAGAGGGGGCACTTTAGGGGAGCAATTTACAAAATGTTCTTTTTTGGATTTTTTTATCTGCTTTAAGTGAGTGAAAACAACATGTGCTTGTTGGGAGTGGGCCATGCTGAGTTTTGTTTAGCTTCAAAGCGGAACTTCATCCACAGTCTGGAAGTGACACAGATATTAGTTCAGGCCATACTTTAGGGCTGCCTGGCGCAGGCTGCCTATTTTAAAGTGGAACCTCTAGGTTAGCTTATATTTTTATCTGGGTGAAACTGGGGGTTTAACACAACAGGGCAACCCAAATCAGGATGCTTTGTTGCTGAACTACAAAACCCAGTATAGTGAAAACCCTGGGTTCCTTTTTTGGTCAGACAACTAACGTTTGGCCCAAAGAAGTGTCTGTAACATTGCAGGCTCCTGCAGTCCAAATGGCCACATACAGGCCAGTAATGTATGTTAATAGGACCTAAAGTGAAATTAGCACCCCTCTCTTCTCCCATAACCCGATGCTCAGTGTAAGTCTACTTTAAAGAGAAACCTAGTCGGCCCTGGTGTCTAATTTGGGATGCCCCACCGTGTTAACCCCCCCAGATCCCTATTAAAATGTACCTGACCCCCAATCCTATGGCTCATGTGCGGGCCACACTCTGATATAACTTTAGCCAGATGTGTATTTGTGACTGGCATCTGTGACTGCCAGCACGGGCATGCCTCCAGCCCATATCTGACCCAGCCCCATCCCAACCCCCACCGGGCCCTGGAAAACAATTGCCTGCCATGAAAGTGGTCCCTGGTGCTAAAAAGGTTGGGGGCCACTGCCTTAATATATATTTAACAGTGGATAGATTTAACAGGGGTTAGATTATGGTTTAAATAATATAAAGTTAGATTAAAACACATTGTATATAGTATTACAAACAAAATGATAAAGGATCAGAAACAGTATTCTGATGTATGGGGCCACCATGTGCAGTAGAAGCATCTTCATATCCGATATCAAGGAGATACAGGAAGATATTTTTAGAGAAGACATAGGTGATCTGTTTATGCTGGGCACCACCTATGGTGGTGATGACCTTATTGAGCTTTGTCTTTGATAACAAATGGAAGAGGGGCAAGATCACTTCAATTGCTTCAGGAACAGCAAAGACAAAATTACTGAAATATGCTTATGGTGGAGTCAGCTTTTAAAGTTGGCATTAGGATTCATGATAAATTCAAGCGTCTGTCTAAATCGTAACTACATAATGTATGTAGTTAAGTTTTAATACTTTTTTAAAAACGTAACTTTTTTTTATTGTTTTTGTACATATTTTTACCAGTTGATTTGATCTACTCGAAGGTGTCCCTATTCTAAGCTAAACATGTTACATGTTACTTATGATTTCAACATAGCCATTACATCCTTTTTCAGTATGGTTGCCTTCTTTATATCATTGTCTTTGAAGTCCAAAACTGTACCCTGTATTCCTGATCCAAAGACCTAATGTGGACCTATCACCTTGAACAACAGTCCTGGAGTGAAAAAGACAAGTATGTGACCCTGGGCCATCCTAATTGCCCCATTGTGTGCAGGCCCACAATCACTTTTTGGACACTGTGTTGCGTTATACATTAGTATGCACAACATAAATTGCTGATTGGATGAGAGTACACGCATGCGCCATGGAAACAACGGAGATGTGAGTTGTGAGTGCAATCTGGGGGGCTTAGCACAGTGGGTCATCCCAATTCAGGATGCCCTAGGGAACTGACCTGTGAAAATAGTGAAAAATCCTGATGATCAGTCCACTTTAATTAATGTTCATTATTGAGATACATATTTACATATACAAAACCAGTTTGCTTGGACGGACTCCTGTTTGCCTGTTCCTGGTATAAGACCTGAAATATTTGTAACTCAATTACTACTTCATATAAAGATATGATATTAGTGTAATTTTACGTCATATCAAATAAAAAAATGCTGCCAGCAATGTATTAGCTTCAATGTCTTGTTACTTAGTCAACCACGTTCCCCATCACTTGCTCTGCCTATGCAGCCCTAATGTGCCTCTTTCTCCTGTTCTCTGGCACAGCAATGGAGTATGTTCATGCTTGTTTATATGTTGATTGGAATACCAGCGTCATCCTTACAGTTTGTCTCAGGTTAGTTGATATTTGTTCACAGTAGTCCAGGTCTACTTGAAGAAAATGATTTCATGGTGAGTACTCACATCCAGGGGCATAACTATAGGAACTGCAGGGATTGTGATCACATTGGGGTCCATGAGGTCAAGAGGCCCAAAAATTGTTGCTACTCTACCCTATTTATGAGATTTGTGCTCACCTATTTATAGAACAAAAGCACTCTTTGTCTTACCTGCTTCAGCATTTGATAGTCTAATTGTATTCAGTATAGTTAAAATGAAAGGACAAAGTTTATGACCCGTTATAGGGCCCCATTTAATGTTTGCACCAGGGCCACTGCTCACATCTCTTTATTTTGCTTTGAATGACAGACATCGGTCTCCTCTAATTCTTGATTCACTTTAAGACATAATTATACACATATAAACATATGATTAAAAAAACAAATGAAATTAGAACAGAACTGTGTCTTGCATAGGACTTGAAGAAAAGGATTTAAAGCGACAAAAAACCCTCAACGGCCAGCCCTGGAAACTAAAAGACCTCAAACTATTTTAAAAACGGGCCACTGCCGAGCCAGCAGCATCGCTCAAGGTACGGGGGGATGATGGGGCAAGGGGACAAAAAAGGGTTTTGTTCTAGGCTATAAGACAGAAGCCTCTTCTATATTTAGTTCTTTCAATACATAATTCAATACATAATTACACATATACACATATTAGTAAAAAAAATAATAATACAATTAGAAGAGAACTGGGTCCACCATTGTGAGAACTAACATTTCTTCCCTTGCCATATAAACATATGATTAAAAAAACAAATGAAATTAGAACAGAACTGTGTCTTGCATAGGACTTGAAGAAAAGGATTTAAAGCGACAAAAAACCCTCAACGGCCAGCCCTGGAAACTAAAAGACCTCAAACTATTTTAAAAACGGGCCACTGCCGAGCCAGCAGCATCGCTCAAGGTACGGGGGGATGATGGGGCAAGGGGACAAAAAAGGGTTTTGTTCTAGGCTATAAGACAGAAGCCTCTTCTATATTTAGTTCTTTCAATACATAATTACACATATACACATATTAGTAAAAAAAATAATAATACAATTAGAAAAGAACTGGGTCCACCATTGTGAGAACTAACATTTCTTCCCTTGCCCTTCTCCTTTTTCCACTGTGGACACTTAAGCCTGTAAATCTTGGTAATGTAAGTAAGCAAAGAGATGACTTTGAAGTCCCGCTCATGTGGATCGTCAAAGTGCAAAAACACATGCGCATAATAAACACATATAGTGCATAAATCCCTTTCTCCAAACTTGGATTTCTAGTTTGAAGCTTTCAGTCCTCTGGAGCCTGATGTCACTTGTGCTTCACGCCATGGGCCCTGAGCTACACAGCCGGCTGACAATGTTGTAAAAGCCGTCTGTTTTCCTTGGCAGCCCGTCGCCATTCCTTTATGCCTTCCCGTTGTACACAGAGCCGTTACATCCTTGACAGAGATCTGTGTCCAGTCAGCATGATGCAATGTAACTAACACAAAGGATTCTGGATGTGCTGCCAGTGTGTTCTCACAAACTTCCATCTGGAGAGCCTACCCCGAGGAGAGCCAGCATTGTAGCTCGCTATTTACTTTCAGCACTTTGTGTTTCGGCTTTTGTCTGCATGACTGTAGGCCAGGAGTCTGCAAGCCATTTTCACTAGAGCTGGCTGGGGGGAATCATGTTATGAATAGATGTACTGACAGAAAAAAGCTTTCATCTTCAAAACTTTCTAAACTGAGATATCTGTACATGTTTTACGCCAGTTATATTGCCTGTAACTAACTGGCTCAATGAGAGAGGAAACATTCAAGTAACTGAATCTTGACAAGAAGGATAAAATGAACTTTGTATCATTTTGATCTGTTTCACATTATTGGGTCAAAAGCTGGTCATTGCCTCTTTGTCGTTTCCAATAAGAGTTACAAATGTTGCTGTAGTTTTTATTCCATTATTTTGAAAGCTCAAAAAATTAGCAGTGATGTATTTAACACAGCCAGAGAGGATTCAAAAGTCCAAAGTAAAGAAGGGTAGACAGTTAACAAGAGGTCAGTTTTCAGGGACAGATTAAATGGTCAAGACATCTGCCTGAGATCTAGACAAAAAAACAACCCCTAATGCAACCTAAAAAGAGATCAAGCATGCCCAGAATGACAGGGGTTGCACTAGAGGTTGGTAGGGTACCAAAAAAGTCAGTAGGCTTAAAGTTAATGAAAAACCTTTAGGGGCACCCTGTATACCTCCACCAGCCCTCCCCGTCTGAGTACCTGCTGTGATGCTGCTCCTTCGGTGGTGGCCTGGTTTTAAAAAAAAGGGTTTTCCACCCCAGAGGCGACTTTTGAGATCGCCTATTGGCTGATCTCTAGAGTTTCAGATGACATAGCCCAGAAGGCTTTTTGCATACCTGGCTTTCGATTTGAGTGCAGACTCCAGTGCCCAGCCATTCAGATAAGCTGGGCGCTGGAGCATGCACAGCTACATGGATGACGGGGATGCAGCAGCCACGATCACAGCATCATGGGAAGCCCTAGGAAAGGTGAGTTTAACGGCAACCCGGAGGTTTCACACAACGGGTCATTACACTATAGAATACCCCGAGGGCAGACTAGCAGCCCGCCCTGGAGTCTTTTAGATTCCACAGCTGGCCTGCAAAGGTTTTGCTCTGCTTTAAAGTGGGGATATACTGTAAATGGGTTGTATGGGGCTCAGAAAATTGTGATATGTACCTATCATAGCAAGATTATATAGAAGAGCAAAGATCTTTGGGTAAGTGTCAGTGAAAATGATTCTAGGGTTAACTGGAAGCCTATGGGGGGATTTAAAAAGAACATCTCATCCTGGCAGCATGGGGGAATATTGGCCGAGTCTACAGTATATTTGACCAATTGCAGTCAACCAGGATCACAAGGATGCTGGGCACACAGTGATAATTTAGTAATAATGTGGGGAGCAGCGGACCTCGCTGAAGGGTCGAAGAGGTGAGTAGTGGTTGCCCAGTATCAGGCTTCCAAGGAAGGCAGTGCACAGAGGGCATCTGAATTGGGATGCTGCCAAGAGGACCTCTAGTTTTGACTAGAGGAACTCTTTAAAGATGGGGACAGCAAATAAGGCATGATGACAGGCATGATATTTTGAGGGCAATAATAATTGCTTTTTATCGCTGTAAGCATCCTCTTTGCTATTAGTTAATGAATTTTGACTTGAATGACTAGATAAATAGTAAAATGTACGTTCAGCCTATCAGACCATGGGGGAGCTGCATCCCTTCAAATGCCTGTCACTGAATACCCTCAGAGTATACAAATGGATCCCAGAATAATGTGCTCCATAAGCTGTAGGGCTTATTCAGGGTAGTTTCTAGGTGAAATAGTTTTCATTGTGGGAAGGAAAGAAAGTCATGCCAACTCTTCACCCATCCTATGGTGCTGTTGATGTCCCATACCAGTATGTGCCATGTTGTGCCTCTGCCTTAGCAGCAGGCAGTGCACCCTCCCCATCACTAAACCCAACATGACCAGACCCATCACTAAACCCAACATGACCAGAAGACATGATGGTTGGAATAAAGCCCCCCTGCATACACAATTACCTTGGCACCCAGGGAGATCATCCTGTTCAACCACACTGGGTTCACCACACCAATAGTCTTTTTTGATGGTGGGTCTACTTTATACATCAGGTTCCCAATATATGTTAAAGTTACTGGAGCCCTGGCACAGTGACACCTTCAGTTGCTCCTACAGCGATTAACTTTATTTCTATACATACTAATTGATAAGAATATATTTTAGAAGTGTGAATTCAGAGACGTGTATGATGACCTGGGGTGATAACACACCCAAAAAAGAACTCACCTATTGGCATCTTAATCCTCCTGTCCCCCTTCAGGGGATGTCCTCTCTTCAGGTCCCTTAGGTCTGGGGGTTTCGCCTGGTCCCCTGCTGGCATCTATAGTAGAGGGGACACAAGGACCCCCTCCCCCATCCTTGGCATCCTGCCAAGCTAATGCTGGGCCATCGGGGAGGGAAGCTTTTATACCAAAGAGAAGGAGCCTCTGTAGAATTCCCCCAATGTAACTATCTGCATCACTGGAGGGGAGAGACATGGAGGGGGATTTCCCGGGAAGGCCCCCTCCCTAATCCTCCCATCCAGTAACATCATTAGTCACATGGAGTGGATTCCCCATAGGCTCCTGCTCTGTGGTATAAAAGCATTCCCTCTTCAGTAGCCCAGCATTATTTTGGTGGGGTACCAAGAAGGGAAAACCTGTGTTCCCTTTACTACAGATGCCGCAACAGCTGCTCCCCTCATCACAATACGAGACCCCCCGGACCAGGTGGAAGCCCCGGACTGGCAGAATGCTGAATGTTGGATACTGGGGACTATCTGGCCGCAGGGTTCCCCGAAACGGATTGTGCACCCTCTGGCTCAACACTAGGAGTGACTTTAAAGTGCATAATGCCAGGGGGATTCCATTTTTGCCTTTCTTTACAGACAGGATGCACGGTTTGCATATGTTCTTTTAGTTCTTCAGAATATAATTATATCTAATTTAGATAGTCCTAGTGGATGACTGGAAAAATATTACTGTTCCAGAAATGTCTGCACCAGGGCCTAGTCACATTAAGCTACATCTCTGACAATGACCTTACCCCCTACAAAAGGTCAGCTTCCCCCCACTGCTGCCATTACAAGGTGATATCATGGCTGAGTGACACAGTCAGTAGATAACTGTAATCTTCTGCTGCATGCACAGACGCATAAGAATGATGGTGCCTGCTGTGCTGTGCTATATTCAGTCTGATTTATAGATTGAGGAACTGTAACCAATCCATGACAAGGTTAAAATGGAAAGGGTGTAAGCCGCAATAAAGAGAAATCTAGTGCCCAACCAAAAAAGAGCACATAGTGGAAGTTTACATACAAATACAGATCTATTTGACCATAGTGTGCATTCCGCAAATTGACTTACAACCGAGTTAGTCTATTACATAAACACGCCAGATGAAATGTAATGGAAACTGTAGAATTATATGGCACAGGGCACCAGAGAGTGAACATATATTATAAATATTAAGGTAAATGAAAGCCCTAACATCACACTGTAGAATAAACATACTATTACAAGAAATTTATTTCATGGGTTCACTGAAAGGCCCATTTAGAGACGTTGAAATAATTCCTCTTCCATTCTCTTGAGCTTTGATGCTTTTATTTTCTAAGGAGCTAAAATACTGTTAATTAGCAGAGACTTAAACTACCAGTTTGACATTCATTTTATTTGAATCAGACTGAGCAATTTGCTTTGAATTAGACCTGGAGGTGGGTTCTGTTCTTGAGATTGAAAGCAAACGACATTGTTATATACTGGCATTAGCTGGGCATATTCTAGACACTTAATCAAATCAATGAAAACTTTTACTGCTAGGAGGGATGAAAGACCATAAACTGCTGGTTTTTCAATGCCCGGTCTTCATTCACCTTGTAATTACGTATTTTCCATTGCTTTTAAAGTTGAAGTAAAGTCACTGAAGACCTCCATCTCTTAAGCAGGGTGGTGGTGAATAAAACCGACAGCAAGCCCAGGGCTGGGTAGCCATACTTAAACTTCTAGCCTCCCTCAGGCAGCATCTTAATGACCAATCAGATTCCCACTCGTAGAAGGAGCACATTGCAGCTGCATACCCACTCAGTGAAAATGATTGGTCAGCAGCAGTCACAAAGTAAAGCAGAATCAGCAGAAGCAGAAGCAGAAGTGGTAAGTGCTGGGCTGCATGTAGTCATCATGTCATCAAGTCATCATGACGTTCCTATGCTGCAAGGGTGAAAGAAGTGATTGGCAAGTCAAAAGTTACAAAATAAATTTCAGTAGCTTACACTACATTGAAACCCTCTAGAGCTCTCCTTCTTGATATGTCTGTCTGCTTAGTGAGGAAATCACTTCCTCATTCAGCTTTCAGTCTCCAACCCACTGACCTGGTCCTTCAATCAACCTTCAGTGGACCGAGAATGGAAACATGCCCCACTCCCTCCCCAGATTTCCTCATTGGCTGCCTCTCTCATTATGTGCTGGCAGACTGGAGATGCTCTTAGCCTGCCGCATCTCTCACCCCCTTTTTACGGTGACACAATGTGCTGGCAGTAATAACTAGAGGCACAACAATGCATTTATTTTTATGATATATGTAAAGCACACAGTGTGCTCACATCACATCTCTGTTGCCACACCCACTGTTTATTTTATCTCTGTATCTCCAATGCTCCAATACTTTTACTAATAACTTTTATAATAATAACTACTCAATAACTACTGGGTCTTTTTGAAAACAGATTGAAGTATGGGATGTGTAGTCCAAAACAATGGGACAACAATCAGCTTGCCTTGAGTATAACTTTAATTTACCCCTCTTTAAAGCAAAGTAAAATATTATTGTTTCTTTGTTAATAAACCGAATTTTGTTGCTCTGTATAACAGTTCATGGAATTATTCTTTAAGAAAAGAGAAAAAAGCATGCAAAGCCATATTTTGCTGCAGTATGAGTTTGTGACCTGCCATTCTTTATGAAGCAGTAATAATGTTGAAACACTCCATGTCTGACATTCATTTCCTTTGAAAAAAAATTGTATTGCAGGCATATCAGTAATCTTCATCAAATACCGGAAAATGTGTCTGCGAATGTGTAACACAAACCTTTCTAAAATAAAACTGACCATCTACAATGCTATAAAAATGTCATTTTGCATGCTGCCCACCCTTCTGTATCTTGCTCAGGATTTGTTCAATTAATATGACTGGATGAGTTAGATCTTGGTCTGACAACTACTGGGTGTCATCTTATATTAGGGGGCTATTGGCAGATTTACTATTTGGCCATATATCTGATCATACAAGGAAAGAACCATCAGATCTAAAATAAATTAGTATTGACCAGACTGGAGGGGGTGGTAAAATCATTCATTTTCAATGCCAGAGGAGGTCACAGAATTTTTGATTGGGATTTTTTGAAAAAAAAACCCAAAAAACAAATACCCCGTTTAAAGAGAAGAAAAGGTTAGTTCATTGAAATGTATGGCAGAGCGTCAGGTTGCGAGAGGTCATACCTGGCGCTGTGCAAAGGCTGAACCCCGACGCTGTTTGCTGAGGCTGTGAAAATGATGAATCAGACGCTACATGGCGCTATCCCAGTCACTAAACAGATTCTGCTTGATAAATGTGTAATTGTGTGCCGTGTCCGGCGTTCACCAGCCACTACCTGACGCTATCCCTTCTTAAATAAGGGCCTTAGTTGACACTGCTGAGGAGATAAAAGCTTTGGTTCACAAATGACTGTTTTGATCATAGAGTTGTTAATTTGTTATGTTAAGATGGTAACTAATATTATGAGTTACATAAAATCTGACATTAAGCCAAACACTGCTTTGCCCTATACTTAGCACATGCGCTATCAGTAAGTGATAAGATAATACTAGCAAGTGATAAGACACTGCTATTAATAGATATTACTTCACTAATTAATGATAAAGGAGACTAAGGTTTTGTTACACTGTGTATTTGGCAAATTCAAATGTGTTGGCATGTCCAACCTTTTTAAACCAATTTGAGCAAAGTGCATCTTTGAACTGTTTCCTAATCTATATCAGTTATTTCATTGGAAGTGTATGATAAGCAACAGGACCTGAGCTCTTCTGCAAGACCATGCTGATAAACTACAGTCCCTGTTACAGGCACAAGCCACCCCATTCCAAGTTGCCTTTCAATCTTTCAACCTAAAATTTCCCTAATATTATCATATTAAAATTAAATTAAACTTAAATTCAATAACTTTGCCCAGCATAAAACACCAGCCACAAATAAGCGATACTACCTAGCAGTTCTACCTGAGAAATCAGGTCTGTGGCAGGCTTTTTAAAGCAATCCCCAGACTGGAAGTTTATGTTGTTATGTTATATTCCCAGTCCAGTGCCCTAAAACAGCCTTTGTTTCTTTTTTTACTAAAGCCTTTTCCCATTATTCATAAAAACACTAATAGGAAGCCATATGATATTCCAATGTCAGACGTATGGTAATTCATTTAGTTACAAGCTAAACTATAATATACTGCCATGCAAAATAATGGCAGTTTAGTTTGTAGTGCTTTTAGATTTGTTGCAGTTACTCATAAGGCTGACCCCCAATGTTAAGCTGTGTTTAACTGCTGGAAAGCACCAGGGGCCCTGCTGCAGACCATACAGCCAAAAATTCGAACAACAGACTACAGATCTGTGTTAATATGATTATTGGGCAAAGTATGTGTCTGAATTTAAGTGGACCTACACCAGGAAAAAATATTTAGGTGTTGCGTGTCTGTCCCCAAAAGGACAGGGACACACCCTAATTCTGGGACCTTTACCCTTTAGAGATAAGTGGGATGGAACAAACTCAAGGCCTCATTCTCCAAATAAAAAAGTTTTTTTTGTTGGGTATAGGTAAAGCCCAACTATCTTACAAATGCCTTTGGGTTCGACCCCACCATATATAATCTATATCTGTGCAAGTAGCTAAGTTGAGCAGTCAGTTGACGGTTTAACTCAGCTGCACCAGATACTCTTCAGCTATTACAGCGATAGATTTGTACTGAGTTTTTTCCAGTATTGTCACTGAATCTCCAGCATATTAATAGTGACTTTCTCTTTCACCTTGAGTAAGGATGAGCGAATCGGTTCTAACGAACCTGAATTCGCTCCGAATTTCAGGGAAAATTCGATTCAGCATGAACCCAAATTTTTAGTGGTTTGTGCTGACCGAATTTTCCCTGAAATGAAAAAAAAAATGCCGGCATGGTGGGAGCGGGGAGACTGTCATCAGAGGATGCGTCATCAGAGGAAGCCGGCGTCCTCTGATGACAGCTGACAGCGCAGCTGGCCTCCCCGCTCCCACCATGCCAGCATTTTGCGTGGAGGCCGGCTGCGCTGTCAGCTGTCATCAGAGGACGCGTCATCAGAGGAAGCCGGCGTCCTCTGATGACAGTTGGCCTCCCCGCTCCCACCAGAGATGAGCGATTCGCTAAACTTCGATTCGGACGAACCCGAATCGCCCGAATCGAATTTTTGAGAAGTTCGCTCATCTCTAACCTTGAGTGTACATCTTCCTTCTATCTACATGTGAAATTATTGTGGATGATAACTAGGCAATGGTGATAGGCCAGCTAACAGGAGTTTCCCAAAATCAAACATGTAGGTCTGTTTTATAGGGGACAGGAAGTAGCTGCACCCTGAAGTGAAGCATGCCTTCTACTGGAGGAGGTGCATCTGCCACATGTGTGAGTGCTACAATCCCCCCCCCCCCACATCAGATGAAATTCATTTTCATCTGATTGGTTTAGGTTAGTTTAGTGTCCCTGTCAGTTAGAACCTTCGGTAACACAGAGTTGCAATAAGGGGTGTAGGTTTGCTTTTAAGTGGACCAACCTTGTGCCAGGGGCTTTGTGCATGCCACCCTAAAAGACCCCCTATTTGCTATGGTAGACTTCCCAGTTGAGAGATAAGTTTAAGTGAAACTTTACCCTATGGGGGGAGCTAGAAAAAATAACACATTGTATCACCTCACCAATAGGTAGAAAAGCTGCTGCCATTGCAAGATTTCCTGAAAGATGAAGCCTGTAAAAGTTTAAGTATCCTGACTGCTGGGCTTACCTACCCCAGGGCAATTCAGATTGCAGCACATAAAAAATAATTTACCTTTTTATAACTCCTGCTGTGGTCAATTTTAAAAAGAAAATGGCATCTTGTGGAGCTGCAGGCCGACCTGCAAACAAGAAGTGCTGCTGGATTTCCTGTTACTGTGCATTGTCAGTTATGTCAGTTGAATCCAGGCAGCAGCACGGCTGGGATGCTGGGAAGAGAAGCTCCAAAATGGCTGCTACCACTAGAAAATCGGTGAGGCAGTGTTTTAGCTTTCAGTGGATGCAGAAGCAAATGTAAGTGCTGACAATGATTCAGTATCATGCATGCAGATGGGGCAATGGAGTTTTGGGGATTTTCCCTTTATAACTGCCGGGCTGTTGGTCTAGTTAAAGATCTCCATGAGCCAGAACCAAAGCTAGCAAGGAGGGATTAGATATATCTTTTGCACGTTACATAGATAAATACTCATAAATACTGATTGTAACCAAAAAAAATCATATGAGTCTGACTGTGGCAACAGTTTATGGAAGACTTTTTTATTTTTCTGGACAATATGCACAACAAAATCAAACATTCAGCAAGCACAGAGGGATGTGGTTTTCCAGCGCCTGCATACATGACTTTTGGCCATGTAAGTGCTGACATAAAAAAAAAGATGTGGAGACATTCAGTAATGAGCTGGTTTCTAAAGAAGATCACTTTCTTTTTGTTAATAGAATTTTAAAATGGTGCGCTTGGGGCAGAGCAAGTAGAATAGTAAGAAATGAATTTGGAAAAATGATTTGATGAGTCATTAAACATTAGAAAAGCACAATGGTGCTGGTGGAGCAGTTTGTGAATTCAGTGGTTAGCTTCAAGGACAAACGAAAGGTCAATGATCTGACTCTCGTCATTTATTCTTCCATTGTCTGTTGATGAGATACAAAGTGACCTAAACCTTGAAAGCAGGTATTTAGATTTTCTCTGGGGAACAGGTGGAATGGCAGTAGCCAGGCTGTAATCTGTTGTTTTATTTGTTGCAGGCTTTGCTGTTCTTTAATGCGGTTTCTATGGCCAATAATATTTTAAGTATTTTTTTACTAAAATAGAGTCTTTGCTGCTCAATCTGTCAAACTACACTTAATCATTTGTAGGTTTTAAATACTCACATTTTATCCACCAAGCTACAGAATAAAAATAATTTTACCAGTGTATTTACTTTACCCTCAAGACATATTGTTTAAGGCTGATTTAGGACTAGCGCCATGTATTGCCATTTGTGTGTCTATGTAGCTGCGCTCAGAGCGCCTGGAAGTAGACGCTGCAAATGGGGCTCTGGCGCTGTAACCTAGCTTCATCGCTGGACAAATGACGCTGTAGTATCCTGACCAGCATTGATAAATGTGATGTCTGGAGGGCGCTGTAGAAGCGTTCTCCCTGATTCACTGCAGTACCTGAGAGTACCAATTGCCGCTATTCATATAGCGCTCCAAGGGAAAGCAGGCCAAGACGACACCACATATAACAACAGGACAATCCTGCATCGAACGATAGGTAGCGCCAGTGAAGAGCGACCACCGCTCGGTGCTGAAGCCCATATTTAATTAGACAAAAACACAGCGCCAGTGTCAGAGTTCTAAAACTGGACGGTCTGGCACCAAAAAAAAGTATGTTTCTTACAATAAAAACCCCAGCCACAGAGGTAAACCATATGGAATGACATTGTTAACACATTGGAGCACTGGCACTGCAATGGTGGATCACAAAATACTATTTTGCAGCCTAAACTTAAAGTGCGAGGATCAACACAAGTCTTTTGTTGCTGCTCAGGAGCCAACTCACTCATTTTACAGCAAAATGTAATCCAAATGTGATTTCTACACAATTAAAATATACACTGTTGAAGTGTATGGGGGAGCACAACTGAGCGACAAGTGGCACGTGGCGCTGCAGAACATACAGTGCCGGCGTCTTACACTGAGCTGCCGCTAGTGATACATGTGACGCTACATGACGCTATTAGAGGCGCTCACTAGTTTGACTTTCATATATATGGTTTTCACATGCCAAGCCCAGCATTCACCTGACACTACGTGGTACTATGTGGCACTAGCGCTTCTTAAATAAGGCCCTTTATCTTCCATCATCTTGATTTTTCAGCACCGTGACTAGCAGCACTGTTTTCAGATCAGCAATGTAAGCAGAACATGGCGATGGGAGAGAATTGGGTCAAAAGTCCAACTATTATAAGTAGAGGATTTAGATTTTCCCATATATAGGTATTAACTTCTGACATACCTCCCCTTCCCTTTAGAGAAACTAAATCACGCGCCAAGAACTCAGCTGCCATTTCCTCGGTTGGAGACACTAACATAACTGAATGTGACGAAAGTTGAGAACTGGGAGATGAGGAGGAAGGGTTCATTTTCCAAAATTGTGTGCGTTGATGGTTATATATGACCTCTTAAAAAAATACTTTTAATTTCTTGTAATATCAGCAAAGAAACAAATGACACTAGTATGTAGGATACAGCCTTCAGATGATGAGGTAATGGTATTTGCCAAGCAGGCAGATTGATTGGCGTCCAACCCTTTTGACAGTAGCGAACTGGGGCCAAAAAACAGCCCAGAGTTTTCCTGCCTGGCCAGTCCATGACATCCCTGCTGAGCATAAATTGCCGTCAAGGCTGAAGCTGTAGCATTGCAGGGACAGGGGGGGATATGACGGGTTTTGACAGTACCAAAACTTTAGTATTGTAGGGGCAGATAATGGGGTAGAAGTGGATAAGCCCCCACAGCCATGATGAGGCTTTAGCATTGGTGGCAGAAATAAAGTTCTTGGCTGGGAGATTACAGCGGGGCTGGATACAGGGGTGGTGAGAGGGGAGACTAGGGAGACAGCTCAATTGACCACAAAGCATTGCAGTCCACCAGGTATTCTCCAGGGTCTTCCCATAGTCAGTCTGTCCCACCTATTGGTAACTGGCAGAGCTGTAAATGTGCAAATGTGGCTCTGATGACACATGAAAATGTTGCCCAATTTTTGGGCCTCAAAGGGGGATTTAAGCAGATGGGCATCTCAAATCTGGATCCATGGAACAGTTGTATGTATGATCTTTTAAATAGCCCATTACACAGACAATTGTCCAATCATCTTATCTTGTTTCAAAAACTCCCTGTATAGCTGATGGGCAGACAGAAGCTGACTCATAGACTCCCTGATGGGTGGGAGGATATGGTTGAGTCCTACAGAGATTCCCTTACCAGCAGGATGTCCTGATTTGTTTCAGATGTCAGATGGGTCAGATTAGATGAGACTAGATCATTTTAGATTGCTGAATGCGTGTGGGCTGAAAGATGACCAACAGCCAGCGACAGTTTTTAAAAGATCTGGTTTCTATTCAATTTTTGAATACTGGTAGACTCCTCCCTCAACAGGATCTTTTCTGCCCCAGTCCCCTCCAGCCCATTTGAACCAATCAGAACATTTAAAATGAGGGAGGTGCTTCCCATACATTCCTACTGGTTATGGGGTCCTGACTGCCACGCATGGTCCCCAAGGTAACAGTTGACATGGTTATGCCTTGCAGCAAGGCACAGCCATAGGATCAGAACGGGCCATGTATCATGGCCAACCAAACTGCAAGACCCAGGTCTCACAATTTGCTAAGCCACAATACATGGCCCATTCTGTGGCAAAAGGCAAGATGATGTTGAAAGAGAAAAATTGCAGCATTGCATTGCGTGTCAATTATAGATGCGGCAGGTGATGAACGGGGGGGACTTCTGTCTGGAAATGTAGAGATTTACCAACAAGCAGAGTTATTACACTATATGACAATAATCAAAACGTGGAGAGATTTGTAATAATAATAATTAAAGTAAAGTGTAGCTCTGGGTCGTAGGGCTATACTATAAACATAAATAGCTATAAAGTAGTTTACATGTGTATTTCGGTACACCACAATAGACTTCTGCCTATTATTATTAGGAACGTTTTGCTATCTAATGCATATTTAATTTTACATTTTTTTTGTAAATGAAATGTCCATCTGGGCAAGAAAGCAAATTCAACTGGAAATCAATGAGCCTGTCAAAAAAACATTTTTCTTCTTGAATCTGCCATATTTTCTATCCACAAACAACTTTAAAATGAATTGCATGCTACACGTAAAAATAACTTTACCTCCTCTTTTTTTCCACAAGATTAATCATTAAGCCTTGCAAAATAGAAAAGTACACAAAGCAGATTTTCTTTAAACTTGCTTCTTGACAACCTGTCAAAACTTAAGCTAAAATGAAGCAGGAAAAAATATGAACAAAATAATTAAACATTGCTTAGAAGCCAGGATTCCCAAGAGAGCTTATACTGCAGATATGTGGAATTTCATGTTGTGTTGTCATGGTTGTTTGTCTGTATCTTGCTAGAGGTGTGTGGCAGGCTGGCTTCACAATACGGTTCTTTAGTGGCACCAGGAGGGTTCTCCCGGGGGTGCAGGAAATAGGGTCCTACAAGCAGACTTTTTGCTGCTAGCCACAAATAATGCATTGTATTACAGGCCCGCAGAAATCACTTCATTAAAAAAAAATGATATTGGTAATGGAAGTGACTGCATGGGCTTAGAAATACTTCCAGATATCATTGTCTGTACAGTTCGCCATGCAATTCACAATTTCAAAATGTATGAACATATGTTGAGGATATATCAGCACCAAGGAATATGATGGAAATTTATAAAAAAAATAATAATAATAATATTATATATATTATAATATATATATATATATATATATATATATATATATATATATACACAATCCAGAAATGGTACGGTCCGTGCTTTTATCTGTGCCAGGCAGATGTAAGATTTAGAGAAAGTGAAGTTACTTTTTTAGTGAGCTAATGCAATAAATCAATATACAGTGCTCATGTGATCGTTTTCATAAATGTGGTATTGCGTACTTTGCCCGGCATTCACCAGACGCTACCTGCCGCTACGAAGCACTACCTGCCGCTAGCCCTTCATGAATAACCCCCTTAGCATTCATTCAACCCATCCCAAAAGCTAGGAACAAGGTAATTCAGGTTTCTTCAGTCTTTGCAATTTGATTAAATTGGTGTTGAATCTACCCCAGCAGAAGACATTGGGATGTAGAAATTTAAAGCATGCCCCCTTTAAATAAAGCCATCCAGATTTTTTCCTCATTAGTATAAAAACAGAGTCATACATTTATTATGATGTACGTTCTGGCTAGAGATGAATAGAGTAGTTCCTGATCTGGTTCTGTATTTCTATATGGCTGATAACCCTATCGCATTCTCTGGGTCTGTCATGCTATCCATATCCATGGGGTCGATTCAGATCCAGATGAGAATCCTCACGTCATTTTTAGAAGAGAAAACTGCCATTGACTTGTCTACCTCGGGGCTGATTCAGAGCTAGGTAAAAATTTACACCCAGTATACAATGAAAGTTAATGGCAGTTTTCTCTTCTAAAAAAGGTGTGGGAATTCTCAACTGGCTCTGAATCGACCCCCTAATCTCAATTATTTAGGTTATGGTACTTTAGATAAATTAAATAGGTAATTGCATTTTTAGCACTTTATTGTTCATAATCTGTGTTGTCTTTAGCTTTACAGTTGAAGCAGTCCTTGCATCGTATAGTACCTGCTTGAATATTTCATGACTAGCAGCTATATACACCCCTAGGTGCAGTGGCGGACTGGCCCATAGGGAGAATTCATGGTTGGCCACACTGCTTTAGAGCCACCTGGGCTGGGGATTGCCCCAGTGTTCAACCCAACTCACCCAGGTACTATGCCTGAATTCACTCAGCCCACTTCTAATACCCCTTCCACTAAGTGCCTCCCCAACCCTACACTTATTCCGTCTTTACCATAACCCCCAAGCCTCAGCATTATGCTGTGGTGCTGCTCCATACCCACCCCTCCCAATGTTTCTGCCCTTACAATACAAATACTTCAATACCATCAGAACTATTTTTAACCATGTCCATAATCTGTTCCTTTAATGTAATAGCCTCATAATGATAATTACAATAGTAATGGGCTCACATGACCAATGTATGCTGCACATACAAAGTAACTTGTGTTTTACTTTTAACCCATATGTGCAAATGTGCAACACACAACAGAACCACACACTAGTGAGCACACCAGTGAAGTGAGTAAGCTTTGAAGCACACTTGTTGACCAGTTGGCAAGCACACTGTGACAGTCATGGGCTGGTGGTAGGCTGGCTGGGGGCAAGTAAATTCTCGAGCTGATTTAGGCCCCCTCCCTTTCTTTTTGTATATGTGTTTGTGTCATGGTAAAATTATGGACAGTTTTATTATATTTTGAATGTTTGGATGGTGCAACCTAATATAGGGATTTTGAGGGATGCCCGTCCCTCTAAAACTACAATTTGGTTTGAAGCCTTTACCCCACTTGATTGGCATATCCATTTTTCACAGTTATATAGACTAGATAGGTTTTCAGCTATTAATTAGTCTGGTTCTGCACTTCTGGTGTAGTTAGAAACTGGAAAATCAACTGACAGGGGGTTAACCCCTTGATGTGTTTACTATAGAGGAAGTCACAACAATGGCATATGTGTTTCCTCGCTCAACCACAACTACCCCCTGTCTTGTAGCATTGGTATGTTAGGCTGAAATCTCAACAAAATGCCTGATTCTATTTGCTTTTTGAGCCCAATTTAATAATAGTGCCACAGTGCCCCACCTGAGCGTCTCCCGAAAGACGTTCTCGGCGCCACAGCCGCAACTGCGGCCACAGGCTTTGCCAGTGGCACTGTTTTTCTTTTCCTATGGAGACAGCAATAGGTAGCTCCACAGGGGCCCCTGAAAACTACTGTATTTAACATAAACATTCACAGCGCTCGTACTGGAGCTCTTAAACCAGGACACTCAGGCTTACAGCGCCAGGAGCAATAAAAGCAAAAGATATTTTAGAAGGTAGCAGCACAGGAGAATGTGCAAATACATAGAATGACATTGGGGACACATGAATGACATGACACATCATCTGCAGTGCAAAAAACGCTAATAACAGCATATAACCTATTTGTAGAAAATTATCCAAAAAACATTCCCAACAGGCCAGGGATCCCATGTCACATGTATGAGCACAAATGTAAAAAAAACACTAATGAGAAGTGACCAAAAATGACATAACTAGAAAGCATAATTGAAGCCTATGGGAGAATGACACTGAGCGCCCTATGAGCGAATAATGTGATGTGGTGTTGTTGGGAACACAATCTCCGGCGCTGTTGATACATGGGGCGCTATATGGTGTTATGAGAGGCACTCTTCATTTCTGGCTTCATAAATACGGATGCTGCCGACCACAGTAGAAATAGATCTGCCGCAACATGTCGCTACGTGGTGCTAGCTTTTCTTAAACCAGACCAACTCCCATTTTTTATTTAACTTGTGTTGCTCCCGCAGTCAGCTAATCAAAATAAGTTTCGGGGGGACATCCAGAATGCTGAACGCACAAAACCCCCCAAAACGCCCATAATCCTCACCTTTACTATGAGCCAATACAGGGAAAAGAGTCCCGCGATTGGCCGCTGGGCAGTTATGTGGGCCATGGTCACGTCCTTGGCGCCAGCCACGGAACAACCTGGTCCCGTGATCGCTCACCGGCCGACTCCGTTCCCAGTGCTGGCTCATTGTGAGGGTGAGGATTACGGGCGTTCTGGGGGCTTATGTGTGGAATGGGATTCAGCATTCTGGATGCCCCCCCCCCCCAGCTTGTTTTGATTAGCTGACTGCAGGGCCAACATCCATTAAAGAAAAACGGGCATTGGTCCGGTTTAAATAAGGCCCTTTTTTTCTACCCAAATCTAAAATGACAGGTAGGCTAATTGACACTTGCATGTGGTTTTGACAGACTAAGAAGGAGACTAGATTGTGAGCTTCTCTAAGCATAAGGGTATTGTGTCACCTTTTTGAGGAGATCTTTCTAAATTCTCAATGTCAATTTTATACTCAAAGATTTTAAAAAGCATTAAACATTTTTAAAAACGTATTTAGTAGTAACTAAACTAGCATATCAAGGAAACCATTTCTATAGTTTAGATTTAGTATGTGTAAGTTAAGCAGTTAGAACATGCAAAATCGATACTGTAGATCTACAGTCTTTTTGACAGGAAAATTCAAATTCACAAAATCCTTTCTTGCAATGGCTGCCGCACTGTGCATGTAAATGTCACTCTTGGAATATAGATTTCTATTTTCTCTGACTGTGCCTTGCATTTTAATGATGCACGAAAAATAACCAAATAATCCCCTGATCATAGCAAAAAAGGTCCTCGATGAAGCATCATGAAACTTAACGTGTCCTGTTCAAACCCTTGAAAGCTATACCAAAAGCAGTCTCAGAAATTGTGATACAGATGTGATACAGGTCAGGACACTTCATTCATACTATTTGGTAAGGTTACAAGCTCTGGGATTGTCCAGAGACACAGGCTCCTCCAGGAAAAGTTTAAAGTGGACCAAAACCCAGAATTTTGACTATCCTGGGGTTTGGTCCTTGCCCCTTGGGGGTGCTCCGTTGTGTGAAACCCCCAGGTCGCCCAAACAAACTCACCTCTCGAATCCTCTCGAGCCCCTTCACCCCGAAGCTTGTCTAATATGAGTGGATCCGAGTGCTTTGGTGGCCACATCCACTGCTACCCTCTAACAGGGAGCATGCCGCGCTGGCCATTCATGAATGCCTGGCGCAGGCACGCGCCTTGCTAGAGGTATAGCAGGGATGCGGCCACAGCTTGCGCATGCGCCATTGGACCGGAAAATAAGTGAGTTTATGGGACGACTTGGGGTTTCACACAGTGGGGCATCCTGATTTTGGATGCCCTGGGGGGAGGGAATCAATCACCCCGGGAATCTCAGAGATTCCTGGGCCGTTCTCTGTGGGTTTTGGTCTACTTTAAGACCCAAAAATTTACATACAGTTCCACCTGTATTCGCATTTTTAATTATTTGTATATGAAAATAGTATAGGATTCCTCCTGTGAGGCCACCAGCTGCTCCTCCAAGCATAGGAGCTGGTATGTCCATGGTCCATATTCTCTATGGCTAAGCTTGGGCCAAGGCCTTCAGTATAAGTCTGGGCACCTCTGGAAAAACAGCAAGCCCCTACCAATGGGCACCATGTTTTTCTGAACTCCAAGTACCGGAAGGGGGATGTGTAATCAGGCTACCACCCACCACTCAGCAGGAAGGTATCTTGCCACCCCCTACCATTCTAACTTGTATAGTCCTTCCTTAGGACTAATTTAAAAGTAGAGCATTTTTGGGTATACCCAGCCATTATTTACCATGCCCCCCCCATTCATCCCGATACTTATCACTACCAGGATCCCAGGATCTGACTGATGGGGCCTGGCCTCATGTGACCTCCAGTGGCCAATCGCTTTTGCACAGTGATGTCACCAGGGGCCGGTTCTGGCAAGGCGAGGGGAAAATGGTAAGTACAGGCTGCCCAAGACTGGGCTTGCAGGGTAGTATACTATTTAGATGGTATATGGGTGGTATATGGGGCATCATGTTCTCCCTCCCAAAAATGAATATTGGTCCTCTTTAAATTGCTAAGTGTCAAATGCCACATTTCATGGAAATGTGTGTCTGGGATTCCTGAGCCCGGCAGCATCCTGGCAGTAGTTATGCTTGTTTGTATTTGTCTCCCTTATTATTTACACCAGCCAATCCTTGTGTAATTTTTATGCCCTGATGTTCCATGCAGTAAGACTTTCGTGTCATATACAAATGACAGAAGCCTGCCTCACTCGTGAGACGCCTTAAGCATAACAATACATAAAAGCCTCCTGTGTGGCTGCTAACTACGAGACTGCAACAGCAACAAAACATCCATTTTATATGTAGAAACAGGGAAATATTTTCATAGGCAATAGCAACAGGAAGCTTTATTGAATGTGATCTTCATGGCTGTCATGTCCACCCAGGGACTGGTTTATGAGGCCTGGAGGAAATAAACATGTCTGCTATATCTATAGCAACTAATCAGACTCCGGCTGAACTTTTTTTTGTCAGGCTTCTAAGCAAAAGATGCATCCAACTGCCTGCTGGCAAGGAGGAACACTTCAGCTGCTGTCTTGTACATTTCTGATGCATGTTACAAGGTTGCCATTTTTTCACCTGGCCACTGGCCTGGCGGTGCCCATATTTGTTTTTTACTGGTAATTGTAATTTCTGGAATACTTATCCCATCCTCAATTACCAATTATAAAAACAAATACCGGCACTGCCAGACCAGTAAAGTAAAACAAAAAGGGCAGGTGGCAATCCAAGTTGTTTGTCATCAACAGTATCTTCCTAAAGTTCAGGCTGCATTTCTCTGCCCCCCCCCCCTCCACTTTATCTTTTAATATTTTTATTATTATTGTTTATTTGGTGCTGTCATTTCCATGGTGCTGTACGAGGTAAAAATAATAGAAGAGTAAGACAAGTAACAGACTTAAAATGGACTACAAGGCCAGCTGATTCCCTTTCCCTGGGGCAACCCGGAAATGGGTTTTGGTTCACTTTAAAATACCCAGGATATAATGAATTGGATGTGACAGACATGCAACAGGTGTAAGGAGTAAGTTAACAAGTTTACATTATAATGGAAAGGTCTGGACAAGAAGGTGGTTTGCAAAGGGTAAATACTAAACATGGTGGGTAGTACTCTGAAGGGTGATATATCTTGGGGCTAGCAATGAAATTTAGGAAGGGACCGAAGATGAATATGTAATTTAGGGCCTTCTTCTGTTGCTATATTACCTCAAGACAGCCCTATAGATGATGTAAAACCTGTGTTGTTGCAACACCGCCTTCTTCATTGTCGAAGAAGAATTAAGGGAGAGGAGAGGGACGGAGAACAAGCTACTCCATCGCCCAGAGCCAGGCAGACATGGCAGCGCCCATCAAATTGGCTTTTTTGCCCCCCAACATGCCTGCTTCATTTAATATGGGGAGAGTTGAGCCCCTATTGGCATGCCCCCCTCTATTGCAATGAATTGAGTTGGTGGAGTTGGTGTTTGGGGGCGTAAACAAGGCTCCACAGATGCCACCATGCAAGTTCATCCGCCTGCACTGAAAAAGCTGTCTCCCCACCCTCAGGAGTGCTCTTATAATGAAGCCATGTGAGGCAGCTGCCTCAGGTAGCACTGCAGGGGGGGGCAATCGCTGGACTTTTTAAAAATTCATTATCTCATTAGGGGTTCAGTGGAGATCGGGTGCACCTCTGCTTATGGTCTTGTTTTTACAGTCAATGGTAGGTGGCTCAGTGGCTGTGGCCCCACCCCAACCCCCCTGCAGTGAGTTGGTGTTGTTCTATAGAGGAGTGGAGCAGCACATCCTGGGGGCACCTTTCTATAATTCGCTTCATGCAGCAAACGCACTAGGTTCACACTTGCCCACCCTCAGTAAGTATAAAGATACAAGCACTGAGCAGAAGAGCTGCAGGGGAACACTGGACCTGCACCGAGGAGCTACTGGGACAAAAGTCGAGCATAGACTCTTTTTTGTTTTCGCCTGGACAATAGAAACCTACAGGCCCGCAAGCCTTGATTCTTGTTGGCAGTGAATTGTACGCAACACATCTCAACTAGAGCAAAAAAACTGCTCCTTTCGGTTAGCAGGTTAAACACACTATGCATACAGTCACATGGTATGCATAAGACTTCCTGCTTTTTCTTTTAAACTAATTTATTAATAGCATAACACACAGACAGTCACAAGCATGATGTACCTGTTGCATTAAAGCTATTCAAAACAATTCCCCACAGTCCTGGTTCCTGTGGCACTGCCATTTGAGTATTATCATCTGCAGTAGCTTATGCATACTTCCCAGGCCAGCTGCGGGGAGCAGGAAAGCAAACTATCACTGAGCCAACTTGTGCTGATGATGTGGCACATTGCCACTGGTCAGCCTGCTTTGGCAAATAAAAGCAGTGATTAGTTCCTGCAGCTCCACATTACTAGTAAAGTAGGAAATGTTGGATTTTCACAAAGATATGTGAAACATTAGAAAAAATTTAGGAAATACCTTATAGAGAATGCCCTCCAGACATCCCTCACTCCCTCCCCCAGTGCTATGCCTGATTTGGGCATTAAAATAATTAAATAACTCACCTGATCACTGTGATCCTCCCCTGGTGTTGAGGGGGTTTGGGGCTCTGCATGACAGCCATGGACTTGGGTGACAGTTGGACTTGATTGACAGGCCGGCTACATGCTCCTGCCATTACATTAAATAAGTGAAAGGTTTGAATATAGAGGAAAGTGTTTTTAAGAAGAAACTTCATGATAGAGCAAGGGGGAACAACCTGAAGCTAGTCGGGGGGGAGATCAGGAGCAATGTTAGAAAATATTAATGTACAGAAAGAGTAGTAGATGCTTGGAACAAACTTCCAGCAGAGGTAGTTGAAAAATCAACAATCACTAAATTTAAGCATGCCTGGGATAAGCACACATCTATCCTAATATAAAGAGTACATACAGTATACACATAAGGGCAGACTAGATGGACCGTATGGTCTCCTTCTGCTGTCAACCTTCTGTTTCTAAGGTCCCAGGTTCAGCTTTCATGCAGCGTGTCTGCCCCGCAGTGATTTCCTTTTTATGTTATTTCCCAAATCATGCTTAACACAGGGGAGGGAGGGGTAAGTGGAGTGTTACAGAGTGCTCTTAAATGAAATGCATTTTAGCCTCTTCCTTCCCAGCACTGAAAAACCCCACATTTCAATCTCCCGAACAGGATCAACAGTAAAAACAATATACAATTGGTCATACCCATTATATCTATAACTGAAAACACAGCTTTGATTAGCTTTTATCATATCATAGGTAGCTTGTTGTCCATGAATGAATTCTTTATTGACACCCTTTAACCATGTATGTGAGTAAATTCCAGTTGGATTCCGTATTTGTAATTCTGGAGAGCAGAATAATAGCAGAGCTCTTCATCCATTTAGAGAGTGGTTGTAATATACTGTGAAGTCAATTTGTAACTAACGGTCTGAATTCTCCTTATTAGGGGTAATTTCACTCTTGAGTGATTGTTTTTCTTCAGCAATCACTGAGGCTTGTTGGCAGTGCTGCTAGATTAGAGGGAATTCAAATACTTCTTACAGTGCAGGCTTGCCTTCCCGAATGACAAAGACGCCTCAGTGACAAGTTCAGCTGATCCTTTCTGTGATCCTCCATTACTACTGAACAAACACCAGGAGCTGTTGTGATGCCCTAATTTTACGCCAGCCGGAAACCTGCTTATAGTATGTAGATTGGAATCATCTTCAGCATTCAGAAATCTCTGAGGTCTTCTGTTTAACTGAGATGAAATATTGACACAAGTTTCAATTTTAAATATGTATTGTAGAGAATGAGTAGATAGGATAGGAATTAGCTAGGAATCATTACCTTAATAAATGTAGTGTACTCACAGTTCTGCTCTGAAATCCCTCTGGCTCCAGGATGCTGCTGCTTATGTTGGCTTACAGTGCTACACCATTGGGACCTTGACATGAAGAGAGGAGAAGCTAGGGAATTACTTGTCTTAAAGAGGTCCATGCTTTTTATAACCCCCTGGCCACCCCTCCCTCCTGATGTGCTAAGCCTGATTTAGGAATTAAAAAAATACTCATCTGATAACCAACCATCTTTGATGCTGGTGGTGGGGGGGGGGGCAGGGCTCTGCATGGCAGCCATAGATTTAAACCGTACTAACAGCGTTGCACAGTTGGACTAGAAAATCTTCCCAAAACTCACTTGCCTCATCTGCGTGCATGATACTGAATCATTGTCAGCTCTTACATATACTCCTGCATCCCCTTAAAACGGAAACACTGCCTCATTGACCACAGCACAAGTTACAAAAAGGTAAATTAATTTTTATGTGCAATAATCTGAATTGCCCTAGGAAGGATACATGTGAGCACTGTTCCTTCTAAGTTTGTTGGTCCAGTTTAAGCGACAGTTGGACTCAAGTGACAGACCAGTACAGCCACAATTCTGCAGGGGATTGGGTGACTGACTTGTCGCTCAAGATACCACCTTCAGCGTTAGTGCAGATTGCCTGCCCCCCCAGTGATTTATTTTTATGGTATTGCCCAAATTGGGTTCGGTATGAGGATGAGGAAGGGTAGGAGGAGCGTTACAAAATATGTGGTCTTCATCTTTAAAGTGGACCAACACCCACGGGTGATCGGCCCGGGAATCTATAAGATTCCCGGGCCGATCACCCCCCACCCCGCGGGACATCCGAGATCGGGATGTCCCGCGGGGTGAAACCCCCCCCAAACACCCCAACTCACCTACCTTATCTTCCTCGCGCCCCTGTAGGCGTGCGCGCCTCCGCGCCGGCTGTCTGCGAATGGCCGGCGCGGGGGCGCGCGCGTTCAAAGTGACGCGAGGGAGGCGGCGGCCGCCGCCGCCGCTTGGACGTTCAAGATCTTCTCTTGTACGTCGGCGCTGGGAGCTGGGAGAGGTGAGTTTTTCGGGGGGTTGGGGGGTTTCACACAGCGGGGCACCCCGATCGGGGGTGCCCCACCGAAGTGGACCAAGACCCAGGATAGTCAAAATCCTGGGTGTTGGTCCACTTTAAAGTAAAGATTTTAGATGATCCAGGCAAGCTTTTATTTTCTATCCAAAGCGCATACCTGAGCTTTGATGTTGACATCAAGGTTTGTTTTCACCCATGGGATCTTGGCTATATTTTCATTATTCATTCAGGACACCATTCACCCAATTGCCCTGTGGAGGTATGCATATGAGCACTGTTCCCTGTGGAGGTATGCATATGAGCACTGTTCCCTGTGGAGGTATGCATATGAGCACTGTTCCCTGTGGAGGTATGCATATGAGCACTGATCCCTGTGGAGGTATGCATATGAGCACTGTTCCCTATGGAGGTATGCATATGAGAACTATTCCCTGCGGAGGTATGCATATGAGCACTGTTCCCTGTGGAGGTATGCATATGAGCACTGTTCCCTGTGGAGGTATGCATATGAGCACTGTTCCCTGTGGAGGTATGCATATGAGCACTGTTCCCTGTGGAGGTATGCATATGAGCACGGTTCCCTGTGGAGGTATGCATATGAGCACTGCTCCATGTGGAGGCATGCATATGAGCACTGTTCCCTGTGGAGGTATGCATATGAGCACTGCTCCATGTGGAGGTATGCATATGAGCACTGCTCCCTGTGGAGGTATGCATATGAGTACTGCTCCCTGTGGAGGTATGCATATGAGCACTGTTCCCTGTGGAGGTATGCATATGAGCGCTGCTCCCTGTGGAGGGATGCATATGAGCACTGCTTCCTGTGGAGGTATGCATATGAGAACTGTTCCCTGTGGAGGTATGCATATGAGCACTGCTTCCTGTGGAGGTATGCATATGAGCACTGTTCCCTGTGGAGGTATGCATATGAGCACTTCTCCCTGTGGAGGTATACATATGAGCACTGTTCCCTGTGGAGGTATGCATATGAGCACTTCTCCCTGTGGAGGTATACATATGAGCACTGTTCCCTGTGGAGGTATGCATATAAGCACTGTTCCCTGTGGAGGTATGCATATGAGCACTGTTCCTTGTGGAGGTATGCATATGAGCACTTCTCCCTGTGGAAGTATGCATATGAGCACTGTTCCCTGTGGAGGTATGCATATGAGCACTGATCCCTGTGGAGGTATGCATATGAGCACTGTTCCCTGTGGAGGTATGCATATGAGCACTGTTCCCTGTGGAGGTATGCATATGAGCACTTCTCCCTGTGGAGGTATGCATATGAGCACTGTTCCATGTGGAGGTATGCATATGAGTACTGCTCCCTGTGGGGGTATGCATATGAGCACTGCTTCCTGTGGAGGTATGCATATGAGCACTGTTCCCTGTAGAGGTATGCATATGAACACTTCTCCCTGTGGAGGTATGCATATGAGCACTGTCCCCTGTGGAGGTATGCATATTAGCACTGTTCCTGTGGATGTATGCATATGAGCACTGTTCCCTGTGGAGGTATGCATATGAGCACTTCTCCCTGTGGAGGTATGCATATGAGCACTGTTCCCTGTGGAGGTATGCATATGAGCACTTCTCCCTGTGGAGGTATGCATATGAGCACTGTTCCATGTGGAGGTATGCATATGAGTACTGCTCCCTGTGGAGGTATGCATATGAGCACTGCTTCCTGTGGAGATATGCATATGAGCACTGCTTCCTGTGGAGGTATGCATATGAGCACTGTTCCCTGTGGAGATATGCATATGAGCACTGCTTCCTGTGGAGGTATGCATATGAGCACTGCTTCCTGTGGAGGTATGCATATGAGCACTGTTCCCTGTGGAGGTGTGCATATGAGCACTGCTCCATGTGGAGGTATGCATATGAGCACTGTTCCCTGTGGAGGCATGCATATGAGCACTGTTCCATGTGGAGGTATGCATATGAGCACTTTTCCCTGTGGAGGTATGCATATGAGCACTGTTCCCTGTGGAGGTATGCATATGAGCACTGATCCCTGTGGAGGTATGCATATGAGCACTGATCCCTGTGGAGGTATGCATATGAGTACTGATCCCTGTGGAGGTATGCATATGAGCACTGCTCCATGTGGAGGTATGCATATGAGCACTAATCCCTGTGGAGGTATGCATATGAGCACTGTTAACTGTGGAGGTATGCATACGAGCACTGTTCCCTGTGGAGGTATGCATATGAGCACTGCTCCCTGTGGAGGTATGCATATGAGCACTGCTCCCTGTGGAGGTATGCATATGAGCACTGTTCCCTGTGGAGGTATGCATATGAGCACTGTTCCCTGTGGAGGTATGCATATGAGCACTGCTCCCTGTGGAGGTATGCATATGAGCACTGCTCCATGTGGAGGTATGCATATGAGCACTGTTCCCTGTGGAGGTATGCATATGAGCACTGTTCCCTGTGGAGGTATGCATATGAGCACTTCGCCCTGTGGAGGTATGCATATGAGCACTGTTCCCTGTGGAGGTATGCATATGAGCACTGCTTCCTGTGGAGGTATGCATATGAGCACTGTTCCCTGTGGAGGTATGCATATGAGCACTTCTCCCTGTGGAGGTATGCATATGAGCACTGTCCCCTGTTGAGGTATGCATATGAGCACTGTTCCCTGTGGAGGTATGCATATGAGCACTGTTCCATGTGGAGGTATGCATATGAGTACTGCTCCCTGTGGAGGTATGCATATGAGCACTGTTCCCTGTGGAGGTATGCATATGAGCACTGTTCCCTGTGGAGGTATGCATATGAGCACTGTTCCCTGTGGAGGTATGCATATGAGCACTGTTCCCTGTGGAGGTATGCATATGAGCACTGCTTCCTGTGGAGGTATGCATATGAGCACTGCTTCCTGTGGAGGTATGCATATGAGCACTGCTTCCTGTGGAGGTATGCATATGAGCACTGTTCCCTGTGGAGGTATGCATATGAGCACTGCTCCATGTGGAGGTATGCATATGAGCACTGTTCCCTGTGGATGTATGAATATGAGCACTGTTCCCTATGGAGGCATGCATATGAGCACTGTTCCCTGTGGAGGTATGCATATGAGCACTGTTCCCTGTGGAGGTATGCATATGAGCACTGTTCCCTGTGGAGGTATGCATATGAGCACTGATCCCTGTGGAGGTATGCATATGAGCACTGCTCCATGTGGAGGTATGCATATGAGCACTGATCCCTGTGGAGGTATGCATATGAGTACTGATCCCTGTGGAGGTATGCATATGAGCACTGCTCCATGTGGAGGTATGCATATGAGCACTAATCCCTGTGGAGGTATGCATATGAGCACTTTTCCCTGTGGAGGTATGCATATGAGAACTGTTCCCTGTGGAGGTATGCATATGAGCACTGTTCCCTGTGGAGGTATGCATATGAGCACTGCTCCCTGTGGAGGTATGCATATGAGCACTGGTCCCTGTGGAGGTATGCATATGAGCACTGGTCCCTGTGGAGGTATGCATATGAGCACTGTTCCCTGTGGAGGTATGCATATGAGCACTGCTCCATGTGGAGGTATGCATATGAGCACTGTTCCCTGTGGAGGTATGCATATGAGCACTGATCCCTGTGGAGGTATGCATATGAGCACTGTTCCCTGTGGAGGTATGCATATGAGCACTGATCCCTGTGGAGGTATGCATATGAGCACTGTTCCCTGTGGAGGTATGCATATGAGCACTGATCGCTGTGGGGGTATGCATATGAGCACTGTTCCCTGTGCAGGTATGCATATGAGCACTGATCCCTGTGGAGGTATGCATATGAGCACTGATCCCTGTGGAGGTATGCATATGAGCACTGTTCCCTGTGGAGGTATGCATATGAGCACTGTTCCCTGTGGAGGTATGCATATGAGAACTGTTCCCTGTGGAGGTATGCATATGAGCACTGTTCCCTATGGAGGTATGCATATGAGCACTGTTCCCTGTGGAGGTATGCATATGAGCACTGTTCCCTGTGGAGGTATGCATATGAGCACTGTTCCCTGTGGAGGTATGCATATGAGAACTGTTCCCTGTGGAGGTATGCATATGAGCACTGTTCCCTGTGGAGGAATGCATATGGGCACTGCTCCCTGTGGAGGTATGCATATGAGCACTGTTCCCTGTGGAGGTATGCATATGAGCACTTCTCCCTGTGGAGGTATGCATATGAGCACTGTTCCCTGTGGAGGTATGCATATGAGCACTGTTCCCTGTGGAAGAATGCATATGGGCACTGCTCCCTATGGAGGTATGCATATGAGCACTGTTCCCTGTGGAGGTATGCATATGAGCACTGCTCCATGTGGAGGAATGCATATGAGCACTGCTCCATGTGGAGGTATGCATATGAGCACTGTTCCCTGTGGAGGTATGCATATGAGCACTGCTTCCTGTGGAGGTATGCATATGAGCACTGTTCCCTGTGGAGGTATGCATAGGAGCACTGCTCCCTGTGGAGGTATGCATATGAGCACTGCTCCATGTGGAGGAATGCATATGAGCACTGCTCCATGTGGAGGTATGCATATGAGCACTGTTCCCTGTGGAGGTATGCATATGAGCACTGCTTCCTGTGGAGGTATGCATATGAGCACTGTTCCCTGTGGAGGTATGCATAGGAGCACTGCTCCCTGTGGAGGTATGCATATGAGCACTGCTCCATATGGAGGTATGCATATGAGCACTGTTCCCTGTGGAGGTATGCATATGAGCACTGTTCCCTGTGGAGGTATGCATATGAGCACTGTTCCCTGTGGAGGTATGCATATGAGCACTGTTCCCTGTGGAGGTATGCATATGAGCACTGTTCCCTGTGGAGGTATGCATATGAGCACTGTTCCCTGTGGAGGTATGCATATGAGCACTGTTCCCTGTGGAGGTATGCATATGAGCACTGTTCCCTGTGGAGGTTTGCATATGAGCACTGTTCCCTGTGGAGGTATGCATATGAGCACTGTTCCCTGTGGAGGTATGCATATGAGCACTGTTCCCTGTGGAGGTATGCATATGAGCACTGTTCCCTGTGGAGGTATGCATATGAGCACTGTTCCCTGTGGAGGTATGCACTGTTTCTTGTAAGGGTGTTGGTCTAGTTTAAGAACTACTAATTTCCCTAATTCATCAGGGATGATGGCAGTGGCAGGTGAGCTGCTGAGCCCATACCGGGTGCCTGATATGTGGTCTGAGAAACTCCTTTAATGATAGTATCAAATTAAATAAAGAGACCCTTTAGTTAACTTGTACCTAATGCAGAGCAGTAGCTAGGCTTTCTGGCACCCAGTGCAAAATGGTGCCCCCCCCCCTGTGCTCAGGCCCCTCTTTGGTGCCCCCTGAACCTGCTGCACCCAGGGCATGTCTTCCCCCCCCCCCCCAGGTGCGCCTTTACCTAATGAGTAAGACCCTGACATCTCAATCCAGGGATTGTGGGTCTGGGCCTCATCTGCAGTGCAACGCATCCAGCTTGTTATAAACCCACGCCTGCCAAAATAACCACTTGGATTTAAGACATGGTAAAGGCTAATCAGAAAAAAATATATCTCTTACCTCTCTGTACATAGTCTCAGTCCCTCTTAATCCTGCAGATGGCAAATATCTAATTTTGGAGCTATCCTTTTGTAACAGGTACAGTTTGGGTGTAAAGGTGGGAAGTGACCTTTGGACAGGACCAGACTGGTAGGGTAGTTAGTTCCACAGGACAGGGAAGCCAGCGGAAGGCTAATGGCTAATCCACCACCCTATTATACTTTTAGCTGGTCGAGTATCCAAAATCAAGAAGTCACGGATTGGAGGGGGTGAGCGGACTTCCAATCATTTGACTGAAAGCCTGCACTGGACAATCTAGGCCAGACAGAACATGCCATCCATCTATGGGCAGTCAGAAAGCCCCGGCCATATGCCATATGCACGGTCAGCCTAATACTTTTCCCTTTTCCATTCCTCCAGACCTGTCATCAAGGCCCCAGCCTGCTCAAACACTCCTGTTTATTCATGTGTATACAGTATATTTCTTCCAACACACAGCATGGAAGGCGCCGTTACTTCAAGCCAAGCCTCTCTACGTCCCAGCAGCTGCATGTAGCTTCTGGGTAACAAATTGCTGGTTGGTTTTACATGAGATGAAGGATCTTTTCTTTGCTAAGTGTTTCCTCTGGGTTTTCATTTTTGCAAACACATTAAGAGTTCGCTAAGGGGCTGTTTTGTTTGCAAATCAAAATGTTATGTTTCCCAGTAATTTACACATTAAATCAACCAGTTATCAGCACAACGTTTAATTTCTTATTACAAAAGTATGTAAGTTATTCTTCAGAGAGGCCTTCTTCTTCAGCTAGAGCCACATTGTCACCGAGGAGCAGACACCAAACTGCTGCTTACTGAATGTTCCCAAGCATTCTATTTTAGTACAATACAATAATTCTATTATGCGTATTCATGGCTTCCTGTAATAGATAACTACCGTAACTAAGCTCCGTCTGTTTATCATCTGTCTGTTTGTCTGCTTGTCTGATTGTCAACCTACCTTCTCATATTTATCTTCCTTTCTACACGGCTCCTTCTTACCCTGATCCATTCTATAGTATGTATTCCTTCCTTGTTTTTATGCTTCTTCTTTTCCCTCCTTTCTGCATTCTATACCTATCTTTCTACTTTTTCTTCCCTCCTATTTTTATTGTTTCAAATTCGTACTTATCTTATCTTTTCTCTATCCTTGTTACTATACACGTCTTTTGTTAAAGCGCATGTCAACTTCAAATATATATATATATATATATATATATATATATATATATATATATATAGGCCAGATTATAAGGAGGGTGCAAGGGGCGTGCCCCGGCTGGGGCCTCCACCACTTGCCCTGCAAAGGGGGTCTCCACCAACCTTTAGCTTTCTCCATTCTATACCTATCTTTTTACCTTTTTTACCTCCTATTTTTACTATGTTTCAAATTCGTACTTATCTTTTCTCTATCCTTGTTACTAGGGATGAGCGAACCGGTTCGGACGAACCGGAATTCGCTCCGAATTTCAGGGAAAATTCGATTCGGCACGAACCAGAATTTTTTTTGGTTCGTGCCGATTGAATTTTCCCTGAAATAAAAAAAAAAAATGCCGGCATGGTGGGAGCGGGCAGGCCGGCTACGCTGTCAGCGGGCGGCGGAAGCCGGCCCGCTGACAGCGCAGCCGGCCTGCCCACTCCCACCATGCTGGCATTATTTTAAAAAGCAAACACTTACCTGCATGGTCGGAGTGTGGAGGCCGGCGCCGCTCTCAGGCGCCCTCTGATGACGCGTCCTCTGATGACAGCTGAGAGCGGCGCCGGCCTTCACGCTCCGACCATGCAGGTAAGTGTTTGCTTTTTAAAAAAATGCCGGCATGGTGGGAGCGGGCAGGCCAGCTACGCTGACAGGCGTAGTCGGCCTGCCCGCTCCCACCATGCCGGCATTTTTTTTTTCAGATGAGCGATTCGTGAAAGTTCGATTCGGGCGAACCCGAATTTGTTGGGGAAATTCGGCGAATCGCCCGAATCGAACTTTCAAGAAGTTCGCTCATCTCTACTTGTTACAGGTATTTTGTTAAAGCTCATGTCAACTTCAAATAAAAAAAAAAAAATATATATATATATATATAGGGCCAGATTATGAGTAGGGCGCAAGGGGGGTGCCCTGGGGCCTCCACCACCTTTGGCTTATGGTCTGGTCCAGGAGTCCTTGGTCTGACAGGCCACGCGCCTGGGCAAGCCTTTTTTTGTTTTTTCGAACCTGCAGCAAACTCCACCGCAGGGCAGGACAGAGAGTCTAGAGCAGCAAAGCCATCAACAACGCTACAGTGATGGGATCATGCAGGGCTGTCAGTCGGAGGCCACTCACTGCACATAAGCCACCAAGCACAGCTACTGGCAGTTCAAGTAAGGAAACGCTTTTCTGCTGGACCAGCTGGGTGACTACAAGCTCAGAATGGCAAATCAGCATGTACCTGCATATGGGTGGCACAAGTCACTCAATCTAATGTTACAGTAAGTAGGCGGGTGCCAGAAAACCACCAATCAGTTACTCGGCTGAACTATTGTTTTAAGGGAAAAAAATGCTGTATCTGGGGTCTCCACCAGATTTTATGCCCAGGAGCCTCCCCCACACTTAATCTGGCCCTGCTTACCTTACCTTTTCATCTGCACTGGATGCTTTGCTCAAACTTACTGGAATATAGACACAATCCAAAGCTGGGCTCTTTCCTGAACCTTTATTAATATGCCTTTATTAATATGCCTGTAGCTTGACTGGATCCCCAGCAATACACTGTCCTTTGTCTCTGTTTTTCCAATCTCAGATTATCACTTCCACTGTCCAAGTAAGTCACTCCCGTCTGCCTCACTTGGTCAGAGCTCCCTGGCTAACCGCATCGGCGCACTCTGGCTTTCGAAATCAGAGCCGTTTGGCTTTCCGGGCTAAAGCAATTTAGCTTTCTGGTTTAGAGCCTCCTGCCCTGCGTAGCTTAGAGGCTGATTCATCATTAGTGGCAGGTAGCGACAGATGAGCGTCTGTAGCAGCATTTTCAGAGCGTTCGCTAGTAGTCAAAGTGCTCGGCCGTGGGTCGCTACTTTATAGCGACTCAGTCGCTGTTCAGTAATGTTGAATACATTGTGAGGAGTCGCTATTTGACCAGTACAGCGCTGTATGGGAGCGCATGTTAGTGACTGCTCATATCGACCGACACCATATTCAGCAAAAAAACAGCCTCACAAATCTCTGGCGCTGAAAAATATTTGTTTGAAGCCCAGAGCACAGGAGGCGGTGTGTTTAAAGTCTGTTTTCAAGCATCTATCAACTAGTAACAAAGCGAAAACATATGGAATTACATTGTAACAACATTGTAACATGAACACTGTAATGCCAGACCTGTAATGTCATTTCTGAGGAAATATTTAATAAATTAAAAAATTATGAAAAAACTGCTATTTCAATGCCAGAAGAGGTCACAGAATTATTTGTGATTTTTTTGAAAAAAAAAAACACCTGTTTAAAGAGAAGAAAAGGATCGTCCATTGAAATGTATGGGAGAGCGTCAGGTAGCGAGACGCTGTGCAAGGCTGAACGCTGGCACTGTTCGCTGAGGCTGTGAAAATGATGAATCAGATGCTAAATGGCGCTATCCCAGTCGCTAAACAGATTCTGCTTGATAAATGTGTAATGTGTAATTGCGTGCCGTGTCCGGCGTTCACCAGTCGCTACCTGTCGCTACCTGTCATTAACCAGCCACTACCTGACGCTATCCCTTCTTAAATAAGAAGACATCTGATTTTTCAGGCGCAGCCCATCTGCATCTCTTAACAACGCCATGATAAGCCCTGGACTGTACTAGAAAAAGATTATTTTTTAAATTTCCCATACACTATTTACACCATGTATTTCTCCCTATCTTTCTTGAAAAAATCCATATTTCTTTCTAGCTTAACCATTTTCTATGTGATTTTCCCTTCCCTGCAAGCTTTCTTCTTGTTTATGCTGTTCTACAACACAATTTATTTCTCTCCTTTGTCTCTTTATATATTATGAGCCCTTCCTTTCTCTTGCTTCCTAAACCATTTTCTGTTGTTTTTCTGTCTCCTTTATTACCATGTATTTCTTCCTTGTCTTTTCTTATTAATTTTCTTTCTACAAGGTATATGCCTCTCATTCAGCCCCTGGGTTATGCAATTATTCTTTCACCATAGATCCTTTCTTTTTTCTTCCTTCCAACAGATTTTCGGATGCTTTTCCTTCTAAACACATTTTACATTTTTTCTATCCTCCTTGTATCCCGTTCACTTTTTCCTTCTTCTTATTTCTTCTCTGTCCTGCTTTTCTTCACCAGTCTTCCACCGATCAAACCCACAAACCATAATAATATGGTTATCCACTTATAATAATATCCACTTTCAAATGGTGGAACTGCTTAGCGTTGAGTGGAGCAGTCCCTTATGTAAGTAGAATGGTGCATTCAAAAGCCTGCCAAAAACCTCTCTTCCTTCAAGAAAAAAATAAGATTGGCTGGAATTTTCTAAAGGTAGTGTACATAAGTAGCCCCTCCTCTTGCTTTCTAGCAGACTCTTGTGGATATCTTTTATTGGGTCTGTTTTATTTTGCAAACTAAAAAGGTGAGCTTTCAAGAATTCCTGGTTCTCTTCGTTAAACTTGACAACGAGAACGGGCTGGCTGATTCATCACTAACGGCAGGTAGCGACAGATGAGCGTCTGTAGCAGGCATTTTCAGAGCGCCCGCTAGTAGTCGTAGTGCTCGGCCGTGAGTCGCTAGTTTTTAGCGACTCAGTCGCTGTGCAGTAATGTTGAATACATTGTGACAAGTCGCTATTTGACCAGTACAGCGCTGTATGGGAGCGCATGGTAGCGACTGCTCATAGCAACCGACTCACAACATATTAAAATAAAAAAAGCCCCACACAACTCTGGCGCAGAAAAATGCTTCTCTGAAGCCCAAAGCGCAGGAGGCTGTGTGTTTAAAGTCTGTTTTTCAGCATCTATCCACTAGTAACAAAGCGAAAACACATGGAATTACATTGTAGCCACATTGTAACATGAACACTTTAATGCCAGACCTGTAATGTAATTTCTGAGGAAATATATAAAAAATCAAAAAAATTGTGGAAAAACTGCTTTTGCAATGCCAGAAGAGGTCCCAGAATTTTGATTGTGATTTTTTGAAAAAACAAACAAACAAATACCCCGTTTAAAGAGAAGAAAAGGCTCGTCCATTGAAATGTATGGGAGAGCGACAGGTAGCTAGAGGTCATACCTGGCGCTGTGCAAGGCTGAACGCCGGCGCTGTTCGCTGAGGCTGTGAAAATGATGAATCAGACGCTACATGGCGCTATCCCAGTCACTAAACAGATTCTGCTTGATAAATGTGTAATTGCGTGCCGTGTCCAGCGTTCACCAGTCGCTACCTGTCATTAACTAGCCCCTACCTGACGCTATCCCTTCTTAAATAAGGGCCTAAGTATTCTCTAAATCTCACCTTAAACTATACTCGGCCTACAAAAGAAATCACCTTACTTCTTTACTCTAGTACTTTACTCAATGGCAAAGACGGTACAACTGTTCAACCTGTTTTTGTTTCCCTTTTTAAGATAAAATGGCTGCATCTACACAAGCTGCGGCGAGTGCCCTGCACAGCCGCTGAGGGCCAATGAGTTAACAAACCCCACCGGCCCCCTGTGGTTAGAAGGATCACCCAGTGCAGTGTGCCCTGTAGCTGGCTTATACAGTGGCCCTGCTGTAGGTTTGTAGCTGGAGATCTACTTTAACACTGCCCAGTATAAACCTCTTCTCTTTCTGGTGGAAGCTACTAAAATTTTTATTCGGATAATCTGGGCCTCCAGAGTGATATAACATTTTATTTTATCATGTAAAATACTCCATTTTACTGTCAAAGAATGATACCTCCAGCAGCTCAAAAATAAATGGCGTTATTAACTTGCTCTGGGTAGGTCGGTGCAGGGTTTGAAATGAGGTATTTTAAAAGCTAACCTCAGTAGACGGATGCTTTTGGGAGTTTTAGCATGGCTGCTAGTAACATTTCTCCACTGTGACATGTGCAGCGTGTTATTAGGAATCGCCAGAAATTGCACAACACAAGGGAAATGGACCCATCTGTGCGCATTTGTGAAAACCTTTCCAAATATTGTGTTGCGGTCTTTGGCAGAATTCATATATTAAACAAAACATTTGTAACATCAATTGCATTTGTGACACATCATATGTGGGCTTTTAATACGAGGAATGCTCTAAATCTAGTGCTAGAATCCCTTCACAGAGGATACAGAGTTTAGGATGTTTCAATCAATGTTTCAGCATTACATAATATGGGGGTTGTTTAAAAAGGGATAGCGCCAGGTAGTACCTCGTAGCGGCAGACAGCATCTGGTAACCGCCGGGCGCTGTACGCAAAACCACATTTATGAAAATGAATCTGGTGAGTAGAGATGAGCGAATCGATCCGGACGAACCCGGATTCGTTCCGAATTTCATTAAAAATTCGATTCTGAACGAATCCGAATTTTCAGGCCCCTCATAGTAATGCCACCTCAACTCTCTGCAATTGTGCCGCTCTGCGATTCTAATTGCGATGCCTCTGATCTGCATGTCCTAATCTTTTACAGTATTATTTCACTAACCCAGCACGCATCCTGTGCGTGTTACAGCAAGGCAGAATGGTTTACAACCCTATTGAGGCTCTAGGAAGCTCAGAAATAGCCGTTTGTAATAGCGATTCATCGCGAATAAATTCGGGTTGAAACAATTTTTGTCGGAAAATTCGGCGAATCAGTCGAATCGAATTTTTCAAAAGTTCGCTCATCTCTACTGGTGAGCGACTCTAACAGCAGCATGTAGCGTTTGATGTATTATTACAGGCAGCTCAACATATAGCGCTGGCGCTCTAGGTTCCAGAGCGCCAGGTATTACCTTTCCTTCACTGTCGCTCTCCCATACATTTCAATAGCCGTTCATGTGCTTGTGTAAACAGCGTGTTTGACATTTTTTTTTGTTTGTTTTTTGCTCAAATCATTGTGTGACCTCTCCTGGCTGCAAACAAACATTTTTGGAAACTTTTTTGACTTTTTATATTTTTATTAAGAATTGTCATTGCAGGTCTGGCACAAAAGTGTTAATGTCACAGTGCCGGTTGCACTGAGCTGCCACTAGCTTTTGATCGCTGGTGCCGGACAGGTTACACTTACAACAGTGACTGAGGCGCTCTGTTACAGCACCCGATACCCACTTACAGCGTCCACTACTGGTCGCTGTAAGCGCCGCAGTAAAGATGCTTATCTGCCGATAGCCGGCGTTAGTAGTGAATCAGCCTCCACGTTACATACGGGGAGCTCTGTGTCTTATGTGAGAGAGCAAAGGAAGGGTGGCAGCCGCTCAGACAAATATATAACTAACCTGGGAGGTGCATGTGAGCAGGGGGATTAGAATACACAAATCTTAAAGGGGCCACAGTACTTAACCCCGTTAGCCAACAACCAGTCTTGTTATCTCTGAGTCTCATTTCTCACACATCTGCAAAAGTATTGAAGCTGTACCGCCATTGCCAAGGTGCCTCTGTGTAGGTGCAGTCCTAACTCTGATTTATGAGAGCCCACTTTGTAATATACAATACAATGGATAATTTTGGAGTAGGGCTGAGGTTGCCCTATAACCTCAAGGGAGAGCTCCACAAGTTCTTACATACCCATTGAAACTATGAGGCTGATTCACTACTAGCGCCACGTATTACCAGATGAGCATCTGTATAGTGGCGCTTAGAGCAACCACAAGTAGGCGCTGTAAGTAGACCTGTAAATACAATTCTGCATAAAAATATAAAAAGCCCCAAAAATGTATAAAAGTGTTTGTTTGCAGCCAGGAGAGGTCACACAATGATTTGAGCAAAAAAAATTATTTTAATGTCTAAACACGCTATTTATACAAATACAAATGAAAGCCCATTGAAATGTATGGGAGAGCGACACTGAGCAAGAGGTAATACGTGGTGCTCTAGGACCTAGAGCGCCGGCGCTATATACTGAGCCTCTCTGGTAATATATGTGAGGCTACATGGCGCTGTTAGAGGCACTCACCAGATTTGCTTTCTTAAATGTGGTTTTGCGTATAGCGCCCAGCGTTCACCAGATGCTACCTGCCGCTATGAAGCACTACCTGGCGCTAGCCATTCCTAAAAAAAAAAACCATAAGATTATTGCGTAAATAAAGTTGAACTTGACAGTGTACTGAGGTTGAAATCTCCATATAGGCAGTAAGTAACTGCTAACAAAGGTAAACCAAAAATAAACATGACTATGCAATGTTTAAAGTGGAACAAAATCCATAAAACCCAGCTCTGGAGTCTAGGAGGCCGATTCATTAATAGCGCCAGGTAGCGACAGATGAGCGCCAGTAGCGTGATTTTCACAGTGCCAGCTAGTATTCGCTGTGCTTGGCCGGGGTTTGCTTGTTGACAGCGACTCAGTCGGTGTGCGGTAATGTTGAATACGGGGTTAGGGGTCGCTGTTTCACAGGTTCCGCGTTGTATGGGTGCGCCTGACAGCGAATGGCCAGAGCGAACGGCTTGCTGCAGATTCATTAACAAATCACGCTCAAAAATTTCTCGCGCTGTGAATTCCTTGTTTAAACCCCAGAGCGCTGGCGGCGATGTGTGTAAAGTAGTTTTTAACCCCCAAACAACCTTTTTTTTTATATGTAAAAATTATACAAGTTTTTCTAAACATTTTGTAATATGAATACATGAATATCAGACCTGTAATATCAATTCTGCACAATTTTTATTTATTTTTTTTTTACTTAAAAAAAAAACCTAACATTGCAGAAGTGGTCACATAATTTTTGACATTAAAAAAAAAAAAAAAACATTAATAGCAATTAATTGTGATTATTTAAAGATTGCTCCATTGAAATGCATTGGACCACGCCAGGGAGCGCCAGGTCATACCTGTCGCTGTGATGGGATTAGCAGCGGCGCTGTTCGTTGCAGTCGGCTACATGATGAATCCCGCGCTATCTGACGCTCTCGCCGGCGCTAGCCTCATTTAGCGTGATAAATGTGTCATTGTGACCGCCGCCGGGCGTACTTGATTCGGTAGCCGCCGTTAGCTGGCGGTACCTGGCGCTCGTCAGACACTACCTGGCGCTAGCCCTTGATAAATAAGGCCGTAGGTGATTCCTTAGCTGGGTCACAGCTTTCCCTTGGGCCATCTGGATTTAAGATGCCCCGCTGTGTGAAACCCCCCTGGTTCAACCAGTACTCCATCCAGGAATCCCATGGCGCATGCAATTTCCCACGCCACCCTGTCAATCCCTCCATCCGCTGGCGTAACTTAATGGCTGGCATCAGTGCACCTGTCAAGCCATTCAGTCAGCATTCATTGTGGGGCATTTATTTGCACAGCAATGAATGTTGAGTGGAGGAGAGCCCGCACATGCGCTGTGAGAACAGGGATCAAGGTGAGCTATCGGGTGAACCGAGGGGGGGATTAATAATCATGATGCCCCTGTAAAGCAAAGGGTGCAAAACCTGGATTTTGATCTGCTTTCATGCTCATCTGTGGGTATAAATAAACAAAAACATATAACTTCAGATAGAACAAAATTTTAAGGTTTTAATCCTGTTCCATTTGCATGCATCAGCTATTCTTTCTCCGCTTCGCAGTGTATTTATTGTCCACTAGAGGGAGGTGAGAGTGAAATATAATGTTCAGTACTGGCGATTGCTTTATTTTAAATGTTTCTTAGTAATTACTGTAGGCAAGGGCATAACAATAGGGGGAGCAGGGTCTGCAGCCGCACTGGGGCCCACAGCTTGTCTGGCGGGAGACCGGGGGGGGGGGGGTCTTCAGATCTCGGCTTCCAGTTCCCCTGTGAGAACCCTTGCGGCTGCATGGCTGCATTTAAGGAAGTGAGAAAGATACATGCAATGTAAAATTTATTTTTCAAGGTAACATTTACCCTATGGAACATGTGGAAAAGGACACCTTATTTTTACTGTTGGGAAAAAAACTATGAGGCTGATTTATTAATAGCGACATGTAGCGACTGTAGTGGTATTTTCACAGCGCCCGCTAGTAGTCGCTGTGCTTGGCCGTTGTTCGGTTGTTGACAGCGACTCAGTCGGTGTGGCTAAATGTTCAATACAAGGTTACGAGTCGCTATTTCACAGGTTCTGCGATGTATGGGTGCGCATGATAGCGCTCAAAAAATTCAAGCCCTGTGAAATGCATGTTTAAACCCCAGAGCGCTGGAGGCGATGTGTTAAAAAAAATGTGTTTTAATTAATTTAATAATATGAATACATTAATATCAGACCTGTAATATCAATTCTGTACATTTTTAAAAATTTTCTAAAATGGCAGAAGTGGTCACAGAATTTTTCACATTTAAAAAAAAATAAACATTAATAACAATTAATTATTAATATTTAAAGATTGTTCCATTGAAATGCATTGGAGCGCGCCAGGTAGCGAGAGGTCATACCTGTCGCTGTTCAAGGTCGGACGCTGACGCTGTGGGCTGAGGCTGGAATAATGATGAATGAGTCGCTATATGGCGCTATCTCAGTCGCTAAGCAGGATTGGCTTGATAAATGTGTGATTGTGGTGGGGAGCCGGCATTACCGGCCGCTCACCAGTCGCTACCTGTCGATATTCCTTCATAAATAAGGGCCTAAATCTTGTCTCAAGCAGCCTTGATATCACACAGTGCTGGCGGCTTTTTATTGTCAGCCAAAGTGCAGCTTTTCTTGCTAACTGGATAGAGAGAATTTTATCCCTGTAGCACTTGGCCTAAAAGTGGTTGAGCAGGTAGCATTGTGTGGAATCAAGACGGGAATAGCCTAGTGTTCTTTTGGGTCAGAGATGGACGGGGAGGCTAATTTATTATTAAAGGTGCGTCAGTTTCAAGCTGCAAGTGCTATCAGCTGTAGCGCTCCCGGCCAGGCAGTAGCGACACCTAGTGCCGTCTGGGAGTGCCGCAAGATTAAAATATTTATGAAAAAAATACATAGTGCTCCCAGAGGCGCTCAAAAAAACAGGATTCCAGACACACAGCGCCTGTTGGAATCCCAATTTGTAATTTTTTAGGGTCCTGGAATTTAATTTTTTTTTTTTAATTAAAAACGGGAATTGCATTAGGGACAGCTTTCTCACCACCTAAATCACAAGTCTGCTGCGCAACACTAAAGTTCTAAAAATGCATCCAAAAATAATCCCGACCAGCCCAGGGATCCCATGGCACATGTACCAGCCCAAAAACAGAAAATGTAGGGAACTCAGCTCTGGCGCTCATCCCATCGCTGGCACTGATGATAGATGGGACACTACCTGGAACTATCACAGGTGCTCTGGATTTTTGACTTGATAAATACACCGTTTTCACTGGGACCTGACATTCACCTGACACTCATCTGGCACTACGTGACCTTAGCGTAAACCCCTTAATTATACACAGCAAACAAATGGTAAACAGACCAACAGGGATAGGCTGAGGTCAAAATCATTCTCAGATTCTGCTGGCCTGGACCTGCCCATGATCAGCCAGAGACCTGCTGAGCCCTGCCCCAGTGTACTTCCCAGTGTGCTAAACGAGTGTGTTTGTCAGCTCAAGCTATAGCACTGCAGGAGTTAATGACCAGGGAATGATATAGCCACACTTAAAGCGGACCAAAACCCACTGAACTTGTGAAATACATTTGGCCAAAGTCCCTTTCGATATTCCCTTCTTAGGGTGTAGAACTAGAAGTGGACATTTTTACTTTTTTTTACTTAAATCCTCCTCGAACACTGTTTTTATTGCTGTCCCTCTAGGTAAGATGGCATGCAATCAAGTAATGGCAATTGGTGTGGCAATTACATCATTGCCACACACAACAGTGGCAGTGAATTGAGAAGGTGGAGCTTTACAGCTAAAACAGGCGCCATTATCTGGGATTAGAGTGAAGTAGAGGCAGGGAAAATTGGCAAAATGTACTCTTCATAGGGGGAGCAAGTCAGGGGATGCTAGCTAAAAATGCGGGGTTTGGTCCGCTTTAACAGGACACACTTCTCTCTTTTGTGGTGTACAGACTTTGTGTACTTTGCTAACAACATCAGATTGCAGGTAGTGAAAACTGCTTCCATAAAACACACGCAAAAATAATAAGAAAATACTATATCTGGTTTACACTTTCAAAAATGTCATTGAAAACGGACTTACCCTTTAAGTGCCAGCCTACCTAGAGTTTTTGTCCCCCTCTGTTGCCAGACCACGTTTCACTATTTTGCGCTACACATGTTCAACTGTGATTTTTAAAGGGATTTCCCAGGAAATGCTATATTGTTTTTTTTCAGCAGAGTCTAGGCTTCAACATTAATTGTCTTGTTTGGCCTTTTTTAGTGTATTCTCATTACTTTTAGGTGAAATATGTGCAAAAAAAAATTAAAAATCTATTTTTTACAATTTGTATTGTTTTTTTTTTTTTTTGTAATAAAAAATGTAAGTTTGTCAATAAAATTTATTGTGTATAAAATCCCAATGTCTCCCGGTTTCAGTGGTACCACATACATATTGGTAGACACCCTTTCCTGCCCAGGAGACTCCCCAAACTGAAACAGCGCTTTAGGAGATTTTCAGATAAAATACAACTATGCTATGCGCACTTTGCAGTTTTTCAAGAGTAACAACCCTTTATATTGGAAATTCCCCCACAAACTATATATTCTCTGGAAGTACACACCTCAAGCTTTCCAGGTGTACCAGGCTTGTTTACATTGGCATAGTTTTCTGGAAGTAATCCCTCAATGAATTATTTGGTTGCACAGAGAATAAAAAGAAGAATCAAAGCCACATTTTCCTAAAAAAAACTATATGCAAACAAGAAAAAACAAGTTAAATCTGAAAAAGCAAGGTCCACAAAACCAAACAATACTCAATATACATAGGTCCTGTCAAGGGAAGAGTTGCCAAACACCCCAAAGTAAAGCATGTGCGTAAGGGTAATTTTACTTGAAGATTTCAGCTCTGTAGACAAAGTGCGCACCTTGCGCTTTTTCAACCAAAACAACCCTTTACATTTGGAATACTCCCCATAAACCATATATTATATTCCCTGAAAGTACACATGTTAAGCTTTCTAAGCGTACCCAGCTTGTTGTAGTGGGCTCATCTTTCTGGAAGTAATCCCTACGAGAATTCTTAGGTTCAAAGGTTTTCCCTAGCCACAGGTGACTTGCCAGCCCATAAGCCTTGTGAACTGGTATAGGGGTCTGATGGGCACAACAGGTTAAATATAAAAAACACACACACTGAGAAAAAATAGTATATATATATATATATATATATATATATATTTTTTTTTTTTTTTTTTTTTTTTTAATACCTCCCATTCCTCTCCTTCCCTCACCAACCACTCTGGCTTCTGCTCTCCTGCTGCTGCTGGAAGCCTTTTATAGCTGCTGGGCGACAGAACATAAGGGGGGGACCCAATTTTTTGGGGAAATTTAAGGGTTAAAAACATGGGGTCCCCCCTACCTATCATAATCCTATCGGGACCAGCTATGGGGGCTTGTAGAACAGGGCGCAGGGGCCAGCTTTGGTGGCCCCACGCCCTGCCAGCTACAAGCCCACATACCCCTGGGCCCAGGCTCTTCTGCCCCCCCGGCCTTTGGGGAGGCAGGTAATTGGGAACCGGGGATTAATGGCAATCGCCCGCTAGCCACAGGTGACTTGCCAGCCCCCAGCCTTGTGAACTGGTATAGGGAACTCATGGATTACTTACCAGTTCACAAGGGGTTAACAGTAAAAATAAACACACCACACAAAAACATTTATTTTGTTTTTTTTTTCTTTACTCACCGCCAATTTAATGACTGATTGCCTGCCATCTTAACGAAAGGGACAGTAATAAAAATAGTGTTCGAGGAGGATTTAAAAAGTCAAAATATCCATTTCTAGTTCTACACCCTAAGAAGGGAATATCAGAAGATGCTTTGTCCGAATGTGGGTGGATCCAGTGGGTTTTGGTCCACTGTTACACAGAACACTGCTGCTATGGCTGCTGCTGAGGTGAGGAAGCTCACTCAACATTACATTTGAATAGCAGCAGTGTCCTGTGAAAACGTCTGCAATCTTTTGCTACTGGCAATGTACACCAGATTGCAGATAGTGAAAACTGCTTTGATAAAACACAAATGTGACAACATTAGAAAATTATAAATAATACTAGATCACTGGACCTTTAAGACCTCATTTTGCCACCAAAAAATATACATTTTCAAAAATGTAATCGAAAGAGGACTTAACCTTTATGTCTGAACAGACCCTTTAAGACCCTTTATGGCTTTTGATGGCTCACAGGAGAAATCCCAAGCACTTTAACTCCGTATGCTGTCATTTTCTAATGCTGTTTTCTTTTATATAAATGCCTCTCTTAATCACTGTGCCAAATGAATAAAACAGAAATTATTTAAATGTAAGTTTGTATTTATAATCTGACTAATGCAGAGTATAAAAATGTTTTCATAAACTAAATTGAAGGCATTCTGGATGCATACATGACAGGAACATTTCTAAGCAGATTTATGCATGTTTATTTGCTGTCTACCTCCTCTCAGAATAACCTGACAGATAAATAAGACATCAGTGATCTTCAGAAGAAGCCTATAGCACATTGCCTGTATGCTGTGAATGTCTTTAGGGTTGATTCAGAGCCCCTTTCTCATCATTTTTATGGAGGTCTTGCTATCAAACGAAAAATCATACAAAAATGAAAACATTTCACACTAAAGTTCTCGCAGAAAAAAGGCTTTGCTGAATCAGACGAGGGGAAAAAATGAACGAGAATATTCACGCAAAAAAAAAAAGGTGAGAAAGGTGCTCTGAATCAACCCTTTTATACTGCAAGCAGCAGCTTATCTGAGCTGCTATACACATGACACTGCCAACATCATAAAGAGGACAAAAACCGTGATAACCAGGTCTAGAATCTAAAAGACTCCAGGGCCAGTTGCTTCTTGCCCAATTGGAAATGTTCTGCTGTGTGAAACCCAACTGTTCACCCTTCCACCTTTACTTACCTCAGGATTCTATCCCACTGTACATACGCAGGTCACTACTGACATTCCCCCACTGTTCACCCTTAAACCGGACCAACACCCATTATTACTTTAATGGGTGTTAGACCCTCTCTCTGCTGATAGCAAGAACCTCGGGGGGAGGGCATCCAGAACACTGGAGCCCGCTCGCACCTAACTGCACAGAAACCTTAGACTACTCACCTTATTATGAGACAGCGACAGGAAAGGAGCCCTGCGATTGGCCGCCGGCCGTAGCTGCATCCTCTGCAGTGCAGTCCGCTGGCAGGACCTGCCCACGTGACCGGCCAATCGCAGGACTCCTTTCCCATTGCTGGCTCGTAATGAAGGTGAGTATTCTCAGCATTCAGTGCAGTTAGGTGTGAGGGGGCTCCAGCATTCTGGATGCCCCCCCCCCCCCGAGGTTCTTGCTATCAGCAGAGAGAGGTTTAAACCTTTACTTACCTCAGGATTCGATCCCACGGCACGTGCGCAGGTCACCAGTGACATTCCCTGCTGTTGACCCTTAAACCTTTACTTACCTCAGGATTTGATCCCACAATACATGTGCAGGTCACCAGTGGCATTTCCTGCTGTTCATCCTTAAACCTTTATTTACCTCAGGATTCAATCCCACTGTACATGCGCAGGTCACCAGTGACATTACCCGCTGTTCACTCTTAAACCTTCACTTACCTCAGGATTCGATCCCACGGTACATGTGCAGGTCACCAGTGGCATTCCCGACCAACGGAAGGCTCCCGGGAATCGGTTTCACTCAGACCTCATTGCCAGGCATAGTCATGCACAGCAGTGCAGCTGCCGGCAACAAGCCCACATACACCTGAGCCCAGGCTCTTCTGCCCCCCCGGGCCTTTGGGGAGGCAGGTAATTGGGAACCGGGGATTAATGGCAATCACCCGCTAGCCGCAGGTGACTTGCCAGCCCCCAGCCTTGTGAACTGGTATAGGGAACTCATGGATTACTTACCAGTTCACAAGGGGTTAACAGTAAAAATAAACACACCACACAAAAACATTTATTTTGTTTTTTTTTTCTTTACTCACCGCCAATTTAATGACTGATTAACGAAAGGGACAGTAATAAAAATAGTGTTCGAGGAGGATTTAAAAAGTCAAAATATCCATTTCTAGTTTTACACCCTAAGAAGGGAATATCAGAAGGGGCTTTGGCCAAATGTTGGTGGGTCCAGTGGGTTTTGGTCAGCTGTAACACAGAACACTGCTGCTATGGCTGCTGCTTAGCATGTGCTTACGTGGATCAAGGTGAGTAAAGAGGTAATCCTGGGGGTTTCACACACACGGCATCCCAAAACCAGATGTCCGTATAATGCGGACCCCATCTTAATAAAGAACCTCTATTGCAATATAGTGTTAAATTAATATCCATAAAAAAATGCTGCTGTAGATTGCAAGAGTAGGAGATACTTAGACACACTGAGAAAAAAAATCCCACTAGACTTGTTGTTTTTCTCTATAGAACTGTCAGTTTTTTAAACATACCATTCCACTTTTAAAGTGGAAAACTGTCCACATAACTGCCTGTTGCCTGAGCGAGACCATGTCTTAAAAACAACAGTTAGTGTTTTTTTCTTCTTTGTAGCAACTAACCAATTGCAGGAGTAGCAGTGCAGTCTTACTGGCAATATATGCATGGCTTCTTACACTCTATGGTCACAGCTAGACTTATCCATCTAAATGAGTCCAAAGGTGTAAGTTGCAACCCAGGTCCTAACAAACTGACACTGTTCTTCCAGACTCCGCTCTACATTTTCCTTTTGCTCTGCTGGACAGTCTGCCTCTAGGCTTTCTCGACTGGAGTTTATCTGGCACCTCAGCTACAAGACACTGCCTGACTATGGGGTTGTCCCTTACATCACACCTTGTCCAGCCCAGCTACAGCATTGTAATAATCATGTCACATGTCACACATGTTGGAAACATGCTTGACATGTGGCATGCTTCCTCCCAAACCTGTCGGAACATGTCCCAACTGCCCTTTGACCTCACTTATTTCCTGAGCTGACCAAGTCCTCACTACTGCTACCTGGTGCTAACTTTATTACTGACTAACTTTCCACCTACATCTATCACTTCTAGCCAACCTGAATAAAATGATTTTATCACTGTATTCCATATCTCTATTCCATATCTGTTGCTAATCGACCCCCTGCCTTATACTAAGGCAGCATGCTGAGGTAGGTTCTGAAATGCTCTATGCTCTATGCACAATGCACAGTGAGTAACGAGCATGCTACGCTCACTGTGATATTAGATTAGTTCCATCCACAGGTTTTCTCTTGCACCCATGCAGATACCTAAGGTCTACAGTGACAGGAATGCTATTAGGGCAGAGCAGAAAAGTTCAGGTTGGGGGACAGCTGCCAAATGTGATTTCTCACATGCTCCCATGCTTTCAATGAATCTAGGCACTGCCTACCTACTGCAGGCTATACTGCTGACCAGCCTCCCTTCTGATTCTTGGGATAGGCATTTTGTGCTGTGTAACTTTCTAACGCCCATAAAAAGAGGTATTCTGAGGCAATTTCCTCTGCTTCTTATTGGTGTCAGTACTGTAACAGACATAGCCATAAAAACATGCTAGGAGTAAGCATTACTTAGACACCCTGAGTAAAAACATGCCACTAGGCTTATTGTTTGCATCTATATTCATGATATTGAAGGGTTTCTTCATCAAGGGATAGCGGCAGGTAGTGCCTCGTAGCGGCAGGCAGCGTCTGGTGAACGCTGGGCGCTGTACGCAAAACCATATTTATGAAGGCGATTCTGGTGAGCGGCTCTAACAGTGCCATGTAGCGTCCGATTCATCATTACAGGTGGCTCAGCGTATAGTGTCGCTCTCCCATACATTTCAATGGACGTTCCTTTTCTTCTGTTTAAACAGGGTTTTTTGTTTTTATTTTTTTTTCTCTCAAATAATTGTGTCACCTCTCCTGACCTAAAAAAGAGTCGTTTTTGAAAACCATTTATATTTTTTATATTTTTATGAATAAATGTCATTACAGGTCTGGCTTTAAAGTATTAATGTCACAATGTTACAACAATGTCATTCCATGTGTTTTCGCTTTGTTACTGGTGGATATGTGTTCAAAAACAGACTTTAATCACTCAGAGTCTGCCGCTCTATGCTATAGCGACCAGATCCAGAGCACCAACGCTCTGTTTTTTTGTTGAATATGGTGTGAGTTGCTGAGAGTCGGTCGCAATGAGCTGGTGCTACCTTTCGCTCCCTGCAACGCTGTACTGGTGTTAGAACGCCCAACAAACATCTCTGTTACTCTGTACAGAGCCCGATAGCCGATCACAGCGTATACTAGCGGTCACTTAAGAGTGACCGCTACTATACACTGTGATCGGCTATCGGCGCCTCTGTACAGACGGTCATCTGCCGATACCTGGTGCTAGTAATAAATCAGCCTGCCCATCATTATCAGTACTTACATTTGCTTCTGCATCCACGCAAAGCCACCTCACCAATTTTCCCCTGTTCACAGCCATTTCAAAACACCAGGGATACCTCTTCCTCTATCAGCATCCCAGCCCTGCTGCTGCCTGGACCTGAAGAGAAACAAAACTTTTTTTATATAAAGAGTCAGTCTGTCAGTGTAGAGTACATAAAAGCAGAATGATACAGGCCCTTATTTATGAAGGAATAGCGACAGGTAGCGACTGGTGAGCGGCCAGTAATGACGGGCCCCGCCACGAGAACGCCGGCTCCCCACCACAATCACACATTTATCAAGCCAATCCTGCTTAGCGACTGAGATAGCGCCATATAGCCACTCATTCATCATTATTCCAGCCTCAGCTCACAGCGCCAGCATACAACCTTGAACAGCGACAGGTATGACCTCTCGCTACCTGGCGCTCTCCAATGCATTTCAATGGAACAATCTTTAAATATTCATAATTAATTGTTATTATTTATTTATTTATTTATTTTTTTTAATGTGAAAAATGCTGTGACCACTTCTGCCATTTTAGATCATTTTTTAATGTACAGAATTGATATTACAGGTCTGATATTAATGTATTCATATTACAAAATCATGTAAAAAACTTGTTTTTTTTTTTATTTCCAAAAATATGGTTGTTTGGGGGTTAAAAAAACTACTTTTAACCCATCGCCTCCAGCGCTCTGGGGTTTAAACATGCATTTTACAGCGTGAGAATTTTTTGAGCGTGATTTTTTAATGAATATGGTGGGAGCCGGTCGCTAGGGCCAGTCGCTATCATGTGCTCCCATACAGCGCGGAACCTGTCAAATAGAAACTCCTCACCCAATATTCAACATTACGGCAAACCGACTGAGTCGCTATCAACAACCAAACAACGGTCAAGCACAGCGACTACTAGCGGGCGCTCTGAAAATGCCGCTACAGTCGCTCAACTGTCGCTACCTGCCGCTATTAATGAATCGGCCTCCCCGTGTGGAGTACATAAAAGCAGAATGATACAGTCACAAAGCTGTTACCCTTGATTATTATTCGTCCTCTTAAAAAAATAAATGAGTATGGAGGGATTTCTTTATTCATGGTGTTTAAGTAACCACTCTTACTGCATATTTATGCAGACCATTTTTCTTGATAGAACTCATTTTATGACTGGAGTTCCACTTGATCTTACAATGTCAGCATAAAAGATGTTTAAAGAATTAAGATGGTAACTGATGCATGGAATAGGCAGTTATATATTGAATGCATGAGCAGAAGCCACTCAGAAGATGAAACCTCACAGCTGTCAATCTGTAATGGATCTGCATTCTGCCAAGTCGTAGTACATACCCAGCTGGTATAGGGAACCAGAGCCAACATTAACGGTTCTTAGCAGCACTAAACTGGAATAATATAAATGTATAAGTCTTATATGTATTTAAGAAATAGAGAAAAGTATGTGTTTATCTTGTCAGACTGATGTGTTGTTAAAGTGGACCAAAACCCAGGATTTTGACTATCCTGGGTTTTGGTTCTATTCCCGAGGGCACCACGATGGGGGTTTCCCCGCTGAGTGAACCCCCCCCCCCCCCAGATCACTGTAGCCAACTCATCTTCTCCCGGTCCCACGGCGAGTCCAAGAGCAATGGCTCTGACTGCCGCATCTTCTGCTTCCCTCTAGCAGTGCGCATGCCATTTGTGCACGATCCCTGTTAGAGGGAGGTGGAGGATGCAGCGTTCAGAGCCGCTGCTCTTAGACGCGCCGTGGGACCGGGATAAGGTGAGTTGTTGCAGTGATCTGGAGGGGTTTCACACAGTAGGGTATCCCTAGTCGGGGTACCCCCAGGAAACGGACCTGAACCCAGGACAGTCAAAACTTTTCACTATCCTGGGTTTTGGTCCACTTTAATTAGGAAAGGTAAAGTGGATTTCACTTTCAACTTCTGACTTTCCCTCCCATCACAGTTCAGAATTAAAGCAGACCCCAAGTCAATATAAAATTAAAAAAGGTTGAGTAAACTGTTCCCCTAAATCCACCTCCGGCAGTCAGTAACCTAAGCTGCTTTATCCAACTCCATATGTGAGTACATTTGCAGATATTGTGCTCCTGGACTGTGTGGGAGCTTCCGTATTGCTACTCAGATCCCTGCTTCTGGGCCTCAGGTGAGGAGTGAACTTCCAGTGTAGAAACAGAAAACAAATATATATAAACTTTTAAAGTCATTCTGCAGCCAAAAAAAAACCCTATACTCACCTTTCATCAGGCTATCGCTACTAGTCTGGTGCTCACACACTTACCAGATTATGTGATCCAGTCCCACGCTGCGTGCTGTTGCCTCCTGTTCCACTGCATCATCAAGGAACCTTTGCTTTCCATGCACCTGCGATGGACTGCCCCACGTCAATCATAACTGAAACTATGGCACGCCCCTTTCCATTGCAGGGAATCGAGGGATGCATGCCATAGTTCCTGTGACAAATGGCTTGAGGCGATCCATGGTTCACTGCACAGCTAGATGATATAGGGAAGGCGGTTGTGAGTGGATCACACAATCTGGTCAGTGTGTGAGCGCAGGACTAGCAACGATAGCCTGCGGTGGATGAAAGGTGAGTATAGCATTTTTTTTTCTTGGACTGAAGAATGTCTCCAGCCAAATATTGTTATGCTTTTTAGACTGCCTGTGTTCATGCAGACAGTGTTGAGGAGAGTGAAGAACTTCCAGCAGACACATGCTGAGCATGCCTGGAGAGTATTGCAGGTTTGCCAAGGTGAATCACCGAGCCAGTAGATACCAAGTTTTGAACAGCAGAGAGAAGTTGAATGTAATATTATTTTAGGTCATTATGTGTTATTTTAACTCTATAGGGGATGCTCCCTTACCACACCAAACCCAGAAAACACAGGAATAGTAGCAGGTAACTCAAAGCAAATTCCTGAATATACAGTATAATCCTGAAGAACTGTTGCTGAGCTGGTAACTGTGTGACATATTATTAGTCAATCATGGTTCAAGAGGAGTTTAGATGTACTTATGGTTTGCAAAGAGATTACGGGGAAACCAGGGGGTTTCACATTGCAGCCCCCCCCCCCCAGTCCCATGATGTCTAGGACCCCAATCCACATATTCACATATTCACAGACCCTGAATTTACATGCTACTCACCTTTTATTCATGAAGGTCTCTAGTTGCACAGTTGCACTCTAGAGGGAGGGATTCCATTCAGCTACATAGTCGAGAACAGAGGTGAGTAATGCCGGCACCAGCTGTGCTTGCACCTTGGGCTTGGGGGAAAGGTAAGAATATCAGGTGCCCTGGGGGGCTTTCACGGAGCGGGGGGAGAAAGTAAGCTTGCTTCCATCTAGGATCCAGCCCCGGAGGTCTCCTCTTCCCCTAGTGGGCCTCCAATGGCGGGTCCGGGGTCTTCAGCAGGGCAGAGAATTCACGTTCTGAAGCCCTTAGGGGGTTCTGCCAGCTCCCTCCATGCCACAGGGAGGGGTCTTTTATACTGGCTACTGCACTGGCGTCAGCTCACTCTCCAATATAAAAGGCCCCTCCCTGCAGTGGGAGCGAGCTGTCAGAAGCCAGGAGTAAGTGGCAAAAGTCGGGAGCAAGGCTTAAGGCTTCCGCTGCTCACTTTGTTTTAAGATTGGACGCAGTGAGATTCCATTCAGCTGCACAGTCGGGAACGGAGGTGAGTAATGTCGGCACCAGCTGTGCTTGCACCCTGCGCTTGGGGGAAAGGTAAGAATATCAGGTGCCCTGGGGGGGGTTTCACAGCGCGGGAGGAGGAAGTAAGCCTGCCCTGAAGTCTCATAGACTCTAGGGCAGGTTTTGATCCACTTTAAGTGCCAGCCCCATAAATTTTACATGCCTGGCATTTTCCACATTTAAGTGGCCCAAATAAATAAGCTCACTTCCATCTAGGATCCAGCACCGGAGGTCTCCTCTTTCGTCTGTCTGAAAATGCAACATGGAAGCCTTATTGGCCTATTCATGGCACCACCTGTGGAAGGCATCTGAGCAAAAATCCAAGTTAGCATGAATGTGATTGATTTGTATTACACATCAACAACACACAAAGACAAACGAAACATTTTGCTAATGCAGTCCAAGCTTGAGAGGTTCAGGTAAACAGTGGTGCATCTGGCTTATGACATACGTGGCATTTCGATGACCTCATTTTGTCCTTTTCAAATAGCGCATGACCACAGCTGCATCTGAGTGCAGGCACACTTGAAATACAAATTGACTAGAAAAAGCAATAGATGGGAGTATCTGAAAATCATGGCTCTCCAGGCAGAGGCTTGAGAGAAAAGTAAGGTGTGCTAAACTTCCTGGTTATAAAATGTACTGAACCCTCCAAGTGGAAGGACTTCTGGCTGCATGGCAGATGATGATAAATGCTCAGAGCACTTGTTTGTGGCCAATTCTAGTCATAGTCAGACCCCTACAAAGCAGGCAGTCGTAAAGATTTTACTGGTCAGAGTGCTTTAACTGTCTAATAAATGCTGCCAAACTGCCTTATACTCAGTAAAGCACTCGAGTATTTCTTAAAGAGGAACATCACGTCCGATTTTTCATTTCGAGGTGCGGCTCCTCTCAGTTGGGGCATCCCAATTTGGTGTGTTTATCTTTATATCTCTCTTAAAGTGGACCAAAGCCCATTAAATGAGTTGACCCTAGGGGCATACAAGTTTGGGATGCCCTGCAGTGTGAAACTCCTTGGTTTCCGTGTAAACTCTCCTCGAACCTTGATTGCAGTACAGCTGCGGTAAAGCTTTGACACACTCCAAAGCACCCCACAGCTTCTCCACTACCCTTGGCCTGCCCAGCCCCACCTACATATATTCTGCTGGGCAGGCCAAGTAGTGGAGAAGCTGTGGGGTGCTTTGGAGTGTGTCAAAGCTTTACCGCAGCTGTACTGCAATCAAGGTTCGAGGGGAGTTTACACGGAAACCAAGGAGTTTCACACTGCAGGGCATCCCAAACTTGTATGCCCCTAGGGTCAACTCATTTAATGGGCTTTGGTCCACTTTAAGAGAGATATAAAAATAAACACACCAAATTGGGATGCCCCAACTCAGGAACAGCACCTCGAAAAGTGAAAATCGGACGTGATGTTCCTCTTTAAGAAATACTCGAGTGCTTTACTGAGTATAAGGCAGTTTGGCAGCATTTATTAGGCAGTTAAAGCACTCTGACCAGTAAAATCTTTACGACTGCCTGCTTTGTAGGGGTTTTGGCCACAAATCGGACGTGTTGTTCCTCTTTAAGAAATACTCAAGTGAGTATGGCTGTGTAGATGCCGCCAGAGACCCACACACACACTGTGGGATCGAGGTTCAACATGACTTTATAGGGGAAAACAGGGCTGCAGATTTTTGTTCTTTTTAACACTCTCACCGGTTTGGGATGCCTCTACAGTTGGAAAAGAAAGGTAGCAGCCATTTTGGAGCTTCCTCTTCCAGCATCTCAGCTATGCTGCTGCCTGGAGTCAACTGACATAAATGACAATGCCCAGTAACAGTAGGCACAGCAGCACTTCCTGTTTGCAGGTGCCCTGCAAATGCATGAGCCACCATTTTGTTTCTAAGATTTACTACAGCAGGAGCTAGTAAAGGGTACATGAATTTTTATATGCAGTAATCTAAATTGCCCTGGGGATGGATGCATATGTGCACTGTTTGTTTTGTTAGTCTGGTTTTGACTGTTGGTCTGCTTTGAAGATCCCTAGGAAGCCAAAGCCAGGCATTAGGCCGTTTATGATGAAGGGCAGGAAGTAGCTATGCACTTCAGTGAAGCATGTCTCCTACTGGATAAGCTTATCCTACTGGATAAGCTATTAACTGTCCCCAACTGACAGTATCTCTCTAATGCAGGACTCACTGGTGGTGTGTGGAGTGGGTAAGTTTAGTTTATTGTCCTTGTGAACCCTGGCAAATAGCTGAAAGGAAGAGTATAAGTCCACTTTAAGTTAAAAGAGTTTGTAAGAAGGAAAGAACCAACAGTCACCATCAAATACAGTTAAGGCAGTAAATAGAGTATAGGCAGTTTTAAATTTGGTCATTATAAATGCTCAAAAACAAGTATAATTTACTAGCTCTTCTGGTGATGGGCTGGATGTATTTTCATCACAGTTCTTGGCCTCTCTACTGGTAAATTCTCTGCAGCTGAGTAAACACAGCTGATTGGTGTTTACATTGTGATGCAATGTATGATAAAACAAATTGTACAGTGTATCACAATGTAACGGCCAATCATCTGTGTTTAGACTGCAGCAGATAATGTAGTGATTTTATCAGCTGAGACACTGAGAACTGTCTGTGATAAAAAATATATGAAACTGGTCCCCATAATAGCTGTCAAATGATACTTTAGAGTACCTCCATCGCCAAGTCTAACCTTTTGAAAAAGAAGCTTATATATAAACCTCCTAAAGTACAGTTAATATGTCTGCTTTCATTTTTATTCAAATAAGGCCCATCCCCTGTAATTGCATTAATGTCAACTTTCTCTGGAAAAAATAGGGGCCTTTTTGCTATGCTATGAAGCCTCTAACTGCCAGATACACTTTACAGTAAGTGCCAAGCGTATGTTAACCGAGGGACTCATTAGTGTTCTGGTTGCCTTCACAGGGCCAACCAATAACACACGCAAAACAAAATAGATGCATGACCTGGACTGCTGCAGAGAGGCACTGAAATATTTTGCCCAGGAAAGCTATAGAATTATTTTGCCCTGGACAGATTCAAACTGAATATTTTGCCCAGATGCAGGTGCTTAATTATTTTCCCCAGGACAAGATTATTTTTGCCCGGGACAGATGCAGACGCTTAGTTGGCCTAGGGCGGCCCTACAATAATTTTATCCCACCCCAACTGGCAATAGTTAGCAAACACCCCTGCAGCAGCTGTGGCATTGAGTTAGATGGGCTAGACAGGCCTCCCTTGTGAGGCGAGAGTTGGCTGCACAGACTTAAAACAGCTGCAGACACTACTCTCTTCTCCCCCAAAATGTTGAAAAGGCACATACCAGCTGTTTTTATGGCCACTGCATCTGGAGACAGGATTGGTGTGGCACTGGGCACCACAGTGGAGCGCAGCACTCGGCAGCGCCACACACAGTCAGAAGCCTTGAAGTGACAAGGCCAGCTAAAAGGTGTGATGCCCAACCGTCGGCGTCTGGCATCTGTAAAAGGGCCTGTCACGATCCCCTCACCTGTTCCTCGTTCCCCCGCTGTCTCCGGTCCTTCGCTGTCGCAGCGGCTTCCGTCCCAGCCGCGTCAGGCTGGGACGGAAGCAGCCGCTCGGGCGCGCTCCCGGCGCGTGGCCCCGTACGCGCGCGCGCGCGTACCTGTCACTTCCTTATACCCTCCGGCGGCGCTACACACAGCGCGCCCGCCGGAGGTAATCAACTTGGGCCAATGAGCCCTTTGTCTGCATGGGCCAATGAGCCCTTTGTCTGCATGGGCCAATGAGCCCTTTGACTGTATGAGCCCTGCCAATGTTATCCATTAGCCCAAAGTACTGGGCAACTCCCCCTGATTCAAACTGGGCAATCAGCCCAAAGTAGCACCAATCACTACATTTCCCCCCCAGCCAATCCTGTTAGCCCCCGTCATATAAAGGTTTTCACCCTGCAGTCAGCCCTTGCCCGTTATAGCGTGCTACTGGGTGCGATTTGGATAGCCTATTTCCTTGTGATTTCTGCCGTGATTTTGACCTTCCTTGATTGCCGCCTGGACCGACCCTTGCTTACTCTTCGACCAGGTTTCTGCCTGACCCTTTGTACCGCGAACTTCTGACCTCTCGTTGTGACCCTTGGCTTGCCCCTGACCATTCTTCCGTCTAACCCTTCTGTACCGTGCCTCCTCGGATTGACCACCCGTGTATGACCCCTGTCCGTTTATCGCTACTCAGTCTAGTCCTTGGATTCATCTGCCTTCCCCTGCATAAATCAGCATCCTTTGTGCTAATAAGACCTGGGGGCAACCGTGTCCGGTAAGGCGTGTCTAGCGTCCCGGCAAACGGGGGCTTACTATAGGTGAAGAAAGCAGCGGAGATTGGGGGTTGCTGGTTTATTGGAAGGTGGGTGTCTCCGGGACCTGACATTATAACGGGCCAGAAAAAGAAGAATATCTTCTAGATGGAAGAATTGATCCAACAGGTTCAAGCTATGGCCACTGCCATTAATCAGCTGGCTCAACGAGTGGCCACGCAAGAGAGTCGTCAGATGCCTGCGCCAGTGGATCCTAGTCCGGCCGTCGAGCCCAAGATCCCTCTCCCGGAAAAATTTTTGGGGGATCGGGCAAAGTTTTCTAACTTTAAGAATTCTTGCGAACTCTACTTCCGCCTTCGACTCCACGCATCTGGATCCGAAGCGCAACGCGTTGGGCTAGTCATTTCACTCCTCCAGGGCGATCCACAGACCTGGGCGTTTGGTTTAGCTCCGACTGATGAAGCCTTGCAGTCGGTCTCTTCTTTTTTTTTGGCCATGGAACTTCTGTATGCTGACCCAGATCGAGCCGCAACGGCAGATTCTAAATTGCGGAACCTGAGACAGGCCAAACGTTCTGCTGAAGAATATAGCGCAGAATTTCGGCGGTGGGCTATAGATTCCCAGTGGAACGATCCGGCTTTATGTAGCCAGTTTAGAATTGGACTCTCCGATAACATCAAGGACATCCTGGTGAACTATCCTTTGCCCAAAAACCTAGACGAATATATGCACCTGGCCATCAGGGTGGACCGACGTCTCAGAGAAAGGCGCCAGGAAAGAGGCAAGGACCAACCTTGGGGATCCTCACGTCAAGAGTCAAGCTTTAAGGGGGCAGCCGTTTCCTCTCCTTCCTTGTCGCATGAGGAACCGATGCAGCTTGGCGTTACCCATCTCTCTCAGGCGGAGAAGGTTCGGCGCAGATCCCAAGGCCTCTGCCTCTATTGTGGTAATCCGGGTCATTTTGCCAAGACCTGCCCAAACAAGGCTCCGGTGGCGGGAAACTTCAACGCCTAGATCTTGCAGAGGGACCTCGTCTAGGCGGTCAGGTATCGTTCCCTCCAGACAATCGTATACTCTTACCCGTTACACTCTCTTGGGGTCCTTTCCGGACTATTGCCTCCGCCTTCATCGATAGTGGAGCGGCTGGCAATTTCCTGGATAGATCCTTAGCCCTTACTCTAGGGATTCCGTTAATCCCATTAGAAAATTCCCTTCAGGTCCTGGCAGTCAACAATAAACCCATTGAGGGGGGGTTGGTCTCCCACAAGACCCCTTGGGTAAATTTAGTTGTAGGATCTGCCCACTCGGAAGAAATAGAATTTTTGATTATTGAAAGTCCCGTCTCCCCTGTTGTTTTAGGATTTCCCTGGTTAAAAGTCCATAACCCCGTGATAGATTGGAGATCTGGAGATCTGGTGAAGTGGAGTCCCTCATGTCAAAGTCGTTGTTTCTCTATATCCCTTAGGACCACACCGATTGTCTTTGATGGTCTACCTCCAGTCTATGCAGATTGGGCAGACGTATTTTCGGAGAAATCCGCCGACATTCTTCCACCCCATAGGGCCTACGACTGTCCTATTGACTTACTTCCAGGTACTATGCCCCCTAGGGGGAAACTATATAATCTCACTAGATTTGAAGAACAGGCCATGAAAGATTATATCACCGAAAATCTCCAGAAAGGTTTTATCCGTCCTTCCACCTCCCCTGCCGGTGCTGGGTTCTTCTTCGTCGAGAAGAAGGACGGCGGCCTACGCCCCTGTATAGATTATCGAGGGTTAAATAAGATTACTGTAAAAAATAGATATCCCCTTCCATTAATCAATGACCTTTTTAATCAGGTCTCTGGGGCCCAGGTCTTCACTAAGTTAGACCTTCGAGGAGCATATAACCTTATTCGCATACGGCAGGGGGATGAATGGAAAACGGCCTTCAATGTAAAGGATGGGCATTATGAATACTTAGTGATGCCATTCGGGTTATGCAATGCTCCTGCAGTGTTTCAAGATTTTGTCAATGACATATTTCGTGATTTTTTGGGTCAATTTCTCGTGGTCTATTTGGACGACATACTGATTTTTTCCCGCTCTCTGGTGGAGCACCGTCAACATGTCAAAGCGGTGTTGCAGAGATTGCGGGAAAATCGTTTGTATGCTAAAATCTCCAAATGTGTTTTTGAAGTGTCTGAAATCCCGTTCCTAGGATTTATAATCTCCAAACGGGGATTGGTGATGGATCCTTCCAAGGTTTCTGCTATTTTGGAGTGGGAACAACCTAGAACCCTAAAGGCGCTACAGAGATTTCTAGGATTTGCGAATTTTTACAGGCAGTTTATAAAGGGTTTCTCGTCCATAGTGAGTCCTTTAACAGATCTCTTTCGTAAGGGCGCTTTTGTTGAGGAGTGGCCTCCCTCAGCTAAAAACGCCTTTCAAGTGTTAAAGGAGACTTTCACCTCCGCTCCCATTTTGATACATCCCGACACCCGGCTTCCATTTCTATTAGAGGTTGACGCCTCGGAACTGGGAGTAGGAGCTGTTCTTTCTCAGTATGCGGGCAATCCTGAGAAACTACATCCTTGTGCATTCTTCTCTCGGAAGTTTTCGCCTGCTGAACGCAATTACGATGTTGGGAATAGGGAACTATTGGGTATTAAACTGGCCTTTGAAGAATGGCGCCACTGGCTAGAAGGTTCCTTACACCCCATCACTGTGTATACTGATCACAAGAATCTGGAGTATTTAGAGTCAGCCAAGAGACTCAACTCCCGTCAGGCACGCTGGGCACTCTTCTTTTCTCGATTTAATTTTATTATCACCTATAAGCCGGGGAAGAAGAATGCCAAAGCAGATGCCCTATCCCATCATTTCGGGGATTGTAAGGACCAGAACGGTCCTCCAGAATCGATTTTACCTTTAGGTTGTGTTGTGGCGACTCTTCTCCCTGACCTGTCTAGCTCGTTAGTGCCATTTCAGGTTGATTCTCCTCCGGGTAAACCCTCTGATTGTTTATTTGTTCCGCCTCATTTGCGTCTGGCCGTTTTACAGGAACTACATGATGCCAAGTCGGCTGGTCACTTAGGTGTTCGGAAGACTTTGGCTATCGCCAAACGTCATGTTTGGTGGCCCACCATCCGACGCGATACTTCCGCCTTTGTCGAAGCATGTCCGGTATGTGCTCGAAGTAAGGCCACTCATGGGTCCCCTGCGGGACTATTAGTTCCCTTAGAAATCCCCGCTGAACCATGGTCGCACATATCCATGGATTTTATTGTTGATCTTCCTCCATCACAGGGGAATTCTGTAATTTGGGTGGTGGTGGATCGCTTCAGTAAAATGGCACACTTTATTCCATTGATAAAACTTCCGTCGGCACCAGATTTAGTACAGCTATTCATTAAGCACGTTTTTCGCCTCCATGGTTTACCACTGAATATTGTTTCAGATCGAGGAGTTCAGTTTGTATCCCGTTTTTGGAAAGCTTTCTGCAATCGTTTAGGTATTAAAGTGTCGCTCTCTACCGCCTATCACCCTCAGTCTAACGGACAGACTGAACGGGTAAATCAATGTTTAGAACAATATCTACGCTGTTTCGTCTCCGATCGCCAAGAACAATGGGCGGAATTCATCGAATTTGCAGAATTCGCCTTTAACAATGCGCCGAGTGAATCTACTAGGTTTTCGCCTTTTTTTTGTAATTACGGGAGAAACCCTAAGGCATCATCTTTTTCTGGTCCTTCCTCCAACTTGCCGGCCTTGGAGGAATGGCTACGAGAAAGGACTAAAGTATGGTCTGAAATACAGACTAACTTAAAGAAAGCCTCTGAAACCTACAAAATCTTTGCGGACCGACATAGGTCACTTGAACCACCATTTCAGGTGGGTGATTGGGTCTGGGTCTCTACTAAAAATATTGCCCTTCGGCAACCCTCGTCTAAGCTAGGGCCTAAATTTATCGGTCCGTTCCCTATCACAGATAAACTCAGCGACGTTACCTTTAAGGTTCAGTTACCTTCATCCATGAGAATTCCGTCGTCCTTTCATGTCTCTTTGTTAAAGTCTGCCAAGAATATTCAGGTGTCGTCTCCTCCTCCGGTCATAGTGGAAGATGAGCCTGAATACGAGATTGATAGAATACTCGACGCTCGGGTGTTGCATAACTCTCTACAATATTTAATTGATTGGAAGGGTTTTGGTCCTGAGGAAAGGTGTTGGGTACCAGCCAAGGATGTCCATGCTAAAACCCTTATCAATAGGTTTCATCGTGAGAACCCGGATAAGCCTGGTAAGGGTCCTGAGGCCCCTCGTGAAGGGGGGGGTAGTGTCACGATCCCCTCACCTGTTCCTCGTTCCCCCGCTGTCTCCGGTCCTTCGCTGTCGCAGCCGGCGGCGGGCCGGCGTCGCTCCTGCCCGCCCGCCGCTCGGCTGTCACGAGCAGCCGCTCGGGCGGCTTCCGTCCCAGCCGCGTCAGGAGCGGGCGCGCCGCTCTCTGTGCGGCGCGCTCCCGGCGCGTGGCCCCGTACGCGCACGCGCGCGTACCTGTCACTTCCTTATACCCTCCGGCGGCGCTACACACAGCGCGCCCGCCGGAGGTAATCAACTTGGGCCAATGAGCCCTTTGTCTGCATGGGCCAATGAGCCCTTTGTCTGCATGGGCCAATGAGCCCTTTGACTGTATGAGCCCTGCCAATGTTATCCATTAGCCCAAAGTACTGGGCAACTCCCCCTGATTCAAACTGGGCAATCAGCCCAAAGTAGCACCAATCACTACATTTCCCCCCCAGCCAATCCTGTTAGCCCCCGTCATATAAAGGTTTTCACCCTGCAGTCAGCCCTTGCCCGTTATAGCGTGCTACTGGGTGCGATTTGGATAGCCTATTTCCTTGTGATTTCTGCCGTGATTTTGACCTTCCTTGATTGCCGCCTGGACCGACCCTTGCTTACTCTTCGACCACGTTTCTGCCTGACCCTTTGTACCACGAACTTCTGACCTCTCGTTGTGACCCTTGGCTTGCCCCTGACCATTCTTCCGTCTAACCCTTCTGTACCGTGCCTCCTCGGATTGACCACCCGTGTATGACCCCTGTCCGTTTATCGCTACTCAGTCTAGTCCTTGGATTCATCTGCCTTCCCCTGCATAAATCAGCATCCTTTGTGCTAATAAGACCTGGGGGCAACCGTGTCCGGTGAGGCGTGTCTAGCGTCCCGGCAAACGGGGGCTTACTATAGGTGAAGAAAGCAGCGGAGATTGGGGGTTGCTGGTTTATTGGAAGGTGGGTGTCTCCGGGACCTGACAGGGCCACTTAAAAGGGGCTTGGAGGTCTGCATCCAGCCCCCAGGCCTTGATTTTGACATGTTCTTTAAAATAAATAAAAATATATATCGTGTGGAGGGGGTTAACCTAAAAGTGTATTTTTTGGTCCTCAAGGTGCAGAGCGTTTCTAGCAATTTTTTAATGTTACTTCCTATGTTAGAAAATTAGTTTTACCTGCAATCTGTTGCTACTGGCAACTGTACACCAAGTGCTACAAGAAGAGAAAAATATATATTATCTCAGATCATGTGGAAATATATCAAAGGTCAACAAAAAGGCAGTTGAACTTTTCGTTCTTATAACTGCACGAAATATTTTAGTTAAGCATCTAGCGTAGTCTTTGTTCTCGAGAGGGCAGGATAGGTCGAGCTTTCGGCGAGGTAGTAGAGACAAAATCAATATCAGAATTTAAAAAAGAAACTAAAGGAATTCATCTGAGAAAATGTAATGCAAAACAACATCTGAGGATGCTCCAAGGCATAAATGACTATCAGCAAAAATGTATGTTTTTCTTTGGCTCAAAAAAAACTAGATTTGGAAAGTGTCTGATTTCTTTAAATCTATGGACTATGAAACCATTTTAATCATGATCTGGTAATGTTTTAAGTTTAGGCTGAATCTTTGATTTAGAAAGAAGTTACACATCTCTTCTTGAAAATCTAAACTGCTGAGGAGCATTGCGAAGGGATTTTTTTGACTCATGACTCCATAGTCTTTGTAATTGAATACCTCTTCTGGTCCACATCTTTTTGTGTTCTTATTATTGTTAGTTATTGCTAAATTCTTATCCTTAGACTAGGATTATTTATAGTGCTGCACAAGTAAAGTGATTGTCCTGGTTGATAAGGTCAGCACCATCACTTTGGGATGGGTGAATAGGAGGCAGATCTTTTCCCTTTTTCCTTATTTGGCTAATGACCAAATTTGCCAAAGGTGTGTTATCTTAAAGCTTCCTATTTGCAGTTTGAAATCTAACTAGGAATCAGCATTGAAACACTGCATTGACTTATTAAAAGAGTCTTTTCACTGCTTTTACTCTTAAAAACAACCTTGTTCCAGAGAGGATCAGAAAGGGACACACATCTAACCCAACCTACCCCCCTCAAACCATCAGTGAGCCTTGCATTAGATTATGTTCAAAGGCAGATGGTGTGACAAGTGGGTTAGGGTTCATGTGGACTGGCCGCAAAGGTTTTAGGTCCATTTTAAACAGGCACTTTTTGCACCTGATGTCACCCCTAGCTAGAAACTGAAAGGTAATGGCACTTTTGCTTTAAAAAATGCTGAATTAAAGGCTCAATGCATCACCTGAAGCAAAAAGTGCATTATCTGATTTTCAAGAGAAAGGTGCCATTCGCTTTTTGTTTTTGTTTTTTTTGCACCTGTTAAATTGAAGTATGTACTTTTTTGTGTTTCTTACACACTTGCACCGGACTTAACAAAATAAAAGATTAAATTATTAGTACATTATCCCTATTGGTGATTTGATGTGTGGGGACTGCTAATGAATATTAACACGGAGAGATGTAAAGGAGATGAAGTAAGAGAAATACAAATGGATTACGAGAAAAGTAAAGTGGGAGAGAGATCAGTGAACACGCAATATAACCAGAAGCCACCATGACTCTTCTGCTCTAATGAATTAAATTATTTTGATTTTAGTTACAGATTTTCAATTAGAACCTCCTCTCTGCACAACAGTGACATCCTTCCCGTGTAACTCGCAGAGCATTAGCTCTTGTTCGAGTTCCAGTTCCAATTTGGGCAAAGATGATTCATTCTGTGTCAGTCTATATTCGAGTTCATTTCAATTTGATGAAGACATTAAAGATTTCTACTCTGTGTCTGGAAATAGAATGGGGCAGCTTATTTCATTCTTCTAATAATGTGAATTCAAACTTTTTTTTTAACCACCAGGAGTTTGCTGTTTATTGCGATTGGATGCGGTGTATGGCAGAGCACGTACTTCTTTGAACATCAAGGGTGAGTTGTTCCTTCTTCCTCATCTGGAAATAAAGAGTCATAAGTTCCACTGAAAATATCTTAACTGTGATTTTCTTTCTCCTCTCCGCCAGCCAAAAGCAATAATGATGATAAAAAAATTGTTGAAGGAAAGTGGCTAGATAAGGGCCTCTGGCTTTACATTTTCTGGAAAACTAGATTTAAAATTCAGTTAACTGAACTGGCAGGGTAAAATGCAACAACTGTTTCACTAAAATGTGTACTATGATATATTATTACAGAAGGAAGCATATATGATCCTTTTTGTTTTGTTACGTCTTCACCATGTCACCATGTCACCATGTGGGGAAATGTCAATGTGGCTCATGCTAATAATTTTGGATGAGATAGTCAGCTACTTTTTATGATCTGAATCCTTGGATGTATATACGTCGATCCTGGGTGCCTGTGTGGTGAGAACTGCTGCTGGCTCTTTGGAATTATACTTGATGAATGTCTGCTTTTACTTGATGCTTTGTGAGTGCACCTTTTATTTTTTATTAAAGTAGTGTTTTAGGAAATCTGCACTAGATTTGTTTTTATCTTTATTCCACATGCGCTCTTACCTTGGACTATGGTTGAGCCCGGTCTGAGATCTATGAAGTGGATGGAATTTCTTTATGGATACAGTCTTGGAAACTGATGTGGAATCCTCTCTATATATATTTTGACTCAATTGTCCGGTTGTTGATTTGTCAGTGTTGGCTTTATTTAATCCAAATTTGCATATTGAAGATCAAGATTCTATCAAGAAACAACCGTCTGGCATTTTCTTATTGGCTATCCGGTAAGAGGCTTGCACTGTTGGTGGTGGATTCATCACTTTGTGGAAGATACACGTGGATTTTCTTATCATTGTGGACATTTACTAGCTCTGTGTCTTTCGCTTTTTTATGTGAATCCATTGTTTAGGGTGAGGAACCCCCTTTCTTTACACGTTGAGCTACCCTTTCTTCCTCTGAGCAGCGCGGTATTACCCCTTTTTTGCATGCTAATAATTTGTTTAGCAAGTTTGACTTAGGCTGAGCTAAGCTCAGCAAACACTTTACTTTCTACATAATCTAAAATGATTTGGCCTCTCAAAGATAACCTTCTACAGAGAAACTATTGAGTCTGGAATGTGCTCCTTTTTCTTGGTATGAAGGGTCCACCAGAAGAGACATATCAAAGCTACATAGGATAGAAAAGATGGTGTAAAGAATTATAGGGACTCTATTATCACATTCAGACAGTCTTTTTTAAAGCAGACTCAAATCTAGGTCTAGCAATTTTTTAAAGACTGCTCTCATCCAGGAAACCCTTTCTTTGAACTGTTCCCACCCGGATGATGTTAGGAAGGGTCCTGCTGATACTTGACTTTCAATCTGCATGGAGGTGTGGATTGCATGTCAGTAAGTTTTTTAGTGTTAAAGTGGAACAAAACCCAGGATTTTAACTATTCCAGATTTTGTTCCATACACCAGGGGCATCCTGAATTGGCATCCCCCGCTGTGTGATACCCCCCCAGAACGCTCAGAAAAACCCACCTTTTTTCTAGTCCAACAGCACATGTGAAGTCTCTCGCCCAGTCAAAGCCATTTGCCGGGACGGGGAGGCCGATTCATTAACAGTGGCAGGTAGCGACAGTTGAGCGACTGTAGCGGCATTTTCAGAGCGCCCGCTAGTAGTCGCTGTGCTTGGGCGTTTGTTCGGTACTTGATAGCGACTCAGTCGGTTTGCCGTAATGTTGAATATTGGGTGAGGAGTCGCTATTTGACAGGTTCCGCGCTGTATGGGAGCGCATGATAGCGACTGGTCAGAGCGACCGGCTTCCACCATATTCATTAACAAATCACGCTCAAAAAATTCTCACGCTGTAAAATGCATGTTTAAACCCCAGAGCGATGGCGGCGATGGGTTAAAAGTAGTTTTTTAGCCCCCAAACAACCATATTTTGGAAACCAAAAAAAACAAGTTTTTTAAATAATTTTGTAATATGAATAGATTAATATCAGACCTGTAATATCAATTCTGTACATTTTTTTTTTTTTTAACCTTAAAAAAATTATTTAAAATGGCAGAAGTGGTCACAGAATTTTTCACATTTAAAAAAAAAAAAAAAATTAATAAAAATTAATTATGAAGATTTAAATATTGTTCCATTGAAATGCATTGGAGAGCGCCAGGTAGCGAGAGGTCATACCTGTCGCTGTTCAAGGTCGGACGTTGGCGCTGTGGGCTGAGGCTGGAATAATGATGAATGAGTGGCTATCTGGCGCTATCTCAGTCGCTATGCAGGATCGGCTTGATAAATGTGTGATTGTGGTGTGGAGCCGGCGTTCTCGTGGCGGGGCCCGTCATTACCGGCCGCTCACCAGTCGCTACCTGTCGCTATCCCTTGTTAAATAAGGGCCTAAGTCATTTGGCAAGCTGCCTCAATGAGCAGTGCAAGCGGCCACATCCCCAGTGACACACATGCTCCACCTGGGCCTATCTGAACAAGAATGCAATGTCAATTGTATTCAACGATTAAAATTCTGCATTTAAAAAGGCTTGAAACAAAATTTCATTTTATTGTCTATTCATTTTCTGTTTTATTTTAAGTTGTTCCTTCTTCTTGAATTTCTGTATCTCCTTTGTTCTCTTGTATTTCATGATCCCTACAATTTTCCTCTCTTTCTGTATCCCCCCTTTCTTCATGTAATTACTACATTCCCTCTGTCTTTCTCTTGTAACTTTCTTCCTGTCTGCTTTTTTTTAGTTTTTTACACAACTCCCTATTTATTTACCTTCCCTCTATCTCACTTTCCCATAAGCCTCTATTCAGCTCTCTCTTTTATTCCTCCACGTCCTCCCATCTCGATTTGATTGATTCATTTATTATTATTATCAATTTCACACCTTCCCCCTTAACTTGCTTTCATTTCCTCAGTTTTTCCATATTTCTCGTGTTGCATTCCTTCATTCTCCGTCTCTCTCACTTTCTATGCAATCCTATCTTTTTTTAAATCTTTTTTCCACCTTTCCATTTTACACATTCCCTCCATCCTCTCTCTTTTCACCTTCTCTTCATAGTAATACACCACACTAGACTATGCACAGCCTGCTAAGTACTACGGTGCAGGCCACGGGGGGCAACCACTACAGAATATCCCAACAAAGATGCTCGAGCCATAAAGTTGGCCCACCGCAACCCCACACACAATATGGCCGCACACTCATCAATTTACTAAATATCATTTAATAAAGAAACATAATACAAGCAATATAGAACAATACAACACAGACATACACTTAAGACAAATAAAACCAACAAACCTTAGTGGGGAGGAATATTGGGGCTAATTCATATTCTATCACTATATACACCAATTATATAGCTTCTGATGCCATATACATGGATAGCAGCAAGAAAAAGTGCCCGTGCATAAATAAGATGCTAATACTTGATAGATACCATTAAAGTGCTACAGTGAGAACATAGCTATATCAAATGCTGTTGCTCAGATTAACTAGCTAGTGATTATAAAGTGCAAAGTGCCAATGTAAACAATCCTCTGTAAAGTGCTATCCCATGTGCCTATTCAATGAGCATCCATCCATGTAATATGCATCAAAATACTATGTTATAATGACATCAATTTAACATGTGCCACCTTCCTTCCCACTTACCGCACCGACGCGTTGCGTGGCCTCCTACCACTTCGCCAGGGTGTAGGTTTTCTCCTCATAGTAGGTTCCGTTTTACCACTCTCCATTCTTTTTGCACATTTCCTCTTTTTTCTCTCTTGTCTACTTTCATTGTTTTTTTAAATATTCCCTGTATTTCTTGCCCCATCTTTCTGTCTCCCTCTTTTCCGTGCTTTACCTCTGTCACTTGCTTTCCATTTTTGTGTGCTTATGTCTAGTGGGCGCCATCCTGAAATCTTGCACAGGGCGACACTTACACTAAGGGTGGCCCTGCCCCCTACAGCAGCCATTTGGGATTAAAACAAAAAAAAAACACATTCTATACAATATAGCAACCAAAAAACTAAATATATTAAGGGAAAAAATAAACTTGTATTTATCCGTGCAGGTTAACAAATTCGCTAATATGTAGATTACCTACATAGTTATAGAAAATCTTAAATAATTACTTGAACAATACCTCCAGGAAACCTTAATAATTGTAATGTTGTGCTGTTTTTGCTTTTGCTAACAACAGCTAAAAGACTGCCCCCATATTTTTATTCCTCTCTGACACACGATACAGATGATACATGATAAAACAGATTCATAAAAATATAAACATCTACAAGCATTGTAGCACATTTTATTGCTTGTAAGTGACCTTCAAATAAAAAGAACACCGCTGTTTTCTGAGGCCATACATATAGATTATGACTTCGTCTGCCAATCTTCGAGACCTTCCAATCCCCTGAGAAATTTGGTCACAGTGATTGTTTGCTGTATTTACTTCCCGCCTTATGAGAAATGTTTGCCTTTCACTCTGTGGAGTTAAACCAAAAATAGTTCAAGTGTATCATTGGGTTTGTGTGTTGCCAAATTTCTAGAAATATGATTTTATCTGTAATTGCAGGCCACAGATGTTGGTGCTCCTCTGCAACACAGTTACTCAGCCAGACATTTGTCATCCCTAAGAGTATACGCATCGTAATAAATGTCTTAAAGTAACCCTGGCTTTGGGAGAAAAACGTTTGCTTTGTGCCAGGCAATAAAAGACTAGGCACTAAATCATCTCCTTTTGAAGACATTCTCAATGTTTTTCTTGTGGTCGCCATGGTCAAATCCATTAGATTCTACTCAAGTCTTTCATTTTCATTAAAATATTTTGGTCACTGAGATTCCAGTTCCATTAAAACTAAGGCCCGGGACATTACAGGGATTCTAAGAAAAAGGTTTTTGAATAGACTTTTTAATATAACAAGCAGTGAGTGTACACTTGCCCCGAGCAGTGGGCTGCCCTAACCACCTGCACCCAGGGAGCAGTTGGGGGGGTTAAGTCCCTTACCCAACCGGCCAGGAATCAACCTGCAATTATTGTTTATTTTTGTAGCACCACCATCTTTCATAGCGTTGTTCAAAGAATTATTTACAGACAAGGTAGAGCAGACACTACATAGAATATGATAGAGAAGAAAGATACAAGAGTACAAAGTAAATACTTTAAAGACAAATACAGCAGGGGAGGGTAGAAAGCTTACAGTATAAAGCAGTGGTCCTCAACCCTGTCCTCAAGGCCCACCAACATGTCATGTTTTTTGGATCTCCAAATAGCCAGCTCTATTGCTCTGCAGCTGCACTAATTACTCCTGTGCATCTTTGTGGAGATCTGCAAAACCTGGCCTGTTGGTGGGCCTTGAGGACAGGGTTGGGGACCACTGGTATAAAGGATTAGTAGAGTGCCCTGTAACAGGAAATCAATATTTACCCCTCTTTGTGGTCACACTTGCTGGGCTGGGAGGTCACAGGAACATTGGCACTCACATGACCAGATATGGATAATGGTCGTGGAACATGCCTCGTTTAAAGGGAAGCCATGGATGCAGCCATGGGTGAAGACAGAGCCATGGGACTGCCGGTAAAGGTGAGTTTATGGCTCTTGGATTTTCATGCAGCAGGGAATTCTGATTTGGGATGCACCAGGGGAAGGGTAGCGGCTGGCCTGGGAATCTTTTAGATGGGAAGAAATGAAAGTCCACTTTTGGGGGTATTTTGGAAAGTGTATATTTCTGTGTGTCAAAATGATGTCTTCAAAGTGCGGAACTCGTCTAGTATTTTTTAAGTATTTTGTAAATTTAGCAAATGCAATCTGCTGCTACTAGCAACTGCACACCAAGATCTACAAGGAAAAAGAAGTGATCCCTGTACACACAGAAGACTGAGCTTGCTTAATCTTAAACACCCCCAGTCAGGGCCGGATTAAGTGTGGTGGAGGCCCCTGGGCACAAAATCTGGTGGAGGCCCCAGATACAGTATTTTTTAGCCAATTAACTGATGGTTGTCTGGCCCCCACCTATATACTGGAACGTCTGATCTAGTCCCTTGTGCGGGTGCGTGCTGCTCGGGAAATCCTGCTTTGCCATTCTGGATGGGCCAGAAGAAAACTTAAGCAGAAGGCTTATGTACAGTGAGCGGCCATCGATTGACTACTCTGCACCCAACCACACTGTAGCATTGCTAATGGCAGCTTTGCTGCTCTAGACTCTCCGTCCTGCCTTGTGGAGGCTTTAGCTGCCCAAATGCGGGGGGAACCCCAATGCCGACGATAGCTTTGTTGCTGGCCCTGCAGCCCGTCAAACCAAAGACTGAAAAGCCTCCTGGACTAGACCATAACCCAAAGGTTGGTGGAGGCCCGCTTTGCAGATCAAGTGGTGGAGGCCCCGGGGCTAGAGCCCCTTGCGCCCCTCTCATAATCTGGCCCTGCCCCCCGTTGTTCTGCGTGTAGAGGACACACATCTATCTTCTTGTAGATCTTGGTGTACAGTTGCCAATAGCAAAAGATTTGCCAACATAACAAAACATAGAAAAAATTAGCTCAGCACATTGAGGACATAATTTTGGTACACAAAAATTTACACTTTCAAAAATACCCTTGTAAGTGGCCTTTAAAATAAGCAGTTCCTTGATTACCAAATCCATGTTCCTTGCTATCCATGTAAATGCCAGCAGCGGGATAGTCCAGTGGGATTGCACATTGACTGCTGGTGGTCACGTGAAGTGGTAAGTGTTAGGGCAAGCGCTGCACACCCATCTAGCAGCACTTCACTTACCTCCATGGCTGCATCCAGCCGTCATCCATTTTGCAGCACTTCCCTCATGGCTGTTCCCAGCTGTCTCCCTTCCCCCCATGCTTCCTTCTCGCATGCTCAGGTGCGCGCACGTCTCCGTCCACTAGAGGACGGAGATTCCTGAGATTTAAAGGGCCTGTACAGCACTGATTGGTGCTTGGTCATCCAAGCCTGCATCCACTTCTCCTATTTAAAGAGGCACTTTCTTCCTTCAGTGCCGGATCTTGGTCTCTCCATGCTTGTTGAAAGTCAGACATTCTTGGATTGCTCACCCGTGTACCGACCTCTGCCTGTCCCCGACTCTGAACCTTTGCTGCCTGCCCCGACCTCGGCTACTCACCTTTACCGCGAACCTGTGCTGCCAGCCCCGATCTCTGCCTGTACTTACTACGCTTTTTGCCTGCCACTTGTGTACCTCGCTGAACCTCGGCTGACTGTGGGACTGGGCCGCTGTTGGGGGTAGCGACCTGGGGGTCACTCGCCGCACAAGACCAACCTGCCTTGCGGTGGGCTCTGGTGAATACCGGTGGCCCCTTAGACTCCGCTCCCCTGACACGGTACCCGCCATCGGTCCCACAGTTAAAGCGGATCCACACCCGAGTCCGCTCCACCCGGTCCGTGACAGTAAGTATTAGCTGAGCAGGAATGCTGGACAGATATTAACAGTTCTGCAAAATAATGGAAGTTTATTTGTAGAAAGGAGCTATATGTGTATGTTGTCTTGGCACCCCTATATGTTCACACTGGTACTGACTGACCCTTCTACTCCCACACTGGTTTTCTTCCTTCAAGGCAGATTACATTCCCCCCTCTCCCCAATGTTTCTTTTAGCAAATTCCACTCCTTGTTGTCACACATGGATGAAATTCTGGGCTATATCATAGATTCATAGTCACTTACCCTTAAAAAAAAGTTCATTTTGCCGTCATCATGCATTTAGGATTGTGTTTTCTCATCTGCTGCAACTATACAGACATTTTTCATTCTAGAGGCTTGATAAATTAGACACACCATCTTATTGTATTTGTTCAATTTTGCTTTTTTATCCATGATAGATAACCCAAAAGGAATTTTAAATTGTTCCTCTCTAAATCGACCTTGCTGAGTTCGAAAAACTGAAATGAATAATTGCCTAATGTTAAGCTTATTTAAGGCACTTATAAAAGAGCTTGGGAATACTGGGAAAAGATCACGGTGTTATTGTCTTTTTCTGAGCAGACTAACCTTGGGTTATCTGACATTTACTGTGTTATAAAAACTGCAGATAATATCGTAACAATGCTGGACAATATATCACAGAAAGCTACAAGTGTAGCCAGTGTTGGCTATGAGCAACTTGTGCTATTATCCAAGGGGGGCTATTGCGATGGTTGGTGGCCAAGGCCAATTATTCTCTTCTATTTAATCAGTGCTAAACAATTAGAAAGCAGTATTTATTTTTCTTTTAGGTTTCCAATATATATCTAATCTAGTTTTGCTAAACTTCTCTTATAATCTCTGCTATGAAAAAGTCCTTTTACAACCATGGGAATGTATTAAAAAAACTGATTGCCTGGTACAAGCCATATTAGTAATTTCTAGCTTCCCACTTCCAACATTTGATGACCTAGATGGATTTAAAAGACTGTTATCCAAAGAATGTTATTTAAAATGGGAAGAGTGGGACATTAACAACATTTTCTAGACAGTGAAAAGCTCCCTTTAGTGACATTAGGAGGACCCGGACCAAATACCAATATTTCTAGTGTTTACAGATCCCACAATGCTTCTATGAATTATGTAAAATATTTTCATGATAGATCAATGACAAAATGGCCTAATGTTTGAAACATATACCTGATACATAACTAACTGACCTGTGATGCCTTCTAGCATGAATATTTGTGCTTCAGAGATGGGCATCCTAATTTATTAATATCACTAGTCAGCGCCATTTTGGCCACTGCTTAGTGGTGCAGACAGTGCCCAAGCAGCAATGTCACAAAGTGGCAAATGGTGCTGAATCCAGCACAGACAAATCTGTTTAACTTTATTTGCTGTATTCGTGTTTTGAAATCTCAGAATACAAACAAAAACATTTACTAATTAAGCTTTTGCAAAGTAGTTACAGAATTTCTGGGGTCTCAAAGCCCAACACTCTGGAACCAAGTCTTTGGACTCCTTTACTGTGCCTACAGATGATAAAATACAAAAATGTTAGTTTGAGGCTGATTTATTAATAGCGACATGTAGCGACAGTTGAGCGTCCACCATATTCATCAAAAAATCATGCTCCAAAAATTCAAGCGCTGTGAAATGCATGTTTAAACCCCAGAGCGCTGGAGGCGATGTGTTAAAAGTATTTTTTTAACCCCCAAACCACCATATTTTTGGAAACCAAAAAAAAAAGTATTTTAAATAATTTAGTAATATGAATACATTAATATCAGACCTGTAATATCAATTCTGTACAATTTTTTTTTTATTTTTTTTCCCTTAAAAATCTAAAATGGCAGAAGTGGTCACATTAAAAAAAAAAAAAAAAACATATTAATAACAATTGATTATTAATATTTAAAGATTGTTCCATTGAAATGCATTGGAGAGCGCCAGGTAGCGAGAGGTCATACCTGTCGCTGTTCAAGGTCGGACGCTGGCGCTGTGGGCTGAGGCTGGAAGATGAATGAGTGGCTATATGGCGCTATCTCAGTCGCTAAGCAGGATCTGCTTGATAAATGTGTGATTGTGGTGGGGAGCCGGCGTTCTCGTGGCGGGGACCGTCATTACCGGCTGCTCACCAGTCGCTACCTGTCGCTATTCCTTCTTAAATAAGGGCCTTTGTCTAAAGTGTTTATTTTTATATTACTTTCACAGTCTATGGCTCTGCTCAAACTATGTTGTCCTGCTTTTGCTTCATGAATTCCATGCATTTTTTGGTGTTCTTGAAACTTTTTATTTATGCTTTAACTGGGTCCCAATGTCTTTTGGTAACAAAAAAGATTGGCACCTCTACCTTAAAGGCCAAAGGCCAAGTCTTATTTGCAATGGCAGCAGCGGCTGTGAGCGCTCCCCTCGCAATGTGCAGGAAATCCAAGTGAATGCAACAAAACTCCAATTTTATTCTCAATCCCATAAAATGAAGTGGGGATAAAGTCCTCTGTCTACGTGCTTCAGACGCAAAGGTCCTTAATCATGATGTCATGAACAATGAGACAAAACCATAAAACACAACTAGTGAAAATAAGTGACCATAAATACAATGTGCAACATGCCCACAACAAAGTGCACACACACCAAACCATAAAACATTGGCAAAACACAGTCACACAAACTTATTAGGACACATGTAGCATGTGGCCAGTGTCGTCTGTACAAAATAAAAAAGGAATGACATCAGCATGACACAAACGGCGCAAAAAAAATTACAGAGCCCACTATAACCTTGGTGGCCCCTTTAAGACAGGCATGGCACCCAAGCCAATGACACACTGTACAGTTTCTCAGCACTCGAGCAGTGGTGTTCCGTGCCATATTCAACATGTAAAACAACATAGCCCATGTCAGCGCTGTAGAAGCTGGGTGCTACTGCATGGAGCACCAGGTGGCCAAGAAAAATGGCCTGTAAAAAATGCTAACAGCAGCAGCACCGAACAGCAAACATCATGTTAGCATGTTAACATGTAGGATGACATTAGTGGCACACAAATTTCTGAAGTCATGAGTTGCAAGGTTGAAAACACAAGTTAGGGGATGATCAATAAAAGGTTCCGAAAGTAACAAAAAATCATACATGGTGTCAGCAAAACAAGCCAAAAGCAAAACAAAAAAAAATATAAAATTATAATAGCACTTTCTATGGGAGAACGCCACTGAGTGCCTGTAATGAAGCTCACAGGTCTCACAGTGCTCAATACAGAACCAGCGCAAATGATAAATTAGACGCTATGTGGCATTCTGTGAGGTGCTAAAGATGGTGTCATAAATATGCCATTGAGGTGGCACAGAAGAAAAAGAACAGCCACTGTGTGGCATTGTGTGGCACTAGCGCTTCATAAATAAGGCCCAAAATGTATTTATAGATGCTGACATCTTCCTAGAGCCTACTTGCTGTGTTGCGGCATAGGTGGTGGCATTCCTGGGTAAATGCATGTGTGGAAATGCTCAGGAAACTGCAACTGGACCTAAGTGTTGTAGTTTGCTTTTTGCATATTTTTGAGCGTCTATTCTTTGTGCCAAAGGGATGAAGGGCTGAGCTGAGTATTTATTTTATTTTTTTCTCAAAAAAGGTGCATTTTATGGAAGCAGCTTTCACTACCTACAATTGTCTGCTATTAACAACTGTACCCCAATTCCTTTACACCAAAATCTACAAGAAAAGAGAAGTGAGCCCTGTGCAAACAGAATGTTGCTTTGGTTGCTGCTAAAGGTGCGGGAGCTCACTCAACCTTACACATGCCCAGCAGCAGCGTTCTGTGTGCAGATGCCTCACAAATCTCTTCTTGTAGATTTGGTGTGCAGCTGCCAGTAGCAGAGATCGCAGACAGTGAAAACTGCTTCCGTAAACTATGAATTTTGTAACATAAGAAAAAAAACATTTGGCACAAAAAAATACCATAGTTTTGCCCTATAAGACGCACCTATAAGAAAAATTAGAAAAGCACCAAATGGTGTGCTATTACAGGCAGTGGGCAGTATTCCACATTAAGGGCAGTAAGGGGCATTCCAAATTACAGGCAGTGAGGGGTATCCCACCTTAAAGGCAGTGAGGGGCCTCCCATATTACAGACGGCATCCCATATACAGGCAGTGAGCAGGCATCCCCAATAAAGGCAGTGTGCGCACATCCTCAATACAGGTAGTGCGCGAGCATCCCCAATACAGGCAGTGTGCAGCATACCGTGAAAACCAAGCAAAAAAAAAACTTAAAGTAGAAAAAACACAGCGCTAAGTCAAAAAAAACCTTAAACCAATAATCTTAATGATGCTCTAAACGTGCAAAGAATACTGTCCACTCCACCAGCAAACACATAAAAATGGTAAATATATAACACAGAGCAAAAAAATTGTTCTTTCACAAAACAGTCCTTAAGAATGTATCAAATAAAGAAGGAATCCCACGGTGCATGAATCAAACATGAAAAATCGTGACTCAAATCCTCCACCTTCCAAAATGGGTGCTTACCAGATATGTCTAGGAAAACAGGCAAATAAAGCAATTGATAGTCTCCAGCACTCCCGTTATTTTGATGGTCACAATCACTCTTTGTTTTTAATATATTGTATAGATGACAAGGATGTCTTATCCCTCAGAAAATGGATAACCATGGAGGGGAAGAAACACAGAAGAAAAACCTAGTGCAACTCTGTTATAAAATCACTATAAACTTTAATAAAAAGAATTGCACTCACAATCCGGATGGTAATAAAAAGCGTATAAGAGCTCCAAAAATACAGGCTGCACAGAAGGTTTGCTTCTTTCAGTCTCCAGCGCATATACAAGCCAATAGTGGTTCACTTGATTTGAATTGCTAAAAATTTCCTTAAGATAAAACCATATCCCGGCCTGACGCGTTTCGTTGCTCCTGCAACTTTAACGAAGGCTGGGGATATGGATAAAATTATTCAATATATACTCACATGTGCGATGGGCGACTTCCGTCCTCAACTTCCGTCTTCTCCCGCCGCTCACCTGGATACGCTGATAGAGACTCAGCGTCCGTCAGCCAATCCTAGACCGCCAACTAAAAGGCGTCATAGCTCATTGAGTCCGTTACTACACAGGTTGGGAGGCGGGGAACTCCCTGTGCGTCAAAAAAAGAGGGCGGGGTTAGCCACCGACTGAGAGGAGCAGGGCGGGATTAGCCGCCGTCAGAGAAGATGGGCGGGGTTAACCGCCAGCAGGGAAAGGACGGCGAAATTGCACGCCGTCCGCTGAAGCCCTCTGCCCGCCAAGCGGAATCAAAACACCACATCGGCAGGCAGATGGCCAAATCAGCAAAACACACTCAGTTAAAGAAACACTAACCAGCGCTTCTACAGGGGCTCGTCCCGCACTTCAAGCACGCCCCCTCCACACCTGAACAAGACCAGCCTGTCAGCTGTTCTGATCCCAAGAAGACCCAAAACTATAGGTGTTGGTCTGCTGTATCATGTTACCACATAGGGAACATAATTTTCCTATTCCCCTACTACACCACAGAAGCATAACGAATATCTCACACAGAACCCCCTTTTTTATGCTTACAGCAAACTAGTATCAGCAGACAATTCTGGGCTCATTAGTCTGAAGAGACACAGTTAACCCCGCCCATCTTCTCTGACGGCGGCTAATCCCGCCCTGCTCCTCTCAGTCGGTGGCTAACCCCGCCCTCTTTTTTTGACGCACAGGGAGTTCCCCGCCTCCCAACCTGTGTAGTAACGGACTCAATGAGCTATGACGCCTTTTAGTTGGCGGTCTAGGATTGGCTGACGGACGCTGAGTCTCTATCAGCGTATCCAGGTGAGCGGCGGGAGAAGACGGAAGTTGAGGACGGAAGTCGCCCATCGCACATGTGAGTATATATTGAATAATTTTATCCATATCCCCAGCCTTCGTTAAAGTTGCAGGAGCAACGAAACGCGTCAGGCCGGGATATGGTTTTATCTTAAGGAAATTTTTAGCAATTCAAATCAAGTGGACCACTATTGGCTTGTATATGCGCTGGAGACTGAAAGAAGCAAACCTTCTGTGCAGCCTGTATTTTTGGAGCTCTTATACGCTTTTTATTACCATCCGGATTGTGAGTGCAATTCTTTTTATTAAAGTTTATAGTGATTTTATAACAGAGTTGCACTAGGTTTTTCTTCTGTGTTTCTTCCCCTCCATGGTTATCCATTTTCTGAGGGATAAGACATCCTTGTCATCTATACAATATATTAAAAACAAAGAGTGATTGTGACCATCAAAATAACGGGAGTGCTGGAGACTATCAATTGCTTTATTTGCCTGTTTTCCTAGACATATCTGGTAAGCACCCATTTTGGAAGGTGGAGGATTTGAGTCACGATTTTTCATGTTTGATTCATGCACCGTGGGATTCCTTCTTTATTTGATACATTCTTAAGGACTGTTTTGTGAAAGAACAATTTTTTTGCTCTGTGTTATATATTTACCATTTTTATGTGTTTGCTGGTGGAGTGGACAGTATTCTTTGCACGTTTAGAGCATCATTAAGATTATTGGTTTAAGGTTTTTTTTGACTTAGCGCTGTGTTTTTTCTACTTTTTGTTTTCTGTGTAATTTTTCATTCCTGCACTAGCAGCTTTGTCTGTATCTATTATGGATATTTTTTCTTTTTGTGAAGGAAGGGCTGAGGGCTTTGAAACCTTGCTCCGTATCGAGCAGCCAGCAAAGGTTGGAGCTGATACAGAAGCTGAATTTAAATCCCTGTACAAATTACTGAACAAAGAACTAAGATTGAAGTGGGACATCCTAACGTTGGAACACTATATAGCTAAAAAAATGGTGCCCCAACAGTTACGATGGTCTCTTCTTATTTATGATGGAGATGAAAGTGAGGAATCACGATCAGATTGGTTCAAATTTTTTAATGAATGTGGGGTGTTACTTCTTGAGAGGTTAGTTACCAAAAAAAAGAACCAATTAAGGCTATTAAAGGACCAAAAGGAGATTATAAAAGAACGTTTAAATCCCATTAGCACCTCAGAGGAGTTCATCAAGCGATCAACCAGCTTAAAGGAACGTCTTAACAAAGAGGAATTAATCATAAAAAATCGGAAGGTAAAGAAATTCCATAGGGATCAAGGAGATTATGCGGCCAATAGAGTTTTCAAATGGCAGATAGATGATCTAAATAGTGGGGAGAAGGTAGAGACTCCCTACACAGAGTTTACACCAAAACGGATGATCAATCGTTATGATCAGACGATTAGACCAAATCATCAGATAAAAAACCTAAGAGTGAGGGATTCTAGACCTTCCCCTATAAAAAGCAGGCCATTTGATTCCCCGCATAGGAGATGGGAAAACTCTGGGCCCATCAAGAGGGGAGGCTTGGGCCATAGTCAAACATTTAGATCTAGTTTAAACACTTATCCCAACCGACATCATAATTCAGGTCCGGAAGAAAGGAATAGACATAGAAATGGACTAGGCCCAGTAAGGCAAAAAAACATCTACCATCGTGCTCCCCCATCCTCACCTGCCCCTTTTCACTTGGGCCAGACACACCCAATGGAAGAACCAGCCTTGCCCCTCCGAGACAGGGGGGGGTGTCAGACAGAGTTGCGACAAACACCTCTCAAACGAAAAGAAAGGTCAAGCGAGGAAGAAGGGGAGGCACAAGACATAAGAAAACGAAGGTGGATGTAGGGAAAGGGATTTTTAACCTAAGTTCCGTGACCCTTTCAACAAATGAAATGAACCTATTGGATCAGGGTTTGAAATATGCCCCCCCATGTCACTTAAACAAATTTTCAATGTTCATTGATCTCCAGAAATTTGTCCGCAAACTGAATGTGAAAAAATTCTTTTTAAATAAGAAGGAGGACTTACAAGACGATAGAAATGGTCCAACTGGTGAATCTATGGATAATGTTCAGCATTCATCCCTAAGAAACTGCTCTCTATTTAACCCACTGAATGGCTCCAATCACCATCTGGAGTCTTTTAAAGCAGTGATGACAAGGGATATCAGGCGTTTAAATATAAGAAAGAATCGCTGGCCACCTTCAATTTTTAAAGGCCTTAAGGAATTGGAGATTAAGCACGAAATAATTATTAAGCCAGCTGATAAGGGGGGGGGGTTGGTGGTTCTAAACAAGACCGACTACCTTGAGGAACTACATAGGTTACTTTCGGATACTGATACGTATGTAAAATTAAAAGGGGACCCAACCCAGGAATACAAAAAAGCCCTTGGAGCCTTGCTTAGCGAGGGATTTAGTCTGGGTATTCTAACAAAGAGGGAATTTGAATATCTTCTCCCTAAGGCACCACGTGTGCCCACTATTTATCAACTCCCCAAGGTGCACAAAAGTCTTACTAAACCCCCGGGACGTCCCATTGTTAGTGGTATTGATTCTATCACGTGCAGACTTGGGGAATATATTGATTTTTATCTTCAAAGTCTAGTAACACAGCTACCTTCTTATTTGAAGGATTCCTCACAAGTGTTGGAACTATGTGGAACATTGAACATCACAAAGAACTGTTTATTAGCTACAGCGGATGTCACGTCACTTTATACAGTGATCCCACATAAACAGGGAGTGGATGCGGTCCGCTATTTTTTACAAACCAAATCTAACCTCCCCCCTTTTCAGATTGATTTTATCATTAGGTGTTTGGTTTTCGCTTTGGACCATAACTACTTTTGGTTCTCCAATGAGTTCTACCTCCAAAAGAGGGGAGTTGCTATGGGCGCGAAATTTGCGCCGAGCATGGCAAATCTTTACGTGGGCCTCTGGGAGGCGCAATTTATAGAGGATAGTCATTGGCCTAACCTAAGGGTATGGCGGAGATATATTGATGACGTCATATGTGTGTGGGATGGGGCCCAGGTAGAATTGGACCTCTTCTTTAAGAGGGTAAATGAGAATTCGTTTAACTTAGAATTTACGATGGAATCTAGTGATAATTCGATCAATTTCCTAGATCTGACCATTACAAAGAACCAGAATAGTCTAATTACGTCAACCCATTTTAAACCGACGGATCGCAATGGCTACGTGCCAATGACCAGCTGTCACCATCCGCAGTGGCTAAAGGCGATCCCTAAAAGTCAGTTCATACGGCTTAGACGTAATTGTAATGATAGTTATGATATGCAATCACAACTATTGTCTGAACGGTTCGTGGAGAAGGGCTATGAGCCAAATCAGATTCAAGCTCAGAGGGAGCAAATTAGAAGTATAGATCGTACCTCTCTCCTTAAAGGTTCATTGATCAAACCAGCAACTTCCGGGTTTGATTTTTCTTTCATTACTGGTTTTAACACCCAACACAGACAGGTAAAGAAATTGGTTTCAAAACACTGGCACATTTTGAAGGATGATTCGACGCTAGGCCCATTGTTACCGGACCACCCTAGGATTATCTTTAGAAAAGCCCCTAATCTAAGAAAAATGATAACTAACAGCTTTACAGACCCACCATGGAAAGTGTCGGTCTTGGAAAAAGATCTGAAAGGTTTTTTCCGGTGTGGTTCATGTATGGGCTGTAGGACCTGTGTAAAATTAGGAAAACAGACTAAGACCTTTATGAACTTCCAAACGGGTAAGGATGTAGAGATACCTACCTTTGTGTCCTGCAATTCTCCCCATGTTGTCTACTTGGTGTGGTGTCCCTGTAACTTATTTTATGTGGGGAGGACTACACGAGAGCTAAAGGTGAGGATAAGGGAGCACGTCTATAATGTTAGACGTGGTCTCGAGTCCCATAGCCTGTCCGCCCATTTTAAGTTGAAACATGCTAGTGATCCATCCCTAATGACTTTCATTGGGTTGGATAAAGTAGATAGACACTGGCGGGGCTCCCACTTAATGAGAGAAATATCTAGGAAGGAGGGAAAATGGATCTATGACCTAGATACCTTGATTCCAAATGGTTTAAATATAGAGTTTGACATCAATTGTTTCATTGATAATTCTTAGTTTCTTGCTTTGTAAAAGATTTGCTTCTTTTAGGTCCTACACATATTAGCTATCAAATTTAGACTTTCGAGACTTAGTTTTTTTATATTTTATTCAATTTTAAAAGCCTTTAGATGTGTAGTTCACATTTACCCAATTACTTTCTTGTTAATGAAATGATTACATTTATCTCTGCTGTCTGAACAGCAGCAACAAACTGGACTTATGCATAGAGACAGTATTTATCTCTGCTGCCTGAACTGTAGATGAAAACTTTATGTGTCTCTTCAGACTAATGAGCCCAGAATTGTCTGCTGATACTAGTTTGCTGTAAGCATAAAGAAGGGGGTTCTGTGTGAGATATTCGTTATGCTTCTGTGGTGTAGTAGGGGAATAGGAAAATTATGTTCCCTATGTGGTAACATGATACAGCAGACCAACACCTATAGTTTTGGGTCTTCTTGGGATCAGAACAGCTGACAAGCTGGTCTTGTTCAGATGTGGAGGGGGCGTGCTTGAAGTGCGGGACGAGCCCCTGTAGAAGCGCTGGTTAGTGTTTCTTTAACTGAGTGTGTTTTGCTGATTTGGCCATCTGCCTGCCGATGTGGTGTTTTGATTCCGCTTGGCGGGCAGAGGGCTTCAGCGGACGGCGTGCAATTTCGCCGTCCTTTCCCTGCTGGCGGTTAACCCCGCCCATCTTCTCTGATGGCGGCTAATCCCGCCCTGCTCCTCTCAGTCGGTGGCTAACCCCGCCCTCTTTTTTTGACGCACAGGGAGTTCCCCGCCTCCCAACCTGTGTAGTAACGGACTCAATGAGCTATGACGCCTTTTAGTTGGCGGTCTAGGATTGGCTGACGGACGCTGAGTCTCTATCAGCGTATCCAGGTGAGCGGCGGGAGAAGACGGAAGTTGAGGACGGAAGTCGCCCATCGCACATGTGAGTATATATTGAATAATTTTATCCATATCCACAGCCTTCGTTAAAGTTGCAGGAGCAACGAAACGCGTCAGGCCGGGATATGGTTTTATCTTAAGGAAATTTTTAGCAATTCAAATCAAGTGGACCACTATTGGCTTGTATATGCGCTGGAGACTGAAAGAAGCAAACCTTCTGTGCAGCCTGTATTTTTGGAGCTCTTATACGCTTTTTATTACCATCCGGATTGTGAGTGCAATTCTTTTTATTAAAGTTTATAGTGATTTTATAACAGAGTTGCACTAGGTTTTTCTTCTGTGTTTCTTCCCCTCCATGGTTATCCATTTTCTGAGGGATAAGACATCCTTGTCATCTATACAATATATTAAAAACAAAGAGTGATTGTGACCATCAAAATAACGGGAGTGCTGGAGACTATCAATTGCTTTATTTGCCTGTTTTCCTAGACATATCTGGTAAGCACCCATTTTGGAAGGTGGAGGATTTGAGTCACGATTTTTCATGTTTGATTCATGCACCGTGGGATTCCTTCTTTATTTGATACATTCTTAAGGACTGTTTTGTGAAAAAAAAAAAACTTACTGTACATTCCCCAGCGATTCCCGTCCGTGGGGCGTGGCCTGTGACTCCTGCCAGCGTCCAATGGCCCAATCTGAACTCACTGACTGCCGCTCCCCGCCGCCGCTCCCCAGCGCCTCTGTAGGAGGCAGCAGGAAGTGGCAGCTACAGAAGTGGCAGAGAGAGCCGGATCCAGCTTCTGAGTGGGCGTGGCCTGTGACTCTTGCTAGCGTCATTGGCAGGCAGCAGTCACAGGCCACGACCTACCCAGGGGCCGAAACCGGATGGCTCTGAACTTGCGACGGAGAAGGCAGGCAGCGGAGACTAAGGTGTCGGGGGATCCGTGGGATGATTCTGTTTACATTGGCCCGATAAGACGCACTGATATTTTCCCCTTTTGGTGAAAAATAAGTGCGTCTTATAGTGAAAAAATAGGTAATAGTAGGAAAGATTTTAGGGGTTTGATCCACGCTCTTCTTGCAGAAGCTTATTTTGCACAGGCAGCAGGACAAGTCAGCTTTGTTTAAGGACAGAGTACTGCAGTGTTTTATTGTTTAAAACAAGCAAGGATATAGCCTGAGAGACATAATATGAAAGAATATGGGACATTCTTTTGCAGCCCATGTTTTTTTATGACTGACAAAACATTTAGAGGGATGAGTAGAGACATTTCATCAGAATGTAAGGACCTCAGTGTTCAAGGTTTAGTCCCTAACAAAATAAAATACAGAACTGAAAGGAAATTTGGAGTCATTGATGGGGTAAACATGATCTACTGTTTAAACTACCTGCTGCACATACTTTGCATAGTCACAATGAAGCACCATTTCCTGGGGCATAAATTGCCTTTGTATGCTTGTGCACACAATGGAATTTTTCCTCTGCATTTAACTAATCTGTGTTTTGTTATTTTACCCAACATTTTGCAGCCTTTCTAGTTAACCTAAAAAATTCATCATCTTTTTTCGTTTTTTTCTGCATGCTATCTCTGATCAGATTTGCAGACTTGTTGTCATCTAATTATAGCCTTGCTGAACCTAAGGTCTACAGAAAATGCCATAGCATCTGTGCATTCCATTCACTGCCAGCAGGTTTGCCCACCATGCTCATCAAGCCAACCCTATTAGCCACATAGAATTTGCATTTCTCCTTGCAATTTTGAGTTTAGCTAACCAACGTCCTGTCGGTGATCCTCCTAAATCTGGTTGCTCAAGGGTGGGGGTTACAACTACCCTAAAGGCTGTTGTGGAAAAAAAAAAGACTGGAGGTCTACTTTATTGTTTTTATTAGCATCTCTTAAGCTTTGTCCAGGGATGAAGGGTTTAATTACATCAAGTCCTGTTGTTAAATAATTAGAGGTCTGCTTAATTGTATTTATTAGCATCTTTTAATCTTTGGGTTGAGAGTAAAGTTTGCCCTCCCATCTCATAATTCTTTCTGCAGATACCCATGATTTGGTCCTTTATATGGCAGAGCGGCTCTTATCTCCCAAGAAATCCTAGTATAAGTAATGTTCTGGTCTTTGTGAGGTGTTGATTTCATCTGAAAATGTTTTAACAACGAATAGCATACTTTCTTTTAGCATTTCCATACACAGATCACAGTAGATAAGACAAACTGTCAAGCCTTTAGTGTCCTTCCTCATTGGGAGCTGTGTTCTCTCTAAACATTACTAAGTTTGGTATATTTCATTATACTACTCACACATTGCAAGGCTATTTTAAAGGCCATCAAAGCTTGTAATTGCCGTATATAAAAAAGTATTAATGTAATAACATTTACAAATATGAATATATGAGTTTCCATAGCAAGCTTGAAAATCAGTTTTTACACTTTGGTTGATTAACTAGAGAGTATACCTCTTTGCTATTGGTGAAGTAACCAAAATCCAGTAAACAATTCTGCACATAACTGAAGTTTAGCATTGAATTTAAAGCGGTCTTTCACTCTGAATAAGAGCCTATCTTATATGTTTCCCACACCCTGTACATCCAGATTGCTCACATCTCATCCTACCTGCATCTACTGCATGTTATGAGCCTTTAAACATCCAAGATGGTGGCTCATGGAACATCCGGCAGCCTGCAAACAGGAAGTGCCTTCTGACTGTGCTCTGCATTCTGGGATTGCTGCCCTTTCCCTGACCCCAGCTCTGCTCTGTCTGAGCAAAGCACAGCTATTACCCACCCCCCATTATCCCATTCTCCTCTCCTCAGTAAGTGTGATGCTTCTGAGTCAAGATGGCAGCGCCCGTATCCTAAAGTCCTGAACAGAGTTGCAGCCCAGTGGGTGAAAGAATAATAAGTAAGTGACTAAAAACGTAAAATATATTAATTTTAGATGTTGGTGAATCGTTTTATAAGGGTTTGGGCTTTTCAATAAATCATGGTGAAGGTCCGGTTTAAGCGGGTTATAAATTAAAGTGTGAAGCGTTTCTTTGGCTCATCTGGATAACTTTGACATCGTCCGCCACCACCACACCGACTTCTCCAATTTTAATACATAAGGAACAGTTTTTCCCCCCTTTACCCCTGATTGTATTTTGAGGTGAAAAATGCCTTTTGGTGCATAATAATAATGTGAAGATTACTATTTTTAAATTTGATAAAAAAATATGACTATCTTACCTAGCATTGCAATAGTATAATGCTGCTATCCCACTTGCCTAATCTATGACTCCTCACCATTGTTGATGCCTTACTAAAACATATAGTAGTTTTTCTTGAATGGTTACCCATGTTCACTCTGTATTATTGTTTGTGGAAGATCTACTGCAGTATCGTACTTAGACCTTTATTTAACAAGGGATAGCGACAGGTAGCGACTGGTGAGCGGCCGGTAATGAGGGGCCCCGCCACGAGAACACCGGCTCCCCACCACAATCACACATTTATCAAGGCAATCCTGCTTAGCGACTGAGATAGCGCCAGATAGCCACTCATTCATCATTATTCCAGCCTCAGCCCACAGCGTCAGGTATGACCTCTCGCTACCTGGCGCTCTCCAATGCATTTCAATGGAACAATCTTTAAATATTCATAATTAATTGTTATTAATTTTTTTTTTTTTTTTTTTTTAAATGTGAAAAATTCTGTGACCACTTCTGCCATTTTAAATAATTTTTTTAAGGTAAAAAAATAAAAATAAAAAAAATGTACAGAATTGATATTACAGGTCTGATATTAATGTATTCATATTACAAAATTTTTTCAAAAACTTGTTTTTTTTGGTTTCCAAAAATATGGTTGTTTGGGGGTTAAAAAACTACTTTTAACCCATCGCCACCAGCGCTCTGGGGTTTAAACATGCATTTTACAGTGCGAGAATTTTTTGAGCGTGATTTGTTAATGAATATGGTGGAAGCCGGTCGCTCTGACCAGTCGCTATCATGCGCTCCCATACAGCGTGGAACCTGTCAAATAGCGACTCCTCACCCAATATTCAACATTACGGCAAACCGACTGAGTCGCTATCAACTACCGGACAATGGCCAAGCACAGCGACTACTAGCGGGCGCTCTGAAAATTCCTCTACAGTCGCTCAACTGTCGCTACCTGCCGCTGTTAATGAATCGGCCTCCCCGTTAATTTGTGCTTTTACCAGCTTTATATCATTTTTGCAAACTTTATTAACTGCTTTATCATTTTCAAAGGGTCCTTCTGAGATCTCAGTTTTGTCATTTTAAATGCCCTTTCTTGTCCTTCATTGCCTTTATAACCACAGGTGCCAGCCAGGAGGGCTTATACTTGTTAGCTATAGGGATACATGATGCAGTGTTGGTACTCATAATTAATCTAAAGCACTCCTATTTGGCATTTGTATACTTATTCGTCAACAAATTCTCCCAGTCTTGTTGGTTCTCAGAATTAAGTTAAAGAACTCCCATTTAGCATATGTATACATGTTCAGATGCTCAGTGGCCTAGTGTGTAGCCTTGAAACTGGAGAAGTAGGCCCTCCCTGTCAGAGAATGCTTTTTACAGTTTATGTTGAATGTAATGTGCATCTTGTTCTTCTCCTCTGCAGTTCAGGTTTATAGACTTTTGTGTGTGAGATCCAAATCCTTTATTAAGACTTCTCAGAGACTCCACAATTCAAATGGTTGTCATTTATCCTCCTTATTTCCCTTTTAAGTGCAAAATAAATTATTGTTCTCTGCCCAAAGAGTGGAGCAGGGGAGGACCACTTCCCCTGTAATGGGTGGAGGCATAAGGTGAATCTGCAATTAATACTAACCTCTTTGTATACTAAACCTGCATTACATAAGTTGTAAAACACAGTTTAATAGTGACCAACTCCCTCAATCTGTATTCAGGTAAATAGTATAGTGGACAGATCTCCATTTCACTATAGAACTTCTTTCTTTACATCATATGGTATTTAATACAGTGTTGGGGAATTCCTGACCTCAACACACATTTAAAGGGCATCAGAAGAAAAAACATTGTCTAGGCTGGCCACAGCCTCCTAAAAGCAGAACAGCATCAAGAATTCTGCCAGCTATATGCAGGAAAGGAGTGGGATCAACCTTAAATACATGCAAGTGTTAAAGCTTTGCATCTGTATAGTCCCGTACTTCCCCACAACCCAGAGGTGTTTAAGTGTTAGAGTATTCAAGAAGCGCAATGGAGAATGTCTGCACTTGAGAATGCTCGGAAATTTAAAAATTGTTGGTAATCCTAGGAAAAAAACATTTTTTTGCTAAAGAAAAGCAATTAGTACCTAAGCCACTGAATAAATCCCCCAGCAATGGAAAGCACATCTCAGCAGAACTTCCTGTGATTAGGAGAGGAATTTCTCATTTTTTAACATTACATCTTTCGATGCTTTCATGATAATGAAATGTTGCACATGGCTGAAGCCTGATTCCGTCTGTGTCATGGGTATTGGCAGATCTTCCTTTGTTTGCTATATAATTCTTAGCTGATGTATTAACCCTTTCGCTGCCAGCCTACCTGCAGCATTTGCCACTCCCTGTTGCCAGACGATGTTTCACCATTTTGCGCTACACATATTCAACTGTCATTTTTGAAGGGATTTCCAGGGATTTCCCAGGAAAATTATATATTGTTTTTTTCAACAGAGTCTGGGCTTTAACATGAAATGTCTTGTTTGTATTTTTTAGGTGTATTCTCAATTTTTTTGGGTGAAATGTGTGAAAAAAAATAAAAAAAAAACATTTTTTTACAATTTGTAGAGTTTTTTTGTAATAAAAAATGTAAGTTTGTCAATAAAATCTTATTGCGTGAGAAACCCCAATTTCTCCCGGTTACAGCGATACCACATATGTATAGGTAGACACCCTTTCCTGCCCAGAAGCCTTTTATAGCTGCTGGATGACAAATGGTTAATTAAAAAAAAAAAATGACATAGGGTCCCCCTTCCCGGGGAGGGGGACCCCATTTTTTTTTGGATTTTGAAGTTAAAAACCCTTCAAAATCCAAAAAAAAAAATGACGTGGGGTCCCCCTTACCCAAAGTAACCAGCCCGGGACCAGCTATGGGGGCTTGTAGGCACAGAGTGGGGGGGCCAGCTTTGGTGGCCCCCCCACCCTGCAGCCTACGAGCCCACATAGCCTATGTGGGCCCGGGCTCTTCTGCCCCCCCCTGGCCTTTGGGGAGGCAGGTAATGGGGGTGCGGGGGTTAATGGCAAGCCACCCGCTAGGGCAGGTGACTTGCCACCCCCCCAGCCTTGTGAACTGGTATAAGGGGTCTCATGGACCCCTTACCAGCTCACAAAGGGTTAATGTGAAAAAAAAACACCACACAATAATAAAAAGTATTTTATTAGAAAAAAAAAAATTTTTTTTTTACTGTACTTACCTTCGATTGCAAGCTCTTGTCCCTCGATGCTGTGCTGACAGATGCCGGTGATCGGTACAGGAGAAGGAGAAGGCAGGAGATCAGAGGATCTCCTGTCACCTCCTTCCCCTGTGCCGATCACCGGCATCTGAGAAGCTGAGAAGGCTGAAGCCTGAGATCGGGGCCGGGATGACTTCATAAGCCCCGCCCCCAAGGGGGCGGGGCTTAGAGGCATGATGGCGGCCGCCATCGTGCAGAAGAGAGGAGAGAGCCTCCCAGGCTCTCTCCTGAAGATCGGTAAGTCCTGGGGGGGGATCGGAGGCCCCCCAGGTGAAGAGGAGGGACAGCGGGAGCCAGCGCACACACAGGTAAGTGAATGTCATTTTTATTTTTTTTTTTTTTTACAGTTAGAAGCTGCTGCTGCAGAAGCGGGGGGGGGGGCGGCCTATTCCGGGGGCTCTCCTGGAGCCATCCGACCCCCCACGGGGGATCGGATGGCACCAAATTAAAGAGGAGACCCGGCCGGATCCAACAAGGGGTCAGGTGAGTATTTGTTGTTTTTACTTTTTAAACTACAAGCGAGGAAAGTCAAGCACGTAACACCTACGGGCTTGGCACTTAAGGCCCAGCCAAGCCAGCACGTAGGTGTTACGTGCTTGGCAACAAAAGGGTTAAAGGAAAGTACAATTCTAAATGACAGCTCCAATGAGTTTGGACAGATGTACTAATGTAATTATTATACCCCCTGTACATTGCATACAATGTTTTCTTTCTTGTTTCATTTTGCACAAGAAAGTACTTCAGACAATGATGGATGGACATTTTGATGGGAAGGTTCATGTAGCACTGGGAGGTGGTGTATGGCATGTAGAGTTGTTAAAGGAGTTGTTGGGCAAAATATAACAGTATAACTCCCCTCTTCTTCCATGCAAATCCCTCCTCCAGGTACACTGGTGTAAAACCTGTACAAAGGAAGATGGCTTTGGCACAAATAAACAAATGGCCTCTGTTACAAATAATAAAATAGCACAAACTAATCACTGTGATTGGGGGGCAGTTCTTTGTACACTCATTTTCTTGCAAATGGTGGACAGGTGCTTAAAGTGGACCAACACCCAGGATTTTGACTATCCTGGGTGTTGGTCCACTTAGGTGGGGCACCCCGATCGGGGGTGCCCCGCTGTGTGAAACCTCCCCGATCGCCGCAAAAACTCACCTCTCCCCGCTCCCACGTGACCTCGTCCGGCCAATGACAGCGCTCAGAGCCGCTCTGGTATGCGCGTCCAAAGCCGCTTGGACGCGCATACCAGAGCGCTGTCATTGGCTGCGTCTCTCGCTTCCCTCTAACAGGGAGCGCGCCTGCGCCGGCCATTCACAAAACGGCCGGCGCGGGAGCGCGCCCTGCTAGAGGGAAGCGAGAGACGCGGCCGCGTCTCACGCATGCGCCGTTGGATCGACGGTAAGGTAAGGATTGTGGGCCTCCTGGGGGGTTCCTCCCCGCGGGACATCCCGATTTCGGATGCCCCGCGGGGAGGGATCTGATCGGTCCGGGAATCTTATAGATTCCCGGGCCGATCCCCCCTGGGTGTTGGTCCACTTTAAGGAATCGCAAAGCGTAGACATGCAGTGGGAGTTGATCTTGGAACTATTGAGCATGGTTTTTGAGCTGGAAAGATACATTGTGGGGTATCCCAATTTGGAATGCCCCCTAGAAATAAATTTGCCACCTGGCTGTTTTTTTTTTTTTATTTACTGGCCAATAGTCTGCCAGTGCTGATATTACTGATAATCACAGTTGCCAGTTTACCCTTCCTATCATCAGCAGGCAGGGAAGTACGAAAGGCATCAAGGCTGAGTAAAAAATACAGTCTCTGCCGGTAAAATACCGACCAGGTGGCAAGCTTACCTATGAAAACTAATAAGCAGTATATATAGATCTTTTTGATTTAACAAAGCAGTGCAATACAGACACACAGTACACATTAATTGGCAGCAATTTGTCTGTGCCACTTATAGGATTGTATCACACGTGTGTCAGGCACAGAGTGCCCAAAACATTCCATGCATGTCTTTGGCTTTGATACAGTGCAGTTTATCACATCAAACCACAAAGATGTGACCTGGGCTAATAGCTTGTCATTTTTCTTTTCAGAGAGGAATGTATAAGATATTTGCAAAAAAGATATTATTCTCAACACCCAGCTTTCTATCTGCCAGCCTTCTGCTTGGAAAGTGCAGCCATTCTACTGTATCTGGGACAAAACACCATCTGGGAAGCAATGGCATAAATCAGCAACGATCTAAACGCGCAAGGCTTGCTGTATGAGGGTAGCAGTTTCTTATAGGAAATGCGGATTATAATTAGACAGAAACACTTTCATAAATTATCTTCCCCTAAAAATTAGGTGGTGTCATTTGTGCGCCTCCCACTCATTTCAATGAGCTAAATGCGAACAAATCATCTAGGCTTCAGTCTTGGCAGTTAGCTAGGCATAGTGCCTAAAAAAGGATTCACACCCTGGAATTTATCATGTCCTAAAATCTTGAAATCTTGAATTATTTTTACTTAAACTAATCAGCTAAATTAGTTAATTCCATGTAAAAACCCTAACTGATCTGCAAAGTAATTACGGTACAACAAACACACAAGCATTCCCACCTTTGAATGTGACACATCTAACTCAGTACTGGTGCAGATATTCTTTTCCAGATTGAAAATGTCAAAGCAAAATGTTTTTTTCTATAAACATTAGAAGGTCATATGTCAACCTCTTGCACCATTTACCCTTAAAATACTTTTTTTTTTTTTTTTGCTCAGATCCAGCTAGAATAAGACATTCAGTAATATATCATTGCTTCCTGTCCCCCATGGAGAAATCGCTTTATTCCCTGTCTGACTCTGACTGTAGTGGCTCAAAACAGTTTAGTTCACACAAAATCTAAGCGAATTTCAAATACAAATGCTGGAGAAAATTATTTCTAACCCAAATTAAAAAAAGTTTGTTTTTTATCTGTGTGACACAAATTCTTCTGCTATTAACTCTAGTTTCTTACACCTGTGGCTCACAACAGGAAATAAAAGTATAATTTCCCAAGTCAAATATGATCATGGCAATTGAATCAGTCCGGAATTTTAGAGCTATGCCAGTTGCCTATAGGAGTAGAAAGCAGACGGATTGGCTCATCACTGTAATTATGGACTCGCCTCCTATTACCCCCAATCATTACCCCATTACCACCACTTGACATGTTTCTGTAAATGTATTTTAGACCCCTGTCCCATTTATCCATAGTTCCTATAAAACACTTGCCATGTTCTGCCCTTCAATGCTATAGCCACAGCATCATAGGGGGAGCAGGGAGAGGGGCATATTGCCGGTACTTTAGTCTATTCGATTTGGCCATATTCACCCCTGCCTATGACTTGTCCTAGCAATGCTATAGCCTCGGCTTTGGATTACAGTCATTGACTGGACAGGGGATACCTTGAGGGCTAGCGGACATGTCAAGGGCAGGGCATGGGCTGGGCGGACAGGAAAATCCCAGGCTGATCTTTGACCTAGGTCTGCCACTGCCTGTCACAGTATGTCAGGTCCCGGAGACACCCACCTTCCAATAAACCAGCAACCCCCAATCTCCGCTGCTTTCTTCACCTATAGTAAGCCCCCGTTTGCCGGGACGCTAGACACGCCTCACCGGACACGGTTGCCCCCAGGTCTTATTAGCACAAAGGATGCTGATTTATGCAGGGGAAGGCAGATGAATCCAAGGACTAGACTGAGTAGCGATAAACGGACAGGGGTCATACACGGGTGGTCAATCCGAGGAGGCACGGTACAGAAGGGTTAGACGGAAGAATGGTCAGGGGCAAGCCAAGGGTCACAACGAGAGGTCAGAAGTTCGCGGTACAAAGGGTCAGGCAGAAACGTGGTCGAAGAGTAGCAAGGGTCGGTCCAGGCGGCAATCAAGGAAGGTCAAAATCACGGCAGAAATCACAAGGGAATAGGCTATCCAAATCGCACCCAGTAGCACGCTATAACGGGCAACGATCAACTGCAGGGTATACACTTAAATAGGATGAGGGCTGACTGGATTGGCTGAGGGGAGGAGTGCACGGATTGGAGAAACTGGGATCTCTGGGCTGATAGCCCAGTTTGAATAGGGAGGCGGACTGTGTGATAGGGCACAAGCAATTTAATAGTAAGGGCTCATTGGCCCAACTACATGTAGGGGCGGACTGTGTTTGGGCACCTGCCCTTACTGACCAGGGCTCAGTACAATCACCTCCGGCGGGCGCGCAGTGCGCAGCGCCGCCGGAGGGCATAGAATGAGGTGAGACACGTGCGCGCGCGCGTGTGAGGACGCGCGCCGGGAGCGCGCCGCACAGAGAGCGGCGCGGCCGCTCCCGATGCTGCAGGGCCGGAAGCCGCCCGAGCGGCTGCTCGTGACAGCCGAGCGGCGGGCGGGCAGGAGCGACGCCGACCCGCCGCCGGCTGCAACAGACGTGCAGCCCGCCGAGAGGAGTCGGCGGGGGAACGAGGGCCAGGTAAGGAGGTGGCCGTGACACTACCCCCCCCTTCACGAGGGGCCTCTGGACCCTTATCAGGCTTATCCGGATTCTCACGGTGAAACCTATTAATAAGGGTTTTGGCATGGACATCCTTGGCCGGTACCCAACACCTTTCCTCTGGACCAAAACCCTTCCAATCTATTAAATACTGTAAAGAGTTTTGAAACACCCGAGCGTCGAGTATTCTATTAATCTCATATTCAGGCACATCTTCCACTATGATTGGGGAAGGAGACGACACCTGAATATTTTTGGCAGATTTTAACAAAGAAACATGAAAGGACGACGGAATTCTCATGGATGAAGGTAACTTGACCTTAAAGGTAACGTCGCTTAGTTTATCAATAATAGGAAATGGACCGATAAATTTAGGGCCTAGCTTAGACGAGGGTTGCCGAAGAGCAATATTTCTAGTAGAGACCCAGACCAAATCACCCACCTGAAATGGTGGTTCTAGCGACCTATGTCGGTCCGCAAAGATTTTATGAGTTCTAGAGGCTTTCTTTAAGTTAGTCTGTATCTCAGCCCACACTTTAGTCCTTTCTCGTAGCCATTCCTCCAAGGCCGGCAAGTTGGAGGAAGGACCAGAAAAGGATGATGCCTTAGGATTTTTACCGTAATTACAAAAGAAAGGCGAAAACCTAGTAGATTCACTCGGCGCATTGTTAAAGGCGAATTCTGCAAATTCGATGAATTCCGCCCATTGTTCTTGGCGATCGGAGACGAAACAGCGTAGATATTGTTCTAAACATTGATTTACCCGTTCAGTCTGTCCGTTAGACTGAGGGTGATAGGCGGTAGAGAGCGACACTTTAATACCTAAACGATTGCAGAAAGCTTTCCAAAAACGGGATACAAACTGAACTCCTCGATCTGAAACAATATTCAGTGGTAAACCATGGAGGCGAAAAACGTGCTTAATGAATAGCTGTACTAAATCTGGTGCCGACGGAAGTTTTATCAATGGAATAAAGTGTGCCATTTTACTGAAGCGATCCACCACCACCCAAATTACAGAATTCCCCTGTGATGGAGGAAGATCAACAATAAAATCCATGGATATGTGCGACCATGGTTCAGCGGGGATTTCTAAGGGAACTAATAGTCCCGCAGGGGACCCATGAGTGGCCTTACTTCGAGCACATACCGGACATGCTTCGACAAAGGCGGAAGTATCGCGTCGGATGGTGGGCCACCAAACATGACGTTTGGCGATAGCCAAAGTCTTCCGAACACCTAAGTGACCAGCCGACTTGGCATCATGTAGTTCCTGTAAAACGGCCAGACGCAAATGAGGCGGAACAAATAAACAATCAGAGGGTTTACCCGGAGGAGAATCAACCTGAAATGGCACTAACGAGCTAGACAGGTCAGGGAGAAGAGTCGCCACAACACAACCTAAAGGTAAAATCGATTCTGGAGGACCGTTCTGGTCCTTACAATCCCCGAAATTACGGGATAGGGCATCTGCTTTGGCATTCTTCTTCCCCGGCTTATAGGTGATAATAAAATTAAATCGAGAAAAGAAGAGTGCCCAGCGTGCCTGACGGGAGTTGAGTCTCTTGGCTGACTCTAAATACTCCAGATTCTTGTGATCAGTATACACAGTGATGGGGTGTAAGGAACCTTCTAGCCAGTGGCGCCATTCTTCAAAGGCCAGTTTAATACCCAATAGTTCCCTATTCCCAACATCGTAATTGCGTTCAGCAGGCGAAAATTTCCGAGAGAAGAATGCACAAGGATGTAGTTTCTCAGGATTACAGTAATGTGAAGAACCCGCGCTGCTATCTTAAGGCTTGAATTTAGAAAACACTATGGTTACTTAAATTGAGAACTGCTCGACGTGTTAGAACCTCTTATCCCAAATAGAGAGTGTATAACAGATATAAATATATAAACACAGAGCAGAAAGAATGCCTCTATTAGGTCTAATTAGGAGGTATTGGCTCCTTGGTTGGCTCCTATTCTTAGAGACACTACTCCTTTAACACTTCTAGTGTCAAAATTCAAATTAGGAATACAGAGCTCATTCTTAGAACGCTGCACCTTTAGCACCTCAGGTATCAAAGTTCAAATTGTGAATATAAAACTACAGAGAAATGCTGCTAGCAGTTTTCTTAACAGGTGACACTGGCTCTTTAAATAGTCCTTGTTTATATAGTGGTAGAGTTATAATTCTTCCTCTTCCATTCAAAGTGATATCTGGCTGTAGTTCTTTCTTATACAGTATTTTCAGTGCCCATAAACTTATAAAGTCACCACTGTGCCCGTCACCGTTGCTAGGTACTCTTACCGGCTGGTGAATGAATATAGAGCTGTATATATTAACTCCTCTTAGATCTTTCTCCTCTGTGTAGATATCCAATTAGGGGCTATAGGTGCTGGTTGCACTAGATTTCAGCTCACCAGGGTAGTACAGGTGTAGGATAAAACAAAAGAGAGAAAATCTAGTGTATTCCCGCTTTTTAATGTTAAAAATTATAAAATGCAACCTACAAGTGCGCACTCACATTTAAAAAGTGACAAATCGCTTGTTTTAAGGATAGGCGAGGCTCTCACCCGACTCCAGTCACCACGGCCGTTGGTGTTACTGTTTAGAAGGGCGGGATAGCTATCGCAAGTGGATCCTCTTTGGTTTCATATGCCTGTTGCCATCAACGCGTTTCACTGCCAGCGGCAGCTTTATCAAGACTGGCGAGGCGGCTTTAAGTCACTGCTAATATAGTTTTGGAGTCCAAATAGAATGAGGTGAGACACGTGCGCGCGCGCGTGTGAGGACGCGCGCCGGGAGCGCGCCGCACAGAGAGCGGCGCGGCCGCTCCCGATGCTGCAGGGCCGGAAGCCGCCCGAGCGGCTGCTCGTGACAGCCGAGCGGCGGGCGGGCAGGAGCGACGCCGACCCGCCGCCGGCTGCAACAGACGTGCAGCCCGCCGAGAGGAGTCGGCGGGGGAACGAGGGCCAGGTAAGGAGGTGGCCGTGACACAGTAATCACGAGCCCTTCCATGCTCAGGTTGGCATCTTTAAATTATTTCACAAAATACTTTCAGAGCTAAATTAGTAGTTTATAACACATGCACAATGTAAATGCAAACAGTTTCAAACAGGGTTTAGGATATTTTAAATCTTGGCTTGTGTCAATTTTCTGTGGGAAGCTTCCACCTTCTAGCTTTCCAGCAAGTTGTAAGATGTTTGAATTTATATCATCATGAAACATATCAGAGTATAAAGTATCAAATATCAAGTATATCATGGAAATATGACTTAAATAGTCTAAAAATTCATCAGTGCCTTCTAAGAGTCTACAATTAATTTACATTCTTATATAATCTCCCACATCAATAATGTGTATGATAAAGTAAAACTGAACAGATATATAAGAAAACAATCTCAAATTCACTCTTAATCCAGTCATGTTTTAAGCACTGTACGTGAACGCATTTACGGTGCAAGAACCTTACTTTAGTGCCTCGCATCATTCAGCAGGCACCTTTTTATGTACATTTTTAAAACGAGTATTCTCATTTTAAGTTTTCATGCACATGAAGATTCGCCAGTGGGTTTGCACCTGCATGATTCAGGGACCACAATTAACCTTAGAGACCAGCTATTATAGCGCGAAATTGGTTTGAGAATTTCCTCCATATTTTTGCAGGCGAGAATGGTGCTTTTGGTGTGTTTTTGTACCCTTGAGAAACTGAAACTGATGAATGAGCTGCAATAATATGATGATGAGATTGATGAATTGATGAAATTGATGAATCACTGTTCATAATCTTCAGTGATTATAGTGGCTTTTCTTAAATAATTGTCATTCTTCAGATTTGTTTTTAGTTTTAAAAGTATTTAAGATTATTTTTAAAGGTATATATTTTAAATAATAAAACACCAAAAAATCTGAAATTAAAAACTATATTTTAATATTTAGATATTAATATATTATGGTATTGTGTGAATATTTCAAAAAGAAAAGGGAAAAAAACATGATAACATAGGTATTAGAGTCAAGTCACAACATACATGTTAGTCATAAATAATAAGATACATTAAAACGTTACATTTCTACAGATCATTATGGGAAACAAATATTCTCCATGGTAGATAGGAGAATGGAGGGAGCTGAGTCTTTGGAGCAGTAGACATGCAAACGAGCAAGCTTTGTATTTAGAAAGCTGCAAGAGTGCCTTAATTTCTCACTCAAACAGGTCTACTGGGTGTCATTTCTCACATAAATAGGGCACATTGGAGTGATCCGGATCAGCTTTCTGACATGCACATGCACAAGCTTGAATGCCTCACGTGTGTCACGCGAAGGAGTGAGAAATCACGCATGTGAGTTGGCTTTGGCATGGAGCTTTTTTCTGCATGACGCTGAATCGACCCTTAGGTGTAACCCACTATTTGCTCCTCTATGCTGTGTACAACTATTTTAAGATAAATGTAATTCAGCCGTGCATTAACCCAATGTCACGCTCGGGGTAACTCCAGCCCTCTTAATAAGCTCACAACCCCCAATCTCCACAGCCAGCTTCACCTGTAGGAGCCCCCGCTTGCCGGGACGCAAGATACGCCTACCCGGGATCGGTTGCCCCCAGGACTTAATGGCTCAAAGGATGTAAGCTTATATGTGGGAGGACTGGAGAACCAATAGCAAGAGCGTGAGTGGCAGAGATCGTAGCGGCGAGCACGTCTCCTGGAGGAGGAAGCGGGGGGCGTGGCTGAGCTGGGCGCCGCTCAAGCTGACGCTGCTCGAGCCGACGCCGCTCGGCGCGGCCGCCGCACAGTGACAGCTGCAGCTGGCCGCCTGGAGACGTCGCTGGAACGGGGACTAGGTAAGCGGTTCCTGACACCCAATTGCCTAAGTGTCTATCTTTACACTAGCAAATACCAAGTAATCTTCTACATCTATATCTAGACTAGAGATAGGCGAACCCGAACTGCAAAGTTCGTGTTTGTACCGAACTTTGCAAGTTCAGGATCCCGAACATGGAGTTCAGCCAGAAGTGTTCAAGTTCAGCATCTGGATTGAACATGGAAAGGCTGCTGAGCAGTACATCAACCCGATTCACTTAAGGGTGCACTCACCTTAGCCTGTGATCATCAGCAATAGTGGCGGAGTAGCAGCGATGTTTGAATTTGTCCCCAGCCAGGGCTACAAAAAGATGGCCATCGGCTTCCATGAGTGAGGACACTTCTAGTGCCAGTACTGCCAGCTGACACTAGAAATATCCTCAATCATGGGAGCAGGTGGCCATCTCTCTTTAGCCCCAGCTGGGGACAAATTCAAACACAGATACGCCACCATCGCTGCTGAGAGGAAGAGAATTGTGGACTAAGGTGAGTTACAGCACACTTAGTGCTGCACATTCTGTGCCCCCCTCTCACAGCCACCCCCCAAAGTTCGGGTCCCATTGATTTCAATGGGAAACAGGTTCAGGTTTGAACTTGCTGGACCCGGACTTTGGGGGTTCGCCCATCCCTAATCTAGACCCATTTCCTAAATATCAGGAACAAAACTTTCACTTAAATTCACTTTGTGGGGAATGTTAACTGCTGTAGTTGAACAGTCTCTATTAACCCGGATAAAAACAGCCTGGCACAGTTGGAAAAGAAAGGCCATTTGGGAGCTTCCTCTCCCAACTAACATAACTGATAATGCACAGTAACAGGAAGCCCAGAAGCACTTTCTGTTTGCAGGTGGCCTATAAGTCCATGAACAGCCATCTTGTTTTAAAATTTAGCAAAGGGGGTGGAAGTTGCTCCATCACTATTATTTATACAAAATTATCATCATTATTATTCAGGGCCTGGGAACCAATTTACTGCCCAGTTTGACCCTCTGTGGAAAGACAGAGATTTGGTTGCACATATCTGCAGATACATGTGGAAGCCACACCGCCCCAACAAGGCACTCTGTATTTAGTGTGGTCCCTACTCCTAATTTTGAGTCCCCAAAGTTGGGCCATGCAATGCAGCCAGAGCTACTCACCTGGGAAGCTGCCAGCCTCCCTTTAAAACACGCCATAGGGAGAGATCCATGGTGGCTGAATCCCTCCCTGTGTGTGTTCATGGCAATTCAAACTGAGCAAAGGGGGTGGGCCATGCAATGCAGCCAGAGCTACTCACCTGGGAAGGATCTCAATATGGATCTCTCCCTGTAAAGTGTTCTAAAGGGAGACTGGCAGCTTCCCAGGTGAGTAGCTCTCAAATATTTGACTGCATTGCATGTCCCAATGTTGGGGACTCAAAATTAAGAGTGGGGACCACACTGAACACAGAGTGCCTTGTCGGGGCGGTGTGGCTTCCACATGTATCTGCAGATATATGCAACCAAATCTCTGTCTTTCCACACAGCTAGACATGTTTGTTGCTTGATATTTAGTTGATGAGAGGGTTAAACTGGGCGGTAAATTCGTTCCCAGGCTCTGAATAATAATAATAATTTTGTATAAATAATAGTGATGGAGCTGCTCCCACACCCCTTTATTTGTTTTTAAATTTACCACAGTATGAGTTAAAAAAAGGTAAATTATTTTTTATGTGCAGCAATCTAAATTGCCCTGGGGAGGGATGCATATATGAGCACTGTTTGATGTGTTGGTCTTATTTTTTTGGTCATTTTTGACTTTTCCGCTTTAAGGAAAATCTCTAGTGCTTGATGTACAGTATAGTACTTATTGTTGTCACTATAGTCTTGCTAACTTTAGTTACCTACAGACACCCCAAACACTTCTAAAAAGGTTTCTTTGTGATTGAAAAGCAAAAAAAAAAAAAACAGTACCTTGTCAAATGTTCCTCCAGGGATGTCATTCTTCCCTGGTCGTCGTCCTGCATGAGGAAATCCCCTTCCTCACTCGAGGCTCTTCTTCACCTCTAAGGTTCCCATAACTGCACCATACCCCGCCTGGCTTGAGTGGTTTTTGCCCTAGCCCCTCCCTCCCACCTCCCTGCCCCGCCCCACCCCGCCTCCTCTTAGCTGCGCTCTCCCTCTCTCAGCGCTGACAGCGGCAGGGCATATGCCGCTGGAAGCGGGGGGGGGGGGCAGGCAGCAGATCCCCGGCGCCCCAGAGCCAAGAAGCTGCCTGCCACCACTCGAGATGTGCCACCTGCCACCACCAGATATAAGCTTCCCATTTGTCACCTGAGATGAGTTGCCACTGCTGCAGGGCTCTGGAGGAGCCCCGCAGGAGCCGGTACAGATGAGCCCCACTGCCTGAGATGGCCACCAACAATAGCCGGAGCTGCCTGCAGGTAGGCTGCTGCCCGTCCCAAATCGCCGCCACCACCACTACCCTCCCTCCTGTCTGCCTGCCCACCAGCCTGCCCACCTACCCTGTTTGGAAGTGCAAGCATGTGCTTTGGGAGTGCACGCATGGACAATCGGGAGTGCATGCATGCCCTTTGGCAGTGCGCACATGGATGTTTGGGAGTGTGCGCATGCACTTTGGAAGTACATGCATGTGCTTTGATGCGTGCATGGATGTTTGGGAGTGCACACATGTGCTTTGGGGGGGTGTGCATGGATGTTTGGGAGTGCGTGCATGCGCTTTGGGACTGCGCACATGGACTTTTGGGAAAGCGCACATACATGTTTGGGATTGCATGCACATGTTTTTGTGCAATTGGTATCCTGGACTTGTGTGTCTGGGAGTGCTGGTCTAGGCTCCAGTGTCGCCTAACAACAGGGGGAGAAGCGCAACCAGAATGTCTGAAGCAAGTTCTGGGAATCTTACAGACCCAGTCTATTATGCAGCATTACAGCTCCAAGGGCTAAACCCACTTGCTTCAGAAGTGAAATCATGAGGTGCACCTGTATAATTTGATATCTCTACCATTTCTTCTTCAATTTAAAAATGGAAAACTGTTTAGGACAGTGCCAAATTCAGCCCAACACAATGTGACAATTGATTTCCCCTTTAATATCACTTTCAGTCTGGTGTTACTATAACTATATACAAATGTGAACCCCATCAACTCCACATTTTAGGTAGATAAACTGGGCGTGACAATAATGCTAAATGCCAATTATCTTTAGGTGTACTGTACACCTCAAGCTATTTTTATCTAGTTATTGAATTAATCTTTTGACTACACCTACAGGTCACACAGGCTGCATGGAAATGAAACCGTTGTGAAATATGTTCACAAAAAGCTATAAAATATATCACGACAGCGAGTTAGTGGAACCCACTTCAACATGAACCTTTTTATTATATTAGGTAGTGTTTAGAATTGTGTTTGCTGCCTGTGACCCTCTTGAGGATCCCAAGTCTTGATAGTAGATGCAGAAAAAGCCAACACTCCAGAATAAAGTTCAAAAAAGTTTTATTGTGTGATATTTCATCCTAAATACTCAAAATATACCTAAAGCCATCCAAGGCAAGAACCAATACAGCCAACGTTTTAGGGTTCAGCAGGACCTCTTCCTCAGGACAAATAACCAAAAAGATTGCACAACACTGCAGTAGTTACATACAAAGCAAATAGGGAAACCCTCCTTTTCCACCTGACATCATATATGACTTCACTAAGCCCCTTACGTGTATAGAAATAATGACAGTAACAATATAGGACCTGAAAACCTATCATATGGTAACCATTCCATTCCCAAGGACTATGATTGCCCTTGGAGCATCAACACATTCCGCTGCTGTTCCTGATTGCTAAGCTACCCAATATGCCACACAGTAGGTTGGAGAAGCCACTCCTCTGATAGGACAGAGGTTATCAACGTGTAGAGGGATGCAGGTTAGGTAGCCAGCACCAGCCAAAGCTTCCATACACAAAACAGACATGCCAGCACCATTAACACTAGTGGCATCCACACCCATGTCCAGACACACCGCCTCAAGCCCAACAAAGTTTCCCATCACCATATTAGTTACATAGCCCTTAGTTGAACAAACTAAGAGTAAGGATCCTACTCACCCAAACATTCCCAGAATATTACCTATATAAAAAGAGAATATTCATGAGGAATATAATACAAAAAAGTCTTGATAGTAAGGCAACAAATGAAAGAATAGACCAAATGGTGGTTACTATGTTCTTGTGCCAGTGATGTCCATGTTTTTAATTACAGAAACTTGATGTTTGTTAATTGCAGACAGGTACGTCTATGATTAGTGTTAGGCGAATCCAAACTGCGAAGTTTACTGATCGGGTGAACCCAGTTTATCTATGTATACATCTATACATATACATATCTATGTATCTATCTATATATGGTTGATGCTGAGCAGCCCATCAACCAGCTTAACCTAACGCAGAGTGGGAAGCAGCAGGAAGCGGCTGTACAAATTACTTGGTCATCCCCATTTGTGAGGACACTGGCAGCATATAGCAGCACCTCTAGTGGCAGCTGCCAGTGTCCTCACTCATGGGGAAGGCCATCATTCGGAAGCCCCGGCCGTGGACATTTTGCAGGAAAGAACGCCAACCGGATTTCAGGGCTTTAGGTAAGTTGTACAGCCGCTTCCTGCTGCTGCACACTCTTCACTGGGCCATTTTTGGGTCCCTATTGATTTCAATAGGGACCGGGTTTGGGTCAAGTTTGGTACCCGAACTTATAGGGATTTGCCCAACACTATCTATCATGCCATAACAGGGTCACAGACAACAACAAAAAAACAACATTAGTTCTGACTGTTCTTTGATCGATCTATCTAGACTGTACACAGGATTTAGTTCATGAAAACCCTTTGTCCAGAAAGCATTTGGATGACAGTTGCTAGATAAAGATGCTGAAAGGCACACGTGTATTACTAATCATAGACATTAGCTTTTCTGAGAAATACATGGCGTAAGCTGGGTCAGTATGACAGTATGACAGATGAACAGGGCTAAATACATTTCTGTTAGAAGGGGCCAATTATTTATTTAAGTGGTTGGATCCACTGGGATAGACAAGTTTTCATGCCAACACTATAACATATGCTTTGTAGGGAAGAATGCTAATTATGTTTAGGTGTACTGTACACCTTAGGCAGTTTTCCAAGCTTAGAACTAAGAACTACACCCACAGGTCACATAGGTTGCATGGAAATCTACAGTAAAGCTTAAACTAGACCTTCTGCATCATTTAATGAAAAGCCCAAACCTTTAAAAAAACTATTGCCAATATCTAATATTAATACATTTTACATTTTTGGTCGCTTACTTATTATTCTTTCCACCACCGGGCTTCAACTCTGTCCAGGACTCTAGGATATGAGCGCCGCCATCTTGCATCAGAAGCATCACATATTGAGGAGAGAAGAGGGGTTATATAATCAAAAATGTATATATTTTAAATTTTTAGTCACTTACATAATTTTTCTTTCACTGGACTGCAACTCTGTTGTTCAGGACTCTAGGATACGGGTGCTACCATCTTGCCTTAGAAGCATCACACATACTGAGTATAAGAGACACGGGGAAACTGCAGGGGGTGGGGTTATAGCTGTGCTTTGCACAGACAGAGCAAGACTGGGGTCAGGAAACGGACAGCAATCCCAGAATACAGAGCGACATATTCAGAAGACACTTCCTGTCCGCGGGCAGCTTGAGACTCCACAGGCCGCCATCTTGGATTTTAAAAGGTTAAAATAATGCAATAGGTGCAGGTAGGATGATTTTTAATGTGGGCAATCTGTATGTAGGGGGTGGGGGAAACATACATGACATGCTCTTATTTAGGGTGAAGGTCTGCTTTAAAACTCATAACCGCAGATTATTTAGTTTGTTTTCTGGTCTATGATCAGACAGCAGGGGATCAACATGGAGGTTAGTAGCGCTGCCCTTTGTATTTGGGTCAAATATAAATTTGACCAGAATTTTTCTGATTCAGAAATTGACCATCCTTATTTTTAATTACAGTACCTCATTTAACTGCAGTAACCTATCTGTAGATAATGGCAAGGGTCTACATTAGCCAACAATAAAGTTACAGCATACATCATCACACTATGCTTTTAGATGAACAATGTAAATGAACGTCAAATAGTTGTTTAGTTTGAAAATAGTATAAAAATGTTTTTTTTAAATGTCAGAGCCCAGGGGCCAGGTTGGAACTATGTGAGCCTGAACTCATGTCAATACATAATACATATCTAGACAAGGAAATGGGCCCTCTAAATGCCCTCTTCCAAAATATAATACTTTGTCAACCTAAACAGTATTATAGGTCGCTGAACATAATTAAAACATTCTTAATTTATACATGACCTATCTTAACTGAAATAAAAAATACCTATTTCCAGACATCACACAGGGTTTGGGTACCTGAACTTGACCCGAACCCCATTGAAGTCAATGAGGACCCAAACTTGGGGATCACAAAAATGGCTGTAAAAGGGAGGTAGTAAGGGGCAGAGGGCTGCAAATTGGAGGTAAAACCAGGACAATTGCCCCACAAAGAATTGGGTAGGAAAAGTGCTCAAAAAAATTACCTAAAACTAAAAGATAAATAAATACATAAATTATAAAGAAAAAAATCATTTACCAGGTGTCAGAAGTCTAGAGAGTGGAGGAGGGGGTGAAGGTGGATGTGGTGGTGTAGGTGGAAGAGGTGGAGGAGGAGGTAGCTAGCACTAAAACCACTCACTCAGACACTTGCACAGCCAAGTAAAGGAATGTAAGGATGTCCACGATGGCTGTGGATAGGTGGATCCTCTTGGCGGTGACGAACCAGATTGGGCACAGTTCTATTAATCACAATAGACTGGGCACCGTTTTATTAATTCAGAACAGATTGGGCACAGATAGGGCACAGATTGGATTGGGCAAAGTTGTATTAAATGCCCACTGAGTACAATTCAATATTCAGCATTAAATGCGCTTACTCACTACAGTTCAAGTGGGCACAGACCAGATTGGGCACAGTTGTATTAAATCAGATCAGATTGGGCTCAGATCATATTGGACAGTTACATTACATTTCCACTGACTACAATTTAAATGGGCACAGAACAGATGTTAAATTAAATGCCCCCTAAGTACAATTCATTTGGCCACAGACCAGAAGTTTTATTAAATGCCTACTCACTACAATTCAATTGGACACAGATCAGACTGGGCACAGTAGTATTAACTCAGATCAGATAGGGCACAGTTGTATTAAATGGCCACTAAATACAATTAAATTGGGCACAGAACAGATGTTTTATTAAATGGCTACTGACTACAATTCAGTAAAAAACTTGCCCCAGGAGATGCCTGTTCTCAAATTGCAATAGGCAACGGGAGATGTGCTTCTATGTCCCTCCCTAGGTGTCACCCTCCTATTTCTGCTGACAGTCCTAGCTGTCCTAAAATGGTCAGTTTTAGATGCCCCTCAGTCCAGAAGCCTCTACTCCCTACCTAACTGCCCTGAAAAGGACACATTTGGGGCATTCTTTTACAGAGCCTGTCTGTCTCTCACTGCAGCCACAGCCTGTCCCTATGTATTATCAACGCTAAAATGGCCCTGGGAAACTGAGTCACGTGTCTCACCTTGCCAGTATGGGCATGTCTGCGGTTGCTAGGTGCTGATAGCTGCAGACGGGTTGTTCTACACCCACACTAGTTACCAAGATTGAGTTGCTTTAATTTGCCCACGGCTTCTTACGTAGAGAAACTCTTCCCTGCCACCTTCCATTGACCATCTAATTGCATATTGTACTGTAGGCCATTGAAGGTCTGGTAGAATAATGTCACTGTTCTTTTAAAAATGTGTCGTAGAGACATGGATTTATATGGTGTTGCAATGTATATGTTTCCTGTTAAGTAATGGAAAATGGCCTGGAAAATGAAGTAAACAGCCTGATCTCTAATTATAAACAAGTAATTTTAGATATGCAATTAGTTAACCTTTCAAGACCATACATCTGTTTAGCATCTATTTAGCATTTTGCTATTAACCCAGGTTTCATCTGAATCTATCCATCACCCAAAACATAAAGCAGCACACAGGGCCGGATCAAGTGTGGTGGAGGCCCCTGGGCACAAAATCTGGTGGAGGTTCCAGATACAGTGTTTTTTTCTTTAAAAAAAATAGTCCAGCCAAGTAACTGATTGGTGGTTGTCTGGCACCCACCTACTTACTGGAACGTCAGATCGAGTCCCTTGTGCCACCCTTGTGTGGGTACGTGCTGCTCGGGAACTCCTGCTTTGCCATTCTGGGCAGGGGTAGTGTAGTCGCCCGGCTGGTCCAGCAGGAAACAGGTCCCTACATTGAGCTGCCAGCGGCTGTGCTTGGTGGCTTATGTGCAGTGAGCGGCCACCGACTGACAGCTCTGCACCCACCCATCACTGTAGCGTTACTGATGGTGGCTTTGCTGCTTTAGACTCTCCATCCTGCCCTGTGGTGGCTTTGGCTGCAGGTTTGCAAAAACGAAAAAAGGCTTCCCAGGCCTGGGGGGCACCCACTGCCACTGATAGCTTTGTTGTTGGCCATGCGGCCCGTCAGACCAAAGGCTAAAAAGCCTCCTGGACCAGACCATAATCCAAAGGTTGGTGGAGGCCCTCTTTGCAGGGCAAGTGGTGGAGGCCCCGGGGCCCTAGCAGCACATAGTCTACCAATCAGTATTTGCCCGAGAAAGCTCCTGCCAAGAGACATCAGAATGGGGGACTTTGAAGAAAACCATTCTTGAGCCCATATTTCAGCTTAAGCAAAATAAGAATAAATAAATATAAATAAATATATATATATATATATTTTATTTTGACCAAATAAAATATGTAGTTACTAGGAAATAACAAACTCAGAAAACATGGAAGCTATACATTTTTGTCTTAGATCACTTGTACTGCTCTGATGGTAGCCCTGGGTCATTGCCTGGGGCCCACCGAAGATTATTCTGGTAATCTGGCGGACATGCTGCTGCTAAACAACCTTCCCAGATTGTGTGAGTAATTATCAAGGGTTTTCAAGGTCTCATGATGGCTCTATGGCTGCCAGAGCTAAGGTAGAGGAAGATGTTAAAGGAGCTGTCCAGGCAAAGTGAAAACATGAATATACTTCACTTCAACAGCTTCTTCTAGGTTCAGTGTTGCAAAATGTACCCATCTTGAGGAACGAGTCATGCCAAGGTGTACTCGCACAGAAATTCTTTAGGAGCTTGTCAAAGTAATCTGGTGGATGAGACGCCATTGCGGAAATGATCTGTTATAGCGTAATTGACTGGGGCATTTACGGGTTATTTAAGACAAAAAAATAAAAATACTGACATAAGTTCCGGGGGTATTTAAAATATGTCCATGAGAGACATCTTAGAATGTAAAAAAACTATAGTCAAAATAGATCTTTTAGTAGGTCACTTTGGTCAGGCCTCTCCACAAATTGTAATGCCAGCCTTCTCAACACCCTGCCAGAGCAGAGAAATGCAAGAACCTCATACCAAGAACCTCAAACCAATAGGGGACATGACAAACAACTGCACACTGGAGCAACAACTGCTTCCGATTGATTGTGCATCTGTTTCCTGTGTCCCCTGTAGGTTTTCTGCCCCTGGCATGAAAGGATATATAAATGGCAATGCCCCTTTACCCCCCCACTAACTCCAATCACCAGATTCATATAAAATATATTGACCTGAAGTTTAACACAGATAAATGTAAGGTTATGCACATGGGAAGGAGAAATCTGTGTCATGATTACACACTAAATAAAGAAACACTTGGTAAAACAACAATGGAAAAGGACCTAGGGGTTTTAGTTGACAATAAGCTCAACTGTAGTAATCAATGCCAGGCAGCTGCTGCCAAGGCAAATAGGATCATGGGGTGCATCAGGAGGGGCATAGGTGCTCATGACCAGAGCATCATTTTACCCCTGTACAAGTCACTGGTCAGACCCCATATGGAATACTGTGTACAGTTCTGGGCACCTGTGCTTAAGAAGGACATATCAGAACTGGAGCGCGTTCAAAGAAGGGCAACAAAGTTAATAAAAGGAGTGCGGGGGCTAGAGTACCCGGAAAGATTGTCCAAGTTAGGCTTATTTAGTCTAGAAAAAAGACGATTGAGGGGTGATCTAATAACTATGTATAAATATATTTGGGGTCAATACAAGGATCTGTCCCGCAATCTATTTATACCCCGGAGTGTAACCATAACCCGGGGGCATCCACTAAGGTTAGAGGAAAGGTGCTTTCTCCACGACATAGGAGGGGATTCTTCTCTGTAAGAGCAGTGAGACTATGGAACTCGCTGCCAGAGGAGGTAGTAATGATGGATACAGTAAAAACGTTCAAAAGTGGGCTTGATGCCTTCCTGGCATGTAATAACATTTCCAGCTATGGCTACTAGACCACTGGAAGAAGATCTATAGTGGCCAGGATGCCTTCCTGGCATGTAATAACATTTCCAGCTATGGCTACTAGACCACTGGAAGGAGTTAAACAGGCTGAACTGGATGGACTAAAGCCTTTATTCAGCCTTACATACTATGTTACTATGACCTAGTCCATGCCAACACTTTCTCCTGTTGGAGCTGGCTCACCTGCTGCAGTCAGTGGGGTACACATAGTGGAAGCAGGGAGGGTAGCTGTTGCCAGGCCCATGGCAGGAGGGTTGCAAGCTGCCACCCCCCTGCCTTTAAAGCGGTCCGTCACTCTGAATAAGAGTCTATCTTATATGTTTCCCACACCCTGTACATACAAATTGCTCATATTAAAAATCATCCTACCTGCATCTACTGCATGTTATGAGCCTTTAAACATCCAAGATGGCGGCTCATGGAACATCAGGCAGCCTGCAAACAGGAAGTGCCTTCTGACAGTGTCGCTCTGCTCTGTCTGAGCAAAGCACAGCTATAACCTGCCCCCCTGTACTTTATCCCACTCTCCTCTCCTCAGTAAGAGTGATGCTTCTGAGTCAAGGTGGCGGTGCCCGTACCCTAAAGTCCTGAACAGAGTTGCAGCCCATTGGGGGAAAGAATAAGTAAGTGACTAAAAACTTAAAATATATTAACTTTAGATGCTGGGGAATCGTTTTTTAAGGGTTTGAGCTTTTCAATAAATCATGCTGAAGGTCCGGTTTAGGCACCTGTGGGAAGCCGACTGCATGCTTTCTGGCCACCGGCATCTCCTCTATCGGTCACCTGTGGCAATGTATACAATAATTCTGCCCCTCTCACTGCTCTGGCTGTCAGTTAAGCACATAGCATACACATGGGAGATTGTATCACTGGCCATGCCCCTCCCCTCTATCAGCATGCAGAGTTTAAAAAGATTGTCTCCCTGGGCGAATGTTTTTTTTTGTGGTGGCTGGGCGCCACAAAACCAGGGAGAGGTCCATGACAGAGCATTGCCATGGGGTCTGGGAATAGCCTCTGAGTGTGGCCTGGGGATAACAGAAAAGCATAGACCTTCTGACAGAGGAGGCGGCTCGGTATAGAGGGAGCATTCCAAACATGTGTCGGGCACACTCCCCTGCACAAAGTGACTGGAATTTTTAGCTTCATCCGATGTGATGGCAGAAGGGAGCAGTGATCATTGCTAGACTAAAAAAAAAACAGGACCCAAATTAGCAATATTTGTGTGTTTTCTGGAACAAGGCAGACCCACTGTGGGGGAGTTCAAGTGAGTATCCATATAGTTTTTATCTTTGGAACCCTTTAAAAAGTTTGCTATCTGCTGTTAAGGTAAACCAAAGAATGACTATATATTATTAAGACATTTTATAAAACAGGGCTTTCACAGAAATTCTAAATGAAATTAATTCCAGGCTAATCCTGTTAATTACAGGCTCACAATTATCTTGATTAGCTTTTACTCTGTAATGACAGCGTTTGTTAAAAGGCACACTCAAGTGTGATTTTATTGGAGAATGGTCATCCCTGCTGGGAATTGTCTTCCGGATTTTGACAATAAATCAGCATTTTCATGTACAGTATCCTCATCTGTGGCTGTTGCCAGTGATTGCATATTAGCTTGTGTGCCTTTCCATCACTGATGAGTAATGATCAGCTCATAGCCTTTAGAGGGTCAGTTTATTATGGGATTTAAACCTGAACTTCAGACACTAAAAAACTGTGCTGTGTGTGAAGCATCACATGATGTGTATATTGTTTGTGGAGTAGTGGAGTAATGTTTAAACGGGGAGGCCGATTCATTAATAGCGGCAGGTAGCGACAGTTGAGCGACTGTAGCAGTATTTTCACAGCGCCCGCTAGTAGTCGCTGTGCTTGGCCGTTGTTCGGTTGTTGACAGCGACTCAGTCGGTGTGCAGTAATGTTGAATATTGGGTGAGGAGTCGCTATTTGACAGGTTCCGCGCTGTATGGGAGCGCATGATAGCGACTGGCCATAGCGACCGGCTCCCACCATATTCATTAACAAATCACGCTCAAAAAATTCTCGCGCTGTGAAATGCATGCTTAAACCCCAGAGCGCTGGCGGCGATGGGTTAAAAGTAGTTTTTTTAACCCCCAAACAACCATATTTTTGGAAACCAAAAAAAAACAAGTTTTTTAAATAATTTTGTAATATGAATACATTAATATCAGACCTGTAATATCAATTCTTCACACATTTTTTTTTTACCTTAAAAAAAATATCTAACATGGCAGAAGTGGTCCATTGAAATGCATTGGAGAGCGCCAGGTAGCGAGAGGTCATACCTGTCGCTGTTCAAGGTCGGACGCTGGCGCTGCGGGCTGAGGCTGGAATAATGATGCATGAGTGGCTATCTAGCGCTATCTCAGTCGCTAAGCAGGATTGGCTTGATAAATGTGTGATTGTGGTGGGGAGCCGGCGTTCTCGTGGCGGTGCCCGTCATTACCGGCCGCTCACGGTCGCTACCTGTCGCTATTCCTTCATAAATAAGGGCCTAAATTTTCTGGCAGCTTACCCAATGCAGTGCCAGACCCATGCTGTCTCTTTGCTCTGGCCACTGAAAGGTAGGGTAATTTCATCTTCCTATACCTCTGCCTCCAGCACCTCATCCCTGATCAAGACCACCAATTTAATCCTGAGGCTTGGGTCACATTGACACTCCCTCTGTTAGTGATATGCCAGAATCAATCCCAGCTCACTTCAATGCAACGCACACAGTGTACTTGCATCAATCAACTCTGCCACTCCCATCACAGAGGACCGCACAACATGAGGTGAATAATTTATAGCGAATATAGCTGAATTTTGTAAACATATATAGAAACATAAATAGAACCTTGCCATGTGTAGCCCTTCTCAATGAGAATACTTTTTAGTGTGCCTGGACAATGGCATTAGGACTATTTGATCAGCTTACCTTTAAATAACATGTCTTGCTCCTGCAACTGGCAGTCTGAGTGACTTGCTTTTCATGAACTATTCGCCCAAAGCCAGATCCCAAATGCTGCCAACTTTTCTTTATTGGATTGCATGGGGTGAGTGATGTGATCAAACTTCCTGCTTTGCAATTTGAACTCCATACATTTCCACTCACCACCCTGCACTTACTGTATATAAAAGCATCTCACCAGAATGAAGGATCAGCAATCTGTTTTTCTCTTCTACGTACAGCTTGGCTCTAAAACTGGTGAGCTAAGCAGTTTAAGTGACCATGTGACAAATTGTGACCTTCTGAAACAACAGCACATATATAACTATTTCTGCTTCTCTTCACATATCATTTTTTTCACACCAGCTTACCAGGGTTGGGGTAAATATTTGTCTTCTGAAAAATGTAAAACTTGCTATGCTTTCAATACAGGAATTACAATATGCCAAATATCCTTCTGGAGTTGGCCAGTTGATTCTATGGGGCTCTACTTACTGGGGCTCTTTCTTTAGGGACAATGAAAGATGCAGAGGAGACTATTTGTTTTGCAGTATTTGTAGAATGACCTTGGCACCATGCACACTATGCACATAGCAAAGAACAGGGTCAGATAAGGCTTGATAACCAGAACATAACCTACTGGAGCACTCCCATTAGAGACAATCTAACTGTATTCCCCAGAATATAGTCTCACAAACACCTAGGCCTTAACAGGGCTAGATACAACCTGTTCCTCCACACGTTTGTCACTGGAATGCCTGGGCTTTTGGCAATGATCCTCTAACTATGATCAACCCCTGTTTCTCAGTAGATTCCCTGACTATTTACTGCTTTTTAGGCTTTCAGCACCTTCCATAATTTCTTTCTACACTATACATTCTACCTCAGCTACATTGTTTGACACTCAACTTATGTCATACATAGCTACTCCACATCTACAACTCTCTCAAGCTACTATCTATCGTTGCTTTCTCACTCAACTTCAGGATGGCAACACTATACTTTATTTCAAATTGGGCCACTTCAAATTTTGACAGCTTTGATTACCTTAATACCTCACTTGCTGACTCGGCTCTGGGAAACACAACCGGGGCATATTTGAGACCTTGACCCTCCTAAAGCTCTTGTCTAGCTTTATCACTAGACTAATGAGCCCCCACCTAGCCATACCCATCACACACAGTCCCATGCCCCTCTATCAGATACTACCTTTCCCTACAATGGTACACTGTGCCAGGCTGGTGACACAGTGCCTGACCACCTTTGACAAAACCAGCAAGAAGGCCTCTCACTAAAGGGCTAGATCAGCGAACAGAAAAGAAGGAGTCCAACAGCAAATGTTTTTACTGCAGGAGTTTTATGAGAACAGGGACCACATTTCAGGTTCAACCTTTTACCTACTAGTGCATAGAAGGTTCTTGACATATATATGTAAGGTTAATAATAATAATATAAAGTGCAAATAATAACTATTATAAGACTGGAGGCGCACCTATATGATCAGACGTTCTGGAGGTACCAAACTGGTGTTGGTGGGTTTTTTTTGGCATAGTCTATAATGAACTCATCTCAGCTTATGCTGAGCAGTCAGTTTTTAATGTTGTTTGCCTAATCATTTGTATCACATCATGGAGATCTGTCTAGTATAATATACAAATGAATATTATTAGCATTCATACTAGCTGCATCTGCATTAATTTAATGCGACAAATCACACAGAATGTTAATTAGCCATGAACATACACGTGGCTTATAGATGTCCTCCTATGCCAAGGAGTACACATTCAATTCATGAAAAATCATATATTCTACAACTCCTCTGCTTCTTCCACCCACTCTCTGTTACTCCGTTTTTCCTTTAAACTATATTTCCCCCATTATCTCTATCTTCCTCATCAGTGGAATGGTTTTACAATGCTATAGGATCAATAAATGTATCTCATTCAGGACATTGTAATTAATTATTTTTTTACCAAGATTATCTATGTGCAACCTTGATAAACACACAGGGCAGAATGTGATTAGAAAGGTCATTGGACCCGAAATCTGTGATATATATATATAAATAAGGATATATATATATATATATATATATATACACACACACCTTAACTCCAGGGCTGTAGAGTATTGCAGTAACATGTATGTCCTTGGTATTAATCTTTTAATAAAATGTTGTGCTACAGTATTTGTTAAAAATGAATAGAAAGCTCTGAATAATGGTCACAGAATGCTCAAGTAATCAATGGGTTTAAATTTTCTGTGCCCAGCACCCTGTTTTATGATGTTACTTTACAAATGATAAATATTCATAGCTTGAAGCCAATTATGGAGGATTTAATGCAATCATTAGCATTTGCTGCATAAAGAACTTGCAACAACAAATGTCCACATTTTACCATGCTATTTCTCTCTTGAAGCCTAATATATAAAACATAAAAATGTACAAAATTTAAAGGAACAAAAAGCTTAACATACTAACCCATTCTCTAAAACATATCTGGTTTGCACAAAACTGGGGCTGGGTCTCCCCCCCCAAGACTAGGTATTACCAGGCAAAGGGACTTTCAATAAAAAAAAATCATAGAAAGTATTTATATTCTCTAGTCTGTGTCGGTGTGGATTGGTGTGCTTATTTTATGCATCTAAACCTAAAGGGTTTGTCTAGGCAAGTGTTAAAAAAAGTTTGTTTTACTTTCCTCACCTCCAGCAGGCATGATCCCCCCATGCAGCCTCCACTTGCTGAAGAGCTGCAGTTCTTCTGATGACAGTACGTTTCCAAGTGTCTGATATAGGCTCCTGGACCCCTGCGACTGAAAGTCGGGGTGTGCACAGAGGTAGAGCAGTGTCAACGTTGACACCAGAGGAATGGTGGCGACTTAGCATACAGGGCTGTGTGAGTTTCCTGGAGGTCAGGTAGGTATAGGCTTTTATTTTTTTAAGGTTCATCTAGATTCTAGTTCATAAATAATGGGCTTTGCCCCCCCACTCTTTTTTTTCTCTCTTCTCTTGACTTTCTCTCTCTTCTCGGGGTTGGCAACTTGGGGGAAGCCGTCCTGGGGAAAATAATTGACATAGAAACATAGAAGGTTGATGACAAAAGGGGACTATATGGTCTAGATCTGTGTGCGTGTATGCTTATCACTTACTATTGATTTTTCAACTACCTCTGCTGAAAGTTTGTTTCATGCATCACTGCAGCAAAATAATATTTTCCTCCTGATCTTGCCTCCAAATTGTATCAGGTTGTGCCCCTTTGTTTTATCATCCTGTTTCTTCTTAATAATGCTTCCCCCACTCTATCAATCCTTAAAAGATTGATGTCGCATCCTATGCTAAATATTAAAGTGGCACAAAACCCTTCATATTCCCCCCGCACCCCCCCCCTCACTTCCTTGGGTGATGGGCCCCCTATTACACAGGTTTTCACCCCCTGGCCTATCAGGCACCAGGGTTTCAAAGAAGTGTAAAACAATTGCCCATAGCTGCATTATAAATGGACAAACATGTTGACTGGTTAAACTTATTGTACAGACAAAAAATTAAAAAAATGTTTACTCACCGTTTGTCCCCTGCAGCTCCTCTGCCCAGCTTCAGTGTCTTACAACTTAATGAAGAAAACAGGTACTCCGGCGATTCCATGGAGGGGGCGTATCAGTTCTGTACAGCCCTGTCTTGGTACACCCCCTCTATGGCAATGAATAGAATGGCTGTGCAGAGGGGCATAATTCGATCTTGGAGGAGGAGGAGCTTGAACCTGGTGCTGGATCATGCAGTTCACATTAACCACTATCTGTAAGTTTTTAAACAGAAGAACGGGATGAAGGAGCTGCTGGCGACAAAAGGTCAGTATAGTTTTTTTTGTTTTTTGCCTGGACAGTTACTTCAAATTGCTCCAACACCCTTACAGGAAACAGCAAAATGCATCTTTCCCAAGGGCAATGCAGTCTGTTGCACATTTTCCAAAATTTTACCTTTTGGAAACACCTGCTGCAGCCAATTTCCCCCCCTACAATGGCGTCTGCCAGAAGCCTGCGAAGAGGAAGTGCTCCTGGGTTTCCTGCCGTTGTGCATTGCAGGTTATGTCCGATAAGTCCAGCCAGCAGCATGGCTGGGATGCTGGGAATGGAAGAAGCTTCCTGGGTGCTCCAAGATGGCTGCGACCAGTAGAAAATCGGCGTGTTAGCTTTGAGTGAATGCAGGAGCAAATGTAAGTGCTGACAATGGTTCAGTACCATCCATGCAGATGGGGCAAGTGCATTTTGGGAGTTTTTTTTTCAGCTGTGCAAGGCCTTTGGTCCGGTTTAAGTTTAAATGACACTAATTATGATAATCATTATTAATCAAAGGCAAATAGTGAGCTTAAAAGTAAGGGTTCGAAATAACCCCAATGTACACGACCCTACCGTGCGGATGCTTTATGTGAGGAGGGAGAGAAAAAAAAAATTATGATAATCATTATTAATCAAAGGCAAATATTGAGCTTACTCGAGCTGTGGCTTTGGCTTTACACACTGCTAGTCACTGAATATATGTAACGCTTAATCAAATACTATTATAAATCACTCTCCAAACTGATGTGCGCAATCACTTGTCTGGACTTGTTCTTAAAGATGAGTAAGTATTGAAGAACCAGACCCTGAGGCAGCATCTGGTGGGGGAGCAAGGGTGAGTATAGACTTTTTTGAAATACTTTGTTAATTGTTGTATGTGAATCTTTTAAACATAACAACCAGCTGGCTTTTTAAGAGCATGATATAAAGTAGTGGTTTTATAAATTATCTCCATGGTATCAAACTTAACTTTACAATAAAAAAAAAATGGTTCATTGCATCTTTTATCTCCAATGGAAAATAGTGCTAGATAAAAACAAGTAGTATACTAATAAACCCGGTAAGGCGTTCTTATCATGACTCATAAAAATTCTAATGTAATATTTATCTTTAAATCTGAGTACATGAGAGGGCACCAAGGCCTCCCAAGCCCATGCCAATTTGTATGCTGCTAGACATTCAAATGCTTCCTTCCTTCTAATGTAGGTAACAATAAACTAGTTATTGCCAGACAAAAACGACACTTTAATAGAGCACAACTTCTACAGCAAGCAAGGACAAATTGTAGATTACATCTCAGCAGTTAGTGCAGTAACAGTAAAAGAAGTTTTTTTTTCCGAATGTGCTTCTTAAAAACCAAGCATTTAACCCTCTGATCACCATGTAAATTTAACTGAAATTATTGATGTTAATGTTGCTGCTCAGGTGTGGATTAAAGATAAAATCAACAAGAATTTAAGAGGAACAACACCCACAAAAAATTACTTTCTTGGTTGTTGTTGCAATTTGGGGGCATCCCGATTTGGGTTGCCTGGCTTTGTGTATCACCTGGGATTTTTTGGGGGTGTCACATAGTGGGGCATCCCAATTTAAGATGCCCCATAAAGGGGTAGACCAACCCTCTCAACAGTCTTATAGATTGGAGGGGGGTGTTGCTCCTCCTTAGGTAAAAAACTGTATTTTATATAGGCATGATGTTCCACTTAAGCTCCAATTCTTGAATGAAACTAATGCATGGCAACATTAGTTACTCCATTTATCTCACAAATAAAAATAAGATTTCATTAACATTTAACATTCAATGAAATTTACAGTGTGTTGTTTGTCTCACACAATGGCATGGATGAGGTATGGGGTTTATTCCACTTCTCAGTCTAAAAAAAATGTGGTTGTGCAAAATAGATGAGGTTTGGTCATAGAAAAGCTTAAAAAGGATCTGAAAAATCCAAGCATCTGCAATGATCTGAAAAAGGTGGTCATGAAAAAAAGACATGAAGGTTTGGTTATAGAAAAAGATTTTAAAAACAGAAAAGGATTATAGAAAGCTAACAGCACATAGGTATGGATCAGCTGCGACCATTTAAAAGGAGAAAATCCTGGGATTTTGACTCAGGCTTTGTTTTGTGCCCTGGGGGCATCCCAATTTGGCATATCTCACTGTGATAAACCCTGTAGATGGTCAGTAACAGCTGTCCCATGGGAAGGCCAGCCATTAGATTCCACGGCTAAGCACTCAGGGTTTTGTTATAAATGTCACGTGTATGTCTTCATTAGAAGGGACAGCTCCAGACACAGAGGTAACCTTTTAGGTGTGTCTGAAAAATAGAGTGTGGGGTTCCCACCACACAGCCAGAGGTTGCAGCAAAAAGGGTCAGTAAGGGTAAAACTGTGAGCTTCTTTTCTCACTGTTTGAGCAAAACTGTTAGGAGGTTAAATATTGCCCAACTGGAGAAACTGGAGAAAATCTCACTTGAATAAATTAAGACCTCATCGTTGCATATACTGCATATGACATTTGGGCTTAGTTCAGACATCAACAGAACCATCTTGTGATTTGAAGGGACTGTCCAAGCAAAATGTAAAAAAAAAAGATTCAGCAGCTTACCTCGTCATATCTGCCCCCATCCTTCCTGTAACCTTGCAGCAGAACCTAGAACCAGAAGCTTGCCACTGACATCTGACACTCCCCCCCCGCCCCCGCAATAGATCAACAATCATAGCACTCGACTGTTGGTCTAAAATGCAGCCTCTGTGGCCGCCTGTGTATTGCAACATTAGGATTAGGTGTCGAAGTATGCTTTTGGGGGTGGGGTCATTTTGAAAATAAAGTAACAGGGGACATTAGGATCTTTGGGGATATGTGATTATATAGTCTATGTAGTTTCTTGGACAATCAAGCTAGACCTCCCTAGCTTGGAACAGCTTTGCATTGCTGCATGTTTGGCAGGCTGCAGGTACCTCTATGATGAAGAGGACTCTTCTTCACACACAATGCAAGTAATCGCAGTATTCACCATGTCCACTAGTGCACTCATACTGTGTAATACTGACAGTTTCATTCATCACGGAGATTAGTAGAATCTGCCAAACAGAAGAATTAGTTGTGAATTGCCAGGCGTTGTGTTTCGTCTGTCTAGCACATCACTTATCTGAGAAAGTGGGAGCACTCCATGTTTTCCAGATGTTATTTTTCTTATTCACAATTGACTATAACTTTCTGCTCTTCTTTTGAATCTATTAAACACAACAGAATTCTGTCTTGAAATCCGGGCAACATAACTTGTTAGGGATTTACACAGTAACATAGTCATTCAAGCTGAAAAAAGACATCTGACCATCAGGTTCAACCAAGGAGAGGGAAAGCTGAAGTGCCAAAGAAAGAGCTCTAGTTCATCCATAGAAAGGCAAAAAATCCCCAGCAAAGCTGCTTTTATTTATTTTCTTAGGGAAAAAAATCCTCTGGGCTTCCTGTTTGGGATCAGATCATTTTCTCTGAATCAGCATCATCCCATCTATTGATTATAGAGGAAGATAAATATTTGTATTGTGATCCTTACAGAACACTGCCCCCTTTCAAAAGTATCATATGTGTCACTGGCTTTCCCTACATCAGCTATCACATCTGTCCTGCACCCTCACCACCCATTGTCAGCATTCCGCTAATGACAACCATCTCTCCTCTGCTGACCATTGCAGCAATCCTCCAATAGGATTCACTGGCTGTGATTGATTGGGTGAGGGGGTCTCCTGGTATTCAACCACTGGAGGATAATCAGGAAATTCCTCTCCAACAGAAGCTCCAGTCTTCATAAACGCATGCATCCAAATAGCAATAATAACAAAGTAACCAGTTTGGGTCCTTAGTAGTGTTGGTCGAACCCCTAGAGCTTCGGGGTTCAGCATCTTTGTACAAAAGTTCGGTTAGAGTACCTGAACCTGGTCCCCATTGAAATCAATGGAGGCTGAATTGCGACTGGGACTGTAAAAAAAAAATTGTGACAGTGCCAGTGTCCTCACTCACATGGGAGCGGTGGCCATATTCCTGGAGCCCAGCCGTAGCCAAATTGACAGTGGACCGTGGACCACATATCCGGCTCTCTAGCAAGGCTGTGAAGGATGGTCTGAATCATTTACCTGGGCCACACCCCTGCACAAGGCTCACAGCCCATGTGACTGCCATCAGCCAATCACCACATTTCTAGTACTTGTGCTCACCTGCTCAGGGATTTCAATTGGTGAACAGGGAAAAATGTTGCAGTTACCACTGAGGGAATGTTATATCTGTAGGAGTAAATCAAGGCAACTAGGCTTGCTGTTTTATTTTCTTGAAAGCATGTTGATAAGCTTTCTCAATTCAAAGAATTACTGACTGACTTCTCAACAACAAGAGAAATATCTTTAGAAAAATAAAACAGCAAGTCCAGTTTCCTTGATTTATTCCTACAGCTATAGCACTAGTACTTTTAAATACTAAAAATGGTCTACTGTGGTCTACTTTTTGGGAACCACTTCGATATTGCTGTCTCGTTTCTTTTAAAGTGGACCAAAACCCAGGATTTTGACTATCCTGGGTTTTGGTCCTGTGTGAAACCTCCCAGGTCACCCGAACAAACTCACCTCTTCCAGGTCTTACAACGCATGCACGGTCGCTCGTCTAATCAACACGCTCGGATCCGCTCAGGCCCCTGCGTCCAAGTTCGTCTAATGCATGTGGAACCAAGCGCACTGGTGGAAGCATCCCCTACTACCCTCTAAGAGGAGCGTGCCTGCACCGGACATTCACAAATGCCAGGCCCGGGCATGCGCCCTGCTAAAGGGATAGCAGAGATGCGGCCGCAGCTTGCCCATGCGCCGTTGGAACGGGAAAGAAGGTGATTTTCAAGGTGACCTGGGGGGTTTCGGAGGGGCATCCTAATTCTGGAAAAATCCAGCCGTCCTGGAATCTTTAATATTTCAGAGGAAAATCTACATTTTAACTCCCCCCGTAAAGAGCATGATTTGGCAATTTTTGATGTTCCTGCTTCACTCTGCTCCCTGCTATTGCCCTCTGTTTTATCTGGAAGACCAGCCTCTTTGGCCATTGCAGCTGTTGTGATTGGCGGGTGATGTCATTGATGCACCTATGCAATGACTGACGTACATTTCTGCAACATAGATTTCACGGTGGACCCCCTCTAAGGCAATTCGTTCAGTATGCTCAAGTTAAGGTGTACAACTGCAAGATCTGAAATAGCGCAAACGCCCAGGGTAGATCTGGGGTGCTACAGGGAGGCATTCAATGATGAAGTAGGGCCCTGACAGTCTTCCAGAACAATTCGGTTTGTGAAAATGTCCATGTCCAATTCTACATCCTAATAGATCAATAGGTTATGGTTTGCTTTAAGGGATACATGGAAGTTTAGAAAAGATGAAGGTAATTATCTGGAGTGGAAAGTTCCATATTATACGAATGTGAGCATACTCCCATGGGCAGCACTTCCCTATTAATTTTCTTCTAAGGAAACACCTAAGAAAGGTTACGCAGTTCGCTCTGCAGAATTTCTGTTACAATTAAAGTAACAGAATAAGCTGTGCCAAATCTAAAGGTGAAATGTGTATTAACTTTGGTAATGTCATTAACTTGGTAGTATTAATTTGCAATAAATATCATGCAACTGTAAGATCTACAGGCAAATTCTTTAACATAGAAGATATGGTCTCTGGAAAAAATCACATATGGCCATAAAGGAAGATGACAGGTCCCAGTAAGCAATACCATATATAAATGACCTTTTAAAACAATATGCTTTTCCTTGTCTGCCTTCCACGAGTTATATATTTTGAATGACATGATTTTATACCTATGTCATAAAGATAATTTAGTCACTAAGTAACATCGGCATTTATGGCTTTTGCTCTTCCATGGCTTCTTTCCAGTACTGATTTTCCACTGGTGTAATGGAAAAAAATAATAATTGTCAGACTATACACGTACAATAAGGTAGATCGCACTAATATCGGCCAGGTCCCGCATCCCCAACCAGTGGATGTAATTTCCTATATCCCATTATGAGGTCATCTTATGGGTCTGCACAATCCCTTCCCTCCATGTGTAAGGAGTAGAGAGTGTGGCACTGTGATGCAGGTTTGAGGGACCACCCCCCCCATTCTGCTGCCACTTTTGTGTAGATGGGGATGCAGCGATCAACGTGTACAGGATCCTCTATTTAGAACTAGTGGACAGGTAAGCCTATGTTGCTCTGTAGGACTGGATGGCAAGCACGTACAATTCCCATGCATGCCTCTCCAACCGTAAAATGCCAAGCATGTGAATTTCTCAAGCCTGCCATTTCCCCAGTTAGTAGCCCAAACGAAAAAGCTCACATCCATCCGGAACTCAGTGCCAGGAGTCTCCTTATTGCCCAAGTGGGCTCCAATTCCCCCCCTCCCCTCAGTCTTCAGTGGGGCAGAGACCTTGAGACCCCTATACCAGTTCACAGGGTAGGAGGGGCTGGCAAGTCACCTGCAGCAAGTGGATGACTTGCCATAATCCTCGCCCCATTACCTGCATTCCCAAAGCTGAGGGTGGTATAGAAGAACCCTCGGCCCATGTGGGCTATACGGGCACCCTGGTTTACCAGCCCTCATAGTTGGTGTGCAAGACGGTTTTGCTGGTGAGAGGGGACTCCACCATTTGTTTTATTTTAAAGAGCTTAACCCAATGGAAACTTTGAGTGTATATTGTGTATAGTTATGTAAATTATGTCCTCAAGGTGCTGAGCTGATCTAGTATTTTTTCATGTCTCTCTTCTTCGTGTACAAAGATTGCAGATAATAAAAACCGCTTCCATAAAACACACATTTTATAACATAGGAAAAAATAAAAAAAATACTAGATAAGCTCATCACCTTGAGGACATCATTTTGGCACACAAACATATACACTTTCAAAAATTCCTTCAAAAGTGGACTTACCCTTAAAATGTTTTACCCAATGAGCTGCTGACTATTATACTGTACCTGTAAATGTGGCTTTTATTCATTTTAAATTGGTATTGCACAATGTAAACTCATTACTGAAATTTGGGTTTATTAGGCACCTATTTTAGGTAAGTGGTCCCAGATGATGTGTCCATCTCACTCCACAGGTGAGGATTTTAACCATCCGCTCTATGTTTTATAACACAGGTGTTATGTAACATGAGTTACAGAAAGATTGTTTACAGGGGCTGGTGAGGAGAAAAACTAAAAGAAACCTAGCAGGTCTCCACAATGAAGCACATAATGAACAGCTTTTGTAAGCCGGAAATTCTCCCAGGTCTTTCTATGTTCATTCTTTCCCTGTTTGCAGGCATAGTCTGTACAGGCTGGGCATAGTTGTTTAGTTCTGCCTATAAGAAGTGTAAAGAAAGTGGAAGTGTAGCTGACAGAGAGGCATATAAAATTAAACAGAGGGAAGCAAAACTGATTATAAGGACTGCTAAAGGACAAAAAGAGGAAGAAATGGCCAAATCTATGAAGAGGGGAGATAAAACCTTTTTACGATATATTGGTGACAGATAGAAGAAAAACAATGCAGTCTCAAAAATTAGAAATAGGGAAAATAATTATATTGACGGAGATAAGGCTGTGGCTGACCATCTGAATAGCTACTTTTGTTCGGTATTTTCAGATAGTAGCAGGCATGGCCATAGCACAGCATCCCGCTGGGAGGGCACAGCTCCGGAGTTTCTGGAGGCTGATGTCCTATTCGAGCTGGCACATCTAAAGGTAAGTAAGGCGATGGGTCCAGATGGAATCCACCCCAGAGTTCTAAGGGAACTTAGATTTGTGATTGCAGCCCCTCTGACTGATTTACTTAACCATTCCCTTTCAACTGGTGAGGTTCCAGATGATTGGAGAATGGCCAATGTCGTACCAATCCATAAAAAGGGGAGTAGAGAAGAAGCCAGTAATTACAGGCCAGTTAGTTTAACATCTATAGTTGTCAAATTAATGGAAACTCTCTTAAAAAACAGATAATTTCCCATCTAAAAATGAATGACCTGTTGGACCCAAAACAGCACGGCTTTACTGAGGGCAGATCATGTCAGACCAATCTTATTGATTTCTTTGACAATGTCACTAAAGTGTTAGATGAAGGTGGTGCTGTGGATATCGCCTATCTGGATTTTAGCAAAGCCTTCGACACTGTACCACATAAAGAGCTCATAGATAAGTTATTGAAGGTAGAACTCAATCCCTGGATAAGTCAGTGGATTTCCAGTTGGCTGAAGGATCGGTATCGAGAGTTGTTGTTAATGGCGTGTAATCTGAACAAAGGCGAGTTACAAGTGGTGTGCCGCAAGGCTCTGTCCTGGGCCCCATTCTTTTTAATATATTTCTAAGTGACATAGGAGAAGGCCTGGTAGGAAAAGTTTGTCTGTTTGCTGATGATACAAAGGTTAGTAATAGGGTGACTATTCCTGGAGGTGTCCGCAACATGGAAAATGATTTAGCGTTACTGGATAGATGGTCAAAACTGTGGAGTTTAATGTCTCTAAATGTAAAATCATGCACTTGGGTAGAAGGAATCCCTGCTCTGAGTACCGTATGGGCAGTACTGTGTTAGCCAGGACCTCGGAGGAAAGAGATTTAGGGACACTGATTACTGAAAGCTGCAAGATGAGTGGACAGTGTAGCCAGGCAGTGGGAAAAGCAAGCAGGATGCTCGGCTGCATAGCTCGAGGCATTACCAGTAGGAAGAGGGAGGTTGTGATGCCGCTGTATAGAGCCCTGGTAAGGCCACAGCTAGAATACTGTGTGCAGTTCTGGAGACCTTATTCAAATAGAACGGGTCCAAAGGTGGGCAACAAAAATGGTGGAAGGACTTAAACTTAAAATTTATCAGGAGAGACTTAAAGAACTTAATTTGTACAGTCTGGAGGAAAGAAGAGAGAGGGGGGACATGATTGAGACCTTTAAATATGTGAAAGGATTGAATATAGATTCAGGAGGAAAGTGTTTTTAAGAAGAAACTTAATGATAGAACAAGGGGGCACAACCTGAAGCTAGTCGGGGGGAAGATCAGGAGCAATGTTAGAAAATATTATTTTACAGAAAGAGTAGTAGATGCTTGGAACAAACTTCCAGCAGAGGTAGTTGAAAAATCAACAGTCACTGAATTTAAATATGCCTGGGATAAGCACACATCTATCCTAAGATAAAGAGTACATACAGTATACACATATAGGCAGACTAGATGGACCGTATGGTCTCCTTCTGCCGTCAACCTTCTATGTTTCTATGTTTCTATTGCGGAGCACTGTTTTATTTAGGGACCATCAAGATATCTAACAGTGCCCACCCTCTCTCTATTTTAAGCCTGGATATTTTCTAGGGATCCTCCACACTAATCATTGGATGCTCCTAAAAGGTTTACTCTGGAGATCAAAGTACGTTACTATTAAAATAGTGTTAACAAAAAAAAGCAAAAGTTAAAGATTAATTGTATGTATTCCCAGAGGAGTAACCCATGGCTTTTCATAGACTATGGTGCTGCATTCATTTTCTGTGCTTGTGAACGTGATAGTTTCTTCCACATCATGGATTCAGCTGCATCTGTCACTGGGGAAATAACAAATCATCTATATGTCACCACAACTCAGTGTGACATCTTTATTCTTTTAATTTATCACTGGTCACCTTCCCCACTGCCCATCAGTAGCACACTCGAAGTCTGTCTTAGCTCACATTCTCTATAGATCAGCACTATGTCTGGCAATACTGGATGGTGCTTCATCCCAATCTTCCTTAACTAAAGATCAGTTTGGCTGCAATTTTTTTAGTCAATACCTAATCATTGCTGGCTTCCCTTGCTCAGATCCAATTACATCTGAATGCCAAAAAAATATAGGGCAAATACACTATAATTAATCGTAAAGCCATAACGTATATATTTTGAATAATCTCTGCAACAGTTTATATTACACACTTGTAACATTTTGATCACTAGAAATTAGCATAAATACTCAAAAAAATACTCAAGCTATGATAAATTGTCAGTATGATCTGTTTTCAGAAAATGGGGTGGAGGAGTTTAGGCATGTAACAGGAGACAGGGTAAATGAATTATCTTACTAGTAATATAAAAAATATTTAGAGGCAGGTTATAAGTTGTAGGGAATATAATAATTATTTAGCTGCACTTTAAATGACGGGATAACATCCTTCACCCTACCTGTTAGTTATAGGCAAAAGTGGAGTTTTTACACTTTCAGTCAATCCCAGCTCATTCCAAGAAATGCAAACAATAGTGTTAATTCACTAATTGAGTATTTTTTTACCCACATTTTCTGTAAATAAACACCATTTCTCATGAGTTTTTCCCTTAGGGGATTTCAGCATCTAATTTAGCTGTGCAATTGTTAACAAAAATGCCAAACAGCTAAATATAGTGCTGAAGTGCACTAAGGAATAAAATCATGTGTTTACTCGCAAAACAAGTTAGTAAAAAAAATATGGTGCTGAATCAACCCTATTGTGTTTGTGTTTGTCTAACTTAGCCCTGCTACTCCCATCACAGGAGACATAAGGAACAGAAGGTGTAGTTTTTTGTTAAAAAGCAAAAAAAAAAAAGGTGAGAACATTGCGATGTGTAGCCATACACAATGGAAGAAAATGTTGTGTGTCTGGACAATCACTTCAAGCTTCTTTCTTAACTAGGGCTTTTGGCCAACAATCTCTGGAATTTGCCGCTCTTCTATTGTGATATAATGGTCAAAACATTTTAAAATACTCTTTTTAAGGCCAATTACATAATTATGACGTGTTTTTGTTAGATGTAATGTACACATATTGGTGACTTAGAGAAACTAGATTGTAAGTTTGGCCATGTCAGGTTGCTGTAATTAATGCAGTTTGAACGACTTCAGTGGCTCCTGGCTCTGGAATTGGTGGCGGGCCACAGCAACAGCGTGACAGCTTTAAATATGATATAAAGAATTGAAATAAGACTTACCCTAGAAAAAGAAGCTTGTATTTGTGTCCTGCTGCCTACAGCTGGGGATCAGCTTCAGTAAGTCATTGACTTCAACCCTTTCATGCCTTGCAGAGCCAACTCCAACAGCAGGCACCATTTGCTGCAGGGTTTCCAGCACCCTGTTGGATGGAACCCCTGGGAATATACATTAGCTTTTTACAGGAGAGGGGGCTGTTTTTATTTTTGTTGTCAAGGTTTGTATCTTTGCTGTTATGGTGGCATAAATTCACTACAAAAGCCAGTTGAGTCTTTAAAAGTAAGAAAGCTATGTTCTCAGGACACAACCTAAAAAAAGAGAGTTGGTCAAAGTTTAGAGGTAGAGACAGATGGAAGGAAACTAGGGTGGGCTAGTCAGGGCCAGTAAAATCCTGGGCTGATTTTCCACCCCTGCCAGTGAGAAAGAACACTTTCCACACCCTAGTTAACCCTCATGGGATGGATACTTGGCCCTGTATATCTTCTATATTACTGGAGCCAGGAAGTGATTGGTTAGCTGTGAAAGGGAATAAGTGAGGTCATAACTTTGGCTGTGCCGTATTGCAGGGAAAAAGGGGGTTGGAATCACAGTTCACATATTTAGTGTGGCTTTCAGCTGTGTATATATCTGTTTTGCCAGGCTCAGCTCTAATGTCACATAAATGGGAAAGAAAATATCTTCAGGTCTATGCCAATTAAAAATAACTTCAAACACTCTTGTATTGCTTCTAAATATTCCAAACGAAAATAAGTGAACTGTAATTTATGCATGGCGTGTACTTTGTTGGCATTTTAAAGTTGTTTTTAGATGACTGTCATTTAAAACTTTCAAAGCTGATAGGCCCACTCTCTAACTGCACCATCAGCACCTGCAGCCTGTGCCTGCCAGTAATTGCTGAGGAGTTCCTCCAAATTGCCTAATTACACGACATATGTTTATAATGTAGTAATATGTTTATATTAAAATATAAAGTCACAGTAGAAGAATTACAACTAGAGCAGAGCAAAGCAACAATCTACCTATGTACAAGTCCTCTGCTACCTATGAGAAATATACCCCCCCCCTTATTAAAGATAACTATAGTGTTTTTGATTGACTTTAATTTTTCTCTCAACAGTAAACAATTTGGGCAGAAAGAGTTAAGAGAGAATCACTGTGCAAGGTAAGTGGTTTGCCTAATCTTGTGTTTTACTAGTTTTATGGTACAGCATCAGTGCAAATAGCATTGATCCACCTTTCATTTTTGAGAACATTGTTCTACTATGTGCTGGGGTACTAAGTGGGGGTTAAAGCTGCTTTCACACTTGGACGACGCGATAGAGAGAACGATTTTCATAGGCGATTAGCTTTTTCTAGCGAATCGATCAGATAGTGATTTACCTGCAATCGCGATGCAATAACAATCGCAATTTCATAGTGAACCAACTTTATTTAATCTGCCATAACAAATTGACTGATTGAATTTTTCAAATTGCCCTGCAATCGCCCAGCAATTGCAAGCGTCTGTGTGAAAGTCACAATACAACAACATAGGTGGCGATTTAAGAGCGACTGAAGGGCAATTAGATTTAAATTTAAATCGCAGTTGCCTTGTCCCATTGTGAAAGTAGCCTTAGAGTCCCTTTAAATCTCCTGTTCAGTTTGGGCTTGGACTGCTGTTTCCCATCAGACAGTAGAATATAAAATGTAGTAAAACTACACTAGTTTCCATGCCCAACCAATAATATTCCTGTTTCCTTGTTCTGGACTAATCTTTCACTGCTCTTCTTTGCTGTGGGCTTGATAAATGTTTGTCAGTACATCACTGATTATTGGCACCTCTTTATATGTCAGAAGTTATAAATGTAAAGTGGTCGGTTAACATTTTTCCTCCTTCAAGGACAATTCAATGTTATTATATAAATTCATTATTCTAATGCTGATAGTATAAAATGACTGAAAAACAAATCTAAGCATGCATTGCCGGGTAATTCAATGTGTGTGTGTGTTGCACCTATACTTTATTAGGCCAGTTAAAACAATGTCATGAATTTCAGTTCAGTTTTAGTGCAGTCTGTACAGCAACCAATGGCACAAACAGGCTTAGCAAACAAGGTTCTATAATCTTTTGCTGTATTGTTAAGATCCTGGCCATGCGCTGGCATTGGTGGGGCGTTTTATCACAAGAATCGCTGAACAGTACAAATATTTCCTTATCACAAATTTTAACAAAAAATATAATTAATCATCAAACTCAACTGATGTACAGTGGTATTAAAGCAGACCAACAGTCAAAAATGACTTAAACCAGACCAACACAACAAACAGTACTCGTATTCATCCCTCCCCAGGGCAATTTAGATTGCTGCACATAAAAATGAATTTAGCTTTTTCTATCTTCTGCTGTAGTACATTTAAGAAACACAATAGCGACTGATGCACCTGCAGGCCATCTGCAGACAGGAAGTGCTGCCGGGCTTCCTGTTACTGTGCATTGTCAGTTATGTCAGTTGAATCCAGGCAGCAGCATGGCTGAGATGCTGGGAGAGGAAGTTCCAAAATGACCGCTACCGTTATTTTCCTACTATGCCAGGCTGTTCGTCTGGTTTAAGGTCATAACCAAAACATGCTTAACATAGGAATACATTTTATCCCACTAGTTTCTTGTGCTATTAGATACATTCACATCTGCATGTTGTGTCAGTGCCGGTTTTGCAGTTTATCGCAATTAGTATAGCATTTTAATTCTATTGTTTTGCATTTTTATGGAAAATTCTGGTCTCTGTGTCTTTTATAGTGCATTGGTGCATGGCAATTGTGAAGGTCCCAGCTCCCTTTGCTGTGAAGCTTGTGCACCCCCCCCCCCCCCCCATTGAGAAGTTTTTTTTTAGGTTTTTCCCATATTGTGCTCAGAACATAGAGAGGGATGGGTGGGTGGAGTGTTAGAAGATGCTTGGAATTCCTTCAGCTATATATCTACTATGGAGCCTAGGCCTCTGCCCTAATTGGACGGATAGTATATTAGCCTTAATTGGTTTGGAGTTTCAGATGGGTAAGTAAAAAATAGAACTACACATTTACAACAAGCAGGGCACTATGTACCTGTTATGAGGGTAAGTGTAAATTGTTTCTCGGTATTGCATTATGTGCTAATTGCATATCTTGCACCTAACTTGTGTCATCTGGTGTTTTTGTTGCCTACCCATGTGAATCTCCAAAAGACATTATGATACATTATAAGAAATGAATTTTAGGGTGGTATGTGCAGTTGGAAGGTTCTAAGATTGGGCCATATGGTTGTTTAACAGGTCTGTTGACTGATTAGGTGGGCTTTAGGGTATTTTGGCTGGGCTTCATGGTTGTATAAGAAGCTTATGTGTGGGCAAGAAAGTAATATGTCCACCTTGTGGAATTCAGCGGTCTGTACAACTGTATTGGTAATCTTTGGATGTTATGGTAGGGCCCTGACAATGAGATTGCGCAAAGCACAGAAATATTTGCTTCAACTAGTGCCCCTAGACCCCATATCCTTGGTTGGCACCAAAAGTGAGGCTCTATTTTTACACCAACGGACTACCACACTAACTGCAACATATTTACTATATACAATCTTTCACATCCTAAAAATGTAACAGCAATAAAAAATGAAATACAGATTAAGGGTGTGTGTCTGTGTTGATGCAGAGAGATTAAAACACTATGTTCCCCCATTGCTCTTCCCTTTCCTCCTTTTGATAGATGTTCCTGATGTACGTTGTGGGTCAATAAACCTCAATAAAAATTGTTTAAAATAACAAAATATAGAGTAGAGCAAAGACAAGCATAACCTAAAATGAGCATGACCAAATGAAGCAGAAATACCATTTTGTTCCTTCTCCTTCCTGAGCAAATAATTTCAGTTTTCAGACTGGCAACCTCTTAGAATGCCCTCTTCTTCTTATCATTGTTGAAGAAGCTCCAATTTAAACACTAAAAACCTTGTTTTTTAGGGCTCTCGCCACTCCCAATGCAATGAACTCTTCTCGTCTAATAGTAGCGAACCCCATAAGAGTGGAAAAAAGTAGTCCAGATCCAAAGAGTAGCCATAAACGAGCCAGCAGAAACTATACAGTCCTTCCCAAGATGCAGCAGAAATAATTACACTATGTTACAAATGCAGTACATGTGCTATATGGTTGTGTAGCTTGGGGGGGGGGGAACTAAAGAAACTAAATAAACTGCACTGTAACCCTGGGTGTAAGTGACTTTATAAAGCACAACACATCAAGAACTAAACTAGGCAAGAAAGAACAAGACGCACCTGGATAAGAACTGCAGGACATGACAAAGCAGTTGCGCTAAACAGCAGCAAGCTGCCACTGACAGATTGTCCATTGACTACCTAGGCTGCCATCTATTTTGCTATGCAATGTAGATATAGCATACAGGACACAGATAAAGACAGGAGATTATGGACAGGACTTTTTTTTTTACTTTGGGAGCTTGGGCTAGCTCTTTATTACTATTATTACTTTATTAACACAATAAGAAATGCTACTCAGGAAGTAGTTATGCCAGCCAAAACTATTTATCTGGGTTTGTGTGTGTGTGGGTGTTACAACAGACTTCATCATACTGACCTAATAAAGAAAATACAGTCTTTAATAGAAAGGCTTGTGTTAGTCTTATCTGGCTCCATGGGCTGGCATCAGCAGGTTGCAGCAGTTAACCCTTGCCTTCCATTCGGCGATAGGAAGCACACTGGGAGTACAGTGTCGGTTTCCATCTAGCCGTGGAGAATTCCCATTATAGGCGTGGAGCTAGCGCCAGTGCATCCATCAGCTTGTGTCATGTTATGCAGCATATTAAGACGCATAGCGAAATTCAATTATTGCTGCCAGCATGTCCCTGTCCAATCTTCTTACAGCAGGGGCTAATCAACACCTCGGCAACTACATTCTGCATCATATGGAAGTGTGGCCATATTTATCGATTATCCGAGTGTTATTAAAACAGGGCCAACGAGAATGAATTATAATTTGACCTATTACAGTTCTTTTTTTTTGTAAAACAAATAAAGCTTTGTCGCATTGTTATTTAATGCATTAAAGCATCTATACATTTTGTGGCTTATACATGAATGACATTTTAAGTAAATGCATTTATGGAAGAATCATTTCCACGTTCTGGCATGAAATGTCTGCTTGTTTATTTTGGGTCTTATTATCAATGTAATACAGTAAATGTTCTGCTTGTAAGTTCCAAAATAGAAATAATTGATTTTGATAATGGAGTGCTTAACCCAGTATATTTAGCCTGAAATCATGTTTGGAAAAAAAATTACCAGGCCTCTGTAGGAGCAAACAAAATATCCCATAGGCAGCTGATTGCTCCTGGTCTATGGTGGAACAACTCATTGTCAAGGTCTTGTTCTTGTTAGATATGGCCATGCTGGCTCAGTGCAAAAGAAGCTCTTGGGTGAATCACATTGTTGACATTTTCGTCACAGGGGCCATTGTGCCCAAAATGACAGAACTGTTGGGAGAAAGAACTACTAACTCAAAGCCAGTACGTATCTCTTTTGACAATTTAGGGTTAGCAGTGGGTAAAATGGTAAACTGGCCAGATATTTAACTATCGGTGAGACAGTCCCACTTTGAGACATGTTGTCCCACTGTTTTCCTGAAAATGTCCCACTTTGCTGACATTATTTTACCAATAACTGCATGGACTGTCCCACTCCATGCAGAATGTCCAGTTGGTTTACACCTGCGTTGACTCATGGCTGAATGGCATTAGTGGAATCCATGGATTGGCTGAGCATTGGCTCATTTACCATAATTTATAGCCTGAAAATCCCTGAAGCATGTGACTGGGGTCATGGCTAAACCAACTTACACATATGAGTAGCAAATAATGCTGTGGACATTTGTTCTTTAAAAACCCCATAAATATGCTACACCCTAAACTATACCCCTTTCACATCAATCTCCCACAAACTGGTTTAAGCTGTCCCACTTTGAGGCCCTCCATTATCCCCACTGGATAGACAAAATCTAACTGTGCTGATCTGCATGTTTTGTAGATAAGATTCAGGTAGGCCAGGCCCAAATTATGTAAAACCTGTTTTAAAAGATTAGGTGGCATTAACAACTGATGACCTTAGCTAAGCCCCACTTCTGTGTGTTGGGGACTGGGGGCAGTGGTAGGGCTGATAGCATGAGCACAATACCATTGGGGTCCCATGGGGTTGGAGTACCCTTTTATTGTGCTAGAGTATGTATCAGATTTGTGTGCAAATGGCATCATGCACATAAAAGTGAGCATATTTAATTCCAACTGTTTCAGTCTTTAGTTGTATCTTATTTCATTAAAACAAGTTGGAAAAGGTTACTGTATAGCCTTTGATGTGACCACATTTAATGTCTACACCTGGGTCAGTCGTCTTTAGTTATGCTGGCTAATAGCATGTTGGTCACTAATAACCACGATAGTGTAAATGTTATTATATTTTGGACTTTTTAATGTTATGTCAAGCAATCACCTGTTTTGGGGTCACTTTTGACACACCCAAAACAAACACATTCAATGTCATCCATACACCTGTCAGTATCAGGTTCGTGACATCAAAACTTCATATTGTTTCCATGCTGCAAAGAATCAAACTGTTTACAGATAAAAATGCTTGAGTAACTTTATTGCTTTTTCCTAATTAAAAAGGGAATATTTGCCAAAAGGTTTAAAACAATTTAGATCAATTATTAAACCCAGACTTGCAGTTGTAGTATGACACATGCATTTAAAGGTAATGGCTATATTCCACACTGTGTAGACACTCAGGCCTTGATTTAGTAAACTTGCCTTAAAGAACAAGTATCATTGGCCTGCTATTCTGGTGACCGGTTGAATATATCTTTATCACTTTGCCTTTCAACTGATAAATGAGTTACTTTTTCTGCTGCTGAGTAAACAACTGAGTGGAAATTACACTGTAAAACATTTTTAATGTATCACACTTTCATGGGATTAAATAAACATGATTTAAAGTGGACCAACAGTCAAAACGACTTAAACCAGACCAACACAACTAACAGTGCTCATATGCATCCCCCCAGGGCAATTTAGATTACTTACATAAAAATGAATTTATCTTTTTCTAACTCCTACTGTAGAAAATTTTAGACACAATAACACATGTATGTGCAGACCACTTGCAAACAGGAAGTGCTGCTGTGCTTCCTGTTAATGTGCATTGTCAATTATGGCCCTTATTTAACAAGGGGTAGCGCCAGGTAGCGAATGGTGAGCAAACGGTAATGACGGTCACCGCCACGAGAACGCCGGCTCCCCTCCGCAATCACACATTTATCAAGCCGATCCTGCTTAGCGACTGACAGAGCGCCAGATAGCGAATCATTCATCTTTATTCCAGCCTCACCCCAAAGCGCCAGCGAGCGACCTTGAACAGCGACAGGTATGACCTCTCGCTACCTGGCGCTCTCCAATGCATTTCAATGGAGCAATCTTTAAATATTCTTAATTAATTGCTATTATTTTTTTTTTTTTTTAAATGTCAAAAATTCTGTGACCACTTCTGCAATGTTAAATTTTTTTTTTAAGGTAAAAAAGAATTGATATTACAGGTCTGATATTAATGTATTCATATTACAAAATGTTTTGAAAAACTTGTTTTTTTTTTTTTTTTTTTTAAATATGGTTGTTTGGGGGTTAAAAAACAACTTTTAACCCATCGCCGCCAGCGCTCTGGGGTTTAAACAAGCATTTCACAGCGCGGGAATTTTTTGAGCGTGATTTGTTAATGAATATGCTGGGAGCCGTTCGCTATGGCCATTCGCTGTCATGCGCTCCCATACAGCGCGGAACCTGTCAAACAGCGACTCCTAACCCCGTATTCAACATTACCGCACATCGACTGAGTCGCTGTCAACAGCCGAACAACGGCCAAGCACAGCGAATACTAGCGTGCGCTGTGAAAATACAGCTACTGTCGCTCATCTGTCGCTACCTGGCGCTATTAATGAATCGGCCTCCCCGTCAGCTGAATCCAGGCAGCAGCTTTGCTGAGGTGCTGGGAGAGGAAGCTCCAAAATGGCCCCTACCTTACTTTTCCAACTGTGCCAGGCTGTTGGTCCAGTTTAATTCCCATTTTCTGAATATTTTCTGAAAAAATCTGATATCCCACTGCTACTAATACTGAAACAAACAATAAAAGGCTGACATTTGTTTTATATTATTTCTCATTCCTGTAACGTATATACATTACTATGTAAGGCAACTGCTTATTTTTCAAGTTGTAATTTAATATTATATTAAGTTATTGTATAACATTTTTAGTAAATTATATAACAAGAGTGAAAAGCAAATGTAGGTGAAGAGTTCCCACAGTTTTTCCTTTTGCATAGCTGATTGCTCTGTAATCCTGGATCATCCAGAAGTGTGGATTATAAAATTATATTGCTTAAGAAATTTCTCCAACTTTTCCTAAGAGCGCAGAATCACTCAGTCGGCAGTAATTCTTTCCCAGAGCTCATATAAAAAAGGTCATTGGCTTGACAGAAAGGAATAAAGAACAAGTCACAGTACATAGCGGCGCAAAGTGAAGAGTGAAACTGGGCAGAACCACAGCTGAGAGACCCGCATCCCAAAATGACCCATGTTCTTGTCTAAAAACATATTTGAGTTCAGGCTGGGGGTGTATTCCTGGCTCCCGTGGCTGCTTTCTCTCAGCACCCTTTGCTGCAGGAATAAATAGCATCAATCTCAGCAAAGAAAGTTGAAAATATGGAGCCATTCTGTCTGGTAAGTACCACCCAGCAATTATATTGGAAGCACCCAACTTTAAAGCTGACCTCCAGTCTTTATATAACTTGATAACTTAAACTGGACCTTCACCTTAAATAAGAGCATATCTTATATGTTTCTCCCACGCTCTACATACAGATTGCCCACATAAAAAATCATCCTACCTTCTACTGCATTTTCTGAGCCTTTAAACATCCAAACATCCAAGATTCTGCAGACCATTTTTCGGGTGTGAGACTTTATGGAGAGGATTTTCACACGAAAATCCACTCTAAAAGTGTGAACTCGTTTGATTCAGGAAGTGTTTTTTTCGGGGGACTAGCTTTATCTAAAAGCTAGTGAGACGTGGCCACTTCACTAGCTTTCATTGATAAAAGCCATGCCATTATAGCCTGCATGATTTTTATCAATAAAAATTACAGCTGACAATAGAATAGTTTTTATTATTTTTTTTACTATAGTTAGTATTTTGTAAAAAAAAAACCCAAAAAACGCAACCCCTGCTTAACGCCAACTAGCCCGGATACCCTGCATAGGGGGCTGGTAGTAACCCAAGGCTTAGAGGCAGTGCTGGACCTGCCGGGTTACCAGCTCTTATGCCCTTTGGTATCGGTTCATGACTCATACTGAGGGGCAGTGTGCTCTTCTGCACCCCCAATGTCCCAAATGGGGCACCGGCTCGTTACATGCCAATGCCGGCAGGTGACATTCCGGCCCTCTACCCGGTAAACTGGAATTGGAGTCCCCTGGTCCAGTCTTTGTGTAACCCCCAGTCCCCTGATTACAGAAAAATAAATGCCTTACCTCGCCTGGGATCCAGCACATTACCCCAGCACTTCGGGTCCCTTGGGTTTCTCTTTAAGATAGTTTTGATGGCAAGGACATATTTAAAAGCTTCCAAAAAGTAAATCTTATCTTACTGTACTTCAAAAGTAATTGGCCTAAAAGTCCTACAGCGTCATGCATTATGAACAGACATTTTGCAGACTAGTCCTCATCCTGCCTTACCTTTTGCTTGTTTGGTCCTACTCTTTTGTAATACTTAATATTTGGTATAGGCTGTTTTGATGCTGTTCCTGCTAGTAATTTCATTTCCATTTTTATTTTTTTCATCACTTATGTCATGTGTGATTAATTCTATCCCTTGCCTTGTCTGGGTGTAATTAAAAAACATCCAAAAGTTCTGATTTTTGGTATTTATTCTCTTTTTACATGTTAACTGTCACAAGTTGTTGGGTCATGGCTAGTGGTCAACAGAAAATTGATCAATAGAAATGTGCCTGTGCGGCATGAGCTTTGGGACCCCCCACAAGCCAAAGTCCAGCATGGCAGGTTAGGGGAATGTTGCGTGTTTGCAGCTTGCTGTGCCTCAAGCCTCTCTAGCCTTTGATGGGAAACCTGGTTGGCCTCCAGCCTTTGAATGGAAACCTGGTTGGCCTCCAGCCTTTGAATGGAAACCTTGTTGGCCTCCACCAGAGCGTTTCCATCTGCTAGTGGTGACACTGCTGCTCCACAACCACTGCAGCTAGGGCTTCATGGAGCAAACTTGCGGTCCATCACACAACTTTAAAATAGCTATTGCCGTTTTGCCGAAAAGTGGTGCTGTTGGCCTGCCAGTTTTCCTACATGATTTGGCACCGCCTTACCAAAGATAGGTTACACCTGGCGAGGCTGCTACCAGCAGAATGAAGCTAGAGCTGCAGGGAGGAGTGGTGATGGCCAGTGTCCGAGGTGCCAGCACCTGGAGGTGTCCAGCTAATATTGGGGGTCTCATCCAGGTGCTCAGAGTGCCCTTCCTCCAGTTCATTAATTTCATCCAGGAGAGGTGCCGTCTGTGTGGAGAATGGTCAAAACAAACATTAGTGTTCTTTTTTCACACTGTTACCACAAAGCCTCCAGGGCCCCAAACTTTACCCTGGGTTCACCCTCCCTCCATCCTGCCCCTTGCCCTTTGCCTATTAAGCTGACTCACTTACCTCATCACTATATGGACTCCATTGCTCCATTGGTGGCTGGCTGGTGGGTGGGCCCAGCCTCGATGTTGTCTTGGTGGTAGCCAAACCAGAGGGGCCAGCTGTGTCTGTAGGTGGCGGGTCTTGCGGGTGAGGTGTTGCAGGCTGGGGCGTTACTGCAAAGTCAAGGTAAATGCACTGGTAGTTTCCTCTTAACAATATATGTGCCCCTTCAAAATCCCTACAAGGGATACACACTGGATCCCACATCGATGTTGGCCCCCAAATTTTGGTCTGCTCACACTCATGTTAGGAGTTACATAAAAAGGTTGCCTAATACCCTTGGTGTGTGCGCCCAGGGTGAGTGGCCGATGCTGTGGTCTGCTGGGTGATGTCTTGGCTGAAGAGGGAGTCTCTATGTCCACTCCCATGCCCAGAACAGATGGATTCCAGGCTAATGGCCAGGGAAAGAACAGGCCTGGCTTTGGCAATGCTGCTCAGCATTAGCTTATGGATGCAAGCACACTTCTAGGGTCCGCCAGGGCACATCAGTGCTTGTGCACCTCAGTGCAGGGGTGCGTCATATAGACGACATCCAAAGGTCCAATATAGAGCTGTGTTCACCCATGAGCAGCAGGAGGACATTATGATTGTAAGTAACATTTTCATGCCATTTGCCTACGCATATGTGTCACATTACACTCCTGCCAAGGTGCAAACCGGTGAAAGGTGAGTGGCCAAGAAATATGTTCGAAGACACATGGTGCCACAGTAATGGTGAAGGTCTGGCCTTCCAACGGGCCACAGGACTTTGCTGCCACTGTCACATGGACCACTCTGGCATGTTTGGCATGAGCTGGCGTTGCCTTGTTGCTGGCCGAAGTCAGCGAGCCCTATCTGACACTAGTAACAGAGTTAGGTGCACCTTTTGGTATAAGTGTGTCTGCGCTTGCAATTTGCTTCTATTAAGGGGTAGGAGAGCTAGATTTGTTAGCATTGGCATACACCAGAGTATACGAGGCTTGGGTGTTTGCACTGTCCCTGAAAAATACTTAAAGGGGCAGGGGCGTGCATGTGGAGCTAAAGGGAACCCAAACAACTGTTTGGTGCTTGCAGACTTTCATGGACCAAATGTACAACTTAAGCCCAAAACACATGAAAAGAGGACATTGGCAGAAGAAGTGGCAGCCTATGTGAGTGGCGAGCGGACGCCGCCTTACACCCTCACCCAAATAATGCCGCACCGGTCGAATAGCGAAAGTGGCCCTGGGTGTGGAGGTTCTACATAACTTCCCAGGTAAGTGGATGTACAACAGAAAATGTAAGATATCAGGGTAATGAGTAACATGTTTTACAAACTTATATTCACTTTTTTAGCTGGAGAGTCCTGGCTGCGGATCAAACCCACCCAGAGGCGAGGGGCCTGAACAGTGGGGCCAAAATGACAGGGTGTGGGTGTAAGCGGCATCCCCGAACCCTGCCAATGTCCTCTTCCTCCTTTGAAGCAGCACCACCAACAGCCATGGAGGCCGCTGAAGAGGAGGGTGTGTTGGGCTTGGAGTCGCCCACAGCTCCTGCACACTCCGGTAGGCCAATAACTCAAAAAACGCAAGTTTTGCTGCATGTAAAGTGTAATAACATGTTTGCTGCTGGTGTGTTGTGCTTCTCTGTCCCTACAAATTCAGGGTGAGGGTGAGTACACGGTGATGGGGCCACCTAAACAGAAGCGGTGCAAAACTCAGGTGGGTGTCAAGCCAGTGAAGCAGAACAATACCCAAGCATTACACAAACAACACATGGCCATAAATACTAACATGTAGAGGTTCCCCTCTACAGGCTCTAAATAAGGGATGGTGCCGCAGAGGAGGGTGACCCCTAAAAACAACCAGTTTGAGTAAGTATGTACAAATGTGCATGCATGTACAGGCACACATGTGGACAAAAAAGTGCTAATGTATATTTTTTTCTCTTTGCAGGTGCCATGTTGGTCCCAACAACAAAAAGTGTAAAATATTTTATTACTTTGTTTTGTATAATTATTGTATATAAATGTGTTTTAAAAAACAATCTACAAAAAATTATAAAAATAAATAATCCAAGAGTTTTAAAGTTATATGCTGCTTGGTGACATGTTTTCTATACAACTACATAAAACAGATTCAAAGCAAACAAACAGCAGTTTAAAACAAAACACCAAAACAGAAGGCGGCCAAAGTATGAGTTGAGTAACAGTGGGTAGAAGTAGACGACATGGCAACCAAGGTACAAAGGTAAGTAAGTGCAAGGACATGCAGACTACATGGGATGCACTAGATACCAACAGGGGGAGAAAGGTAAGTATGTGCTAGGACATGTAGACCACCATAGGTACACTGGCGGGGGATGGAAGGAAGCACATTAAAATAGCTGTTTACAACAAAAGAAGGCATACGCCGGAAAGCCACGGAAGGACACGGCACACCTAGAACAATGGGTTCCACAGCAAGTTGGATCCAAAAATAGGTAAAAACTAGGCTTCCGCGAATGATATGAACGTTCGCAATTTCCTGGTCAGTTCCCCAAAAAACAAGCATTCATGGGCAGGCTCTGAATTAGGCTGATTATTTCATTGGTGCAATATTTATAGGAGTCAGGCATCATCATTTTGGGCATCACAGACACATTCGTTGTGTCAGCATGTCAGAAGAGTTAGATCCTTATAATTAAACGTGCTTCAGTGTTTGCTGACTGCCAATACAATCATCATCCGTCAGACCTCTCGTCGTGCAAAGGGAACCTCTCTTCTTCATGATTGTGTGATGGGAGTGGGCATCCTTACCTGTGGTTCATTGCTGTTGACGAACAGAATCGAAATCAAGGTTTGTATTCACCAGGTACATTTTACGAAATATATAATGGTGGAGTTGCTCTAGCACTACTAGTTATACAATTTTCATAGAGCCTGGGCATAAAGTAGCAGCCCAGAATAACCCTCTCATTACTATTTAATATTTAGAAAACACGCTTATCTATAGTGTAAATGAAAGCAGAGACCTTAGTTTGCATACAACTGCAGTTGCATGTGTAAACCCCACTCCACGTTAAGAGGCCCCTCCTTGTGGGGTCACTACTCCTATTTTTGAGTGCACGTAATGCAATATAATACTTAAAGCAGACCAAAACCCACTGAACTTGTGAAATACATTTGACCAAAGTCCCTGCCGATACTCTCTTCTTAGGGTGTAAGACTAGAAATGGATTTTCGCTTATCAAATCTTCCTAGAAAACTTTTTTTTGCTCTTCCTCTCTGTAGGATTGCAGGTAATTAGTCATTGCATAAGTGTGGCAATGACATAACTGCGACACACAACAGTGGCAATGAATGGAAGAGGCAGAGCTTTATGGCTAAAACAGGCGCCATTATCTGGGATTAGAGTGAAGCGGGAGCAGTAAAAATAGGCAAAAGTTACAATTCATGGGGGGAGCACAGTGAGCTCGGCTGTTTAGCTATCCAGGTGGCTTAGCCATCAGTGGAGCCAAAGGGAGCCAAGTGAAAGCAAGCGCGCGCTGATTGTCTGAGCGGGCCACTCAGCCAATCAGCATAATCGCTCTCAGCTCAAGCCTGCGCCATGGGAGCAACTGAAAGGTGAGTGGATCAGGTAACCTGGGGGGGGATACACACAGTGGGGCATCCCAGATAGAGGAATAACACCCCAAAAAGTGAAAATCAGGTGTGTTGTTCCTCTTTAAAACCCAAACGTTTTCCCTTACATTTGTAGTAACAATAAAGGTACAATTACCTGTAAAATCCTGCTTGGCCTTTAATGCCTGGCTGTCACATATTATGACACCACAGGTTCAAAGCTTAGTGTGGTCAAGACGGAAGGTAGAAATGTATCATACGGTAGGAGACCTCTTTATATACCCCATACATAAATTCCAGATGTCCAGAAAAGCACTTTGAACCATGGAACTATATTCATGGATCCAGATATACCAGAGAGACAGGCAATTGTGTCTGACACACGTAGATGGTTCTGTGATGCAAATAAGATGAGTGTAGTTGTGAACTTTTCAAGTATCTCTCTAAAACATTTCCAGAACTGAAGTGTTACACAAATCATCAACCTGCATTTTTCTTATACTGCTTCAGACAAATGACCTTCAGAAAATGGTCAAGAAATTCTCTGAAATCGTGGTTGAGGGTTTCTAGCATGCTATTGATTTTAGCATGTAGCATCCGTGTATTGATTTGTACAGTAAGACACTATGTTTTTGCTTTGTTCAAGAATACTGCTGAAATCTAAGCATTAATGTACAAAGCAAATAGTAATGGTATACACCCCTGTGGGGTCACCCTGGCACTGAATATTGGCAGAGCAAGATGGACCTAAACATCAACAATTTACAGTATATGATGATATAAAAACAGGGGAGGAGTTGACTGCCAGCCCCTACCTGGGTATAGAACCATTTTAAACGACAAACATCAAAAACATACTTACCTAACCCTATGGGCATCTTGTCGTTCTTAGCAGTTCTTTGTTCTTCCAACAGGAGCTCTCTCAGTTCCGGATGGAAGACTGCAGATCCAAAGAGCGAGCATGGCTGAATTGACACCTGCTTCTTTCTTCATTAACTAGGACAGAGTGTGCTGGAGTATGACTTCACTTATCTCCCCATGCTAAGTTCTTTTGTAGGATTAATTACCACCAGATAAAAATTAATGCTAAGGTTTACTTCCCAGAGAGACCCCAAGAGAAATAAAAAGGGTAGAATTGCCCTTTAGTGATTGACCACCCCAAACAAAAAAACTAAAACGGTACTTACTTTTTGTCCTGCGCAGGTGCACTTCCTGCACCACTGGGGTCCCAAACAATAATCGGTGACGCCCTTCTCTTTTAGTCACAGAGGATCGACCATATCCTTTCCATTCACTACAAACGAGGCGGCGTGTCAGGCCTCGGCACACCCTCTCCATTGCAATTAATAGAGAGAGGGCATGGTGATGCTTTTGTGGCTGATGGCGGGAGCCTGACATGCCATTAATCTTAACCCAATGTTCGGGCCCAACATGGCGCGGCAAGAGCAGGGTGTGCCTCAGGCTCAATCAGGTGAGTTACTGATTGCTGGACTAGCCGGGATCAGCTACACAGGACAAAAGATGAGTTTAGATGGCAGCAATTCAGACTGGGGTATGGACCTGTCTGCAACCTGGCTGAGTACAGCCTAATCGTATCTCAAGTGGTACCGTACCATCTGCAATCTGCTACTATTGGCAACTGTACTCCAATATATTCAAGAAGATAGATGTGAGTCCTGTACTTACAGAACACTGTTGCTTGGCATCAGTAAGGTTGAGTGAGCTCCCTCACCTCAGTAGCAGCAATAGCAGCAGTGGTGTACAGACTTGGTATGGAGTTGCCAACAACAGATTGGAGGTAGTGAAAAATGCTTCCATAAACCACATTTGCTACCAGAAAAAAAAAAGTACTACATCAGCTCATCACCTTGAGCATATCCTTTTGGAAAGAAAAAAATATATATATTTATATAAATATATATATATATATATATATATATATATATATATATATATCGCTCCATAAGATGCAGGTTTCGAGGAGGAACATAAGAAGGAAAAAACCTGCACCAAATAGAGTGCTAAAATCTCCTCCTAACCTCCTAAGTACCCAATTACAGACAGTGTGAAGAATCCTCCCCAATCATCCCATTACAGGCAGTGTGCAGTATCTCACCCATTTCAGGCAGTAGGCAGGCCCCCTATTACAGGCAGGCAGTGTGCAGACGGGGGAAGAGTGTGGAATTCCCCCCCCCCCCCCCCATTACAGGTATCACCGACCTCCCTCCTTCAACCAAAACACTGGAAAATAGTGCAGAAGCAGGTGGGCAGGGTAACTGATTCATGCCTGCCTGCTGCTGTTGCCGATACACACACACACACACACACACACACACACACACTCACACACACACACACACACATACAATTTCAAGCTTATTGGTGCTTCCCAGTTGCTGCGGTGCTGGTTCTGGGGGGCCCATTGGCAGTTGGAAACCAAGAAGCATAAGCTTGAAAGTGTGTGCGAGCAGCGGCAACAGCAGCGGCAAGCAGGCAGGCCTGATTTGGAGACCCTACCCACAGCTGCTTACCAATTGTCCAGCGTTCTGGGGGAGGAAGGGGGGTGTTTTACGCTGGCTGCAATGTGGGGGATTCTTAAGTGGTGGCAGCCGCACGGGACTAGGGTTTGTCTTACGTAACTTGTCTTCCCCCACCTTAACATACGCTTCCAAAATGCCATTGAAAGAGGAGTTCCCCTTGAAAATTTAGACAAGCTTATTTCCCATGTTTTCAGCCCAGAAGACAAAAATTTCCAAATTTCAGGATAATATGACTTTTAATGCCAGGGTATATATGCATAGTGCCACAGCCAAGCAAGTCGTTTAAACCAATGAGCAGTTTTGACAGTTTTTATAGCCTAAAAAGCTTTCAGGAAAATTAATTCTGCCCTTTGTGACCTAAGCAGCAGGGGACATCTCCCTAGATGGCTTTAAAACTTTTGCTGGGGCTACAGCATATTCAGGCTGACATTAGAAAGATTTCCACTAACTAGTCTGCATGCATAAACTATTTTAGATAACCAGTAATAAATGTGTCAGTTATATACACAGAGCACATAAACCTACCTCCTGGTTACCCTATGCAACCTTCTCTTCTGTCATTTTGCATGGTCAGACTCACTGCCTGCTCCTTCTCCATTAATTAAGGAAGAAATCCGGTGCAAAATCAAGAACAAGATTGGCCAGAGTCTTCCATACTGGGATCTCTTTTCCCACCATAACCATCACCTGTCCCTTTCCTGCTGCAGGGAACCCCGGTGTTCTGAGATATTCTGCAAGGAGGAGACCATGGTGAGCAGCAGCTGGTTGAGATAGAACACTCGGGCTTCGCCAGAGCTAACATTATGCAGTTGCTTTTTAAATTACACTCGTAGTGGCAGCCAGGGTCTATGTGTGTGGAGGCTGAAACAGAAAGGACAGTAGAGATACCAAGGCAGGATCTGAACCAGATCCCGAAATCCCAGAAGACTGGCCAATCGAAGAGGAAGTGCCCTACAACCATGACTCCAAGTGGCACTTTGAATTACTGTAGCTGCCTGTGTAGGTGGTTTCTGATTGAGGGAAATCTCTCAAACTTCTAAGTTAGCTAGCTGGCTGGCCTGGTGCACATAAGATACTTCATTGTAAATACTACATAACATTAACCCTTTTTCAATAAAACCATATTGTAACAGCCCCATTTCTTCCAATTACAACGGTACCACATATGAATCGGTATACATGCGTTCCTGCCCAGGACACACCCTGAAAGGAGTGTCACAGTTAACATGCAATAACTTTTCAAGGGTTAAATCCTTGAACATAGCTTAAAAAATGGCATGCCCCCCCCTCTCCATCAAGACCAGTCTGGGCACCAGCTATGTGGGCTGGTATACCAGAGCTTGGAGGCCGAGAAGCCGGCCCCAGCACTAAAGGCTACTAACTCACATAAACGACATGGGCTGTTCTGCACCCTTCTGGCCACTAGATGCTGGTAATCGGACTGGATGGATTTGTAAGCCACCTGCCTCCTGGCAGGTCACTTGCTGCCCTTTGAACTGGTGTAGGGGTCTCAAAGACTACTTACCAGTTCACAAACAGTTAAGAGAAAAAAACACACACATTTGAAAAAGCCCTTTATTAATTTATTTTTTACACTACTAATTACCCCCTTTTCCACGCTGTGCGATCTGTACTGTCTTCAGGTGGGAGTGAGCTGCATTAGCCAGGAGCAGAATCTATGTCCTGCATTATGGCATTACAATGCACCTTTGAGCATAGGAATAAGGGCTGCAATTATCATCAGGCACCCAAGAAATGTGTGCTTATACCAAGAGGTGGAAAGAAAATGATGTAAGAGAAATATTACTGTACTGGTCACTCTACAGCAGGGGTGCATAACCTTTTTGTCTAAGGGTCATATTGTGTTTTTGTTCCACTTCAATGGGCCTCAATAAAATGAGAGCTGTGAAAACGCAAATAGTTTATGGTAGGAAACCTGTAGCTTTAAAGCATTGCATATGCAAAGGTGGGCATAGGTGATGCAGGGAAGAGGTAAGGTGTAAAGAGGTGAGCAGAGGTGGGTAAAGGTGAGACAGGATAGGGGTCATGTGGGCAACGGGGGAGTGGTTAACTGAGCAGAGTTGGGAAGGGGTTAAGGTGGGAATAGGTGAGCATAGGTGAGGCACAGGTAAGATGGGAAGAGGTGTGGGCAGGGATGGTGTTAGCAGACGTAGGGAGTGGTGAACAAAAGTGGATAGAGGCAGGCAGAGCTGAAATGAGCAGTGGTATGATGGGTAGAGGTAAACAGAGATAGGCAAAGATGAGTCAGGAAAAGAGGTGTTGGACAGAGGTGAGGTGGGTAGAGATAGGTAGAGGTGAGGTGAACAAAAGTAAAGTAAATCATAAAAAGGTGTAAAAAACAAAAATTGCATACACTAATTTCTGCGCTATTCTTAAAAAATAATATTAAAATAATTAATGAATAATTAAGATGCTCTCATGTGTAGGTGAACAATCTTGTATCCAAAAAACTAAACTTAAATATATAAGAAAAATAAAAACTCATAAACACAGAAATAACTCTATGCCACAGAGCAAAAAGTTTTCTTCCTAATATTCCAAATATAACTCTCGAAAATCTTTCCACCACGTGACTATGAAGTCCAAAAAACAAATGTGTCTCCTTCACTGCTAAAGGCTTACTAAACAGCCAAGGCAATTAGGCGTTTCCAATTTATCCTTATGCTAATATTCACCACATGGAAACAATAATGTGCAGCTTGCGTTCCTTTCGCATTAAATTTTCTTCCGTTGTGTTACTTTGCAAACCACCAAATATAAAATATAAAATAATAGACCATAGTGATCTGATCTCTGTAAGCCCCAGTTGAAGTCAACCATGACGAAGCGCATTGGGCGGAGCCTCTGGACGTGTGAAGATTCTTGGTGGTAGGAGCCTCACGTAACTTGCCAGTGCATGTATCAGCTTCACCCAAGTTGTAGGAACACGAGGAGACAGATCCCAAAGGAAGATGAGGCCGCAGCGCGGTAACTATGGTGAAGGTGCGTGGTCCATGTTAAAACAGTGCTGACATGCCTGTAAACAAAATGGAGTTTTATGTGAGTGCAAAATTGTAATACATAGGTTTTCCTTTATTGAAAACAGTATTGCACTATGGTCTATTGTTTATATAGGGTTTTCCTTAATTAGGAGAACAGAGAGTGTAAGTGGCCTTCAACAGGTTGCATCAGGTCCATTAAAAAAACTAGACAATAATAGCATATACTAGTCATCTGTTGATGAGAAAGGAGTGATAGAAATATTTGTTTCAAGAGCATCTCTTAGATTTAGCTTACTAGAAGCCCTAAGGATTAGTGTCAAAGAGCCCCTACTAAGGTAAATGCAGCCCTGACAGTTCAACATCCATGAACTGGACTTCAAAGTACCTGAAGCCACCACCTCCTAGGCGGTCCTTAGTAAAAGGTCCTACTGCTCACAGAGCTTGCATCTTGGCAATAGGAAACAGCATGGCAGAGTTTTTTTTTCTTTATATGCTTTTTCTCCTTTGATTGGCCTTAGGCAGTACCTAATGAAAGAAATAGTTCTGCTGTGTTGCATTGTCAGAAAAACAATGCTGTTGTGTTATCTGATAGACTGCTTAGATATCAGCAAGGGCAGACCAGGGCCAGAAAATCAAACTGGAATTTTTTGGCCAGCAAACAACCAGGCCACAACTTCGCCAGTAAAATCTGCAACCGATGTTGGCGAAGGGCGATGCATTGCAGGGACAGATTATGAACAGGGGTAGATACAGGGGTGCCTATGATGATCTAGAGGGGGCAAGCAATCACTGGATCTTAATTTGTATTTTTTCTTTGCTAGATCATTGGTGGTTCAGCAGGGATCAGGGCCCCACTGAACACTATCATGTTTTTTTTTTTCAAAATACATTCAATTATTGTTAGCTTAGCAGCCCCACCCCTGAGGGGCTGCTGAGCCAACAATGATTGGATGTATTTAAAAGATGATGGCGTGCACCAAAAATATTTGATATAAAGGCAGTTTACTATTTGATATGTCGGGTGCCTTTCTATAGTTTGCCCAAAGCAGCAGAGTGGCTAGCTTCAGCCATCGGCAGATATGGCCATTTTTCAAGTGATAATGCTGAAGCTTTAGTATTGTAGCAGATAATTTGGTAGGGTGGGTATAATAAGACATCAATAAAACTGACGCTGTACAGAAACAGTATTCCTTCAAGTCCTGCTAGATGTCTCCATTTTTAAAGTACCCCCCGCCCTGCCATCCTCCCCTGGTGTTGAGGCAGGGCAGGGGGGTTTACATAAAAAAAGAACAACTTACCTTGACCATTGAAAAGCAGTGAGGATTTCAAGATAGCATTGTTTACTACCAAACCAACATCCTTACAACACAGATTGCATCATGTGCATCTCTCATAAGGGCAATTGAGATCACTGCACATGCACATAAACATTTATTTACCTTTTTCTAACTCCTGCTGTGGGCAATCAAAATGGCATTTCCTAGAGCTGCAGGCCACCTGCAAACAGGAAGTGCTGCTGGGTTTTCCGTTACTGTGCATTGTCAGTTATGTCAGTCGAATCCAGGCAGCAGCATAGCTGTGATGCTGGTAAAGGAAGCTCCAAAATGACCGCTACCACAAAAAAATCGGTGAGGCAATGTTTTCACTTTGAGTGGGTGCAGGAACAAATGTAAGTACTGACAATGATTCAGTATTATGCAGGCAGATGGGCAAGTGAGTTTTCAGGAGTTTTCTTTTCCCAACTGTGCCAGGCTGTTGGCCCGGTTTAACTTATACATCTGTAGTATTGCAGAAGCATAACATGGGCTGGTTTGTCTTGGCTGGGAGATTTATAGGCCGATTCATTAATAGCGGCAGGTAGCGACAGTTGAGCAACTGTAGCGGCATTTTCAGAGCGCCCGCTAGTAGTCGCTGTGCTTGGCCGTTGTTCGGTTGTAGATAGCGACTCAGTCGGTTTGCCGTAATGTTGAATATTGGGTGAGGAGTCGCTATTTGACAGGTTCCGTGCTGTATGGGAGCGCATGATATCGACTGGCCCTAGCGACCGGCTCCCACCATATTCATTAAAAAATCACGCTCAAAAAATTCTCGCGCTGTAAAATGCATGTTTAAACCCCAGAGCGCTGACGGCGATGGGTTAAAAGTAGTTTTTTAACCCCCAAACAACCATATTTTTTAAATAATTTTGTAATATGAATACATTAATATCAGACCTGTAATATCAATTCTGTACAATTTTTTTACCTTAAAAAAATTACCTAAAATGGCAGAAGTGGTCACAGAATTTTTCACATTTAAAAAAAAAAAAATTAATAACAATTAATTATGAATATTTAAAGATTGTTCCATTGAAATGCATTGGAAAGCGCTAGGTAGCGAGAGGTCATACCTGTCGCTGTTCAAGGTCGGACGCTGGCGCTGTGGGCTGAGGCTGGAATAATGATGAATGAGTGGCTATATGGCGCTATCTCAGTCGCTAAGCAGGATTGGCTTGATAAATGTGTGATTGTGGTGGGGAGCCGGTGTTCTCGTGGCGGGGCCCATCATTACCGGCCGCTCACCAGTCGCTACCTGTCGCTATTCCTTCATAAATAAGGGCCTTAGTGGAGGCAGGAAGGCAGGTGCGGTAGTGGATTTGGCGTCAGAAATAGCAGAGCACTGTCAGGAGAGAGTAAATTCCCAGGCCAGGTAGGGTCTGGGTGAGGTGTCAGGTGTAATGGAAGCCACATTCAGCCCAGCTGTGATTCTCATGATTCTCTCTATGGACAGTCTACTCCTGGATATCAGAGACTGGCATGTTGTGAGGGAGACGTCTTTGGTATTTTGGTATTATTTTCCAATGAGAGATTACAATCTTTCTGGAGAATCTATGATGCGGTGGTAATGCCTATATTAGAAGGTAGGGCACAGAGCTCCTAGCAGATGCTACAATGCCACCCAACTGTATTGTGTATACTGCCATAACCAGCACATGGAGACATGGCTACAGCTGCTCCAAGGATCAGATCCTGGAAAAATGTAGACAGCCAGTGTTCTATTCAAAAAAAAGAAAGAGAATCTCCCTGGAGACAGATCCTCTTTAAGCAAAGTGAGCTATATTTCTATGTGAACAATGTGTACCCGTGCACTAGCGCCATATCATTTTTCTTCAGGAGAAACGTTATACACAAGGCCATAAGCATTATCCTGTTTGTGCTGCGTGCAGGAAATTCAGCTGATATCAATGGCAAGGAATTCCCTCCTTAGAGCGGAAAAAAACCCTTGCGGAAAATCTTTTAGATTCCAGGGCCAGGCCTCTGGCTTTAGCCCCGGCCACCCCGGAACAGGATAACCCGCTGTGTGAACCCCCCCCCCCCCCGGGGCTGCAACTATCACCTGCTCCCGGGCTCCATGTAAACATCTGGCGACCACAGCCCCGCTGCCCTGACGATTGACGAAGCTCTGCCACAGCAGGAGTAATGTGCAGTTCTGGAGACTTCCGTATCCCCTGCTTCCCTCTGACAAATGCCTGCCACAGACACGTGCCCTGCTAAGGGGATCGGGGGATGCAGCAGCTGCTCGTGCATCATCAGATTGTGGGTTTTGGCCCACTTTAAACCAAACCAACACAACAAACAATGCATCCCTCCCCAGGGCATTTTAAATTTCTGCAAACTCATTTACCTTTTTCCAACTCCTGCTGTGGTGAATTTTAAAAACAAAATGGTGTCTCCTAGAGCTGCAGGCCACCTGCAAACAGGAAGTGCTGCTGATCATCCTGTTAATGTGTCATTGTCAGTTATGTCAGTTGAATCTTTCTTTTCCAACTGTGCCAGGCTGTTGGTCCGGTTTATTGATTGAACAAGGGGAAACAACTTGAAGCTAGTCAAAAGAAAGATCATTAGCAATGCTAGAATTATTTTACTGAAAGAGTAGTAGATGCTTGGAATGAACTTCCGGCAGAGGTAGTTGAGAAAACAATGGTAAGTTTTAAATGTAAACATGCCTGGAATAAGCATAACTCTTTCCTATGATAAAGAGAGCATACATACTAAAGGGCAGACTAGACAGCTGCCAATCTTCTATGATTCTATAAGACCAACCACTCCAGCCTCGCTGTCTTCCCAGGATCCCCCACCCTAGCCCTGCTGGCTTTCCAGGGCCCATCTCTCCAGCCAGGGCAGGCATCAGCACCTGGTGCACCTGGGCAGGTGCCATGGTCCCTTCACCTTGGGAGGGCCTACCTCATTCCGTCTGCTCTTGGCAGCACCTATGCAGGATGCAGGGCCATGCAGTAACCAGTGCTAAGGACTGTTAGGCAGAGGCAGAGTGGCCATTAGGAGAGCCTTTCTTTCTTTCTTTCTCTCAGTCCTTCTATTCTTTGTTTCTTTCCTACTAGTCTTTTCTTTCTGTCTATATTTCTATCTATTCTTGTGTTTCTTTCTATCTTTTCATTCTGCCATTCCTTTTTTTCTTCTTTCCTTCTATTCTGTCTTTCTAGTATTTGTCTTCCTTTCCATCTATTCTTTGTTTCTTTCTTTCATCTCCTCATTTTGCCATTCTTTTCCCTCCTTCTATTATATTTGCCATTCCTTCTATTCTTTCTGTCATTCCTTCTTTCTTTTTTTCTGTCCGTCCATCTATTATTTCCTTTTTTCTTTCTTCTCTTACTTTTTTCTGTCATTTGTTCTAATCTTTCGTTCTTTACTTCTCTTTCTTTCTGCCACTCCTTCTATACTTTGTATATCCTACTATTAATTTTTGTCTTTCTATTCTTTGGCTGTATTCACAATACATGCCGCTTTACCATCATGTATAACATCTCGCAGCAAGGAGCTCACTGATACTCTATCGCCCTATGGCCTGCATAAACCTGGAGCCGGCCCTGACTCCTGCGCTGATGCCTTTACAGGAGCTACCACACCAGGCCTGCTATCTCTTGATGACCCACTGTTCCAGTGCTAATGTTTTTACATGACCCACCACACCAGGGTTGCTGCCTTCCCTGGACTCACCATTCCATCCTTCTTTCCTCTCCAGTTACCATTTCTAAATTTTAATTCTCCAGACTAATGCAAGATACAGTACACAGTAGATGTCCACATGTCTTGTGCCAACCTGGGGACACCTGCAAACTCTAGTTTGAGACCCAACTGCTTCCACTAAAAAAGGCCCAACTTGCACCTGTCACCTAGCCTTAGGTAGAATGCCGTCCTGTGCAAGATCAGGATGAGGCCGACACAAACACATTTACACTCAAAGGGAAAAAGGATGGATGGAGTGAATATAAAAAACAGGAATAGGCAATATAAACATGGAAAAGCGAGAGGCTCATGAAGGGAGTGTGAGGAGCCTGAGAAAAAAAGATAAAAAGAAAAAGAGATAAAGGGAATATCAGAAAAAAGGTTGAGACCATGGGAACATAAAAAAAGATAAAAACGCTGAGAGTTCGGAGGAAACATAGGAAAAGAGATGAAAGGAACTTGGGAAAATGAGAGAGACAGAGGGAACATGTGAAAAAAAAGAGATAGATGGAGCAAAGGAAAAAATGGGGGAAACTAGGGATGGAAATAAGAGTGAAACAATGGGAAACAATGGAATGTGCAAAAGCGCAAAGGAAGCAAATGTGGAAAAGAAGAAAGAGAAAGTGTAAATATGATGGAGGGAATGTGTAAAGGTGATGAAATACAGAAAGACGGGGAGGCCGATTCATTAATAGCGCCAGGTAGCGACAGATGAGTGACTGTAGCGTGATTTTTACAGCGCCAGCCAGTATTCGCTGTGCTTGGCCGGCGTTTGCTTGATGACAGCGACTCAGTCGGTGTGCGGTAATGTTGAATACGGGCTTAGGGGTCGCTGTTTCACAGGTTCAGCGTTGTATGTGAGCGCCTGACAACGAATGGCCAGAGCGAACGGCTTGCTTCATATTCATTAAAAAATCACGCTCCGAATTTGCTGGCGCTGTCCATTCCTTGTTTAAACCCCAGTGCGCTGGCGGCGATGGGTGTTAAAGTGGACCAACACCCAGGATTATGACTATCCTGGGTTTTGGTCCACTTCGGCGGGGCACCCCGATCGGGGGTGCCCCGCTGTGTGAAACCCCCCAGAAAGCCCCAAAATCTTACCTGTCCCTGCTCCCACGTGACTGGACGGTCCAATCCCCGCCAACGTCCAGGCGGGGATCAGGAACGTCCAAGCGGCTGCCGCCGCCACCGCCTCCCTCGCGTCACTTTCGGCGCGCGCGCGCCCCCGCCGGCCATTCGCAGACGGCCGGCGCAGGCGCGCGCACGACTACAGGGGCGCGAGGGAGGCGGCGGCCGGCCGCCGCCGAAGATCAGGTAAGCGATTTGGGGTGTCTGGGGGGGTTTCACCCCGCGGGACATCCCGATCTCGGATGTCCCGCGGGGTGGGAGGTGATCGGCCCGGGAATCTTATAGATTTCCGGGCCGATCACCTCTCGGTGTTGGTCCACTTTAACTAGTTTTTAACCCCTAAACAACCATATTTTTTGATTGTAACATTATACATGTTTTTTGAATCATTTTGTAATATGAATACATTAATATCAGACCTGTAAGATCAATTCTGCACAAATTTGTTTTTTTAATTTTTTTTACTTTAAAAAAAAAACGAACATTGCAGAAGTGGTCTCAGAATTTTTGACATTAAAAAAAAAAAAAAAAAAAAATACCAATTAATTATGATTAATTAAACATTGCTCCATTGAAATGCATTGGACAATGCCAGGGAGCGACAGGTCATACCTGGCGCTGTGAAGGAATTTGCAGCGGCGCTGTTCGTTCCAGGCGGCTTCATGATGAATCCCGCGCTAGCCGTCGCTCTCGCCGGCGCTAGCCTCATTTAGCTTGATAAATGCGTCATTGTGACCGCCGCCGGGCGTACTTGAGTCGGTAGCCGCCGATAGCTGGCGGTACCTGGCGCTCGTCAGACACTACCTGGCGCTAGCCCGTGATAAATGAGGCCCACAGAAACTGGAAAAGACTAAAAGAAGGGAAAGGGGAAGAGGAAAAAGAAAATGCTAGAGATTAAAGAGGAACAACACTCTCCTGGGTGTTGTTCCTCTACCCCGAAATCAGGATGACCCGCTGTTTGTATCTGGTGATCCCACAACCCATGTGCGGCTCCCTGACCAATCAACCATCGGGTTCCATTCATATTTTCTGTAGCTGACCTGACGTCAGATTGGATAAGATTTCTGAATAAAGCAAGCGCTGCTGGCTGCACCCCCCACCAGCAATTCAGAATGCCTGGCATAGGTACGCCTCTCAGATAGAGATACAGTGAGTATGGGGCAGCAGTTTGCACATGTGCCATGGAATCACTGCCTATGCAATTGTACCAGGTAATCTCATTGGTTTCACACTGCTGGGCATCCCGTTCCCGATCGGTACATCAGTCTCCAAAGTCTGTACTCTTTAAAGAGGAACAACCCCCAGGTCGCCCTATTCACTCACCTTCCTGTTGTTTCCACAGCGCAGGCTCGGCCTGCTCAGCCAATCAGCATGATCAATTTCACTCGGCTCCCTTCGGCTCTGTCAGCTGGTAACCCAACTTAACAGTCAAGCAGTGCTGAAGGGAGCCAAGCGCACCTCCGGCTGCATCCCCTGCTCAGTTAGGCCTGGCATGGGTACGCGGACAGCTAAAGGTAAGCGAGGATGCAACTGTGGCAACCGAGATGCGGTTAGGGCTCCAGGAGAAGATGAGTGGAACAGGGGATCAAGGGGTTTTACACAGTGGGGCATTCCAGTTCAGGATGCCCCAAGGAGTGAAACTCGGGTGGCGCTAGAGTCTTTTAGACTCCATTGGCTCCGAAGTACCTCTTTAAAGCGGACGAAACCCCAACCTGGAGTCTATGATACTCCAGGACAGGCTTACTTCCCCCCCGGCATCCAGATTCGGGATACCCCACTGTGTAAAAACCCCCAGGTCACCCAGTAAACTCACCTGTGTGGGAGCGGGTGTATGTACCGCCACTATAGTACCAGAATGCTGGAGCCCCCCAGCACATAACCCCCCAGAACAGCCGTAAACCTTACCAGCGCCGCAATTGGCCACCAGCGCACACATGGGCAGGACATTACGGCGGCCGGACTGCCAATTGCGCCGCTGGATACCCAGTGGAGGACCGACATTAAGGTAGACTTTACAAGTGTTTTGGGGGGGTTATGTGCAGGGGCATCCAGCATTCTGGATGCCCCCCCACAGACTTTCTTATAGTGGTGGCACCTCCGCTGTAATTCCCCACTGCTCCATAGTCAGAGTGCTGAAGGAAGACAAGCTGCTGGAACTTTTTTTCTGCCCGTAGAGCTAATATTAATGGCCTCCGGTGCTTTGTGCCGATGTATGCATGGGCAGCATGCAAGGGAGCGCTGTAAGGAGGCCAAGTTAGGCTGCACCATCCAGAGGCCTTTTTTTCTTAATACATTTAATCATCAGGTCCGCTTAGGCACTAATGATTAAATGTATTAAAAAAATAGCATGTACCAATCATGTTTGAGTATATCAGGTAGTATACCATTTGATAAGGCATGGGGGCACCTTTCTTTAGTTCGCCTCAGGCAGCAGGACCTGCCTTCACCCCTGTTCCTGGGGTGTCAATCCCTGCTGTGGCCAACCTGGCCCCACTAATGCCATCATTAATCCTGGACCTGCTGCTGTTGGCCTGGCCAACACCAGTGAGCCACCGCCAGAGGATCAGATGCTTCAAAACGGGAAGGCAGCTTGCACAGGTCCCCCTTCTGCTAAAGGTCCGATAACAGGAAGGTGCCTCCCCTGCCTCTATGGTATGTACACCCTTGCGCAGAGGCTACAGAGAGAAAGGCATCCCGATTTGGACAGATAGGAGAGAATTTAGCAATGTGCACAAGAATAAGAGGAAGTGATAGAGAATGCTGAGCCAGCTGAAAGCTATCGCTCTAAAGCGTGCCATGCCTGAATGGTGTCTTGCAGCACCCCTTTACAGAGAGCATTTGATGGTGCACCCCCAATGTTGTGCCTGTCACCTTGTATCATTACACAGATTTGGAAAAAATAAGGTAAATGGAAAGTAAAGCTGCAGACACTTCTTCCAAGTGTCAATATGCAAAGCCACAGGTGCTCCCTACACATCACCCAAGCACTGGCAGTGGGCAGGCTGAATGATATGCCCCTGTAGCAGCATACTGACCAACTTTTCAGGGTGGGATTGAGGGATGGATAGGAGATAATAACAGTTGAAACAATATAAATACGTTGACTAAGCAAATGAATCATGCATTGATACAGGTCTGATGCATGTTTAAGAGGGGCAAAAGTGAACAATGAGGGGCAGGGGGATACAGACTCAATAGAGGGACAGTCCCTCCAAATCAGGGACCCTTGGGAGGTATGTTACAGGAGTGCAGGGTGATGAATGGGTGGGAGGGTCCCTGCGATAACAGGCTTGGCTGGCGGCCACCATGTATTCCCTGCACAGGCAGAGGAAAGGCAGCGATCCGCAGCCCCGCACACACACCCGGGGGAGCGCTATGAGCAGGAGGAGGGCGCAGCCATCGCCAAGGACACACTGCTGCTGAGGAGGAAGAGCGAGGCGAGGGAAGGGGAATCCTGCTCTGCTCTCACTGCCTGTGTGTGTGTACATGAGTGTGTGTGTACATGAGTGTGTGTGTGTGTACATGAGTGTGTGTGTGTGATCAGCAGCATCCTCCGCCCGGATCCCCGCTCTCTCTGCCGCCGGTCATGCTCCAGTCTTACGCTTCCTGATCTTCTCTGCACTTCAACTAAGGTGGATGTGAGCTGCCATCGCCCGAGCAGGTATGAGGACCCCCTCTATGGACGATCGATCGTGTGTAGCACCCCCCAGTATTCTATAGATGCGGCTGTCTCTGCAGATTACTGCCTCTAATACAAGTACTGCAATAGTGACACCACCCTGCCTCTTACCTACCCTCCATGCGGGTCCTGTCTGGGCACTGCCCTTATGGGTGTGTGTGTGCCATGCATTGTGTTACCCACAGGTCTGCCTGTACAGCATCAGCACCCTCCTGCCTCCCAGAGGCAGATATATATATATATATATATATATATATATATATATATATATATATATATATATACTGTGTGTGTACACCTATATAAATGGCATGGGGTGTGTTTTACATGGTTGCCTCAGCACCCTCCAGCCTCACTGACTTAGCACATTGGCTGTGTACTTGTGTGTGTATATGTGTGTGTGTGTACACTACTGTGGCCACATGTCTGCCTGTGCTTCATCATCACCCTCCAGCCAATTTGGGATGCCCCACTGTGTTAAACCCCCAGATCACCCACTCAGCTCACCTTTCTGCTGTTCCCACCGCTCATGCGCGGGCTCTTGTCCAATCCGATTTATGGCATGGATCCCCAGTTTCCCTGCAGCGTGTGCCCCCACGCGCAGCCTATCTGAGTGGCTAGGCACGGAAGCACACGCAGCTGCAGGGATGCAGCCCGTGATCACAGCAGAAAGGTAAGGAGTTTGCGCAGGTGATCTGGGAGGGGTCACACAGTGGGGCATCCCGAATCAGGAAGCCCCAAGAGCCCCTAGCCCTTCATTGGTTTACTCTGCAGCTTACTGTATCTGAGTTATCTCTGCATAGAAGCCATAGAAAAGCTTTGAAGATTTCATGATAGCACGCTGTGCCAGTGCATTTCAGTTTGATGTTAATGATCGCTGCGTCTGTACATATATGCGTGTACCATGCTGCAGCTGTACCACCTATATCCAGGATGGTTTCATGCTGGGTCAGGGAGGTGTCCATAGATGCACTCACACAGGTAGTGCAGCACAGGCTCCCCCTAACCAGACATTTGTGAGACATCCGTTTTATCAGAACCTTTTAAGGCTGAAGCCTGGGAATGTTCCCAGTCATTCGTCTTTTCAATCCAATCAAACAAAATGATCAATAAAATGGAAATCGATAAATGTTGCAGCAAATCCCATCTCCAGGCAATGATTTTACAGTGAACCGTCAGTGAACCGTCAGCCAGGAAAACCAGGACTGCATATACCCCCCACCCCAGGCATCCCAATTTGGCATGCTTATTTGCTCGGTAACCCTTAGGAAGCCTGAAAAGCCTGAAAAGGCAGATCAGCTCACTCAGTCCTTGTTTCATCATTACATGCACATTTACTTGACCACTGACAGCCAATGGAGATGTCATTTATGCACACCTGTTTAATTGAATGGGTCACTGGTTAATTTTTGTATGGAGTTTTATTGGACAGGTATCCTAATTTGGACTTGGACTAATTTGGTTTAGAACAGGCTTTATTTCCAATATACTATATATACAGGAGCATGCATGGCCAAAGAGAAACCGGTGATGCTGCGCCGGCGGAGATCGCAGCACGGGACAGCGGGATATCCAGTGTAGGAAGCCCCGGGGGCAGGCTAGCGGATGGGCCTGGAATCTTTTTGATTCCAGGGCCCAGGAGTGAGGGTTTTGACCCACATTAAAGCTGACCAAAATCCAGGATTTTGACTATCCTGGGTTTTGGTCCCTTCCCCCAGGGCACCCCGATCGGGTGTGCCCCGCTTGTCCAATCAATCAGCGCACTCAGGGCCGCTGACGTCACGTCGTCTAAGCCATCATCTAAAGACAGCGGCTCTGAGTGTAGCCTTAGATGAGGTATTCACAAATGCCTAGCGTGGGCACGCTCCCTGCAAGAGGGATAGCGGCTGCGGCTCGCGCATGTGCCGTTGGACCGGGAAACAAGGTAAGTGTATGGGGCGATCTGGGGGGTTTCACACAGCGAGTCATCCTGATCATGGATCCCCCGGGGGGAGGGAATAGTTCGACCCGGGAATCGATCGGCATGGGCTTTGGTCCACTTTAAAGATGTTTTTAGCCAAAACAAAAACAGCTATGTGTCCCATGCAGACCATCACTCCTGGTTTGGGATGCAGCTCTTACCTGGTAGCTGCCCACCCAATTGTCTCTTCTGCCTTCCACAGGGAAATACCCCTGCCATCAGTCACTGTGAGCTGGCACGCCCCCTCCATTCACATCATCCATTCCTTTAACTGGGGCAATTTCTAGGCAAAATAGCTCTCAATGTCAAATGGAAAATAAATCTGCCCCTCTCCTCACCATACAGGTAGTTTCCATGGTTTGCCTCTAACTTAGGAACAGGCAGGGCCCCCTTCTCATGAGAACATAGGGAGAGGGGGGACATGATTGAGACCTTTAAATACTGTATGTGAAAGGATTGAATAAGGTTCAGGAGGGAAGTGTTTTTAAAGTGGACCAACACCTAGGATTTTGACTATCCTGGGTTTTGGTCCACTTCGGCGGGGCACCCCGATCGGGGGTGCCCCGCTGTGTGAAACCCCCCAGAAACCCCAAAAAACTCACCTCTCAACGCTCCCACGTGAACGCCGCAGCCAATCCCCGCCAACGTCCAGGCGGGGATCAGGAACGTCCAAGCCGCTTCCGCCGCCGCCTCCCGCGCGTCACTCTCGGCGCGCGCGCGCCCCCGCCGGCCACTCACAGAGGGCCGGTGCGGGCGCGCGCACATCTGGAGGGGCGCGCGGGAGGCGGCGGCGGCGGAAGAGGCGGCGGATCAGGTAGGGTCTTTTTGGGGTTTCTGGGGGGTTTCACCCCGCGGGACATCCCGATCTCGGATGTCCCGCGGGGTGGGAGGTGATCGGCCCGGGAATCTGATAGATTTCCGGGCCGATCACCCCTGGGTGTTGGTCCTCTTTAAGAAGAAGCTTAATGATAGAACAAGGGGACACAACCTGAAGCTAGTCGGGGGGAAGATCAGGAGCAATGTTAGAAATTTTAGAAATTAGTTATTTTACAGAAAGAGTAGTAGATGCTTGGAACAAACTTCCAGCAGAGGTAGTTGAAAAATCAACAGTCACTGAATTTAAACATGCCTGGAATAAGCACACATCTATCCTAAGATAAAGAGTACATACAGTATACACATAAGGGCAGACTAGATGGACCGTATGGTCTCCTTCTGCCGTCAACCTTCTATGTTTCCTATGAGGTATGAGCGGCCTGGTGTATGGTCAGCATCACTAGCGGTGGCCCTGACTCATCTGCAGAAAACAGAATAACTGGAATAAAGTTGCCCCCCAGCATACACAATGGCCTTGGCACATCACTGTCACGACTACGTGGAGCACCACGGGAACAGGTTTGTTGCTGGTATAGGTGATTTATTTTTTTTTGTTTTAACCCCCCACCTTGCCTGACCAATAAGGGAAAGGAGCCCTATTTTCAGCTGAGGGATACATTTGGTATTGTGGGGACTAGAGGTGTGCCTATTACCCAGCACAGAAATGTTACCAGGTTTGCACTCCTGCACCATTCATGTGCCCCACATGGAAGCCAATGGGGATCACCAAGCTCGCGCACCATGTGCACACCCACTAGGTAAACTACTGGCCACTGATGTGGGAGGTATGGCTCACCACTGAGAAAGGTAAGTATTCTGCCTGATTTATGGCTTCCTATTGTTTTGTAACCAGCAGCAAACTATTCTTATTTGCCTGGAGGTCTGGTACCATAGAAGACTAAAGGAAGCTCTGTACTTGTGGGGACACCCACTAGAGACCTGCAGGGCCCAGTTTCTAGCATATTGAATATTTAGCATAGTTAAATATAACCCCCTAGTGGCGTAACTAGATGTGACAGGGCCCTGGTGCAAATGTGGAATGGGGCCCTTTCAAGGCTCATACTGTTAATCCGGACCTTCAGGATGATTTAATGAAAAGCCCAAACCCTTAGAAACACTATTCCCCAGCATCTAAAATTAATATATTTTAAGTTTTTAGTCACTTGCCCATTATTCTTTCCCCTACTGGGCTGCAACTCTGTTCAGGACTCTAGGATATGGGCGCTGCCACCTTGACTCGGAAAAATCACATACTGAGGAGAGGAGAGGGGGGAAAGTACAGGGGGTTATAGCTTTGCTTTGCACCGACAGAGCAGAGCTGGGGTCAAGGAAAGGACAGCAATCCCAGAATGCAGAGCGACACAGTCAGAAGACACTTCCTGTTTGCAGGCTGCCTGATGCTCCACGAGCCGCCATCTTAGATGTTTAGAGGCTCATAACATGCAGTAGATACAGGTAGGATGATTTTTAATGTGGGCAATCTGTATGTACAGGGTGTGGGAAACATATAAGATAAACTCTTATTCAGAGTGAAGGTCCGCTTTAATTTCCTTCTGTCTTTGACTCAATTGGATGCAACTGGACAACTAAAGACTGAAACAGCAGGAAGTAATGGTGCTTCCTTTCTCTAAATGATGCCAAGTGAGCAGAAATCTGATAAATAAAGTGGAGGAGCAACAATGATGGGGCCCAAGGTGGAAGAGCAGCAAGGATGAATGGCAACCTGTGCCCTGGTGCCCCCTCACCCTCAGGTTACGCCCCATATATATGTGTGTGTGGGGGGTCCCTGTGCCCTGGTGCCCCCTCAGGTTACGCCCCATATATATGTGTGTGTGGGTCCCTGTGCCCTGGTGCCCCCTCACCCTCAGGTTACGCCCCATATATATGTGTGTGTGGGTCCCTGTGCCCTGGTGCCCCCTCACCCTCAGGTTACGCCCCATATATATGTGTATGTGGGGGGTCCCTGTGCCCTGGTGCCTCCTCAGGTTACGCCCCATATATATGTGTGTGTGGGGGGGGGTCCCTGTGCCCCCTCACCCTCAGGTTACGCCCCATATATATGTGTGTGGGGGTCCCTGTGCCCTGGTGCCCCCTCACCCTCAGGTTACGCCCCATATATATGTGTGTGGGGGGTCCCTGTCCCATAGACTGGCAGCAGGGCGCGGAGGGGAAGCGGCGGTCTCCCTGCGGGCGGGTGTAGGGAGGAGGTGGGCGCCACAGTGCTGATGAGGATCCGCGTCCCTCATTGCTTTCATAGTCAGGCAGGTATCCTCCTCCTCCTCCTCACACGCCTGCAGAGGGGGGCTGCGGGGCTCGTGGCGGGAGAATGGCGAGTGACTGCTGAGGTGACTGAGCGCCCGCCGGGACCGCCGCCGCCGCTGCTGCTCACTAATACCCTCCACATCACCTCATTAGCCGCCCGGCTTAACCTGTTAGCTGCCGCTGACCTCTGCAGTCACCCCGGGTAACGTGCTGCTGCTGGTGGAGGGGAGGGGGCATTATCATCACTGTGTGCGGATACGTGCGGTGTGTGTCTGTATCGTGTCCCCACGAGCGTCTGTGAGGTAAAGTAGATTTGTATGCGTGTGTAACCTTATGATATGTAGCCATTTTCTATGAGCATATGTCCTTGTGTGTATTTATCATTGCATTGTGAATATGTGTGTGCCATTCATTCATGGCTGTTGCTCCCCACAGCTTCTCTCTGCACCCCATTCTCATGGCTGCACACATGGGTCTCATGGCTCCACATAGGAGTGATTGGAGCCCAGGCTGGGCAGCAGATGTGTGTAGTAATGTAGTAAGGCTCGCTGCCTGGGTGTGCTGCAGCCCATAGATGCGCTGTCCACCATCCTGTATAGGAGGGCTCATTGGGGGTAATGCCGGATACTAAACATTTTCTGTATAGGTACCCAGTGTCCATTGTGATATCTTGTGCTCTCTATGTGATTGATTGTAATGCAGTGTTTCCTCATGCTGTATAGTATAGGAGTAATGCAGTGTGCCCTTCATTGTGAATGGGAGGTAATGCTGTGTTCCCAGGAGATGCAGCATGCCTTATATTGTGTATAGGGGTAATGAAATATGCCTCTCTTGTTTACATGGTGCCCTCATTGTGTATAGGGGCAATATAGGGATGCCTCTCATTGTGTATAGGGGCAATACAGGATGCCTCTCCTTGAGTATTACGGCATGCTCCTCTATGTGAATGGAGTGAAATACAGCGTGTAGCTCATTATGTATAGGGAGTAATGCCTTAGTGTATAGGGTATAAAAGCATGTCCCTTATTTTATATAGGAGGTGTTACAGCATGCCATTATATATACAGAGTAATGGCCCTTATTGTGTATAATGTAAAAAAAGCATGTACTTTTTTGTATATAGTTGGTATTACCGCATACCCATCATTATGTATACAGGGGAATGCCCCTTATTGTATATAGCATGACACTTATAAGAGGTATTACAGCATGCCCATCAGTATGTATACGGAGTAATGTCCCTTATTGTATATAGGAAGCATTACAGAATTCCCCTTATTGAATATAGGAAGTATTACAGCATGCCCTTCATTATGTATAAGGAGTAATGTCCCTTTTTGTGTAAATGGTAAAATAAAGCATTCCCCTCATTGTATATAGGAAGCATTACAGCATTCTCCTCATTATGTATAATACTTATTATTTGTATAGAGGGACACCGTGTACCCTTCGTTATGTATTGGGAGTAATGCCCAATATTTTCTATAGAGTGGGACACTCGTGTATAGGAAGGAATACATTGCACCCCTTATTATGTATTGTGAGTAATGCCCCTCATTTTGTTTATAGTGACGAATTCAGCATGCCCCTTATTTATAGAGAATACTGACCCTTATTATGTATAAAGGGATACAATGTACCCCTCATTATGTATAGAGTGTAAAGCCCCTTATTGTGTATAAGGTGAAATAAAGCATGCTCCTTGTTGTGTAAAGCATTATGTGTACAGGGAGGAATACGGTGTGCCCCTTATTGTGTATATGGACAATACAGAATACTCATTTTGTATAGGGGTGATGTGTGTCCAGTACTGTAGGGCTAAGGCAATGACTTGATTGCAGCAAAGCTGGAGCAACATGGCTCAGCACACGTGGATCACAGGACCGAGCCCTTTTACACTGCAGATATCCTCAAGAGGGACTGTTATCTGCTGCTCACTACAAGATCAGCATATCATTTGGCTTTAACCTGACCAATGTATTATTTATAAATATATTATTTAGACTGAACATGACCTATCAGTATTAATCATAGTAGCTGCAGAATCATATCCCTGTAACTACATCTACCAGCATGTTCAGCTAGGCTTTGGTAAAGGATTCTCATTGACATCTGCTTGCTGACTCTTTCATTCTGTGCTTGTGAACAAGACCCAATATGTATTCTGGGTGCCAGGTTGTTGCAGGGCTGCAGTGCTGCCTATTCTTTATAGTAATATATGTACTTGTGTTACTACTGTTCATCACATACACAATACTTATATACAGTAGATGCTGTACAAAAAGGGGAAATAGTCTTGATGCTGTTGCTGGGGTTAGATATATAGTTGAATAATCAGCTGCTGAATAATAACCTTACATATATATTTTATATATACACACACACACAAAGGTGTGACCCCAGCATACCTATAGGGTAACCGAATGGGTTGCAAAGAACGGCTGCAGTGGCTGGAGAATGACAGGATGGAGAATGACCTTGTCTCCTCTGCTTTGGTTATGGCGAGTGAGGCTGGGAGGTCGGACTTGGCAATATTGTTTGAGCTTTGAAAGGAGAAGTGAAATCAGTGCATTTTGCCTTTCTGGATTTTTTGCTGTGTGTGTGTGTGTGGGGGGGGGGCTGAGTGTGTTGCAACAGGAACCTGTTACAGACACATTCTGTTTTGTTGCAATATTTTTGACTTCAGATTTCTGTTGGAGTTCTACTGTCAGTGGAATATTGGCACTACCAGTATGGAAAATGAGTCTAGCAAGAGCCAGCAGTTGCTTCTCCCATTTATATCTTTTATGGCTGGTACTTTTTATTACAATGTTATTGTTTCACAGTTAGAGAAAATATAAGATAATTCAACAAAAGATAAGAAATATGTAATAAAGTCTGGTGTGTGTGTGGGGGGGGTCTGTTTGATGTGTCATATAAAAGGAACAGTTTTAAAGCGGACCTTCACTCTGAATAAGAGTCTATCTTATATGTTTCCCACACCCTGTATATACAGATTGTTCACATTAAAAATCATCCTACCTGCTTCTACTGCATGTTATGAGCCTTTAAACATGGAAGCCGCCATCTTATCAGGCAGCCTGCAAACAGGAAGTGCCTCCTGACTGTGCTGCTCTGCATTCTGGGGTTGCTGACCTTTACCTGACCCCAGCTTTGCTCTGTCTGAGCAAAGCACAGCTATAACCCGCCCCCCTGTACCTTATCCCACTCTCCTCTCCTCAGTAAGTGTGATGCTTCTGAGTCAAGATGGCGGCGCCCGTATCCTAAATTCCTTAACAGAGTTGCAGCCCAGTGGGGGAAAGAATAATAAGTTAGTGACTAAAAACGTAAAATATATTAATTTTAGATGCTGGGGAACCGTTTTTTAAGAGTTTGGGCTTTTCATTAAATCTCGCTGAAGGTCCGGTTTAAGTGGTGGGAGAAGGAAGATTCAGAATGACGAAGCTGCATCAGAAAACTGCCTGTTTCCAGAGCGAAGAATGTCAATCAAAATGTTTATGCTGGTGCCCTCATGGTTCTACTTCCATTTTGCCCTATTTTGAGCTTTCTCTTAAAGTGGACCTTCACCCTGAATAGGAGCCTATCTATATGTCTCCCCCACCCTGTAGATACAGATTGCCCACATTAAATAACATCCTACCTGCATCTACTGCATTTTCTGAGCCTTTAAACATCCAAAATGGTGGCCCAAGGAGTCTCAGGCTGCCTGCAGACAGGAAGTGTCTTCTGACTGTGCCGCTCTGCATTCTGGGATTGCTCTCCTTTCCCTGACCCCAGTTCTGCGTTGTCTGAGCAAAGCACAGCTATAACCTCACCCACTGCAGTTTCCCCGCCTCTCCCTTCCTCAGTATGTGATGCTTCTAAGGCAAGGTGTTGTGGGCTTTTCATTAAAGTGGACCAACACCCAGGATTTTCACTATTTTCACCCCCCGATCGGGGGTGCCCCGCTGTGTGAAACCCCCCATAAAGCCCCAAAAACTCACCTGACCCCGCTCCCACGTCACTCGCTCCACCAATCACCGCCGACGGACAAGCGAGGTCCGTCGACGGACAAGGTGAGAGCACCCGCCACCGCCTCTCGCGCGTCCCTCTTAGAGAGGGAGCGCCCGCGCCGGCCATTCACAAACGGCCGGCGCGGGTGCGCGCCCTGCTAGAGGGATGCTCGAGAGGCGGCGGCGGCCCGCGCATGCGCCGTTGGAACGAGGAACAGGTAGGATTTGCGGGTGTCCTGGGGGGTTTCACACAGCGGGGCACCCCCAATCGGGGTGCCCCGCAGGCAGGGAGCGGATCGGCCCGGGAATCTATAAGATCAGCGGTGGGTGTTGGTCCACTTTAAATTAGGCTAAAGGTCCGGTTTAATGTTTGCACTCTGAGGCATGAGGGGTGGCGGTGAGCGGCCCTTCAATCATTTTTTACTGTAGACCCACTGGAAAGTAAACCTAGACTCTCCTTATCAACTCCTGGTAGGTTGTTGGTTTGCAGGGATCCTCATCTACCTGCCCCCAACCCAGGGACTAGCAGGTGGCAGAAGTAGGTGGATAATTTTGGTTTAGAGGCCTTGGGTCCAGGACATTCCCTGGCACAGCCTTGTCAGGGAAGATTGGTGTCTGATTTGAAACACAAACAAACATCCAAACTATTACCTACCTATCCTGCCACTTTTTGGCGGAGCTTTGTTCCACAGGGAACCTGGCAATGGTGGTGGAGCCACATATACACCAATAGGAGGTGTATAATGCATGAGGTGTCCCCATTGAACAGAGCAAAAAAGAAAGTATCTCTTGATTTCAGGGTTTACCAGCATCGTATAGGGTACCATGAATCTTGACCCTTCAAAGTGTACCTGTCCCATTTTGTAAAATCATTCACAAATGCACTCTCAGGCTCCATGGGGATGCTGCAGGCTGGTTATAGACTGGCAGGGCACTGGTAAAATCTCGGGTTGATATTTGGCCCCAGCCCGCCGTTGGTCATGTCATGTGATAACATTCTCCTGCTCTCCATCTAGATGAACAAATCTGAGGCTGCTTATCTTTTTAGCACAATTACATCTTGGGATCAAGCTGGCGTTGCTTGATAAGATTATCAGAGGGCACTCGTGGCTGGAATATGTCTCATTGGGACAGTGGGGCCACATGGCATTGGCCAGACCTATGGAAGAAATGTTAGGACTATGACCACACTGAAACAAGTGTTTTTCAGACAAGGGCATGCTCTTACAATGCAGCATTAATTAGATGCTCAGGAAATGCTGACGGTTCAGATGTAGTATCATGAGATTTACGAGTCAGTGAGGAAACCACAGTGATTCAAATTCTCTGTGTGGTATGCAACTATAACATTATCAAACCTCTCACTGTTGTGTTGCTATTGAGCTAAAGTGGTGGTGTATTGTTTAAACAGTGCATTTGTATTTGGCCATATATTATAAAGAGGTTGGTTTAGACCTAATCTGAATATATACTTCAGTTTTATGGGTAGCTTGTCCTTATTAATTTAGTTATTGGGCAGCTGAATAAATGCGACTTAGTAGGGTAGAGCTTTACTTGAGGTTAAGGATAGTTGTATCAGATGGACTTGAAAGGGTGATACAGTACTGATTAGGCAATATCTAATCTTTAGCAGTTTTTCAGAAACGCTGGGCAGGGACTGGTTAAAAAATGCAACAGCACCAGTCGTCTTGGCCATCGCGATGCTCTTGGTTGCTTTTCAGTTACTTCAGGCTGCGGTATAAGGCACACAAATGCATGAAACTATGGAGCAGTAGATATGCACCAACAACGTACTAATGCACATAACCCTGCCCTCATAATTTGTTTCTGCAATGTTGTAAATTACTTTAAAGACAGCTATTGGATACAAGGAAATTAGGCCTAGATAGAAATTAAAAAGGCATTGGGTGAAGCTTTGTATATTATCTCATTTTCGTCCTTGCAGACTGTGCTCAGCAAAACCGAACCCCGAATAGAAGTAATAAGAAAAGGCTTCCTAGAAAATGATTGATCTGTGAATTGCATTCATTGTGATGACTGTAGTAGGGACGGACGGAAATGCCGTTTCCATGTCCATCTCACATTCAGACAGCACCAAAGGTCCTCAGTAATAGGCCATTCATTAAGCACTTAATACATTTGCTGAAAAATGATCACTCCCCTCACTCAGGGGAGTATATGTGAGGAATCTGAAAGCAGTCAATAAGTTAGTTGTTGGATACTGGAATACCTGGCCGCTACATGAGGATAACAGTTATATTCCTCCAAAAAGAGAATAAAGAGATATTATGAGCTATGGTTGTCATGTTGTGTAGGCTTATCTGCTGCCTTGATACATGGGTGTTCATGGGGTTATTAATATGTCCTAATAACTAAAACACTGGAGAAGAACAGGGCCAACATTGGTGCAAAACATGAGCAGCATTATGCTCAGGGCAGCTGCTCTAGCTTTTCTTTAGTTCTCTTCCATTTTTCCTTAGACCCCCTAAGGATGGACATTCCTATTTTCAAGCTCAACACCATCAGTTTTTTGTTTTTGATTTAGACTGTATTATTAGAAATAATTTGGTTTTTTTTCTGCTCTCTGTGACTTCATTGTGATCTAGAAATCACTTCCTGTTTGGTCACCACAAATAAATATTGAAGTTAAAGAACTTGTCAAGTGTCTTACAGTTAGCTGATGTCTGCAGTTCCAGTCTGCAGCAGAGCTGTACAGTCGTGTGAGTTGCTCCGGGGTCTGAAGGTGGGCTGCTTTTTCAGCCAGTCTGACGGCTTTCTTTATGATGTGAAATATGAAGCCAAAACACAACTTACCTGTGGAGAAGAAGCCATGTGTAAGGGTGAATATTCTGAATGACACTCGGGCTTCCTAAAAGAGCTTCTAGCTGACAAGCATCCCAAATCAGGATACTCGTAGGGCCCTGTGGGCTTTTTTGACTTTGGCAGCAGATCAGGAGGTAGGGAGGAGGTAGCTAATAAAAAACATCAATTCTACAGCTGTGCATGTAAAACGGTCAGCAAAGTACATCTCACAGTACATCTAACTCTCTAGCTTTGTTCCCAGTCTGCTTTATGCTGGTGCACATCTAGTGATATGCAGCTTTCCTGGTTATGGTGACTCCCCTGCAAAGGAAAATGTACGTCATGCTGGTCAAGGGGTGGATCTGAGCAGGTGAGGAAGACGGTTATTGTAAACCAGACCCATCTCTATCTTGGTCCCTCCCTCTTTGTCTCGCCATCCTGTGAGAGAACATCAACGTCTATGAATAGGTTAGCAGGGGGCATGGTCTGTTTCTGGTCAGGGAAGGTAAATTGATGGTAACACTGTGTTCTTGGATAGAGGGATTCCAGGATATGCAACAGAGGATCAGGCTTGTAATACAGGTACTTTATCTTACCATGTAGCTCCAGCTGAATGTTAGAAAGGTTCTAAGGAAAGATATATGTAAAAGGTTAGCAGAAGAAACAGTGACACCCTACGATATACATGTGTATCATATACAGTAGAGATGTATTATATAAATACTATATATATTTCTTTGACATATGTAGTCGGATCCTGCAGCCCCTGCCAATGAAAATGCATGCAGCAGATGGGGAGGGTGTAACATGGGATGAATCTTACTTTTTTGGCACAGTTTGTGCGGAGAATGGAGACAAGACAAAGACATATTAGTTGCCTCGGGAAATTCCAAGTGCATTTCTTGTAGCATACTCCTGACTCCTTGTGCGGATAGCAGACATACTTGTTGTAAATTACAGCAAGTAGACCAAATACAGGGACTCCCTTGCTTTGTTTTTTTTAGGTAAAAGCAGAATGGAAAGTGTTGAAACCAAGCTCTGTATGCATTTCCTGGCATTGTTTAATCCAGTTTTCACTTTTCACCAGCAAGAACAAGTCTGGATGTTTAGCAGATTATTTATTTGGCAAAGTAAAGGACATCTGTTGGCAACTATTGAAATCCTTGTGTGTATTTAAGTGTATGTATAATCTGCCTGATCCTTATTTTACCTATAGTAAGAACATGTTTATGTAGTAACTTAACTCTAAACCCTGCAACCAGTAACAGTATTCCGAATATAAGCAGAGACATGGCTCCCTCCAACTACTGGTCCCGCAACCCTGGGATCCTGTGGGGATACACCCTCCTGGCCAAACGGGGTGTTGAGTAAAGAAATCAGCATTGAGTTTAGACTTGGAGTGTGCCAAGATCAAGGAAGAGGATGCAGCATTTGTTCAAACAAATGATAGCCACGGTGCTATATTAAGATTGATAGTGTAGATGGTGATACAGGAAGTGGCAAAGTAGCTTACAAAGAGAAATAAGGCAATGAACAAAATCAGTGTCTTGCCGCACTGTAGCTTGATAATTTGCAATTGTCCCTGATGCTGGCAGGGTGCTCCCAATGGGCTAAACAATGCTTTGAGCATCTACCATTGATAAAGGGTCTGTAAAGGCAAGAACATAAAAAATGGGCATTGCCATGTCTGTCACAGCCAGGAGCACAACCAACTCCATTCATGGTAATGGAAGGGGCATGCCGGGACAGTGCCTGACACACTCCATCCATTGCAGTAATTGGAGCTAGATGTGCTCCTCACTGTGATGGCGTGGGACCGTAGAGAGCCCTCCCAAATTGCCAGGTTTCAGATAATTGGACTGGGAGGAATCAGCTGTGGGGCAGAAAAGGTAAGTAACCTTCAAGCATTTCAGAGGTGGTGCCTGCATGGAGAAAATTGTTAGCACTGTAGCTGACAGCAGAAGAAAGACTCACGATGGATAAGTACAAAAAATACATACTTTCTATGTCCTCAGCTGTCCTAGTCCAGTAATAGAAAACTAACTTGCTTTCTTACTGGGTCGCGCCATACACACACACACACACACACACACACACACACACACACACACACCAGCAACTCTGTGCCAAGGAGATTCCTGGCTCACAGAGACACTAAAATAACCCACCCTTCACTCCATCAGTTAGTTTTTTGCTGTCAGGTCTTGATAGGAAGAAGAGAACTGCTACCCACCCCATGCAGCAGCTGCACCTTCTCCAATAAGAGATATGCTCCATTGACAGTGCGCAGACATTTTCAGCCCCCCATCAAACAAAGTGCCATGCCTCATTCCTTAGGATATTTTATTGTAGGGTATCTGAAAACAGGACCCTCCTGGGGCCAGTTGGTAATGGACCTTAAACCAGATCAACAGCCTGGCAAGGCTCACTTGCAAATCTGCATTCATGATTGTGAAATATTGTCAAAACCTATGATTGCTCCAACATCCACTGAAAGCTAAAACATTGCCCCACTGAGTTTCTAGTGGTAGCAGCCATTTTGGAGCTTCCTTTCCCAACATCTCAGCCATGCTCCTGCTTGGATTCAACTAACATAACTGCCAATGTACGATATTGTTTTTAAAATTGACCACAGCAGGAGTTAGAAAAGGTAAATGAAATTCTATGTGCATCAATAGGGGATGCATATGAACACTGTTTATTGTAAAGTGAGTGTTGGTCTAGTTTAAGTCCTTTTAAAATGGAACAAAACCCTGCTTGGCCTTCCTGGGCTGGTCACTGCCCCCCCCCCCCCCCCCCCGGCATCCCAAAGCATCTTTTTTTCAATGCAATTTTGTTAAAAAGAGGACATTATTTCAGTAGACATTTGCACTGAAAAAAAGATGCCAGTGGGCTGTAAATATATTTTTCTTTTATAAGCTCACAGTTGGGCCACTGTCATTGTTCAAATGTTGCAGTGTGTTCCAGCTTGCTCAGACCTTCTTAGTGTCTGCTCTAGGATTAAATAGTAAATTGAAGTAAGATTTTGGTAGGATGAAATTGTCCCAATTTAGATGTTGTCTTGAAGGCGTGTGGTTTTTAGCTAGAGAACCTTTATAGATTGATAGAATTTCAGAGAGATTGCGGTTGACTGCCCAACCAACAGTTTGATTTGTAGCCTGCTGAAATGATCTGGGTAACTGGTACAGGCTTCAGTGCACACACCATCACTTAGGCCTGGTTGTAAATAGCTGGCCGGTGCTACTTATAGGATGTGAGTATTTGTGAAAAAAAGTATAGAAATCATTATTAGGAAATTTATAGTTGGAGCCGTTTTAACAAGTTTCACCAGAAATTGTGGCCTGAGTGAATTCGGTTGGGAGGGTGCTGCATTCTGATTGAATTGTGGTGGGTGAAAATGTAAAAGGTGGTAACTGCAATGTAAAAAATGTTGATGTTCAAATTATAATTCATATGTTCAGTTTCATTTATTTTAGCTATTACTGTACATTGATGCATTATACATACTGTATATGAGTGATTTAGTGAATATGCATTGTACGTTTGGCCATGTCAGAATGCCGTAGCAGTTGAGGCTGGTCAGTTGCTTCTGGGTCTGACAATGGTGGCAGAATAACACTGTGCCTCATCATAAAGCCTGGCTGCTTTTTGTGCGTTGTGATATAAAACTTACCATTGTAGAGAATGCCTGTGTTTGCCCTGATATTTACATCAGAGGACCAGCTTCAAACTGCCTTTGACCCTCCCATTACAGAGGTATTGCCATGGTAACCAGACTGTTACTCCTGTGCAGGTTAAGAAGAGTTAGCGATTGGGGCTTCTGAATAAAGGTGGATTATCAGCCTTGGCCTATCCTGACATAGGAGCAGCATAGCTAACTGGATACAATGAAGTCATTTATGTGCATCGGGCAAGTCACAACATTGTTGTGTACGTTCCAGCTTTGGTGTGAAGCTTCGTTGAAACACGTGGCTAATTTGCATAGCGCGCTGCCTACACTGTTACCGAGCACGTTATGTAGCGTTTTGTTTTAAACAGGATTTTCTGGCTTGTATTGGCTTGTAATGAACTATCATTGCCGAACTAACATATTACTAGATCCCCCTTCAAGTTCTACAGACCAGCTGCTACACTAGGAGGCACAGTTGATAGTCCCTAGCATAGAGTTCACATCTCTAATTCTCTGGCCTCGTTATCTGATTAGATCAGGGACCAACACATTTATCTACCTGCAGTCACTAAGACCGCAACCTGCCTGGAGATAGGAACTTAAAGCAGAACAAAAGCCTCAAGGCACTGCCCTGGAATCTAAAAGATTATTCTAAAAGATTCCAGGGCCTGCTGCTGGCCTTACCCCCCCATGGTATCCCAAATTGGGATGCCCTGCTGTGTGGATCCCCCCAAGGTGCCACAACACTCACCTGCTTCCGGTCTGATGTAAACACTGGTGGCTGTATAGTTTGCATCTTTGGGCTGTGCGCTCTCACATCCAGACATTTCGGGCTGAGGACGGGAGCTCGTGCATGCGGCTCCTCTAGCACTGCCATAAACAAGAGCCATTTGGTGAACATTTATTTAATAATAAAACGTCTCTGATTGGAGAGAGCCTGCACATGCACCAAAGGACTGGGAAGAGGGGAATTGTTACGGACATACTGGGGGGGGGGGTTCACGGCAAAAAAGTAAACGTTTTTAAAACAGACCTACTCATATTTTAAAAGTGAGGGACAGGATTCCACTTCATGCTCTTAAAGGTAACCTTCACCATGTTGGGGGGCCTACCGATGTGGAACACATAAAGTGAACCAAAACCCACCGCGATCAGCCCGGGAATCTATAAGATTCCTAGGCCGATTGATTCCCTCCTCCCGAGGCATCCAAAATCAGGATGCCTTGCTGTGTGAAAACCCCCAGGTCGCCCCATACACTTACCTTGTTTCTTGGTCCAATGGCGCATGCGCAAGCCGCTGCCGCATGCCGCTATCGCTCTAGAAGGGTGCGTGCCTTGTGAATGGCTGGCGCAGGCACGCTCCCTGTAAGAGAGTAGCGGGGGATGCGTCAGTCAGGAGTTGCTGGCCTTAGACAAAGGTTTAGACGCTGTGACGTCAGCGGCCCTGAATGCGCTGTTTGGACAAGCGACTGCGTATGTGTTGTAGGACCGGGAAGAGGTGAGTTGGCTTCAGTGATCTGGGGGGTTTCACGCAGCAGGGCACCCCCTGTTGGGGGAAAGGACCAAATCCCAGGATAGTCAAAATCCTGGGTTTTGGTCCACTTTAAACTTCTCCCAGTGAGTGACTTGTTGTGTTGTTGTCCAACAAAGGACTGGAAGCTAAAGCACACATTACAGCAGCCGGCGGTTTCTTTCCGGAGGAGGTGGTGGCCACAAAGTAGTTGCTGCAGTCCCCATCAGATGAAGACCCAGCCTTCAAAGAGGTGAGTTTTGATTTCCCCAGACTGGGGGCTGCCAGGAAGTGTCTCACGGAAGCATAATCAGTGGGGGCACCTATTTTACACTAAAAGCGTGTTGGTCCCAGCACGGGGTGGAGGGGGGGCATGTTGATTGCTGATACCCCTGTGCATTCACAGCCCCAGGTAATCTTACCTGCTCCTTGCTTCACCAGGAAAAAGGCAGCCTCGTGATTGGCTGGTGGTCATGTGGTCAGCACTGCTTACGACCATGGATGGCTAATCACAGGACTGCATCTGGCTAGAGTAACAAGGGGGTGGTAAAATTATCAGATGTGGTATATGCATGGGGGAGGGGCAACACCAATCGGTAGCCCCCCCACACCCAGCTAGATGGCAATCAACACCTATTTTGTAAAATTGCTTTAAAGGGGGGGGGGGGGGCTCAACCTTAATTTAACATGTGTGGGCCACCTACAGGGACACTCCAGCCCAGGATTCCCATTCTATAAGTCCCTCCCCTGCTATTCTTCCCTAGTGTTGAAGCAGGGTGGGTGAGCGGGGATACATAGAGAAAAACACTTACCTCCCCTGGAATCCAGCAGCAAAGGTTGGGCGATGCCTCTGCTGCTCGCCACAATTTTGTTGTAGATCAGATTGCAAAATTGTGCATGGCGCCAGGAACACGAGCAACCGGCGGCCGTCCTGGCAGTTTGCAGTAAGCAGCGATGGCATCGCCCAACCTTTGCTACCGGATTCTGGGGCAGGTAAGTGTTTTTTCTTTATGTACCAACAGCCTCCCCTCCTGCTTCAGTGCTAGGGGAGGATGGCAGGGCAGGGGGATTTGAAAAACGGGAATCCTGGTCTGGGCTGGCCCTTTAAGTGATTTGAAAAATGATGGCGGGCCACAATAAATAGGTTCAGAATTCCTCATTTTGAATAGCTAACAAAGATTTTTCATTTGATTTTTATACACTCCTATTTCCTTCCACTACACCACCCCATTACCATATTTATATATAAAAATCCCCACAGGCTACCAATACACAAACTGATTGCCACTTCTCTGATATATGGGACCTATATTTATATCCCTGCTCCTATCAGTCCCAAATTGTAACCCTATTCACAATACTCAACCCATCTAAACCCATACAAATGCTAAACATACAATTAAAGTGCTTGTTATAGTGCCAGAGATTTTGGCCAGAGGTTTTGTTGCACTATGAAGGTCATTTACTACATTCGCACCTGGGTGCGCTGTGTATGCTGCAAGTGTGGAGTACTACAGCGATCTAAACTATTTTGTGCAGGCAAATGCAGGGAACAACACATTTTCTGGTGGCATTTTGCTGTAGTATTTACTAGCAGAGTGCTCTTGACAGCGGGCAAACTTCAGTGGCGCAGTTTGCTGTTACAAAACCAGAAAACTTGCTGAAAACCCACTTAACAGCTTATGGCAGCATGGAATTTATCTCAGAATGTATATGTGGTGTCCCTAGAGTACCTGGGGTGTTCGGGAAGCCCCCGAAAATTAAGTGTACCGTTTTGGGTGGGACAATCCTGCTTTGGATCCCTTGTCTCATTGTCCCGTAGCGCCCTAACATGTCCTGGAATCCTGTCGGCTCTCTGTGCAGGGTAATAGATGGAGGGAGGTAGGGAAGAGGTAGTGGTAGTGCCGGGCAGCTTAAGAAAATTCGGGGGGCAGCGTTAGATCTGAGTTGTGACGAGCTGGTGTTTTCTCAGGTGTCAAAGGTGCGTATGGATGCCACCCGGAGGGGGGCTGGGACATTAGGGAGCAGGCTGGGGGTGATTGGGAGGGGGTCTGGGGCAGCCAGGAGCAGGCTGGTGGTGGTGGGGAGAGGGTCTGGGGCAGCAGGGAGCAGGCTGGTGGTTGTGGGGAGGGGGTCTGGGGCAGCCAGGAGCAGGCTGGTGGTGGTGGGGAGAGGGTCTGGGGCAGCCAGGAGCAGGCTGGTGGTGGTGGGGAGAGGGTCTGGGGCAGCAGGGAGCAGGCTGGTGGTTGTGGGGAGGGGGTCTGGGGCAGCGCCCCAGCACAGCTCACTGACTGTAATGAGAGATGCCCCTCACTGGCCTCTAATGAGGGATACCCCTCACTGGCTGTAATGAGGGATGCCCCTCACTGGCTGTAATAAGCGATGCCCCTCACTGGCTGTAATGAGGGATGCCCCTCACTGGCTGTAATAAGCGATGACCCTCACTGGCTGGAATGGCGGATGTTGTTCACTGGTTGTTATGGAGGGAGGCCCCTCACTGGCTGTAATGAGGGATGCCCCTCACTGGCTGTAATGAGCGATGCCCCTCACTGGCTGGAATGGAGGGATGTTGTTCACTGGTTGTAATGGAGGGAGGCCCCTCACTGGCTGTAATGAGGGATGCCCCAAACTGCCTGTAATGAGGGATGCCCCTCACTGGTTGTAATGGAGAGATGCCCCTCACTGGCTGGGATGAGGGATGCCCCTCACTGATAATCACCTTGGTGTGAGAGTGCGAGGAGAAAGATATAGGAAAGGAGTATTGCAGTGGTGGCTTGCAGGAACCTGGTGACATGCATAGGGTGTAATTTACTGAGTGTTTGACAGCCATTCGCTGTGCTTTCGCTAGTTTGCCACATTCACTACACTAAAAGAGCTTCACACTTCCTTTTAACTTTTATCTGGAGGAGCATCCAAAATCAGTACTGTGCTGAAATCATATCGGCTGCTGAGATCTGCTCTCACGACTGTACCTGCCACCCCCTCCAGCTGCAGTGAATGGAGCTGTATGCTCCATTCACAGTGACAGTGGTGAGGGGCTGGAGACCCATCCACTAATTTGTTTCAAATGTATCTCTTACATAGGAATGAATGGTAGAGTAATAAACTTGCTCATCTGTGAAAACAAATCCAATGTTTATGCTACTTTCCGTTAACCTCTATTGTGATTTATTTGTGAGGGCAAATTACACTGCAATCTACAATCTTATCTATGTTCTTTTTTATCAGCCTCTGCCACTAATCTGCGACTAGCTGATCTGATCCATGGGTGACATTGACCTTCTGGGGGATGGTAGGCCATTGAAGTTCAATAACTGATCTGGACAAATTGGTTTTCTAACATCCCATTCATACCATGGTGTTGACCATAGTGCCAGTAAAAACTTCAGCAAACAGGCAGTGATGCTGTGCTGATACTTTGCTGGGCTCTGAGCAGCAAATGCATCAGAAATGCAGTGCTGTGTAAAACATGTACAAACACACAGGGTATTCAGATGTCCAGCGCTCTTTATCCTCTCATATGACAGGAAAAGCCTCAGCTCACAGTCACTTCTCTCTATTACGTTGCTTAACTTCTCCTTTCATTTTCCCACAGTGCGGTTTCCCAGAAAAACTAAGAGAGAACTGTACACCATACAGTAAAACATTTCAAAGAATGACTCCAGCGATCATAAGTGCCCAAAGCATGGTAACAAATTCCTCATTTGTTCCATAAAAATTAAAATAATGATAACTCTGAAAGCCATAAAGATTGATATGAGAGCCTACAATCCAGATATACTGACATCTAATTGGTCCAGAGGCTGAATGAGTCATTGGTTTGCCAAGGAAGAGAGTGACAACTGCCCATACGCTGTGCTGTTACAGCTGCTACACTGTTTATAATGCGCCAGCAAACCGCTCAGTGTTTGAATGTTTCAGTGTGATTATGTAGGGCATCTTTTCCTGATCTCCTTATGTCTCAAAGGATAGTCCAGGCAAAAAGAAGAGTATTCATCTCGTCTCCCCGCAGTGGCTTCACCTAGGCCCAGCTATTATCAAGATCAACTCCCACAGCATCCACATGCCCAGAAATTTCCACATTGGTGGATGAGGCCCAGCCCTGCCTTTGTCTCAGTGACTGGAGTGCCCTGCACTCCATTCAGTGCGAAAGTAAGGGAGTGCCAGGCACTGCATCACTTTGCCTCCTCTGTATAAGGTAATGAAATGAACCTGGATGTCACAGAATCCCAACTCAGGATCAATGCAGCTGTGGGGGAAAAGAAGTGAAAATGTATTGTTTTTAATTCTCTCTTTATGTTTAATATTTCTAGTCAGTCAGGGAGAGACTGTCATGCTGGTGCTTGCAGCTGGTAAGAGTTTGAGAATGGAGGGTTGCTTAGCTGGAATAAATGATGAGGGGCAGCCATTCACAAACGGCCGGCGCGGGTGCGTGCCCTGCTAGAGAAAAGCGTGAGATGCAGCTCGCGCACGCGCTGTTGGAATGGGGATAAGGTAAGGTTTCTGGGCGTCCTGCGGGGTTTCACACAGCAGGGCATCCCGATTTCGGATGCCCCGCAGGGAGGGATCTGATCCCCCCTGGGTGCTGGTCCACTTTAATGGGGGTTCATGAAGTCCTTTTCACTAGAATAACCTTATTTCAGTATAAGGTTTGCTGCAGATGGATGCATTTGCCCTCTTTGATGGCTTTCCATAAATTAGCAAGAGGTGACCAGGGTTGATCACCATAAATGATAGCACCCATAAGCCAGGGTTATACTTAGCAATGGGAGGAGGAGAGGTGTCACAGCAGTAATTACCATGCCTGACTTTTTATAGGTGAGGCAGTGGGTGAGACTGCAACCTTACGTGACTGGTTTTTGGATTACAAAACTCTTCCTGGTCATATATATTCTGCCCTTTCACAGCACAAGTGGGCTCTTATCTTTTTGGATTAGCTGTGGCAGAAGATTTCCTAGTTACCTGAGTAGAAATCATTGCTTCTCCTCTCATGTCCTCACATTCTTGGACGGTTTGTCTGTCTTTGATCTCTGCTAATCGACAACCGGCAGAAGCGCAAGCAAGCCAGGCCATTGCAGTGTGAGTATATGATCCAGTGATACATAGGCAAACCTTCCCTTACAATTTGTGGCTCTCACTTCAAAGGGAAGCTATAGCGCTTTATTGTTAATGCTTTCAAGACCAATGTAAAGTTTGCTTTTCAGCATGTCCTCACATGTTGTGTGCCTTTGCCACAACAAATAGTTCCTTTGATCAGCAATAATAAAATGATACAAGTAACGGTTTGCTTATCTGGACATTTCATTAAAAAAGGTTTAAAAAGGTTAAAATTAACACACTACAAATAAAACCACTCAAACACAGTATCCGTTAATGTGTTGTGAACTTTATACCCCCCAAAACACACTTTCAGTCAGTGCCTGTGCATTACTGTGTCATGCTGCCGTTGTTTCTATCCCTGTGATTTTTTTTAACAAAGCCCCTGTATATAGACTGATGTTTACCCTCCCCTCCACCTTCTGACAGCCTATAAAATATAAAGGTAAGTGTTGTACAATTTGGTTCAATGCACTACCAAATATATCTTTACCCACACACTATAGAACTTAAAGTGATCTTATACTCAGAAAGGAAGTTTATGGTGTCACCTTCTATCTCCAGCCCAGTGTCCCAATTCAGCACGTGTTTCTTTTTTTTACTAAAGCCATTGCCTATTATTCATAAAAACACTAACCGCATGCAGTCTGCTGTTCGAATATGGCCCCCATGGTCATAGCACTTCAGAGCAAATATCAGCTTATGTTGTGTATGTACAAAGTTGCATCCGCTTCCAGTGTGCAGGATATATGGGCTACCATAGAGACTATCCCCACACTTACTTTACATTGCACAGTTTTTCAAGACTCTTGAAGTCATTACTAATTGAGAAAGCCAAATGGGTGACTAACATCTGTAAGAAAAAATAAGCCTAAGTACAGGTGCCCTGACTTCAGACATATCGCCAGTGTAATCAATCCAGTTGCTTCCTTATTCTATTGCTGGTAGGCTGCCATTTAACCTTACTGTATTCTCCATTTCTACCTGCTCCTGTGTGGCTACCACCAACGTAAGCAGCTATGTGGCAGACCTAGCATCAGAAATGTGGTGTTACATTTGAAATATATGACCTATAATAGGGAGGTGCTGCATTAGTTTGCACCTTCATATTAAAATCATACCATGGCAGATAATGGCATGCCAAATAAAGTTACAGTCCCTATAGCAAGGCTTATCATCAGGAAATAGATTACAAGTGCTATGAATCTGCTAAATAAAAAATCTAGATGGGCAATTTCTAGTTCAGAAAAAAATGGTGACCTAAGAAATGGTTTTGGCCATGCAGATCTACAGAGGATGGAGAGCTTGGGAGCAGACTGTAAACATAATATGCACATGTTATTGGTGGCACTGGATGTGTCTGTATTTGACAACCAAGAGTCATTTGAGGTTAGTAAACCTTAGCATACTGCCTTCAAGCCAGGACGCTGGATGCTTAGGTTTCAATGTCCATCTATTGCTGTCAGGATGCTAAAAAATATCAGAAATCTGATGTAGCTCTTTAGACTCAGAAGCAGTCAAAACTCAGCTTTGGATACAAACAGAATATCCTACTATTGTATGTGTTTTATAATCTTACCATGTATAATAGGTCAGCAGAATGCTTTTGCCCTCTTTTGTTGATCCAGGTTGTGATCCATACTATATAAAAAAATCCCACACCCTGGCTGCCCCCACAGCACTTAACATAATATCAGCATATTTGCACCCAGCCTGCAGAGTGCTTGTCAAACCCCCTACACCCAAATATTAGTTCCTACTCCTACCCACAAGAGGGTGCACCCTGGCGGGGCGTATGCCAGCATACCAACATTTATTTGACCGATACTCCCTACCCAGCTCTGTCACACCACTGCTACTGATGCTACTGTTCCTGGCAATCCATGCTAATAGGTCAGGGAAGGATCATCAGCTGGGGTCACCATGAAGCTGAACAGCATTGCCTGCAGTGTTGATCTGAATGGGTGAGGGGAAGAGGTAAAATAAAACGTTTGCCCCCTGATAAAATAGGGGGAGGGAGGACCACTGCTGTGTGATGTAATGGGACCACTGTCTTTGTAAATGGGGTAGGGAAAGACTGAGGAGGATGGTTACTGGGCATATTTGCTATCATAGTCACAAAGTTTCAAGCTGAATACATCAGTGCAGCCAGCCACATGCTACTGTACATGCAAAGTGTGGAGAATGTTTAAAGGGACTGATAAAGCTGCACCATGACATGCCCCTTACAGCTCAGTCACAACCAGGAAATTAGGGCTATAATTGTGGTTTGCATTGATAAAAGAAAGTAACATTGCAAGTTTTACCAGTCAGGACTTGATGGGGATCTACCCGTTTTTTACTGATGGGTTACATCCATGTGATTGTGGCTTCTGTCAGTGTGGCAGCACCCTTATATATTCTAATGTGTCAGACTTTAATGATGATGCTTACATGCCTGTGTAGGTTACTGACCCTTAAAATCTGCTGAGTGGTCTGTTACTTTTGTTCAATGTCATGAGGCCACAACTGTGTCCACTAGCACCAATGTGTTAAAGCAAGCTCAGCATTTTCCAGAAATGTTCAGTTTCAAAATGCAAAAGAATCTGTTATTTACTTCAAAAAATGTTATTAGTACCATCTGTAGCAACCTATCAAAGACAATACTCCCAGAATATTCAAGCCTCCCCATTGCTTCAGTGTTTTAATTACCTGAACTATCTTGTCCTGCACCAATTAATAGAAACAATACTAGTCTGGCTGCCATCCATGATTCACATATGAGCTGTAGTCACATGAACTGCATGATGGGTGACGTCAAAGGCAAAACATCATTCCAGTCTTTCATTTTCCATCATATCAAGTTATTGTTCTGCAGCCCAGTTTGTTACAATACCTTAATATTTGAAAGGCAACATATTCATTTTGGAAAGTGAAAAATATTTTGAAACCATTGAAAGAATTCAATTTTGGTTTGGGGGCTTGCAAGTTTAATGAAGTCATTTTTTTGTTACAGGAAAAGTACACAAAGGAAAATCTATAAATATTTTCTTGCCCTTTGAGTAAAAATATTATATTCCAAGTATACAGCACGTCCTGTTCCAGAATATTCCTTACACATGGGTTATACATCCACAAGATGGCGCTGGACTGCAGAAAAAGACTTGTGGCCACTCCCGGCCCCTTAACTAGCCAGGAACCTCCCACTAATTCCCAGTTCTTCTCTGCAGTCTGGACTGCGAAGATAGAAGATGGCTCTCTACTCAGGTGAGCGGGGCTTATTAGCCTGCGGCCCTGCAGGACTTTTCTCACCCGTTCCAAACCCACTGCCTCCCAGCCTCGGCTGACTGGTTCGGGTGAAGGTAGGTTTAGCACCAGGGTCAGGTGCTGAGGAGCGCTGCTCCTACCGCAGTCCCTGCTCTGACAGGGTAGGCGGTTAGGCTTATGGTGAGCTTTGTGGGATGCCCCCCCTGCACTCTGGGTTTGCCTTAACCCATATCCCCCCTCCCTTCTCCTATCTTTACTTGGGTGCTGTTCTCCCTTGCCTCGCTCTCCCCCGGGGAGATCTTTGGGGGGGGGGGGTGGCTGGGGTGGCGTTGATCATTTTAATTGAGTGTGTTTTTTGTCTTACTTTCACTGGAGTGCCGCCGCACGTTTTTACAGTGCTCCGCGGACGGCAGCGACATTTCCTCAGAATTCTGCGGTGCCGTGATTGGCTGGCCGGATCACGTGGGGCGCGATTCACGCTTTTCAGGGGGGGGGGGGCTCTGTGGATGACGCCTTTTTCATCACATATCCATGGCCCACCCCCCGCACCATTTTCCCCTCTGTGATGCTGGGTGTGCTGCTGGTTCCCTGTGCGGTCCGTGAGTACCCCTGCATGGTGTTTTATTTCTGTGTATTTTTTCTAGTGTATATACTTATGGGGTTGTCTCTTATGTTTTTCAGGTGGGGTGAACTTCAGACTGTGGTTCTCCTGACCCTCTCCCCTTGGCAATCTCCCACTTCCCTAGCGGGCTTTTGGGGCATCCCGGGTAGCTATTATTAGTGTTAACCCTATACTGGCCTGTTGTGCCACTCAAATCACCATATGGAGGCTTCTGGGGATAATGTGCTTGGGGTTCCTTTGGGACTAGCCCGGCTATGTGTGGCGTGTGGGGTATCCCCTATAAGTGATGATGTTAGGGTGTGTGTACCCTGCGCCCAGCAGGCGATTGCGCTGCAGCCGAGGTGGTCTGTTACTGGCCCTGGGGCTGCGCCCCCTCTGACTTCGCCTACCCCCCATGCTTGCATCTGACCCCCAGTGAGGGGCATACTAGCGGGGAGTCCCAATCTGATTTGGCTGCACGGGTGACCAGCATTGAACAACATATTGCTGGGTCAGCCCCGCGTAAGGCTTCTGTCAAGAAGTGGCATTTATCCCCCGCTGTTTCCCTCTTCCCTGTTGAGGCTGAGGAATTTTTTGACATTTCTGGTTATTGTCCCCTTGAGGAGGGGGAATTGTTCTCTGACTCAGAATCATCTGAGGAACAGCCTAAGATTTATGGTGGAAGACCCATGGTCCTCAGATACACTGACACTGACAGGTTGTTGTCTCACATTTTTTAAGTGCTTTGTATTTCCCCTCCTGCAGTGGCTCCGCAGCAGCAGGGTAAGCTTTTTCAAACAGTTAAACCACGCTTGGAGTTCCCTGAGCAGTCTCATTTTAATAATCTGGTGCTCAAGGAATGGGAACGGCCTAGTAAGTTGCCTGGGGTGCCAAGGAGTTGGGACAAGAGGTATCCCTTCCCTGCTGATGTGATTAAGCGTTGGTCTTGTCCTCCCGAGGTGGACGTGCCCGTTCTAGGGTTGTCAAATACCATTCTCCATTCTCCTGACACTACTACCTTGCGGGATGGTGAGGACCGGCGCATGGACCAGTTGTCTTGTCATGCTTTTGCCTGGGGACTGTGCTGCGCCCGGTTTGTGCCTCTGCCATTACGGCTATTGCTATTAAAAGGCTGTTTAAGTGTCTCTTAGATGGGGCCTCTGATGATGTGGGAGGAGAAGACTATAGATCTCTCCTGCTTTGCTATGATTTTGTTGCTTATATCCTCTCTGCCATGGATGATGTCATTAGAATGTGTGGAAGGACATCTGCCCCTTTTGGTGGCTATAGGCCGCTCTGTCTGGCTGCGTCAGTGGTTAGCTGATAATGCTGCTAAGAAGGCTCTCACTGGGTTCCCCTTTAAGGGGCTGCGCCTTTTTGGTGAACGCTTGGACCTGTTTGCAAGGGGAGGTAGGTTACCCCAATGCAGGAGGCCCTCTCGGCCCTTTCAGGGGTCTGGTGCCTCTCTCTCCTCCTTTCGGGCTCCAAGGCCTGGACGAGGGGTCTCTTTTACTGGAGCATGCAGAGACTATTGGGGTAGGGGCAGGGGACGTGGCCGCCCCAGCCTCTCCTGTGGCCCCAAAATCAAATCCTCTCCCAAGCCCCCTCAGGCATAAGGAGGTGCCCTCACCCATCCGGGTGGGGGGACGGCTTCGGCTCTTTGCTCCTGTCTGGAGGCGACGTGTAGCAGACAGGTGGATCCAGGAGGTGGTTCCTCCGGTTACAAGATAGAGTTTTCAGCCTGGCCGCCCCCAAGATTCATCAGATCCCGGATGGCTCAAAATCCTCTGTCAGCTCAGGGCTTGTGTCTTGCTGTCCAAAACCTGGAGTTGGGAGTCATCTGCCCAGTGCCTTTCCAGGTCATCAGAAATTCCTCAGGTTCGCTCTGGAGGATCAGCACTACCAATTTGTGGCCTTGCTCAGTATCACCTCGGCTCCCAGGGTATTCACCAAGGTGCTGGCGGGCGTGATGGCCTTGCTGAGATCTCAGGGCATTCGCATCCTTCCTTATCTGGACGACATTCTCATCACGTCTCAGTCCTTCCATCGGGCCGAGCTGGATACCCAGTTGGTGGTGTCCACCCTAGAGTCCTTCGGCTGGGTTATCAACCATCCCAAGTCTTCCCTGTCACCGTCTTGGGTGAGGTCTTTTCTGGGCATGACTCTGGATACATCTCAGGTCAAGATTTATCTCCCTCAACAGAAGGTGGAGAGTCTTCAAGTTCAGGCCCAGTTCCTTCTGTCTTGTCCTCATCCCTCCATCCGATAGGGGATGCAGCTAGTGGGACTGATGGTGTCTTGTTTCGAGGCGGTACCCTGTGCTCAGTTTCACATGAGACCTCTTCAGCTTTGCCGCTTATCAGTATGGGATCGGGACCCGGTGTCCCTGGATCAGGTGTTTGCTCTGTCCCTCCTGGCCAGACGGTCCCTCTCGTGGTGGCTGGACTCAAGGAACCTGTTAGTGAGCAGAACCTTTCTGCCCCCTTGCTGGGAGACGGTCACCACGGATGCCAGTCTGATGGGTTGGGGGGGCTTCTGGAAGTCCTTAAAATTCCAGGGTCAGTGGGGCCCTCAGGAGGCCCATACCCCTATCAACATTCTGGAACTGAGAGCGATAAGGTTGGTTCTCGCCCATTTGACTTCACACCTTCAGGGTCGGGCTGTTCAGGTCCGCTCGGACAACCAGACGGCTGTGGCCTACATCAATCATCAGGGAGAGATCCGGAGCAGGAGGGCCCTCAAGGAAGTGTCCCTGATTCTGTCATGGGCGTAGGAGGATGTCCCCTGCATCTCGGCGGTGTACATCCCGGGGGAGGGGAGAATCTGGAGGCGGATTCCCTGAGCAGGGGGAAGTCTTGTCTGGGAGAATGGTCCCTCAGCAGCAGGGTGTTTTGCTCCCTGTGCCACCGTTGGGGTCAGCCAGATGTGGATCTGTTTGCGTCCCGTCACAATCACAAGCTTCCAGTCTTTGTCTCTCTGTCCCAGGACCTTCTGGCCTTAGCCATGGATGCCCTAGCAATGTCTTGGAAGAGCTTTCGGCTCCTCTATGTGTTCCCTCCGTTCCCTCTGCTGGGCAGGGTGCTGCGCAAAATAGCCCAGGAAGGGGTACCAACCATTCTGGTGGCCCCCTGCTGGCCAAGAAGAGTGTGGTTCGCAGACGTCGTGCAAATGGCAGTAGATCAATACGCCCTGCCCAAGGATCCAGACCTGCTCACTCAGGGGCAGCTACGCCACCCCAATTTACAAACGCTGGCTTTAACGGCCTGGCTGCTGAAACCTCCATCTTGATGGACAAGGGGCTGTCTACCTCTGTAGTTAATACCATGATTAGGGCAAGGAAGAAGTCCTCGTCCTTTATCTACTATAGGGTATGACATGCTTACATTTCCTGGTGTGAGTCTAAATCTTTTCACTGTCGGGCGTTTTCTGTTCCCAGGATCCTGGAGTTCCTGCAACATGGTTTGGACTTGGGTCTTCAACTCAGTACCCTCAAGGGACATGTTTCAGCTTTGGCCATTTTCTTCCAAAGATCTTTTGCTAATCATCGTTTGGTTAAGGCTTTCTTCCAGGGGGTTACTCATGTGCGCCCCCCACGTAAGCCTATGTTACCAGTCTGGGATTTGAATTTGGTCTTGTCTGCTATGCAGGGTTCTCCTTTTGAGCCTCTGTGTGCGGTTCCTTTGTCCATTTTGACTCTTAAGGTAGCATTTTTGGTGGCTATCACTTCTGTTAGGCGTGTTTCTGAGTTGGCGGCGCTTTCCATCAAACCTCCTTACTTTGAGAGACACCAGGACAAGGTGGTGTTTCGGTTTAAGCCAGATTTTCTGCCTAAGGTTGTGTCTGCATTTCATCTCAATCAGGACATTGTCTTGCCTTCCTTGTGTCCTAATCCTAGTAACTAAGGAGAGGGTATTACATTCTCTGGACGTGGTTAGGACTTTGAAATTTTATCTGGTAGCTACTGAATCCTTCAGGAAGACTGATGCTCTTTTTGTTCTTCCTTCTGGACCTAGGAAGGGTTTGCCTCCGGCTAAATCCACCATCAGTAAGTGGATTCGTCAGACGGTGATACAAGCCTATTCTGCTAAGGGGCAGGAGCCTCCCTTCCGCCTTACTGCTCATTCTACTCGGGCTATTGGTGCTTCTTGGGCTTTTCAGCACCAAGCTTCTGTTGAACAAGTTTGCAAGGCCGCTACTTGGTCTTCTGTTCATACTTTTTCTAAGTTCTGCAGGCGGCAGTGGTTTAAACTGCCCGCTGTTACTTTTGGGGATCCCACCCTACCTGACGGACACTGCTATTGGATGTCCCACGTGTAAGGAATATTCTGGAACAGGACGTGCTGTATATTTGGAATAATACAATTCTGTGAGTTCTCACCTGTAGAATTGGTATTATAAGTATACAGCACGTCCTGTTCCACCCCACCCTTTGTTATCATTGTTCTTGGTTACCTCTGTATGGTGATTGTTCATTTGGATTTTTATTCATTTTTGATTCTCCTGGCTTCTTGTTAACTGCTTGTCAATACTGGGAATTAGTGGGAGGTTCCTGGCTATTTAAGGGACCGGGAGTGGCCAGAAATCTTTTTCTGCAGTCCAGCGCCATCTTGTGGATGTATAACCCATGTGTAAGGAATATTCTGGAACAGGACGTGCTGTATACTTATAATACCAATTCTACAGGTGAGTACTCACAGAATTGTATTTTTCATTTAAATATTAAAATATAAATATTATTTAAATATAATTTTCATTTAAATATTATATTCATTTTGGAAATTGAAAAATATTTTCAAACCATGAAAGTATTCCGTTATGGTTTCGGGCTTGCATGCTTAATGAAGTCATTTTTGTGTTACAGGAAAAGTACACAAAGGAAAATATAATTAATAAATTCTGTGAGTACTCACCTGTAGAATTGTTTTTTCTGGGAATCCATTCCAGACACTCCTTACACCTCCTTGCCGATTGGATGTGACTGCAAGACAAAAAAGGGCACGGCCCCTCCCGGCCCCATAAGTAGCGGCTGCCTCCTAACCTAGATCAGTTACTTAAAAAGCAGTAAAACATAAAATAGACGCAGGCCGGGAGGCCCTATATAGGAGTCCATGTTACTTCACACCGAACTCCGCCAGAATACTCTCAAAACAATAAATAATAAACAAGTAAATAAAGCTCTTCTTTTTTTTTTCTTTTTTTTCCATGCCAATGAAATAAATGGACTAAACACCATCAAAGAAACATCAAAAGATAGATCATGACCCAAAAACGGGTGGGCCGGAGTGTCTGGAATGTATTCCCAGAAAAAAACAATTCTACAGGTGAGTACTCACAGAATTGCGTTTTTTCTTCCAATCCATTCCAGACACTCCTTACACTTGGGATATCCAAAAGCAGTGCCATCTATGGGCGGGATCCCCAGCGCAGAACAACAGGTAGTTCATTTCACTACCGCCTGAAGGATCTTTCGACCAACAGCGTCAACTGAGGCTCTAACATCCACTTTGTAAAACTTTGTGAATGTATGAACTGAAGACCAGGTGGCAGCTTTGCAAACCTGTTCCACTGAAGCCTGATGCTGAAAGGCCCAGGAAGCACCAATAGCCTTAGTAGAATGGGCCGTGACCCGAAAAGGGGTTTCCTTTCCCTTGGCCGAGTAGGCTTTTTCTACTGCCTGCCTAATCCACTTACTGACAGTGGCTTTAGCTGGCGGAAGCCCCTTTCTCTGCCCTTCCGATATAACAAAAAGAAAATCCGTCTTGCGGAAGGAATCTGTAGCTGCCATGAAATATCTTACGGCTCGGACTACATCTAAAAAATGAAGCACCCTTTCCTTAGCATTAGCCGGAACAGGGCATAAAGGAAACCTGATTTTTTACGTAAGTCTAACCTCTTGATTAAGGTGAAAGGGAGAAACGACCTTAGGTAAAAAATCAGGTTTAAACCGAAAAACTACCTTGTCTCTGTGGAACTCAAAATAAGGAGACTTCATACATAAGGCTACAGGGCGAAGAAAGGAACCTACCATAGCAAAAGCATGGAGGGCCAATTGATCCATCCGTCTCTCTGTGGGATCTCTTAAGGATCCCATAGTAGCCGATGGCATGATAGAAGTATTGGACAAGCCTGATACTGGAGAATCCACCTCGGGTGGAAAAGACCAAAGTTTAATCATATCCGCCGGAAAAGGATACCTACCGTCTAGGATCCTGGGAACAGCCGGCAGCTTGTTAGGAGTTTCCCACTCCTTTAACACCATCCTGGAAAAATGCGGCTCTTCCGGGAACACCTGCCTTTGCCTTACTGGCTTAAACAGGTCGTCCTTCCCTCTTTTTGCCACCTCAGGAGGGGTAATATTCAAGGTTTCAAAAACTGATGAAAGTAAACACTCAGACGAGACAGAGAGAAGGGGATCCTCATCAGAAGAGAACAAAATAGAATTACTATCTTTTTTACCAGAGCGTAACTCGCCCTCTGAGAGCTGCTCATCTAAATACTCTTCCTCCTCCTCAGACCCAAAGGAGGCAAATAAATCTCTTTCCTTAGAAACAGGCTCCAAATGCCTCCTCTTATAGGTGGCTTTCTTAGGAATGACCAAGGATAACTGTTTCTCTAAGTTATCCAACCTGTGCGCCACATCCGCCTGTGCCTCACTGCCTTCCCCCTCTCCGGGGGATGTAAGGGATGGGTGAGCCGTCATGCTCCCACCAGCAATAGCTGGGCTAGAGACCTGAGCCACCGCTCTATTATGGTCTAAGCCAATTCTCATGGCGCAAGCGGAACAAACCGTGCTTAAACTACCCAGGGAATCCAACTTACATAAGGGACAGAGCCCACCCTGCTCAAGTGGGATGCCCGAATCACTATCCCCTGATGCCTCCCTCATGGTGTTTTTTTTTTTTTTAAATTTGGCAAACAGACCTAAGGTCCTAAGCCTGAACCAATCCCAAAGAGACTGGGAGGAACCACGACCCTTCTTTATCCTTCTTCCAATTCTAAAAAAAAGCATGGTGGGCCAATTGATCCATCCGTCTCTCTGTGGGATGTCTTAAGGATCCCATAGTAGCCGATGGCATGATAGAAGTATTGGACAAGCCTGATACTGGAGAATCCACCTTGGGTGGAAAAGACCAAAGTTTAATCATATCCGCCGGAAAAGGATACCTACCGGCTAGGATCCTGGGAACAGCCGGCAGCTTGTTAGGAGTTTCCCACTCCTTTAACACCATCCTGGAAAAATGCGGCTCTTCCGGGAACACCTGCCTTTGCCTTACTGGCTTAAACAGGTCGTCCTTCCCTCTTTTTGCCACCTCAAGAGGGGTAATATTCAAGGTTTCAAAAACTGATGAACGTAAACACTCAGATGAGACAGAGAGAAGGGGATCCTCATCAGAAGAGAATAAAATAGAATTGCTATCTTCTTCACCAGAGCGTAACTAGCCCTCTGAGAGCTGCTCATCTAAATACTCTTCCTCCTCCTCAGACCCAGAGGCAAATAAATCTCTTTCCTTAGAAACAGGCTCCAAATGCCTCCTCTTATAGGTGGCTTTCTTAGGAATGACCAAGGATAACTGTTTCTCTAAGTTATCCAACCTGTGCGCCACATTCGCCTGTGCCTCACTGCCTTCCCCCTCTCCGGGGGATGTAAGGGATGGGTGAGCCGTCGCGCTCCCACCAGCAATAGCTGGGCTAGAGACCTGAGCCACCGCTCTATTATGGTCTAAGCCAATTCTCAAGGCGCAAGCTTAACAAACCGTGCTTAAACTACCCAGGGGATCCAACTTACATAAGAGACAGAGCCCACCCTGCTCAAGTGGGATGCCCGAATCACTATCACCTGATGCCTCCCTCATGGTGTTTTTTTTTTTTTTTTAATTTGGCAAACAGACCTAAGGTCCTAAGCCTGAACCAATCCCAAAGAGACTGGGAGGAACCACGACCCTTCTTTATCCTTCTTCCAGTTCTAAAAAAAAACCTTTCTCAACTCATAAAAATCAATCTATAAAAAATTCTATTGATATATATATATATATATATATATATATATATCTTTCCCTTTTTAAAAAAAAAAATCTTGGGAATATAATTAATAAATACAATTCATAAATACACATTATACTAATATTGATAACAATAAAATAATAATCATAATAATGATAATTATGATAATAAAAATAATGCCGACGTCCACTCACCACCGCAGCTCTTCACTTTACAGCCTATACAAGAAAAAAGTATGACTAACACATAATATATATATATATATATATATATATATATACTGAAGCAAAAGGCCAAGAAGATGCATAAATATTTAAAAACAGCGGGACCAGCCCGCAATCCATAAGCCCCTAAGCTTACCCCTCTTGGGTCTCTTAGAAGGCCAGTGACCTAACCACAATGGCTGCCGCCGCAGCCGCACTCTGCAAAGGCTGCACACAAAGAACCCCTAGGCTCCAAGAAGAAGTATGGGATTAAGGGAACCAGCGGCCCAGCCCGAGATGGCCGCCAATGCCGCAGCCGCATGTCTCCGCGGCCGCTATCCCCACACCCAAAGCCCTTAAGCTCAACATGATAAAAATCCAGCAAATGGCCTGGCCAGCGGTGGCAGCTGCCGTCGCAGCCGCAACGCAAACACAATAGCAGCCTCATGTCAGCCAGGCTACTGTACACCAACCTTGAACGTTGCAGGGGAGCCTGAACACAATCTCCCTCCAGCCCAGAGAGAGACACACTGAAGTAACACGGCCTCGTGGTTCCGTGTTAAGCTCCGCCCCCTGCATGACGTAAGCCCCTTAAAGGCATACCAATATTATTTCTTTTTTTTTTTTCTTTTTTTTTTTTTTGAAAAAACTAAAACCTACCTAACTTGGAAGGACGGGTTGAAACTAAGAAAATAAAAATGTTCCTCAGCAGGTACACCAGAGAGAAACCTGCGTCTGTCTTGCTTTTCAAAAAGCCTGCAGCCCAGAGCATATACACTCTGTAAGTCCCCAAGACCCCGGCGCTTCCACCTTACCTTTACGAACCCCAGAACAGCTAGAAGCTGTGGGAGGCACAATTGAGTCTGGGGGATTCGTGGGAATAAGGCTATGCAGGAAGCCGACAGGGTGCAATCCCCCGCTTGCTGCCAATCCTTGAGAGCAAATTCCTGAACAACCTTCACAGTCACTTGCAACTGCAAGAAAGAAAACTGATCTAGGTTAGGAGGTAGCTGCTACTTAAGGGGCTGGGAGGGGCCAATCACATCCAATCGGCAAGGAGGTAATCCCAAGTGTAAGGAGTGTCTGGAATGGATTGGAAGAAAAATAAAAGTTAACCCAAACATATAAATCCCATCAGAATGTTTAGTCCTCATTTAGAAACAATTAGCAAACAGTTGTTTTCTATGCCTGTCATTCGAGCAGTAGCTGACAAAAAGCAGAATTTCTTTTAATCAATTGAACTACTATATTGCATATTTTAAAGAGGAACAACTTAGTGGGGGGGGGGGGATCTGCATGGAAGCTGAGGCTAGGACATTGAGTGACTGGTCAGTCACACAATCCCATGCAGCAGTGTGACTGTACTGGTCTGTCTGTCTTGCGGAGCTCCTGTACCCTGCAGGCACCAGGGGAAGATATGACGATTGGGCACGTTTTTTTTATTATTTTAGTGCCAATCGGGCTTAGCACAGCAAGAGAGGGGTGGCAGAGGGGTTACAAAAAGCTTGGATTCCAAAAAGCTTGGATTCCCTCTTTAAAAGCAAACATCTGCTCCATGTGCTTGCTCAAAATCCAACGATAGAGGTGGCAGCCACTCAGACTAACTCTACTACTACTACAACTAATTACTAGCTCTACTAACTAACCTTGGTGACAGAGCAATCAGAATTAAGTTTAAAGGAGCCTCAGCACACTAGCCTGTTAGCCAGCATCCTCTCCTATAATCTGTCTTTAAAATCTAGTTTCTAAGAAAAAAGTTACGTTTCTAAAATCTGTCTCTAGAAATAAAGGCCCCGTTGGCACACGTCTTTTATATGCTTTTGAAATTATATACAATGTTGTTCGCCCATATAGACAGCAACACCAAATAGTTTCCAGTGCCTGCTAAGAAGAATGAGCATTAAACCCCCCCCCCCTCTGCCCAGCGAAAAAGCCCAATTTGCATATTAAATTGAACAAATTACTCACTTGGTCACAGCCAGCTTCCCATTTCAAGGTCAAAAACTGCTATCACAGCTTCTGAGTCTCCAGTGCACGCAGGGGATCATTACTTCTCCGTCACTCAATCACTGCAGCAACCAGGCCATGGCTTCTGCAGTCATTGACCCTTCTTTCCCATGTGTGCACTGGAGGTATAGAGCAACCTCAAGTAAGCTGCTCCCTATTTATCCATTGCTGGGTGGGTCCCCAAGGGGGCTCTGCAGACATGCAGCTGTGTGCTGACCTCTATATTTAACTAGATTTTAAAGATTAACAGGTCACAGCAACACTGTTGATGTTCCATTGGCCAGCAGTGAGTTTCTTTCAGATAGGGGCAGCAGGATTTTGTTACTGCTTTCTTTGATACACCTGAGCTAGCATACCTTCTCCATGCCTGTAGGTTTTTAGGCCTTTCCCTGTGTCCTTGGTCCAGTAGACCTTCTTCATTATCCCTAAACCTTTGCCTTTGGATCTGACCTTGAATTCTTATCCTTAAGATGTTCGAATGACAGCTCCCTGGCCATGCAGCAGTGCCCTCTGTTGCTTTTCAGCGATGGGTTAAATGCGGAGGATGAATTCCAATGTGTGCGCAAGCATACAATGGCCATCTATGCATTAAAAATAAAAAAAAATAAATTAAATAATACATTGTTACTAGTTAAACTGTCACAAGAGGTGTCTATGTCAGTTTAGCTTGGCCACAAGGGTTCCAATGTGTTTTCAGATTTATTTAAATTATTATAACTGATAAGGCGGACCCTCTATGCTGTAATGTGTGTAACATCATTGTTGGAGAGCACCAGGGGGGCGTGCTGCACTGCCATGGAGCCAAATGGCCACCATTCAAACATCATACTGCTTCCTGTTAGTAATTTTATGAATATTGGGCAAAGGCGTGTTGTGGGGAGTTACATTTCAGCACCTTGGAGCCCTTGTGTCCAGTTTATTTATTGTAGCTTGTGTTCAGACCTTCTAGTTCAGTGTTTATTGGTTTCATTTTACCTGAGTTAACGGTCCTTGTTTTTTTTGCTCTACTATAGGAAAACTTTTTAAAAATGTTATGTGTTCTGCCTTATTACTTTCCTCTTCTGGAATGTGTGGGCTGTGTCCCCAGACCTGTAAGTTACTTATCAGCGTGCTATTTCCAAGGTTCTTGTTTTCCTGTGGCTCTGTTTTGCTAAAGTGGGTGCAGATGTGTGTATGAGAAGTATAGTCCACTGGCACAGGTGAGATCAGTATCAGCCCCCCCCCCCCACACACACAAAGCAGGGCCTAAAAAAATCAGACAGCAGTAATGACAGAAACTGCTCCCCAAGTAACACTATAGCTACTGGATTGTGATCCCCTCATCTGAAGAGGTTGTAATTAAAGCAGGAGGGGGTTAAACCTGTAAGCTCAGGAATGTGGAGCATCATCTCTGCCTCAGCCAATCAGATGGTTGTCAAGCAAGAGTCAGTCAGGAAGTTCCTTCCCTGTACACCACAGTGTTTCTATTGTGGAATTTTGACTGATCTTTGATGCATATCTATGTTCGGCTAATTGATGTTGTTGGAGTCCCCAGTGCTAATCACTGAAGAAAAGTAAGCGTAATCACTGCTCAAAGAAAACAGGAAACTAGCGTGTCACTTGTGGTGTAATGGGCTTGGTTTTGAGTTAAGAGTTGTTTTTCTGTTTGCAAACAGTTTAGCCACTGTTGTTTGCCGGTCATAATGTTATCTTTTTGCAGACTGGCATCATTCATCTTTATATAAACTTGTCCCTAACCAGTAGGTTGCATTCTTATAAACCTTAAAGTGGAGCCTTAGCAAAGCATCAGTCCACCAAGCAAGGCCAGAAAAAGAAGGCTCAACTGCAACTCTCTCATATTCTGCTGCTTCGGGGGCATCCCGATTTGGGATTGCAGGGTGTCAGCGCTGAAACTGGAGGACAGGAGCCTGTAGGGCAACTCGGACTGTCTCTTTAAATAATCTTGGACAGCCTCAGTGACCATTGGTTTGTATCAAATTAGTGGCCCCTGGGCTGATATGATTATTAGTATTTGCGATATTTATAATATTTATATTATTAATAATAATATTAATCTCTAGTAGAAATATTGGAGATTAATGTGCAGCAAATATCAATTTAAATAATATTTTCCTTCTTCATTGACGATCCAGGCACCCATTTTATTTCTGTGTTTATCCTTTGCCCTTTACAGACTACATATTTATACATTTTTGTTACTTTACTTACTTTACTCTATGTAAAATGATAATTCAGCTGTTCATATTCGTAATATATATTTTTTTTACTTAATTGGTGGACTGCTTCCTCCCTGCCTAGGGTGCAGCCAACCTGCAAGGACCCAGTGTGGGCTCCACCCACATCAGGTCTATATGATATTTATGTCAGATTGAATGCCTTAGAATCAGATGGTACTCAGCTACCCTCTGTTGCTACTCAATGCTGCTTAGTAAACCACCCCTGACATGACCCCCCCCCCCCCTCGGTTCTCACTGATGTTCTTAGAAAATTACCATTCTGTTATTCCATGTGGCACCCCAAGATATTGCTCATTGGTTCTCATCCAGGATTATGCCATTGATCACCAGCCTGCAAACATGCAACATCTTGGGATGACGCTATTGCTCACTGAAGACTTCATACAGTGGTTCATACATTATAGTTCCCCTTTAAATCTGATTAAACTTGTGTTGGGAAATCTGCAAACCCTTCCAGACAATGCTCGTGCGACTCTACTCCTAATTGCTCACTCCTTGCACGTTTTTATTCCATCACTGTACAACTTTACTGTTGTGCTGCTTTTATCATTAGCAGTTTTAAAAATAGGTATATTGGCGTCAATTAGAATATCATTCATTTAATCATTTTGATCAAATAAATGCCACTCAAAAACTCCAATATCATTTTATGGTTGATTCCTACTAAAATAGTGATCTGCTTTTGGGTGTGGTTACTAAAACAGTTGTGTTATTGTTATGTTAGTATTTAGTTGTTATTAGGACTGTCATTCATTTAGTATTTTTTTTTTTATCATTTCAGATTAATCTACATTTGAAGGAGATCCGTTTTAGCCATAACCATGCCGGGATTTAGCAAAGCATCCTCTGTTGCTACTGGATTTATCCTGCCTGTCCTTGTGCCTCTTTTGTGCCATGCAGAAGCAATATATGAAACTACCATGGCTCCAGAAAACCTCACTGAGACTAGGACATGCACTGGTTCTTATGTCTGTAAAGAGGGCGTGATCTTGCCTATATGGGAACCACAGAATCCATCGTATGGCGATAAAATCGCAAGAGCTACAGTGTATTTTGTTGCCATGGTCTACATGTTTCTAGGAGTGTCTATTATAGCTGATCGATTCATGTCTTCTATTGAAGTTATTACATCTCAAGAGAAGGAAATAACCATTAAGAAGCCAAATGGTGAAACCACGAAGACAACAGTAAGGATATGGAATGAGACTGTTTCTAACTTGACCCTTATGGCTCTTGGTTCATCTGCTCCTGAAATTCTGCTGTCTGTAATTGAAGTCTGTGGACATGGCTTTGAAGCAGGGGACCTCGGTCCAAGTACCATTGTAGGCAGTGCTGCATTTAACATGTTTATCATCATTGCTCTCTGTGTCTATGTTGTTCCTGATGGGGAAATAAGGAAGATTAAACATCTTAGAGTCTTCTTTGTTACTGCAGCATGGAGCATCTTTGCGTATACTTGGCTGTATATGATCTTGTCAGTTTTTTCCCCTGGTGTTGTTGAGGTCTGGGAAAGTTTACTAACATTTTTCTTTTTTCCAATTTGCGTTGTGTTTGCTTGGGTAGCAGACCGAAGGCTGTTGTTTTACAAGTATGTCTACAAAAGGTACCGTGCTGGAAAACAAAGGGGAATGATCATTGAAACTGAAGGCGATAGGCCATCAGCCAAAGCAGACATTGAAATGGACGGAAAGGTTCTGAACTCCCACACAGAAAACTTCCTTGATGGCTCGTTAGTTTTGGAAGTTGATGAGAAGGACCAAGATGACGAAGAAGCCAGGAGAGACATGGCAAGGATCTTGAAAGAACTGAAGCAAAAACACCCCGAAAAAGAAATGGAACAGCTAATTGAACTGGCGAACTATCAAGTTTTGAGTCAACAGCAAAAAAGCAGAGCGTTTTATCGTATCCAAGCCACTCGCCTAATGACCGGTGCTGGCAACATATTAAAGAGACATGCAGCAGATCAAGCAAGGAAAGCAGTCAGCATGCATGAGGTTAACAATGAAGCTATAGAAAATGATCCTATAAGCAAAGTTTACTTTGAGCAGTCGACTTACCAGTGCCTAGAGAACTGCGGGACTGTAGCTCTAACAATCATTCGAAGGGGAGGAGATTTGACCAACACAGTGTTTGTAGATTTTAGAACCGAAGATGGAACTGCCAATGCAGGCTCAGATTATGAATTTACTGAAGGGACTGTAGTTTTCAAACCTGGAGAGACCCAGAAAGAGATCAGAGTAGGCATTATTGATGATGATATTTTTGAAGAAGATGAAAACTTCCTGGTCCATCTTAGCAATGTTCGAGCCAACTCTGAAACAACAGAGGTGAACCCAGAATTAAACCATGTGACAGCTCTTGCTTGTCTTGGTGAAATCTCCACAGCCACAGTTACCATCTTTGATGATGACCACGCAGGCATATTTACTTTTGAAGAGCCAGTAGCCCACATCAGCGAGAGCATTGGCACCATGGAGGTGAAAGTGCTGAGAACCTCCGGCGCGCGAGGAACTGTTATTGTACCTTACAAAACCGTTGAGGGCACTGCAAAGGGGGGAGGAGAAGACTTTGAGGATACCTGTGGACAGCTGGAATTCCAGAATGATGAGATTGTGTAAGTACATAAAAATCAATTATATTAAAGTATACTGAAACATATAGACGTGTGTGTAGCTACAATTCAAACGCTCCTCATAGTGATTGTCTAGTAGCTACATAATATTCCCTCCGCCCCACCCCTTTCCACCAGTAATGGTCAGTGAAGTGGGTAGAAAAAAACATCAGGACCTGGCTGTTGCTGTGCTGCACAGGGATGATGAGTTCAGTCTCATCGTCCAATCACAGATGCTGCAGCTGGCTTTCATTCAACAAGCCCATCAGCCATTAGCTAGACAGACGGCCCAGCATCTCAGAGCATCCATGCCACGGAAGTGAGCAACAAGCCAGAAACAACCGAGCTCTTTTGTATAACCTACCTCACTAGGCATTGCTGGACAGGAGGGTGGAAGGAAGGGGTCGGGATGGGAATTCTGTCCTGGACAGTCACTTTAAATTGGAGATTGTTTGAAATTAAGATTTCGTGGATACAAAAGTAGTAAGGTTGTTTTATCACATCATGATGATACTTTTTTTCAGAGAATATTATTGTTTGAAAGCACAGAAACCATAATCTGCTACAATGTGTTTAAAGGTCCTTTCTAGGAAACATGAAATGGGTTATACTGTATTTACTCTTGCTCTCCTTGCAGCACATGCACTCTTGCTTTTCTTTTAACACCCTGTGCCAAAATACAGCCCCAGGATTGATGTGCACCACCCCCCACCACCACCCAAATGATGGTTTTACTCTTAATATCGTTTGCAACAGTAGAGCTATGGGTGAAGCACCCTCTGCTTATGTCCGTAATTGTGTGCAGAGGCCGTATGCCAAGCACTACATCTGCGCTCCCCCTCTGTCACACTGGGCGTGTACAGGGATTGTAGGGCTACACAAGCTTTACAAGCTCTGTATAAAAAATTAAGTCTGCTTACCTAGTAATGATATTTGGGTTTTACTTACAGTCTGGTAGTTTTACTTACAGTTCAGTCTCTTGGAGTGCAATCTCCCTGCTGTGAATAATTGCGGCATCTCCTGTGAATTTACGACTATGAGCATGGAAACAAAAACAGTGTCTGCTGAAATATTACATTTGGGTGGAAGGACCATTAACAGTCCTATAATGTTTTAGCATCATGATTTCATTTGCAGGTTTTTGATGCAACGATTTGGCTCAGCTTCAGGCTAAATTAAATTTGCAGCTTGCCCCCTGCAGGTTTCTGAAATTCAGGCCAGAGTCTAAATCCACATAAACCCCAAATAGTTTACCATAGTTTTGTGGTAATTGTGTTTTATTCCAATGCATTTTATTTCCATTGGCCTAGGTTTTATAATCTCTAGGGTTTAATGTGGATCTACACCCTCAAAACCTTTGTTACTCTTCCCCCCACATAACAGAACTACATGTTTTAGCCCCTTATACTTACCTGTCCTGGCATCCAGCTCTCCTCTTTCCTAGCCTGGCTGTTGCTACTTATTGTCCGAGCCTTCAGACTGGACTGAGCAAAATGAGGCCCAGCCAAGACAGAGGAGTAAGTGTAGGTCTGCTTTAAAACTAAAATGTAATCGGGATGTTTACAGTTTCCCACAAAATAACATTTATTAGGATTTACTTTTTCTAGTTTTAACCTTATTAGAGATCTGTTATATGATAGTAATTATAACTGCTTTATTCCATTGTTTAATTTGCAATTAATGTGTCCTCGTTATTCATTCACTCACACTTCTAAAATAACTGACAATGTGAGGAAGGATTAAACTACATGAAGATCTTTAGTCTTCTGGCTCAGAGATTTAAGCATGACACATGATTTCCAGATACTCCTACCCAGACCAGTATCTGCACTGTGTCATTCATTTCGACTTTGGGACCAAATCTATGTGGCATAAAATATACTGCACCTGTTACAATATTGCAACTAGCTTCCTTTGCAGGTGCGATGGGACCCAAAGATTCTGACAGAATCAGGAATCTTTCCAAGTATACAGCACGTCCTGTTCTAGTAATTCCTTACGTCTGGGTTATTCGGCCACAAGGTGGCGCTGGACTGCAGAAAGACTTGTGGCCACTCCTGGCCCCATAAATAGCCAAGTACCTCCCACCAATTTCCAGTGTTTCTCTGCAGTCTGGACTGCGAAGATAGAAGATGGCTCTCTACTGCGCAGGGAGTGGGGCTTTTCAAGCCTAGGGCCCTGCAGGCTTATTTTCACCTGTTCTGGACCCACTGCCTCCCAGCCTCGGCTGGCGGTTTGGGTGAAGGTAGGACAGCACTAGGGTCAGGTGCTGAAGGAGCTCGGCTCTGGGCCGCAAGACCCTGTACCAAAGGGTAGCCGGCGACAGGCTTTCTATGGTGAGCCTCATTGGGATGCCCCAGCCTCAATCCTTGGGTCTTGGTTCCCTTCACCCTTCTCCCCTCCCCTCTAGAAAGTTGGGCACGACCCTTTGTTTTGGCCCACTTGGTGGGCAGGGGGCGCCTGGGGGGGCTGTATTTGTGTGCTTTGTGTGCTTTTTTGGTGTTGTGCGGACCGTTGTACAGCGCTCCGCGGTGGTTGGCGCTATGTATTTTTTATATTACTGTCTCACGTGATCACAGTTTCGCGCTTTTCGGGGGGGGCGGGAACCGTCATACTCTCGCGGTCCGCCCCTCTCGGTACTGCTGTCGGCGCCATTTTGTGGCCTCGTCCTTACGGTGCTGCGACGCGGTCTGGTCTCTGAGTGATCTGTCTGATTGGTCCGTGAGTCCCTTACGAGGGTTTTTTTATATTGCTTTACTATGTATATGCTGGGGATGTTTATTGTGTGCTTATTGTGTCTTGCAGGCAGGTCACCTCTGACTGTGGTTCTCCCGGCCCTACCCTTCCCTAGCGGGCTTTGGGGGGCATCCCAAAATGGGTGGCTATTGCTATCTGTGTCCCTGTACTGGCCGTTACGCCTGTATCTAAATCACCATATGGAGGCTCCCGGGGACGATGTGCTTGGGGTTCCTTCGGGACAAGCCCAGCTGTGTGTTGCGTGTGGGGTATCCCCTGTTAGTGACGGTGTCAGGGTGTGTGTGACCTGTGCCCAACATGTACTTGCGCTGCAGCCTGGGTCCTCTGCTGCGGGTCCCAGTGCTGCGCCCCTTTCTGGTTCGCCTACCCCCCCACGCTTGCATCTGACCCCCAGTGAGGGGCACATTGGCGGGGAGTCTCATTATGAATTGGCTTCACGGGTGGCCAGCATTGAAAAGAATATTGCTGGGTCAGCCCCGCGTAAGGCTTCTGTTAAGAAGCGGCATTCATCTCCCGCTGCTTCCCTCTTTCCTGTGGAGGATGAGGGACTTTACTCATTTTCTGGCTTTTACCCCCTCGAGGAGGGGGAATTATTCTCTGATTCAGAATCCTCTGAGGATCAGTCTAAGTTATATGGTGGTACCGGGTCTCCCTTTGGAGAAGACCCATGGTCCTCAGATGACACTGACAGGTTATTGACTCACATTTTTGAAGTGCTTTGTATTTCCGTGGCTCCGAAGCAGCAGGGTGAGCGTTTCCATTCTGTTAAACCACGTTTGGAGTTCCCTGAGCAGAATCACTTTAATAATCTGGTGCTCAAGGAGTGGGAACGCCCTAGTAAGCTACCTGGGGTTCCCAAGAGTTGGGACAGGAGGTATTGTTTTCCCGCTGATGTGATTAAGCGTTGGTCAGGTCCTCCCGAGGTGGACGCGCCCGTCCTAGGGTTGTCTAACAAATCAGTCATGCATTCACCTGACACTACTACCCTGCGGGATGGTAAGGACCGGCGCTTGGACCAGCTGTCCTGTCATGCTTTTGCCTGTGTGCGGACTGCACTGCGCCCGGTTTGTGCCTCTGCCATAACGGCTATTGCTATTAAAGGGTTGCTTAAGTGTCTCATAGATGGGGCCTCTGATGACGCGGGAGTTGAGGATTATAGATCTCTCCTACTTTGCTATGAATTTGTTGCATATATCCTTTCTGCCATGGATGATGCCATTAGAATGTGTGGTAGGACTTCTGCCCTGTTGGTGGCTATACGACGCTCTGTCTGGCTACGTCAGTGGGTGGCTGATAATGCTGTTAAAAAGGACCTCACTGTTTTTCCCTTTAAGGGGATGCGGCTCTTTGGTGAACGCGTGGACCTATTTGCCAGGGGTGGTAGGCTGCCTCAACGTAGGAGGCCGTCTTGGCCCTTTCGGTGCTTCTCTGCCCTCCTTCCGCGCTTCCAGGGCTGGTCGAGGAGTTTCCTTTGCTGGGGCACGCAGAGACTATTGGGGCAGGGGTAGAGGATGAGGCCGCCCCGGGCTCTCATGGGGTCCCAAGCCCAAATCCTCCCCCAAGCACCCTCAGGCATGAGGAGGCGCCCTCACCCATCCAGGGTGGGGGGGCGGCTTCGGCTCTTTGCTCACGTCTGGAGGCTACGTGTAGCAGACAGATGGATTCAGGAGGTGGTGTCCTCTGGATACAAGATAGAGTTTGCAGCCTGGCCGTCCCCAAGATTTTTCAGATCCCGGATGGCTCAAAACCCCCTGTCAGTTCAGGGCTTGCAGCTTGCGGTCCGAAACCTTTTGGAGTTGGGGGTCATCTGCCCTTTGCCTCTCAGGGAAAGGGGCAGAGGTTTCTACTCCAATCTATTCACTGTTACCAAAAAGGATGGGTCCCTCAGGCCCATTTTGGATTTAAAGCACCTCAACTAATTTTTCAGATTCAAGCATTTTCGCAATGGAGACCCTACGCTCAGCAGTCGCTACTCTGCGCCCCGGGCGACTTCATGACATCAGTAGACATCAAGGACGCTTACCTTCATGTACCAATCTTCCCAGGTCATCAGAAATTTCTCAGGTTCGCTCTGGAGGATCAGCACTACCAATTTGTGGCCTTACCTTTCGGTATCACCTCAGCTCCCAGGGTATTCACCAAGGTACTGGCGGGTGCGATGGCTCTGTTGAGAGCTCAGGGCATTTGCATTCTTCCTTATTTGGACGACATTCTGATCTAGTCTCAGTCCTTCCATCAGGCAGAACTGGATAACCAGATGGTGGTTTCCACACTAGAGTCCTTTGGCTGGGTGATCAACCATCCCAAGTCTTTTCTGTTCCCGTCACTGGTGGGGTCCTTTCTGGGCATGAATCTGGATACATCTCAGGTCAAGGTTTTTCTCCCTCAGCAGAAGGTGGAGAGTCTTCAAGCGCAGGCCCAGTTTCTTCTTTCTTGTCCTCATCGCTCCATCCGGCAGGGGATGCAACTGGTGGGCCTGATGGTGTCTTGCTTCGAGGTGGTACCCTATGCTCAGTTTCACATGAGACCTCTTCAGCTTCACCTCTTATCAGTGTGGGATCGGGACCCTGTGTCCCTGGATCAGGTATTTGTGCTGTCCCCCCTGGTCAGACGGTCCCTCTCGTGGTGGCTGGACTCAAGGAACCTCTTGGTGGGCAGGACCTTTCTGTCCCCTTGCTGGGAGACTGTCACCACAAATGCCAGTCTGACAGGTTGGGGGGGTTTCTGGAAGTCCTTGAAATTCCAGGGTCAGTGGGGCCCCCAGGAGGCCCATACTCCTATCAACATTCTGGAACTGAGGGCGGTAAGGTTGGTCCTTGCCCAATTGACCCCACACCTTCAGGGTCGGGCAGTTCAGATCCTCTCGGACAACCAGACGGCAGTTGCCTACATCAATCATCAGGGAGGGACTCGGAGCAAGCGAGCCCTCAAGAAAGTGTCTCTGATACTGTCCTGGGCGAAAGAGAATGTTCCCTGTATATCGTCAGTTTACATCCAGGGGGTGGAAAACCTGGAGGCAGACTCCCTGAGCAGGGGGATGTCTCGGTTGGGGGAGTGGTCCCTCAGCAACAGGGTGTTTCGCTCCCTGTGCTGTCGCTGGGGTCTGCCGGATGTGGATCTGTTTGCGTCCCGTCACAATCACAAGCTTCCATTCTTTGTCTCTCAGTCTCAGGACCCTCTGGCCTTCGCCACAGATGCCTTGGAAGGGGTTTTGGCTCCTCTATGTGTTCCCTCCGTTCCCTCTGTTGGGCAGGGTGCTGCGCAAGATAGCCCAGGAGGGGGTGCCAGCCATTCTGGTGGCCCCCTGTTGGCCAAGAAGGGTGTGGTTCGCAGACATCGTGCAATTGGCAGTAGATCAGTACGTCCTGCCCAAGGATCCAGACCTGCTCACTCACGAACAGCTGTGCCATCCCAATTTACAAGCACTGGCTTTGACGGCTTGGCTGTTGAAACCTCCATCTCGAGGGAAAAGGGGTTGCCTGCCTCTGTTGTTGATACCATGATTAGGGCTAGGAAGAAGTCCTCGTCCTTTATCTACTACAGGGTCTGGCATGCTTACATTGCCCGGTGTGAGTCCAAATCTCTTCCCTGTCGGGTGTTTTCTGTTCCCAGAATTCTGGAATTGTTGCAACATGGTTTGGATTTGGGCCTTCAACTTAGTACCCTCAAAGGGCATGTTTCAGCTTTGGCAATTTTCTTCCAAAAATCTTTTGCCAGTCACCGTTTGGTTAATACTTTTTTCCAGGGGGTTTCTCATGTGGTCCGCCACGTAAACCTATGTTACCAGTTTGGGATTTAAATCTGGTGTTATCTGCTCTGCAGGGTTGTCCTTTTGAGCCTCTCCGTGAGGCTGCTTTGCCCATTTTGACTCTCAAGGTAGCCTTTTTGGTGGCTATTACTTCTGTCAGGCGTTTTTCTGAGTTGGCGGCGCTTTCCATCAAACCTCCTTATTTTGAGCGACACCAGGACAAGGTGGTGTTTCGTTTTAAACCAGATTTCTTGCCTAAGGTTGTGTCTGCTTTTTATCTCAATCAGGACATTGTCTTGCCTTCCTTGTGTCCTAATCCTGCTAATTCCAAGGAGAGGACTCTGCATTCTTTAGTCAGGGTTCTGAAGTTTTACTTCGTAGCTACTGAATCTTTCAGGAAGACTGATGCTCTTTTTGTTCTTCCTTCTGGTCCTAGGAAGGGTTTGCCTCCGGCTAAGTCCACTATCAGCAAGTGGATTCATCAAGCGGTGGTGCAAGCCTATTCTGCTAAGGGGAAGGAACCTCCCTTCCGCCTTACTGCTCATTCCACTCGTGCTTTTGGTGCCTCTTGGGCCTTTCAGCACTAGGCTTCTGTTGTACAAGTTTGTAAGGTCACAACTTGGTCTTCTGTTCATACTTTTTCCAAGTTTTACAAGGTTGATGTTAGGGCCTCAGCTGACGCTGATTTTGGCTGCAAAGTTCTGCAGGCGGCAGTGGTTTAAACTGCACGCTTTTGCTCTTTGGGGATCCCACCCTACCTTACGGACACTGCTTTTGGATGTCCCAGACGTAAGGAATTACTGGAACAGGACGTGCTGTAAAATACAATTCTGTGAGTACTCACCTGTAGAATTGATTTTATAGTATACAGCACGTCCTGTTCCACCCCTCCCTCCCTCATTTTTCCTGGTTACCTCTGTATGGTGATTGTTCAAGTTTATTTTGGGTTCTTATCCATTTTTTGATTCTCCCGGCTTCTTGTATAACTGCTTGTGAACACTGGAAATTGGTGGGAGGTACTTGGCTATTTATGGGGCCTGGAGTGGCCACAAGTCTTTCTGCAGTCCAGCGCCACCTTGTGGCGGAATAAACCAGACATATAAAATCAATTCTACAGGTGAGTACTCACAGAATTGTATTTTTTTCATGACGTTGGCATGGATGATCATAGTGTGTAATCTCACTCACATGTGATGGGGAGATATTTGGTTATGTGTTAGCAATAGATTTAGCAGGAACACTTTTAGGGTTCCATTAAGGGAGTAGGTTTTAAAATGAATTTCGGCTCTCGTTATTACCCCCTCCCGCATCCTGCCTCAGCACCAGAAGAGGTAGACAGGGCAGGGGTTATAAAGAGACTAGACTTCTGCTGTATGCAAATACTACCGTAATAATAACTACAATACATTATCTCTGATACATCTAGATTTTGTGGTATCATATAGTTACCTAGGCTACCCCCCCCCCCCCCAATGCTATGATGCTATTGGCTGATGTAAGCAGATATGTGGCTGGAATTCCTTTTTCTGGTTCCATCACAGAGTGTGAGCATGGTTCACTCACTGATCTCCTAGCACACAAATTGGCCCTACTGACACAACATGGGTGAATAATGCAGATGTATTAACACAGCCAGGAGGCATAAAGTCTAGCCATGGCACACATCTGATGCAGTAAAGGTAGTGGTAGACATAGATATGAGAGGCTACTATTTTAGTAAGTAGGTCAGAACTTATTGTTTAAATATTTTTCCCCATTAGTTGGTGCAGGAGAGATTAGTGTTGTAGCAGAATAGAAGTCACATTCAGGAGCAGAGTGTTTTGTACCAGGAGGACGGGGGATTATACCGAAGTCACACAGTGACGCTTGATGTTAGCTGAGATTTTCAACACACATCCCTAATTGGACAGACTGTCATGTATTTCCTGAAAGAATTACTGAATAAAGCGAGCGTCTGCTCTGATGTTGGCAGCATTTCAGTCCATGACAAAGACTGTTGCTGACATTTAAAATATTGAGGATTTCTGGCTTGCCACAGGACCACACAGGATACTAATAACACAGGACATTAGTGACACACATTTGGAAAAAACAACAGAATTATGGCCGTATCTCTTGCTGCTTTCACTTCAGGTTGTGTTGCCACACTAAATTGGTGAGACTAGGAATTACATTTTCGGGAGCTGGTGGCTACACGCCTGGCTGTTTAAGGGGCTAGTCTGCTCTCCCCCTTTGATGCTCACCACCCTTTCAGACCTTTATATTCCATTAGCAAATAATCACGTATAACCATAACTCATTTGGACTTACTTATTACAAAATCTGGCATTTTTTACATAACATAGCCGATCTGCATTTTATTCGTAGAGGCGCAACCAGACCATCTTGACCATATAGGGCCACAACAGACCTTTCCTCAAAATACACATAACCCCGGCCCTTCCCCCTCTATATAGAAATTATGCTCATGTAATAAAAGAAAAGATAAAAGAAAAGACACTCTCCCTAACCCCGAATCCAGCCCCGAAGTTGCAGCTGCGGCACCGAATGCCCACCGCCATCTTCCTGAAGTCCCAGCCGTCGCTGGGAGAAGACGCTCTCTGTATCACGTGCGATCCATTCACGTGAATTGGCGGGCGGGGTGATGTGCAATGCGGACATCGCCGTTCTAAGTGGCTGGCTGGGACTACTGGGAAGGCAGCTACGGCACTGTCGACTTTGGGGGCTGGATTCGGGATCAAGGTGAGTATCTTTTTTTTTTTTTTGTATTTAATTACATAATCGCTATTTTATTTTAGCTATTAATTGCTATTTTAGCGAATATGTCATAATTATGTAATAATCGCTATTTGGAGGGAGCAGAACGAGGGTTACGTTTACTTTGAAGGAAGGGGCTGGAGTGGCCATTTAACAAGTGGAAGCCATCCATCATTTCAGCTCCTGGCTTCACTACTTGAACCATTAATAACTGCCAAAAAACAACTAAAGCCAAGTAGAGCACCCTCCACCAAACTCTGAAATGTTACTGTTCTGCTCCAAAAAAAACGTAGCCACTGTCAACACGATATAACAAATCGGAACCCCTGGCGAAAATATAATCGTCCTGCTATAAAAGGAGGGAGGGCACACAACATGTTGAAGGACTTAAGAATCTAAAAACTTATATATTAATATTGTGATTTCAGAAACACTATAAGCTCTGCACATAGATCTGATGGGCTAGTGAAGGTTTGATTAGGCTATTGCTATGCGTCTGTTGTAATAGGTGTACACTTATATACACCTTTTGTTTGTGTTTGCCTGGAGTTTATATTGCTGATGTTTTCAGCCCAGCTTAACCCCCGGTTTCTTTGGCAGACAGCACGGTGTTAACAAGCATGGCACACTCCTCAGGTAGAGTGGTGTGATGGCTTTATGTGGCTTCTCAGTGACAGGATTACAAGACAAGAAGCGGGATCTTGGCAGAGATGTTCTGAAGCTGCACCATTGCATCGTGCTTCCCTCGCAACCAATCTCACATACTTGTTTCTGTGCGTAGAATAGGAGTCGACATTGTGTGAATTATGATCAGTGTGGCCTACTTAGCGTGCCTGTGAGGCAGTGTAAACGAGCATGCTCTGCAGACAGGATGCTGGGAGGAATTAAGGAAAGATTCAAACTTCAATAGCAGCTGAAATGGAGCAAAGTCGTTACACAGGACATCAATGCAATACCCACTGGACTTTAGTGGCTCCAGCTCCAGCATTTTAAAGGAGAATGTTACAGCATGTATAAATATAAAGTGGGTAGTAGGCCATTGATAAATAGCACTGCTATGCAGCTGATTATTCCTGGTCCATTGTGCCAAACTTGTCTCAGCCCATAGACCTCTGTTCTAAGAATGCTGGAGCCCCCCTGCACATAACCCCCCAGAACGCCCGAAAATCTCACCCTTCCCTTACTCTCCACCGGGAATCCAGTGCCGCTATGGGCCCTCGGCACTCACGTGGGCAGGACATTTGGTGGCCGGAAAACGCTGGATGAGTCTTGTCGCTTGACCGAGCTTAAAGTGGACCAACAGCCAGGATTTTGACTATCCTGGGTCTTGGTCCACTTCGGTGGGGCACCCCCGATCGGGGTGCCCCGCTGTGTGAAACCCCCCCCCGATCACCCAAAAAACTCACCTCTCCCCGCTCCCAGCGCCGACGGACAAGCAATCTGACAGTCCCGGACAAGCGGCTCCTCCGCCGCCGCCTCCCGCGCGTCCCTCTTGACGCATACGCGCCCGCGCTGGCCATTCACAGACGGCCGGCGCGCGCGCGCCTAGAGGGGCGCGAGTGAGGCGGCGGCGGCCGGCCGCCGCTGAAGATAAGGTAAGGGGGTTTGGGGGGGTTTCACCCCGCGGGACATCCCGATCTCGGATGTCCCGCGGGGAGGGAGGTGGTTCCCGGGCCGATCACCCGTGGGTGTTGGTCCACTTTAAGGTCAGATATACCGTCGTTCTGGTGGGTTATATGCAGGAGGGCTCCAGCATTCTATTCTATTCAATTAGCGGCAGCGGTGGCAACCAACACCTGCACCACACAAGGGTGTTGGTCCGATTTAATATTAGTGATCCATCTAACCCTTTCAGGGTTGCTTTATTGGTGGTGGAGAACCTGTGATATAATCTTGATTTGTAATGCCCCAACAGTTAAAGATACTTAGGAAGCCTCAATCAGGTGGGGGACAGGAAGCAGCTGTGCATTGCAATGGAGCTTGTCTCCTGTTGGAGCTGCCGCATGGGTGAGTGGTTTACCTGCTCCCCATAGGTAGTGAATCACTAGGAAAAGGGGATTATCTCTGTAATGCAGAGCTCACCAATGGCACAAGGGGGTATGTTAGGTTAGATAAGTGTCCTTGTGGAATGGGAGCCTCCCTATTACCAGGAATAATGTAGGTCCACTTTTATTTTTATAAGAATATATCTTTAGGCTTACTGTTTAGTTTGTGTAGATGGCAGAAATTCTAAGGAAACCAGAGTGAAGGTAAATTAAGTTCAGGTGTTTTCCCTGCAGCATTTCGGCCATTAGGATTAGAGGAGCGTACAGTACTGTCATTAGCCTTGCATGAATTTAAGTTAATGTCCTACACATCCACTGACCTTGAAGAGTAACGTTTTCTTATTCCAAATTGTTCTTTGATTATGTTCATTTAATCAATACGCACCTTTCCTGCCTCAGGAAAAGATTTTAAATAAATAATGGGCTGATATTTTCTGTGGGAAACAGCGTGGGCTCCTGCCTGATGGCTTGCTTTTCAATGCATGCTGTGCTTCATTATCTTGTAAAATGTGGCGCTTTGCCCTGAAACAGGCCCAGAGCATTGAAGTGTGCAAATATATAGGTCACCCACATGTATAAGATTTATCACTGACACTGCCATATAAAGCCATATTATCCATTATTCCTCAAAACATGAGAAACAGGCAAAATGCTTTTGATTAAAATTTTTACTTATAGGACTTATTTGCCACTTTACTACTGATACACAGATGTCAGAGTGAATATTTGATGACTATTTGCTTCAGTGTAGTATTTGCCATTCTGAAGAAGGTGGGTCAGCGAGTCTGCTTTGTATCCTCTATCTTAGAGGCTGATTCACTACTAGCGCCAGGTATTGCCAGATGAATAATGCCCTTATTCATCAAGCGATAGCGCCAGGTAGTGTCTGACGAGCGCCAGGTAGCGGCAGCTAACGGCGACTACCGACTCAAGTACGCCCGGCGGCGGTCACAATGACGCATTTATCAAGCAAAATGAGGCTAGCGCCGGCGAGAGCGACGGCTAGCGCGGCATTCATCATGAAGCCGCCTGGACCGAACAGCGCCGCTGCAAATTCCCTCACAGCGCCAGGTATGAGCTGTCGCTCCCTGGCGATGTCCAATGCATTTCAATGGAGCAATCTATAATTATTCCTAATTAATTGGTGTTAATTTTTTTTTTTTTTTTTTTAATGTCAAAAAATCGGAGAACACTTCTGCAATGTTAGGATTTATTTTTAAGTCAAAAAAAAAATTTAAAAAAATATGTGCAGAATTGATCTAACAGGTCTGAGATTAATGTATTCATATTACAAAATGATTCTAAAAACATGTATAATGTTACATTCAAAAAATATGGTTGTTTAGGGGTTAAAAACTAGTTAATACACATCGCCGCCAGCGCTCTGGGGTTTAAACAAGGAATGGACAGCGACAGCACATTCGGAGCGTGATTTTTTGATGAATATGAAGCTAGCCGTTCGCTCTGGCCATTCGTTGTCAGGCGCTCACATACAACGCTGGACCTGTGAAACAGCGACCCCCCAGCCCGTATTCAACATTACCGCACACCGACTGAGTCGCTGTCATCAAGCTAACGCCGGCCAAGCACAGCGAATACTGGCTGGCGCTGAAAAAATCACGCTACAGGCGCTCATCTGTCGCTACCTGGCGCTATTAATGAATCGGCCTTCCCGTCTGTATAGCGGTACTTAGAGCGACCGCTAGTAGACGCTGTAAGCGGGTATCGTGCGCTGTAACAGAGTGTTTTGGTCGCTGTAGTAACCTGGCCGGCATTGATGAATGTGATGTGTGTTGGCCACTCTAACACCAGTACAGCGCTGCAAGGAGCGAGAGGTAGTGCCAGCACAGTGCGTCTGGCACTCGTCACTCCACACCATATTTAACAAAAAACTACACACACACACACACACAGTATTGGCGCTCTAAAGATGGGCGCTGCAGCACATGGCGCCAGATGCTGGGTGATCAATGTCTGTTTTTGAACACATATCCACCAGTAACAAAGCGAAAACACATGAAATTACATTGTTGTAACACCGGGACAATAACACTTTGGTGCCAGACCTGTAAATACAATTCTGCATAAAAATATAAAAAGTCCAAAAAATGTATAAAAGTGTTTGTTTGCAGACCAGGAGACACAATGATTTGATTTGTATGGGAGAGCGCTACAGAGCAGCAGGTACTACATGGCACTCCTGAGCCTAGAGCACCGGCGCTATACGCTGAGCTGCCTGTATTAATACATGTGAGGCTACATGGCGCTGTTAGAGGTGCTCACCAGATTCGCTTTCTTAAATGTGGTTTTGCGTACAGCACCTGGCGTTCACCAGACTCTGCCTGCCGCTACGAACCTGGCGCTAGCTGTTCTTAAATAACCCCCTTACTATAATTATAGCATTTCAGAAGCTGGAGCCCTTTTTTCTATACAAGGCCGGTTTTACTTCAGTGTTGTAATGTCCTTTCCTTTATAAAAGTAGGATTTTCCTCAAGGTCTGTCTAGGTAGATAAAACATAAGCCATACTCTACCTTTATCCTCCTGCAGCAATTTCCAGTCCGGTAATGTCCATGGCCATCCACCCCTATCCAGTGGGTAAGAGGTTTACTCCATTTACTCTGAAAGAGGCATGCCGGCCATGGAATGAATAGAGTGAGTGTGGTCAGTCACTGTTACTGATCCAGGGGACATGGCTGGCAGTCCTTCCCAGCGGTGGACAACCATGGACAGCACTGAACTTGATCTCAAATCCCAGTAAGGGGAAACAAAATATTGCGTATCTTCTGCCTAGACAGACCCTTTTAGGATCTATTCGCACCTCTTCACTTGCGCTGCACTGTACAACGCAGTCACAACACAAAGGAAAATGCTGCTTATTATATTTAATGGGCCAGTTCACATATATACGCAGCATATATATGTGAATTTGCCCATTAAAAACAATGGGCAGCATTTCTCCTTGCCCAACGCAGTGCAAGTTTAGAGGTGTGACTGGATCTTTAAAGGAGCTCTGTTTCAGAAATGTGATTAATATAATTATGTTAGATAATTAATTCAAAAAGATTCTGGCTAAGCTTGTTGTTTTGTGTTTCTGGAAGGAAAGAGAGGGGAGGACTACTCAACAGACTGTCCTTTGCAATAACCACTTATTTTTACTGAAAAAGTTCTGATGTGTGAAGTTGCTTTTATCCAAGGGTGGTTAAAGGAGTTGTTCAGCCAAATATAAAATAAAGACACTACTCACCTTTGCCCACATCACCCTGTCTCAGCACCGTGTCTCGGGGGCGCGCTGTGGGGTGTAAACATGACACGTCCATGGCTGGGACCGACCAGGCCCTCGATCTCTGTTCTCAGAAAGTTGAACACCAGCAGGTTCGGGCGTTGTAGCTGTGCTGGACAGGTGAGTGGCAGCAATTTTTTATTTGAGGCTGGACCCCTTAATGCTGTAGTTCCCCCACAGGCTGGCTGAGAGGAAAGGAGTTAAGAAGAAAAGCAGTTCCCACCAGTAAAGTGTAATGGTACATTACAAGCTTGGATGGACTTTGTCCTCATGCTATCTAGCAGGGTTTTACCCATTTTAAATATTGGACAATTTGTCAACATTGCTCCTTTAGCCACATCCTCCAAGCAATACCCTGGGCCCTGCTGCATCAAGCTGTTTTTTACAGTAGGCTATGCAAAGTATTTACTCTACTTGAGAAAGAAAATATGAAGAGAATCAGAGCTTATCTAAGGTAAGTGGCATTATAGAACAGTAAGAGCAAAGCACAGATCACACATTTTACATGGCCATTGTGGCCTATTTAGAATGCACTCTGATTGGTTGGCTTATCACTAGTTTACTCTCTAGTACCTAAATATATATGAGAAGAGTAAGCACAGAATGGCCTGGCTGGCCGATACTGCAGCTCACAGTTCATGATGCTAAAAATCAATAGGAATTCCCAGTAGTCCATAGACAGACTGCCTGTAAACGTAACAAATAACAGCCAGTGCCAAGTCGTAATGGCCTGTTTCATGAAAGCATCTTCCTAATACAATTCCTTCCCTTTCATGTGTGTGCCGACCTGTTTTACAGAGCAGGCCTGCTGTAACTGGATAAATAGGAGAGTCCAAATTTCACCATCTATGACTGCCACCTTTTTTTTCTGTTCTGAAGATAATGCAGCAAAATAATTATGTATTTTAGCTGTGGGGAGAAGTTCATCACCTGGTCACAGTGAGATTCAGTGGCAGACTACCCTCCCAATAGAACACATGAAAAATCAGCAATAAAAATCCACATATTTATACTAAATAGCAAGAGATCACTTATACATCTTGCATACTAAGATCCAAGCCAAGGTTTGTGTCTTTCTTTAACTGAAAGCAGAAATAAATAGGGGTGACAAATTTGAATGGTATTACTATGGTTTTACCGGGTAGAACTGCCTGTGCTGGAATAACTGCTTATTGCTATTTCAGCTTTTCTGAAGTGTGTAGATGCTTCTAACCATCATCCAGTGTTTGGGGAGATTTTAAAGTGGTTAATGCTGCTGTTCCCCACAGGCTGATTTAGAAGCAAACAGTTGTAGGGCAAGGCATCTGGGCTCCTCTGCAAGTGGAACCTCTGGATTTTATTCTAACTAGTAGAAGAAAACCACTATTCTAGTGTTTTTTTTTTTTTAATGCTGGGGTACAAAGGTAATTCCTCCTCTCATTGTAGCGTGTTTATATGGATTTTTAATATTAGACAATGTTAGAATAAAGCTCCTTTAGTGTAACCCTGTGTTCAGGCTGGTTTGAAGCTGTCGGGAAAAAAGATCAGAAAAAGTCAGGGAGAAAACGAAATATTTGCACATGCTATTGGTTACAAGGGTGTCAGAATTTGATACATGTTCACTTTAAAGTGGCCCTAAACTCTGCCTTGCAACTTTGTGCCAGGAAGGGTCTTGGTTCAATGGGGCAATAACTAATCTACTGCTATCAGAGCTCCATCTGGTGCAGGATTGGAAGCAGCCTTGAACATGTGCGGCAGCTTTTTCAATAGGAGACATGCTTTTCTGCAGTGTTCAGCTGTTTATTTCCTATACCAGGAGATCCCAACCAGTGGTGCTAGTACCACTGGTGGTATTTGAGATCCTATCAGGTGATACTCCACAAGGCTGTAGAGTGAACTGTACTCCAACCTGATCTGCATCCATCTGTACTTTACCCAGGCCTGATCTGCTCCATAAATACAAAGCTGCTCCAAACTTTGTATTTTTGCGCTTTTCACCCATAGGCACCGCCCAGGATGTACTTGATCTAAATGGAAAGCGATACTAGATAAAAAGAAAGTTTGGGAACCCCCCTCTCTATGCCTAATATTGGTGCCTTAAAGAGGACCAAAACTCACCCTGGAGTCTATGAGACTCCAGGGCAGGATATAATTCCAAGAACAGCCGCACGCTTACTCACAGTATTGCGTGGGTGCACGGTTCGCGGAGACGCCGCATATACCAAATCTGTTTGTAAAGAACCAGCACTTCAAGAAGTTCATTCAAATAGTTGTATTTGCTACATCATATAGATAGTGCAGCGGTGGAAGTTAGTCGACGTTTCGGGGTGCACTGGGGCCCCCTTCTTCAGGACCCACCACATACACAAGAAACAAACAGAATGCCATCCATTACATAACATATATAGTGCAACAGACCAATCAAATTGCTGGACACAGTGTATTTTCGCGCCTGACGTCAATGGTGACATCATCGGCGCTGTCAAAGAATACTTGCTGTGATGCGCATTAGTGTCATAACCATGGTTAGGATACTCGCTCCCCCCGGGACGCCCAGTGCCCCCCTGTGTGCGACCCCTCAGGTCACCCGAAAACTCACCTTCGTTCCCGGTCCAACGCCTCATGTGCGAGCAGCGGCCACCTCCCCACTATCCCTTTAGGAGGGTGCTTGCCCGCGCCAAGCATTTGAGAATGGCCGACGTGTGCACGCTCCTTGTTAAAGAGATTAGACAAGCTCCTGGAAGAAGGAGCTCAAACTGATCTGAGCGTACAGATTGGACGAGCGGCCACACATGCGCCATAGGACCAGGAAGAGGTGAGTTCATTCAGGTGATCTGGGGGCGTTCACACTGCAAGGGGGTTTGCACTGGGTTTGGGGCAAGGACCAAAACCCAGGATAGTCAAAATCCTGGGCTTTGGTCCACTTTAACTGGAACTTATAGTCCTAATGACCTTAGGTCTGCTTTAAGTAATGATACACTCTATGCCGTGTCAAAGGTCAGATTAGTCTAAAGGTCAGATGTTAATCAGATTCCTCCGTTGTAACAGATTCTGACATGACTGTCTAGATAAAGGTTTCTTTTTTAATAAGTTATCCATTTCTGTATCTGTCAACAGCAGATAATTTTGCCAAGCAGTTGTAAAATTGTTTTGTCTAATGTTTTATAGCTAAACTAGAGGCAGGCGGGTGAAGCAATATTATGTTCTTGGTGATGCTGATGCTGAAGGATATGCACTCCTTTAGATGGCACCCATCTTACTGGGTTCCGTCACATTGGCAGCCCATAGTCGCTGAACAGACCGCGCTACATAGTGGCAGATCCACGTACTGCTTTATGCTGTTGAGGGCACAGACAGAAAATAGAAAGCTAGGCTCATCAGATATCATATGGGCAGACCAAGCACGACATTTATATATCAGGTGTCACTGGATCCACATAGGAACACTGGCAGAGAAAAGCCATCTTTTATTTTTGGGTATCACATTTCCATTTTGGTGATAACCATAAATGTAGCTTTCTTCTTTAATTCTGCTCCATCATGTCAATGTCCTTTTTACGCAACATCCAGCCACAATAGGCTGATGAAGTTTCTCCCCACTCTTCACATACAAAAAAATGATGGAGATGGTACCAAGCCCTCTTCTGTACTGCTACAATGTTCCTCCTTCATCTCATGTTCAATCATTTTACCAATGTTGAGCACAAGATTGTTCTTGCACCATAGCCTCAATCTGTCCACTTCATAGGGATATGACCTTTCATGGCAATACAAGTGGGCTGTTATCCGCAAACTGATGGGTACGCATGACCAGACATGATTGTTGGAAAGGCGACATCTTAGGGCCTTATTTATCAAGGGATAGCGCCAGGTAGTGTCTCACTAGCGCCAGGTAGCGCCAGCTATCGGCGGCTACCGACTCCAGAACGCCAGGCGGCGGACACATTCACGCATTTATCACGCTAAATGAGGCTAGCGCCGGCGAGAGCGTCAGCTGGCGCGGGATTCATCATGTAGCGGACTGCAACGAACAGCGCCGCTGCTAATCCCATCACAGCGCCAGGTATGACCTCTCGCTACCTGGCGCTCTCCAATGCATTTCAATGGAGCAATCTTTAAATATTCATAATTCATTGATATGAATGTTTTTTTTAATTTTTTTAAATGTCAAAAATTCTGTGACCACTTCGGCAATGTTAGATATTTTTTTTAAGGTAATAAAAAAAAAAAAAAAATTGTGCAGAATTGATATTACAGGTCTGATATTAATGTATTCATATTACAAAATGTTTAGAAAAACTTGTTTAATTTTTTAATCAAAAAATATGGTTGTTTGGGGGTTAAAAAACTACTTTTAAGCCATCGCCGCCAGCGCTCTGGGGTTTAAACAAGCATTTCACTGCGCGATAATTTTTTGAGCGTGATTTGTTAATGAATATGCTGGGAGCCGTTCGCTCTGGCCATTCGCTGTCAGGCGCACCCATACAGCGCGGAACCTGTGAAACAGCGACTCCTAACCCCGTATTCAACATTACCGCACACCGACTGAGTCGCTGTCAACAAGCGAACAACGGCCAAGCACAGCGAATACTAGCGGGCGCTGTGAAAATCACGCTACTGGCGCTCATCTGTCGCTACCTGGCGCTATTAATGAATCGGCCTGCCCGTATATATTGAAGCTATCCAGTACTTCTATGAAAATGTTTATTTAAGCAAGTTGCATAGCTATATACTTGGTTATTTGCTCCTGTTGCCACTTAATGACAAAATAATTATAGTATATAGGAGAATGGTCAATATATATTTATCACCATTTAGTATAGTCATAGCTACTTCTGCAAGAAAATGGCTTGGCCAGAAATAATTCATAGCACCGTGAGCATCTTTGTGGTGGTAGATATTTGGAGCAGTTTAGGAGTCCATATCACAATGAACAGTCATAGTAACTAGATGCTGGAAAGCTGCCTGAGATGTCTTAGTGATAAGAGATGCTTGAAGAGAGAGAGAAGCTGAGGTGTGGGCTTAATACAAGTCTCCTGAGAAAGCTGCTGAAGCGAGGGGGCTGAGCTATAGCGCCCTTGGCAACACCTATAAGAAATTCATCTGAAGTGAGAATATTGCCAGTGGAGAAATTAATATGCTGATTTTCTTAATTGCGACTGGCTTCTTATAGTGCAGCATGTCCACAAGTTGGAATTGCTCTTGGCTGCTCAGGGAAGCCAAAAGAACTGCCGTTACTATGTCCAGCGAGAAGCTGGGGAAACAGTACTCTTTCTTCTGTTCATGGGGGAGCACAGGACTGCTAGGAAATAAATGTCATTCACATTGCTACCTTCCTGTCAGAATACCAGTGGAAATCCTTCACTTTCTGGTTAGCAGATAATTGAATTCTTCTTTCTCAGTCTTCTTTTATGTGCACATGCTTTCTCGCTGTTATCACTGTAGCTATAACAGTAGCTACAGTTTTCTCCCTTCTGTAATGTTTCCCTCTTGTCGTTCTTTCTTGGCCTTTTCAGCCTTAATTTCATGTTCCCTATGTTTGCCATGTTTTTTTCTGATTCTTCTTCATGTTTTGCCTTCATCTTTTTCTCATGCCTGTCCCTGCAACTGACAGAAAAGAGTTAAAGGGACAGTCTAGGCAATGCCAATATTAAGGCAGCGAAGAGCCCATCTGAGAACCCAATGTCCTATGTGCCTCTTATTTTTCAAACAGAACAAAACCCAAATTGACCAGCCCTGGAATCTAAAAGATCTCTACTTTGCACCTCGTTTCCATTCCATTTCTCTATGACATCCTCCAACTGCTCCAGTCCCTCAGAACTCCGTGTGAGTGAGCCTGGCAAGCCACTCTTATTGAGCTCGCCCATGCTAGGAGTGCTCAGGGGAGGCCTGTGGACCACACGGTCATGGAAAAATGGAAGGGAAGGTAGACCTGATACAGCATCTACAGTGTGAGGCTTTATGTGAGCTTAGAATTGTCACTGCCTGGGCCGTCCCTTTAAAATAATAATATTTCCTGCTGACTATTAGTTATTTTCTTTCCCGTTGACTGTTCCCTTCTAATCTATCTTTTTTTCTCTGTCCACTTTTTTTGCCTCTGTTACAATTTGTTCTTTCTCCTTTCATTCCCTGAACGAGTCCCTTGATTTTTGTCTGAATTGATTGACATTCTTCTCTACCTTTCTGCCTTTCTATTTGTTTTTCAGCCTTCCTTTCCTGTCTGTCCTGTCTACGTTTCCTTCTCTACTACTCTTTTTCCTTCTCCCCCCGTCACCCTTTTTTCTACCTCTTTCTGTCAACACTAGCTGGCTCTCATGTTTTGAGCTGAACTCATCCTTCCACTTTTCTCTCACGTAGTAATGCAGTGTCCAGCCTCAAGCTTCATCTTCCCCTGTGCTTACTCTCTCCTGTTCACCTCACTGTTTCTTTGTGTCAGGAACACAGTGACTTTTATTATATGTTTTATATGAAATATAATAATATATATATATATGTACAGATTTATTTTTTTCTTATGCCTCCTATTAAAACAGAGGGAACATAAGGTTGTGAGATTACTGGCTTTGTAGCCGGTCCAGAGAACGCATAATCATACATTACATGCTTCCTCCACAGGCAGTCTCTGCTTGAGGTAACAGATTGCAAATGATGGAATATATTCCTTCAGACGCTTTTTCATGATTTGTCCCTTATAGCAATACTGGTTTAATAAATGTTAATTCCAGCCATGCACTGGGGTCTACTTTATTGTCTTTCCCTCAAGAAGCCAGCATATGTTTTTCGTATATTATATTCAGCCTTTGGGTGTATGCGTTAATTTCACCTTTTACAATTTAGACTTGACTTGTATTTTCTTTTATATATATATTTCTGATGCGGAAAATTGTGAAAAATAAAGGAGTTCAATCTCCTTTGTTATTTATGTTTAGGAAACACTATCTCATATTATTTTACATTTTATGAATAATGGGTATATTACTGTATATTAATCTCTTTTTAAGATGAACAAGTGTGACAAGAAAGGACATTGGCAGATAAGAGACTGACTCATTAGTGACTCATTACTAACGGCAGGTATCGGCAGATGTGCGTCTGTTTAGCGGCGCTTAGAGCGACTGCTAGTAGGCGCTGTAAGCGGGTATCGGGCGCTGTAACAGAGCGCCTCAGTGGCTCTAGAAAGCAATGTGATGTATGTTGGGCGCTCTAACACCACTAAAGCGCTGCAGGGAGCGAAAGGTAGCACCAGCTCAGTACGACTCCACACCATACTTGTTGTAACATTGTGACATTAACACTTTAGTGCCAGACCTGTAATGACAATTCTGCATAAAAATATAAAAAGTCCAAAAAGTTTCTAAAAATGTTGGTTTGCAGCCAGGAGAGGTCACACAATGATTTGAGCAAAAAAAAAAAAAAAAGTCACACACAGACACAAGAAAATGAAAGCCCATTGAAATTTATGGGAGAGTGGCAGTGAGCAAAAGGTAATACCTGGCGCTCTGGAAGCTAGAGCGCTGGCGCTATACGCTGGGCCGCCTGTAATAATACACCGGACGCTGCATGGCACTGTTACAGTCACTCACCAGATTCACTTTCATAAATTTGGTTTTATGTACAGTGCCCGGCGTTCACCAGACGCTGCCTGCCGCTACGAGGCACTACCTGGCGCTATCTATTCTTAAATAACCCCCTAAGTATAGCTCAAGACTTAAGTCGTAATTCCATATTTATCAAGCGTGTGAACCCGCCAGGGCGCCAGTCATCACTTACCTTTTCCCCACCTTTCAGAGCTGCCCACCGAACTGTCGTAATTCGGCGAGGCAGCTCATTTTGTTGTGAATGGGCGCTCCCATACCAGCCATAGGCAGGAACACGACCGCGGGGCAGCAGGGGATGCAGCCGCTCTTGCTCCCCATTCACATTAAAATAATAGTCCAGCCAAGTAACTGATTGGTAGTTGCCTGGCACCCGCCCACTTCCTGGAAGGTCAAATCGAATCCCTTGTGCCACTCTTGTGCGCGTACGTGCTGCTCGGAAACTCCTGCTTTGCCATTCTGGGTGGGAGTAGTGTAGTCGCCCATTTAGTCCAGCAGAAAACAGGTCCCTACATTGAGCTGCCAGCAACTGTGCTTGGTGGCTTATGTACAGTGAGCCGCCACGATTAACAGCTCTGCACGCTCCCATCGCTGTAGCGTTGATGCCGGTGGCTTTGCTGCTCTAGACTCTCCGTCCTGCCCTGTGGTGGCTTTGGTTGCAGGTTTGCAAAGACAAAAAACTTTCCCAGCCGCAGGGCCCCCACTACCGCCGATAGCTTTGTTGCTGACCCCGCGACCCCTCAGACCAAAGACTGAAAAGCTTCCTGGACCAGAACATAACCCAAAAGTTGGTGGAGGCCTCCTTTGCAGGGCAAGTTCTGGAGGCCTCGGAGCGTGCGCCCCCCTCATAATCTGGTCCTGGCAGTTGATACAAAAAATACAATAATGCAAAGCAGTTCCCTTAACTATATTGTTAACCAAAGTACCTGGCACACACATTACACACAGAGTTAGAAGTTTCTTTACCAAGTTCAAGTCACAAGTTTTAAAGAAGGGAATACCTTATCCCTTAAAAAAACAAACCTTGTGCGAGGCAATACAATACTATACTAATGTATGCAGACCTATAGCAAAGGGGAATTTCTTTTTTCATAGCCATCCTATCTAATGCATTGCATTAGTGTTTCACTATTACCTCAAGTACACCTACATTTTAGAGTCTGCCACCCACAGAGCCAAGCTCAAAGTACTCCTGTTGACAAACCACAAATCATTGTAGTAGGAATGCATCATTGTTAGAGATCTGCCAGTAATTAATTACTGTAGAGAATTGCAATGTGTTAGGCCAGAGACTGTCAACCATGCTTCATGATCCCTTAAGATTTAAAGCCAAGGCTGACATAATATCACCCTGCCTCTGAAAAATTCCCAGATGAAAGGATTATGGAAATGACTGACCTCCTGATCAAAGCAGTTTAGCCAAAGATTTACCTGTCAAATAATGCCTGGTCCATCTGCCACAGCATTGCATCAAAAGTATGATGCTCCTCTTGTTTTCTAATTATGCAATATATCTAAATATAAATGTATGAGATATACTGTACATAAAAAAGATGCATTATGATCTTTCTCTGTATCCATGTATTATAAAAAATGATGAGAGATATTATTTGTGTCTCACTGCTGAACTATCATATGCTCATTTTTGTTTCAAGGGCATTCCTGTGTCCTCTTGTTTTGTTTTTACTCCATTTACCTTCAATTGACTTCATTGTTCACATATAAAGTGGAGGCGCTAGGGCAGAATGCAAGATAAAATAGGCCATTGACAATCGCATTAGCTCAGGACAATGCTTAGGAAAAACCAAGCATTATGTAGCATGTGAAAGAATTCTATTAAACGAGCATGAAAGAAAAATGTACAGCAAGGCAGTCACAGTGCATCCAAAGCCTCAGCTGTCCAGTCCCCCAGGATACATCCTAATGGAGAAAGCGTTCTGTTCTTTAATCTAACCTTTATTTGTGACTCTTAGAATCGCCAAATATATATTGTGTGAATAAATCAATTCTAAGCCTGGCAGGGCAATGTCTTTGTATGTACTGTATGTAATATATAGGAATATACAGGAATAAATAATAGTGGACATAGACTAAATAGCAGCAGGGAATTTACACTATATTATTACAGTTGAACAGGAATTTATGCCACTACACACAGGTCAAGAAAGCGAATTATATTATACAAAAGTAAAAACTGAAGAAAATTGGGAAATTAATTGGGGGGAGGGGGGCTGATAGATAATGGCAGGCAGGGCAAAATGCAGTGAATGGCTGGGACCATCTAGTCTTTCTGCTCAGGGGCCTTCAATGCTGGCTGGAAAGGACAAAGGCCTATTCTAACCTCTCTAACCATCCCCAGAGTATGTGAGGATATGGAGCCAATGTGTCTTTGAGCTAAAGCCAAGGACATGCAACCTATCACATTATTTGCAGAGAGCTGTATGTCTGAGGAAGACTCTGCATAATAGACTCTGCTTAGTCACGATTTCCATTTTCTAGCACAAAACAAACGGGTAGTTCTTTACTAGAAAAATGAAATTTCATTGAGATTGGTCCAGGGCAATTACTGATTTTACTGAAGAAGATGAAAATTGATTAATTACTGAAGAAGATGCCTAATTTTAGTGATAGAGTATAAGCACTATACTGAATGTGTGCAGTACCTTCTCGTATCTAGGATAATCCAGATTAAATAACCTTCCTTATTGTCATTAACAAATATTAGCTCTTTCTTTTGTCTGCGGTGTGGTTTTTACAAAGATTGGTATCATCATAGCAGGCACTATCCATATATGTCTGTGGCACAATCAGGTCCTCAATCCATAAGCATCCGTTCACCCTACAGGCAAACTGAGCAGCCTGCATCTTTTTCCTCAGCAAATTACTGCAGTTATAAATAGAACTGGATGAGAAGTCAGTTGGGTAATAATCTGTTAATTAGAAATAAACTACAAATATATTCTTATAGTATACTCTAACTCCCTGAGCAACTGTCCTCTAAACATGTAAACAAGATTTAATAATGCATCCATGAATGAAATGAACTTGTGAACTACTGCAAGCCACTGAAAGGGAGATGTGACACCATGCAGACTATAGCTGTGTAATTATTTAGGGAGTGTAGCAGTGTAAGGCTATCCAGCTACAATGCCCACACCCAGGTAGCTATGACATGAAGTAGTGATGGGACATCCGTCATCAAAATGGAAGCTAAAGAATGATGCAGTGCAAGGCCACTGTGTGTCCATTGCCAGGCAACAGTGATAGATTACGAGGCTCCTGTTATTTGACCTCATATAGTATAGATTGGGATCGTATAGTGGATTCTATCTGTCTTTATCTGTGTGACTCCTAGAATTGCTCTCTCTAAAGTGACCAAGGACCCAGTAAAATATTTAGTTTTTATTATACTAAGCTGAGCCTCCACTGGCAGTGGACAGGCTTGTTAATCATGAGTGTGGAACGCTTACTGAACCCAGTGATCTCATTTCTGTAGGAATGAATACGGTTGTCCACACATGAACACCTCCACCACTGATATAGCGCAAATTAAGTAAATAGGGCTTAGCAGTTGCAGTGCTAGCTACCTAGGCTGCTTGATGAGTGGCAGCAATTCTGGCTGGATGGTTGTTAAATGCATGATATATTCACACCAATTTCAGTGGCTTTGAAATAACTAGCATTTATTTACCTCCGATGCTAATGATTCATCATGCTGTGCTGCTGAATGACACCCCTTTTCTGTAGCCAAACCTCCAGCTTTTATTTTGCATGCCCATCCTTTTCTCTGAGGTGGTTGGAACCTTCTTTTTAGCTCTAAGCACATTTCACATTAAAAAAAAGAATCTTGTTGTTATGCTGATGGAAGAGTAATAGAGAAGCAAGCCCCTTCCAGTGAGACTCAAAAAAATGTGGAGGCTGATTCACTACCAGCGCCACGTATTACCAGATGAGCGTCTGTATAGCGGCGCTTAGAGCGACCGCTAGTAGATGCTGTAAGCGGGTATCGGGCGCTGTACATACAATTCAGCATAAAAATATATATTTTTAAAAATGTATAAAAGTGTTTGTTTGCAGGCCAGGAGAGGTCACACAATGATTTGAGCAAAAAAGAAAAAATGCTTAACACGCTATTTATACACAACTAACGAAAGCTCATTGAAATGTATGGGAGAGTGCTACAGTGACAGGTACTACATGGCGCTCCTGAACCTAGAGCGCCGGCGCTATGCGCTGAGCCGCCTGTATTAATGCATGTGACGCTGCATGGCGAGGTTAGAGGCACTCACCAGATTTGTTTTCTTAACTGTGGTTTTGCGTACAGCGCCCCACGTTCACCAGACACTGCCTGCCGCTACGAATCACTATCTGGCGCTATCCATTCTTAAAAATATTTGTTAGTCATATAGGTACAATGCTTTCATTGTTCATTCAGCCATACAATATAACAATTATTTCTCAGTCATAGGGGTGCTTATTTGTGTCAAAATTTAGGAACAAGAATGCAACTGAATTTTATGGATGGATGGTTTTCATTTATTGCCTGCTCAAAAAAAGGGCATGCGTTACTCTGCGTCAGAGTACAGGGGCAGATGTTTTATACCTGTAGATGTTAGTTATTGGTGGAAATGTAATTACAAATTTCCAGACTGTTTGCGGCTTTTTCCTTACTGTAGCACATAACAGAAACCCTTGACTGGCTGCAGACAATATTCAAAATTAAAGTGCACACAGAACCGTATATTTATTACTGGATGACTGTTTTTAGCCATTTGATGATCAGAGCAGACTGAAAGTACAGGAATCGCCTCAACAGAGCCCAAGACAGCAATAAAACAATTTTGCTTTAAATAATATCTAAAACATAAGCACCAAAAATGTAATGGCATAAATGTATGTATATATATATATATATATATTTATTGGTGTAGTAAGTTAATATGTATTCAGATCAGTGAGACCAAGTAGTGAGTTATTTCTCTGTGGTTTCTGTATGTGTGTGATATACAGTAGGGATGTATACAAGCTGCTGATGTCTTGGTATCTGGGGCAATAAGATCAGTTGTGCTCTAAATAAAACACTGTCATTCTGCCCATGACACACAGTTATCATTAAGTAGGCCACGAGAAGTTATGATTTATAAATAGCTCTCTGCCCTCAGTCTACTGTAGCTGGGTTAATGTAAATCTCCCAGCGAATATTGGTTGTTTTTATGTAATCTGCTTTACCTGCTTTTCGACTGTCAGAGAGTGTATTGAAAGGACCCCACAAAATGTACTGAAAACTGAAATAAACAATAGTTTTTACTGTATTGAATGCAGAACCTAAGGGTTGTGGCATCCCTTGATGAACAGCCAAGAGTATTTGTACTCATAATTGTGGACCACTGATTATCATTGGTACTAATGGTAGAGGATTAGGAAGTCAGTAAATCTTTGCTGTTCTACAACTCTATAGGAAAGGCTTCCTTTCACAGTACACTGTATGCTACTTACCTTGGTGCTCTGTGAATGTTTAGGCATTGGGGCCTGTTTCAGGCCACATTGTCTTTTCCTTCCTCGCATCTGGGAAACCTCTGATATTGGTGTTATTTTGGTACAGAAGGCCCCAGATGTATGTCGATATACACTCAACATAAATTGGGCTATGTTCAAATACTTCTGATCATTCCGATGTTTCTTTTTTTTTTTTCAAAATGATGCTTCTAAAGCATCCAAAAGCTTACCCTCATTAAATGAAAAGTGTTACTTCCCAGGTGGTGGTGGTGTCCACCCATTGAGAATCCCTGTGCTTTGAGGGATGGGATGAACTGTAAATGAAAAAATAATACAATGTTCTACATAACAATGCAAGATGGTGTGGCGGAAGTCCCTGCTTTCTATTGGTGTACAGGATCTTGGGGGAGGGTGCCAAAGGGAGATGAAAGAGAGATTGATTTCCGCTGCCCTATGGGGCGGGGGAGGGCAGGACAGCTGCAGATGACTGCTTATACTATAGTTGACCAATCCCTTTAATGATCCACCATGATCTAAAGCACAAGAGCGATGTTTGAAACTACAAATGCCATGCATAAAGGAGTCCCGGCAATATAACATGTCTCTAAAATCTGGTTAAAACAGAAGTCTTGGTTACACACATTTGCAGATGCATGTGGAAACCACAGCCTGTTTCAAGGTGCTTGTGTATAAATGCAGTTTCTTCAAAATTCCAAACATTTTGAACATACAGAGAAATGGATATATTGGGAGACAGCTTGCCTGAGGTTTCCCTGTATTTGTTGTGCTGCATCAAATGTCAAAGCCACCACACAGCTTAAGACCCCCCCCCCCCCTCATATGGGCTCACATACATCCAGTAGATACAAATAAAAAATATGGCAACTGCCCAGCCAGTTTATATGTGGACAGCACATGTGCATGGCAACCTAAAAAGCCTGAGCTCCGTGCTCCTTTGAGCGTGGTAGTTGCCATGTTTGCTGCGCCCACTTACACCACCCAGATCAGTAAACTGGTTACGCAGTTACCATCTTTTGCATTTGCAAAATAGATCCGTGGATTTTACTCATTTTCCAGATTATTTTCATACTTTAGGGAGTTTTCCTGAACAAATATGATATTAGAGCCATTTATTTTTCTGTTTTGTTTTATCTAGGGGGTAACGTACAGTGACTACATTATTTCAGCGTGTTGTTAGGCATCTGTAGTGTAGTCATAGGAATTATGAATGGATTAGCCCTGGCGGAATTTAATAAGCGATGATTGGTTGTGTCATTGCAGCACTTATTTTGTTTCAGGGAATTCCGGTGATCTATAGCAATAAATGTTTCCAGGCTTATGTTACTAGTTCGGAAGTTATATGGAAATGTAAACAGTCTGGGGCTCTTTTCAGCAGACATAGTTCATCTGCATGCAATGTATTGCTAGTGCTTTGGACATTTTTTTCCCTGTGATCGTTTCAGTGAGCCCAGTGTGTGTTTTCATCCAATGTACAGTTTACTCGGCTCATCTGTGTTCAGGCTGCTGCTGTATCATGTGCTCAACAAGAATTTTGGTCCACTTTAAGATCCTTTTCCTGTTTCTACCAAAGTGCACAATGCTCATGTACTCCATGTTGGTCTTGGTCGAACAGGGACCTGAAGCTGCAGCACACACTGCTGTATTCAACACCTCCTTAAAACAACTAGGTGTTCTTTCCTTTAGCTGTAGGTACACTTTATCATAAATCAGATCCAGTTCTTCTTCCTGCCCCTATGTATTAATAAAATTATCTTTGCTGTGGACCTAACACTGGCATTAAGCTGCTAAGTAATTTCAATCTGAATATAGAGGGTTGTGTGTTGCATAATGCTGCCTACACAGAGCTGGATTATTCATAAAAGCTTATGGATTAATTATATTCTCTCAGGAACATTACATTCCAATAGGACAGAATGATTACTTGGTGCCCATAGGTTCAAATTGCTGACCAGTACTCTGTTTTTCTGACTACTATGGAACTCTCTGCCAGAGGAAGTAGTCAAAAAGAATATACTAAACGAGTTCAAAAGTGCCCTAGATACCTTCTTTTCGTGTAATACCATTACCTGCTATGGCTACTAGACCACTAATAAACAGCCTGGACTGGATAGACTAAAGCCTTATTTGAAGTTACCTTATATGTCGAATAGCTGAAAAATATTCAGCAACGTTGCCAATATAACTAACTATGCCTGGATTATTAAAATAAAATTAAATAGGAGCAACACCCCTCTCCACCACGGTCTACCTCTTTATGGGGCATCCCAAATTGAGATGCTCTACTTTGTGAAACCCCCGGATCGCCTGATCCATTCATGTCTTCCCCATCATATCTATAGCTAGGTGCACATCTGCACCAGACCTTTGTGAATGGTCAGCACAGGGACGCCCACAGCTAGAGGTGGTGATGAGGCTGGCAGTGCATCAGTGGGGCCCAGGAAATCTGAATGGAACGAGTGCCACTGATTGGATGCAACATCAAAAAAGTGGGTTTATGGGCCACAGTGGAACAAAACCCAAGAAAGTCAATTACTTGGGTTTTGTTCCTCTATAAGTACCAATACCCACAGCTTCAACACCTAAATGCGAACAGTATTTGAGGCGGGTACATTGCTTGAGAGCCTATCATACAATCACATTCCTGAGTCTTTTGAATGGGAACCTGAACTAATATTTTTAGGGGATGGGAAGAGTGGGGTTTTCGGTTATTTTTCTATGATGTAAATTATTTTTATACAGGTAATCTTGATATTATGAGCTTTAATACCATGGATTTATTGTATGGGGGTTTATAGAGTTGCAGTTGGATATTTTGTTCGTAGATAGCGCTTGTTTGGAAAGCAGGGGAGTAAGCAGGTAAGCGCAGCAGCTCTGATAGTTGGCCAGCACCATCTTGCATCCTTTTCACCTTCCCTTTCTCTCTCTCCACTTTCACTCGCCTCTCTTTTCCGCTTTATCTTGGTCTTTCTCTTTTTAGTATTTCCTCCTTGTTACTCCGTCTTTTCAGTGCTCCAATTGTCTCCCTTATCTCTTTGTTCCTTCTATCACTTTTCTGTAACCCTTCTGTTTATCTGTTGTTGTTTTCGAAGTTCCCTCTCCGACTTATTCCTATTATCTGCAGAAATTAAGGACAAAAATTCCAGACAAAAGGTCAGATTTCTCTAATCAAAAACAGTGGTGCAAATTGTAACTAGAAATTCCAGCTCACAGGGTAGAAATCTTGCTTCTTTATTTTCACAGTTTAAATATTCTCAAAAATGATCATAAAAAATAAATATTAGCTAATTACAGCCTTACGAGCTCGAAAAGCATCATAACAGGCTGTTCTGCACTTTGTGACCTTTTGGAGGACTTTAATGACCAATGCTGCAAACTCTGAAAGTACGGAAGTAAAAGTTTCAAGGTGTCTGATTTTTACCCTGGAGTCTCTGTATATACAAAGTAATGTATATTGACCTTCCACACTCTGAGAATTACAGAGCGTCCCAGTGAGAGCTCATATTTTTGCTATTATGTACTGCTTTCTCCCCACCTCCCTCTTTTACACTCCCTCCATTTCCTCCACATTCCCTTTTTTATTCTTTCCCACATTCTTACTATGGTTGTGTATAAGGTCTTATTTAAGGGGGCAGCTCTCTGATATAGGTTCAAAGACCATGTGACCTGTGGCCATTCCTGAATGGCAGCTGTTGTAGTAGTGAATAGATATCACTGGGCGTTGCTATTATGCAATTACTTAGAAGGGAAAGGAGATGTGGATAGGAGTTGTTTCATTTAAGTACCTACACTACTACTAATAGTCCTGCTCTTTAGATTACGTCCTGAGCTATTGTGTCGTATAATAACGCTGTAGAAATTGCCAGACATTTTACTGCTTTTTGCTGTTGTATTTGGACTGCTTTATCTAAGTATGGAATTCTTTTTCCCAGTGTTTTAGAAAGCCGCTATGCCTAATCATTAGGAATTATAACTAGCAGCACCAGCAGCAGGGGATACTTAAAAGAATGCCTTAAACTCTTTTTAATTATACAAGGGGGCATAGCAAGATTCGCGAAAAATTAATTTGAGTGCCAAGTGAGTCAGAATTGATTCAAATTCATGACAAGAACATGCTCCGGCTGGGACTGCTGATAAGCTGTGGGATGCTTTGCATACTAAACCCAAGGAGTGCAGCTGAGAGAATTCCACTGTAAATGTAAGAATTCGATTTGTGTGTTCGATACAGTGAAATCAACAGCCGTACTATCTCTGGAATACTAAATAAATGATGCCTATTAATCCTGGACTGTCTACAAATGGGAAGATCTATCACCCAAAATGTCAGGCGAAGAGAGCCCTGTCTGTCCTAATCTTGATCACTGCCCCACTAGACCTGACATGACATTTTTACTGGCAATGAATGTAAAGTGCATTGAATGTTCTGGTTACTTCATTTTACATTTTTGGTTGCAGATTTTTCACTATATCCAGTCCAGGTCGTCCCAGAAGTAATGACAGTTGGGTAATCCACCGCTAGGTGATCAAAAGCTGTCGCTCCTCCCGGCCTCCTATAAAACAGGTGTCTCTCTATGATTCCCCAGTGTTTTTCCTGCAGTCTGCTGCATAAGGATTGTATGGATACTCTCTCCTGGAATACTGCAGCTGAGCTGGGCCTCCTAGCCCGTCGGCTGCTGCATCCTCATTGCCACCGTTCCCGTTGGACCCACTACTGCCTCCCAGCTTTGGCTGACCGGGACGGTGAAGGGAGGGTGAACGCTGGGGTCAGGCGTTGGCAGAGCTAGGCTCTGGGCCGCAGACCCTGTCCTAAGGGTAGCCGGCCATAGGCTGATGGTGAGCCTATTTAGGGGGGGGGACCACTATATGCCCACGGGGCTTATGCCCTCCCTGCCCCACAAGCTTTATTGTTGTATGGTGCTGGTGATTACTTGACTGGACTGCCGTCCCTTGCGTGCTGGTGTGTTTTTTACTGACTTTTTACCTCACATATTTACCCTCCTGTGTTTTTTACAGATTTTTTACCTCACATGCTCATCCTCCTCGCTCCCTCGTTGCTCCACGCTCTCCCCTCTCCTTCATGCTGCCGCACTGTGGGGGGGGCGTTGGCACTTCACGGGCGGAGTATGTCTGGGGCTGTGGGCGCGGCCCCGGGCTGGCGATTCTGCTGGGCTCCTCCATGGGCCGCCTGATGTTGCGGGGCCCTCCGCCATCTTGGGGGCGGACGCAATTTTCGCATCGTCGGGGGGGGGGCCTCCCTCGAGGAACGCGTGCTGCTGGCTGATCCGCGCCATCTTCTCCTCCTGCACACTGCTGTCATCTCTGTCGGCCCTCGTGAGTCCCTCTTGACATATTGTCTTTTATGCGCTGTGCTGTGGGATGCTTGTATGTTGTTCACTTTGTGTCTTCCAGGTGGCCCCCTTGATATTAAGGGCTGTGGTTCGTCTCGGCCTCTGGCCGCCCCCCCTTTCTCTCCAAGCCCTCTCCCTGTAAAGAGGGATCACTTAAGAGGAATCATTTCTTGCGGGCTGGCCAGGTTGGGTCGTTAGTGCCTTGTACCTGTTAACATAACTCAAATCACCATAATGGAGGCTTCTGGGGATAGTGAGCTTGGGACCCCATCTGTGTTATCTCGGAGCATGATCGGGTGGACGTATCTGCCTCTAGCACGTTATTGCCTGCGGCCTCTCCAGAACCTCCATGCTTGCTCTCAGCCCCCAGCGAGGGGGGAAGCCAGTAGGGGGTCCCAATCTGATTGGCTTATCGGGTGGCCAGCTTTGAGAGACGGATCTCTTGCTCGGCTTCTAAGAAGGCCACAAGTAAGAGGCGGCATATTGAGCCGTTCTTTTCTGATAATGATGGAGATGATGCTGATGATCTCTTTGGAGGTGTTGGCCTTGATAGTGGGCCTGGTTCTTCCTCGGATGAGGATACATGGCTCCCTGATGATACAGAGCGGTTGCTGACTGCGATCTTTGAGACGCTGCACATTGTCCCTCCTAGAGTGGCTAAGAGGAAGCAGGGTGGATTGTTTCAGCCTGAGAGACAGAGGCAAATCTCCTGAGCAGGCCCTTTTTTTCTAACATGATTTTCAAGGAATGGGAAAGGCCAAAAAAGTTACCGTCTGTGCCTAAGGGCCTAGACAGGCGGTATTCCTTTCCCGAGGAGCTGGTCCGGCTATGGTCCCATCCTCCCGAGGTGGATGTCCCTGTGTCGGGTCTGTCCAACACTACGGTCATGCCTTCACCCGAAACCGCTTCCCTACGCGATCCAGCTGACAAGCGCATGGATCAGTTGGTCTGTCATGCCTTCACCTTGCCGGCCAAGAAGGCACTCACTAGTATCCCCTTTGTGGGTCACAGGCGGTTTGGGGAGCGTCTGGACCTCCTGGTCAAGAACGGAAGACTCCCTCAGTGACGAAAGTCTGCGCGGCCCTTTCGGGGTTCATCTGCCTATCGCTCCTTTGAGGAGGAAGAGGCTCTTCATTTTCAGGTGCTCGCAGAGATTCCTGGTGACGAGGTAGGTCCAGCGGCCGACCCAATCCCTCCTGGGGATCCAGGCCCAAGCCCCCTACCAAGGCCCTCTGGCATGGGGAGACGGCTTCTGTTATTTGATCATGTCTGGAGACAGCGTGTCTTGAATCGGTGGATTCAGGAGGTGGTTTCCTCCGGTTACAAAATAGAACTGACAGTCTGGCCGCCCTCAAGATTTCTTCAGTCACTGATTTGCCAGAACCCATTGACGGCACAAGGCCTGTGGTTGGCCGTCCAACACCTTCTGCTGTCTGGTGTGATTTGTCCCGTGCCTCGGCAGGAACGGGGTCAGGGCTTTTTACTCCAATCTGTTCACGGTGCCCAGGAAGGACGGAACGCTGAGACCCATACTGGACCTGAAGGGTCTCAACAGGTTTGTTAGATTCAGACATTTCCACATGGAGACCTTACGGTCCGCAGTGAGCTCGCTTCGACCTGGCGACTTCTTGACCAGAATGGACATTAAGGATGCTTATGTGCACATCCCTATATTCCAGGGGCATCAGAAGTTGCTGAGGTTTGCGCTGGAGGATCAACACTACCAGTTTGTGGCATTGCGATTCGGGATATCCTCAGCCCCCAGTGTGTTCACCAAGGTGCTGGCGGGTGTCAGGCTATCCTGAGTATCCAGGCCATTCGCGTGCTGCCTTATCTGGACGATTTACTGATTGCGGCTCAGTCTCTTCTTCAGGCCGAGAGCGACACCCGGACCGTGTTGTCCACTCTCGAGGATTTCGGTTGGGTAGTCAATTATCTTCAGTCACTCCCTTGATGGTGGGTTTTTTTCTGGGCATGTTGTTGGATACCTCTCTGGCCAGGATATTCCTGCCACAGCAGAAGGTGGGGGGTCTTCAGACACAGGTGCAGGCCTTGCTGTCTTGTCAGCAACCATTTGTCTGTCTGGGGATGAAACTGTGGGCCTGAGGCAGTGCCATTTGCTCAGTTTCACTTGAAACCTCTTCAGTTGAATCTGTTGATCCCGAGTTGGGATCAGACGCAGGATTCACTGGAACAGGAGTTTTCACTGCCTCCCGGCCAGGCAGTCCCCTGGTGGCTGGACTCCAGAAATCTGCTGGTAGGCAAGTCATTTCTGCCTCCACGGTGGGAGATTGTCACCACGGACGCCATTCTGACTGGCTGGGGAGGCTTTTGGCTGACTCAGAAGATCCAGGGTCAGTGGGGGCCACAGGAGGCCCACTTACCTATAAATATCTTGGAGTTGAGAGTGATCCGGTGGTGCTTCTTTACTTGACTCCCCATCTAAAGGGTTGTGCGATTCAGATTCGGAGGTGACCCAGATTCTGACTTGGGCAGAGGAGAATGTTCCCTGCATCTCGGCGGTTTATATTCCTGGGATAGAGACCCAGGAGGCGGACTGCCTGAGCAGGAGCGCCTCGCGCCTGGGGGAATGGTCTCTCAGCAACAAGATTTTTCGCGCTCGTCTCCGCTGGGGTCAGCCGGGCGTGGACCTATTTGCGTCCAGACACAATAACAAGCTCCCGAGATTCGTCTCCCTGTCGAGAAATCTTCTGGCCTTTGCCACAGACGTTCTGGAAATTCATTGGACGGAGTTCAGGCTCCTTTATGCGCTCCCTCCGTTTCCACTCCTGTGCCGAGTGCTGCGCAAGATAGCCCAGGAGGGGGTACCAACCATCCTGGTGGCTCCTCGCTGGCCGAGGCGGAGTTGGTTCGCGGACATAATTCAGATGTCAGTCGTTCGCTACTTCTTGCCCTACGATCCAGGGCTTCTCACGCAGGGGTCGCTGTGGCATCCCAATTTACAGACTGGCTTGACGGCCTTGCTATTGAAACCTCAATCCTGGCAGACAAGGGGCTGTCAGCCACGGTTGTTAAGACCATGATTCAGACGCGGAAGAAGTTTTCTTCCATGATATATTACAGAGTTTGGCATGCCTACATTGCTTGGTGAGAGGAAGAGTCTTCCTTGTTGCACTTTCCCCATCTCTAGTATTTTGGAGTTTTTTACAACACGGCTTAGACTTGGGTCTCCAGCTGAGCACCCTCAAGGGCCAGGTCTTGGCCTTAGCCATATTCTTCCAGAGATCCATTGCCAATCATAGACTGATCAAGACCTTCTTCCAAGGGGTTACCCATGTACGCCCACCGCTTAAGCCTGTATTACCAGTGTGGGACTTGAATCTGGTGCTTTCTGCTCTCCAGGGTCCCCCCTTTGAGCCCTTGTGCAATGCTGCATTGTCTATTTTGCCCTAAAGTTGGTATTTTTGGTACCTATCGGTACCCTCGGTGTGTCGCGTGTCAGAGCTGGCCGCGATTGGTGTGAAGCCTCCTTACTTTGGACGGCATAGGGATAAGGTGGTGTTTCGCTTTTCACCTTAATGAGGAAATTGTCTTGCCTTCCTTGTGTCCAGCTCCAACTAACTCTAAGGAAAGGGCCCTCCATTCCCTGGATGTGATCAGAGCCATTAAGTACTCCTGGTTGTGACTGAGTCCTTCAGAAAGTCGGATTGTCTTTTTGTCCTCTCCGAGGTGTCTAGGAGGGGATTGCCTCCGACCAAGTCCACTCTTAGTAAGTGGATCAGACAGGCGGTGGTGCAAGCATATTCTGCAAAAGGGGAAGGAACCCCCTTTTTTGTTTTACAGCTCATTCTACTAGAGCTATTGGTGCTTCCTGGGCTTTTCAGCACCAGGTCTCTGTTGAACAAGTTTGTAAGGCCGCCACTTGGTCTTCAGTTCATACCTTTACAAGTTTTTACAAGGTTGATGTTAGGGCCTCAAATGATGCTGTCTTTGACCAAAAAGTGCTTCAGGCGGTAGTGAAATGAACTACATGCTGTTTCGCACTGGGGATCCCACCCTAATGGACACTGCTTTTGGATGTCCCAACTGTCATTACTTCTGGGACGACCTGGACTGGATATAGTGAAAAATACAATTCTGTGAAACTCACCTGTAGAATTGTTTTTGAGTATATCCAGTCCAGGTCGTCCCACCCCACCCTTATTCATTATATCTGGATTGCCTGTTATGGTGATTACCATTTTTTTATTGGACCATTGTCCTTAGTTTGATGGAGAGAGTACATGCTGAAGCTATGTGAAGTAACATGGTTTCTTAGCCTCCTGGCCTGTCTCTTTTCTTACTGCTGTTTAACCACTGGGGAATCATAGAGAGACACCTGTTTTATAGGAGGCCGGGATGAGCGACAGCTTTTGATCCTGCAGCCAGGCACCACCTAGCGGTGGATTACCCAACTGTCATTACTTCTGGGATGACCTGGACTGGATATATTCAAAAACAATTCTATAGGCGAGTTTCACAGAATTGTATTTTTTCCAGTATGACACGTGACGTTGTCTTCTTGATAAAATAGTAAAAAAGTCACAATACATTTTAGGTTTCAGTATTTTCTTTTTAAATGGAATAAAAGCAAAGTAAACAAATAAATGTCAGGTACAAGTAAGCTTAGGGGAATATGAAACCACCAAAAACTTGCCGGGGGTGATCAAAGTAAAAGGAGAACGGAACTCATTTTAAATAAAGAACTGGTCCAGGGCTTTACCACTCATCAGGATCATATAATCCAGCTGCTGTGGGTCACGTGATCATTCCCAGAACAAACCCTTTTAAAAAAAAAAAAGTAGGCACTCCTAAAGCCACAATATATTTTAAACATTTCAGGCTATAACTGGTCTCCTTTCTCCCTCGAAGGTTTGTCCGAAGGAAAATTTAGTTCTGCTGTTCGCATGACCCTTCCTCTCCCAGCCCTACAGTAAGGATATACTTACCTGTTCACCATAAGTTTTCCTCCAACTAGAAACCATAGTGCTTACTGTAGATGTTGCCTTCTCCTATTGGGTCATTTGGAGGTGGGGGCAGGGTGTAGATCTTTTAAAGTAGAGGATGGCATAAAAAACAAGGTTAAGCAATATGAGTGGTATAGTTCCTGTATGCTCCTGTCTTTATAATAATGATATGCACAGATGCCAATGCTGGGTGGTTGAGCCATCCACTAAGTATTGTATACACACTTCTCTTTTCTAGATTTATAAAGTATTGTGTTAAATTGCTTTATGGCCAGATGTTTCCAGCCTTCTATTTTTTTATTGAAAATAATTGTCAGGATCTCATCATTCCTTTAGTATGATGTGAGGTCATTTTGCTCCTTGGGAGGTCAACTTATATGGATGGTGCCTCCACCAGCAGCCCTTGTCATAATCATCTGCAATAAGTATTTTCATATTGAAAATGATACTCCCATATGTGCTTCTAGTGAAAGTTGAGACTGCCATGCATAGGAGAAGCAAGACCTCCAGGCACTCATTGTGTGTTCATGAGATAGGGATATAAAATGGTTTGTTCTACTCATTCTTGTAGCAGTTGAGTACATATGCTCATTCAAATGGGGCCTTGTCCCACGTAGAAGCTTACAGCCTACCAGTGAAAATCCATGCAAGCCCAGAAAGCCTATGCAGTTAGCAAGTGATTATACTTAGGACCATATACCGCATCTGCTAGACAAGTGTGCTAACTGCCCAGCAACCATGCATCACGTGCTTCTCATGTTATATGTTGTCATGAGGAGCTCAGGCTGAGAGATTTTTGTCTGTAGGAGGGAGAGGGGGGGGGGCACCAGTCTTCCCTGTATTGAAACTTATCTTAAGGCAGTCCATCTGCCCTTAAAAATCCCTTATCCCTAATCCCAAACCCTTAAAAATCCCCCCCCAAAAAATGAAATGGGGTCCCTCTTACCCAGCATTACCAGCCCAGGACCAGCTATGGAGGCTTGTAGGCACAGAGTGGGGGGGGGGCTAGCTTTTGTGGCCCCCCACCCTGCAGCCTACGAGCCCACATAGCCTATGTGGGCCTGGGCTCTTCTGCCCCCCCCCCCCCTGGGCTTTGGGGAGGCAGGTAATAGAGGGGTGCCGGGGGTTAATGGCAAGTCACCTGCGGCTAGCCCCCAGCCTTGTGAACTGGTATAAGGGGTCTCATGGACCCCTTACCAGTTCACAAGGGGTTAACAGTAAAAAAAAAAAAAACACACTGCCACATAAGAAAAAAATAGTTTTATTAAAAAATAAAAACTTTTTTTTACTTTACTTACCTCCGATCGTCAGCTCCTTTGTCCCTCGATGTGATGACAGATGCAATCATGCTGGCTGCAGTAGCAGAGGGGCAAGTGATGATCTGATCACCTGCCCCTCTGCTCCTGTGGCCAGCATGATCGCATCTGAATGAAGAGCAGCAGGGAGCCAGGACGACACCCGGCGAGTGACGTCATAACGGCAAGATGGCGGCGCCCGTCGGGAGAGGAGGGGGAGAGCCCTTTCAGGCTCTCCCCTGAAGCTGAAGAGCCAGGGGGGGGGGGGGCGATCGGAGGCCCCCCCAGTGAAGAGAAGACCCGGCGGGAGGCAGCGCGACTGCAGGTAAGTAAATCTCATTTTTTATTTTATTTTTTTTTTACAGTTAGCAGCTGCTGCGCTATTCCGGGGGCTCTCCTGGAGCCATCCGATCCCCGTGGGGGCACCAAATTAAAGAGGAGACCTTGCCGGATCCAACGAGGGGTCAGGTGAGTATTTTTTATTTTTAACTAGCAGCAGGGAAAATCAAGCACGTAACACCGACGGGCTTGGCACTTAAGGCCCAGCCAAGCCAGCACATAGGTGTTACGTGCTTGGCACTTGCCACTCTGTTCATCACCCCTATACCTACCCTTTGCCTTTCCTTACCCCATTCCCTCCCCCCTTTCCTTTTCTTCATTTCTCCCTCGCTTACCCCCCCCCTTGACTGCCCTTCCCCCGTCTTGTTCCTCTGTTACTCTCTCTTTTTTCCTCGCCTGAGATTGCAGGCGAGGTTCTGCCTTGAGGAAGTGACGCTTGGCTCGTCACGAAATGCGTCGGCTGGGGTGGGGGGACCCCCATCGGAGATTCATATATTCATTGGACACGTGAGGCTTTATTGTTGTTGGTATTGCACATGGTTAGACGGGTCTGTTCTTTGTCTTGACTTGGCTTTGTCCTCTTGATCCAAGTTATGGTTTAAACTTTAGGAATTGCACATAAGGTATGTTTACATATAGGCACTCAGCACTTTATTGATAGTTAGAGGATTGTATAGGTAGGATTGTTTTTGTCATTGCACGGTTTGCACAGGCTCACATATACAGGCATATGAGTATTATAGGTGAGGCATAGTCTGGATTAAGGCGGACCTAAACCCACACAAATATCTTATAGTGTCCTCCAAGGTCCTTATTACCTATTGTATTATTTAAACCGGTGTAGTTACCCCCTGCCCCTTCCCTTGTTCCTTAGAGAGGACAAATTAAGTATATATGTTTTTTAATCAGTATGTTTTAATATGTTTGTATGTCATGTACCATTACTTGCAATAAACATTGGTATATTAAGATAGTTGGTGGTGCCACGTGTTTGCCTGGGTGGGTTAGGGAGTAGTGGGACTCCCTGTTTCTGGTAGTTTATAGTTATTGAATCCCACCCCAGGAGTTGTGCACGCCAGAACTGGTTACACAGCTGGTGCGGTCTCAGCAGCGTCCTTTTCGTATAGGTTTCGCGTTTTAGACCACGGGTGGGTCCTTAGTCACAAGCCTTCTCAACTTAATGCAACAGATAAGGAGTGGGCTGTCCTGGTTTTGTGGCACCCTCCATATTAGATTGTCAGCAGGTAGCTGTAAACTTTTTCTTGCAGCCGATCAGGTTTGTTGTCCGGAATTTGCACAGCTGCTAGGTGAACCTGATTGGCTGTTCTTGGTCATGTTGGCGGCAGGAAGGGCTCTGTGCAGGGATCTTGGCTGGTAGGTTCTTCATTGACACAGAACATCCATGAAATATCTAAAATAATTCTACAGTTTAGCAAAAAAGTACCTCAATCTCTAACTGGAAAAGATGCTATAACTCAAGTACCAGCACGTATGTCTGTGCAGTCTGCACCCTTGTCTCTATGTGCTACATCCCTTACAAGGTTTCTTAGCACTCATTGTAAACTCATTGTAATGGTGTTTTGTATTTGAATAAACAATTATTGAATATACTTAACACAGGCTTTAAAAAAGCAAGCAAGTCATACATGCCCAAAGCACATTTTTCATGGATGAGGTACTTGGAAATATTGCAAGGAACAGATCCTGAATATCCCCCAGTTCTGACATCCTTCCAGAAAAGCTGTTTCACATTTCTTCAGAAACAGAAATAATAAGTGGCCTTGGCCGGCCAAAAATGACAGGTCCATGTTACATGAAACCCCTATTCCATGTCGCACCTCTAATCCGAGCATTAAATGTGTTTAATGTATAATAAGATAATGGACAGGTTATTTAAATGCTGTGTGCGTTTATGTCCAGAAGGATTATGTGTCACCAAACTAATATATAGAAATTCGTGAAATGTCACTATGTGCATAGAGAATATTATAGAAATCCTCTGCCTTCAGGCATCTCTTATAATGGCTTTCACAAATTTGCCTGCAGAGTTTGATAAATACATGACCTTTCTGTTGCACTTTCTCCTGTGCTTTTAAAATGTAGATTTCTAAACTGAAGCAATTAATTTTGCTGTATGGATAAAGCACTACCTTTACTTTGGATGCAGCATTGTGGCCCAGGGCATATTAAATAAATGCGTCTGAATGTGAAATGTGTATTTATTCAAAACCATCTAACTGAAAAACAAGGCAGCATATGGAGGTTAGTGAATATTAACTGAACAATAAAAGTTTACCCATTTCAGCATTACCTTATCAGACCCTTGGCTATAAAATGGATGTCAGTATTTAGATGTAACCATATATACCAAATTAGAGTTCAATTCACAAGTTGGTATGTGATCACAGGATAGAACCACTGTAACAGTTTATTTTCCCTGACAATGCTTGCAACAGTTTTTAACATGTCTTTCTAGCTACTCTCATGTGGGAATGCATTTGAACATGTGCTTTCCATTGGCATTTTTTTTTCCTGAACGGATTCCTGGGTCCATGGATACCCTTATGCGATAGTGGGTTTCCTGAGCATCAAACTGTAATCTTCTTATGGATGGAAGCTACCCAAAAGCACTGATGTCTGCTAGTAAGCTATAACTCCAGAGCACATGTTCTCAACCTGCTGCCTGGGGGCCACATGTGGCCCTAAGAGCCATCGGATGTGGCCCCTGAACTTCTGTGTGGAAAGTGGGAGGGGTAAATAGAGCTTATGTGTAAAGGTAAGTATATAGGGGAGTGCAGTAAGTATAAGGGGTTGCACGGAGAGTGATTTAGGAGGGACATTGGTAAACAGAGGTGACAGCGGTGGCTTGGAGGAATGAAGGGACTTTGATTGTACACCACCCCCCCTTGGTGAAAACTTTGGTACAATAATTTGGTAAAATAGTTTTTTTTAGAATAATTGTATGCTTAGCATTGGTGGAGCTTATATGGGTTGAGTATTAGGAACAGTAATTAAGATGTGGTACTGTTGGGGGAGGACTATAAATAAGGAACCCATATATTCAGAGAGATCAGCCAATTGGCATGTGCATTGTTAGCATGTGGAGATTGTTTTATATGTAGGGGTGTGGTGGAAGGGCATACAAGGAGAGTTTGTGGGGACTGTGGGTATCATACTGGTAAAAAATCTTAATTGTGCTATTTAAAATGAAAAAAAATGTAACCTATCCAATGTGGGCCACAACCAAAATCCAATTCATATTGCTGGAGTGATATACTTATTAGTTGAGGTTATTGTCATATAAAAGAAACCTTGGGCAAGCTTCTGACCTTTTTGGGAACCGTTTTGGGAACAAATTAACAGCATATATTGGATCGCCAAGTTTAGTACATCCTACATAAATATACATAGAAAAGTCTTAAAGCTTAAGGTCATCATTTGGCTCTAGACATATATCTGCCCCCGGGACCACAGATTCAGTAGTAGTTTAAATTACCTGTCATCTAATCCACTAGAGTTGACTTCACTCCTTATGAGGCACTTCTTGTTTGCTCAAGCAACCCTCCCTCGCACTTTTTTACAACTAGCATCAGAAGACTTTGCTAGCAAGTGGGCCTACATCCTTCCTGGGACAAGTATGCCGTCCCTTTTCTGGATCTTCACCTGATGCACACAGAGTAGTGACCTATTCTTCGAGGAAGTGCTGGCTGCTACAGTGTTAGCAGCTACTGGTGATCCTTCTTATAGTGACCCTGGTGCTGAGCAGGTCACTGCAACATTAAATTTTTAATTCTGCCTCACATCCCCCCATCAGCGTGAACTAATAATACCCCCCAACAGCATTCAATTACTAATATGCCCCCCTCTTTCCCTAACAACTCACATACTACTAGAGGACAGCTTGTGTTTCAAACCCTAAACATAGACTTAGGGAGATCTTTTTCAGTATGACTGGACACATTTAATCAAGTTAAAAGTGATTTGTATGTCTCTAGACAAGTTTCAACTTATTTTTACTATTCCCAGCAATCTCGGTTTGCTGCTGAACTGGGGGTTTTCTGTAAATCCATAATACTTTTTAACAGTTTCTTAAAATGGAAAGCATTCCCTACTTGTTTAAAATGATAAATGGTGTGAGCATACAAGTGTATTACACAGAGGCTAACAGCTCCCTTTGGTAAAACATCTAAGAGAAGGGGACGAAGCTGGGCACCGCTCCCCTCAGGGAGCTCCCTTACCATGTATGGTCAAAATGTTAGCTCCCGTCCTGAAGACTCAACTCCTCTGTTTAACTGTGTGCACCAGGATCAAGGCCGTCGGTGAAACTGTTTTAATTGCAGATCGCACTTTAGCTTCATCTTTCCTATACAACATCCCATGTACAATGCGTAACCTCCACAACGTATGCAAGCCTGCGGCTTTTGCCAGCCATGGTAATACGCGTTACTATTTACAGGTCTAAACTGGTGTTTAAACAGTATTATTCCGATTCCCAAACACATCAGGCGCCTCACAAAGAGTTTACACTGTACTCACATAGTGCAATACAGAACTCGAATATGCTCATAAGAAGAAATCATGAAACTGTAGATCAATGCCTCAGCTTCTCAATGTGAAAATGTACATATTCCAAGTATACAGCACGTCCTGTTCCAGAATATTCCTTACACATTGGGTTATACATCCACAAGATGGAGCTGGACTGCAGAAAAAACTTGTGGCCACTCCCGGCCCCTTAAATAGCCAGGAACCTCCCACCAATTCCCAGTTCTGCAGTCTGGACTGCGAAGATAGAAGATGGCTCTCTATACTGCGCAGGTGAGCGTGGCTTTTCAGCCTGCGGCCCTGCAGGACTATTCCCACCCGTTTCCAGACCCACTGCCTCCCAGCCTTGGCTGACTGGTTCGGGTGAAGGTAGGACAGCACCAGGGTCAGGTGCTGAGGAGCACTGCTCCTACCACAATCCCTGCACTGACATGGGTAGACGGTATAGGCTTATGGTGAGCCTTGTGGGATGCCCCTTCCTGCACTCTGGGTCTTCCTTACCCAATCCCCCCCCTCCTTCACTTTATTATTGTGTTGCGCTGTACAAGCACCGCACGGCTTGTACAGCGCTCCGCGGACGGCAGCGACATTACCTCAGCTGCTGCTGCGGTGGGACGCGATTCGTGTTTTCCGGGGGGGTGCGGGCTCTGCGGATGATGCTTTTGGCGTCACATCTCCGCGCCCCACCCCTCGAGGTCTGTGCGGGCGCCATTTTACTCCTCTTCCTCCTTCGCTCGGCCTGCGTGCGCTGCTGCTCCTTTACCAGTGCGGTCCGTGAGTGTCCCTGCAGGGTGTTTCTTCTTTCAGCTTCTCACTTGTAAATGCTTTTGAGGATGTCTTTTTAATGTCTTTCAGGTGGGATAAACGTCACTGTGGTTTCTCCTGCCCCTATTCCCTTTGGTAATCTCTCACCTCCCTAGCGGGTTTTTGGGGCATCCCGGGTGGCTATTACTAGCCTTAACCCTATACTGGCCTGTTGTGCCACGCAAATCACCATATGGAGGCTTCTGGGGATAATGTGCCTAGGGTTCCTTCCTGACAAGCCCGGCTGTGTGTTGTGTGTGGGGTTTCCCCTGTGAGTGACAATGTCAGGGTATGTGTAAACTGCGCCCAGCAGCTACTTGCGCTGCAGTCCGGGCTGTCTCTTGCGGGCCCTGTTGCTGCGCCCCTTTTGGCTTCGCCTACCCCCCCATGCTTACATCTGACCCCCAGTGAGGGGCATACTAGTGGGGACTCTCAATCTGATTTGGCTGCACGGGTGGCCAGCATTGAAAAACATATTGCTGGGTCAGCCCCGCGTAAGGCTTCTGCAAAGAAGCGGCATTTATCTCCCGCTGCTTCCCTCGGTTCTGTAGAAGATGAGGGACCTTACTCACTTTCTGGCCCTTACCCCCTCGAGGAGGGGGAATTGTTTTCTGATTCAGAATCCTCTGAGGAACAACCTAAGATCTATGGTGGTACCGGGTCACCCTTTGGGGAAGACCCATGGTCCTCAGATGATACCGACAGGTTGTTGAGTCACATTTTAGAAGTGCTTTGTATTTCTCCTCCTGCAGTGGCTCCGCAGCAGCAGGGTGAGCTTTTTCATATGGTTATGCCACGCTTGGAGTTCCCTGAGCAGACTCACTTTAATAATCTAGTGCTCAAGGAATGGGAACGGCCTAGTAAGCTACCTGGGGTGCCCAAGTGTTGGGACAAGAGGTATCCCTTTCCTGCTGATGTGATTAAACGTTGGTCTTATCCTCCCGAGGTGGTCCCGTTCTAGGGTTGTCAAATACATCTGTCATGCATTCTCCTGACACTGCTACCCTGCGGGATGGTGAGGACTGGCGCATGGACCAGCTGTCCTGTCATGCTGTCATGTGTGGGGACTGCACTGCACCCGGTTTGTGCCTCTGCCATTACGGCTATTGCTATTAAAGGGCTGCTTAAGTGTCTCTTAGATGGGGCCTCTGATGACGTGGGAGGTGAAGACTATAGATGCCTTCTGCTTTGCTATGAATTTGTTGCATATATCCTCTCTGCCATGGATGATGTCATTAGAATGTGTGGAAGGACATCTGCCCTTTTGGTGGCTATACGCCGCTCTGTCTGGCTGCGTCAGTGGGTAGCTGATAATGCTGCTAAGAAGGCTCTCACTGGGTTCCCCTTTAAGGGGTTGCGCCTCTTTGGTGAATGCTTGGACTTGTTTCCCAGGGTCGGTAGGTTACCTCAACGTAGGAGGCCTTCTCAGCCCTTTCGGGGGTCTGATGCCTCTTTCCCCTCCTTTCGGGCTTCCAGGGCTGGTCGAGGAGTTTCCTTTGCTGGAGCGAGCGGAGACCATTGGGGCAGGGGACGTGGCCGCCCCGGCCTCTCCTGGGGTCCCAAGCCCAAATCCTCCCCCAAGCCCCCTCAGGCATGAAGAGGCGCCCTCACCCATCCGGGTGGGGGGGGCGGCTTCGGCTTTTTGCTCACGTCTGGAGGCGACGTGTAGCACAGGTGGATCCAGGAGGTGGTTTCCTCCAGTTACAAGATAGAGTTTGCAGCCTGGCCACCCCCAAGATTCATCAGATCCCGGATGGCTCAAAACCGTCTGTCAGCTCAGGGTTTGTGCCTTGCTGTCCAAAACCTTCTGGAGTTGGGGGTCCTCTGCCCGGTGCCTTTCTGGGAAAGGGGTAGAGGCTTCTATTCCAATCTCTTCACGGTCCCCAAAAAAGACGGGTCCCTCAGGCCCATCCTGGATTTAAAGTGCCTCAACAAGTTTGTCAGATTCAAGCATTTTCGCATGGAAACCCTGCGCTCAGCAGTCAATTCACTGCGCCCGGGCGATTTCATGACTTCTGTAGACATCAAGGATGCTTACCTTCACGTACCAATCTTTCCAGGTCATCAGAAATTTCTCAGGTTGGCTCTGGAGTATCAGCACTACCAATTTGTGGCCTTGCCTTTCGGTATCACCTCGGCGCCCAGGGTATTCACCAAGGTGCTGGCGGGCGTGATGGCTCTGCTGAGATCTCAGGGCATTCGCATCCTTCCTTATCTGGACGACATTCTCATCACGTCTCAGTCCTTCCATCAGGCCGAGCTGGATACCCAGATGGTGGTGTCCACTCTGGAGTCCTTCGGCTGGGTGATCAACCATCCCAAGTCTTCCCTGTCCCCGTCACGGCTGAGGTCCTATCTGGGCATGACTCTGTCTTCAAGCTCAGGCCAAGTTTTTGCTGTCTTGTCCTCATCCCTCCATCCAGCAGGGGATGCAGCTGGTGGGACTGATGGTGTCTTGCTTTGAGGCGGTACCCTATGCTCAGTTTCACATGAGACCTCTTCAGCTACACCTTTTGTCAGTATGGGATCGGGACCCTGGGTCCCTGGATCAGGTGTTCGTTCTGTCCCCTCTGGCCAGGCGGTCTCTCTCGTGGTGGCTGGACTCAAGGAACCTCTTGGTGGGCAGGACCTTTCTGTCCCCTTGCTGGGAGACTGTCACCACGGATGCCAGTCTGACAGGCTGGGAGGGCTTCTGGAAGTCTTTGAAATTCCAGGGTCAGTGGGGCCCTCAGGAGGCTCATACCCCTATCAACATCCTGGAACTGAGGGCGATAAGGTTGGTTCTTGCCCAGTTGACTCCACACCTTCGGGGTCGGGCTGTTCAGATCCGCTCGGACAACCAGACGGCGGTTGCCTACATGAATCATCAGGGAGAGACCCGGAGCAAGAGGGCCCTCAAGGAAGTGTCCCTGATACTGTCTTGGGCGGAGTAGAGTGTTCCCTGCATCTCAGCTGTGTACATCCCGGGGGTGGAGAATCTGGAGGCAGACTCTCTGAGCAGGAGGACTTCTCGTCTGGGAGAATGGTCCCTCAGCAGCAGGGTGTTTCGCTCCCTGTGCCAACACTGGGGTCAGCCGGATGTGATCTGTTTGTGTCCCGTCACAATCACAAGCTTCCAGTCTTTGTCTCTCTGTCACAGGACCCTCTGGCCTTGGCCATGGATGCATTAGGATGCTGGGCAGGGTGCTGCGCAAGATAGCTCAGGAAGGGGTGCCAACCATTCTGGTGGCCCCCTGTTGGCCAAGAAGGGTGTGGTTCGCAGACGTTGTGCAGTTGGCAGTAGATCAGTATGCCCTGCCCTGCCCAAAGATCCAGACCTGCTCACTCAGGGGTAGCTACGCCATCCCAATTTACAAACGCTGGCTTTAACGGCCTGGCTGCTGAAACCATCTTGATGGAGAAGGGGCTGCCTGCTTCTGTAGTTGATACCATGATTAGGGCTAGAAAGAAGTCCTCATGCTTCATCTACTATAGGGTATGGAATGCTTTCATTGCCTGGTGTGAGTCTAAGTCCCTTCCCTGTCGGGTGTTTTCTGTTCCCAGGATCCTGGAATTCCTGCAACATGGTTTGGACTTGGGACTTCAACTCAGTACCCTCAAAGGTCATGTTTCAGCCTTGGCTGTTTTCTTCCAAAGATCCTTTGCCAACCATCGTTTGGTTAGGACCTTCTTCCAGGGGGTTACTCACGTGCGACCTCCACGTAAGCCTATGTTACCAGTCTGGGATTTGAATTTGGTCTTATCCGCTATGCAGAGTCCTCCTTTTGAGCCTCTGCGTAAGGCCCCTTTGTCTATCTTGACGCTTAAGGTAGCATTTTTGGTGGCTATCACTTCTGTTAGGCGTGTTTCTGAGTTGGCAGCGCTTTCCATCAAACCTCCTTATTTTGAGAGACATCAGGACAAGGTGGTGTTTCGGTTTAAGCCAGATTTTCTGCCTAAGGTTGTGTCTGCTTTTCACCTCAATTCGGACATTGTCTTGCCTTCTCTGTGTCCTAATCCTAGTAACCCTAAGGAAAGGGTCTTACATTCTCTGGATATGGTTAGGACTTTGAAGTTTTATTTGGTAGCTACTGAATCCTTCAGGAAGACTGATGCTCTTTTTGTTCTCCCTTCTGGACCTAGGAAGGGCTTGCCTCCGGCTAAATCCACTATCAGAAAGTGGATCCGTCAGGCGGTGGTGCAAGCCTATTCTGCTAAGGGGAAGGAGCCTCCCCTCCGCCTTACTGCTCAATCTACTCGTGCTATTGGTGCCTCTTGGGCTTTTCAGCACCAAGCTTCTGTTGAACAAGTTTGCAAGGCCGCTACTTGGTCTTCTGTTCATACCTTTTCTAAGTTTTACAAGGTTGATGTTAGGGCCTCAGCTGATGCTGCTTTTGGCCGCAAAGTTCTGCAGGCGGCATTGGTTTAAACTGCCCGCTGTTACTTTTGGGGATCCCACCCTACCTTACAGACATTGCTATTGGATGTCCCATGTGTAAGGAATATTCTGTAACAGGACGTGCTGTATACTTGGAATAATACAATTCTGTGAGTACTCACCTGTAGAATTGGTATTATAAGTATACAGCACGTCCTGTTCCATCCCGCCCTTGTTATTATTTTGGTTACCTCTGTTTAGTGATTGTTCATTTTGTGTTTATTATTCTCCCGGCTTCTTGTTTAACTGCTTGTCTACACTGGGAATTGGTGGGAGGTTCCTGGCTATTTAAGCTCCATCTTGTGGATGTATAACCCCATGTGTAAGGAATATTCTGGAACAGGACGTGCTGTATACTTCTAAATACCAATTCTACAGTTGAGTACTCACAGAATTGTATTTTTAGAACTTAAGCCTAATAATAAAGGACATATTGTAGATGCTCCTTGCAGGGTAGAATGTTGGCAATATACTCCATTACTAATATATAGTGTATATGAGCTATGTACTAAAAGCATGTGATGCAGATAATGATAAACTATGAATGATGAATGGAGTTATTCCTGATCTGGAAAACCAATCCACTGTTGTAGGGAAAAGTCATTTGAATTGGGAATCTATTTCTTGCCATTTACCTTATTATATTTCAGATCCAGGTGACCCACTAAGTTCAGACCCTTGCCCAGAGCCACCAAACTTCCTGTCTTTGGAATTCCACTGCCTTCCGCAAATGCAAAGATAAAGTCAGATGATGCTCGCTGTTGTATTCTCTGTGGATGCCAGCTCTCTGACATCACATCTACTGTGGAAGGCTGGTGAGAGATCTTGTTGAGAAATAGCAGGTTGCCAGTATATAATGAAGTGGAAAAATCTGATTTGGCCCAAGCGCCAAGTTGAGGCACCTAAAAACCCCCTCGTTGAAGAAGGCTCCAACATTCAAAAAAGCCATGATTGTTCGGTATTCAACACGTTTGTTTCCTGTAATACGCAAGCTCCTTACATACCAGTCAGTATACTTTCATGTGTGGTCAGTTATCCTAATTTATGGTGATCTCGCTGTCCTATAACTATAAGGGTCCAGGGGGGTGCGACAGCACTGAGGCCCAGGAGGGGGCCCTATCATTGTTGCTCATCCACCTTATTCATCATATTTGTGCTTACTTGGCATCATTTACAGAAAGGATGCACATCAGCATTCTCTGCTATTTCAGTCTTTATTTGTCTAGCTGAATCCAAGTGAGTTAAAAGACAGACAAAAAAATGTAACTGTGTGAGCCTTGCATGTTCGCACCAGGGCCCTGTCACATTTAGCTATGCCGCTGCCTCTTGAAACACAGATTTGTTGTGTAACAACATAGTAACATCTTTCACTGCGTCAACCCTGACCAAACCAAATCACCACAGAGCACCTCCAGTAAAAATATTTGGATGCACACCACCTCAGGAAGCCTAAAACCTCACAACCCATACTTACCTCTTCCTAGCCATCTGGGTGCATCGTTATGGGCAAGCCCACAGGGTGAACCCTGTAGACTGCTTTCAGTTAGTTCGAGGCTGTGAAACACGCTTAAATGCGCAGTGAGGCATTGCCTTCCTTATAGCGACCAATCATCCTCCAGTCCTTATTGCCTTCCTTATAGCGACCAATCATCCTCCAGTCCTTATTGCCTTCCCTATAGCCACCAATCATCCTCCAGTCCTTATTGCCTTCCCTATAGCCACCAATCATCCTCCAGTCCTTATTGCCTTCCCTATAGCCACCAATGATCCTCCAGTCCTTATTGCCTTCCCTATAGCCACCAATGATCCCCCAGTCCTTATTGCCTTCCCTATAGCCACCAATCATCCTCCAGTCCTTATTGCCTTCCCTATAGCCACCAATCATCCTCCAGTCCTTATTGCCTTCCCTATAGCCACCAATCATCCTCCAGTCCTTATTGCCTGCCTTATAGCCACCAATCGTCCTATAGTCCTTGTTGCATTATCTGCTGCCACCAATCACCCTTCAGCCCTTACTGCTTGCTCCGCTGCCACTAAAGACTCCATCATGGCTGTAAGTCGTCACCTGGTCTCACCACCTTCTGAGCTTCCATCAAGTGCACTCCGTTCCATGCTATCTTCTTCATTGTTGTTGACCATCCCCTGTTGCTGAGGCCAGCCATGAGTAGGTCTGCACACAACACCCGGCATTTGGTGGTTTGGTTCCACTGTAAAGTAATACAATGGCCAAGTGTGAGCCCAAGTGGGCCCCTGAAGATGCCAGGGGCCCTGGCAATTGCCCAGGTTTGCCCTGTGCTGGCTCCGGCCCTGCTTCCTTGGATTGTAATCTGTCCCCATTGATTAGCATAGAAGAGCATAGTGTAGGGTTCTCCATGACAGTTCGCCTATGTTGTAGGCATTTCGTGGAAGATCTTCAGAAAATGATATAAAGAACTGTAGTAGCTTTCTGATATAGCCATACACTTTTATCATAATCTGCTGAACAATCTGCAGATAGTTTGAAAATGAAAAATCATGTGTAGAGTATTTATTATGGTTTCTGAGTCATTTATGTACTGTAGTATAGTATAGTATAGGATGGCTTCCAATAGTAATGCATGAATCACTATGAAAACAACATAGCTGCCAGCATTGCTCACAGTTGTAAAATCTGTCAGCAGACTACAGCATTTTCACAGATGTGGTGTGACATGCTGGATGCTGGGCCAGGTAAGATTTTTTAAAAATCTACCTGCAACCCCCCCCCCCCTGCCCCCCTCCCGCTTCAGCACCAGGCGAGGATGATAGAAAGGGGTTACACTTGGACTGGACACCCACTTTAGTTATATCTGCAGAAGGTTTATAAAGGAAAAAGGGGGCAGTGTATATTGTTGGGTCACCCTTGCCTCTGTGCTACCTTTCTTGAGAAATAAGCAGATAGTTCAGCCTGTTCTGCTTTGTAACATTTGAGGTTAACTTGTAAGTACTGTACGAGTGGCAAATTAACCTTGGCAATGCAGGAATTTACAAAAAATAAGCAATCTAAACAGTTAAATGAATTATAGGTAAGGGTACAGTTTAGAAGGGTTTATCCAGGTCATCATATATCTTTACAGATAAGTACTTATTTTTTCGCCCTAAAAGATGCACTATTTTTCCTCAAAAGTGGGCGGGGGGATGTCAGTGCGGCTTATTGAGTGTATAAAAAAAAAAACAAAAAAAAGGTATACTTACATGAGTCTCGTGCTTGCACCACGGCCACCAGGAGGCCAGCCGCCCTGTCCCCTCTCGGGCAGCCACCCCTACTGCTCGGGCCGGAGCACGTAGGGTAAATGGACGCTGTCCTAGTGTTTGTGTCAGCGCATGCCAGCCCAAGAGGCAGTGGTGGTGCCGGAAGCCAGAGCAGAGACAGCATTTACCCTGTGCGCACCGGTCTTAGAAGTACTGAGTAAGCAGGTGGGGGGGGGGGGGGGGTGCCACACTGCCTATATGGAGAATGGAATGGGGGGTATGCCACACTGCTTATGAAAATGTGAGAGGGGAATGCCACACTGCTTATGGGAATGAGAGGGGGGAATGCCACACTGCCTATAGGGAACGGGATGGGGGAATGCCACACTTGCTGTGGGGAATGTGATGGGGGAATGACACATTGCCCATGGAGAATGGGGTGAGGAGGGAACACCACACTACCTGTAATGGGGCGTTTTAGCACAACATTTGGTTTAGAATATTTTTTTTTTCTTATTTTTCTCCTCTAAATCCTAGGCGCGTCTTATAGGGCGAAATTCTGAACATGCCACATATTGAAGCCATTTTGCTACTCATCTGAATAGCTCTAGATTTGTAAGATAACATTCAAATTAACTTGAAAATTGTGTTTAGTTGAGTGGGAAACATCTTTTTGATTTTGCCCTATAATTACTGAAAAAAAACAGTGGACCAACCACGTCTTATGAAAGGTTAAACCGGACCAACACCCTCTTTTCCTTTAACGGTTGTTGGTCCCGCGGACAGCTAATAAAAAATAAAACACAGCTTGGGGGGCATCCATAATGCTGAAGCCCCCCCAAATAAGTCCCCCCAAAATGCCCAATATACTTCCACTATGAGCCAAAGCTGGGAAAGGAGCCCTACATTTAGCCTGCCTGGTGACCAGTCGCGGGACTCCTTTTCCGGCAGTGGCTCGTTGTGAAGATAAGGGCCTTCTGTATTAACTCCCCTTAGTATCCTGGTAATAAAATGGATAAAAATAACTTGGATAAAAACATCAAGCAGCATTGTAGGCAGAAAACATCTAAATGGTAATGTACCTGGGGTGGGGCAGCAAAAATGGATTGAGTTGTTTTGGGGGGGTTTGGTTTGCTTTTAGCTGTTACACTTTGTATTCTTTATGAGTCTTTCCCTAATCTATTGTTAGGGTTGTTTCCACTTCCCCTATTTTGACTGGTAACTCTTTCAGCTCTGGATGAATAGCAGAGCTCCACTGTTGAGGTTTGGCCCTCTTCTGATGCAAGGCAGGGCTCTAACACTGTTCTTCACAAACAATAGCAAATGATGCATCTACTGCTTACCCAATCATATGTGTAGGCCTACATCAGGGCCAAAGTTTTTTTACTGTAAAGGCTCAGCTTTCAGTTGTGACTGATATCTCCTTAGTACTATGATCAAAATAACATTAAAAACATAAAATGGATGCAATGTAAAAGATATATGGAGTGAACAAGATCTAGCAGGGGAGCCATGCAGAGGACTCAATGTCAGCAACTACTGCAGACGTTATTCCATGTTTTACAGCAAGGGGGGGGGGCAATTATTTTCCCTGAGGGTCAACATTATATTTACCCAGATTTACCATATTCTTAACTGCTTATTTGGGACTATCATTGTAGCTGACAGGAAAGCATTTTGAGCAGCACAGCAAGGAAGGGTTGAGGCTTTCCCAGAAAGCATGTGGTGGCTTGTTTGCTGTTTGGTTTACCTTGGGAGAGAAAGTGGTCTGCTTTCTATCATGTGACTCTGGCCAGGCAAATAAGAATGCTGTTACAATCCAGGGATGCTCTACATAAACATCAGACACCAAGGCATCAGTGAAGAAGCCAAAAAGAATTCAGCTAAGGAACTATCGTGTCAACAAAAGTTATTTTTAACAAGTCAAAATGGAGGGAAGCAAATTGTTAGGTTCGCTACGGCTCAGTTTAGCAGCCATAAGAAACACAAAGTATAAATCACCATACACTACCTCTGTTGCTACAATATGGCATATGGAGACCATTACCTTGACTACGTGGAAAAAATGGGTCTAGCTAATGCATCTGTGATATACTTTATTTCCATATATCAGGATAATTTATGTAGATGAAATGAGCAGATAAAAATGTAGCTGGCTAGTCTAGTCTAGTCTCTTACATCTTGCTAAAAGGCATTGCCATTCTGTGATTATGATAGTAAAGAAAGCACTTCATGTGTGGAAATGGATTATACGTTTTTAGGGTCTCTTATGTGAAATGCAGCACATATGCTCTTGTGTACCCTACCTAAAATGTGCATTCAGATTTCTACTGCTAGAAAAATGGCTGCTTCTATCTATAGATAAATCTTCCATTTCAGCTCAGCGCCACAGCTGACAAAACAAAAAGCGTCCTGTGCTATGAAGTATAGACCAGGATCTCAAGTGCTATCTGGTGTTACACATCAACGTTGCAGAATAAACTGTACCCCATCCTGATCTGCTGCCATTTTCTACATAAGAATAAAACTGCTCTAGAAGCTCATTTAGTATTTGAGAAAATTAGAAAGTGTAACTTTAATGAAAAAAGGTTGGGAACCCCTGGTATAGACATTTTTACAAAGTGGCTGAAACATTCCTCAGTAATATGGTAAAATAAAAACAAATTATCGGTGTCAGGAAACCGGGCGTCACGTGGTCCAATTACTAACCAGAGACCGCCGTACACGCCCACCGGGTTCCCCAAAACCTTGTCCGACCCTCTTATTATTAGGGTAACCAGGCAAACTGCCTTTGGACACACAAATTCCGGGTTTAAGGCAAGAAGACAGCTCAATTAAATATACGTTTTAATGGCTATAAGCACGCTAGGCAGAGTTTACAAGCATTTAACTATAAAGAAGTATGGAATATTACAGATTAATAACTATGCGATTCTGAGATGGGTTACAACAGCTATGCAATACACAGAGACAATAACAAGCAAAGTTTACCTCAAGCATGCAGCGTGGTGTGGAGCTCTTACAAGGGGGTGTGTCAAGAGCTTCTGGTTATGGTGATGGTGATGGACACCCCTGGATATGCCGGCCGCATAACCCCCTTCCGATGAGTGACACCAGCCTGGTTTTTGACCATCCAATTTATGCTGCCAGGCTATCCATCTCCCCTCCCCATTGTGGGAGGGGATGTTACCTCCCATTTTTTAGAGGGGGATTTTGCCCTAAAACCCTTTTTGGAGCTATAACTTGGAGCAGGGGGGTCACACTGCCTTGTGAGCGGGGCCAGGCGCACCGAACACGTTAAGTCCAGGAACCGGGTCTTTATTCGGTCCAGAACCTTAGTTCCCCGTTTACCAGTCTCTGTCTGGTTTCCAGACCTGTTTTATACTATGCTCCGGTCCGGCTTTGGGAGCCGGTTCTGGTTCTGTAACCGGTTTGGCATTAGGACACATGGCGTCCGCGATACGGCCCATAAACTATCGGTGCCGTGCGTCTGCCCTGTTACATGTAGTTCTGACACAATCCCAGCAGGGGATTTCCTGAGACGTAGCCTCACTGGCAACTTCCCAGCTGGGGGTGTTATACAACAGCAGGAGGCATGCTGGCTGCAGCCTAGCTTGTGACCAAAAGGCAGGAATCAAACACCCCAGGGGGTTTGATCAGAGCTTTCACATGTCCCTGCCAAACATCTCTTCCGCATCTCGTTAAAATACCTGGGCCATTTGTAATCAGGGGGCTGGAAGGGGGGATTCTAGACTTGACATAAAAACATAAATAATAAAGAAGATATGTGGAGTTTCCTAATCATTCCTTCACATTTGCGATATAATATTTGGCCTATTCTCCACAATCGGCAACATGAAACCTTAATTAAGACAGACCTGTACATTAGAAGGAAGCCCTGTCTCATAGAGTAGGCATTCCCTTGGCTTTGTCCACAGTGTAGATCAGTGGAAAAAACATTTGTGTCTCTTCGTAGCTATAAATTTGAACAATTCGATTTGTATTATGCCTGAGGAAGAAAAGTAAAAACAGCTTCACCTTCCCTTATTCCTTGGGCCACAGCAGCTGCATCTGCACTTTCACTGCTCATCCTACAAGCTCTGTTGGCCGCTGGTGGACACATATGCCTTGCGGAGCAGATTAGGTGGTCATTTCTGTCTGATTATTGGGTATCTTGGGTATGAGGGATGCGACCAACTCAAAGGACACTGCTTTTAGATGTTATGCTCCTCATTTTTTTAACTGAACCAGAACAATTTCAGCAGTGTTCCTGAGCCACTTCAGGGTCGGGACCTACTTTTATTCTTATTGTCATTTTAACTATTCTTTCTTCCCTCTCTGTAGATGAAATACTTTTCCCTAGGAAGACACTGACTCATTGTCTTCCTAGATTATGATTCAACAACAGTGGAATTCTTCAGGCTTTTCTTCAACTTATACTGAATTGGGCCCCATGAATTTTTTTAGGATAGCAGACAATCCAATGTTAAAGTTTCAGACTTTATTGGCTAACGCAATAGATTGGAAATGCAAGCTTCCAAACCCTTTTGGATTTCTTCTCCAGGCATAATACAATTCTAAATGTTACTGCCACACATGTATAACTACAAAAAGACACACATGCTTTTTTGCTGACAAAAGTCATAACATTTGGGAAATGGGGATTCCTTAGGCTGGCTTGGTGGTCAACTAGCTAAGACATACAGGTACTACAAAGTGTATTGTTGTCCTTGGGGTGGGTAAAGGGAAGGGCGAGAGAATGACATGGAGCTTGACCGCTTCTATAACTGTTATGGATAAATGTACTTTTATATTTAGTAAAGGGCCTAGAAGCTCTTTCATGAAAGCACTTTTACCTCAGGTTCTGTGCTAAAAGTAAAGGTCATTTTAATCCAGCAAGTAAATCTCTGAGCACAGCTCCAGCTTCTCGTGTGCTGTAAAATGCTGTCAGGGTTAAGCTGTACATCTTGCTTTATAAGGCGGTTCCTGATCCGAGCTGGGCTCGTAACAGAATTCACACATAAAATATGTTGCCGACTTGAGCAGCTCATGAATGTTTTATTTTATTTTTACACTCCATAAACACAGGCCCGGCATCCTCTTGGTTTCTGCGGGGTTTATCTGCCTGCTCATCGTAATAGTGTCTCTAGAGGGACCAAAGGACTCTGGAAATAAAGCTTTTTAACGTTAACCCTTCCATTACTCCATTACTCCACTGCCACCAGCGATGGTTCCTACTTGTCAGCAGAAGTGACTGATTTTCTTGGGAAGTCAGTTGGAAACAATTATGATTGTAATTTGACTTTCTCAGGGAAATCTAACAGCTAGTTAAGTAAATGTTGATTAAAATAGCTGCAAAGATTTTCCGTTTGCAGCAGTGTGACATGACATTACTGAAAACATCTTGTGGACTTATGACATGAAGGATAGATAGTATCATGCCTTTCACTTAGACCCCCCCAGGGAAAACCCAGCTCTTCTCTTTAGTTTCTTTGAATTCTAAACTTGGCATACCCTTACAACTTGTTTGTACAACTTTTGCCATGGAAGCCCATGCCATGAAGATTCAGACACACTGTTTCTAAGCTGATGGGGATTTAGTACTTTGCAGATAAGAAGGTACTTTACATCATAGCCTCCACTTTGTACCTTAAAGAAAAAGCTGATTAATTTGGACAAGGTCTAAAGTACTGAAGTTTTTATTTAAAGCAGTCCTTCACTCTGAATAAGAGTCTATCCTATATGTTTCCCCCACCCTGTACATACAGATTGATCACAGTAAAAATAATTCTACCTGCATCTACTGCATGTTATGAGCCTTTAAACATCCAAGATGGAGGCTCATGGAACATCAGGCAGCCTGCAAACAGGAAGTGCCTTCTGACTGTGCTGCTCTGCATTCTGGGATTGCTGACCTTTTCCTGACCCCAGCTCTGCTCTGTCTGAGCAAAGCACAGCTATAACCCTCCCCCCTGTACTTTATCCTGCTGGATAGATGGCAGCGCCCGTATCCTAAAGTCCTGAACAGAGTTACAGCCCAGTGGGGGAAAGAATATTAAGTAAGTGACTAAAAACTTAAAATATATTAACTTTAGATGCTGGGGAATCGTTTTTTAAGGGTTTGGGCTTTTCAATAAATCATGGTGAAGGTCCGGTTTAATGAAAGAGTTCTAGTTTCACTAACTGTCCTAGTGTAATAGAAAAAACTTCCAAAACATCAGATAATGTGGCTTTGTTATTAGGGGAATCTCCGGACAGTGCAGAGTGTGGGGTCCTGGCACACAGGGCGAGGGGGCAGTAAGCGTCAGCAATCTGCTCAACCAAACCTAAAAGCTCCTTTTATTAAAAGGAAAAAACACATCCAAAACAGTTTAAGGTCAAAGGGACTGTAAACCCTAAGAAAGATACTCCCTTCCCCCTACTACAGAAAACCTGGCTTCTGAATTTGGGTTCTCCCAGTGTTCGCCACCTCATGTCAATCACAGTGAATGTGCACACCCCTTTAATGCAGTAAATAGAGTGTGGCAAATACAGTCACTGTAACTGAAATGCTTGTGGAGTCATGATAAACCACTAACATTGGTCAGGTGCCCAAGGAATTCTGGCGTACATGCTCACTGCGGGACTCATTCTCAAAAAGCCTGAACATTGTACCGCCCAGAACCTGCTGCGGGGAAGAAAAGAGTACCCTTTTATTGTTCACTTAGGGTTTACAGTCCTTTTAACAGCCTCTAATTTTTCAATATGCTTAAAGGCAATCTAGGCACTACATTGAAAGGGCATCTCCCCTCTATTGCTATGAATAAAGTGGGCATGCAAAGGAGCAGACTTCCATCTTGGAAAAGGTGGATGTTTTGCTACACTTTGTTCTTGAATGGAGACCGGCAATGGATTGTGTGATCTCAACACATACCAGAGCAGGACAGAACAGTTGCAAGGGACAACAGGAGTAAAGATTTGTTTTAGTAGTGTTGTATGTAGAAGGACTTTATCCGTTTTTGATATTGCATTTGTGAAAAACATACAGGTCTTTCACATGTCTCAGAGTATTCCCTAGCTTGTGTGGTTGATACCTATACTATACATCTATACATCTATACAGTAAGTGTAACATGTCCTTTTTGTGGTCTTGCTACGCTTTGAGGATGCTTTACATTGTTACCCAGCTTCTGCTGTGTTTAAATGCACTTCTTGTGCAGTAAGTTTGTTTCTGCTTCATTGCACACATAGAAGCTGCTCTGTGGTACCAGATGTGCCATGCTGCTTAATTACACTGGTTTACAATCACCAAAAGGGAGCAAGCGCAGACTCTGTCCATGGATTTTTTTTTTCTATTCTTGACCTTTTCTAGATCTGGAGGCTTTCCACTTGACAGGTCACCATCTGCTTCTGCAGTTCCTTTTACAAGGTTGATGTTTAGATGGTAATGTTCTGCCTCATGAAACATTCAGCGGGAATCAGAGTTTTTTTGGGAACTGATCTCGGTAGCCGGGAAATTGAGGACACTCATATCATTCACAGCCGGGTTCCGAGAAAAGTTCGTTCATGTGTAAGCGGCCGTATTTGCTTTGCATACGATTTAGCCAAGCATTTACGGTATTTGCAGCCAGAGTAGTTTTGGAAGTCGAGTTTTTACCTGTTTTCAGACGTAACTTGCTGTGTAGCCCATTGTTCTCAGTTAGTCATGTCCTTCCGTGGCTTTCCAGCGTGGGCCTCTTTGTTTGTAACCAGCTATTTTAATGTGCTTCCCGTCGCCCCCCGCCACTGTACCTATCGTAGTTCATGTCCTTGCACATACTTACGTTTGTACGTTAGTTGCCATGTCATCTGCTTCTACCCACTGTTACTTACCTCCTACTTAGGCCACCTTCTTTTTTGGTGTTTTTACAGCGCCGTTTGGTTTCTTTGCTTTATGTTGTTGCACAGAAAACATGCCACCACACATCATATAACTTTAAAACTATTGTTTTATTTAAAAAAACAATTTTTACGGACCAACCAACAGTCTGGACACCGGAGCACTATGCAGACCCCAGAGCAGACCCCACTTGGGCTCCACTGCGGAGCCAAAGGCTGAGCAGCATTGGCACAGCCAGGCCTGCTCTTTCCCTGGCCAGAAGCCTGGAATTCATCCGTTCTGTGCATGGGAGGTGACATCGTAACTCCCCCTTCAGCCAATACACCACCCAGCAAACCACAGCATCGGCCACTCACCCTGGGCACAAACTAACAAGGGGCAAGTTGAGTGGCCAATTTAATGATGCCCAGCTGGAGGTTCTGCTGGATGGTGTTGCCAAAAATTATGATTGACTGGACTTATACTGGTCTCGCCGAACCCCCAAAGCTTTGCAGTTGCAGTTATGGTTGGAGATAACGTGCAACGAGAAGGGGCAGGCCAGAACCCAAGGATAGTGGCCAGGCCAAGAAAAAGTGGGACAACCTGAAGGTGGTGGTTCAGCAGAAACTTAGCACCAGACGGTGGTGAGTGCTGAACATCCAGAGGGCTGCTTGTACAGGAAATATTGGAAAACTCACTAAAGCCACCCTTTCCTTTGTTTGAATGTAGCTTGCAAACTGGTGGGGGACTCCCCAAAACAATTTACCCATGCTGAGGAGCAGGTGTTGGGATGCTTCATTGCAACACCTATCAGGGGGTGTCAGGCACCATTGACACCGATAGGTGGCATTTGCCCACCAGTGGTAAGACTTGTAAGCAAATTTTATCTTGGCACAGGGCGGGGTGGGCCAACCAAACCCGACACCCACCAACCTTAGTTCCCACATGCACTTGAGTGATTGCTTGCGCAACATATATTGTGCGACTACACACACCAAGGGTATTAGGCAACCTTTATATGTAACCCCTAACATGGGTGTGATCAGACCAAAATTTGGGGCCCACGTCGATGTGGGACCCAGTGTGTATCCCTTGTATACTGTTAAGAGGAAACTACCTGTACATTTACCTTGGGAGGCTCTGATCAGGCCGATTGCTGGCGAGAATTTTCTCCAGTGTACAGCAGGCAAAGACCACACATTTCTGCCATCATGTTCTCTCGCCATTTTGAATGAAAATCAACAAAGACACCTGTGTTTTGATGAGGTAAATGAGGTTTCAAATAAAAGGTTTTGAAGTGCCTGAGATGCTCAATGGGGGGGCATAGAGACTAATGGAATTTCCGATAAATTATGCTGGGATGAGCACATCTGATTAAAGTGAAAGCTCATGATTCAGCACTTTCTTTACTGGTTGTTCCTGGTGTTATAATTCACATGCTGGAAAGATATTTCACTAATCATTAAATCAGCCTTTGGATTCAAAATAAGATCATTCAGTTTATGCTGACCTCTCTTATTGGAAGTATTGTTTTTTGGTCACGAATCCTGAGCGCCTACCTTTCTTCATAGGAAAACAAAATAGAAAAAATGATAAAATAGAAACTTGCTACATTGTTTTGATTCCTCAACCAAAAAAGCTTTACAGATAAAGCCTCCTACTTAATTTTGGAAGGTTAAAGCTGAACTATTTTTTAAATGTTTTTAGTATGAAGGAAAGGTAAGAACCAATTTTCACATTTTTGCTGCTTGTAATAAGGATCCCCCCCAGGAGTGTTGCTCCAGAAACCATTGCACCTAAAACCATATATTTACAAATAGTTTCTTTAAAGCGGAGCAAACCCTGAGCGGCCTTCCCCCAAAACAGGATGCCCTGCTGTGTGAAACCCTCCAGATCGCCCATAATAACTCACTTCTTCCTGACTCAGCGGTGCATGTGTGGGCTATCATCCAATCAAAGCTGTTTGCCGAGACTATGGGGTTTATTCAGGGCCTGGTGGGAAAACTCACTTCTTTTTAGGAGAGAAAACTGCCATTCAATTTCATTGTCTGCCGGGTGTAAATTTTCACCTGGCTCTGAATCAGCCCCTAGGTAGACGGTGAAAGTGAATGGGCAGGAACTGACATAATTATCAACAATATGCCTTACTCTCAGGCAATACAAACCAAAGCAAAGCTACTGGACAGCAATAAAACAAACAGACCTTAATTTCAGAAAAGAAAAATATGAGCACGGGAAACTAAACCAAGAATACACAACAGGGGGGTATCACAAATGGGCTAATTCAGCACTTACCTCTGAAAGACTTGGCAAAGCAGTCCCAGCAACCTTCGGGAGCGGGATAGGAAGCCAGCTGGGTCAGGGTCATATAACAGGGATATGAGCCTAGCCTAGGAGATGTGGGACCTGCTAGCCAATGAACCAGAATGTAAAACCAGCAGACTCTTGGAATGTATGCAAGAAGAAAGCTATTACTATCATTATTAAACAGACAAGACATAAGAAGAAACATCACACAATACTGCTGCCCCCGACCATGGGAGTGGCACGTATATCAAGCTCATAAACCAGGTGCAGCAGGTAATAATGGCTGGTGGACAGGCAGCTAATCAACATCTATTGGTGGCCATTGAAACAGCAACTGTACTGAATAGCAGCAGAGCAACCAGCAGGATGTCCATGAAACTAACAGCCAGCAATTACACTGCCCATTACCCTATTCAGGTAACTTAGCTCTCAGTTGTGGGGTTGCCATCAGAACTAAAAGGTGGTGCCCAGAAGATTGCCTGTGAATTTATGTGTTATAGTGTATATTTATATTGGATGACCCCCCCCCCCCCCCAAAAAAAAAAAAAAAAAAAATTACCTAATTTTAGGCTAGAATAAACTTCTGGTCTAACCAACTGAAGCCACATCACTTCTTTGCATTATTAATTTCACACATGTTCTGTCTGGCCATAAACTGGCTAGTTTACTTGACTTTTATACCTACTCCCAACCTTATACATGCTTTTTATACATCTTTTATTGCCAATTGGAATAACTTCCTTGTAGGACTGAGCCTGGGGCTTTCAGCTTATTTTCAGATTATTTCTGAACGGCTGACAAGTTTAGCTGTTTCCATGTTTGTGTAACAAGCTGGAAATGTCTTTTTGCCCCAGGGGCAGGAAAATTATCAAAGAAACACACAAAAAAAACAAAACAAAAACGACTTCCTTTGTTATATCACCAAAGTAAATGAAAGAAAAATGAACTGCAATACCATAACGCATCCTCTTTTGCTGCCTTTTCTGCCTTTGTTTATGCTGTTATCTTGCAGTGTCTTTTCATTGTTAGGCCCTTATTTAAGAAGGGATAGCGTCAGGTAGCGCCTGGTTAAAGTGGACCAACACCCTCGGGTGATCGGCCCGGGAATCTATAAGATTCCCGGGCCGATCACCTCCCTCCCCGCGGGACATCCGAGATCGGGATGTCCTGCGGGGTGAAACCCCCCCAAAACCCCCAAACCCCCTTACCTCGCGCCCCTCTAGGCGTGCGCGCCCCCGCGCCGGCCGTCTGTGAATGGCCGGCGCGGGGGCGCGCGCGTCAAGAGGGACGCGCGGGAGGCGGCGGCGGCGGAGGAGCCACGGACAAGCGGCTGTCAAATCGCTTGTCCGTCGGCGCTGGGAGCGGGGAGAGGTGAGTTTTTAGGGTGATCGGGGGGGTTTCACACAGCGGGGCACCCCGATCGGGGGTGCCCCACCGAAGTGGACCAAGACCCAGGATAGTCAAAATCCTGGGTGTTGGTCCACTTTAATGACAGGTAGCGACAGATAGCGACTGGTCAACGCCGGACACGGCACGCAATTACACATTTATCAAGCAGAATCTGTTTAGCGACTGGGATAGCGCCATGTAGCATCTGATTCATCATTTTCAAAGCCTCAGCGAACAGCGCCAGCGTTCAGCCTTGCACAGCGCCAGGTATGACCTCTCGCTACCTGACGCTCTCCCATACATTTCAATGGACGATCCTTTTCTTCTCTTTAAACGGGTTTTTTTTTTTTTTAAAAAATTGCAAATAATTCTGTGACCTCTTCTGACATTGAAATAGCAGTTTTTTCATAATTTTCTCATTTTTTATATATTTCCTAAGAAATGACATTACAGGTCTGGCATTAAAGTGTTCATGTTACAATGTTGTTACAATGTAATTTCATATGTTTTCGCTTTGTTACTAGTTGATAGATGCTTGAAAACAGACTTTAAACACACCGCCTCCTGCGCTCTGGGCTTCAAACAAATATTTTTCAGCGCCAGAGATTTGTGAGGCTGTTTTTTTGCTGAATATGGTGTGAGTCGGTCGCTATGAGCAGTCGCTAACATGCGCTCCCATACAGCGCTGTACTGGTCAAATAGCGACTCCTCACAATGTATTCAACATTACTGAACAGCGACTGAGTCGCTATAAAGTAGCGACCCACGGCCGAGCACAGTGACTACTAGCGGGCGCTCTGAAAATGCCTGCTACAGACGCTCATCTGTCGCTACCTGCCGCTAATGATGAATCAGCCTGACCGAGACAGTCACTGAGAGCGATTGTAAACAAATGTTTCTGGCCATGCTGGAATAATCGTCATGACCTCAGTGAAGCCCGTAATGATTTCCAGCAGATACGATGTCATGTTTGCTGAACAAGATACAAATGTTGCTGTAGGGAAGATGCAATAATAGGTGCAGGCTGCTGTAACAAGGGGCCAGGAATGTTTTATGACACAATTTTGTTGTTATCTGTATGCTTTTGTATTGATATTTGGTAAAAATTAGCTTGAAGGGATTGTCCAGGCTAATTGTGGAAACAAATCATTGTTTGCTTACCAGCGTTGTTTATTCATGACCACCTTTTATCACTACAAGGTGGACCTATCTTCACCCCTACTACATCAGACTGAGTCAGACATACCAGTGCTTGTGTGTGCAGGGAAGCATTGTTTTGCCTTTTTTCTGTTTATTGTATACTGCAAAGTTAAAGTGGACCAAAACCCACTGAACTTGTGAAATGCATTTGGCCAAAGGCCCTGTCTATGCTCCCTTCTTAGGGTGTATGAATAGATATTTTCCCTTTTCGATTCATCATCCTGAAAACTGCCATTGACTTCCATTGTCTATTTTGACAATCTTGAGCTAGGTGAAAATTTACACCCAGTAGGTAATTAAGTTAATGTCTGTTTTCTCTTCTAAAAATGGGTGAGAATTCTCACCTGGCTCTGATTTCACCTCCTAGTCTCTCATTCATCAGTGTTCGAGTACTGATGATGCTGCCTACCGCTGCCGCCTGCCACTGTAAGTGTGTGCATGTGCTTTGGGAGAGTGTTTATGCACTTTGGGAGCGCGCTCATGCGCTATGGTATTGGGCTCATGCACTTTGGCGGTTGCATCATTGGGCAACTTTGGGGGATGCAGAATTACAGAGCCAAAGGCCATGCCCACTTTTTTACAGAAGAGAAATCCTAATGTGAACTTGTAAACCTTGATATATTGGCCATTACTGCTTCAATCTTAAAACTGAAAACAGTTTAGGACCCCTATTGTGCAGCACTGGACAAAATTGTCAATCTTCAGTCTCCACCAAGGACAACACTGCAGCGCACCTCTCCTCAGCATCCTGCGCGCGCTGAGCTGCACTTGAGCCTCACAGTTACCCAGTTGCAGTGCATCATTGAGGGTGTGCACTTGGAAGCACACATATGGCAGCATGCATGGGTGTGCAGTGTAGTGCACGTCAGCGTGGACCCTCCTGCAGCCCTTGACATTAAGGAGGAAATCTCCACCTTGGGGACAGTGCCTCCTCCACAGCCTGTTAGATTGCTCACTGCTCCAGCGCCTTACCGTGATCATTTCTATCTGCTGACCCTTGAGGCGGCCATGCCACCATAGACTAAGGATGTTCTTCTCCCATGGTAACCTTACATGTAGTAGGATATGCAGCTATACATTGTTTCTGCATCTACACAAAAACAAATAAGTACAGATTTCTCTCAAAACCTTATTGTTAGACCTACACAGTAATAACGTTTCATCATTAAAGCTTAGGAATATAGATCCCTTTCCTCTGCAGAGAGACAAGTACAGATCAGTGGGTCAATGTCTAAAGTGATCATGTGACGTCCAGCTTGGCAGTTTTCATGTTTGCAGGGTTTGTGTTTATTTCCCACAGGTTTGCCTAAATAATTCAGTATTTCAGAATGACTATATATATATATATATATGTGAGATGGCATTAAGCTGCATTTTTATTGCATTTGTAAATGATCCTTGACTTGTGTGCTGGTAATAAAATAAGGATGGATTGCATATGCATTTACAATATGGCTTAGAGGATATAAACTATTTTTATATGTCGTTTTCAAAAGTTCGGGCCCTTTATACATATTGATCTGTTTTTTTCTACAGCAGTCAGTGTGACATGCTGCCAGAATTATATGAGCTCGTCTAGATTGCAGGACACTCTGCTAGGTAATTTTGGATGCCACTCTACTGGTCAACAAGGACATTACTATGATTTAGAAATAAAAGTTAAAGTATGGCTTTCTTAAAGGTGATCTTCTGTGACTTATATTAACTTGTCTCTTTTGTAACTGATGCTTTTTTTATGAATTATACTTCTGGGCTACGGTCATTAATGGCAAAGGAATTGCATAAGGACTTTCTCAAGCTCTCTGGCACTATGAATGAATGTATTACATTTGAACTAATGCAGTTTGTAGTACGTTCAACAAACTGGCAACAATTTTCACAGCGCTATAGGGATTTCTTAACAAAGAATCTTCAGAGAGCGGTCAATACTAGTGTCAATGTTTCATGATCGAGCCCTTGTAAAATATATATGGTGCACTGTTGTCTACAGGGAACAGACATCAATGCAGATGAACAAAAACTTGTGTTTAAAAATGGCTTACATTGCTGTAATACCTCCGGCGTTGTTTCACATACAGGTTAGGTAAGTGAGGGGAGATTCTGATTGGCCTTCCTGAACAACAGTCAGCTCGGAACTATCCTGCTTGATTGTGCTTACCGCAGCCTTATATTGGCTAGGGATACAGATCTGAATTTTCCTAAAATGAAAATGATTTAACTATTATATCTGAACTTTACATTTTGCCCAAAACCCAACCCATTACCCTCCTCGATAGTAAGGTATATTCCATAGCTGACTATGTAGCCACCTCACATTTCATGTCTTTTGTTCCATATTTACAGTTATGCTGCTATTCAGCTCCTGTCATGTGGTTCAGACCTGTCCCTGCATGGTCTCTTTGAGGTTTAACTCGGGCATCCATCTCCCTAGATGTGTCCGTTTTCTGCTTAAAGTGGACCAAAACCCACAGAGATCGGCCAAGGAATCTATAAGATTCCGGGACCGATTGATTCCCTCCCCCCGGGCATCCAAGATCGGGATGCCCCACTGTGTGAAACCACCCAGGTCGCCCTATACACCTTGTTTCCCGGTCCAACGCCGCATGTGCGAGCCACGTCCCCCACTATGCCTCTAGCAGCCATTCACAAATGCCTGGCGCGGGCATGCTCCCTGATAGAGGGAAGTGGGGGATGCGGCTGTCGGCGCACTTGAGCGTGCTGACTGAACGAGTGCCTGCGCTGTAGGACCGGGAAGAGGTGAGTTCTCTTTGGTAATCTAGGGGATTTTACACAGCGGAAAGGACCAACACCCAGGACAGTCAAAATCCTGAGTTTTGGGCCACTTTAACTCAAGGGCTTTTAGGACATATCCCTTTGGATATGAAATTTACTGGCTAATAAGATACTGCAAATCATTTCGCTCTAACTGTGAGTACCGTGTTTCCCCTTGTATTAATTTTTGCTCCAAAAATAGGTGCTAGGGCTTATTTTCAGGGGATGTCTTATAGCCAGCTGGCAATATGGTGGCGGCAGTACAGCAGCTCCAGTACAGTACGTGCACGTGCCAGCTGAGGGGGTGAGTTATTTGGGGACTATGTCCTCTTCTTTTACTTCTGGGGCTCCCCCCCTCTCCCTGGCCATGGATACTCGCCACTGCCTTCCCTCGTCTCCCTCTCTTCTCCCCCCTCTCCAACTCCGTTCGGGAGGGGGGGGGGTGGCAGTGGTGGTGAGTGGTGTTTTCTGGTTTTCTGAGGTAATTTGGCGATTGTGATGTGTTATTCTAAGTATACAGCACTTCCTGCTCCAGAGAGTAATTCCTTACGTTTGGGTTATACAGCCACAAGATGACGCTGGACTGCAGAGACAGCAAAAAAGTGGCTCCTCCCGGCCCCTTATATTCCAGGGACCGCCCACAAAATCCCCAGTTCTTCTCTGTAGTCGGCGCTGCGATGACAAGAAGATGGCTCTCTCTACTCGCAGGTGAGAGGGGCTATTAGCATGTGACCCTGTAGGACTATTCCCACCCGTTCCTCCTTTTCAGCCCAGCTTTGGCTGCACTGGTCGGGTGACGGTAGGCAGCACCGTTGTCAGGTACTTAAAGTGGACCAACACCCAGGGGGGATCGGCCCGGGAATCTATAAGATTCCCGGACCGATCAGATCCCTCCCCGCGGGGCATCCGAAATCGGGATGTCCCGCGGGGAGGAACCCCCCAGGAGGCCCACAATCCTTACCTTACCGGCGATCCAACGGCGCATGCGCGAGACGCGGCCGCGTCTCTCGCTTCCCTCTAGCAGGGCGCGCTCCCGCGCCGGCCGTTTTGTGAATGGCCGGCGCAGGCGCGCTCCCTGTTAGAGGGAAGCGAGAGACGCAGCCAATGACAGCGCTCTGGTATGCGCGTCCAAGCGGCTTTGGACGCGCATACCAGAGCGGCTCTGGGCGCTGTCATTGCCCGGACGAGGTCACGTGGGAGCGGGGAGAGGTGAGTTTTTGCGGTGATCGGAGGGGTTTCACACAGCGGGGCACCCCCGATCGGGGTGCCCCACCTAAGTGGACCAACACCCAGGATAGTCAAAATCCTGGGTGTTGGTCCACTTTAAGGAGCGCTGCTCCGACCGCAATCCCCCACCAAAGGGTAGGCGGTATAGGCCCATGGTGAGCCTTATGGGATGCCCTTCCCGCGCTATCGCCCCTTTCTCCCTGTCAATCTGTGGGCTCCTGTTAGGTTGGCCGCTGTCCTCCCTCGCTCTCCCTGGTATGTCTCGGGGGGGGGGGGGGGGGTTGTGTGCGTGTGTGTTGTAGGTGAATTCTTCACTTTTATTTTTTCCGTAGTGTAGCTTGGCTTTTGTTGCCGCGCGTGTGTTGGTTGCACTGGTTGCTTTTTAAAATGCCGCCGCCACGTGCGCTTGTACGGCATTCCGCGGTCGGCGGCGACTTTACCTCAGGCGCTGCTGCGCCATCATTGGCTGACATGGTCACGTGGGCTCCTTAGCACTCTCCGGGGGGGGCGGCCTTGCGGATGGCGCGTTCCGCTACACTGTCTGCGCGGCCCGCCCCTCGAGGTATCTGCAGGCGCCATTTTGCCTTCTCGTACTGCGTGGCTGGCTTCTACCTACCGCGGTCCGCAAGTGCCCCTGCGGGCTGGCTTATCTTTTATATGTTGTTGTGTATGCATACCACTTACAGGACTTTCTGTTTGTCTTGCAGGCGGGTCAAACTTAATTGTGGTGTCTCCTGGCCTATCCCCTCTATTTCGTTGCTATTAGAGGCCTACTCTGCCTTTACCTCCCACTTCCCTAGCGGGTTATTGGGGCATCCCGGGTGACCTTATTGTGTAAATCCCTATTGGCCGGTGGCCGCGATAATCACCATATGGAGGCTTCTCAGGATAATGTGCTTGGGGTTCCTTCGGGACAAGCCCGGCTGTGTGTGGCGTGTGGGGTGTCCCCTACTAGTGATGACAATGTGTGGATCTGTGTACCCTGTGCCCAGCGGGCGCTTGCGCTGCAATCTGGGTTGCCTTTGGCTGGGCCTGCGCCCCGTGTGGCTTCGCCTACTCCCCCACGCTTACATCTGACTCCCAGTGAGGTGCATACCAGTGGGGAGTCTCAGCCTGATTTGTCTACCAGGGTGGCTAGTATTGAGAAGCTGATTGCTGGCTCTACGGCGCCTAAGGCCTTGGCTAAGAGGCGGCATCTGGCACCTGGCGTTAACTTATTTCCTATGGAGGCTGAGGAATTCCTTGACCTAGCCGGCTATACCCCCCTGGAGGAGGGGGAGTTGTTCTCTGATTCAGAATCATCTGATGAGCAGCCTAAGGGCTATGCTGATTCTGGCTCTGACCCTTGGGCTCCAGATGATACTGACAGGCTTTTGGATCACATTTTTTGAAGTACTTTCCATTTCTCCTCCTGCCGCGGCGCGGCTCCTCGGCAGCAGGGGGAGTTGTTTCACACTGCTAAGCCATGTTTGGTGTTTCCTGAGCAAACTCACTTTAATAATCTTGTGCTCAAAGAGTGGGAGCGACCGAGCAGGCTCACTGGGGTGCCTAAGAGTTGGGATAAGAGGTATCCCTTTCCTGCTGAAATGGTTAAGCGTTGGTCATCCCCTCCTGAAGTGGATGCACCAATTCTGGGGTTGTCCAACACTTCTGTCATGCATTCCCCTGACTCTACTACACTGAGGGATGGTGAGGACCAGCGCATTGATCAGCTGGCTTCCCATGCCTTTGCCTGTGCGGGGTCTGCGCTGCGCCCGGTTTGTGCCTCTGCCATTACAGCTGTGGCTATTAGGACTCTGCTCAGGAGTATTTTAGATGGGGCTCCTGATGAGGCAGCTAGTGCAGAGTATAGTGCCCTTCTGCGTTGTGAGGAATTTGTTGCATATGTCCTCTCTGCCTTGGATGATACCATTAGAATGTGTGGCAGGGCTTCTGCCTTGGCGGTGGCTATACGCCGCTCGGTTTGGCTGCGCCAGTGGGCAGCTGACAATGCTGCCAAGAAGGCTCTCGCTGGGTTCCCCTTTAAAGGGCTGCGTCTATTTGGGGATCGCCTGGACCTGTTTGCTAAGGGAGGCAGGTTACCCCAGCGCAAGAGACAGTCTCGGTCCTTTCGGGGTTCAGGTTCCTTTCTTCCCTCCTACCGTGGGTCCAGAATGGGAAGGGGAACGTCATTTGCAGGGGCCCGGGGGGATTTCTGGGGCAGGGGCAGAGGTCGTGGCCGCCCTGGACCCTCCTGGGGTTCCAAATCTAAGTCTTCCCCCAAGCCCCCTCAGACATGAAGGGGCGCCCTCACCCATCCGGGTGGGGGGACGGCTTCGGCTCTTTGCTCACGTCTGGAGGCTTCATGTCTCAGACCGGTGGATTCAGGAGCTAGTGTTCTCCGGTTACAAGATAGAGTTGGCAGCCTGGCCACCCCCAAGATTCATCAGATCCCGGATGCCTCAAGACCCCCTGTCAGCTCAGGGCCTGTTGCTTGCTGTGCAGAATCTACTGGAGCTGGGGGTCATCTGCCAAGTGCCCTTAGGGGAAAGGGGCAAGGGCTACTATTCCAACCTATTTTCACCGTTCCCAAAAGAGATGGGTCTGTCAGACCCATCCTGGACTTAAAGCGTCTCAACAAGTTTGTTAGACCCAGGAGGTTTCGCATGGAGACTCTGCGCTCAGCTGTAAGTTCACTACGCCCAGGGGACTTCATGACCTCTGTGGACATCAAGGATGCTTACCTCCATGTTCCAGTCTTTCCAGGTCATCAGAGATTCCTCAGGTTCGCTCTGGAGGATCAGCATTACCAGTTTGTGGCATTGCCCTTCGGTCTTACTTCAACTCCCAGGGTATTCACCAAGGTGCTGGCAGGCATTATGGCTCTGCTGAGAGCTCAGGACATTTGCATTCTTCCCTATTTGGACGACATTCTTATCACTTCTCCGTCTTTCCAACAGGCAGAGCTAGATACTCAGCGGGTGATGACCACACTGGAGTCGTTCGGCTGGGTGATAAACAACTCCAAATCCTCCTTGTCTCCCTCTTTGGTAAAGCCATTTCTGGGCATGAATCTGGATACAGCTCGGGCCAGGATCTTTCTTCCTCAGCAGAAGGTGGACAGTCTGCAAGCACAAGCTCAGCTCCTTCTGTCCTGCCCTCATCCTTCCATCAGGCAGGGAATGCAGCTGGTGGGCCTGATGGTGTCCTGCTTCGAGGCGGTTCCTTATGCTCAGTTTCACATGAGGCCTCTTCAACTCCACCTCTTGTATGTATGGGACAGGGACCCTGTGTCCCTGGATCAGGTTTTGGTTCTGTCCCCCATAGCCAGGCGGTCTCTCTCATAGTGGCTGGACTCAAGGAACCTGTTAGTGGGCAGATCCTTTCTAGCCCCTTGCTGCCAGTCTGACAGGTTGGGGGGGCTTCTGGAGATCCCTAACATTCCAGGGGCAGTGGGGCCCTCAGGAGGCCCACGCCCCTATCAACATCCTGGAACTGAGGGCGATCAAGTTGGTTCTAGCCCGCTTGACCCCGCACCTTCGAGGTCGGGCGGTTCAGGTCCGCTCGGACAACCAGACGGCGGTTGCCTACATCAATCATCAGGGAGGGACCCGGAGCAAGGGGGCCCTCAAGGAATTGTCTCTGATCCTGTCCTGGGCAGAGGACAATGTTCCCTGCATCTCAGCTGTGTACATTCCGGGGGTGGAGAATCTGGAGGCAGACTCTCTGAGCAGGGGGACCTCTCGCCTGGGGGAATGGTCCCTCAGCAACAGGGTGTTTCGTTCTCTGTGTCACCGTTGGGGTCAGCCAGATGTGGATCTGTTTGCGTAACCGTCACAATCACAAGCTTCCAGTCTGTGTCTCTGTCCCAGGACCCTCTGGCCTTTGCCGTGGATGCTCTGACAATGCCCTGGCAGGGTTTTCAGCTACTGTATGTCTTTCCACCATTTCCCCTGTTGGGCAGGGTTCTGCGAAAGATAGCTCAGAAAGGGGTGCCAGCAATCCTGGTGGCCCCCTGTTGGCCAAGAAGAGTATGGTTTGCAAACATCGTGCAGCTGGCAGTAGATCAGTACGCCATGCCCAAGGATCCAGACCTGCTCACTCAGGGGCGGCTAGGCTACCCCAATTTACAAACACTGGCTTTAACGGCTTGGCTGCTGAAACCTCCATCTTAATGGAAAAAGGGCTGCCTGCCTCTGTTGTTAACACCATGATCAGGGCTAGGAAAAAGTCCTCTTCTTCTATCTACTATAGGGTCTGGCGTACCTACATTGACTGGTGTGAGGCTAAATCTCTTCCCTGTCGTGTGTTTTATATTCCTAGGTTCCTGGAATTCCTCCAACATGGTTTGGATCTGGGGCTTCAACTCAGCACTCTGAAAGGTCATGTGTCTGCCTTGGCTGTTTTCTTTCAGAGATCTTTTGCTCAGCATCATTTGGTCAGGACTTTTTTCCAAGGGGTTACTCATGTGCGCCCCCCACGTAAGCCTATGTTACCAGTCTGGGACTTGAACTTGGTCCTATCTGCCTTGCAGGGGTCTCCTTTTGAGCCTGTGTATGAGGCTGCTTTGTCCATTCTTACGCTTAAGGTAGTCTTTTTGGTGGCTATCACTTCTGTTAGGCGTGTTTCTGAGTTGGCAGCGCTTTCCATCAAGCCCCCTTACTTTGAGAGACACCAGGACAAGGTGGTGTTTCGCTTTAAACCAGATTTTCTGCCTAAGGTTGTGTCTGCTTTTCATCTCAATCAGGACATTGTTCTGCCTTCTCTGTGCCCTAATCCTAGGGATGTGTTCCTTGGATGTGTTCAGGTACCTGAAGTTCTATTTGGTGGCTACTGAGCCCTTCAGGAAGACTGATGCTCTTTTTGTGGTCCCTTCTGGTCCTAAGAAGGGTCTGGCTCCAGCTAAGTCTACCATCAGCAAGTGGATCCATCAGGCTGTGATTCAGGCCTATTCTGCTAAAGGGAAGGATCCTCCCTTCCGCCTTACTGCTCATTCCACTCATGCTATTGGTGCCTCTTGGGCTTTTCAGCACCAGGCTTCTGTTGAACAAGTTTGCAAGGCCGCTACTTGGTCTTCTGTTCATACCTTTTCTAAGTTTTACAAGGTTGATGTTAGGGCCTCAGCGGATGTTGTTTTTGGCCGCAAAGTTCTGCAGGCGGCAGTGGTTTGATCTGCATGTTGTTGCTTTTAGGGATCCCACCCTACCTTACGGACACTGCTATTGGATGTCCCAAATGTAAGGAATTACTCTCTGGAGCAGGACGTGCTGTATACTTAGAATAATACAATTCTGTGATTACTCACCTGTAGAATTAGTATTATATGTATACAGCACGTCCTGCTCCACCCTGCCCTTGTTTTCATTGTTCTTAGTGCCTCTGTATGGTGATTGTTATCATGATTAAAATTGTTTGGTTATGGTTATTATTCTCCCGGCTTCTTGCTAACTGCTTGTCAATACTGGGGATTTTGTGGGAGGTCCCTGGAATATAAGGGGCCGGGAGGAGCCACTTTTTTGCTGTCTCTGCAGTCCAGCGCCTGCAGTCCTGCAGTCTTGTGGATGTATAACCCAAACGTAAGGAATTACACTCTGGAGCAGGACGTGGTGTATACATATAATACCTATTCTACAGGTGAGTAATCACAGAATTGTATTTTTTGGTGTTTTTAGCTGCCGCATAGCTTTGTACTACGCTCCGCGGCTGTGGGCGCTATAACCTGAGGTAATTTTGCTTTGTCATGGCGCCGGCCAGGTAACGTGTGGTGTTTTCTAAGGTAATTTGGCGATTTTGGTGTGTTTTTTGGTGTTTTTAGCTGCCGCACAGCTTTGTACTACGCTCCGCGGCTGTGGGCGCTATAACCTGAGGTAATTTTGCTTTGTCATGGCCCTGGGTCACGTGAGTGCCGTTTTCGGGCTCTTCGAGGGGGCGGGGCCTGGTGATGCTGTGGATCGCGCTGTTCCCCTGTGCCCCGCCCCTCGAGGTACCTCAGCCGGCGCCATTTTGTACAACCTGCGTGTCTGGTTTTCTTCATTCCCGGCTGCAGCGCTGCTTTCCCTGGTGTATCGCTTTACCTAGCGGTCTGTGCCTGAGTGACCCCGCGGTGTCTTTGGTCCGTGAGTCCCCCTTGGGGGGGGTTTATTGACCCTGGGATTTTCATGTGCTGCGGGATGCTCATGTGTATTTTTACTTATGTCTTTCAGGCGGGTTACCATTGGGTTGTGGTTCTCCCGGCTTACTCCTTCCTCCCCCTCACTCCCCCTTCACAAAATAGACGTCTGGGGGCATCCCGTGGGAGGGCATCCCCTGTGGCTTCTGTCTTAAGCCTTTACCCACTACTGGTCTATTGCGCCTGTGTTAATCACCATATGGAGGCTTCTGGGGATAGCGTGCTTGGGGGCCCTGCGGGGCAAGCCCGGCTATGTTCCATGTGTGGGTATCCCCTGTGATTAACAGTGTCACGGTGTGCCGTGTGCTGACAGTGTCATTGCGCTACAAGCTGGTTTGCCTGCTTCGCTTCCCAGCTCTGCGCCTCCCTCTGCTTCCCCTACTCCCCCGCTCCTGCAACTAGGCCACTGTGAGGGCACTGTTAGCAGGGAGTCTCATTCTGATTTGGCTCTGCGGATGGCTAACATTGAGAGGCAGCTTGCCAGGCCTGTTCCTAGGAATATATGTATATGGGGATTGATGAGTTTGGTGGCTGCCACCAGAATTCTGACTCCTCTGGGAACCAGCAGGAGGGTTGCGATAGTGACTCTGGGTCGGTGTCTGGAGAGGATTCATGGTACCCTGAGGACACTGATAATCTGCTGTCACATATTTTTGATATATTGCACATTTCTGCCCCTGAGGTGGCTAAGAGAAAGCAGGGGGAGCTCTTTCGCCCTGCTAAGCAGCGTCCAGAGTTCCCTGAGCAGAAACATTTTGGTACTTAAGGAATGGGAACGTCCTAGTAGGCTGCCTGCTGTGCCCATGGATAAAAGGTATCCCTTTCCTGCTGATCTTGTTAAGAAGGCTTGTCCAATACTTCTGTCATGCCTTCCCTTGACACTACCTATCTGAGGGATGGTGAGCCCCGGTGCATGGATCAATTGGCCTGCCATGCTTTTACCTGTGTGGGGGCTGGATTGCGTCCGACCTGTGCCGCTGCCATTACTGCTATTGCCCTCAAGAGGCTGCTCAAGCGTCTCCTTGATGGTGCTACAGCTGGTAGCGGGGGGGGGGGGGCTGTAGTACCATCATTGTTCTGATTTAGAGGCCATTTCGGGGGTCCTCCATCCTCCTCCCTTCCTTTCGGCTCCCAGAGGAGGTCGTAGCTCCCTCTTCTCTGCAAGCATCAAAACCAAGGAAAACATAGAATCCAAAAGATTTTATGGGGCACACCACCAGGTCATGTAAAAACAATAGATTTTATTTCACTTGTGACATTTACCAATTAAAACAACATCAACACACAAGACACATTAAAAACCACTAATACATGGCCTCCAGGTCTCTTGTTCCATAAAGATAAATACATTCAATATATATCAAATTTTCTTTAAATGGACTATCTACACATCAAAAATATATATATACTGGCGGAAAGAAAATAAAATTATTAGAAAAGCTGATCTAAAAATAGGTATCAAAAACATTTTTTGTATATATAAATACTGTTTTGTATATATAAATAGCTGTAAAGCAAGCCCTCTATAACAATGTATCCCTTTATATAACTAATCCAGCACCCAAACATATAAGCAAATACTTGCAAGACAATGTGCTCTATATAAGTGACAAAGTAACTGACAGTGCAACTAGCAACTAGTTGCACTGTCAGTTACTTTGTCCACAGTGGTCATAAGCCTTTGCTACCAGTCTGGGATCTGAATCTGGTGTTGTCTGCTATGCAAGGGCCTCCCTTTGAGCCTATCCGTAAGGCCGCCTTGCCCATTTTGATTCTTAAGGTAGCCTTTTTGGTGGCTATCACTTCTGTAAGGTGAGTTTCTGAGCTAGCAGCGCTTTCCTTCAAACCTCCTTATTTTGAGCGGCATCAGGATAAGGTGGTGTTTCGGCTTAAGCCAGATTTCTTGCCTAAGGTTGTGTCTGCCTTTCATCTCAATCAGGACATTCTCTCAGATCTCCCTATGGATAGTCTGCCCTGAGAAAGGGTGCCAATATTGAGCTTTTAATACTCACTCGTCCTGAATCCTCCACAGCGTCAACCTTAGCCTTCTCAATCGCTTCCCAAACTCGATTGAGAGCGGCACAGGTGAAATGACTGGGTGAGCAATTAAAGTGTCAGAAAGGAGCTGGACATCTTAATTTGTTTTTTAAGGGTTCAGTGGGCCTAAAGTAATTTTTTACATAAGGTCCATTTAAACAGTACTATGCTTTGTTTGATTACAATAGTTCCTCTTCCAGTTCTGTCTGACTCCTCATTTATAGAGAAAATAAATGAAACCCGAGTGTTTATATTAGAAAGTATAATCACATCATATATTACTTCATCGAGCCTTTTTTTAAATGTCTTCCTTGCCTGCAAAGTTTTTCTTAGTTCTCCCTCAGTACATTTTCTCATGGAGATGTGTATGCGCCAGTGACCTTTTGGAAGCTTACCAGCTATTTCTTTCCATAGACAGTGATTTATCATGGCATTCGAGAACATTTATGTCTTTATTTTTTAATGTAGTTATCATTGTCGGACATCAGTAAATTGAGCACAAGGGTCTTTGTTTGCCAAATAAGGACAGGATATGCACTTGTTAGGTAGCTTGTAACTATATCAATAGAGGTCAGAAATAATGACAATGTTCATATTATTATGTAGTATTCATATTTTAATTATGATGGGTTTGCTCCCTCTCCAAGTGCAGCTCCCATCCCATGCCTAGTTAGCCAATCAGCGTGCGGCAGCCCCGCATCTAGTGTGGCCAGTCTTCCAGCAGCTGCTGTAGATCAGTGGGGTAGCAGATAGCCATTGCCAGTAAGGTAAACTTCATCTTTTATTTTAAATGCAAAATCCATCTTAGTGCCGAGCAGAGGGGCATCAGCAGTCCACTGAAAGCTGAAATTCGCTTAAATACTCAGCTGCTTTTGATTTGAGGTGTATAGCCTCCTGTACAGTTCACTGCAGCAGCACATACAGATGACCTTCAGCCAAAACTGATTTAAAGTCCCCTTAATCCAACGGCATGAGGCATCCCAAATGGGGAAAATGTGAAATGCTGCCTGTCATCCCGAGATCCAGCCTAATTCTCACCTCTTCCACATTCATGCACGACCATTGGACGGCAAGAACACTAAGGGGGTTATTTAAGAACAGTTAGTGCCAGGTAGTGCTTCGTAGCGGCACGTAGCGTCTGGTAACGCTGGGCGCTGTACGCAAAACCACATTTAAGAAAGCGAATCTGGTGAGCGCCTCTAACAGCGCCATGTAGCGTCACATGTATTACTAGAGGCAGCTCAGCGTATAGCGCCATCTATTACCTTTCGCTCGTATTACAAGAGCGCCATGTATTACCTTTTGCTCAGTGTCGCTCTGCCATACATTTCAATGGGGCTTCATTTGTTGGTGTTTACATTTTTATTGCGTTTTGGGCAATAAAAATTTATTTTTTTTTATCACATCGTTGTGTGACCTTTCCTGGCTGCAAACAAACACTTTTATACATTTTTTTTTTTTACTTTTTATATTTTTATGCAGAATTGTATGTGCAGGTCTGGTACTAAAATAGGGCTCCAGCTTCTGAAATTATATATAGTAAGGGGGTTATTTAAGAACAGCTAGCACCAGGTTTAAGAAAGCGAGTGAGCACCTCTAACAGCGTCATGTAGCCTCACATGTATTATTACAGGTGGCTCAGCGTATAGCGCCGGCGCTCTAGACTCAGTAGCGTTATGTAGTACCTGCCGGTCTGTAGCGCTCTCCCATATAAATCAAATCATTGTGTGACCTCTCCTGGCTGCAAACAAACACTTTTATACATTTTTTGGACTTTTTATATTTTTATGCAGAATAGTATTTACAGGTCTGGCACCAAAGTGTTATTGTCACAGTGTTAAAACAATGTAATTCCATGTGTTTTCTCTTTGTTACTGGTGGATATGTGTTCAAAAACAGACTTTGATCACACAGCATCTGTTGCTCTATGCTACAGTGTGTGTAGTTTTTTGTTAAATATGTTGTGGAGCGCCGAGTGCCGGACGCACTGAGCTGGTGCTACCTCTCGCTTGCTGCAGCGCTGTACTGTTGTTAGAGTGCCCAACACACATCATATTCATCAATGCCGGCCAGGTTACTACAGCGACCTGAGACGCTCTGTTACAGTGCCCCATACCTACTTACAGCGTTTACTAGCAGTCGCTCTAAGCGCGGCTATACAGACGCTCATCTGGCAATACATGGCGCTAGTAATGAATCAGCCTCCACGTGTAGGTTGTCTATCTATTAGAGCAATAACCCCTGCTTTGCTTAGCACTACAGCCTCCACAGTGGTAAATACTGTATTGTTTTTATGGTTCTCAACTGCTGGGGAGAATGCAAATTATTGGGGAATCTGCTTGCTCTTAAGGGGAGCTCAAAGATTTTTAGCATGTGAAAACGTGCATGGTCAAATAACGTAATTCTCATGCAGAACATCTGCAATACCAGTATAGCAGGCATTGATCATGATGCCATATCACAATTACATGTTAGTAAGTATAACACCATATGGTATCTTACATACAGGAAAATGTACAAGCAAAAGCCCAATATAGGGTGATTGCACAAAGTAAACCAACTCAATGTTTCAGACATGGGACCTCCCTCAGGATGGCGATGCTGTTGGTGGTGTGCCCACCAATTAAATAGTAAACCTGCCCCTCCCCCCCACACAGGCAGCAATCTAATAATTTCCATTCCCGACACATGTGCTCAGGATCGCCACTAGGTCTCCCCTGTTATTAAGAGAAAGTGGCCCAAGATAAAGCATGAAGAAGATTGAGTGCACAGGAGATGCTCAGTCGTCATTAAACCGGAACTTAAATAAGAGTCTATCTTATATGTTTCCCCAACGCTGTACATACAGATTGCCCATAATAAAAATCATCCTACCTGAATCTATTGCATTTTCGAAAACTTTAATCATCCAAGATGGCAGCCCATGGAGGTGCAGGCTGCCTGAAAACAGGAAGTGTCTTCTGATTGTACTGCTCTGCATTCTGGGATTGCTGACCTTTTCCTGACCCCAGCTCTGCTCTGTTTGTGCAAAGCACAGCTATAACCCCACTTCCTTGCACTTTTGACCCCTCTCCTCAGTATGTGATGCTACTAAGCCAAGATTGCAGCGCCCGTATCCTAGAGTCCTGAACAGAGTTGCAGGCCATTGAATAAGAATAAACAGTAAGTAACTAAAAATGTTAAAAAAATGTTAAATATATTAATTTTAGATGCTGGGGAATAGTTTTTTAAGGGTTTGGGCTTTTCATTAAATGATGCTGAAGGCCTACTTTAAGCTGGGGAGATAACAGCGTCACCTGGATATATATTTCTACAAAAGAGTGAAAAGTTTAAAGACAATTAATACCTAAGAACACTGGTGAGGTGGCCTCTAGAATGATATAGACAGCAGAAATTAGGAATTTATTTAAAGATTGCACATGTATTCTACTTCCTGCCTATGGCCTTTGCTCAGCCCCTTGCACAGCAACAGCCCATTACATTCTTTACAGATGTTAAAATAAATGTAAAAAAATATGTTTTATGTTCGGAGATATGGAAATTTAGCTGTTTGAGGTTTAGGCTTCTCGGTCAAAGAACTGCTGTGCAGCGACCTGTTTAAAATGGGCAGGCAGCTGAGATGGCCCAAGAAAGCCAGAAGATGCCTCCTCGGCATAGAGCTATGAATGACTCTATATTATGAAACAGCCTTTCATGCAAATTACTCGATTTGGTTGATATTACATTACATACGTTTTTCATTCCAGTGCTACTCCACCTACTAAGAATGATAATAAGAATGTGAAGCTTTCGATGGTTTGCTATGTCTTCTTCACCGCAGGCCACTACAAATTGTGGCTTTCTTCAGTCAGTGCTGTACAGTGTAGCCACTGTACTGTAACTTGATAGTAATTTGCTATTTTATTACTAATAACCTAAGCATATTTTTTCACATTCCTATGTAAATCCAGATATTATGTCTTTTTCCTCTCAGGCCAGTCACTAGAGAAGTTAAAGTGCATAATGAACTCCTAAACCTAGTTGGAATTAGTTAAATAGGACCAATAATAAAGGACTATGCATTGATATATAAATTGTGACATGTGTATTATTACTTAACATGTACCAATAATATATTCAGGAAAGAGCTTTGCCATCACGTCTTACTTCACGCAAGGCTGGAGCCTTTTATAGGGTCTCCAGTAAGTGAGAAGAAGATGATGAAAGGTATCTGCAGTTGCAGACATGATGTACAGTTGCTTAGTTTGCAGTCTCGCTCGCCATGGTTACAAGTCAATTGTGAGATGAGGGGTCTCCATTTAGTATAATGACAATTGGATAATTACTTTGCCATGAGCCAATTAAGTTTAATAATTACTGTACGAGCAGATTCTAGGTGGGGAGTGAAGTGGAATAGGAACGATCTTCCTCTTCTATTAGCAGTTCTGGGTTTTATTTTAGACTTTCAAGGAAGTCCGCTAAAAATCACGTTTGTTCCCAGGTGCAGCTAAAAGATTTTCTCATTCTGTTCACATGGGTAATTTTGGGGTTGGCAAACAAGGCTTTAGCTGATAATTGCAATAGTTAAAACTTTTATCAGATATGCTTTAATATGCTTTAATAAATTCAATTCACCATTTTGGTTTAGTTGGGTGGGTATGATTAATGTGTTTTATTCTTAGTATACAGTACGTCCTGCTCCAAATCTAATACTTACACTTGGGATATTCTCCGCCAGATGGCACTGGACTGCAGAGACATCGAAAATAGGCTCCTCCCGGCCCCTCAAATACCCGGGGACCTCCCACAAATCCCCAGAATTTCTCTGCAGTCTGGCTGCAAAGGACGAGAAATTGGCTCTCTACTCGCAGGTGAGCGGGGTTATTAACCTGTAGCCCTTTAGGACTATTCCCACCCGTTCCACTAGTAATATGCCTCCCAGCCTTGGCTGCGCTGGTCAGGTGAAGGTAGGCAGCACCGCTGTTAGGTGCTTAGGAGCGCTGCTCCACAGCAATCCCCCACCAAAGGGTAGGCGGTTCAGGCTTATGGTAAGCCTCTTTGGGATGCCCCTCCCGCACTAGTGCCCCCTTGCCCCTGCCCATCGGTGAGCCCTGTTTAAGTGGCTGCTGTCCTCCCTCATCCTCCTTGTAGCCTTCGGGGGAAAAGAGGGGGGGGTGTAAATGTGTATGCTATGCATTCTGTGTTTTTCACTCTTTTTCCATTCTGTTTAGTCTTGTGTCAGCCGCTGCACTGACTTGCCTTTACTGTCTTTTTAAAATTGCCGCCGCCGCCGCCGCGCACTGACTTGGTTCCGCGCTTGGCGGCGGCATTACCTCAGGCGCTGGTGCGCCATCATTGGCTGCTTGCACATTCTGGCTTCAAGCTCTAAGGGGGGGCGGGGCCCGTCTATGGCGTGCTCCGCGTCATCGCTGATACCGGCCGCCCCTCAAAGTATACCGACGCTATCTTTAACCTGCTTGGTTGGCCCATGCGCGATGGACCCCTACCTACCGCGGTCCGTAAGTGCCCTCGCAGGCGGCTTTATATCTTTCACTTTTGTTACTGTGTGCTTACAGGTCTTGTCTGCTTATGTCTTTCAGGCGGGGTGAACCCTTTTGGCTTCTCCTGGCCCTGTATTAGTATATAACTTGTAGGCTTTGTAAAAATAATACTCCCACTTCCCTAGCGGGTTATTGGGGCATCCGGGGTTGCTATATAGCGTTATTCCCTATCGGCGTATAGCGCCGCTATAATCACCATATGGAGGCATCCCAGGATAATGTGACCGGGGTCCCTTCGGGACAAGACCGGCTGTGTGTAGCGTGTGGGCAGCCTCATGCTGACGCTGACAAGGCGCGGGTCTGTGTACCCTGTGCTGAGCAGGTGCTTGCATTGCAATCTGGCCTGCCAGTGGCTGCACCTTGTTTCACTTCTCCTACTCCCCCAAGCTTAAATCTCACTCCTACTGAGTTGCATACTAGTGGGGATTCTCAGCCTGATGTGTCTTCTAGACTGGCTACTGTTGAGCAGTTGATTGCTAAGTCCTTAGCGCGTAAGGCCCCTACTAAGAAGCTGCACTTAACGCCTAATGTCACTGTTTTCCCTATGGGAACTGAGGAGTTTTGGAATCTTTGTGGCTATACCCCGTCTGATGAAGGGGAGCTCTTTTCTGATTCAGGCTCATCTGATGAGAGACCAAGGGGTCATGACGATTCTGGCTCTGACCCCTGGGCCCCGGATGACACTGACAGATTATTGACCCAGATTTTTGAGGTTCTGTCCATCTCTCTTCCTGTTGCGGCTCCCAGGCAAAGAGGGGCTTTTCCATACAGCAAAATCACGTTTGGAATTTCCTGAGCAGGCACATTTCCATAACCTTGTGCTCAAGGAATGGGAGCACCCCAGTAAACTTCCCGGGGTTCCAAAAAGTTGGGATAGGAAGTATCCCTTTCCTGCTGAGGTGGTTAAATGTTGGTCATTCCCCCTCCCCCCCAGGTGGATGCCCCGGTCATAGGGCTATCTAACACCTCTGTCATGCATTCCCCTGACTCTACTACCCTGCGGGATGCTGAGGACCGGAGCATTGACCAGCTGGCATCCCACGCCTTTGCATGTGCGGGGACGGCGCTGCGCCCGGTGTGTGCCTCTACCATTACTGCTGTGGCCACTAGAACCCTTATCAGAAATATACTTGATAGTGCCCCTGATGATTTGCCTTGTGAGGTGTTTAATGCACTCTCCAGTTGTGATGTTTTTGTAAATTTTGTCCTCTCAGCATTGGATGACACCATCAGAATGTGTGCCAGAACTTCTGCCCTCGTGGTGGCTATACGCCGCTCGGTTTGGCTGCGCCAGTGGGCTGCTGACAACGCTGCCAAGAAGGCCCTTTAAAGGACTGCACCTGTTTGGGGACCGCCTGGACCTTTTTGCTAAGGGAGGCAGGTTACCCCAGCGCAGGCGGCAATCTCGGCTCTTTCGGGGTCAGGGTTCCTTCTCCTCCCCTTACCGTGGTGCCAGACAGGGAAGGGGGGTGTCCTTCCTGGGGCCCGGGGAGATTTCTGGGGTAGGGGCAGAGGACGTGGACGTCCTGGCTCCTCCTGGGGTCCCAAAGCAAAATCCTCTCCCAAGCCCCCTCAGGCATGATGGGGCGCCCTCACCCATCCGGGTGGGGGGACGGCTGCAGCACTTCGCTCAGGTCTGGAGGCTTCATGTCTCAGACCGGTGGATTCAGGAGGTAGTGTCCTCTGGTTACAAGTTGGAGTTTGCTGCCTGTCCCCCTCCAAGATTCATCAGATCCCGGTTTCCTCAGGACCCTGTGTCAGCTCAGGAGCTAGTGCAAGCAGTGCAAGGCCTCCTGGAGCTGGGGGTCATCTGCCAGGTCCCCTTAAGAGAAAAAGGCAAGGGCTTTTATTCCAACCTATTCACAGTACCCAAAAAAGATGGTTCAGTCAGGCCCATCCTGGACTTGAAGATCCTCAACAAGTTTGTCAGGGGCAGGCGCTTTCGCATGGAAACTCTGCGCTCTGCCATCAGTTCCCTGCGCCAAGGGGATTTCATGACTTCTGTGGACATCAAAGATGCTTATCTTCATATTCCTGTGTTCCCAGGTCATCAAAGGTTCCTCAGGTTCGCTCTGATGGATCAACACTACCAGTTTGTGGCCTTGCCCTTCGGCCTCACTTTAGCTCCCAGGGTGTTCACCAAGGTGCTGACAGGAGTGATGTCTCTGCTCAGGTTTCAGGGCATCCGCGTGCTGCCTTATCTGGACGACATTCTCGTCACTCCCCAGTCTCTACATCAGGCAGAGTTGGATACTCAGCTGGTGGTGTCCACTCTGGAGTCATTTGGATGGGTGATCAACCACCCCAAGTCCTCGCTGTCCCCTTCCTTGGTAACTCCATTCCTAGGAATGAATCTGGATACAGTTCAGGCAAGGATCTTCCTTCCTCAGCAGAAGGTGGACAGTCTGATTACACAGGCTCAGTCTCTCCTAGCTTGTCCCCATCCCTCCATCAGGCAGGGGATGCAGCTGGTGGGCCTGATGGTGGCATGCTTCGAAACGGTCCCTTATGCTCAGTTCCACTTGAGGCCTCTGCAACTTCACCTATTGTCAGTATGGGACAAGGACCCAGCGTCCCTGGACAGGGTCTGTGTGCTCTCCTCACTGTTCAGAAGTCCCTCTCGTGGTGGATGGACTCAAGGAACCTATTGGGGGGCAGATCCTTTCTTGCTCCTTCCTGGGAGACGGTCACCACGGATGCCAGTCTGTCAGGTTGGGGGGGGTTTCTGGAAGTCCCTGCGGTTCCAGGGGAGGTGGGGCCCTCAGGAGGCCCACACACCTATCAATGTCTTGGAACTGCGGGCGATCAGGCTAGTTCTGGCTCACTTGACTACTCACCTTCGGGGCCTGCCTGTTCGGGTGCGCTCGGACAACCAGACGGCAGTTGCCTACATCAATCATGAGGGAGGGACCCGGAGCAAGGGGGCCCTCCAGGAAGCGTCTCTGATCCTGACTTGGGCGGAGGCCAATGTCCCCTGAATATCAGCTGTGTACATCCCGGGGGTGGAAAATCGCCTGGCGGACTCTGTGTCACCGTTGGGGCCAACCAGATGTGGATCTGTTTGCGTCCCGCCACAATCACAAGCTCCCAGCTTTTGTCTCTCTGTCTCAGGATCCTCTGGCCTTGACCTCGGATGCGCTAGCAATGTCATGGCAGGACTTTCAGTTCCTGTATGTCTTCCCTCCAATCCCCCTGCTGGGCAGGGTTCTGCACAAGATTGCTCTGGAAGGGGTGCCAGCAATTCTGGTGGCCCCCAGGTGGCCAAGAAGAGTGTGGTTCGCAGACGTGGTACAGCTGGCAGTAGATCAGTACGCTCTTCCCTTGGTGCCAGATCTGCTCACTCACGGCTCACTACGCCATCCCAATTTACAAACTCTGGCTTTGACGGCCTGGCTGCTGAAACCTCCATCTTGATGGAGAAGGGGCTGTCTTCCTCGGTTGTGGATACTTTGATTATAGCTAGGAAAAGTCTTCCTCTTCCATTTATTACAGGGTTTGGCATTGACTGGTGTGAGTCTAAGGCTCTTCCCTGTCGTGTGTTCTCTATTCTCAGGATTCTGCAGCATGGGTTGGAGATGGAGCTCCAACTCAGTACTCTGAAGGGTCAGGTTTCTGCCCTGGCTATTTTCTTCCAGAAGTCCTTTGCTCAGCACCCTCTGATCAGGACTTTTTTCCAGGGGGTCACTCATGTGCGCCCCCCACGTAAGCCTATGGTGCCTGTTTGGGATCTGAACTTGGTTCTGTCAGCCTTGCAGGGTGCTCCCTTTGAACCTGTGCAGGATGCTGCCTTGGCCATTCTTACGCTCAAGGTTGTATTTCTGGTGGCTATCACTTCTGTCAGGCGTCTGTCTGAGTTGGCGGCGCTGTCCATTCAGCCCCCCTACTATGAGAGGCACCAGGACAAGGTGGTGTTTCGTTTCAAACCTGACTTTCTGCCTAAGGTAGTGTCTGCCTTTCATTTGAATCAGGATATTATTCTTCCTGCTTGTGCCCTAATCCTAGCAATGCGAAGGAGAGGGTTTTGCACTCTTTGGATGTGGTTAGGTGTCTGAAGTACTATCTGGTGGCTACTGCACCTTTCAGGAAAACTGATGCTCTTTTTGTGGTCCCTTCTGGTCCTAGGAAGGGTTTGGCTCCTGCCAAGTCTACTATCAGCAAGTGGATTCGTCAGGCCGCGATTCAGGCCTACTCTGCTAAGGGGAAGAATCCTCCCTTCCGCCTTACTGCTCATTCCACTCATGCTATTGGTGCCTCTTGGGCTTTTCCGCACCAGGCTTCTGTTGAACAAGTTTGTATGGCCGCTACTTGGTCTTCTGTTCATACCTTTTCAAAGTTTTACAAGGTTGATGTTAGGGCCTCAGCTGATGCTGCTTTTGGCCGAAAAGGTTCTGCAGGCGGCGGTGGTTTAAACTGTCTGCTGCTGATTTTCCTTGGGGATCCCACCCTACTTTATGGACACTGCTATTGAATGTCCCAAGTGTAAGTATTAGATTTGGAGCAGGACGTACTGTATACTAAGAATAATACAATTCTGTTATTACTCACCTGTAGAATTGGTATTATGAGTATACAGTACATCCTGCTCCAACCCACCCTTGGTTTGCATTTTCTTGGATCCCCTGTATGGTGATTGTTATCATTGTTATAGTTGATAGTTTGGATTGTTTAATTCTCCCGGCTTCTCATTAACTGCTTTTCAATGCTGGGGATTTCTGGGAGGCCCCTGGGTATTTGAGGAGCCGGGAGGAGCCTATATTCGACGTCTCTGCAGTCCAGCGCCATCTGGCGGAGTATATCCCAAGTGTAGGTATTAGATTTGGAGCAGGACGTACTGTATACTCATAATACCAATTCTACAGGTGAGTAATCACAGAATTGTATATTTTATTTTTTGCACTGATTCGGGTTACAGAATTATGCATCAAATGCTTTCTAATTTTCTGATACTGTCAGCCTACAACAAGCCATGTTTATATTAACTGAGCCAGAACAATATTTATTAGTCCTAGGGCTACTATATAGTCACAAAGAGTCCCGCTAAGGTCGAGGAAAGGCTTGACATTGCCTTGCCAACACTCTAACTCAGCTAACCATAGGCTGACTAGAAACTGTTTAAGCAAACCAACATTCAAAATAAAAGCCTGTACGTAATGCACAGGTTTTAATAGTACTTCCATGTCTCACTACCCATGTATGTAGATGAAAACCGATGAAGCGGCTGAGTCCTTTGTAAGCTTGTCTGTGCATAGCCTTACTGGGGTTTACAGCATCAGCTGTGCGGGCCAATACTTTCCCCTCTATGGTCTGTTGGGTACCCCTCCTGACAGGGATGCCCAAAGAGCAGGCAGCTTAAAGCGGACCTTCAGCATAATTTTATGAAAAGCCCAAACCCTTAAAAAAACTATTCCCCAGCATCTAAAATTCATATATTTAACGTTTTTAGTCACTTACGTTTTATTCTTTCCCCCACTGGCCTGCTACTCTGTTCAGGACTCGGGATACGGGCGCCGCCATCTTGGCTTAGTAGAATCACATACTGAGGAGAGGGGTCAAAAGTACAGGGGGTGGGGTTATAGCTGTGCTTTGCACAGACAGAGCGGAGTTGGGGTCAGGAAAAGGACAGCAATCCCAGAATGCAGAGCGGCACAGTCAGAAGACACTTCCTGTTTGCAGGCAGCCTGCGACTCCATGGGCTGCCATCTTGGATGTTTAAAATCTCAGAAAATTAAGTAGATGCAGGTAGGGTGATTTTTAATGTGAGCAATCTGTATGTACAGGGTGTGGGAAACATATAAGATAGGCATTATCAAAGGATGAAGCTCCGCTTTAAGCTCACCCCTTGGTAGCGCACATATTAGTGCACTTGGCAAATCTGACTGGCTGCCAGTATTATCAAACACAAATAAGGTAAGTATAGGCTGCCCGGCCTGTGGGCATTCCTGCCAGGTGGGCACAGCAAAGCATCCAAATCAGGATGCTCCCAATGTTGCAAATGTAAGAGGCCAATTTTGACTGGTTGCTCAGCACATCCTTTTGGAGGATTGCTGGGTGTTTACTATGTGCACCAGCCACCATAGATCTGTACACTTTCAAGGATGCTGAAGGAAATTAGTAGCAAAAAGCACAAATAAATGATTGATTTATAGTCACTTACCAAAACCATTGTGTACTGTACCACCTATTTTTTGTTATTTTGTGTATGCTGGTGTAGTATAAATTAACGGTACAGCAGTGTATGAGAAGTATTTTTAAAATAGCAAGAGCTTGCTTTAAGTTTTATTTACTACTGGTTTAGAAGCTCATGAAAATCTCCACAATGGCTACGGTACAGTGGTTTAGCTGGTTAATAGCAGTAAGCACAGAATTCTCTTTTCTTGGTCATGTTTCATAGCCACACTTTTTTTTTTAGTCAGAATGAAGTAGCGCATAAAACATTTTTCCATTTTAGCCTATTTTGCTGCTTTTTTTTAAATGCCTTAACAGAAGTCTGAAGGGCATACCTATCTAATCCAGCTCTGTGGCATATGGTGCTGCTGATCTGTTACAGGGCTGTCTGAGGATTTGTCCTTTTTCCTTTTCAGTGCACTCGAGATCCTTTGATGGCAGTTTTCCCCTGCCCTTAGAATGCTCTGGATGTGTTTAGAAGAATCTGAGCAGTTTCAAAGAAAAATATCACTGTTAAAATATCTTTCTATTGCTAAATAAAAGTGTGTCTAATTTCCATAATCATTTTAATTTATAAAGTGATAAAAAAAGAGATTGGGATCCCTGTAATAGAAAATCTAAATATAATATGTTAAAGCTGAACTCCAGACCAAACTTGGATAGCATGGGCAAGATTAATAATCTTATTGTTATCTGTGCCCTATTTGGAGCCTCAATTCTAATTTATTTAGTAACCGGAGAACTGAATTTCTCCTAAAGGTGAAAGGTGACATTTCTATAACACGTTTCTTGGATTTCCTATTTGCTTCCTGTGATTGCAGCTGGGTCCAAGGATTTGATTTATCAAGCAGTTCTGCCAGACAATGCCATTTTTCAACATGTTTCTGCACTGCTAATGTTTTAGTAAATGTGCTTCTTGTAGTGCAGTAACATGTGAAAGTGTAAAAAAAATACCGTATTTTTTTTTTGCCATATAAGATGTACCAAATTTCCCCAAAAGTGTGGGGGGGGGGGGGGTGGGATGTCAGTGCATCTTATTGGGCAAATGTAAAAAAAGAAGACAACAAAAAAGTAAAATTATATACTTGCATAAGCCTCGCTCCCCCGGGACGCCAGCCTATGAAACAGCGGCGGGCAGGTCCATGCAGACAGTGGGCGTCCCGGTTGCATGGACCGGGCGTGTGTGTGCACCGGCCCAAGAAGCAGCGTCGGTGCCGGGAGCGGCCAGAGTGGAGACTGTGGACAGGGTTCAGTTACCCAGCCCTCTGCCTGTCCGCCGTTCTTTCATCGGCTGGCGTCTCGGGGGCCGCAGTGTGAAGCCGATGAAAGAGTGGCAAGCAGGGAGAGGGCAGGGTAACTGAACTCCGCCCACTGTCCCCACTCTGGCCGCTCCCAGCACCGCCGGTATTTTTCGGCCCGACGTGCGCACACACCCGGTCCATGCAGCCGGGGCACTGATGCTTCATAAATAAGGCTCTATATGTCAGAAACTCCCCCCAAAATGACCCTATTTTAAAACTTCATCCAACATATGCAAAATGACTTTCAGGAAGTGTATTAACCCTTTTTAGGGGCTTTGCAGAAGTTAACACATTTCAGGAAGCTCCATTTGAACGTGACGTAATAGTACATGAGGTCTTCGTTGGCACCCATCTGAAGATGCATGTTGAAGCTGCACCACCAAACACCACAGTGCCTCTGTGTCCTAACTCTAATCTATGGGAGCCCCTTTGGGACATACACTGCAATAGATACATTGGGAGCATCTTACCTGATGTTGTCCTATACCTCCAATGCAGCGCATGGGGAACGATTAAAGGATGAGCTAACAGGCTTGTGTGCCGTAGCTCCTTTAGGATTGCTTTATTGGGGAACTCAGACGGGAGCTGTGATTGCAGTTTTTGAATGCAGCTGGCTGTGATCGAGTGGGTAACTTATTCATTTAAAGTGTCTCCACACCCATTTGCTAGAGAACGGGTGTGGGGCCGCATTGTGACAGACTTGGGGGGCATCCAGATTGCTGGAGCACTCCTGCTCAATACCGCTTGCAACACCCTGAAAGCCTTACCTGTACCTCGATCCTAGGCCAAAATAAGCTCCGTATGGCCGCCAGTGGTCATGTGGGTCATCTTTCCTGGCCGCCTGTAAAGGCCAGGCCACATGACTCCTTTAGGATTTCGTTATTGGGGAACTCAGACTGGATCTGTGACTGCAGAGTTGAATGCAGCTGGCTGTGATCAAGTGGGTAACTTATTCATTTAAAGTGTCCTCACACCCATTTCCTCGGGGGGGGGGGGGGGGGCATCCAGATTGCTGGAGCACCCCTGCACAATACCCATCGCAACTCCCTGAAATCCTTACCTGTACCTCGATCCTAGGCCAAATGAGCTCCGACAATGGTCATGTAGGTCACCTCTTCTGGCCGCGTGACCATTGGGGGGCCAATCAGAGGAGTGCATGGAGGATGGAGGTACAGGTAAGGATTTCAGGGTGTTGCAGGGGGTATTTGAATGGGGGCTCCAGCAATCTGAATGCCCCACCCCCATGTCTGTGGCCCTGCACCCGTTCGTTCGTAAACAGGTGTGGGACGGCTTTAATATGCACATTGGGCTTTGTTTGGCAGGGGTGTGGTAATGTTCAGTCTACTAGAAGCTGGAAGCTTTTTTTGTGATAGTAGGGTCTATAGGTGGAGTGCAAGATTGTATATTGTCTGAAAAGAAAATTTGGTCAGTTAATTCACAAGGTGAAATCAGGGATATGTCAGAACTATATGCAGGACCAAAAACAAATTACACCGATGACATTTAGTTAGACTAATGTTCATGCAGCTAAAGAGCTATTTACTCTGAGCGCAGAATTCGGGCAAAGTCAGGCTTTAATATACGCATTTACAATCACGCTGTTATGGTTGAATTGTTATTTTTGATCAGAGCTCATAAAAACCACATTAATTATGTAACCTCAGTATATACAGTAACTGTGAACATTTACACTAATTGTTCATAACTCAACTTAATTAATTAGCAAATATCGGTAGAGGTGTTTTCCCTACACTTGCTGTAGATGCACTATGTACAGAATCTTCCTTTGGGCTTCTCTGATGACCTCAGGGTTCTGTGAATTGGCAGCCGGCCAGCGTGAGTGGCTGTCAGCTTAAGTTGTGATCACAGTCCACGCGGTGTTCTCCACAGACAATTACACCCCTGGTATTGTAGACAAGAGGTGGCGATCTTCTCTGGGGCTGCTTCTGTCTTTTGCTGTAATAAAAACATGCCGTGGACATAAAAGACAAACCTGCTTCACATAAACGTTACGGCACAGCTGCTGAGTTATTAAAGAGCGAGGTTTGGAAATATTGCAACTGTAGCTGTCATTTGCTCTACATGATTTTGTTTCACACATTACAACTGGATATTTTACTCTCAAATCCAATTATGTCATTTTTTGCTTATGTAAAATTTGCATTTGTTTGACAGTATTTTACTGTTAAATTTGGGTAACGTATAGTTATTATTAAACCGGACCAACTGCCTGGCACTGTTGGACAAGAAAGGTAGCGTCCATTTTAGAGCTTCCTCACCCAACATCTAAGCCATGCTGCTGCCTGGATTCGACTGGTATAACTGACAATGCACAATAACAGGAAGCCCAGCAGTTTTTCCTGTTTCAGGTGCTCTGCAGATGCACGAGAAGCCATTTGTTTTTAAAATTTACCACAAAGGGGTTAGAAAAAGGTAAATTCATTTTTATGTGCAGCAATCTAAATTGCCCTGGTGTGGGATGCAAATGAGCACTGTTTGTTGTGTTAGTCTTGTTTAAGTCATTTTTGACTGTTGGTCCGCTTTAAGTCTATCAGTGCGGCCCCTGTTGGAAATGGCATGATGGTCATTTTAAAGAAAGTATTTAAAAAAAATCGTAAAAACTGGGTGGAGATAATGCAGTCCAAGATTTGAGATGCCCGCTGCTTACCTACCTCGCTATATTATTATTATTATTAATAATAATATTATTTATTTATATAGCGCCATCGTCTTCCGTTACAAGGTATGATTACAGACAAGATAAAACAAATAGTACAGGGGACAATACAAAACTAGATGCCACAAGGTTCAAACCAAGTGTTGTGATCACAGGAGACAATAGGAGAGAGCCCTGTCCTTGCCAGGTTACAGTCTAAAGGACAGTCTATTCTTACTTGCTCACTGCCTCATATGATCACCAACAGCCTATAGGGTTCACCCGGTGGAATTGCACATCACTCACCCTCCTTGGCCTTGCGAACCTAAACGGATGCTGCCAGTCATGTGAGCTATAGCCATCAGGGGAACACAAAAGCCGGTGAGTGGGAGATTTTCTTTCCTTGGGGGTGAGCAGTGAGCAACCCAAATTATGGTGCCCTGTGCTGTTATGGTGAAAGTCAGTTTCAAAGTCCTTTTCTGGCCATAGAAATGTATCATTTATTTGAAAATTCAGATTCAATTTAAAATAAATAATCAAATAGTACATAAGGGTGAACCAAATTACATATACACACTGGGTCATCCTATTTTTTTAGAATGCTTGTTCCAAATGTGACCAATTAATTTTCGGACTTGTTGCGTTTCCCCAACACTGGCTTTATCAAAAGATGGCAGATTCAAAATCCAAGATATCACAACTACAACTAAAAGAAAAAGCTTTGGTAATCAACTACAAGATGTTTGCCATTTTGGCTCACATTTAAAATAAAATGCAGGTTAAATACTAAAAACATCCAAATAATTGTCCAAAAAATTTTGCTAGGTTTGCTCCCCAGCTCTCTATATCTGGGCAGCTAAGGATAGATGGTAGGTGGCACATTGATACTGGCTTTCTCTGCTGTCTGAACATTAGTCATACTTTGGCCCTTATTTAACAAGGGATAGCGCCAGGTAGCGAATGGTGAGCGAACGGTAATGACACTCACCGCCACGAGAACGCCGGCTCCCCTCCGCAATCACACATTTATCAAGCCGATCCTGCTTAGCGACTGAGATAGCGCCAGATAGCGAATCATTCATCATTATTCCAGCCTCACCCAACAGCGCCAGCGAGCGACCTTGAACAGCGACAGGTATGACCTCTCGCTACCTGGCGCTCTCCAATGCGTTTCAATGGAGCAATCTTTAAATATTCTTAATTAATTGCTATTAATGTTTTTTATTTTTTTTTTTAAATGCCAAAAATTCTGTGACCACTTCTGCAATGTTAGATTTTTTTTTTAAGGTAAAAAAAAAAAATTGTGCAGAATTGATATTACAGGTCTGATATTAATGTATTCATATTACAAAATGTTTGTAAAAACATGTTTTTTTTTCCCCAAAAATATGGTTGTTTGGGGGTTAAAAAACTACTTTTAACCCATCGCCGCCAGCGCTCTGGGGTTTAAACAAGCATTTCACAGCGCGAGAATTTTTTGAGCGTGATTTGTTAATATGCTGGGAGCCGTTCGCTATGGCCATTCGCTGTCATGCGCTCCCATACAGCGCGGAACCTGTCAAACAGCGTCTCCTAACCCTGTATTCAACATTACCGCACACCGACTGAGTCGCTGTCAACAGCCGAACAACGGCCAAGCACAGCGACTACTAGCGGGCGCTCTGAAAATACTGCTACAGTCGCTCATCTGTCGCTACCTGGCGCTATTAATGAATCGCCCTCCCCGTCTTCATAGGACATTTGTGCCTGACTGCTTGAGGGTTTTAAAACTGTTAGGGAAGTAGCTACTAACACCTTATAGCTCCCGTCATGCATGAAAAACTTTACCTCCATACCTGTTTATAGTAGACAGAGGATGCAGATTGGAGCTATAATTTATTGCTGCTAAGTTTCTGGACAGTCGGATGACTAGTAAAATGTCCTTAAGAAAATAAAACAGCAAGTCCAGTTGCTTTGACTTATTCCTACAGATATATTATAGGGAGCTTATTAGAGCTTATAGCTAAGCTGAATGTAGCACCTTGTTTAGCTGTTCTTTAATCAATTCCCGACATTTTATTATTTTTGTGTGCTGCTCTTGGGAATATGCTGATTCTATTTCCTCATATTTATTCTGAGCTGTCCATTAATAATAAGCGGTTGAGGCTGCCATTGTCCACTACATTCCATAGAGATTCCTTGACGTTTGCAGTCAATGCCTTCTCTGTCTATTAAATTACATCCTAAATGTTCCCTACTTGTATTAGTGGTTTTAATCCTCTGACAGCAGCATGACTCTTTGCATTCAATTATACAGTGGTCTATACTTCAAAGTGACTGGATTTGTCATCCGAAATGGAAATTTCAGAAACCTCCCAGTAAATTATGGTCATTTGATATAAATTTAATTATTTTTTCCACGTGGGGCTGTAATTATTTTATTTCCTGCTTGGAACATTTAAAGTTCTATAATAACCTAATTTAAAAAAAAACCCAAAGGCAACTTATTTATTCATGTATATTGTGTCACGCTCTTCTTAAAATGCTTAATGCACAAACATTAGGGAAATGCAGAGAGGCCATGTGCCCTGACATAGCACGGTGGTGTTCATTTGCCCCAGCTAGTGTCAAGAAAACTGGACAGATATGTTTATTGGCCTTGAATGTTTTGTTCTAGGTTGACCTGAAATTAATAATTAATATGTTAAAGTTCTTTTCCCTCTGAGACCTGGTGGTGATTATCAGCGACTACGATTTAGCTCCTGATTTATGAAGCACATTTGCCAGACTATGCCAAATCATTGCAAAATATATCTTGCAAGTTTTTTTACACTGGTGTATGTAGGTGCTGGTGCATGGCAAGAAACACGTTTGCTAAAACATTTGCAGTGCAGCAACATTCTGAAACAATTAAAAATGATGTTTTGCACTGCTCTAATTTGCACCAATATGGCGTAATCTGGCAGAAGTGTTTGATAAATCAGACCAATAATACAAAATCTTGAAGATTAGGCCGACTTTAATAGCAGTTAAATGGAGATTCATTTGGGTTGATTCAGAGCCTGGTAAGATAACTCACTTCTTTTTTTTACGAGAGAAAATAGCCATTCAATATGATCGTCTACCTTGGGACAGATTCAGAGCCTGGTGAATATTTACACCCGGTAGGCAATGAAATTGAATGGCAATTTTCTCACCATGCTCTGAATTGACCCCATTGTTTAGTGAAACCCCCTTGCTTGTTTTTGTCCAAAAATAATTTGTTACAATTTATGATGGCTTTGTGTCTGTTTCTAGTCAACTTGTGCCCCTTGCCTGCTACCCACAATGCAAAATGTTTGCACCGCTATCGTGGAGGTGGAGAGTTCAGTCTCCCAGATGCTTGCTAACATCTCTTGCAAGGCGCTGTCCTCCCTTCTGGTCCTCACCTAGCACGTAGGAATGCTCTCTCCTTTCTTTCCGCTTTTTGGGATGTCAGGAACCTGCTGGTTGCACTTCTGTGCCATGTGGACAGGCTGCTTGCTCATCCCTGAGCATGCCTACTGCCCTTCTAGCCACTCTTATTTATCTGGATTTAGAGTTCTAGCATGGAAAGCCATAATGGGGAGCTCTGGGCTATCATCGCCCTCAGCCTTTCAGCCTACCACCCAATTAGGCTTACTCCAAAAGTGCACAGTACCCGGTATAGCTTACATAGCTTGTAATGTGCATTGCATGCATCTACTTTACCTGCTCTGTTTTTTAGTAGTACATCATTTTTCAAATGTGATATTTTATTTTGCAAGTCTGAAAATAACAGCAGTGTAAGAGGAACACATTTACTTTGATGCTCTCCAGAGAATCTCAAAATCATTTGGATAATATTGGCTCTTGAATTCCCTCCCTGCCTGGTCACCTCAGAAAGAAAACTAGGCAAAGTCTCCAGAATAGTGGCCACAGGCAGCAAGAAGGAAAATAAATAGAGTTTAACTTTCCCCTACACTATCCAAAAGGAAACAAAGGTTTAGGCTGGTGCAGGATTTATAGGCTATAGGCATATAAGGAGGTGTCGATCCTAACAGAAATATTGGGAAGCACCTCAAATGATGTGCTGACTTCATAGGGTTAGATGACTACCCCTGAGTTTCATGTAAGCTGTTTATTTTTATATATAGAATGTTATATATGTCATATATGCTATATATGTTATATATAGAAAATAGTACTTGCAAAGCATTTTTCTAAATGCTGTATATGATTGGTTGATCTGAATTATCACAAATTTTCTAGCAGTAGGTCATTTCTCACCAATTTCTTTATTTGCCTTGCAGGCAGAGTGCGTAAAATCTCGTGCAGCTTAAAGAAAAATAAATCATGAACAAAATTAATTTCTCATTATTGAGTTATCCAGAGTATTAGCCAGGTCAAGGTCTAGTGAAATTAATTGAAGCTGTTCAGTAGATTATAAAAATACTCCCGCACACACATTGATCTGTAGATGTTTTTATGGAAAAAACGTAATCCTTTAAACAGCGGATATGTTAATTGGTCGGGAGGAATAATGACATGCTTCTTGTGAACTGTTATCTTGGTTACTTTCGCTTTTGATTTAACTTCTAAGGACCCTTGGTAGATCTTTTTGAGTACTAGAAGTCCTCTTTGAACACTGAAAGCAGTACCGTTATAGAAGACCGTACTCATCTTGAAAAGTACCAGACCAGGTTGTATTTTAACCTAGTGGTGCTGTGTGTTTGTGGGCCTAAGAACCTTACTGAGGGACTTTTATGCTGTCCACTAAATGTGATTATCCTTATACACAAGTTGCACACCCATTGCTGCTTCTCCATCGTGTGGTGTCCCGATGTGTGGGGGGGATGAGTTGAATGCGCTGCTGGTGATTGGGGGGATTCTGCCACACTGCCTATAACGGAGGATAAATTACGGAGGGGTAATTTGCGACAATGGAGGAATTGGGAGAGATTCTGCATCCTGCCTGGTATGGGGTTATTAGGAGCACACCATTTGGTTCAGAATTGTTTTTCTTCCACTAAAGTCTGTGTGCATCTTATGGTCAGGAGTGTCTTTTGTATGAACATATGGTACTTTTATTTACCATTATAAGTCAGTAACTGTGTCCCTGTCCCACCCTGTAAAAAAAAAAAAAGCATTACAAGGAGAAATGCTTTACCACTGATGCTGCACCACAATAGTTTCTACCTCCCCCCTTCCCATCCCCTCCCCTTCCTTGCTAAGCTTGATTTGGGGTGTAAAACAAAGAAAACTCCTTTCCAGCGTTTTGACCTCTCCTAGGGTAGAAATGGTGCATGGTGTTTCTGTGGCTGCTGATGCTTGGTGGGATCAGGTTTTAGTCTAATCTGGTTGAGCTGGAAGACTGAGCGGAACAGTGGTTATTAACTGCTACAAAACCAATCTGCTTAGATAAAATACAACTACTCTCCTTCATGCATATGCATAATTTATAGTAAAATCCATCTAGAAATGGTCTAGACATGGTATAACTCTAGATATACATTTCCTTGCTTGAGATATACTGATTTCCTTTTCCTCCCTTTACCACTTGTTTTGCTTAGACTAACTAACACCATAATGATCATCAGAAAGTTTCTTCTAATTAGGGATTTTTTTCTCCTAATTAAAGACTTTCTATGCAAGTGTATCTAAGAATCTCTTCTGGGACCCATTTAAGGGTTCCGTTGTATCTTCTGCTTTCCCCATAACTTGTAGAATGTTCTAATAAGGAGAAACCGCAGTGTCTGCTCTCTCTTCTACCATCTCATCTCATTTAGAAGCATGCTGGAGAAGTCCCTTGCTGACTGGGGGAACGCATTATCCCCATCCAATCAGAATACATTAAATCATTTAAAAGTCTAATATAGCCTCAAAACGCCTTCAGGCTACTTCACTGAGTCAGTGTAAGGAGCAAAGTAGTAAAGACAAGGTTCCTGTATATGAATTTATAAGTATAATTACTTCTAAATGGTTTGTGCCAACTGCCCTCATTTCAGTTTTTTTCAGTGAGCAGTGTCTACCAACGTGTTCATTATATGCAAACCTTGATCTTTATCATAGGTGGTTGATTTGGTGACTTAATTTGACATTTGGCATTTCAAAAATATTTTAAACGTTCAAAGTTAATATGTCACACTTATTTAGTCACTTTACACAAGCAACGGCAAGAAGCAACCAATAGAACTTACTGATAGACCATGTACGTGATATTTACATATCTATTTTCATATTGGTGTCTCAAACGACCCAATTTTATTATTTTTCTTTATCCAAAATGCTTACTAACATATTCCTGTTATCCAGAAGATCCCAGTTCTAAACATTCAGTCCTGGATTTTTCAGTATTGAAAAGTAAGTAGTAGCCAACCATGATGATAAAGTTGGGAGCAGTGAAGGCCAAGGAAGCCCCAAGGGACACTGGTTTCTTTATAATATACAACTCCAAACTAGACAGACTCTAATAAAAGACTCACAGGTAAAACATTTCACTATTCTAGCATACCAAATTCCAATGCATTACTGACAGTAGACTTTATACATGGAAAAATATAAATGCTGCCATCGGAATCATTGGAAGATATAACATTAAAGCGGACCAAAACCAACTGAAATTGTGAAATACATTTGGCCAAAGGCCCCGCCGATTCTCCCTTTTTAGGGTTTAGAACTAGAGTTTCGATTTGTACTGGAACACTGTTTTTTTTTCCTGTTCCTCGGTGTGAGATGACAGGCGATCAGTTATTGCATAGGTGTCGCAATGACATCATTGCCACACACAACAGTGGCAATGAATGGAGGAGGAGGAGATTTACAGCTAAAACAGGCGCCGTTATCTGGGATTAGAGCGAAGCAGGAACAGTGAAAATTGGCAAAAGTTACTCTTCATGGGGGGAACAATTCAGGAGTTGCTAATTAATGTGGGTTTAGGTCTGCTTTAAAGTGGAACTATGGTCAAAAATCACTATAGTTCTTCTCTATTATTTAGCAGCGGGGCAGCACATCACCAACAAGAAACCAGACGTCCGGATATTCACTGCTTTCTTCTGCAGCTGCCGTGGCGCAGCCTATGAGCCTCCAGGACGCTCCCGCATGACTGCGAACAGCATATCAGTCCGACCAGCGGCTGAGCCTATCAGCGATGCCCACCGCTGGCCCTGGAGGCTGTGCCGCGGTGACCACAGAAGAGGCTTGGAAGCGGTGAGAATCTGGGCATCTGGTATCTTGCGGTGATGTGCATCGGGGCACGTGGGCCATGGTTGCATCCTTGATGCTGGCCACCAGAAAAACCTGCCTCCGCCTCCCACCAATTGCGGGACCCCGTTCCCTGCGCTGGCTCATAGTGAAGGTGAGGACCTGCTGACTGCGGGACCAACACCTGTTCACTTCCACTTACCTAAGATATAAACCAGCCAATCTGAAATGTAATTGAGGACCTAGTAAGTACTGTCTGGAGGTCCGCTCACCCCATCCTTTTCCCCCCAAAGAAGCCTGATACCGGGCAGTCCATACTTAATAATTCTGCATTCTTTTGGCTGCTTATTGCCCCACATGGATGCAAACAACCTACTCGAGGGGCTTGCACATCACTGTTGGCTGCTGACCACTGTTGCTTGCTTACATAGTTTTTAGTTACCAAAACTATATGACTTTTAGACATAGACTTTGTTCTTGCTAAAGCACCGTCTGCATGATATTGCTTACTCACAAATCATTTGTTTTTGGCATCTGTGATTTACAGAGCACTCGCCAACTGTCATTGGTCTAAAAAAGTGTCATTTTTAAAATATCCTTGGAAAGCAGGTATCCATTAAAGTGCATTGCTAATGCTCAATTTCCAGTCCTTTCTTTACCCATAAATGCCCGTCAGCTCCTTCTTCTCTTATTAATTACTGTTTGGTGACATTTTCTTTGCTCTCAAGTGAATCTTTTACCAGGAATGCAGTCAGTGCTATAAGAATCAATGGATGGTTTGACTCTATCCTAAATACATTTGGGACATTAATAACAAAAATTACTAGCAAGTGGGGCACCTTTTGAAATAGAAATAAAAGAAGAAACATTAATTGTTTTAAGTAAGTGGTTTGTGTATGTAGAGGGGCAGACTTGGTCACCGGGTACTTTAATATTGTATTAAGACTTTGGGCATGAGCTCTTGAGATTTACTCAGTCTTTCAGAACTTACCTGGCTCTGCCGCCTTTATACTGTAAATTCAACAGGAGTTTGAGTTCTGTTGAATTTCTCATCCTCTTAATCCCATTAAAGTGAGCAGGCATTAATGATGCTATTACTGTGGTCAGTCGCTGTCTCGGGCTAGATATTAAATGATGCATTAAACAATTTGCAGTATTATGCTGCTAGCATCTGTGCCTGCAAAATGAAGCGATTGTGAATCTTTTTACTCCGGGTACCTGCCAGTTCCAAACAAATGAACATTTTTAATTGTACTTTTACACAATACTGCAGGTAGCTTCAACGGAGCAGGCTATAGAGCATTGCTCAACAGAATATGGTCACTTCTGCTTCTTTTAAAAACAGGATAAACAAATATGAATTTACTGTTATGTGCAACCTTTTGAGCCAACAGCTTACCATGCGGATATTTGCGTCTCTGCTTTGCTTTGGCATTCGTGTGGTCAGTTTTTGCTATACCATTTGTACAATAAGATAAATCTTTACCTTTTTTATTCTGTAGTTACTGCACTCATGGGGGTATACTTGGATTAATTCAGTGTATTTTTAGAGCAAGGAATGATTTTTCAATCCACAGAGTGGAAGGATTCAAATAGTATTATTCCAGGATCTTGCCCTTAACTGAGCCAAGCGATTGATCTTCCAGGCTTTCAGAGACAGTTTTATTACTATGCGTTCTTTGCATTGCCAAAGCCAGTGGCGGCCTGATGCTAAAAATCAGCCTGGGATTTTACTAGCCCCTGAGCTGGCCCATGACCATTCTTCCACATTCTAGCTCCAAAAGGACAGGTCATAGGCAAGGATAACCACTCTTCAAGTAATGGTATTGAAGCTCTAGTATTGTAGGGTCAGATAATATGGCAGGAGTGGGTATTTTCCTCCCAATAGCCATGATGCTGAGGTTATAGCATTTCCAGCAAAATATGGTCAGGAGTCATTTGGCTAGGTGAATACAGTGGGGCTGGGTATGGGGGGGGGCTTCTGACCCTAAAGCATTGCACCCTCCCCCGGGTCTTCCTATGGCCAGTTCGCCCCTGGCCAAAGGTACATTGTAGGCATTTAAAGTGAACCAACACCCGTGCTGGGCGGATGTTGGTACCGCGACTATAAGACAAGTCTGGGTGGGGGGCATCCAGGATGCTGGAACCCCCTGCCCCCCCTCCAGAACGCCCATAAACCTCACCCCCTGGGAATCCAGAGGAGCGGTTGGCCACACAGCGCTCGCATGTTTTTCGGCCGCTGAAATGTCCTGCCCTTGTGAGCACCGCGGCCTATCGCAGTGCTACGTCTCGGTTTAAGGTAAACAGCACGCTAAAAGGACTGCACACAACAGTACTGTACTGTATAGAGCTGTATTAACTGATAAGTATGGTCAAAGGACAGTTATTTGGAATCCTTAGTTATAATAATGACTCTTTTAAGCTTCCCATTCTGTGCAAGAAAGACTATATATATGTTTTTTTGTTTCCCTAACTTTGTTTTCCCTGATAAATAATTCCTCAAGAGGCTGAATTTAATGCACTGCTTCTGGTTCTCTGCTACAGTGTGGGCTAGGCTCAGCCCCCTGTTGGTTCAGAATCTCTCACCACACCACAAAGCACTTTGGGAGAACTAGTATTTGTATATTCCAATTTGCTGTGTGGCCTGGAGGCTGTAGGAAATGCTGTAAAAGTAAAAACGGGTGTTGGTCCGATTTAAGTGCCTTGATTATGTGGTCTTTTTTATTAAAAACATAAACAAGTCATAATCAGCTTAAAGTGGACCAAAACCCACGCCCAGGCTTCCAGGGCTGATAGATTCCTTCCCCCCAGGGAATCTAAAATCGGCTGTGTGAAACCCCCCAGGGTGCCCGGAAACACACCTTCTTTCCCGGTCCAACAGTGCATGTGAGCGCAGCTATCCCTTTAGCCGGCATTTGTGAATGGTTGGTGCGGGCACACTCCCTGTTAGAGGGTAGCGAGGGATGGCGCCAGGCCGCCAGCGCGCTAAGGTCCACTTGCTCTAGACGAAAGGCTTAGACGAAGGGGTGGGAGCATATCCGAGCGCACTGATTGGATGAGAGGCTGCGCATGTGCGGTAGGACCAGGGATTTCACACAGTGGGGCATCCCTGAGCGGGGTGCCCGGGGACAAGGACCAAAACCAAGGATAGTCAAAATCCTGGGTTTTGGTCCACTTTAAGAACCACCTCCGGAACAGTCGAGTTAAACCAAAAAGTACATACCACTACTCCATACATGTGAATACCTCCTTCCAGTATCCAGAGCACGAGTGTCAACCAAATCAAGTCTAAATTAAATCCCAGTTGAAACTAAATCTTCATTAATTCCCAGCAATCTCAGAAGGCGTCATATAAGATAATTAGGCGTCCTGTGCGGGATCCAATCTTGTACAGTATTCTTAACACTACTGCATGTGCATTACTGACAGAGATTTATAGGTTGTCTTTTGAATGTCCATTGGGGTTTCCTTATGGGACCAGCTGAATAATACTGATAAATATTACAATTAGTAAACGCCTGTTGTTAATATACTAGACAATGACTTTTTCTTACTAAATAACACAATTTATCAGAAGCCTCTGATTTCACTACCTGGCTCTCTGGCGATTGGATAACAGCGCTCTTTCTGCTTAGCTTGAGCCCCTTTATCCCAGCCACACACTGAAAGGTGAGACATCACTGTGTAATTTGTAGCCGGCTAATTTGTCTGCAGCGAGTCAGAACAGCAGAGACTAAAAAAGGCCGGTGTGGCTTTCCTGGCTTACTGGGGGCAGTAGGGGAGGAATTCCACCAGCTTACAATGTTTTGAACAGGCAGAGTGTTGTTCTTGTCACACACAGGGCTGTCTGGCTATTAGATCTTGTCTCATCCAGACAATGCTCTTCAGCAGGGCCTTGCTGTGTTCATCTACCTAGACAATGTATCAATGTAAAAGAACTTGTCAGACAGGGGAACAGCTGTAAAGCTTCCTGTGCATCCAGATGAGTGTCCTCTTTTCATCCTCAAAGAGAAGTGAAAGGAGTAATCATTTACCAGAATTCAGAACCCAGGCAGGATTTGTTTCGAGTACTGCAATAAGCGGTTTCTTTCCGGCATGTAAACGGAAAGGTTGACTTCATATGGAAGAAATCTGATTGTCTACAACAGCCTTGGTTTCTAGACACGTGTGTATATAAGCTTCTTTCACATACTTGTGCAATAAAAGTATCTTAATTACAAAATGATCAAACTGGCAACATAAACAGTTATTTTAAAAAAGGGCCAGTAGCTGTAAAACATACAATAAATACTGTAACAGAGTTCAAGCAGTTAAAAACATTAGCTTTAAAGGAGCACTATTGCGAAATATGGCCCAGTGATAAAAATCTAGATAAATGTGCTGGATGGTAAGGGAAGGGGTCACTTATACACCCATCAAGAAATATCCAGCTAGGCTTGTTCTTCTTACTTTTAATGGAAGGAAAAGGACATCCCCTGATAGACTAAACCTGTCACCCCTGGATTTTATTCCTGCCATGAGCGAATAAACCACAAGGTTGGCAGGAGTTTTATTCAGTTCAGGTGTATAAGTGACCCCTCCTTTCATTAGCCGACTTGTTTATATATTTTTTTTTCTCCTTTAAGGTGTCATCCCAGCAACAAAAAAATAGCCTGTTTAAACTAAAACAGACCATGCCTAATACCACTTAAACATGCAAGATGACAGAATCCAATGTGCTTTTGAATGACAGGAAAACTTTGCAGGAAAGGCCGATTGAATTCTGGCAGGCTGATTCATTACTAGTGGCAGGTAATAGCAGATGAGCTTCTGTACTGCGGTGCTAAGAGCGACCGCTAGTGGTTGCTCTGATTGGCCTCGGTCGCTGTAGTAACATTGCCGTCATTGATGAATTTGATGTGTGAGTCACTATAATACCAGTACAGAACTATATGGGAGCGAACGGTAGCGACTGGTCAGTGTGAGCGACTCAAACCATATTCATAAAAAAAAACAGCCTCACATACCGCCAGCGCTCAAAATTGTGTCGCTGTAGCCCAGAGCGCCAGAAGCTGTGTGATTAAATCCGTTTTTGAACACATATCCACTAGTAACAAAACTAAAACATTACATTGTGACATTAACACTTTAACCCTTTAACTGCCAGCCTACCTGGATAAGTTGTCACCGTCTCTTGCCAGACCATTTTCCGTCATTTTGCGCTACACCGGTTCAACTGCCATTTTTGAAGGGATTTCCAAGGATTTCCTAGAAAAATTATATATTGTTTTTTCAGCACAGTCTGGGCTTTAATATGGAATGTCTTGTTTAACAGATTGTCAGTGTTTTTTTAATATTTTTATGGAAAAGAGGTTAAAAAAATAAAAAAACTATTTTTACATTTTATAGGGTTTTTCTCTCAATAAAACATGCAGGTTTTTGCAGAAAATCATACTGTGTGAGAAAGCCCCATGCCTCACGATTACAACGATACCATATATGTAGTGCTAGACATCCTTTCCTGCCCAGGAGACACCCCAAACTGAAAAGAGTGCTTGAGGAGATTTTCAAAGAAAATGCAACTATTTAGCGCTCCTTGCAGTTTAAAAAAAAAAAAACAACGCTTTACATTTAAAATACCCACCACAAACCATATATTCACGCAAAGTACACACCTCAAGCGTTCTAAGGGTACCAGGCTTGTTGCTGTGGGTACAGCTGTCTGGACGCAAACCTTCAAGGAATTCACTGGTTGCACCGGATTTCTCTGGAAAAATAGTAAAAATGCACAATTCAAACCACATTTTCCTAACAAAATATAGGCAAACCAGAAAAAGCACAGCAAATGTGAAACTACAAGGTCCCCCGAACAGAACAATACCCAACATGCATAGCCAACTCCAGGGGTACGGTTGCCAATCACCCAAAAGGAGAGCGTCCGCATAACGGGCATTTCACGCGAAAATCCCTGCTCTCTAGACAAAGTGCACCACCCTTGCGCGTTTTGCAATTGAAATACCCCCCACAAACCATATACTCACGGAAAGTACACACCTCAAGCCTTCTAAGGGTACCAGGCTTGTTGCTGTGGGTACAGCTGTCTGGACGCAAACCTTCAAGAAATACACTGGTTGCACCGGATTTCTCTGGAAAAATAGGAAAATGTGGTTTGAATTGTGCATTTTTACTAACAAAATAAAGGCAAACCAGAAAAAAAACCCAGCAAATGTGAAACTACAAGGTCCCCCGAACAGAACAATACCCAACGTGCATAGCCAACTCTAAGGGTAGGGTTGCCAATCACCCCAAAGGAGAGCATATGCATAACGGGCATCCCCCACAAATGATTTATTCAAATACACACCTTAAACTTTCTAGTTGTAGCCTGCTTGTTCCAGTGGACGTATTGTTCTTGTAAAATCCTCAAAGTATTCACAGGTTTAACGCGGTTTATGAAAAAAGGATCAAAACCACATTTTCCTAAAACACTAAATATGAAATAGCAGGGTCCCCCAAACAGAATATCCAACATGCATAGCTATAATAAGTTAGGGGCAAGATACCTCCAAGGAAAACACATGCTAAAAAAGTGTGCAAAACCTTTACATTTCTTAATGGCACTAACAGTTGCAATAAGGATTAGACTTCTGGGGTGCAGATGGGCTATTGTAGTTGTGGCATCAGATTATAAGATCAGGGTCAGGTATCTTGAAAAGGGGCCCACGTGTGAATCATCATGCGCCATAAGTAACCCACTGCTCCTCCTCCAGCACTCCTATCGCATCTGTAAACATACCCAAAGAAATTAAAAGGAAAAGAAAAACACATTGACAACCTATTTCCAGCACACAAAAGGGATCCACAACTAAAGTCTAAACTGAAAATAAAATGTATGCAGTACTAATCGGTAATCTACCTGGGTGTGGTAAGCTTCGAAGCAGTAGTCAAAGCACAACCCAGGTTGGCTGGGACATGTCGGGCAGTAGTACCGCACATCCATGCCACGCGCATTCTACATACTCTGCAAGGCTTTTGGGGATACCTCTTACCACCCACTTTATAAAGTGCTTCCCAACTAGCCTAGCCTGGTTGTCATTAGCTGTCACCTCTGGTTCCACCTCGGTATCCCCGGGGTGTACACTTCCGCAAAGCGCTCTGACAGGCTATTAATCAGGGGTCTTAATTTATGCAGCCTGTCGTGACCGGGCTCACCATGGGGAAGAGCAGTGGAGTTGTCATTGAAGTGCAGAAATCGCAGTAAGATTTCATAACAATTTCTGGACATTACGGCCGGAAATATTGGGGTTGCCAATAAGGATTGGGTATCCCAGTAAGAGGAAATGCTAAATTGTACCTCCCCCAGAACCTCGGACGACGATCTGGAAGATTCCATCGATGGCAGGCTGCAAATGCCCCCAAGGTAAGAAAACGCTAAGTACGTAAAATTCACGTAGCTGGCGTTTAACGACAGGAGAGGCAGCTACGTGAATTTTACGTAGCTGGCGCTAGAAGGGTTAATGCCAGACCTGTAATAACAATTCTGCATAAAAAAATACAAAATCAAAAAAGTTTTCAAAAATGTATTTAAATAGGCCAGCAGAGGTCACACAATGATTTGATACAAAACAAAAAAAATATTAAAAGAAAACCCTGTTTAAAGAGAAGAAAAGTAATGTCCATTGAAATGTATGGGAGAGCAACAGGTAATACCAGGCCAGAGCGCCGCCGGGATCCGCAGAGCCGTTTGTGATGATGAATCAGTCGCTACATGTTGCTGTAAGAGGCGCTCACCAGAATTGCCTTCATAAATGTGTAATTGCGTGCCGCAGCCGGTGTTCACCTGACGCTACATGTTGCTTACAAGGTACTACCTGTCGCTATCCCTTGATGAGTAAAGCCCTGTGGCGTCGATTCAGGTCCAGGTGAGAATTCTCACTCCTTTTTTTAGGAGAAAAAAACACGCCTTTCACCATTTACTTTCATTGTATACGTTGGGGCTGATTCAGAGCCAGGTTAAAATATACACTTGGTAGACAATGAAAGTGAATGGCAGTTTTCTTTTTTAAAAAAGTAGTGAAAATTCTCACCTGGCTCTGAATCGACAACTATGCGCTTATGTAAAGCGGCCTGTTGAAAAAGTGTTAGTCTAAATAGTTTTTGGTCCAATGTATGCTGCCCACCTAAGACTTTTCGGTTAATGATTGAAAATGTAAATTTATAAACAGACATTGATTTCCCTTTCTAGGGGGGAGGTTTACTTTCAGCAGGTACATGTTTACTTTGTTTAAATCTGAAGATTACTTATTCATGGCGCCTTTGTCACCTAATCCAAACCAATAATGTGCTAGTTATGTGCTAAATATTTGCACAGTCTGAAGTAAATGCAGTCAGTCTGCAGTCCTCTTTGCCTGTAGGTACTTATTGTGTAAACCAGGACCTATCCACGTTTTCCAGTCAGGTACATAAAATATCTCAATGTGCAGTAACCTCTGACATGGAGGCATAGTGAAGCAAGAAGCAAACATAAACTAGGATTGTCACTTTTGAGCCACACCTCTTTCAGCAGGCCCTGTTTACCTGGGTTCAACAATTAAAGTGATTTAAAAATAAAAACAAAAGGATACTTGCCTTTTGTTCCCCGGTGCTAGTCGGTGATAGCCCAGGCGATCATCAACTCACCTGACTCACCTGATTCACTGCTGCTTCCATCACACCCTCACCATCAGTCATAGGTGTGGCCTATGCCCTCTCCATTTTCTACAGTGGAAGGGGCGTGCCAGGCCTCAGAAACTCCCTTTTTTGCAATGAATGGAAAGGGTATGGCAGCGCTCTGTGATTGATGGCAGGTTTCAAACCTGACTTGCGATCAGGCCAGTTACTGATCGCCAGATTAGCACTGACCAAATGCATGAGACAAAGGGCCAGTACATTTTTGTTTTTAATTTGGCTTCTGAATCACTTTAATTGTTGAACTTAGGTAAATAGAGCCTAATTTGCAACATTCCATAGCTTTCGCTGGCTTCCTCTAGTTTAAAGTGGACCAACACCCAGGATTTTGACTATCCTGGGTCTTGGTCCACTTCGGTGGGGCACCCCCGATCGGGGTGCCCCGCTGTGTGAAACGCCCCCGAACCCCCCAAACTCACCTCTGTCCGCGGCGACGGACAAGCCGCGGACAAGCGCCTCCTCCGCCGCCGCCTCCCGCGCGTCCCTGTTGACGCGCGCGTGCCCGCGCACGTCTAGAGGGGCGCGAGGGAGGCGGCGGTGGGTGTTGGTCCACTTTAAGTGCTTTGTTATGCTGCAACTTACGCAGATAGCAGTGAACTGTTAGGAGACAGTGCTATATTTGTAGTAGTGTATGTCGGGACAATGGACTTTTTCCTGGGATTACATTTTGCTGCAACACACTTTTAAGGATTGTATCACAGAGTATATGGCCCTTATTTAACAAGGGATAGCGCCAGGTAGCGAATGGTGAGCGAACGGTAATGACGCCACGAGAACGCCGGCTCCCCTCCGCAATCACACATTTATCAAGCCGATCCTGCTTAGCGACTGACAGAGCGCCAGATAGCGAATCATTCATCATTATTCCAGCCTCACCCCACAGCGCCAGCGAGCGACCTAGAACAGCGACAGGTATGACCTCTCGCTACCTGGCGCTCTCCAATGCATTTCAATGGAGCAATCTTTAAATATTCATAATTGTTAATAATGTCTGTGAAATCTGTGACCACTTCTGCAATGTTAGATATTTTTTTTAAGGTTAAAAAAAAAAAAAAAAAAAATTTGTGCAGAATTGATATTACAGGTCTGATATTAATGTATTTATATTACAAAATGTTTTGAAAAACGTGTTTTTTTTTTTTTTTAAAATATGGTTGTTTGGGGGTTAAAAAAATACTTTTAACCCATCGCCGCCAACGCCCTGGGGTTTAAACAAGCATTTCACAGCGCAAGAATTTTTTGAGCGTGATTTGTTAATGAATATGCTGGGAGCCGTTCGCTATGGCCATTCGCTGTCATGCGCTCCCATACAGCGCGGAACCTGTCAAATAGCGACTCCTCACCCAATATTCAACATTACGCCAAACCGCTATCAACTACAGAACAACGGCCAAGCACAGCGACTACTAGCGGGCGCTCTGAAAATGCCGCTACTGTCACTCATCTGTCGCTACCTGGCGCTATTAATGAATCGGCCTCTATGTTTAGTGTCTCATGAGTCTCCTGGTTGCTTTAGAAGCTTTAGATAATGAGTTTTTAAAACATGAAAATTAATGTTAGCAGAGTTTTTTTTTAACCATTTTTTATATATCTGACGTTCAATCTCAATTTATCTGGTACAAGTGCAAAAATGACCTAAAGAGACAATCTTGGCAAGAAAACATTGATTCCTATGGAGAACTGAACAAGCATGTGTCAGCATTTGATGAACAATGCTGAACTAAAAGCAAATACAATACAGCAAACACAAAGTTGGGCGAACATGACACATTTTGTTTGGTAAATGCGGCAAACTCTGCGTGAGCCTGCAGATAACGGTGAATCAGTTAGTAATTTAGCCCCATGAAATCAAGAACCTAGTCTGCCTTCAAGTTCATTTAATTCTAGTGTGGTTCTGTAATAAGTAAGAGGATGGCGTCTTGTAAAAGCAGTTGAGTAGAATGCCAGTTGTTGAATGTGATGTCATAAAACTCCTGTAGGTGTAATGTTTAATATGCACACACGTTTGTCCGTCTAGTATGCATACACTATTAGCAGTGTGTTCTTTTCCTGTGCGATTGATAAGATTGATTTCTTTCTATATAACTGCTGCTCTATGGCTGCTCATCACACACCCGTGCACAAACCTTGTGCACTAAATGTTATCAGGCCTTTTTATCCTTCATAAAAGGTTACTATATTTGCATAATATTGCATTTGCCTGCCAGCCTTTAAAAGTCAGTCATCAGGTTATCGTCTCCAATATATTACAATGCATTAAGCACTCCAACCATCTGTCACTTGAGTGAAATAAACAATTGGCTACTCAATGAAGTGGGCCAACAGTCTATTATCATAAAATAAAAAAAAAAACAACCATGCTGCACTTCAGATAAATAGGTGAAAAAACTGACACAGACATTGGGTTATTGAGTTTAAGCATGCAGGTATGCTTATTCCCTGCATTCTGGATTGCAGGTTACACAGCGAGCTAGATGCCTGCAGCCAGTTGCCCCCCCCCCCCCCGCAAGTTTGTTGCTATATAGCAAAATCCGTGCTGTTGCGAGATTTTGGGGGGAGGGGGCGCTACCAAGATCTCGCCAATCTGAATGTTGACGCAGATGCGTTACAAACATCACCTGGGACATGGAAGACGCACTCATCCCCGCTGTAAATGCCTGCCAGAAAGCCGCCATGGGCACATGCACATTTCGTTCTGCTGCTGCGCTCCTCACCGTTCTGTCCAACATCGTCTACAAGGTTTGCTGCCCTTAGGGGAAAGTTGAGACATAACACAGCTCCCAGATTATACAAGATGGTGGCACCGGTTCTTAAATCTCTATAGCAGTAAGTTAACACTGCTTTGTTTTTTATCACGTTTAACATTTTTTTAATATAATTTACAGGGGCATGAGGACAGCGTTGGGGTTTTATATGTTAATATTTTGAAAAGTTTTTCCTCACTGTTGGTCCACTTTAAATATGTGGAACCAGTCCATTGCCAGCATACCAAACACGGTCATTGTTTCCCACTGCATGCAACCTCATATGCCATTCTTCAGAGCGTAATGAGAAGATGCATATAAGAAACATTCCTATTCATTAATGTAATATTAGAAGTTTCTCATTCCTGCTATTTCACATGAAACCATAGGCCATTAGAGGGGCTTTTTTATTTCTGGGTGACAAAGGCAGAGCACCTCTCATCAAAGGTTTAGCCTCCCACTATGGTGCCGAGGACCTCTTTCCAATAAAAGCATAGTCTGTTCTTCTATTCACAGCAAAGCTATTTTAGCATTGGAATAAAGTGGAACAAATGAAATCGGTTTGAATATTTATTCTAATAGTGCATATGCAGAAATAACTTGTACACTAGTCAAATGATAAAAACTAAAAAGCTACACTTGGCTCAATCCCTTCAAGCCTTTAGTTTTGGAGATGAGAACACATTGTCTACCCAGCCCCAATTTGTATATTTCATTCTGTAGTGGACATTCATGTGATGCGTCCCATGCACTGAGGCTTGCTGATAGCAGAGAAACAGGAACATCTCAGCCCGCAGGACTTCATGGAACCAAGCCAGAAGGTGGGGGGATAAGTCATTTCCTCCAGTTGGCTTTAAAGTGCTTGTGCAGACAAATAAAATAGTAAAACATGACTTGCCTGACCAGCCAGTTGATGCCATGGAATTCTGTGGGCTAAAGTAGTCCCTGCTCAGAGCTATGAGCTCAAAATCTGTGCATGCTCCTAAGCAGGCCTCCATGCGCATATAAGAATTGTCCGCATATGGAAAATCAGCGGTGGATGTCCACGTGGTTACCCTCCCTGCTGCCAATCAACGAGGGACCTGCTTGTGATCAAGCCTGCAAGGCGGACAGGTAAGTCATTTTTAGAAAAAAGCTCAGTTCCAAACAGACTTTTGAAATAATGGTCCAGATTCAGAAGGGGGGGGGGGGCAAAATATTGGGATAAATATCCTTAGAAAGTCTTTTTACACCTGTCTGCCATTAGCCCATTTCTCGTATCTCATTACACAAATGCAGTCGAAAAAAAGCACGCTGTCACTGTTTGCTCTACAAGAGCATTAAATTACTCAGACTAGAAAAACAGTAAAGGCAATTGTAATGAAAAGTGCAGCTGACTGGTTTACTATGCTGCAATGCAGGCAAAATCGTTTGAAGACTCTTTCCTCCCCCAGAGGTAAAATGAGATGGTTTTATTGTGAATTAGCCAATTGCTAGAGGCATCGCACCAACATTATTCTTAGCTTGTCAGATTCCATGATGAGCCGCAGCTAATGTTTCTGTAGGTTCATTACTGGTGCGCTATCACAATCAGATTCTGCTAAATCAGCCACCAAACTCTCTCACCGCATCAGACTAATGTATTGGAGGATTTCAAGCATCAAGAAGTCACATCTCTGTCTTTCTGGGGGTCATGAGTTCAGGCTTTAATAGTAAAACAGTGGCCCTTTATTATATAGCTCCACAAATCTGTTCAAGAAAATCCATTCAGCAGGGCTCAAACAAATCAGTATTGATAATGTTAATTTGTGCTTCTAATTCGCTTGCTCAGCAAAGTTTAGCAAGAAATAACAGCATACATGTCATTACCAAACCCTTAATGTTCTCTATGTGCAGCCTGTATGAAATTTGCATTTTGTAAGAGGAGGTAATCAATATGTAATTAAAGATGGGGTCATGAAGAGATGCAATGGAAGACATTTAAAGAACAGACCTTCCTCTTCAAATATTTCTAAAACCACAAAATGACTAAATGTATTTTTGATTTTTTTTTTACCTTTAAGGAATAATTTCCACTACCCATAGATGGAAAGTTATGCAGGTAGCCATGAGATCAGACTGTAAAAGAAGAGACCATAAAGTGCTTTAGCGTCTTACTCAGCAGTGTGGGCACAGTGAAGTATTTGTAAGAACAGCTGCAGAAAGCATCAAAATCGTTTTTATCTTTAATCTGAAGGAACAATATTTGGCCTGTGATATTTTTGAAGTTTACCTAATTATAGTGTGAATGTGTGACAAAACTAAGGCCCCTTTCACATTGGTCCGCTTTGCTTCAATTGCAAATGCTAGTGAAACGCTGCGCCTAGTAGGCTATGGGTTCTTTTACATTTTTTCCCGCAATTGCCAACAACCATGCCTGCAGTGATTTTGGAAATAGCGTCTGCGAATTCTAGTCCATTGAACTGGAATTGCTAGTGCAAATTGCTGTCTGATTGCAGAAAAAAATTCTAAACACGCTAATGCATCGGTTTGAACCCAGACTAAGAGGCCGATTTATTAATAGCGCCAGGTAGCGACAGATGAGCGACAGTAGCGTGATTTTCACAGTGCCGGCTAGTATTCGCTGTGCTTGGCCGTTGTTCGGTTGTTGACAGCGACTTAGTCGGTGTGCGATAATGTTGAATACGGGGTTAGGAGTCGCTGTTTCACAGGTTCCGCGCTGTATGGGAGCTCATGACAGCGAATGGCCCTAGCGAACGGCTCCCAGCATATTCATTAACAAATCACGCTCAAAAAATTCTCGCGCTGTGAAATGCTTGTTTAAACCCCAGAGCGCTGGCGGCGATGGGTTAAAAGTAGTTTTTTAACCCCCAAACAACCTTATTTTTGGAAAAAAAAAATAAACAAGTTTTTATAAACATTTTGTAATATGAATACATTAATATCAGACCTGTAATATCAATTCTGCATCCATTTTATTTATTTTTTTTTTACCTTAAAAAAAAGATATAACATTGCAGAAGTGGTCCCAGAATTTTTGACATTTAAAAAAAAAAAAAAAAACATTAATATCAATTAATTATGAATATTTAAAGATTGCTCAATTGAAATGCATTGGAGAGCGCCAGGTAGCGAGAGGTCATACCTGGCGCTGTGATGGGATTAGCAGCGGCGCTGTTCGCTGAAGTCTGCAACATGATGAATCCCGCGCTAGCTGACGCTCTCGCCGGCGCTAGCCTCATTTAGCGTGATAAATGCGTGATTGTGTTCGCAGCCTGGCGTTCTGGAGTCGGTAGCCGCCGATAGCTGGCGCTACCTGGCGCTAGTGAGACACTACCTGGCGCTATCCCTTGATAAACAAGGCCCTAAGACTACCATATCTATCTAGTCCATAAGCTGCTTAATACATTGTATTGCAGAGGTAAGCCGAAAGTGTAAATATATTTTTACTTAAAGTGGATGGAAAACACAGAAATGGCTCCTCTGCTCAATCCTCGGGCTGCTGTTGGCTTAGCGAGTTTTTCACCACCAAAGCTTTTTCAGAGATTGGCTACATCCCCAGCACGTTGTTGGGGCACGCGCGCCCTGCACCCAGCTATTGAGAAATGCTGGGCACTGGAACACTACAGAGAGGTCAGGAATCCGGCCGCCAGTGAAGACCCTCTGGGATCAGGTAAGGTTACCGTCTCCCAGGGGGATTCACGCAGCGGGACCTCCGGCCATAAGGGTTTTGACCCACTTCATGCCGGACCAACACCTTTTCAAGAAGCAGTGCTCATATGCATCCCTCCTCAAAGTAGTTCAGATAGCTGCACATAAAAATTCATTTACATGATATCAAAAGATTTAGTTAAATTCCCCCAGACACAGGGAATGAATTCAAGAGGTGTGGATTTCCAGGCAAAAAAAGGTGGTCAGCAAAAGCTTAGATTTTAGCTTTAAAGTGGACCAGTCATCAAGATTTCACTAAACTGGTGATTGGTCCTCTTACACTGTGTAAAACCCAGCCAATAACCATAAAAACTCACCTTTCTGACTGGTCTCATGGCACATGCCACGGTTCTCATCCGATCAGCACTGTATATCGTGCGTATTAATACTCTGCTTACACACAGAGCCCAGCGTACACACAGGAGAGCCTCCCTGCGTCTGTGGCATGCTTCCACCCCAGCTTATTTGGATGGCTGTGAGATGGGAGGGATGCAGCCACCTCCCACAAATACGCCAGGGACATCAACTTGGGGTGCCTCGCGGGAAAGGTAATCAAAGGTGAATGGTCTACTTTACCAGTTTTATGCAACAATACACACCTGGATGAACAAGCTGCATGGGAGGTAAAGAAATGTTGCTGCTCTCTATTCATTGACCCCAGGAACATTACTTTAGCATGTCTGTCCGCATTAAATTCCTTAGGATGTGTAAAACATTTCTGCTTGTCGACAAACTTTCAGGTGCGTCTCAACTGCTGATGACCAATAGGTTGTGACTTTAGGTCGGCTATAAATGCATTTAATGGCTGCTCACATGAAGCGCCCCTTGTAGTCAGTCAGCATTCCACCTGTGTGTTTTTATTGCCATAGCCATTCATATGCGTCACTTTTAAACTGTGCATAAAATACCAGCCAGGTTTTCATTTGTATTGAAAAATGACATAACTTGGAGACATCATGTCAGGCTGCCCTGACATCAGGAGAAAGGTGCTTGGTTGTAAAGATTTCCATCTGTGTCATGTTTTATCACAACTGCATCCGCTGCAGTTTTGTTTAAGATATTACAATATAAAAGGCCATTGCAAAAAAAGGGTAATGAGCTGCTCTTATAAATGGCGGAGGCTGCAGGTTGTTGTAATATGCCGTTATTTAGGCGAGCACTCAGTGACTCCCCTGTTTCTTAGAAAGCTAATAACCCACCAGGGAAGAGATGACTGCTGTGCTCCCTTAATGCGTCAGGACATACAAGAACGTGTTATACTGCAATGCAAAATAGAATCAAATCTGACAAAAAAAACTGAGAACATATTAAACTTGACAGTTGAATCAGAGGAAATCTTGGCAAGTTGTAACAGTTTCCCCTACTGAAAAAATGTCTTTCGCATCTGCAAAGCAGAGCTTGTTTGTAGCATGTTGTTAACAAGAACAAGTACGGTGTGTTTTACATAACTGTAGGGTCCATTTTTTCCAGTGTAATAATTACACACCATGCATTATTGTACTAATCACTTGAAATCATTTGACCTTTTTTAGCATTTTTCCCTGGGGCATCCAAATAACTAGGTCAGACTTAGGCCCTTATTTATCAAGTGATAGCGCCAGGTAGTGTCTGACGAGCGCCAGGTACCGACAGCTAACGGCGGCTACCGACTCAAGTACGCCCGGCGGCGGTCACAATGACGCGTTTATCACGCTAAATGAGGCTAGCGCGGGCGAGAGCGACAGCTACCACGGGATTCATCATGTAGCCGACTGCAACGAACAGCGCCGCTGCTAATCCCATCACAGCGCCAGCTATGACCTGTTGCTCCCTGGCGCTCTCCAATGCATTTCAATGGAGCAATCTTTAAATATTCATAATTAATTGAGTTTATGTTTTTTTTTTTTTTTTTACCGGCAAAAATTCTGTGACCACTACGGCAATGTTAGATATTTTTTTTAAGGTAAAAAAAAAAAAAAAAATGTGCAGAATTGATATTACAGGTCTGATATTAATGTATTCATATTACAAAATGTTTAGAAAAACATGTATAATTTTTACATTAAAAAAAAATGGTTGTTTGGGGGTTAAAAACTACTTTACACACATCGCCGCCAGCGCTCTGGGGTTTAAACAAGGAATTCACAGCGCGAGAAATTTTTGAGCGTGATTTGTTAATGAATCTGCAGCAAGCCGTTCGCTCTGGCCATTCGCTGTCAGGCGCACCCATACAACGCAGAACCTGTGAAACATCGACCCCTAACCCCGTATTTAACATTACCGCACACCGACTGAGTCGCTGTCAACAAGCAAACCCCGGCCAAGCACAGCGAATACTAGCTGGCGCTGTGAAAATCACGCTACTGGCGCTCATCTGTCGCTACCTGGCGCTATTAATGAATCGGCCTCCCAGTAGGTATGGCCATCAGTGTATTACCTACATCTTTATTGCCTATCATTGCTAACATTTTTATTTTTTACAATATTATATATAAATTGAATGCAAAATTGGACACAGCCACATTCATATAATACATGCTCTTGATGACATTGGGAAGATGAGGTTAAATAGACTGTGTACATTTTTTTTCCAGGAAACACTGATTTTTAGAGATATTGCATTGGCGACAGGTAATATCTGTAGCCACTGATCCTACATAAATAGTACATATTCATGAAACCTTCCTTTTAAATAATAGTTATAATACTTAATCAGTAAAACTGGCTGAACCACATCCGATATGTCATACTTATTTACATGATTTGGGGGTTGCATCTCATTTGCATATGTCCCCTCCCCCAACCCCATATTCATCTCTTTGAGGATTGCTCGTCCCACATGGCTGACAATGACCAAGCACAATAACCCTGGGGTAGTAAAACTGGTTTGATGGATTTTAGGAATTGGGGTGTGAGATCACTTTAACTTATGTTTGAGAAATAGCAATATCCCTTGCACCTTGTGTCAGAAGAAAGTACCAATTCTTTGTTAAAATAAAAACAGCTTAGTCAACCTGGATGAAGTGAGCTCCCTAGTGAATTCTACTGTACCTTTATAAGTTGGTAGTTTTTGCCACCTACCTACATCTACAAGTTACAGTAAACTTTTGGCCCATGGAATAGTCTCCATTCACATGAATAAACTTGTCTTGCGTGATCAGTTGCATTGATATCTTAGACATCGTTCACAGGATAAAGAATTAGGCCACCTCTGCTCTCAAGCATCTCATTTCTGTGGGTATTACTGAAGCATGGCAACACAGGCAAGACCTCAATGGGCAGTGACTTGTGTTTAACGTCACTCGTCTTAGAATCTGTCCCAAATTATCCCCTAAGAGCTCCGGCTGTGGCGCAACTTCATGAGCAGGTGCTTCTATGTGGGACAAGCTACTTAGCTTATCTCTAAACATAAATCATAGCGGTAGAAACTATATTATAGAGCCACCCTAGGCAGAAAATACCAATGAATGACAAAAATGATGAATCTGAATCGACATCGCCAGTGTTGTGCATGTGAGACATTAATAAGTAGCCTCATTTTTCTTACCTGTAAAACCACAAAAAATGTTATCAGTTATGTGATTACACAAATGATTTGAATTAAAGCTAGTAGTGAGTAGAGGTCCCCTCACCCGCCACAGCTCTAGGGCATCCCAATTCACCTGAACTGCGTGGTGAGCAGACCAAAAATAACTGGAGGTCCACTTTAAAGTGGAGCAAAACCCAGGTTTTGGTCCTGGTCTATGGGACACCCCGATCGGGGCTGCCCCGCTGTGTGAAGCCCCCCCCCCAGGTCCCTGAAACCAACTCACCTTCTACGGTGCGCTTGGATCTGCTCACTTTGCGTTGTTTAAGCCTTCGTTTAAGGTGAGCAGCTCCAAGCGAGCTGAAGGCCGCATCCCCCTCTACCCTCTAATATGGAGCGTGCTCGCGCCGGCCAGTCATAAATGCCTGGCACGGGCATGCGCCCTGCTAGAGGGATAGCAGGGATGCGGCCGCTGCTTACGCATGTGCCGTTGGACTGGTAAAGAACGTAGGTTTATGGGAGACCTGGGGGGTTTCACACAGTGGGGGATGCCCCAGGGGCAGGGAATCCAGCGGCCTGGGAATCTTATAGATTCCTGGGCCAATCTTCGTGGGATTTGGTCCACTTTAAATCTATCTATAGGCTACAGAACAGCAGTTGTTCTTTGTAAGATAAATAGCTGTTTCATTGGTTTGGTTAATACATTCATCTTCAAACACATGGCAACTTTATTCACTTACCTATCCACACAGCTATGTGGATAAAAAGAGGCATTAAAAAAAGATTTATTTCAAGGATTTTTCCCAACAAGGATCTGAAAAAGCCTCTAGAAAAGTATTATACTGTCAAGTTGTAGTCAATAAAGTGTGAAGAGGGAGCAACGCTACTATAGGCAATGGGTTTCACGTGGCAGATGTGTCCTCTGGCTCTCCAGCCTGGATGGCATATATTGATGATAGACCTTTTCTTATAGCCACAGGTGTAGAGGAGCTGACAAGTTCTCCTAGCAGAAGCTCCGCACCCTGAGCCAGAAAACTCACTCACTCAGGAAAAGTCATGCCCGTTGGCGACCTCTTACACTTCCTCTAGGCTAGTGCACAGAATCAGTGCCTGTGTATAGATGTGTATAGTGCACAATAGGAGCCTACAGTTTTACAGCTTTTTTTTATTAGCATTTTTCTGTTAGATGCTATGCCAGCACCACACTTAAACCGGACCTTCACCATGATTTATTGAAAAGCCCAAACCCTTCGAAAAAACGATTCCCCAGCATCTAAAGTTAATATATTTTAAGTTTTTAGTCACTTATTATTCTTTCCCCCACTGGGCTGCAACTCTGTTCAGGACTTTAGGATACGGGCGCCGCCATCTTGACACTTACTGAGGAGAGGAGAGTGGGATAATATACAGGGGGCGGGTTATAGCTGTGCTTTGCACAGACAGAGCAGAGCTGGGGTCAGGAAAAGGTCAGCAATCCCAGAATGCAGAGCAGCACAGTCAGAAGGCACTTCCTGTTTGCAGGCTGCCTGATGGCCCATGAGCTGCCATCTTGGATGTTTAAAGGCTCATAACATGCAGTAGATGCAGGTAGGATGATTTTTAATGTGGGCAATCTGTATGTACAGGGTGTGGAAAACATATAAGATAGACTCTTATACGGAGTGAAGGACCGCTTTAAGGATAATATTTCTGTTTATGCTTTTTACTAGTAGGATGCTGGTTTAATTTAGTCCTGATTACCCATGGCATTTGCTCTAATTATTTATGTTTGTCCCTTAATTTTAAATGTAGCAGCCAGTATCTAGGGCTCTGCACAAACCACATACAGAGTTTACATACAGCCACGAAGCTAATGGGCCCTATTTTGTGAGATTGAAACTACACCAGAGATCCAGACCACTCCATCCCCACTCACAACTGGTACTACAACTTACTAGTCTTTAGTAGTTTCATTGCATCCTGTTCATTTAAAAAAGACAGGAAAATGTTACTGCATGAGCCATAATAAGACTTGGGCCCTTATTTATCAAGGGATAGCGCCAGGTAGTGTCTCACTAGCGCCAGGTAGCGCCAGCTATCGGCGGCTACCGACTCCAGAACGCCAGGCTGCGAACACAATCACGCATTTATCACGCTAAATGAGGCTAGCGCCGGCGAGAGCGTCAGCTAGCGCGGGATTCATCATGTTGCAGACTTCAGCGAACAGCGCCGCTGCTAATCCCATCACAGCGCCAGGTATGAGCTCTCGCTACCTGGCGCTCTCCAATGCATTTCAATGGAGCAATCTTTAAATATTCATAATTAATTGATATTAATGTTTTTTTTTTTTTTTTGTAAATGTCAAAAATTCTGTGACCACTTCTGCAATGTTATATCTTTTTTTTAAGGTCAAAAAAAAAAAAAATAAATTTGTGCAGAATTGATATTACAGGTCTGATATTAATGTATTCATATTACAAAATGTTTTAAAAAACTTGTTTATTATTTTTTTCCAAAAATAAGGTTGTTTGGGGGTTAAAAAACTACTTTTAACACATCGCTGCCAGCGCTCTGGGGTTTAAACAAGCATTTTACAGAGCGAGAATTTTTTGAGCGTGATTTGTTAATGAATATGCTGGGAGCCGTTCGCTATGGCCATTCGCTGTCATGCGCTCCCATACAGCGCGGAACCTGTCAAATAGCGACTCCTAACCCCGTATTCAACATTACCGCACACCGACTGAGTCGCTGTCAACAACCGAACAACGGGCAAGCACAGCGAATACTAGCGGGCGCTGTGAAAATCACGCTACTGTCGCTCATCTGTCGCTACCTGGCGCTATTAATAAATCGGCCTCCCCGTAACACACTGCAGGTCCCCAGGAGAAGGAAATCTAGATCTTGGTTTATTTCACAATGCGCAACTTAATGTTGTCTGGAATAGAGAGCATCATACGTAGGCTGCAAAAATGGTCCAGAAAGTGAAATGACTGCATTATGACTTGCTAAGAGTTCCAAGCCCCGGCTATTTTTTAGTTTTCCATCTTTTCTGCAGCAGGCGAGCTGTTTTATGGACATATTTGTTAATCAGTTCGAATGCCCGTGCTTTATGATACCTTTTCAAACACCAGGGCTGATTTACTGCTAATAAAAGGAGCCTCATTCTTGGCGCGTTTAAAACTCTCTGCAGTTTAATTTAATAGCACAGATGGCCGGGCAGTAGGAAGAAGCCAATTTCATTCTGTTGGACTGGGAAGGAGGAGAGGCATATATACTATTACTGCTGTACTTCTAGTGACAGGAGCATGGCTGTAACAAGGAAATAAAAGCCAATGTTCTCAAAAAGAACCTCACTAACTTACTGCCTTCCTGTTATTGGGTCTTGGCTAACATTCCCTGGAAGAGGATCATAAAAGCAGCCCTTGCTTTTTCCCTTTTTTATTAGATTTTATTTCTTTAGATCAAAATGCAAGTTAAAAAATCTTCAACAGAAGATAAAGACAATAAGACTCCGTCCTATTCTTTGAAATTGATTTTTTGGATTCCAGATTAAAATGAATGTTATATCCCTGGATTCCATTAGAAATATGGGATAATTACCTTTCTTACCACGGGAGACACCCCTCATGTCATAGAAGCCATTTAACCCTTGTTGAACTGGAAACAGAGTACTTGAGACATCAAATTGGCAGGGCAGTTCAGGGAGCATGCCCACCCAATTCCTAAAAAATAAATAGGCATAATGCATACGAATGCGCCATTGCATAATGAGCAGCTCCAAACCCCAGCAATGTTTTGACAGGATTGGGCAGGCAGACTTACTACACTCTGTTTTCTAGCTTCCAGATTTAGATTTTTTCAAGAATGTGACCTAAGTGTAACATGACACTGCACTGGATGGATAGTATATATAGTATGTATAGTATAGATGCGTTTGCATACTTCTCCTTCTGCCCATTTCTGCATTAAACTCATGCACGGCTCTAACAATGTCCACCCTGGGTACTACTGAATGACCCTACCTCAGCCTCAACAATGTACTTAGGCCCTTATTTATGAAGGAATAGCGACAGGTAGCGACTGGTGAGCGGCCGGTAATGACGGGCACCGCCACGAGAACGCCGGCTCCCCACCACAATCACACATTTATCAAGCCAATCCTGCTTAGCGACTGAGATAGCGCCAGATAGCCACTCATTCATCATTATTCCAGCCTCAGCCCACAGCGCCAGCGTCCGACCTTGAACAGCGACAGGTATGACCTCTCGCTACCTGGCGCTCTCCAATGCATTTCAATGGAACAATCTTTAAATATTCATAATTAATTGTTATTGTTTTTTTGTTTTTTTTAAATGTGAAAAATTCTGTGATCACTTCTGCCATGTTAGATAATTTTTTTAAGGTAAAAAAAAAAAAAAAAAATTGTGCAGAATTGATATTACAGGTCTGATATTATTGTCTTCATATTACTAAATTCTTTAAAAAAATTTTTGGTTTCCAAAAATATGGTGGTTTGGGGGTTAAAAACTACTTTTAACACATCGCCGCCAGCGCTCTGAGGTTTAAACATGCATTTCACAGCGCAATAATTTTTTGAGCGTGATTTTTTGATGAATATGGTGGGAGCCGGTCGCTCTGACCAGTCGCTATCATGCGCACCCATACATCGCGGAACCTGTCAAATAGCGACTCGTCACCCCGTATTCAACATTACTGCACACCGATGCTATCAACAACCGAACAATGGCCAAGCACAGCGACTACTAGCGGGCGCTGTGAAAATACTGCTACAGTTGCTCAACTGTCGCTACCTGCCGCTATTAATGAATCGGCCTCTAAACCTCCACAAATGTTCTGTTCTAGCAGACACTGAGCCACACAGCAGTGGTCCGCAAAGCACATGTGGCTCCCAAGCTACAGGTTGGCGACCCCTGCTGAGGAAGTTAAAAAAGTAAATATACATAAAAATGACCATTGCAAGATGCTCAACAGATTCTCCTTTCTGTAAAAGAAATCTGTCCTATGCAGCTTTGAAAAATACATTTTATGTTGTACATTGCTGTGCTTTTCACACAAAAAGAACAGACAACTCGGGTCCAAGTACAATTATTTCAGCTTTTGCCACACAGCCCTCTTCACTATACCACCACAACATACTGTATATCCATGAATATTAATAACACCCATCATAGGTCATAATAAAATACCCAATAAAAATACACCGACTTCTTGGAACCCAACTGGTGCAAAGCTTTGCAGAATATAGAATGTGTTATGATTCTAGATTTATTCTGGGAAAAAAACATTTCATTAAAAATATAACACAATGTTAACATAGAAAACAAATAAAATATTCATTCTGCAGGAGCAAGTTTATAAATTGCCACTTACTGGAGCTTGCAGCCCCACACAAACGCCTGCATAACAGTGCATCAAATATACAGATCTGAAGTGAAACTATATATTTCTATTGTACAAAAGATCTCAAGGAAACTATTGAAAAAACCTCTGAGAGTCACAATCTAATCAATCTAATGCAAAACTGTGTATCAGACATCTACTATTAAATACATTTCACAGGGAAATGACAGTGCACATATATCCCCACACACACACCTAATCCTGCTTTAATGTCAAAAAATAGGGGTACTGACAGCAAAAGGCTGCAGCGGCGTGTCTGAGATCAGAAGAGCTACTTATCCACAAGTATTTATGGCATAGTCTTGCCATCCTTTGGGAAGGATACGAAATGGAAACCAACATTCGGTGATGCCTACCTTGCCCTATTTTATAAAGATTGGATGACCCCCCCCCCCCCCCCCCAGCAACACCAAAATGAATGATGATTCTCAATGAGAATAGTGACTCAGTGAGGACTGGGAACCATGCTGTTATCTCCTCTTTACAGTAGCTATGGCCTTGTTTGTTTTAGTGTTCTACTGAGTGTTGTTAAGGTAGCAGATTAAAAGCACTTTTTCTTGAAAATGCTACAAGATAATTAAGTAGGATGAAAATGACCTTCAGTCTAGGGTAAATGAGAGATTTTGTACTTGAAAGAATGGCACTGTGAAATTAATGTTCTTTTGGTGCTTGTCCGAGATAAAATCACTGTAACGTTGAGGCCTAGGGTGTCGTTCAAAACATGCTCAGTGGCCTACTTTTGGCCACCGCAATATGAGCAGTGTAATTTTATTTAGGTTTGCTACTAGTATTTTTATCCTTTTTTTTATTTTGTGTTTATCCACCCAGGGAATTGGTCATATTTCAATCTCACTAATGGTCGGTATTCTTGGACAAACAGGCCTTAAAATAATAATGAAAACTGGGACACAAGGGCTTACACATTGAGACCTGTAGACTACCATCTATTGCCATTTATCTAAATACATTTCATTTTTTTTGGATTCACCAAATGGGCGGGGGTATAATTTAAACTTATAAGACCTCTTTAATAAAGATTATAACTAAAGAAAAACAAGTTAATAATGCATCTGTCTAGGCTTTGGGGTTTATTGGAATAAATCCATAAATGGAACACACATTCAAAACAATCTTTTATAAACTGTTCTTGGGTAACGAGAACATGTAAACACCTTCTGTTTTACCAATGTGTCTTTTCCTTTTCAAACTCTTTTTCTTACTACTAAAGCCTACCTAGGTCGCCTAAACTGGATTGCCATCTGTGCCACAACACTTTGCACTGGCAGTGGCCAATAAGGCCAAAATATTTGTATAAACAGGGGGATAATTATGGGTCTGCATAAATGTAATCTGCATTTGAGCTTTGAAGTTCTGGGCACACAGTAGGCTTGCCGAGGCATGGAGTGAGTATTAAACCATTTTACCTAGGCAGGAATTATGTCTTACTACCCATGTTACATCATGGGTATCATCCTAAATATAAGATTGGTAGGTTAATCAGATTTTGAGCTTTAATCAGATCAGATTTTGAGCTTTAATAAAAAGTTCTTAAGAGTAACAACAGCCATACCTATTTTAAAAGTTTGCAGAAGGCTGTAGAATTAGTAGATCATATATGAACAAGTAGCATTGAGAAAATATTCATTTCCTTTTCTTAGGATCCTTTCAAATCGCCAATTTCTCCCTCATTTTGAGCAGGACTAGGAGAGTAGTTCCTAAAATATTCAGATACATTTAGGTGGCAAAAGCAGTGTTTTTTTTGTATCAAGTCCAGTGGAATCTTCTTTTGACACCTGTAATCTCACAATTGATCCCAGAGTTGGATGGTTGTCCTGAGACGTGTGTGCATGGTCTGGGTGTCTCTGCTCCATGAGCATGCCCATTGGCATCCTTTGTTCCTTTATATCAGCATACACAATTTTAGGTTCCACCTATCTATATCCACTATGGTCAAGCAGTTTCTATTGTTTAGTCTGTGGTCCCCACTATAAGATAATATTCCACTTTGGTGTTCTAGATGTCTGATAATAAAAGAATTGTAATTCATTTTCTTAAAATACAAGTAAAAAACATTGACTTATGCTTATTTCTGCATGCTCACAATAGCGGTTAGTCTAAAAAATAGGCGCAGACACTGTCTATCATCATTTCTATACATCCTATTTTAAGTGCATTGAGTGACACCATACCTATTATTCCTGTATGGCAAAGGTTTGTGCGCTGATACACCTTGTGTCGACAGAAACACAAAGCATCCTGTTTGATGTGTTTCTGTTAGTCGGGACATGGTGAGCCTTTGTTTAGAAAATGTTCATTATATCCTATCGCTACACTCGGAAACCAGTTTGTAGAAGCAGCATCGTCCCTGACAAGCCCGAGCCTCACTAGCACCATGGGGCGCAGCTAATGAACATAGCATATAGCCACATTTAAATTATTAAGCTTACAGAAGTGCATTTTATAGGTGAATACAGCCTCCATATGCTTGTGAAGAATTATGTTTTAGCACCACTATAAATGGAAGCAAGTGATTCCAGCGTAGGTTGAAATGATAATGACTTAGACAAGGCAGTGCCTTTTCTGTCTGTCAGTTTTCCATTTGTCTGCGAAATGGTTTGCGGCAAAAAAACATTAAAGGCTAAATGACAGGCCACTGTATTCTAGTGTTTGGCTTTTAAAGAGAGATGGTTGTCTGTAGGGTTCAGGGTGCTGAACAGCTAAAGGGATTATCTCAGCATGACTTGCCAAATAACGGCTTGCAGAGATTGCTTGGGTTTGTAAACCCCTAAAACCGTAAAGGGCATTTAAACTCTGTTTTTAAGCTAGATTTGCTGTTTTTCACAATATTGTATTTTATTGATATACCTATGCAGTTCAAAATGTTGTATTTACTTATGGGAGGCAGGAGGTGATGGTGTAAGGCCAATATTCTTGTGCAGTCTAGATTGGGCAACCATTCATGATGGGTTTTGCTAGATAGAGAGTCAAGACATTCCTGGAGAGGAGAGACATGGGGTTTTTTTCCAGGGGCTCCACCTCTGTGGTAAAGCTTGGCAGAATGCCAGAGAAGGAGGAGGGGGACTTATGTCCCCTTCTCTACAGATGCTGGCAGAGTGACTGCCATATTCACTATCCAGATTCAGAACGCTGAAGAAAGGATGGCACATGGCAGAGAGGACATGAAAGGAAGAGGTGAATTACAAACACCTGTAAGAGGGCAAGGAACACCAGAACCAGGGACCAGGCCAGGTGCTCTGGTTGAAGCTGCACCAGTTTAAAGTGGCGCTGTAAGTTAGGATCGCCTAGGGCACAATGGGCTGAACTGGATTGAAATGTTTTATGTTTATAATTAATATTACACACATTTATTTGTACAGAGCTTGCATTGTGACTTGTCAATAATGGAAACGCAGCACCTAGATGTCGACAAATTACATTTTGTTCCATAGAATAATCGTTTTTCGTGGCTTCTATTTGTTACAAATGTGTAATTTGGACAACAACAACTAAAACATAGCCTAAACGCACTGTAAAGTTTTCCCCTTTGTCCCCAGCAGTGATTTGCAATTTTAATGATGAAACCGTAACTAGCGGCGGAAAAATATAGCACCAATTTTTTCAAGGAGGGAAAAATTCATAAATATGCTGCGTAGACAGCAGTACAACGTGGCACCCAATGAAATAATCGTCAGTCAGGTCCAACAGGCGCTGACACAGGCAGTAATCAAAGCAAATTAGCATCCAGCGCTTCAACTTCTAGCGCCATTGTAGTCCACAGAAAAGACAAAAATGATGGCACTCCAAAACTGGCGCTATAGTGACCAGAAAGATGCTAATTGACATCATAAATAAGGGCCATAGTATTTGTTTCCTAGCTGAGTGGGACCTCCTAAGCACCGATGCACCACTAACTCCTGCCCATTGTTTTATGCGGAAGCCCCTACACCTAAAACACTGTATCCAGTGTAAGCAAATTTCATAGTTCATCTCTTAGTTCCTCTAAGTAATTATTCCCTCAGTGCAGTAAATTGGTATCCGCTGGCACAAGCAACCAAAAGATTCCTGAGTATAACCGCAGCTGTCTAATATTTGTAGTGTTGTGTATACAGAACGTTGCATCACGTTCCGCAAATACATTATAAAGGTTGAATAGCATCTTGTTCCATTTGGTACCTCACCGCTTGTTTTTCTGTACGGGTTATCATTTTAAGTGCTTCTAAGAGCTTGGAGGATCTATTATTCACCAGGTACTCTTTTCTTATTATATGGCTTTATGTGTGTGTTTAACTTTCCATAAATATGAAATTAATTTACTCATTCCTAACATTATTGGTATGTATTATTGTACTGGCCGTAGAGGCACAAAATAATATGTGGAAAAGTCATATCTGCTCCATAGTGACGTTTTATAGTTCACCCCAGCAGGAATGCTACAATATTTATGATTATAATGCAGCGAAACCAAGAAGTGAATCAAGGAGGGAGCAGGCCAGTCAAAATGAGTGTCATAAATATCAAATATGCCATAACATTATGCTGCAGGAAAATGCATTTCCCTGATGTGCAATATGAACTTGTAAAGTTCAAAACGTGAGCGCTGCATTGTAGATGAGAAGGTGCTCTTTGAAGACATTTTAGGATATTTGGAAAAGGATTTTGTTTTTATTTACAGTGCCTGAACTTTGAGGAGAAAAATAGAAAGGATCGCAGGATGTGTTGAGCTGCCCTTTGCACAAGCTGTGTAAATGTTTTAAACATGTTGGCTCATAAATTGCCCTTCCTTTAATTTCTTCTATTTGGTTGTTTGATGAAGAGTGGTACTTGGCCATACACTAAGTTTTTGACTTTCATCATTTCATCTCGTATGTTTTTTGGACATATATATTTTAGGGGTGTGAATTGGCAAGAATCTGGCAAAACGTATGATGATGGGATATATCCCGATATATCCCGATTTTTTTCTCAAAGACGAAATATTGCGATTTTTTAAAATTTAATTTTAATTTAAATAGAAAAAATGACATAGGGTCATTTTGAAGGGGGATCCCATTTTTGGGATTTTCAGGGTCCCCCACAAAAATGGCGGGGGCTCCCCCTTACCCAGCATATCCAGTCTGTACCAGCTATGGGGCTTGTAGAACTGGGCGCAGGTGGCCCCTGGCCCTGCAGGCTACAAGCCAGCGTAGCCTATGGCCACAGGCTCTTCTGCCCCCCGGGCTTTGAGGAGGCAGATAATGGGGGGCTCGTGGTTAATGGCAATTCACCCGCTAGCCGCAGGTGACTTGCCAGACCCAGAGCCTTGTGAACTGGTATAGGGGTCACATAGATCCCTTACCAGTTCACAAAGGGTTAACAGTAAAAAAAAAACATCACACATAGAGAAAATGTTGCCCATCAGGAAGGCAGGGGAGAGAGCCTGTCAGACGCTCTCCTGAAGACTGAAGAGCCCCAGGGGGGAATTGGAGGCTCCCCGGGGGAGAGCTGGCTGGATCCAACGAGGGGTCAGGTATTTTTTTTTTACTTTTATTTTACTGTGGGGGGGGGGGAGATCAGAATTGATTCTAGAAAGAAATCGATTCTAGTATCGTTGAATGACATATCGCGATACTTGACAGAATCAATTTTTTTCTGACACCCCTAATATACAGTATTTGCTTCAAATTTCTGCCCCAGTCCCAAGACGTAATATTTAACCTGTAACATATGGGTAAAAAATGTTACCCAAAAAGAAGAAATAAAGGGCCTATCTAAGCAAGCACTACAAAAATAGATTATACTCACCTTCCAGCAGGCTTGAACCTATGTAGTCCTAAATGCTGAATCCTTGCTGTTACTCTACCATCATACCCAATGCTGACAGAACATTCCCGCTGAGAGAAGCGTCTCATCATAGACTGTCATGTAGTATGCCCTTCTGTCCAATTACAAGGGACAAATCTGTTTTACATTTTTTTACATATCAAAAGTATCGGTAGGTACATATATAGTAGTACTAGGATAGTAGTAGTAGGGACAGCATATTTTACATTGTCTAAAAAGATTTAACAGTGTTAGCAATCAGACCCAGAAAACAATTATTAACACAGCAAACATATATGGGCTGTTACAGAAAGATTGCAGACATAGCTGCATCTCACCTCTTTATTAAGCGGACCAACGCCCGTTTGCCTGCAGCCACGTGACCGCTGGCAGCCAATCGCAGGGCTCCATTATTGGCCACGGATCAATGGACAGGTAAGAATTGTGGAGGTTCTGGGGGGTCAATAAGGCCCTTATTTAACAAGGGATAGCGCCAGGTAGCGAATGGTGAGCGAACGGTAATGACGCTCACCGCCACGAGAACGCCGGCTCCCCTCCGCAATCACACATTTATCAAGCCAATCCTGCTTAGCGACTGACAGAGCGCCAGATAGCGAATCATTCATCATTATTCCAGCCTCACCCCACAGCGCCAGCGAGCGACCTTGAACAGCGACAGGTATGACCTCTCGCTACCTGGCGCTCTCTAATGCATTTCAATGGAGCAATCTTTAAATATTCTTAATTAATTGCTATTAAGGTTTTTTTTTTTTTTTTTTTTTTTTTAAATGGCAAAAATTCTGTGACCACTTCTGCAATGTTAGATATATTTTTTAAGGTAAAAAAAAAAAAAAAAAAATTGTGCAGAATTGATATTACAGGTCTGATATTAATGTATTCATATTACAAAATGTTTGTAAAAACATGTTTTTTTTTTTTTTTCCAAAAATATGGTTGTTTGGGGGTTAAAAAACTACTTTTAACCCATCGCCGCCAGCGCTCTGGGGTTTAAACAAGCATTTTACAGCGCGAGAATTTTTTGAGCGTGATTTGTGAATGAATATGCTGGGAGCCGTTCGCTATGGCCATTCGCTGTCATGCGCTCCCATACAGCGTGGAACCTGTCAAACAGCGACTCCTAACCCCGTATTCAACTTTACCGCACACCGACTAAGTCGCTGTCAACAACCGAACAACGGCCAAGCACAGCGAATACTAGCGTGCGCTGTGAAAATAACGCTACTGGCGCTCATCTGTCGCTACCTGGCGCTATTAATGAATCGGCCTCTAAGTCTTATTGCGGGCAGACACAGACCAACACCTATTAACAGGCAAACTGGTGTTGGTCCGCTTTAAATCCTCGGGACCTTTGTTACACCTTTTTCCTGGCATTACTAATTGCTTATTACTAGCGTTGGCCAATGCACCAATTTTGCACCTGAAATTTTCCCCTAGCACTATTTTGGCGCACCAAATTGTCTCTGGCGTCTGATTTATGGTATGTTTAGAGGGCAGAAAAGTGTGCGCAAATGTGGCAATTTGAAGAGTGAATTTCCTCCAGCAAATATGTGGAGGAAACTGCCGATTCCAATGAGTAACAAGCTTATTTCATTCTGAAAACACATACCAGCAGCGTCCGGCATGTTTTTGAACAATGAAAGTGTCAGCCGCAAGTTCTTGAACCCTTTTTTTTTTGCTTTTGTTGGAAAAAAATTATAAATAGTTCTCAAAAATCACAAACATTAAGGTCCAAACAAAAATGTGTATATTGGGCCACAACGTTTAAACTGTTATTAGTTAAACCGGACCTGCACCATGATTTATTGAAAAGCCCAAACCCTTATAAAACGATTCCCCCAGCATCTAAAATAAATATATTTTACCTTTTTAGTCAGTTACTTATTATTCTTTCCCCCACTGGGCTGCAACTCTGTTCAGGACTTTAGGATACGGGCGCCGCCATCTTGCCTCAGAAGCATCACACTTACTGAGGAGAGGAGAGTGGGATAAAGTGCAGGGGTAGGGTTATAGCTGTGCTTTGCTCAGACAGAGCAGAGCTGGGGTCAGGAAAAGGTCAGCAATCCCAGAATGCAGAGCAGCTCAGTCAGAAGTCACTTCCTGTTTGCAGGCTGCCTGATGTTCCATGAGCCGCCATCTTGGATGTTTAAAGGCTCATAACATGCAGTAGATGCAGGTAGGATGGTTTTTGATGTGAGCAATCTGTATGTACAGGGTGTGGGAAACATAAAAGATAGACTCTTATTCAGAGTGAAGGACCGCTTTAAATTATTAAGCATTAATATGCAAATCAAACAGGGGAGGGTCAAAAAGAACATTTGGGACCAAACATTGGGCAAAAAAACTTTAAGGGTTAACTGGAATCAGAATACCCCCCCAAAAAACACCCCCTAGGTTCTGCAGAGAACACACTCTGAAATGGTGAAAAGTGCTTAGCAGAAAACACAGAAGCCGGAGAGATAAAATTGCTACGGAGAAACAGTAAAGGAAAAGGGAGAAACAGCAGTTAAAGCGGTCCTTCACTCTGAATAAGAGTCTATCTTATACGTTCCCCACACCCTGTACATACAGATTGCCCACATTAAAAATCATCCTACCTGCATCTACTGCATGTTATGAGCCTTTAAACATCCAAGATGGCGGCTCATGGGACATCAGGCAGCCTGCAAACAGGGATTTCTGACCTTTTCCTGACCCCAGCTCTGCTCTGTCTAAGCAAAGCACAGCTTTAACCCCACCCCCTGTATTTTATCCCACTCTCCTCAGTAAGTGTGATGCTTCTGAGTGAAGATGGCGGTGCCTGTATCCTAAATTCCTGAACAGAGTTGCAGCCCAGTGGGGGAAAGAATAATAAGTAAGTGACTAAAAACTTAAAATATATTAATTTTAGATGCTTGGGAATCGTTTTATAAGGGTTTGGGCTTTTCAATAAATCATCGTGAAGGTCCGGATTAAGTGTTTAGCTGCCAAATGTGCTTGGGGCAGGGCCATTTGCACTTCAAAACAGCAGGTTCTCCTTGTGGAAGGTGCAAATTGGCACAAGAAGAGGCAATGTGCTCTTCTCCAGTGCACTTGCCAATTGGCGAGATTGGCACGTGCGCCCGGCGTGCACACACAGCCTTGAATCATGCGCCTAGGCGCATGCGGAATTGTTTGCGCTCTGCCTGAGCGCTTTTGCGCAACGACCATGAATCAACCATTATACAGAATAATATAGACCCCCACTGTAATTTCTATAGCTTTTCATATAATCGCTTGATATGTGTTTTAGACGGTACTTTAATGTCTTGACCACAGAATGAAATTCTGAACTAGTTAATGAGTCTTTCTCTGAAGCTGGTTATTGTCACTGACCTGCAGCTACTATGGGAACTGGGATTTTGGAAATAGCAGTTTTCATTATAGCTGTTTAGTTAATACCATTATTTTTCCAATCGTCTAATCTTATATCTGTATTACCTAGCTAGAAGTATAGAAAGGTTTTAGAGCAGCATCGTTTATTCTTTGGTAGAAGGCTTCTTGGTTAGAATAGTGCTTAAATGGCCTGTGTATCCATCAACACCATTAAATCAATGCAAATCAGTGCAGCTGTCTGGTATTCTAAAGCCATATATTAGATACCCTGTATACTATAATGATAGTTGTCAGAGATATGCAGATACCAGCTACAAAGGTCAACAGATTGGCCTCATCACATGGGACCCATTTAGTAGATTTAAGAAAATGACTTTTCGACTGGTGGTATCTATCTGTCCATTCATTTGCATACTTTTTGGCATTGCTTTGATGCTGATGGTTTAAAATGGCAGCTGAATCCCAGCTTACTTACCGTATATACTCGAGTATAAGCCGAGTTTTTCAGCCCACTTTTTGGGCTGAAAATAGCCGCCTCGGCTTATACTCGAGTCAGTGGCCGAAATGGAGGAGAAAAAGGGGCAGGGGGGGCGTGTCCTGACCGTGATGCGGAGTGGAAGCAGTTAGCCGAGCTGGATGAGAAGCGAGGAGGAGGTGACTGGCAAGATGGCGCCCATGCGGGAGAGCGAGGAGGAGAGCACTGCAGAGGATCTCCGTCTTACCAGCTTGTCATATGTCGTGGCTGAGGATGAGCGGAGGGGCAGAGGGACCCTTGTCATGAGCCCGGCGGCGGATGCTGCAGAGGAGCCGCGGCAGCAGCATCGGAGCCCTGAAGGCAGCATCCTACACCCAGGCAGAGGTGGGTGTATGAAGATGGCGGCGCACGCGCACCGCTCTGTCATGTCAGCGCAGCCCGGGCCCCAGGCGGTGTATAAAGGGAGCCCTCACCCTTACTTATCATTTGCTTTATTCTTTTCCTTGCTTTTAGATGGCTGGAAAAGCACAATGATACAAGATTAGGCAGCGGCTCTAAAGGTGACGTGTATAATTGAGGAGAGGGGAAAGGGGGAGGCTTTTAAACTTGTCCCAGTTTGTGTTTCCTCCCTCTCCGTGGCCATCCTGAAGGACATAGTGGGGAGAAAAATAAATGCCTTACTTTGCCCGGGATCTCTGGTCCTGGGTGCAGCCATCTTGGAGAGAATGCACAGATTGGCAGGTCTGTCACCCAATTCTGTGCAGCAGTGTAATAGTCATTCACTCAAGCTTAATTGTCTCTCAGGTCTATGTTTGCCATTCAGAGTCTAGCCCCCTGCCAGAATTGGGGAGGATTGCGATGATCAGGAAAGCTTGCGGTTCCTCTTTAAGTGGCCTGCACTCTTCAAAAGTTTAGGCATCCTTCTCCTAGACGTATGCAGCAATGTGAAACTTCTTGGTTTCCCCATACACTGCCCTTGATCTCATATCTGTAGCAAGGCTTTGCATGCAACACCCCACAGCATCCTGCTCCTGCACATGACTCTGCAGTAGCCCAGAGGCATTGGACACTGCAAGCTCTATCTCAATATGCATACGCTCCCAGAGGCACAGACCAAGCTCCTGCACCCGCAGCCCCCCAGAACCTGCATTTCCCACCCTAGGCTTATACTCGAGTCAATAACTTTTCCAGTTTTTTTGTGGTAAAATTGGGTGCCTCGGCTTATATTCGGGTCGACCTATACTCGAGTATATACGGTACTTATTTGCATGAATCTCCCAGCACTCATCCAATACTGTTTTTTACAGCCTACCCCAGGGGTACACAGGGATGTTTGCCGGGTGCATTTACAGGAGGGGCCTAACGGGTCTGGTATGTTAATTTAACAGCAAAGCATTATTCCTTCTTGCTTCAACAGGGGGAGCCTTACTGGGACCTTACTGTGCTGCACATTCTAGTGTCACCACTACAAGTGAATAAGATCTGACCACAGTGGCCATAGTGTGTGAACCACATCTAAAACTGTGCTATTGGTTATGTATCTTTAATTGTTTAGATGGTTGGCTGCATTGACAAGCTGCAGTGCCAGGTAATGGGATGTACCTCTTTCTTTTATCTGGACTCTCAACTTCGCTCTGTTATGTACATTACTTGCAATTCATTTTCATACAGGGAGTAGGAAAAAAAAACATTTTACTGAAATGAAGGTAGACCCTTGTAACAAGCATTCTTGGTTGAGTGAATGAAATATATTTATGGACTCCATTAAAACTACCAATTCATGTTAAGTGTTATGGCAAGGATTACTTAAAGCAGTCCTTCACTCTGAATAGGAGTCTATCTTATATGTTTCCCACACCCTGTACATACAGATTGCTCACATTAAAAATCATCCTCCCTGCATCTACTGCATGTTATGAGCCTTTAAACATCCAAGATGGCGGCTTATGGAAGCCGCCATCTTATCAGGCAGCCTGCAAACAGGAAGTGCCTCCTGACTGTGCTGCTCTGCATTCTGGGACTGCTGACCGTTACCTGACCCCAGCTCTGCTCTGTCTGAGCAAAGCACAGCTATAACCCGCCCCCCTGCACCTTATCCCACTCTCCTCAGTAAGTGTGATGCTTCTGAGTCAAGATGGCGGCGCCCGTATCCTAAATTCCTGAACAGAGTTGCAGCCCAGTGGGGGAAAGAATAATAAGTTAGTGACTAAAAACGTAAAATATATTAATTTTAGATGCTGGGGAACCATTTTTTAAGAGTTTGGGATTTAAATCACGCTGAAGGTCCGGTTTAAGTTCTGTCTGCTGTTTCCAAACAGGAATAATTCAACAGAAAGGGGTAAGAAGGTGGCCCCCTGGGCTGTGAAGTCAGTAATCCCTGGAGTCCCGAAGTATGCCCTTATTCATCAAGCGATAGCGCCAGGTAGTGTCTGACGAGCGCCAGGTCCCGCCAGCTAACGGCGGCTACCGACTCAAGTACGCCCGGCGGCGGTCACAATGACGCATTTATCACGCTAAATGAGGCTAGCGCCGGCGAGAGCGACAGCTAGCGCGGGATTCATCATGTAGCCGACTGCAACGAACAGCGCCGCTGCTAATCCCATCACAGCGCCAGGTATGACCTGTCGCTCCCTGGCGATGTCCAATGCATTTCAATGGAGCAATCTTTAATTAATCATAATTAATTGCTATTAATGGTTTTTTTTGTTTTTTTAATGTCAAAAATTCTTTGACCACTTCTGCAATGTTAGGATTTTTTTTAAGGTAAAAAAAAAACAAAAATGATTTTGTGCAGAATTGATATTACAGGTCTGAGATTAATGTATTCATATTACAAAATGTTTATAAAAACTTGTTTAATTTTACAATCAAAAAATATGGTTGTTTGGGGGTTAAAAACTATTTTAAATCCATCGCCGCCAGCGGTCTGGGGTTTATACAAGGAATTCACAGCGCGAAAAAATTCGGAGCGTGATTTGTTAATGAATCTGCAGCAAGCCGTTCGCTCTGGCCATTCGCTGTCAGGCGCACCCATACAACGCTGAACCTGTGAAACAGCGACCCCTAAGCCCGTATTCAACATTACCGCACACCGACTGAGTCGCTGTCAACAAGCAAACCCCGGCCAAGCACAGCGAATACTGGCTGGCGCTGTGAAAATCACGCTACTGGCGCTCATCTGTCGCTACCTGGCGCTATTAATGAATCGGCCTCCCAGACTCTATTTATCTGACTCCAAAATGGACTCCACAGCTCTAGTGGTCCCAGAAACCATTTGGAACTAATGTTACCCATGGATCTTCTGTAAAGGGAACTTCCTGTCTTTGGGGACTAGACAGGAATTAATGAAATCTCACCAATAGGGTCATAGGCAGCAAAAAAAAAACACTTGCTGAAATACAAATGTAACCTGATTGGATAACACTGTGAGATCATGAAGCAAATTACCCCATGGCTGCAGTCTAATCTGATAAAGCATCACAAAACCCACAGTAGTTCCTCAATTGCTCTGCAAGTGTTCCCTCCAAGAAACCTGACTCCAGTATCTGTAGAGTAACAATATTACATTAACTAATTAGATTTGCCGCATAATCAGAGGATAGCAAGCCCAACCTTTTTTTTCTGCTTTTTGCTCTCTCTCTGTTTTTTTCATCCCGGGAATCCTGCCAAGTAATAATTACACGCCTTACAGTTCGCTCCAGTAATCAGCGATGGCACAGTGAATTTAAAAGCACACTACAGGTAGTGATTTTATTCTTGCTCTTCCTGTTCATCAGGGATATTTACCGTCCGCAATGGCAGCATTAAATTGGCAACTTCACTGTAGTTAATGCGCTTACTCATCTTCAAGACAAATACGGTACGCAAGCTCATTAATGGGGCCGATGCGCTTGCGCTGTTGGGCCTCGGAAATTGCTTTCCAGTATTGCAATGACATAGGAGCACCTGTAATTCCACATTGCAGAGGCGCTCATGTGTGCAGTCTAGGAGAAACAAAATGGAAACATTTTCCATGAATGTAAGTCTTTGATTTATGAATGGGGGGGGGGTCATAGAATCAGTCTTGGGTCTGCCAGTGACAGATTTATGAAACACTGGATGTTATTCCAGTCTGGCCGCACTATATCTGCTATGCGCAGTGAGAACTTGCAGCAATGCGACACATTGTATGGAATGTGCCAGAAAGTGATGCACTGGCTCTATGCTGAGTGCAAGCGCAACAGTTAATATTCTTGGAGTGTTTTTGGAGCAGCACAGGACAGGCATACACATTTCCTCTGGCTAAAGTATATGAATAGCAAGATGATCTAATTAGAACAATATTTGCATTGCTGAGCCCATGCTTGTAATGGAAACCCCTCTTTTTGTGTGCTTTGTTTTTTTTTTTCTTGGCTTGGTCTCCCTTGAATGGTGTAGTCTCTCTATTTTAATAGTGTCATATTATTCTACTAGTCAAATTATTTAAATCCAGCTCCAACTTAAAACATGGCCTCTTGCTATCCTCTTACCTGTGTTTTGGTCCTTTCCCCGGGGCACCCCGATTCAGGATGCCCCACTGCATGATGCCCTGAGACCAGCTCACCTCTTTCCGGTCCAATGGCGTGTCTAGAAGCAGCGGTTCTGATGGCCGCTTTCCTGTAGCAGGGAGCGTGCCCGCACCAGGCCACTCACATAGGTCCATTTTAAGAGGTGAATATCTTAGAATACTTAATTCAGCTGAAGCATGTACAAGACAGGCTTAATATAAGTTATAATAACATGGTTAACACCTTTAATCCCCCACTTACTTTGTTTGACCGTCTAATATTTTCTGTAAAGATCTCAAATACTGTTTTTTATTTACCTTTCACGCACATATTTAAATATAATGGCAGCTGGACAAAGTACAAGCTTTTTGTAACCCCTCAGACACCCCTGCCACCCCCTGTGCTAAGCCCGATTTGGGCAATTACATTTAAAAACACTTAACTGATTGCTCCTGACCCTCCCCTGATGCTGACAGGTGGTCAATCCAAGGAGCATGGGTGACTGACCTGTCACTTAAAATCCTAGCTTCAGCTTCCATGCAGATTACCCCCCCCCCTCCCCAGTGAGTTGTTTTTTCCAAAGTCTGGCTTAGTACAGGGGAAGGAAGGGGTAGTGGGATGTTTAAAGGGAGTGTGATATGTGCACAAGTGAACAGGAATATGCACAACTTTAAGCGGACGAATAGTCAAAAAATGACTTAAACCTGACCAACACAGCAAACAGTGCTCATATGCATCTCTCCCCTCTGACGCGTTTCGGATGATTAAACGCGCCAGAGGACTCTACTTATTTGATCTGCCTGGGTCTGGTAATTGTTTTTATGGCTGTATAACTACATATTCAAAATGGATTTTGAATAAAGACATGGAATTTTAGGAGTGCGGACCGTTCATCCATTTCTGTTGTCATGTTGTGGGACTGTAAGACTGCCCTGGGTCAGGCACCCTGATTAACCAAAAATGCCAGGCTGAACTGGATGGACTAAAGTCTTTATTCAGCCTTACATACTATGTTACTATGAGAGGGCATCACCAATTGTTTAATCTAAAACCTCAGTAATCAGGTTGGCACTTTGAGCATAGAGCATAGGTGCATTTTGGGGTTGCAGTTTGGGCACTCAATCTCTAAAAGGTTCACCATCACTGGTATAAGCCATAGATCATTGCAGTCACAGAGCCTCAGCAAAGAGACCTGCTTATGGGTTACCAGTTAGTGTGTGTCCGGTTAGGGGCTGCTCCCGTGGCTGTGCTGGCATTTTATGTGTAGGTGATTGTATGAGCATGTCTTCTGAATATAGACACCGATCAGCTCATGCTTTGAAACTAACACAGCTTTGAAGGTTTCCAGCTACATCAAGTACTTTTGTTAGTAAAACACATTTCTATAGGAGACCTCAGCACCATATTAATAACAAAGAGGCCGATTCATTAATAGCGCCAGGTAGCGACAGTAGCGGCATTTTCAGAGCGCCCGCTAGTAGTCGCTGTGCTTGGCCGCTGTTCTGTAGTTGATAGCGACTCAGTCGGTGTGCGGTAATGTTGAATACGGGGTTAGGAGTCGCTATTTGACAGGTTCCGCGCTGTATGGGAGCGCATGACAGCGAATGGCCATAGCGAACGGCTCCCAGCATATTCATTAACAAATCACGCTCAAAAAATTCTCACGCTGTGAAATGCTTGTTTAAACCCCAGAGCGCTGGCGGCGATGGGTTAAAAGTCGTTTTTTAACCCCCCAAACAACCATATTTTTGGATTAAAAAAAAACAAGTTTTTCAAAACATTTTGTAATATGAATACATTAATATCAGACCTGTAATATCAATTCTGCACATTTTTTTTTTTTTTTACCTTAAAAAAAATATCTAACATTGCAGAAGAACATCACAGAATTTTTGACATTAAAAAAAAAAAAAACAATAGCAATTAATTAAGAATATTTAAAGATTGCTCCATTGAAATGCATTGGAGAGCGCCAGGTAGCGAGAGGTCATACCTGTCGCTGTTCAAGGTCGCTCGCTGGCGCTGTGGGGTGATGCTGGAATAATGATGAATGATTCGCTATCTGGCGCTCTGCCAGTCGCTAAGCAGGATCGGCTTGATAAATGTGTGATTGCGGAGGGGAGCCGGCGTTCTCGTGGCGGTGAGCGTCATTACCGTTCGCTCACCATTCGCTACCTGGCGCTATCCCTTGTTAAATAAGGGCCAAAGTGTCTTAGGGAGCACTTTATTTTCCATTTTAAATTATGCTCTGTAGTATGCAGCCATCCTTTTCTGCATTTTCCCATTGCTCATGGGTAAGCACTATTGGTTGAAGGAGATTCATATATATAGATAGATTGTGTGTGTGTGTGTGTGTGTGTGTGTGTGTGTGTGTGTGTGTGTGTGATGCAATCATCATCCATGAACAATGAATACACTTGATAGCACTGTTCAGATGCAGCTTTGTTCTATTCACCCCCCATGCAATTTATCTTTATGTACTTACATCAAAGTCAATGATCCAAAACAGCGTGGCTACATTTCCTGCTGTGGCCAATAATGTTAATATATAAGACATTGGCTGTTTTTCTAATGAAATCAGGAACTAATCAGCCACTGCAAGTCACTATTATGTAGCCTTTTATACAGCATGATGCCCTCTAATTAAATGTTTTCTTCCTATTATATTATTTTTAGCAAAAATAACTGAAGCATGCATGTGTAAAGTGTTCACATTAGCAGATTCTTTCCTATTTCTTAGTTTTTTATAGGTTTGGAAAATGAGGTAATGGAAAGTACTGCGATGCTGCTACCACACATTATATTGTGGTTTATAAATTATAACATTGTGATTGTGCAAGTGATTGCACATGATGTGCAAGTGGCGCCGACATCCATATGTAAGGGAACCACTAGACCTTTTTGGCTAGCATTGGCCCAGTAAAAGGTCTGGGAATGAGTCCTTTGGAATATTTGCTTCCTATGACACTTCCTATTTAGGTCTAAAAGAGTCTAAAAGACTCCAGGGCTGGTCGCTAGCCTGCCATGGGCATCCAGAATCAGGATGCTCCTCTGTGTCAAACCCCCATGGTTGCCGGACAACTCACCTCCCACAGAGCTGTCTTTGCCAGCAGACGCATCCCCGGCTTCCCTTGGTCACATTCTTAAAGCAAGCCAATTGGAAGATCTCAAAAATGCCAGGTTGGCGTGTGTAAAACCACATTTTTTTTAAAACATTGCCATATCGAGCTGGCCGCATTGCTTGAGGTTCTCAGGTTTCTTGCTGGGTGCAGGGGAACCAGATTAGGGTTTTGAGCTGCTTAAATTTAAACTGGAAATAATGAAACATTTTATACGGTATGTAGCATCCAGGGTTTTTCCATGTAGAATTATTCATCTGCTGCAGACCTTCCCAATCTCTTTTTTATGTTAAAGCGGAACAAAACCCGTGGGATGCCCTGCTGTGTGAAACTCCCCAGTACACTGCCATTGACTCACTTCTTTCTCATTCCAACAGCACATGCTCAGTATTCTTGTCCAATGAGAGCCGTCTGCTGTGGCTTTGTCATTCAGCAATCGACTCTCTGACTAGAATGGGGAACACGTTTTGGTGCATTGCCCGCAGCATGCTCGCTCCCATCTCAGCCTATCTGAATGGCTGGGGCGGGAGTGCATGCATGCTGCAGGGGGTGCAGCAGTGCGTGCTCCCCATTGATAACAATGAGAGCCGTTTGCCGAACAAAATAGTCAAGGCCGACAGCTCTCATTGAAGCCAGCTCTCATGCGCCATTGGAGCAGGGACAGGTGAGTGTTTACGGGCGCTCTGGGGGGTTTCACACAGCTGGGAATCCTAATTCAGGATGCCCCAGGACAAGGTCATGTCACAAGGGCTGGGTGGATTTTGTTCCACTTTAAGAACACACACAAAAACCATTTAAAGTGCACAAAATGTACGTTAATAATTTTCCTTACCTTTTGGAAATGTTTTAAACGTATGGAGCAAATGAGGCTTTGGTGAAATATAGAGGGGAGCAGAATGGGTTGGGGTACAGGTCAGTGTGTAGCTTTACCTCATAACACCTAAAAAGATCTACCACACCATCACTGTTCCACTGATTGGGAACCCCTGAGCTACTGCTTTTAAGGAGCACAAAACCCTTTCTGTGTTGTCCCGCTCACCCCACACGGCTAAGTGGCGGCCCAGTTAAAAAGTGAAAAAGGATTTTTCCACCAGTTTGCCTGAATAGCTGGGCACAGGAGTGCGTCACAGCTACAGGAAAGCGGGGGTTGCCGCCAGAAGCAAAGACGGCAACGTGGGAGGGTACAGGTGAATTTACTGGTGACCCCAGGCGTTTCACATAGTGCATCACAATTTCTAAATACCCTTATACTCCAGGGCCGGCTGGTACGGCTTTTGAGATGCTTTAATGGTACGCCCAGTCCTTGATCTCCCTTGTGTTTCTAAAATTGCAGTCCCCTGGCCACCTTAGCTTCCTCTTTAAGAAGCCCAAGGAGAACAGAATTATCATTGCCCCAAGCAGTTCTGACCAACAGCGTTTAAAGTCGACTAATATGACATTTGGATTTCCTCTAGTCAGTCTGTAATTAACCAACTAATATTTCATTGCTAACCCCACTTTTATATTTCTTGCTGAGGCCGGAAGCCTGAAAGAACAACTCCCACATTTCACACAGTAAGAAGAGTTGAGCATACAAATGCTTCACAGTAGGTCTTGCTATTAGGAATAAGTGGTATGTAAGGTACGAGATTTGACACAGCATGCTTTGTTCAAGCTGTCACTATATTATGAAGCTTTCATCTCCCACTGTATATTCTCATTGTTTCCTATCATCATACATCTTCCTATGCAGGTATGCCTTCCTTCTTCACCTACCACCCACATTCACAACACAGAAGGTACATAGCAAATAAATACTTAAGGAGATTTTATGTTGCATTTGGAAAATCTAACAGTGTTGTGTGATTCAGGTATAACTGGAGTGGTAATATTTGCACTATGTGAATTGTGAGCTCCTGTACTTGTTCTATACCACTGAAAGCTGACCTCCATGCAAAAGTTCCACTGCTGACTCAACTGGACAGCTAATTAAAGTACTTTATATTTGATATAGGACTGCCATTATGTAACTCAAGTCACTTCAAAATCCTGGGTTTTGTTCCTTGCCCTGAGCCCATCCTGATTTCGGATGCCCCTCTATGTGATACCCCCCCCAATACGCTTGTAAAATTGTACTATTGCTGGTCCTATGACGCATACACAGGCTCTCCTCCAATACAATCAGGGCTGTATTCCATGATTATTAATGATCGGCAATACTTATGCTTAGACGCAGAGCTCAGCAATAGTGAACAGGAGCGGCCACATCCCCATTTCCCTTTAGATGTGGGCGCGCTCCCGCCCCCCAGCTTATCTACATATCTAGGCATGGGAGCGGACCTCAGCCCACAGATGCTGGGGATGTTTTGTTACTGAAACCAAAGCAGATCTCTGCTCTATGCAGTTGTAAATCAATAAGACCAACAGAGGTAGTGCAAAACCCGAAAAGCCAGACTACATAGATAAGCAACTTTCTTTAACCAAATCAAAGGTCTGAAAAGACTTTTAGTCCATCAAGCATGGATACGCCCCACTGTCTAAAGCCATGAAAAATGGTGAGGATGTATATACAATTTGGGGCTCTCTCTTTTGATTTAGACAGCAAGTTATCTCTAAGTGAGACTGCAGGACTAAATGTCTTTTACACCTTTTTTGGTCTGGTTTAAATGCATTTAGAGGGCCTGCATGGTCGCTTAGTCAATGAGCTTTTCTACCTAGACATACACTACCTGTACTTGCTAATCATATTTGGCACCCTAGTGTTTAAAGTACACACCAACCTAAAAGACTCATCATCTTACAATGAATAACACTTCTTTTTGTATCTAGCTTGCAGGGGCACATATCTGTCCCTAGGGTTGTTGCTGAATAAATAGTTAAATTGCAACCGCTTATTAAATACAAAAAAGATGTTATTGAAAGCTCTGCATTTCTCTTCCATCCCAACAATTTATCTTCTAATTTCTGTGAGTCGTCAGATGATTCCTGATAAAAATAAGCTGTTCCGCTTCCATATAATATCCATATAAGTCTTTATATGTCCCTATGTACAACAGACTATCTTTATCTCTGTTTATTCCAACTGGCTCTAAATGTATCTGTATAAGTAATAGAAAATAGTCAAATTTAAATGATTTGGATCCATCACGTGTAGGAAAGCATTCTCTACAAAACTGACTTTCTCTTAGATAATAATTTTTCTGATGCTATTGTTAGAAATGATAACACAATATCTGTGAGTATTGCTGGTCAAGTGCTGTTTTTTGGAGAGGGTCAGATTTGATGATGGCGGTATTTCAAAATGAACCAGTATCCATTTTGTATGATCCTACCTGTAATCTGTGTGGGGTTTTATCCCAAATGCCAGTGCTTTCCCATGCATATGCCTCCCAGCAAGCCCTGTTTTTTGGACCCGCTCCCTCAGGAAAACTGAGCTCTGCATTTTGGTGCCGATGATCACATGTTCAGGAGTCCTCTTCTAAGATTTCTGCTGGGTCAGGTTTAAACCCATGTAGAATGTTTATACATTGTAAACATGGTATACAGTGGGGGTCATGCTAAAGATCTAGTGAAGTACGGTAAGTTTCCCTCGGGGTGCACATTTGGGTGTGAATCGAAACGTACAACTCGGTAAGTTTTTTAAATTCAACAAAATGAAAATGCAATAATAATGTGTGTTCTATGTTTTTCCTTAAAAAAACAAAGCCCTCTTCAGGGCAAAACTAATTGAGGAATATCAGTTTGCTAATTTCAAGTTGCTAGTCTGAGGAATCCTAGCAGATCAATTGCAAGTTGCTTCTTTTTTCTGTTTTGCCTCATACTTACCAAATGATGATTTTTTTTCTTCATTCTTGTCCAATTTGTCCAATTCACAAATAAATGGATCGCTAACTCTCGTTTAAGCTGTGCGTTTATCTAAATGTTCCATCACAGGTGTCAAGCAATGCTGTCAGGAGCTCCTGAAAATCAGGATGACAGCTATTGGAAAAGCTAGAACTTGAGAGACCAAAGCACCAGAAAAGATTCTGCTGATTATAGACAGAGAAGGTGAAGATGGGGATAGAAAATAGCAGAAGTTAAACCAGAACAACACCCTGATAATAACGTTTCTTAATCCTGATAGGGCTTCCGCGCTATCCAGATAGCTGCAAAAGAAATGTGGCTCACCTGTTTTATTCTAGTGAAAAATCCATTTATTCACAAAAATGGCAGCCCCTGTGTGAATAGTTATTGGTGAGCATCACGCTCCCGCTTGCTTGGAGCGTCGCTCGCTTGGGAGCTAATCTGAGCTCCTGGTTTCAGCGGCACAAGCGGCTTCCAGTTTGCCGGCCACTATTCACACAGGCGCTGCCATTGCTGAATAAATGGATTTTTCACTAGAATAAAAAAAGTGAGCCACATTTCTTTTGCAGCAATCTGGATAGGCCGGCTGCACTATCCAGATAAAGAAACTTTATTATCAGGATGTTGTTACGATTTAAGATTCGCCTTATGTTTTTTGTTTCTTTATGAAATTGAATTCTGAAGAGACAGTTGCTAATTCCAACCCAAAGTCATTATTTTTAATTCCTGCACAAGAAGCCACATTTTGTCATGTTCGAGCCATATTGGGGGTCCACAAACTGCCTAAAACAGCATGTTTCTGGAATAAGTAATACGATCCTGATGTAAGGAACATAATGAAGTACAGGTATGAAGCCAAAAGCAGCTGCTGCGTATTCGTGAGGTCTTTTTACCAGTCATCTAAGTGGCTGCTTCAGTTTATATGAACGGAAGAAGCCATCTGTCTGGCAGCTGAGTAGCCGTTTTTAATACAGAAAGAACACTTGCTTTTGATTTCATACAGCTATCTTTTATTTTACTTAACCACACACACACACACACACACACACACACACACACACACACACACACACACACACACACTATATTAGGCCTTATAAGCCTAAAGTGGCTTGCTCCTCTACTACAGATTCCTTCTAATATGGATGAATGGGAACCTTCACAGACAATTATTGAGAGTGCTATTGTAATTAATCCAATGGAAGCACCTCATGCTTCAAGAAGCACAAGTCAATACTTTCAATCTCAGTTCTTTTGTTTAAGCTTCCTTTTCCCTCCTACTTTAAAGCATTTGACCTCTTTAGTCAATAGAAGGTGGCCAAATCATTAATTAAGCAAACATATGTATTGCAGTATACTGAGGCAGTGTGCCACCCCAAGACGATTTGCCTTGCAAGTAAAACGTGATTTGAAACGTACTTGAAATGTGAGGCAAAATGTTTCAGGAGTCTTATTCAGTTCTGTCACATCCAAGCAGCTATATCCTGAAATGATTGGCATAACTACACTTGATTCTACAGAGGATTCATTTCTTCCTATTAGGAAATCTTTCTTTAGGAATATTTGTTCTGCCAGAGTTTTTTGGACACATTCCTAGCGCTTACTACAGCATCAGTCACATACATCTTGCAAGTGTAATTAAACTCTTCCCCATTACAGTTTTTCTCATTACATATTGAATTAAATGAAACGTCCATTTCAATATTGCTTGTCCTAAAGTGTGTTGCAGCCTTATAGCTGTGACCTTTCTTACCAGGTTTACTACACAAAGAAGGATGTAGAACTCCATGGGTAATTCACTTTTGAGAGCTTCACTGACACAGCAAATATACATTGGGGAAACATTTTTTTATTCTATTAAAAAAACCTGCACCTACAGTGAGGAGGTTCTACAATTAAAGCTATACTAAAGGGAAGCCCGATTGTTGTCCTATTGTCTCAGGCTACACGTTGCACTTTCCCAAACTTCAATCTGTTTTAAAAAAAGACCCTGTAGTTCCTAAGTTATTTGTAAAAGTATTAAAGCATTAGAGATGCAGAGAAAAAATGAGGAGAAACAGTGGGTGTGGCAACAGCGATGTGAGCAGTGTACACACTGTGTGCTTTGCATATATCATAGTAAAAAGTAAGTGCATCAAGTGTAAGTCAGAGAAGCTGCAGGCTAAGGGTGTCTCCAGTCTGCCGGCACATATTGTGACCAGAGAGGAGGGAGAAGGACAGGGTTTCATAGCTGCAGAGTGAGGCAGCCAATAAGGATGTCTGGGGAAGGAGTGGGGAGAGTTCCAGTTCTTGGTCCACTAAAGGTTGACTGAAGGACCAGGTCAGCTGGGGGGGGGGACTGAAAGCTGAATGAGGAAGTGATTTCCTCACTAAGTAGAACGACATAGTAGGAAGGGGAGAGCTGGAGGGACTCAGTGTAAGGTAAACTACTAATATTTATTTTTTAACTTTTGACTTGCCAATCATTTTAGACTGCATATTATTTCTAATGAAGTAGATTTTTCATTTTACAGCAGCCACATTTGGAGAGATTCATTTTAAAATGTCCAAAATTCCAAGATTTCTAACTTGGATATATTCTGACCTCATCTGTAGGATTACTCCATAACAGGTGCATAGGTCTTTTGTGTAAAAATAAAGCTTTTAGCTTTGACCAAGCGAAAATATATTCAGAGCCTCTCACATTCAAATGAATGACACCCCCCCCCCCTCGCATCTTGGTCACACAGGCATTACTGGAGCATCCATACAGCCTGAAACTGGGTAACTTTGTTAAAGGGAATGTCTAGTCAAAGTGTGAAAATACATGATGCTAGCCGCAGGTGACTTGCCATCCCCCAGCCTTATGAACTGGTATAGGGGTCTCATGGACCGCTTACCAGTTCACAAGGAGTTAAATGTAAAAAAAAAAACACAAACACAGAGAAAAAAATATTTTATAATTATTTTTTTTTATACTTGCCTCCCATCCATCCTGGAGCACTGTGTACCTCAGCAATCACTGGCTTCTGCTCACCTGCTGGAAGCCTTTTATAGCTGCTGGGTGACAGAACATAAGGGGTTAATTTAAAAAAAAACATGACATAGGGTCCCCCGGGATTTTGGGGGGGATCCTCGCCTCTCACCCGCCCTGCTCCGCTCACCACCGGCATCTGACAGATGTGCTCGGTGAGGGTATAAGAGGATCGGGATGACGTCATCCCGCTCCTCCCACAAAAGGTGGGGCTAGGGGGCGACGGCCATCGTCGCCATTAGAGGAGGTGAGGACCCGGAAGAGGGTCCTCACCTAAAGCCTGCGGAGCACGGGGGGGTTGGACCCCCCCCCCCCCCCCCGGTGAAGAGAAGACTCCGCGGAGGGATCAGGCAAGGAGGTGAGTTAAAGACATTGTTTTTTTTTGTCAGCGGGGAAAACGGGGGGTGCGGCGGCTTCATGCCCCCTCCTGAAGACGGAGGACGACGGGGGAGGGATCGGATGGGAAGAGGGGACCCCCAGCTTCACATCAATATCAGAGGTAAGTCTTTATTTTTCTCTATTTTTTAACTAGTAGGGGGAAATGCCAGCCACCTAGTTTCTACGTGCTTGGCACTTAACGGTAGGAGAAGCAACCACGTAGAAACTAGGTGCTTGGCATTTAAAAGGTTAAGCTCACGCCACTCCTTTCAACTGGTTAATTTACAATTTATACTTCAACCATGGCAATTGTCTATCTGCAGATAGCGACACTGCCTAGTAAAAAAATCAACAGTAAGTTCATTTAAACTTGCCTGGGATAAGCTGATATATTTCTTTAGATAAAGAAAACATGCACAAATGTGTGCACCCTAGAAGGACCATATGGTCTTCTGCTGCCATCAACCTCCTATGTTATGTTTCTAGTTCCCTGCACCTCATGTGATCCTATCTTAACATCTAAGCAGAGCCAGTATTGTGTAAAAGAAGCACGATCATGTAGAATCATTCATTGAATAACCCTTTTCTAGACAATTATGGAGAATTTAAGAAACTATTAAGGTCAACTGGCACCAGTGTAAACAATTTATACCAATATCTCCTTGAATAGCTAAAATATTAATAATATATATATCCTGCCCGGCTCAAATAAAATAGGCAAACAAATATATAAATATTATTGATAACTGGCCAATGATAACTAACACTGACTGGTGTTAGTTATGGCACAACATGAGTAGCAGCTGTCTCTCAGTTACCTTCCTGGGTCACTCCTCTAGCCTGTCTCTGCAGTTCTTCTCAGCTCTCTCAGTTGCTGGTCTCTCCTCAGGTCTATAGCAAGGCCGTCCTGGTGGACTATCAGCTTCCCATTCTCGCTTTCCTCTCTGGCCCACCCTCCCTGACAAGGCCTCCTCTCCCTCAGATATATCCCGATATCCCTTTGATCTCCAGATTTGTTTTCCCAATTTTGGCTACCCTGAAACTTGTCCCACCCTGCTTTCATGGACTCTAGGTGGGTAAGTATCGGAATTTCCAGGCATATGCTCTCCCAAACCTGTTTTGGTTGAAACTGATTTTATTGTTTAGTTTCAGAATGCTGATACTAATGTGAAAACAGTTCCTGCCCAGGCAGTCTAGGCCTGCTGATATTCTAAGCAGCTTCCCACCGATGTCATGCCATGATATATTTTGCTGTATATCCATTTATTTAAGAATTGAGCTAAATTAGTAACAATATTAATTTTCCACAAAGGCACATAGTTTTCACCAGCTTGTGTCACTCAGCAATAGGTTATATAGATAATATAATGCTAGGCATTTGCTTCAGAGCAGCAACTAATATGTGATTTGGTGATATTCAATAGAAGCTCAGTGGATGAAAGTAATCCCATGTGCTGCATGGTAATCTCATGCTGCCCAGCTACCTATGTGTCAATCTTAGTTTCATTTGGTAAGGCACAAGGAAGGTAAAAATAAGTACTGCCATTCCATGGGACTCCTGCAACCTCTGTGTTGTATTTCCCAGATCTCTAGGGCCATAGGACACGAGGCTCACATGAACCGTTTGGAGAGACCTATCTATTTCTAGCAGCAGACTCCTCGCCAGAATTTTCTATTTTCTGCTTTGTTTCCATTCTGCAGAAATAAACTGACCAAGCACGTTTTATTATAGTTTATGTATAGAAAGCAAGATTCCCCCATTACAGATGTACAGTCCCTGCAAAGCTTGCCGTACCTTTAACACAGAGCAAAGAAAACTTTTAATGCAAACTGAGATTTTCTTCATTGATTAACCCATTGTACCACTTTTCCTCCTTAGAACTGGATTACACAGAATATGCAAAACACCAGCATAACCAAAATGTTTAACTTTCTGAGTACTTTTACAATTTCAGTAACTTTCCAGTGTTTCTTCTGAGAATAATTATGTGTTCATGGCTTTAAACATTTATATTTCCTAGCAAAACATTTTCATCTCTTCCTTTGTAGCAGTTGTGTGCTGTTGCCTAGCAACATGAATGATGTTCAGAATCATTGTCTACCTTTATATTCAGTTTAATTTTAACAAAAAACAATCATTAAGATTCAGACAACAGCTGTTTAATTCTTTATTATCAGCCTTTACACAAATATTTTGTTACTGCGAACAAACTAATAAAAATAAATTCATTAACATGACACAGCTTTATGGTACTGGATTAAGACAGTCATACCTAGGCAGTATATTAAACCGGACCTTCACCATGATTTAATGAAAAGCCCAAACTCTTAAAAAACGATCCCCCAGCATCAAAAATTAATATATTTTACGTTTTTAGTCACTAACTTATTATTCTTTCCCCCACTGGCCTGCAACTCTGTTCAGGAATTTAGGATACGGGCGCCGCCATCTTGACTCAGAAGCATCACACTTACTGAGGAGAGGAGAGCGGGATAAGGTACAGGGGGGCAGGTTATAGCTGTGCTTTGCTCAGACAGAGCAGAGCTGGGGTCAAGAAAAGGTCAGCAGTCCCAGAATGCTGAGGAGCACAGTCAGGAGGCACTTCCTGTTTGCAGGCTGCCTGATAAGATGGCGGCTTCCATAAGCTGCCATCTTGAATGTTTAAAGGCTCATAACATGCAGTAGATGCAGGTAGGATGATTTTTAATGTGAGCAATCTGTATGTACAGGGTGTGGGAAACATATAAGATAGTCTCTTATTCAGAGTGAAGGACCGCTTTAATGATGCAAGTTCTTAAAGCAAACATTACAAGAAAAATCTTTCAATATTCTCTATTCTTGACCACCCCTTATTACTACCAGAAACCAGGAGCAAGGGCACAAAACAGGTGAGAATGATTTAAAGACATATATGTAAAGAATAACAATAGAGCTTTTGAAATTCACAACAAAAATTTAAAGGGATAGGTTTATGAAATAGGTTTAGAAATGGGGAGGAACAAAAGGAGAGAAGAAAAAGAACAGAAAGAAAAGAAAGGGAGAATCTCTCTGAGGCCACCCCCCCCCCCCCCCCAAACACACACAAAAATTGTCCCGAAAACTGAGTATGTCTAACAGGCTAATCCCTTATCGTGTAGCCCAAGATTCTCATACAATAGTGCAATCGTTTTTCCATGTCAAGTAAACTACTGCCCAATTTCTTATTTGTCATTATCATTAGAGCTTTGTTAGAAATAAAATCCCCAGGTGACAAGTTTTTAAGTGGGCCATTCCACTTTTACAGGGGCGATCGGCTCCACCCCAGCCAGCCTGTGGGGCACAGTAGCAATAACCACCCTAAGTATCTGCCTGAAGCATTGCATGGGTAAAAGTATCTATGGACATTAGAATTGCAATAGCAATAACCTCAGGTTGGCTCCATACACAGGCCGCTTGAGTTTAGCATTTATCCCCTTTAAAATCAGAAAGGTTCTCTCATAACCTGTTACCCCTTGTTTCTTCCATTCAAATAAAGAAACAAGCCTGGCAGGATTCAGTTATGCATGGTGTATAGGTAACCCCTTCTTCTTGCTATCTAGCATATTCATGTTGATTTTATTACTCAACCATTGTTTCACAGTAGCTCTCCTTTAAGTTTGTTTCAAATTGTAAACTGGTCTGCTTCCATAGAGTTGCAAAATACATTTTACCAATCAGGGGGACATTGAAGGCATGCCTCGCAGTTGCCTTAAAGGAGCGGTATCGTGAAATTTGCATTAAAAAAGATAAATAATTAAATAGCCACACAATAGCTTCTAACATGTGGCGATAGAAAAAGGAAAAAATATATGCCTTACTTTTAAATTGTATAATGACAATGGCTCATCCATTTGCTAAATGGGGGGATCTGCTGGGTTGGATTTAGTGAGCTGCTTCATTTAGCCCACCGGTCTCCTAGCAACACTTTTCCTCAGAGGCTGACACTGTAATCAGTGGTAACGGCTGTGTGTGTGTGAGGTGCTGCTTTTGTTATGAGACCAGGTGACTCAAATGTGTAAAATCTATACAAAATAAACTAAACTGACTGAAAACGACTGAAATTCTTCTTTGAATAACTGTGCAGGAAAATCTAAAGGTATTAAAGTGGAACAAAACCCTGAGTGGCCGACCCTGAAGTCTATAAGACCCGACCATTGACCTTCCCCCTTGGGCATCCTAAATCGGGATGCCCCACTGTGTGAAACGACCCCTGGATAACCACAGATCCCCCCATTTTTCTGGCGCGCTCACGCAGATAGTCATTTAGACAGGCCGGGCGGCCAGGAGGGTTACTGCTCAGGTTCCCCATCTGTGTGCAAACAGCGCTGATTGGATGAGAGCCCGCGCATGCGCTGTGGGACAGGGAAAGGTAGGTTTTCACAGGCGAACATGGGGATTTCACATATGAGGGCATCCCAAGTCGGGATGCCCCTAGGGGCACAAAACTCCAGATAGTGAAAATCCTGGGTTGGGCTTTGTGCTCAAAACACACAAAGCTGAAAGAAAGATCATATGGAAAAATGTGTTGAGAAAAGAGAGAGAAATGGTAAACTGAAAGATTCTGCAGCAGAGCCAATATGAAGGGAAAACTGTCAAAATAAAAAATGTTTAGAGCAAAAAAACAGGATGTAAACATAAAAATCCAATTCTGAAATAAAATAACCCCCCCCCCCCCCCCCAAAAAAAAAAAACAAAAAAAAAAACTGGTGAGTCTGAGATTCGAAACAAAGATTCTCTGGTTCAAACTGACATTTAATTTACCAATCAGCTAAATGACTTCTAGAGCTTTTCTCTCTGTTTTAGATATATGAGTTCTGGCCAGGCAATGTTGCAATATTATCTTATGCTGGATGGCTGCCAGCACTGAACAGCTGATTACTTTGTTACATTGTTTCCCCCTCTCCTCAGCATGGAACAGGCCAGAGTGTCGGGCCCCGACACTCAGCAGACATAAACATGAGCTATTAGTCTTCAGCTGCACAACACAGACATCATTTTTTTCTAAATTTGTAATTCTTACTCCAACACTTACCTATATTCAAAGTACCATTTAAATATAAGTCACCAAGAAAAATTTGCAATACTGCTCCTTTAAAGACGAACTATGAGCACGTCACCACTTACTCATTCATGGTGTATGGCACGGGGAGGCCGATTCATTAATAGCGGCAGGTAGCGACAGTTGAGCGACTGTAGCAGTATTTTCACAGCGCCCGCTAGTAGTCTCTGTGCCTGGCCGTTGTTCGGTTGTTGATAGTGACTCAGTCGGTGTGCAGTAATGTTGAATACGGGGTTAGGAGTCGCTATTTGACAGGTTCCGCGATGTATGGGTGTGCATGATAGCGACTGGTCAGAGCGACTGGTCAGAGCGACCGGCTCCCACCATATTCATCAAAAATCACGCTCCAAAAATTCAAGCGCTGTGAAATGCATGTTTAAACCCCAGAGCGCTGGCGGCGATGTGTTAAAAGTCGTTTTTTAACCCCCAAACCACCATATTTTTGGAACCAAAAAAAAAAATTTTTTTTAAGAATTTAGTAATATGAATACAATAATATTAGACCTGTAATATCAATTGTGCACAAATATATATATATATTTTTTTACCTTAAAATCTAACATGGCAGAAGTGGTCACAGAATTTTTCACATTGAAAAAAAAAAACATTAATAACAATTAATTATGAATACTTAAAGATTGTTCCATTGAAATGCATTGGAGAGCGCCAGGTAGCGAGAGGTCATACCTGTCGCTGTTCAAGGTCGGACGCTGGCGCTGTGGGCTGAGGCTGGAATAATGATGAATGAGTGGCTATATGGCGCTATCTCAGTCGCTAAGCATGATCGGCTTGATAAATGTGTGATTGTGGTGGGGAGCCGGCGTACTCGTGGCGGTGCCCGTCATTACCGGTTGCTCACCAGTCGCTACCTGTCGCTATTCCTTCATAAATAAGGGCCAAAATGTCAGTTAATCACATGACCAACAGAAACTCTTCAGGTTCGATGTGCAAGCACTGGGAAATTCAGATTAGTCACCAGCAGGCACATGATATACTGCCGTTCTGTGTCATATACCATGAATGAGGAAGAGTTGACTTGCTCATAGTTCCTCTATGGATTTTATAATTCATCAATATGACTCCAGAGTTAAGGGGATCCTGATGTTAGTTAAGGTCACCACAAGTTCCAATACCTCCGTCAAAGACCAATTAACAACCAACTAGCTTTGGCTAGTCTGAAGGAGGCAACTTTGACCTTTTAAAACAGACCTAAACCCTCTGTAACTACATACCTACTCCTGCTGCCTTAAATTTGAGAGATGTTATTGCTTTTTACTTATCTGCACACTGCAGTACTGGACACCTCCAATTGGAGGAGGTTTGACTGGCATTAATGTGTGCCCCCTCCACTTGGAGCTCTGCTAAGTGCTGTGAGGGGGGGTAGGTTAGAGTTTGAGTATTCTGAATATGTAACCAGCAGGCTGCTGGAGTCCCATTGGGTATTGGGCAGTGTCTGAGAAGAATGAATAAAGCAATCTTAGCAGAGTTTCCAAACTCCACTATATATGTGTTATGTTAATGCCCGTAGAATGTTCCTGTTAATTGAGATCATCCTGTAGCATAATCATTCCTGTGGCAACGCATCCCTAGGGTCTGAGTGTTTACCTTCCTCTCCAGACAGGGGAGAGACAGCAAGTACAGCGCTGTGAGAGAATGTAACCGTCTCCCACAACAATTGTCAAAATAGATTCTTCTTATTTTGGAACACAGCTGAATAATTATCACTGTAAGATTGTGGCTTGTGTCCCCCTATTGATTTGTGCTTGTATACTTTGCTATCATTTTGTTTGCTTGAATGAGTGGCCATAAAAGTTCCATTACCAACTTCAACTATTTACTGATTGTACTAAAGTAGTAAATTTGTGCCTGCCCTAAAGTGAACCGCGTTTCCATTCATCTTTTTCTATGTTCCCACAGAGACTACATGCGACTGTCAGGCTCACAGAGTAGAGATGCCACTTTATTGAGCGAAATGTTCAAGTTGACAATGAGTATACTTTGGTGTTCTAGAAGAATATGCTGCATGACTTCTCCCTTGCCCCCTATAGAAATCCAGCACTGAATGGGACTAGTATAATCCATTATATAATCATCAAAGTTAGCATCCATTACAGTGGTTCCTTTAAATGGCTACACCCCATTTTCATGGGTCCTGACTTTATTCTCCAACAGTATTAGTGAAGCCCATGGCCGCTAGAAAACTTATGATCCCTCAAAATGCCATGGCAATAGCTGAAAGCCATAGAAGCTACAATAGTGGGAGATCATAGTCCGTCAAAGCAATATGCATATGAATCAAGCTGCAGTGTGAGTCAGGTGAAATTATAGAGATGTGTTGGCTGATAATGTTACTATATTTGTTGAGACTGTACAGTGACAGTTACGAGTTAGCCTCAGGGGGTTGGCTGACCGTGCTTGAACATTAGTAGAGATGGAGACACTTATGTTGAGGCAACATGTTGTGATCTTGAGGCTTGATTCTGTAAAGATACTCTAAAACTCTCATATATGTTTTGCATATTTTCCTTATTTATTATTGGTGTCCTAGACATGTATCAAAAGTAGACTTGTGTGCTGCACCCACCTGTGATTTATACTGGGAGTCCCGTGGCATGGCCAGTTAGATTAAGGAGGTGAGATCCGGGACATATGTAGTCCTAAACACAAAAATAAGTAGTGTTTCCAGGAAAAAGTTAATGGTCAGATGAAGATAAATACTTAAACAACAGCTGTGTTACTAGTAATGAATAGAATAGGGGCCTGATACTGTTGATTTATTACACCTTGGTTAGCATCTTCTGATGTAAAAACTAAATTCTGTATCGTGTGATGTACTTTGCCAATCGGAAGACTTGCATTTCAGGAGGATGGGCAGAGATTTACAACTTAAATGGTATCACAGATGCAAGTCCGGAGTTCCCCTTTATTTCCCTCCTAGTCATCAATATGTACTCAGGAAAAGGAATTAGCATTTACAGGTTAAGCAGGGCAGATCACAGACTCCCCACTGGCAATCCTCACACTTGTAGTCTGAGAAGACTCCGCTTGGTCTGCAGCTTGCTGAACCCCTGGCTGTGAATTTGTCACATCACAGATGGGAGCCGCGGACAAGCGGCACCAACACAAATCGGACCATAGCGGCGCCACCATGTGTCCCAGCACCAAGCCAGGTACAGAATGAAAACCGGCTCACAAAACCGCACGTGGAGATAGTTTTCCTTTGTCACCAAGCCCAGTGAAACCTAGGAAAATGAAGATCTAAGGTTCTGACCCACTTAGGGACCCCATTTCTGGACTCATCGGATGCCTGGCATCCAGCCCAGTCGTTTGGTACCGCTTCCAAAGCCATACGACCCCCCTGCTCAAAGTTATAACCCATAAAAGGGTTTTAGGGGCTGAAGCAAGCCCCAGAACAGTGGGAGGTGACAATCTGTCCCACAGAGGGGAGGGGATGGAGGGGTCTCGCCACATAAATAGGGTAACCCTGAGCCAGGCATTTGTCACTTATCTGGAGAGGTCACGATTCACACGTGCTGGAGGTGCACCCACAAAGCTCTTCACTTACCTCTTGTGAGAGCCCCATCACCACTACTCAGCAACTGCATATTAATGTAACTGACTATTATTTCTCTGTGTAACTCACTCTATCCTGTAACCATCTCAGAACAGCATTTTGTATCATCTGTATCATTTCATATTCCATCATAGCCAAATGTTTGTTATCACTGCCTAGTGTGCTTATAGCATTAAACTTTTAACTTGAGCGATCTGTTTGCCTTAAACCAAGAATCTGTGTGTCCGCAGGCTTTGGGCCTGGTGCTTCTGATAGGAAAACTCGGACAAAGGGTTTTGGGGAATGCGGTCCGTGTGTACGGAGGTCCCTGGTTTATAGTTGGATGACGTGACCCGCGGTTCCCTGACAGTATGTTTTTTGGGACTGTTCAGTGACAGTTCTGTGATGAGTTATAGTCATGAGTTTGGCTGGCAATCCTTAAACATTTGTAGAGATCGAGACACTGATGTTGAGAAACAGGCAAGATGTTGAAAAATTGCTTCACTAAATATCCTCAAAAAACTTTCATGAGATGTTTTTCATATGTTTTTTTATTTTATTATTTTATTCATATGAGGCATTTGGTGTTCATGACATGAATCAAAAGTAGGAATCCTTGCAAGTAGAAATGTGGACCTATACGGGCTAAATTTGAAATACAAATAGCTTGTAGTTTAGGGCATAACTGAAATATGAAATCTGTAGATGTCATGCACTGTTCTGTTTTATTATTTAGTTCAAGGGAGAAAAAGTGATTTGTAAAAATCGCTCAGTCTGCCATGGCTCATGCTTTGCAGAGTGGCAAAAAGATAAGTGCTATGTTTGTACCTTAATGACAGACACAAGATCACTTGTCCTTTGCCATGGCACCCTTCTTGGAATGGATTCTATGAGCTGTAAAATTAAATGGACGTTTTAATGCATTCATTTTGCTTCACAGATTCCATTTGTGATGTCAAACTTAGCACTACTCTGAAAATGAAATGCGGGGCTATTGGGGAACGGTTTTATTTAACATGAATGCTGTTTTACACATTTTACTAAAAAGTGTGTTTTGTTATAAAGATAAAAATGCTGTATGTTGCTTGTTTAAAAGTCTGGTCACTCTTAAGAATGTATAGTTTGGCCATGTCTGATGTCTTAGGGAAGATTTAACCTCAATTTCGAGTGAAAAGACAAAAAGACAGGAAGATCAGGAACAGAAAACAGGAAGACTAGACAAATAGGAAGACGCTGCTTTCCACAGGTCATTCAGATTCTTAACAACAGTGATACCCAGGACTATGGCAAACATATCGTCCCCCTTTTAATTCACATAACTGCCAATCTCAAACTCTTATTTACATTTAAAATACTTTTAAACAATAGAATTGAAATATTAGGTAGCTATGAGTTTGTATCTCATCGGTTAAGCTCCTAGACACGTAACAGTGTATATAAAAAGGACAATAATTGAATTGAAATACTATATAATATATTGCATGTACATTGGTCACATTTTAAAATGTTCTCTATTCAAAACCAACTGAAGGTTGATTTGGATGCTTGCTCTGCATCCCCCTTTTGGGTAGGCAGAGACCAGGCAGCCCACATTTCTGCTTTTCCTCGACAACTGTCCTTCATGTAACCACTGGCAACCAGTAGGCTTTGCTGGGCCAGCACTCGTACAGTCAAGTGCCACTGAATGCTCGCAGTTTCAAGTGGCAACAAAGCTTTAGGGAATGAAGACCCAGTAAGTATGTGTTTCCCAGCCTTGGGTTTTCCAGTCAGGCATTGCAAATCAGGATGCCCCTGTACACTGCAGGTGAGGGGAACCTCTTTAATTCTTGTTAAATGTGTTGAATTGTTGGTCATTTGCAAAAAGTGTGACAAACTTAATTTGATTTGGTCTGAAACATCAAAATTATTTTTAGAATTAATACAAATCATTCAGATGTGAATGAAGTGATGCTGATTGCTAATGCTTGAATAGGCTTTACCTTTGACAAAACTCTATAATATAAACTTAACGAATTGGAAATATGTGTCAATGAGCTCCATCTTATAATTAATGCTTCATTTTCTCGACATTTACATTGCATTTATGATGAGTGCAGATACAGAAGGTTAGATACAGAACTTGTATCCTCATAGAAGATTGGGATCCCTGTTACTTCCTTCCAGCCGCCTGCTCCCCCCTCTCCCACCAGCTTACCTACTTCAGCACCAGGGTCCAGAGACTTTAGCTGGCCCCTTCTTTCGTAGGCCAATCTGAGGCCAGCAGACTTTTTCCCACAATCCAGTCCCACAAGTTGCATAGAGCTAAAGTAAGTAAGTAGACAGAAAGGCAAGCAAGGGGCTGCACGTGGTTTGATTACCAGCCATGCAGCTGATCCACCCTGCTGTGCTGCTGAATAAAGCTGTTGTCACTGAGATCTAGCCCCTTTTCTGTATCCCCGACCCTAGAATTTATTTAGAAATAAAAGACCACCTTAGTTTAATTTAGAGATGGTTGGAATACCCACCATTCCCTCTGTCTGTGTGGGCCCCACTTGCAATTTAAGAAAATACATTTATGCAGGGAGGAAGGGAGAAACAGAATCATATACACACACATACAGAAACTGTAACTAATTTTACTGATTGCCTCCCTCTGGGACATCCCAATCTGAGATGCCTCGCTATACTCAAATTGCCGGCCATCCCACAGTGCTTCCCAGACATCTCTGGACTGAGGCACACTCCTGCATTCAGCCATTCAGATATGCTGGGGAGGCTGCCTCAGACTGTAGTGAAAAGGAGGACGTTGACAGTGGTCCTCCCCATGTCAACATATCAACCTAACAGCCATCGCAAATTTTGAGTTGAGGATGGCTAGCAAGGTCAAAGAAGACCCATTATTAAAAAAATAGAAACCTACAAGAAGAAAGCATTGCCTCCAAGTAGTTGGGGTAGGGGAAAAACTGAGGGACCAAAAATACGGACTTTTATCCGCTTTAAGTCAATGGTATCTATTTAGTGCTGGCCCCTTCCGCCTAGTAAACACTGCAGTTTTCCTTTAATATTGTACTAATTTCATTGTAATGATATTTTGTCCTCAGATTGTTAATTTGCAAGCGATGGGTTGTCGGCATCTATTTGATTGAGATAAAGACACATCCATGTATTTTCTTTATTGCATGGCATTTCCCGCTTCGGTATTCATTACAGTTGGGTTATTCCGCCACTAGGTGGCGCAGTGGTACTGCAGAAAGCTGTGGCATGTCCCAGCTCCCTGTAAAACTGGGATTAACCGACAAATTCCCAGTGTTTCCTCTGCAGTGATAGTGCGAAGTTAGAAGATGGCTCTCTCTCTTGCGCAGGTGAGCGGGGCAACCAAGCCTGTGGCCCTGCATGTCTATTTCCATCCGTTTCTGGGCCCTCACTGCCTCCCAGCCTCGGCTGACAGATCGGGTGAAGGTAGAAGAGCACTAGGGTCAAGTGCTCCTGGAGCGCAGCTCCAAGCCGCAGACCCTGTACCACAAAGGGTAGCTGGCCATAGGCTTTATGGTGAGCCTAATAGGGATGCAGAGTTTCTGTCCTAGTCTGGGTACTGTGTCCTCTCTTTTTCCTTTGGGTCCCCCCCCCCCCCCCGCGCCCTCCTCCCTCCCTGACCATGGCTGCTCGCCGCTGCTTCTTTCATATCTGTGGTGAGTAGTCATATCTGTGGTGTTTTGCCATTAATCCCCGGCACCCCCATTACCTGCCTCCCCAAAGCCCAGGGGGGGCAGAAGAGCCCAGGCCCATGGGCTATGCGGGCTTGTAGCCTGCAGGGCAGGGGCCACAAAAGCTGACCCCTGTGCCCTGTTTCTACAAGCCCTGCATAGCTGGTCCCGGGCTGGTTACTTTGGGAGGGAAGGGCAGGGGGACCCTATGTCATTTTTTTTCTCGATTTAACCCTTTGTAGTGTGGATGGTAGTTGTATTTTATTTGTAAATGTTATAAAGTACTTGTTTCAGTTAGGGGGGTCTCCTGGGCAGGAACGGGGGGCTACCGATAAATATGTGGTACCGTTCTAATCGGTAGAAATGGGGCTTTCACATGCAATATGGTTTTCCTTAATAAAATAATTTTTTTATTTAAAATAAAGGAGTCAATTTTCTAAAAAAAATTTTATTTATTCATTTTTTTTTTACTTAATAATATTGTAAAAAACAAAATAAAATTTACAAACAAGACATTTCATGTTAAAGCCTATACTCTGCTGCAAAAAATATATATATAATTTTCCTGAAAATTCCAGCAAAAATGGCGCAAAACATGGCGCAAAATGGGGAAAAATGACCTGTCAACAGAGGGTGACAAAATCTCAAGTAGGCTGGCAATTAAAAGGGTTAAAAGTAGCTATGCATGTTGGGTATTGTTCTGTTCAGGGGATCTTGCGCTTTCAGACTTAGCTTGTTTTTTCTGGTTTGCATATTTATATTTTAGGAAAAGGTGTTTTTTATTCAGCTTTTTTATACATTTTTTTAGGGAAACCCTGCGCAACCAAAGAATTCTTTGAGGGATTAATTCCAGAAACATGAGCCCACTACAACAAGTCGGGTACGCTTAGAAAGCTTAACATGTGTACTTTCAGGTAATATATGGTTTATGGGGGATATTCCAAATGTAAAGGGTTGTTTTGGTTGAAAAATCGCAAGGTGCGCACTTTGTCTGCAGAGCTGAAATTTTCAAGTAAAATCACTGTTACGCACATGCTTTACTGTGGGGTGTTTGGCAACACTTCCCTTGACAGTAGCAATGCATGTTGGGTATCGTTCTGTTCGGGGGATGTTGCTTTTTCAGATTAAACTTGTTTTTTCTTGTTTGCACATAGTTTTTTTTAGGAAAATGTGTCTGATTCTGCTTTTTTATCCTTTTTTTAGGGAAACTCTTTGCAACCAAAGAATACATTGAGGGATTACTTCCAGAAAACTATGGCCACATCAACAAGCCTGGTACGCCTAGAAAGCTTGAGGTGTGTACTTCCAGAGAATATATATAGTTTGTTGGGGGTATTTCAAATGTAAAGGGTTGTTTTTCTGGAAAAACTGCAAGGTGCGCATATTGCATTGCATAGTTGTATTTTATCTGAAAATCCCCTAAAGCGCTATTTCAGTTTGGGGGAGTCTCCTGGGCAGGAAAGGGTGTCTACCTATACATATGTGGTACTGCTGTAACCGGGAGAAATTGGGATTTCACACGCAATAAGATTTTATTGACAAACTTACATTTTTTATTACAAAAAAACACTACAAATTGTAAAAAAATATATTTTTAAATTTTTTTTCACATATTTCACCCAACAATATTGAGAATACACCTAAAAAATTACAAACAAGACATTTCATGTTCAAGCCCAGACTCTGCTGAAAAAAACAATATATCATTTTCCTGGAAAATCCCTTCAAAAATCACATTTGAACATGGGGAGCGCAAAATAGTGCAAAACGGTCTGGCATAAAGGGTGACGAAAACTCCAGGTAGGCTGGCAGTGAAAGGGTTAATCCAGTTTTTATAGGGAGCCGGGACATGCCACAGCTTTCTGCAGTACCACTGCGCCACCTAGTGGCGGAATAATCCAACTGTAATGAATACCGAAGCGGGCCATGCCATGCAAGAACAAAAACAATTCTACAGGTGAGTACTTACAGAATTGCTTTATTTCTTGCTCATTTTTTGAAAAAAGGAGCAATTTCTACATGTTGCCTCCTGCGTTTTATCCATTGGATTTTAGAGGATATATATTTGGGTGAAATATAAACCAGTCTTGAAGCACTGAGCAGTAATTTGGGAAAGCTACCTCCCTACAAATAGATTTATTGAGATTGTCCAAAAGCCGTTTTCTAAACAAACCAAGCCATATCCCCACAGATATATTCCAAATATATTTCCCCAGCATGTCTCCTGTTGCTTCCATTGATTTTCATTTCTGTAAATCATTCAAACAAGCTGCCACGTTGCTTTCATCTAGTAATTTTCAAGCCTTAGCGGGAGTAAATTAGCAACCCACATAAGGAGCAGGGACTATAAATTTTGTGCGCAAACAACAAGCTTTGAGTATATAATTCCAATGTATTAGTGTGATAATTTACCTCCTAATGCTGCACAAACTTTTCATTTTCAAATCTCTAAGATTGTAACTTTCCCAAGACGTGGGGGTTAGTGGTGAATAAATAAGTCTTTCACACTGAGATGACCTTGCTTTAAAAATAGAAGGATTATTAATGCAACATCAAGCAACCTATGGTTGATGTCGAAAGTCAGTAAATAATGGTGAAATGCAGAAATAAATAAAGAATGTCAGACAGCATAAGAACTGTTTTAAAGCTGTTGTTTCTTTTTGTTATATGGTGCTTCATATAATAAATAATGTTTGGAACTTTACATTGTGCAGCTCCTTACTACTACTTGCTGTATAAATTCATCATTCTATTAAAGCAGATCAAAACCCACACCGACCGGCCCTGGAGTCTAAAAGACCCCAATGCATCCAGATTCTGGATATATATTTATATTTTTTATTACATTTGTTGCTGCTAAGTTACTAAAAACAGACCAAAACCCAAGCCACCCTTCTCTAGAGTGTAAAGAACTTCAGAGCCAGGGGAAAGCTATCCCGATTTGGGGTGGCTGTATAGGATGTCCTGGATCAGCTGTATCTCAGGCCCCCAGGAGGTATATCTCGATAGCTTGTGTCAGTTGTTGCCATCAGAGGGCACCTGACAATCTATCCCTTTAGCCTCTGGAGGATCAGCACTACAAATTTGTGGCCTTGCCCTTCGGTCTCACCTCGGCTCCCAGGGTATTCACCAAGATGCTGGCAGGAGTTATGGCTCTGCTGAGATCTCAGGGCATTCGCATTCTTCCCTACTTGGATGACATGCTTATCGCTTCTCAGTCCTTCCATCAGGCAGAGCTGCACACTCAGAGGGTGGTGTCAACACTGGAGTCATTCAGCTGGGTGATCAACCACCCCAAATCTTCCCTGTCTCCTTCCATGGTGAAGTCCTTTCTGGGCATGATTCTGGGTTCATCTCAGATCAAGATCTTTCTTCCTCAGCAGAAGGTGGAGAGTCTTCAAGAGAAAGCTCAGCTCCTTCTTTCTTGTCCTCATCCCTCCATCAGGCAGGGAATGCAGCTGGTGGGCCTAATGTTGTCCTGCTTCGAGGCGGTTCCATATGCTCAGTTTCACATGAGGCCTCTTCAGCTTCACCGCTTGTCAGTATGGGATCGGGACCCTGTGTCCTTGGATCAGGTGTTTGTCCTGTCCCCTCTTGTCAGGCGGTCTGTATCGTGGTGGCTGGACTCCAGGAACCTGCTGGGGGGCAGATCCTTTCTGGCTCCCTGCTGGGAGACTGTCACCACGGATGCCAGTCTGACAGGTTGGGGGGGCTTTTGGAAGTCCCTGAAATTCCAGGGTCAGTGGGGCTCTCAGGAGGCCCATGCCCCTATCAACATTCTGGAATTGAGGGCAATCAGGTTGGTTCTCGGCCACTTAACCCCACATCTGCGGGGTCGGGCTGTTCAGGTCCGCTCGGACAACCAGACGGCGGTTGCCCACATCAATCATCAGGGAGGGACCCGGAGCAAGAGGGCCCTCAAGGAAGTATCCCTTATACTGTCCTGGGCAGAAGAGAATGTTCCCTGCATCTCAGCTGTGTACTTCCTGGGGGTGGAGAATCTGGAGGCAGACTCTCTGAGCAGGGGGACCTCTCGTCTGGGAGAATGGTCCCACAGCAGCAGGGTGTTTCGCTTTCGGATGTGGATCTGTTTGCGTCCTGTCACAATCACAAGCTTCCAGTCTTTGTCTCTCTGTCCCAGGATCCTCTGGCCTTGGCCATGGATGTCCTGGCAATGTCTTGGACTGGGTTTCAGCTTCTGTAAGTGTTTCCACCTTTTCCCCTGCTGGGCAGGGTGCTGCGCAAGATAGCTCAGGAAAGGGTGAAAGCCATACTGGTGGCCCCCTGTTGGCTAAGAAGAGTGTGGTTCGCAGACATCGTGCAGCTGGCAGTAGATCATTATGCCCTGCCCCGGGTTCCAGATCTGCTCACTCAGGGGCACCTACGCCACCCCAATTTACAAACGCTGGCTTTTGAAACCTCTTGCAAAGTTCTGCAGGCAGCAGTGGTTTAAACTGTCTGCTGTTACTTTTGGGGATCCCACTCTACCCTACGGGCACTGCTATTGGATGTCCCAAGAGTAAGGAATATCTTCTGGAACAGGACGTGCTGTTTAATACAATTCTGTGATTACTCACCTATAGAATTGGTATTATACGTATACAGCACGTCCTGTTCCACCCCACCCTTGTTATCATTATCTTTAGTTACCTCTTTATGGTGATTGTTCTTATGTTCACATTTTTATATTGGTTATAGTTCTCCCGGTCTCATTTTAACTGCTTTTCAATACTGGGGATTTTGTGGGAGGTCCCTGGTATATATGGGGCCAGGAGGAGCCACTTTTCTGTCTCTGCAGTCCAGCGCCATCTACTGGATGTATAACCCAAGAGTAAGGAATATCTTCTGGAACAGGACGTGCTGTATACTTATAATACCAATTCTACAGGTGAGTAATCACAGAATTGTATTTTTTCTTGTGGCTTTAGATGTGGGTAAATTTCTTTTTGCCTCATGAAGACTATCAAAGAAGTTCATGTTTCTGTTTGATTATTCTCTCGTAACTGATTGGGTTGACAAAAGATGGATCCAAGAAATATTGCGTTGTTAGCACAGCCTGTTAGTGGATTCTCCTTTTCCGAATTTAGCTCCAAAAAGAAAACCCATAAAGAGCAGCTCTGGTACACACCGTAGGGCTAGAGTAGGGATCCCTGACCTTTTACTAAATATCTTGGTGGTGCGTAGGTGTTCAACTGTCAACTAAAACTGTGTTCAAAATATTCAAGATAAACAAAATAATGAAACACGCGAAAATGTGTTTTTGAGCCATTTTGTATTAAAGTGGACTATAAGATTCCCGGGCCGATCACCTCACTCACCGCGGGACATCCGAGATCGGGATGTCCCGCAGGGTGAAACCCCCCAAAAACCCCCCAAACTCCTTACCTCATCCGCCGCCGCTTCCGCCGCCGCCGCCTCCCGCGCGCCCCCCTAGACCTGCGTGTGCCCGCGCCGGCTGTCTGTGAATGGCCGGCGCGGGCGCGCCGAGAGCGCCGCGCGGGAGGCGGCGGCGGACGAGCCCCTTGTCCGTCGCTGTCACTCCGCTTGTCCGTCGGCGGGGATTGGACGGCGTGGCCACGTGGGAGCGGGGAGAGGTGAGTTTTTGGGGGTTTCTGGGGGGTTTCACACAGCGGGGCACCCCCGATCGAGGTGCCCCGCCAAAGTGGACCAAAACCCAGGATAGTCAAAATCCTGGGTGTTGGTCCACTTTAATTGAGCAAATTGGGCTTAGGTAAAGTATAGATAGCAGCAGATCCGGTTCAGGAACAGATCAGTCTGAAGCCTCACCACATGCTACCTAACAGAATTTTGTGTACCACCAATGGTATATGTTCCACTGCTTTTCCTACTGGGGTCACATCAACAAAGATATCATGAGAGATCCCATCTGTTTCCTTCTAAACCATAATAAAAGATTTGGCTTGTAATTTTAGAGACAGTGACAAGGTACGTTTTTATAATTGAGGTAAGATTTTGGCATTTCTACAGCACGCAATACATGAATAGGGAGCACTTTGCTAGCTCCTTAAGTACACGCAGAGCAGAAAGGGAATAAAAAAAGATGACACCATGAATATCATTTGATGAGAGATGAAAAATGATCCCATATGCAAGTCTGCAGCGGAAACGTTCCTTAAATGCTGAATGACAGGGTTTCCCTGATCGAGGGGAAATTACTCTGCTGCAGCATTTCTCCATGGACCTGAAAGTAGTAGCACTCAGCAGATATAACCTCCACTGTGCCCTTCGGCAGTTGTGGAGCGCCAGCTTGCAGATGTTCTAATACAGGGGAAGAAAATGGAAATCACTTGAGACAGAGCGAGACAACGTGTGTTGTTGTTTTTTATTCTTGTCTGTTTTGTCTTTTTCCTTCTGTAGAGATTTTTTTAAAAAGATGTTTTTCATTAAAATCTGCTCAGGATGTGTAATAGTTTTATAAGGATAATATTTAATGCTAAAGAACACGTAGCCTGTCAGTTCTTTCCCTGGTACAAGGCAACTTCATTTGTCTCATCTGTCAAGTGTATGGTCCATCCATGTAGGTAAATGATTTGTGCAGCTAGACATGCATTCTCTTTCTTTTTTCTATAGTTTTTTTAGAATCCACTCATTCTTGTCCTCTGAATCATCCTGTAGTTTAAAGGGTATTTAACCCCCTCAAATAATGGCATTCACCTATTCTGCCCTGCAACAGCTCCCAGCCTGTCAAGTTTCTGAGAATGGCTAATGAATTCTTTGGGTGTATGGCCAAAGTTCATCATTTGTCATGTGCATGCCCATGCCCCATTCACTACATTAAAGGGATTTTTCATGCAAAATATTAAAGCAGACCAACACCTTCCGTACCTCTCAACGCCACCCTACCCATTATACTGATTATTATGCAGAATCACCGCTCCAAGGGCCACACCCACGTGCTTCAGAAGAGAAATCACGAGGCAATCATCTGTAAACATTGATATCTACGCCACTGCTACTTCAGTTTAAAAATGGAAAATGCTTTAGGACATTGCAAAATGTATCCCAGCAAAATGGTCTAGCAATTGCCCTTGCCTGAAATAATACTTTAAGGGGGGGGGGTGGCAAGTGGCAGTTTCTGTGGTGTAGTGGGAGCCCAAGTACACCATTAGGTTTCTGAGCAGCCAACTGTCCTAGAGTGGCTCCTGAGGAGAAAAAGGTTTTGGAGGGGGGGTTACATACGCTTAAATTTCAAACTTTAAAGCTTGATTTTTCATTTTCAATATGTGGTATAGGACAGTGGTATGACCTGGAGAAAGTTTCCCCCAAAAAATGATTGGTTTCTCCATTGGCTTCTCCGTCTTATGTGTTTTAGCTATTAAGCAAGATAATTGCATATGCTGAAAAATGCCCCCTTCCCCCAGATTGTCTACAGGAAATCTGTAAACTGCTGAAAGTCCAGTAGTTAAGATCTACTCAGTATTTTGAATTATCTCTAAGCTCTAATGCATGGGCAAACTAACACACATGTTCATTAGATGCTTCCCTACTCTTAAATATTGTTTTAGAAATTGAGGAGCTTAGTTGTGTATGGTTCTGGCTTCAGGTTAAAACGTTTTTTCATGTAGGCATTGAAAAAAAGCTGAACTCTATTATACAAGAGCTGATTTTCTGTAACCCGTTCTATATGTATATATATATATATATATATATATATATATATATATATATGCATGCAGTTTGAAATAAAAAAAAACAAGACCTGGAATAACAAGTAGGCACCACATTGATACATACAGTACTACCAAGGTCCTGCAAACAGGAAGTGTCTTCTGACTGTGCCTCTCTGCATTCTGGGATTGCCGATTGCCTTTTCCTGACTCCAGCTCTGCTCTGTCTGAGCAAAGCACAGCTATAACCTGCCCCCCGATACTTTATTCCACTCTCCTCTCCTCAGCAAGTGAGTTGCAGCGCGGTGGGGGAAAGAATAATAATTAAGTGACTAAAAACGTAAAATATATAAACTTAAGATACTGGGGAATCGTTTTTTAAGGGTTTGGGCTTTTCAATAAATCATGGTGAAGGTCCGGTTTAAGGCAATAACCAGTGGCAGCCAAGGGTTTCTCTATTTGGTCACATCCTCACAAACTCTCTGGATGTGTAAATATTAAAAGCTACAATATATCCAAGCATTGCACGCTTACACAATTCCAGATTTGGGATAGCACATGATAAGATGATTTGCATGACTCCCTCTGCCATTATGGGTTATTCCGGATATTCTGTGCCATAGGAATATTTTCTGTTAAAAGATAGTGCTCTCCTTGTACACCTTGTGTAGTAGGGGATGTTGTGGTCTCTTTTAGCCCACTTTGTTAAAGTCAAAATCCTGGGTTTTGGTCCTTTCCCCTGGTCCCCCCGATCAGGGGTGCCGCACTGTGTGAAACCCCCCAGATCGCCGAGCGCAACTCGCCTCTTCCCGCTCCTACAGCGCATGCTGACGTCACGCCATCTAAGCAAGCGGCTAAGGCCAGGGTCTCCAAGCGTGCTGGCGGCCACATCCCCATGCTTCCCTCTAACAGGGAGCGTGCCCGTGCTGGCCACTCACAAATGCCTGGCGCGGGCGCACTCCCTGCTAAAGGGATAGCGGTGGTGCGGCCATGGCTTGTGCATGCGCCGTTGGACCAGTAGGCAAGGTAAGTGTACATATTCCCTATTCTCCCTATTTTGGATGCCCGGTGAGAGGGAAACGATCGGCCCGGGAATCTATAAGATCGCAATGGGATTTAGTCCACTTTAAAGTGGACCAACACCCAGGATTTCCTGGGTTTTGGTCCACTTCGGCGGGGCACCCCGATCGGGGGTGCACCGCTGTGTGAAACCCCGCAGAAACCCCAAAAAACTCACCTCTCCCCGCTCCCACGTGAACGCCGCAGCCAATCCCCGCCAACGTCCAGGCGGGGGACAGGAACGTCCAAGCCGCTTCCGCCGCCGCCGCCTCCCGCGCGTCACTCTCGGCGCGCGCGCGCGCCCCCGCCGGCCATTCACAGAGGGCCGGCGCGGGCGCGCGCATGTCTGGAGGGGCGCGCGGGAGGCGGCGGAAGCGGCGGCGGATCAGGTAAGATCTTTTTGGGGTTTCTGGGGGGTTTCACCCCGCGGGACATCCCGATCTCGGATGTCCCGCGGGGTGGGAGGTGATCGGCCCGGGAATCTTATAGATTTCCGGGACGATCACCCCTGGGTGTTGGTCCACTTTAAACCTTTTGGTCTTCTCCCTAGGCCCCCCCCTCTCTCTCTAATATATATATATATATATATATATATATATATATATATATATATATATGTATAAAGCATCACTTTCTCCCTCCCTCTAGTCACACAGGCATAAAAGCAGTTTGGACATACATATGTTAAAAATTCTGGTGTTATCTAACATTTCCAATGTACAAACATTTGCCTTGTTGCTTTATATGCAGAATGCCCTTGGGCTGTCATTCTAGAGTACGCTACGCTAGGCTGGAAAACATAAACTAATTATTGTGCAAAAACATTCATAAATAGGTCTGCAATAAAAGACAAGTAGAGCCAGAAATATGGCAAGTGATCCATTTATATCATGTTTGTTTAGTCTATATTGATTATTTATTTCATCCCTCTGACCTTAGCCGGGGCCTTCACAATGTAGTTGTAATTGTTTTAATTAACCCAGCCAAGGCAGTTACAGACAAATAATAACTCCTCATTGGTATCACCGATCCTCTCAGAAAATCATTTTTCTGATTGTTGCTTTTTTTTTTCTTCTGAAACACAAAAACAGCATTATTAAAAAGATAAGCCTGAAGCATTTATTTGAAGTGTTTGAAGATGAACACCAGCATAAATAAAGCTGAGAGGCGGGGGGTGGGTATAATACTAAAGCTGGTAAAGTTTCTGTTTGGAGCTGAATGACTAAAAGGTATTCTCTATATAAAGAGGAAACAGATGCCGGCAGAGACTCTGCAGCCTAAAAAAAATAAACAGGTTCATGGGGAAATATTTAAAGTTTATCCTTTGTTGATGAGTCCAAGTTGGGTACTTGGCAGTCCTCGAGATCCCGCAGTGGCAGTCCTCGAGATCCCGCTTCAGTCCTCAGATGCACCCCCTGTCATCACCAGCAAAACAAATGCACCACAGATGTACCTGCCAACCCTCCCTATGCACAGAGTGAGAAGAGCCTGAAATGATTGCTTACACATATTCATCAGGCACAGGGGCCAGGAGGGGCTAGTAAAAACAGTAATGGATTATTCAGCATTATCCATCTTTGCAATATCCATATTGCAAAGGCTGTAGACAAGGGTCAAAATTAAGACATGACTGACCATGTTGTCCTGCAATGCTTAATAGGCTTTAAAATGGACCAATACCCTCCATGGCGAGAGTGTTTGTCAGGGAACCTCGGGTCACGTGGATGGACACCTCTGGCACGCGGGAATCGTGACCTCTCCAGGAGTGACAATGTTCTCATCCCCTTGGCCTACTTTTTAGCAGGTCTCTCCCCTCCACCCCCTCCCATCTGTGGGACGGGTTGTCACCTCCCACTGTTCTGGAGCGTGCTTTAGCCCCTAAAACCCTTTAGGGGTTAAAACTTTGGGAAGGGGGGTCGTATGGCTTTGGATATGGCACCAAACGATTGGGCTGGATGCCGGGCATCCGATGAGTCCAGAAATGGGGTCTCTAAGTGGGTCAGAACCTTAGATCTCCATTTTCCTGGTTTTCCTTTATTTCCGAGCCCTGTGAAACCTACCTCCCATGTGCGGTTTTGGGAGCCGGTTCTGATTCTGTACCTGGCTTGGTGCTGGGACACATGGGGGCGCAGCTATGGTCCGATTTGTGTTGGTGCCGCTTGTCAGCGGCTCTCATTTTTTGATGGGACAAATTCACAGCCAGGGGTCCAGCTAGCTGCAGACCCACTGGAGCCTCCCCAGGCTGGAGGTGTGAGAATCGGTAGCAAGGAGTCTGTGATCTGCCCTGCGTAACCCAGAAATGCTAATTCCTCTGCCTGAGGAGATAAGGACCTGTGCATTTATAACTAGGAAGCCTTAACGGGGGGGGGGGGGGGATAAAGGGGAATTCCGGACTTGCATCTGTGATAAAATGAAATGTAATGTTTGCCCTGTTCCTCACAGTGTTGATGGCCACAGCCGCTAAATGACAGGCGGGGGCATCCAGAATGCTGGGCCCCCCCCCCCCGAACACCCGTAAATATTACTATACTCTAGGTCGCTGTCCGGCACACACATGGGCAGAAATGTTCTGCCCACCGAATGTCCTGCCCACGTGAGTGCCATGCAGCAAATTGCAGCGCTGGACTCCTGGTGGGGAACCGAGATAAAGGTAAGATTTACGGGCGTATGGTGGGGGGGGGGTTGGGGGATGTGCAGGGGGGCTACAGCATTCTGGCAGCAGAGGGTGTTGGTCCGCTTTAAGCATCATGTGAACTAGGGTGCACAGGGCAGAAGCATATTTGAAAGTAGGGAAGCACCCGTGGTTTCCCTTGTTCCCCTATGGGCCAGTTCAAACTTTGTAGTAGATGTCAGAGGAGCAGAGGCAGACACAAGCCTTTCTTCAATCAGTAATTAGCATGTTGGTGTTTCATCACCCTTGTGGGTGGCTGAAACCCTGTCTAACCCCTAAAATGTTTTTTGTTCCTACAGAAAATTAAGCTGTTTTGATCCATTACATCCCCCACAGATGTGCATGTTTGTCAGGTGTAGTCTGTAATATGTGGTATTCATCATACCTATGTCATGTGATCACCCCCCTATAGACACACAGACAATACAATACGCTGCTTGTTTTACTCCCCATATCCAGCTCTAACTTTCCATATAGTACAAACTATTAGACAGCACTGCTTTAACAAACCAAATATATACAGTATTTGAAAAAGTATTCATACTCAATGAAAAGTATTTAATGAAAATTGCTGTTCACAAATGCTGTCCATCCAATCAGACTGAGCTAGAGCTGTTTTGCAAAGAAGAATGAGCTATGATTTCAGCTTTTAGATGTACAAAGTTGATAGAGACATACAGTACCCCAATAGAATTGCAGCTGTAATTGCAGTTAAAGGTGTGCCCAAGTAGTGACTCAAGGGGCAGGGAGTCTGAATACTGTAGACATGTCACTGGAGAAGTGATCGAGGGGGTGTACATTTCACCTAGGTTACTACGCTGGGTGAGATGGTAAGTCCAGGATTGATTTGTTTCCCAGCAGTGATATGCTGCTGAGGTGTTGTTAATTTTGCCGGGCCTGGATTTATATGGAATGGCAGGTAGGTTTGGTAGAGGGACCTGTCATTCCACACCTCCCCGATCCAGTTTGGGTTTTGAATCAGGTGAGCTCTGATCCTAATTAGCCTGGGAGGTAAAAGCTCTGCAGAGACTGCAGGCTATTGCTCTCAGCCTGAAATGAACAGCCTGTGTGTGTGTGTGAAGGAAGCTGCGAACGCAGCCACTGCTGGAGCTAAAAACTCACCCTGCGATGTCCAGGCGAACGCTGTATTTTGAAAGTGTCAGCTAGGTGCGAAGAACCTGCTAGTAAGCGCCCAGACGGGCTAGGTCTTTATTTTGTTTTGTACACTAAAGAAGCACGCTGCTGCTGTATGTTTTGTTTACTGGACTGTTTATGCCATGAATAAACGCCAAGACCTGCTTTTATAACACCTAAGTCTGTCGTGAACTGTGTCCAAACACACCATCCCCCGGGAAGATCCCTACAATTGGTGCTGCGGAGCGGGCAAAACGGTTGCTAGGGGCAACGGTGTGGACAGACTTGGCTACAGCTGCTTATGTCTTGGGTGAAAGCTGCAACTACACTCCAAGAACAGGCGGGCAACATGGAGGAGATGCTGAAGCAGTTTATGCAAGTAAGTTTGCAACAACAACAGGCTCAGATAGAGGCCAATAGACAACAACAACAGGCTCAGATAGAGGCCAATAGACGACATGAACAGACCATGGCTGCCCAACAACAACTTATTGAATACCTGATAGCAAAACAGGAGGCGCCTGTGGTTGCTAACCCCCAAACAGTGGTGCGAGCCGCTCCAGAGACTTTTGATGTGAGAAGAGCTGTGCAGCGGGCGCTGCAAAAGATGACTGCTGAGGATGATGTTGAGGCCTTCCTAACTGGGTTTGAGCGTGCGGCTGAGCGAGAGAAGTTACCCGTCGCTGAGTGGGCAGAGGTAATTGCGCCCTATTTAACAGGGGAACCTCAAAAGGCCTACTATGACCTCAGTGAGCAAGAGGTTAAGGACTATACTCGGCTAAAAGCGGAGATACTTGCCCGACTAGGCGTTACTACTGCGGTCCGTGCCAGGAGGGTACGCAACTGGAGCTACAGTTTGGACAAATCGGCGAGGTCCCAAATGTATGACCTGATCCATTTGGCGAGAAAGTGGTTGGAGCCAGACACTTCTACTCCTGCACAGATCCTAGAGAGGGTTGTGATGGATCGCTACCTCCGAGCACTTCCTGCTGACCTGCAACGCTGGGTGGGACAAGGTGACCCTAAGAATGCAAACGAACTTGTCAACCTTGTGGAGAGGTTCCAGGCGACTGAGGACTACCTCCGTGATGTTTCTGCAGCCTCCTCACCTCCCCGGAGTGCCAGATCTGTGCCATCAGCTGGTAAGAGACTTCCATCTATTGGGGGAGAGTGGAGGGGTGCTGAGGGAAGAAAAAGGGCTCAAGTGGTGTCTCAGGGGCAAAAGACTGGGGATGGTCCCGGGTGGCTAAGTGGCCCTAAAAAGGACTCCTTGCCAAGGAGAACAGGCTCTATCCAGTGCTGGAGATGCCATGAGACGGGACACGTGTCTGCCCATTGCCCTCTTACCACTGAGCCCATGGAATGTGAGGCTAATCGACGTCAGTCGCTATTTGCGGAACCATCTTGTGTTGCAGTTCCTGGACTAGAGACTGAACCGCAAATCTGCAACGTTACAATTAATGATTTCCCTGTTAAGGCGTTGCTGGACTCAGGAAGCCTCGTAACCTTGGTGCATGCCAGCCTGGTGGCCGGCGACTTTGAGTGTAAAAAGCATATGAGTGTCGTTTGTATACATGGGGATACAAAAGTGTACCCTATAGTGCTGGCTAAAGTCGGGACTGAACAAGGCACCGTACAATATGAAGTGGGTGTGGTTAAAAACCTCATGCATAACGTAATATTGGGGCGCGATTTTCCATTATTCTGGGCTCTCTGGGGAAAAAGAAAATCCCCCGAAAGGAGTGAGGATACTCCTAAGGTTGTTGCATTGCCCCCTGTAAATGATAAAAGTGTGCAGGATGAAAATGATTGTTTTCCTTTGCAGGTCCTGGCTGGAGAGGAGGAGGCTCCTCCCACTGAGCAAAATATACCAGACTTAGAGGTGTCTAGGGATAATTTTGGGACTGCACAGTTACAGGACCCCACTCTCAAAAATGCGAGAGAGCAGGTTTCTGTCATGAATGGGGTACCTCAGGAACCAGATGCTGAGAAAAGATTTCCACATTTTTCTGTGACTAATGATCTTTTCTATAGAGTCACTAAGATTAAGGATGAGATTGTGGAACAGCTTCTGGTGCCTAAGCCGTACCGGCGTCAGGTGCTTGACATGGCACATAACCATGTTCTTGGGGGACACTTGGGGACTGACAAAACGCAGGAGAGGGTTCTCCAGAGGTTCTACTGGCCGGCGATATATGGTGATATTAAAAAGCACTGCGAGTCGTGCCCCACATGTCAGCTTAGTGCCCCAGTGTCACATTTTCGCAGTCCTTTGGTTTCGCTCCCTATTATAGAGGTGCCTTTTGAGCGTATAGCCATGGATTTAGTGGGTCCCATTGTAAAATCCGCTAGAGGACACCAGTATATTCTGGTGGTCATGGATTATGCGACCCGCTATCCTGAAGCTGTGCCCTTAAGAAACACCGCATCTAAAACAATTGCACGTGAGTTGTTTTATATGTTCTCTAGGACTGGAATCCCCAAAGAAATCCTGACTGACCAAGGTACACCCTTTATGTCAAAGGTGATGAAGGAGTTATGCAAACTATTTAAAATCTCACCCATCCGTACCTCTGTATACCACCCCCAGACGGACGGATTGGTGGAGAGATTTAACAAAACTTTGAAACATATGCTGAAAAAAGTGGTGGAAAAAGATGGCCGTGACTGGGATCATTTGTTACCCTACCTCATGTTTGCTATTAGGGAAGTGCCCCAAGCGTCCACAGGGTTCTCACCATTCGAGTTGGTCTATGGTCGTCACCCTAGGGGTCTACTGGACATTGCAAAAGAGACATGGGAGAGCGAGTCCACCCCATACAAGAGCGTTATTGAGCATGTAGCACAAATGCAGGACCGTATAGCCGCTGTAATGCCCCTAGTAAGGGAACACCTCCAGAGGGCGCAAGAGGCCCAAAGTAGAATTTACAACCGGTCTGCAAGAATCAGGACATTTAACCCAGGCGATAGGGTCCTTATACTAGTTCCCACTGTTGAGAGTAAATTCCTGGCGAAGTGGCAAGGTCCCTATGAAATTGTTGAAAAGGTCAGTGAGGTGAACTACAAGGTGCACCAACCAGGTAGAAGGAAGCCTTTCCAAGTTTACCACGTAAACTTGATTAAGCCCTGGAAAGACAGGGAATCCTTGGGGGCGACAAATACTGTTAATAATTTGTCACAACCAATCCCTCCAGTCAAGGTTGGTGATACCCTATCAGTGTCACAGAAACAGGAGGCTCAGGAATTTTTACAGAAAAACAAAGACAAGTTTTCTGACCTCCCAGGGCGTACACACCTCATCTATCATCACATTGAAACTGAGCCTAGAAGCAGAGTAAACCTCAAGCCCTATAGGATCCCGGAAGCCCGTAGGGAAGCCGTATCTGCCGAGGTAAAACGTATGCTTGATCTGGGAGTAATTGAGGTGTCACAGAGTGAATGGTCCAGCCCGATTGTATTAATCCCAAAGCCTAATGGAACTTGGAGGTTCTGTAACGATTTCAGAAAGTTGAATGAGATCTCAAAATTCGATGCCTATCCTATGCCCAGGGTAGATGAGTTGATTGAGAAGTTGGGTAATGCCAGGTACATAACCACCCTCGATCTCACAAAGGGCTACTGGCAGATTCCACTTACGGATGAGGCTAAAGAGAAAACTGCATTCTCCACCCCTGATGGGCTATTCCAGTATGTAGTGATGCCGTTCGGGTTACATGGAGCTCCTGCGACTTTCCAGAGGTTGATGGACTTGATTTTGCGACCACATGGTGATTACTCAGCTGCCTACCTCGATGATGTGGTCATTTTTAGCCCTGATTGGGAAAGTCACCTCTGTAAGGTACAGGCCGTATTGGATACCATAAGTGATGCAGGGTTGACCATAAATGCCGAGAAGTGTGCAATAGCCCTAGAAGAGGCCAAGTATCTGGGCTACATTATTGGAAGAGGGTTGATTAAGCCACAGCTAAATAAAATTGAGGCAATACAGAATTGGCCTAGACCCCTGACAAAGAAACAGGTTAGAGCTTTCCTTGGTATTACGGGCTATTACCGTAGATTTGTGCCGAACTTTGCCTCAGTTGCTGCTCCCCTAACTGACTTGACAAAGGGCGGAAAGAGAGCAATGATCACGTGGACTCCAGAGGCCGAGAAGGCTTTCCAAAGCCTTAAATCTGCCTTGTGCCAACAACCTGTGTTAGTTACCCCCGATTTCAGGCGAGAATTTCTGGTCCAGACAGATGCTTCTAACACAGGCTTAGGTGCAGTACTCTCACAAGTAGTAAATGGTGAGGAGCATCCGGTGATGTACTTGAGTAGGAAGCTAACCCCGGCCGAGAAAAATTATGCCATTGTGGAGCGTGAATGTTTGGCAGTGAAGTGGGCCCTCGAATCCCTAAAATATTACTTGCTAGGCAGGAAATTCAAGTTAGTGACAGACCATGCCCCCCTAACCTGGATGAAGTTAAACAAGGAGAGAAACGCAAGAGTGACTAGATGGTTTCTGTCCCTACAAAACTTTAATTTCACTGTGGAACACAGGCCAGGGAAATTACAGGCAAATGCTGACGCATTGTCGAGGGTACATTGTCTGTGGGGACAAAATGCTCAGCCCTCCGGTCTGAAGAAGAGGGGGGGGATATGTAGACATGTCACTGGAGAAGTGATCGAGGGGGTGTACATTTCACCTAGGTTACTACGCTGGGTGAGATGGTAAGTCCAGGATTGATTTGTTTCCCAGCAGTGATATGCTGCTGAGGTGTTGTTAATTTTGCCGGGCCTGGATTTATATGGAATGGCAGGTAGGTTTGGTAGAGGGACCTGTCATTCCACACCTCCCCGATCCAGTTTGGGTTTTGAATCAGGTGAGCTCTGATCCTAATTAGCCTGGGAGGTAAAAGCTCTGCAGAGACTGCAGGCTATTGCTCTCAGCCTGAAATGAACAGCCTGTGTGTGTGTGTGAAGGAAGCTGCGAACGCAGCCACTGCTGGAGCTAAAAACTCACCCTGCGATGTCCAGGCGAACGCTGTATTTTGAAAGTGTCAGCTAGGTGCGAAGAACCTGCTAGTAAGCGCCCAGACGGGCTAGGTCTTTATTTTGTTTTGTACACTAAAGAAGCACGCTGCTGCTGTATGTTTTGTTTACTGGACTGTTTATGCCATGAATAAACGCCAAGACCTGCTTTTATAACACCTAAGTCTGTCGTGAACTGTGTCCAAACACACCATCCCCCGGGAAGATCCCTACAATACATATGCACACCACACTTTTAAGTTTTTTATATTTTAACTTGGAAAAGCAAGTATAATTTACACACTTCACAGATACTTGCTATTTGGAGTTCTAACACATAGAAGTTTCATAAAATACATTTAAAGGGATTGTTTCCTCCGAGCAGGTCCAGTGTGCCTGTGCAGTTTCTCCATTCAGCGCCAGCATCTTCAAATTTACCAAGGGCTGAAATCCAGCAATTTGGTCACCGGCGTCCTCGCACAAATACCTATTCTATTTATTTGCATTGGAAAGGAGGTGCCAAGGCCGGTTTGGCATGACCCACCTCAGCACGCCCTCCTCCATTGCAATAAATGGAGTAGGCTTTTTACTGGGCTTGAAGCCATCCTGATGGATGCCGCCATGCCTTCCCAGTGCTGGAGGAAGCAAATTACTTGTTCTCCCTCATCGGTAAGTATGAAGATGCTGCCGCTGCATGGAGTGGGGGCAAAGGGTATATCCTTTTTTTATTTTAATGCCTGGACAGGGATTTTACATTTGTGGCTGTATGCTTTAAAATGTGGAAAATCAAGGTACTGTATTTATAAAAAGGAGTAATTTACCACACATCAATCTTAATCCTTTTTACAGGTTAAAGGACCTTTTACCGTAAGGAAAAACTTGATTTCTTACAAAGTAAACAACTTTTCCTGAAAATTGGGTACCTGTTTGGCGTTTGTATATAAAAATGACAGAAATGTTTGAATTAAAATCTCCTTTCAAAACACAGTAGCTCTGCTTTTGAGGATGAAATGTTTCCTGCTCCAAATCTCGAAAGGATAGCCTCGTCCATTGCATTTCGCTAAACTGTTCTTTAGGTAGCATTTAGTGTTTTTGTATCTAGAGAATATTGTCCTCTCTTTCTCCTAATTATTCTAATTGGCGAAGCGAGCACAGGTATACGGGTAGAGAGACGAGGCACTTGGATGAATTATACATGGTCTCCTTCCTTATTAAAAGGGAGATATTTCTGTGTTCCCAGCATGCCTCGTACAGCATGTCAAAATTGTTTTAATGAACCTTTCATCCTTACCTAGACGAGCAAACTCTGTATCACAGATCTCTGTACATATGGAAATTCACATCATATGTCCATTTAGACAGAAATTTGGTGAGTTTTTTTTTTCTTCCGGCAACATTTTAATATGACATTTCCCAAAATGTCACAGATTTTGCCTTTAAATTGCATTAAGTGGTAAAGGTGTGCATGCTGATACTGAGGGCCTTGCCTTAATAAATTCAGCTGTAGTAGACTAAAGATCAGATTGGCATTTTATGTCTAATGGAAAAATATGAAGCAATTTAAAGGGCTGCTGGGGATTCTGCTTAGACACCCAAAGCAGAATCATGAAAGCAAAACCTTGAAGGAAAACACATTAACATGTAAACCAAGGAACAAGAAGAAGGTTGTTTTTACGAGGGTGGGAAAAGGTAAAATCTAGTTGACGTTGCTGTATTTGTTTTAAATCCCTCCCCGCACAACTAAAGTTTTTGGCATCTGCTGATCTCCACAGTCAGGCTCCACAAGAGCTCCTCTGGCCAGAAAGCTCAACTGCTGAATCCTGTCAGATCGGTGTTGGCAGTCTGTGGAAAGAGTCGTCCATGGTGCACTTTGAGTCAAGTGGTGTGCAACTGGGACTTAAAGAGACTGTCCAAGCAAAGGGTTGGTTAATTGTGCTTACTTGTTATTTCATGTTTGTGTGGCCTATGTTACTAATCAGTCACAGGTTGAAGTTTTCTTTTACTCAGAGATATCTTCCTCCCAGCTCCTGATGGTGCTGTTCAAGGGAGCAGCTTTGAAATGGCTCAGTTTACACAGTTCCCAGGGGGGAGATACAGTTAGTGTGTCCCTGGACAGGGACTTCAAAGAAGCAAACACCTTTAGGGGCACCATTTCCCCCACTTCAGTCAGGAAATGTTACTTACCGCCACACTGCTTTAATATACTGCTGTGGTGTCTGACTCATTGGGGGGGGGGGGAGGGGGCTTTATGTGATTTTAAAGGGAGTTGGTCAGCAGGCTACCTTGCCTTGCTGTATTAATACCAGTCAGTCACTGTAGCACTCCCCTCGCCACACAGCTGACTGTGCTGCTCATGACATGCCGACCTGTACATGTCATAGCAGCTGGAGTGCTGTTTAAGGCATTCTGGCACTGTGTTTCCAGGGACTCATTATACTGGAATAACATGTTTCTGTTTAGCTAGTTTTATTGGCAGCTTTAGCAGCTCCTGCAATCCCCCCGGACAACTCTCATACTTCACCAGACGTGTGTCTTTCTTAGCTGGCCCCGTTATGCATTGAAGAAGGGAGGGAATTTCCTACAGCCGGTCAAGCGGGGGATTCTGTCTAGCTGACATAATCTAGAGATATTTATCATAATACCATGACTATCTATATACTGTATATCGAAACATCTGGCCTTATTCAGTGGATCTGTGTCATCTGGCAAGCAAACAGTAATGCATTTTTTTCACTTTCTAGAGTAAGCTTGTTTCAATAATACTCATTCAGCATGTAGATAATATTTAAAGGACAGCTATCGGCAATACACAGTTAAGTCACATTGTTTTGACCATGTCCTACTTTCTATGTTGGCCTGCCTATATCTTGAAGGACGTCACATGGAACATGGAAACTGAAAGGCACCATATGCCATTGGTGCAGGAGTTGCATGTCTGCTGCTAAAGTATGTGAGGGTAGATCTACAGGCTACAATGGAAAAACGTACTGCCCTCCTGCTAAGAACGTTGCATTGTCAGCACAGGCTTTATCTTGCACGGCAGTATGGGATTGGTGGAACAACTCTTGCTATGTTCAGGGGGATGTTTTCATGGCATTCTCTGGCCCACTCATCTATGTGGAAAACACTTTCTACTGATTGGTATAAATCCATCCTTGCAGATCACATACACCCTTACATGCTGATTGTCTTCTATGGGGCAGATGGGATTTTCCAAAAAGACAAGACAGCTAAAATATCTGACATTCGTTGGAAAAGCACCCATCGCTTTGTATAGTTAAAGAATTTTCTGTTCAAATGCAAAAAGTATATATTTGTCTTTGCCTCCTACAGTTTTGATTTTATATAGGCCAGTCATGTGTGTGCTCAGGCCAGTCATTGAGGGAGTCTGCATGGGAACATGCTGCCAGCACTAGGGCTGACAGCAGAAGAACAGTGGAGGATCTGGTTGCAGGGCTGAATGGGATCATTGTGTAATAAGTAAAGTTTTTTTTATCTGATATGCTCCTTAACACTTCACATTCCGGTTTTTCTGGTTAGTCAGTCAGTGAGGTATAAGCTGCTCACTATGCTGCCTATAAGTAGCTACCACATGCCTTCTCCATGCTTCTCTAAGGGAGTTGTGTCAGCATCAGTCTGATCCTGTGCCGAGAAGGAAGTGAGTCCTGTACACACCAGTACAGTTGGGCATGTAAGATTCAGTAAAAACAAGTGTTCTGTGTGTACTGGACTCTTTACTGCACTATTAGATTTTGGTGTATAGACTTGGGTATGCAGGTAGTGAAAACTGCTTCCAAAATAAAACTTTGCTACTATGAGAAATTGAATTCTAGATCTCCTCAGAAACTTGAGGACCTCATTTTGACAAAAACTTTCTTTTTAAGAAAGCATTCAAACCCAACATTGCATTTGGGTCACTTCATGTAGATGTTCTGTATAAGCATTGTACACCCAAATCTCCAGGATTCTAACCCTGTTACGTCTACAAGACTCTAACATTGCAAAAAAAAAAGGACACTTAGGAGCTGGATCATATTTCTCGTTTTTTGCTCCGTGCAAGAACGTCCTAGACAGGAGTGGAGATTTTTCAACTCTAGCTGCAGCTGATATTTTAAGGGGCTCGTTTCCCATCTCCTTCTCCCCCTCATTCAAAATAATGCTGTTCATCTGTTGAAAAGAGGCATGCTACAAAGCTTTCAAGTGTTTTCCACATTAACATTGTTGCCAACCAGCCTGCGACTCTTTGTGTAGGAGTGTTTGTATAGTCTCCATAGCAACCAAATACTTACAAAAATGTCATATTGCGCCATCTGTGTGATTTGACTAGCGTGTTGTGCATAGTATGGCCTCTTCCATCCCTCTGCTTTATCAGTGCAGATTACATGCTATGAGCAGTTACACGCCGCCATGCCCATTAGCACCATTGATGCCGTTTAACAGAGTGCACCATCTCTGTGACATTTCCAAGTGATTTCTTCAATGCACAGCTAAGATACAATGTAATTGCAGCACACACTCACCTGCAAGTGGATGTCCTTGAGCATTTGATGAATCAGATTCATCATTGTGAAATATTTTTATAGGCTGATTTCATGATCCTTCTCCAGAGGCAGCATAAAATGTTTTTTTTTCTTTTAGCATTCAGCATAGATGCTGCGCTTGAAATACCCTAAAGCTAGTTCTGTAATCCTCCCAGCATACTTTGCAGTCTCCGCCATGATGGTACATCCAGTGATCTTCAGGGTGCAGAGAGAGAGAGAGATTGAGAGAGAGATTTACAAACACAAACAGGAGGGTTCTCTGAATAAATGAAACTGGATACAGTCTTGTAGCAACACTGGCACATCAGCAATGCCAACACTGTTGAGCAAATCTATATACGTGTTTATGCTTCGCCTGCTGCTGCCTCACTAGGGGACTTCCTGTAATCATTTTACAAGAAGTAAAGAAATACTGTAGGTAATACTTGCAGGTGTATGCCTTTTCCTAGGTTGTTATTGGAGGGTGGGGGGGGGACTATTATTAGGACTTACTAAGTCCCAACTCACTTCTCCTCAGACACCCCCAACACACATGCACAAACACCTACCAAGTTTTGCCATTGCATTTGATAAGAGTAGCATCCATGCCATATGACTTAATGGAAGTCTTTAATCTGTAGATTGATCCAGTGGAGCTGATATGTGACCAGACACTTGATATCATCCAAAGTGTCAGCAATCAAAATCTACCCATAGGTCTTTTTGCCAACTGTAACCCAGGCCAACACACATTTTACATAGAAAGGTTGTGGACATGTTCCGCGGGGGGAGGGGCATCTCGATTACCAGGTCTCCCTCGATTAACCCCCTGCAACCCCCCTAAATCTTACACCGCGGTCCCTCAGTTTCAGCTTTGCTGGGTCAGAATGAGATGCATGACACATTTTGCCTGGGTTGTTGGTCTAGTTTAAGTTATTTGGTGACCAGCTGCAGGCCACAATGAAATTGAATGGTTCAGACTTTTTATTTTAACCGCCTGACTATTTTACATGCTGATTATCCTAGTTCCCCAATATATGTATTTGTATGCAAATCATCAAGAAAAAAGACACCTTACTGCTAACACTAAATCTACATTGGGCACAGAAAAATGGGTGCTAACGAGAAATGATCTACTAGAATTCAGATTCACCAGCTTTTCTACTGTGGGGAAGAATCGGGACAATGGATGTGCCTTACAAGACACATGGCCTGGCTGCTACTGAGAAATGACTACACTAGGATCATGGGTAGACCAAGGTGGCTTTACGGAACAAACACAGGAGGGCAAACTAATAGGGAAGAGCTGAGCACATGTACAATATTTGTTAAGAACCTACGAAACATAACTAGATGGTGAATGTGATGTAACACAATTATATGTAACCAATGAAACCCAACAAACCTATGAATATACACTAACAATATTTGCACAACAGATCAACAAATATTGCTGGAGGTATTGTAGTGTACTTTATTTCTCCACCTATTACTTAACATACAGAGGAGGGCAGGCACTAGGGGACACAGTAGAGGACCCAAGAGGCTCTGTGTTTCTTGGAGCGTCCACCATATCCTCTCCTGCTCCAATGAAGAAGGGCCTTTAAAGTTAATTTACATTATTTATAGTGGTTCACAGCAAAAGTGCTCTCATGCACCTTCCTGTTCACTAAAACAATCAGGATGACAAGTGCTTAAAAAATACATGCAAGCAATTTAGTTCTGAAAATATCTTAGATGAGTGAGCACAGATGGTCATAGTAGGACAGCTTGAGAAACTCGTTCATATCACAGTATTCTTTAAATCACTTTAGCAAAGTTTGATATATTATTCATTAGAATTTGTTACGTCCTGAGAACACTTAGAAAAAAGGTCACCATGATTCATTTTGTACTTCCTTTTTACTTGTATCTTGGTATAAACGCATGCTTTTAAAAATCTATATGACATCTTTTTAGCAAAGCTCCAACTGGCAGGAAAGTTCTAGTTATAAGCAATATAATTCATAAATCTAATTAGCATTATATGTATCGCTTGAAGTACAACTATATACCATTAGGGAAGAGGCATTAGAGAACTCTGACGTAGTTCGTTATTTTTCAAAAATAATCTTAAGGAGATGTTGCTATGGCGATAAGCTGCAGAGGAAGGGATGATGTGCTGCTTCACTCATTCAACAGTTTTTGGAACAGACCCAGGGTTGGGGTGTCTATCACTTGGCTTTGTGTGGAATTGCAGACACATGTGCTCAACCATTTAGAAAAAGACATTTTTAAGAGAAATGTTAATTTGACTAGAAATCAAGTTAAATCTATAATTACAGTATATTGGCTATACGTTTTCTGTTTCAATCTTTTTATTGAAATTTTTTGGTATAAAAGATATACAGCGCGACATTTTGGTCATTTACAAATAAACTGTTACAGAACATGAATTGTCGTCTTCATACTGTGACTCATACAGTTATGTCATTTTCAATAAGTTGTCAGGCACTTTTAGAATGTTTGGGCTCCTAAAGTTTATTGACGTACCGACATGAGCAACTTAAAGCTAGCACCTATGAACTAGTGATCATCCTTACTCAAGTTGTCAGGCAGGTGGATTATCCTCATCTGCCACATGCTCTCTACACCGCCACCCCTCTGATGTCAGAAGGGGGGTAAGGGGGGGGTGCAAAGGACCTAGGGAGGGGGGCAAGGGACCTAGAGAGGGGGGGGCAGGAAAAAACAAGTGGGGAGGAGGGGGACAGACAGGAAACAAGGAGAGATGATAGAAGAATGCGCAAATGTAAATATGCATGTAAAGGGGAGACTTTGCAGGCCATTTCTTCACTGCAACAGGGCCTCTTTCAAATCTGGGAACGAGTATTCCACCCATGGGCTATACGTTTTCAAACATAACACATCCAGATTTGAGAGCTTGATGTGATAAAAGTCCTTCTGACGTTTTGTAAGTAACAGGTGCTGTATCCTTCCTGAAGTAAGATCGTGGGGGGGTTTACCACTCAAGAGCGCTGCTGCAGTGGACAACAGTCACAGATGAAAACCCCAGCCTTCAGTTCCATGTTCTGCTCGCTGGAGACCAGAGAGCTGCTGACAGAAGAGGCCACTATTGTCCCAACCCTTGTTTCCAGGACACTTCTAGGATTCAGCAGAGCACACATAGACAGAAGGAGAAAAAAGCAGAGAACCCAGAAGAGGTTAGAGAGGGGATCAGTAAACTGGTGGTGGCAATGGAGACTGCTGAAGATGTACAGAGAGGTGGCGGTGAGTGGTAATCTGCAACCTAAGCGGCACTGGTAAAGTGCAATATGTATACATCTTTCCTATTTCCTGCACTGCCTGTCGATGTGTATGTGCTGTGATGAATTTAGATTGCAGGCCAAGCTCTACTTGCAGCATTTCCCAAAAAGTGAAAGAGGCCTTGATTTCAGTGGGCACAATTCTCTTCCTGCCTTGAAGTACAATGAAGTATTCCTATTCAAGCGCAGAAAAAGTATGAAAGATAATTTAAGGTCTCATTTACAAAAGCAGCAGCCAGGCCTCCTTTGCCAAGTGCACAGCTTATACCTAAGTGTATGGTGCAGGAGGAGGTATGTGCTACAGCAAGGAATCCTGTTACACAATCTTACACAGGTTAACTTATTACTGTATGTTGTGTACCCAACCTAATTATTATTTGCAGCATTTCTGCCATGCCTTTCCACAAAACTCTGCTACTCTGGACAATGACCCAGTCCATGCTTTATCTTCATACTCTACTTAGAGGCCGATTCATTAATAGCGCCAGGTAGCGACAGATGAGCGACTGTAGCGTGATTTTTACAGCGCCAGCCAGTATTCGCTGTGCTTGGCCGGCGTTTGCTTGATGACAGCGACTCAGTCGGTGTGCAGTAATGTTGAATACGGGCTTAGGGGTCGCTGTTTCACAGGTTCAGCGTTGTATGTGAGCGCCTGACAACGAATGGCCAGAGCGAACGGCTTGCTTCATATTCATGAAAAAATGACGCTCCGAATTTGCTGGCGCTGTCCATTCCTTGTTTAAACCCCAGTGCGCTGGCGGCGATGGGTGTTAACTAGTTTTTAACCCCTAAACAACCATATTTTTTGATTGAAACGTTATACATGTTTTTGGAATCATTTTGTAATATGAATATATTAATATCAGACCTGTTAGATCATTTCTGCACAAATTTTTTTTTTTTTTTTTTACTTTAAAAAAAAACCTAACATTGCAGAAGTGGTCTCATAATTTTTGACATTAAAAAAAAAAAAAATAATACCAATTAATTATGATTAATTAAACATTGCTCCATTGAAATGCATTGGACAATGCCAGGGAGCGACAGGTCATACCTGGCGCTGTGAAGGAATTTGCAGCGGCGCTGTTCGTTCCAGGCGGCTTCATGATGAATCCCGCGCTAGCCGTCGCTCTCGCCGGCGCTAGCCTCATTTAGCGTGATAAATGAGTCATTGTGACCGCCGCGGGCGTACTTGAGTCGGTAGCCGCCGATAGCTGGCGGTACCTGGCGCTCGTCAGACACTACCTGGCGCTAGCCCGTGATAAATAAGGCCCTTAATGCTATGAAACAAGCCCTGTACTGCTTCATCCTAGTCTTGCACCTCTTCATCTTCACTGCTTGTCACTTGCTCAGCTGGCTCCATAGATTTGAATAAAAGCTATGAGGGCCCTCCTAGTGTCCTTGAGTGCCATTTTAATAATAGTCCTGTTTGAATTCCTATAGCAGACATTATTTAATAACTTCACTTCAGGATCTCACTATGTTGAATACTAACATTTCATTATCGGTCTGTCTCACGGTGCACACCTGAACAGGTTATGCAGCTTGAGGATTATAGTGGACACTGTACATGGCCTACTTTTAATTTCAACTGTCAACCTGACGGCCATTTAATCCAAATTGTGTTTACACCTCTCACCCCCACACACATTATAGCTCATTACCTTAATAACTGCAGCTAGTTATATTTGTTGTTTGGGTATTTATCTACGTCCCTCAGTAGCACAGAGCTACCTGCTTTGTTATTAGACCTAAATATAATTTGCATGTCCGGTGGCTGGATGGATATAGCCGATTAATCCTAGCATACAAAGGATGAAAGCTTATCAGCCTTGCCAGACACTATTCCCAGGGCACCATTCTGGCAGGTGTTTACTTTTCTCTGAAACAAGTTTGCCCTCTGGCATATTAAATAACTGCTTTTGGTAATGCTATATTTAAACTTGTCTGCTTTCTGGTGGATGATATCAACATTCATCTAATGAGTAACTAATGATCTGTAATTAGGGAAGCCATGGGGTTTTGACACAAGGGTCCTTCTACCTGGTTACTGGGCAGCCTGGAATTAGTATAAATAAAACAAGTTCAAGTATTTTACTCAGTAGTTACTAGGAATATTTAATATCATAACAACTTACTGACAACTAATTTCAATAGGGAGGTTTATTATATTTTTCACCAAAATTGAAACGACTGGAAACAGGAACCTATAGATTAGGCATGGATGGTTATTTGTACAGTATTAAGCTGACACCTGTCATGTCAGAAAATTATTACCTATGTTCCCCTTAGGCTAATAATATTCATGTTGTCCAAAAACCACCCACCCATTTCAACTGTCGAGATAAAATTAGTGGTACACAACTATTGTATACAGGCATGTCATGAAAGAAGATCTTGTGTCCATTAAAAAGCAATTTTTAAACTGAAATTTTCATGGGACCATATTTAACATTGTTTTATTGCATACGATTTGGCTAAGAAACCTTTTATTTCATCTCTTCCTTTCTGGGCACCACCGGTAGCAAAGTGTGGGTTTAAATATCAGCCATAGGCGGGGACTGCAAGATATAAAAAAGCTAGCTCCTGCCGGCCTATATGGGGCAGGCTTTGGGATCTCCTCAGTTCTTTTCTTGCAGTCGCAGGGGACTGTGAAGATGTCTGGATATTTTTTTCTAGTTACAGTGACCGAGATCTCTGGACCTTGCATGGTAGCCCTGTTGTGTGTCTCCCACTGAGCCCTGGTCCCTCTAACCCCTGGTAGGAAGAGAGGCTGCACATACTCCATAGGACCGACTAATCAGGAAATGAAGCCAGAGATCTCTGGGGTTGTAGGTAGCAAACAGGAACACTTACATGTTCTAATCCTGCCCGACTACATCCAGAACTGAAAATATTTTGCCTGGAGTTGTGCTTCAATGGATTAAAACACACGCAATTGTAAGGCTTTTATGTATAAAGCATTCTAAATGCTTTATTCATCTACAACCAAAACAGCATAAATAGCAGAACTGCTTAATAGTATTTCATATATGTTGTTTGGCTACCCTGAAAAGGTCTAACCATGAAAGGTTCAGCAAAGGCTGATTTAATAAAAAATACATTTAACTTCCAGCCTGCAGATTCGATCTTACAGATACTTTCTGGATACAGTAGCCCAGTTTCCCATTTTCAGTAGCTGTAGCTGTAATAGCCCTACCTGGCCAGACCTGGTGCACATTCCTGCTGCCAAGAGGTGGCAGTAGCCCCAATGATTGGCCTTGGAAGGCGGGGGCATCACGTGATTGGCCACCATGTATATGCATTTAGTGAGGGACTCTCGAATGCCTGCCTTGGGCCAGCTTCTATGGTTATAGCTCCAATCCAGCAATGCTCCACTTCACAGGACAACACAGGATTGAGTCTAGCGGCTGCAGGTACATTTTTCTAATATAGCTTTTTTACCATTCACACCAAGCTTTTCACAAGTGTGGCCATTTTTGGAAGATGTCTAAAGAATTATGGACTGTACTGCAATCTTTACCTTCTTAGTAGGGAATGCTCCGCATACAATTTTATTTCTTGATATCTTTACTGAGATTGTGAATGCCGTTGAGCATGGTGGTGATTTAATATGAATAACAAGATTGGTTCTTGTTCTAAGCACATGTTTAATGTGAGTTTATATCTATTACTGTATTTATATTCACTATTACCAGATAAAATGGCAGCTGTATATTTAGTCTCTCCCTCTGCTTATCGTTACCAAATGTATACTTTCCCACAATGCATTGGGGCTTTTAAGGAACTATTTTTAATTTTTCTGCAACTTCCTTTCCCTAAAGACTATTGTCATGCCAACCATGACAGGTATAGCTTGAGGATTTGATGCCTACCTCGGTTTAAAAGGGATTTTTATTGTTAACAAAGCTGGTAAAAACCTAAACCCCAAGGAGCTTTCTGACAGTAAAAGACTCGAAGCTGAATATTATGTCTGTGGCATTTTACCACTGTGAAACAAAAACAGAACATTTTAATGTTTATTTGATTTCTTTGTGGTACCTAATAGCATGCACATAACAATAAATTAGAGCTTTTTAGATAAAGCACAATATAACTTATACAAAACAAAAAAGAATGATATGACTGCATCAACCATTTTGAAAGAATACTGGGCTCAAATGAATGCTGAAGTGTTATTTAGTTAATAAGAGACACTCTATTGCTTTGAATAAAAAAGTTATCCACTATACAGACAGTATACAGAGGCAAGTCTATGAAACCACAGTGTTCTGTAAAACCCAGATTTAAATTGATCAGCAACAAAACAGCAAAAGGAGTTTAAATGTTAAGCAGAAGAAAGAGGAATAGGTGGACGGGGCAATTTGCAGTAATAAACAACCCACTAAAACTATCAAGAACATGCCCTTCCATATAAGGTAACTCACCCTTTTTCTTTCTCATACCATAATAAACAATTGCCTACAAGGAGCCAGGTGCAACTTGCCAAAGAGTAGTCATGAACACATTATTACTGAAAATAATATAATGCCATACATAGTTGATGTAGAAACACACACACATATATATATATATATATATCCAAAAAACAATTATTTTCTGTATACAATGGCAAAACAGAGGACAGAGTATATCACTGTATCCTGTATGTTCCTCAGAAGTTAGTTATTAGTATATATCAATAATATAAGCACTATTCCAAAATTACTTTTTCTGGCAAAATGTAGCCTACACTGGGCTCAGAGTTAAACATTGTTTTTGTTTTATTATTATCAATATTATTATAATATAGGGCTTGCTTAGTTTTAAAGTGCTGTATGCAGTAACTTCCAAGACGTTTGTTGGAGAATATCTCCCAACTCATTTGCATCGTCCTTTACTAACATGTAGAGCAGCGATACTCAACTGGTGGCCTGGGGTCAGAATGCGGACCTCGATGCCAGATTTCCAGACCCCTGCACTGACAGATCTGCACTCAATTGCTTGTGTATTGCGGTGCTCAGAGCTTCCCCCTTTTTGGGCAGGGTAGCCTTTATTTTATATATAGCCACTACCCCAGTGACAGCCCTCCGCCCAGACCTTCACCTCTCACCCGAAGCCTTTAAATGGACCTTTACAAGAAGTGGTTGAGTACCCCTGATGTAGAGAGTTGATTTATCTCAACATGTAATTACCGTAAGTGTGACAGATTTAAAACAATACAGTTTCTTTCGCACCTGATTTGGCCGATACAAAGGTGGATACATTTTCCAAGTGAGGGAAGAAGCTATACACAGTAACGCCCTTTAGATCTTGCACTGAATATTAGAGTAGTGCATACCTAAATTTACAGATCAACAATAAGATTTTAGCTATATTTGTTATATATAACCTTACCTCTCCACTTTTCCATGTGTCACATCCCTGTCTTCCTAAAAGACATCTCTGTAATAAAGTTTAGTAAAAGTAACCCCATGATATTTGTAAACTCCATCAAGATACGCCTCCTTCCCTTTTGGGATCGGGCACATTGAATGCTTTTATCAGCCCAGCAGGTGTTTGTCCTTCCTCATATTATGCCCTACCTAGCTTTAAAAATGGCTCACTTATGCCACAGATACATTTTATTTGAAATCTCTGTAAATATACAGACACATTGTTCAGGTCAGTGTGTATCTGTAGAAATCAATCCAGGCAACTGGACTGCTCTTTTTTCTTGAAGACCTGTTGCTTGTTATCCAACTGGCTTTCCCAATGCAGATTTACTTTTACAGGAATCAAGCAGCAACAAGTTGTAGCTCTAATCCTCATCTAATCTTCTATCTATCATAACCAGCAGGGATGTAAGGTGAAGATTGCATTAGCCTGACTGGAGCTATAAGGTGTTGTTGCATTAGCAATTTGGGATGCCCCTTCCTGGCAAGCCTGAGACTGGGGAGCTAATAGACACCTGCTCATCTGACCATAAGTAACCTTCTGGGTTGCTGGGAGGGTGTTCAGGCGTGTTTCAAGGGAACAAAGCTCAGGGGCAGCTCAGCGGTGCATCCAAATTTGGGTTCCACTCTTGCTGCTGTGGGGAGATGGCCAAAAGTAATTTTTGATTGTTGGTCCTCTTAAAATGTAATGCAAACGCCTAACTTAAACCTCATGTGGAATGCTTAATTCTAATCATTCTATGGTCAAATCTTCTGAATATTTGACCTTGAAATATGTTGCATTTGGGATGTAGCCTTGGTTAGATCAGCTAACGCTGAAACCAAACCTTCCAATATAATTTAATGAAAAGTCCAAACCCTTAAAAATCTATTCCCCAGCATCTAAAATGTATATATTTTAAGTTTTTCCGGCTGGGCTGTAACTCTGTTTAGGACTCCGGGATACAGCCTTCGACATCTTGCCTCAGAAGCATCATATGCTGAGCAAGTGCAAGGGGGCGTGTTATAGCTGTGCATTGCACTGATAGAGCACAGTTGGGGTCAGGAAAAGGACAGCAATCTCAGAATGCAAAGCGGCATAGTCAGAAGACACTTCCTACAGGGTGGGAGAAACATAGGCCCTTATTTATCAAGGGATAGCGCCAGGTAGTGTCTCACTAGCGCCAGGTAGCGCCAGCTATCGGCGGCTACCAACTCCAGAACGCCAGGCGGCGGACACAATCACGCATTTATCACGCTAAATGAGGCTAGTGCCGACGAGAGCGTCAGCTAGCGCGGGATTCATCATTTAGCGGACTGCAGCGAACAGCGCCGCTGCTAATCCCATCACAGCGCCAGGTATGACCTCTTGCTACCTGGCACTCTCCAATGCATTTCAATGGAGCAATCTTTAAATATTCATATTTCATTGATATTAATGTTTTTTTTTTTTTTTTTAAATGCCAAAATTTCTGTGACCACTTCGACAATGTTAGTATTTTTTTTAGGTAAAAAAAATAAAAAAATAAAAATTGTGCAAAATTTATATTACAGGTCTGATATTAATGTATTCATATTACAAAATGTTTAGAAAAACTTGTTTAATTTTTAAATGAAAAAATATGGATGTTTGGGGGTTAAAAACTACTTTTAAGCCATTGCCGCCAGCCGAGCGTGATTTGTTAATGAATATGCTGGGAGCCGTTCGCTATGACCATTCGCTGTCAGGCGCTCCCATACAGCGCGGACCCAGTCAAACAGCGACTCCTAACCCCGTATTCAACATTACCGCACACCGACTGAGTCGCTGTCAACAGCCGAACAACGCCCAAGCACAGCGAATACTAGCGGGCGCTGTGAAAATCACGCTACTGTCGCTCATCTGGCGCTATTAATAAATCGGCCTCCCCGTCAGTTATTCAGGGTGAGGATCCGGTTCAGTCAGGGGTGAACTGGCTCCAAAATTATACCAGGATTTTACTGGCCTGCCATGATGGTACTAAAGCTTTAGTATTGTAGCGGAATAAATTGTGACAGGGTGAGCTACAGTATGACACTGAAGCTGTAGACTGCAGGAGATAACATGAATTGGCCTTTTTTTGACTGGGGGATAACGTGGGGCTGGGTATGAGATAAGGGGCTGAGGGTAAGATCCAGGAGTAAGGGCGTGAGGGGGGCATGTAAGAAGAGAAATGAGTAAATCCTGGCACAGGCTCTAGATAAGATGGGCTGTGTGTCACACTGAACTGAGTCAGCCCCAAAGTTATGCGGCCCTCAGGAAATTCTCCCTGTGCTCCCTAAGGCTAGTCTACCCCAGCTATAGTCTAATTCATTTGCAAAACCGTCAAACATGGAATGCCTTCTTTCTGTATAGCTCTGGAAATAATGAGAGCAATAAGGATGAAAGTAAGTCATTTCTGGGCTTTCCAAAGGTTCTTTTTATTTAGGTCTGGAAATGATGGCCGCCTACAGACTGAAATGGGGAGATCACAAACTCCAAGCTGGCTCCTGCAGTAATGATTTCTTTTATACGCATATTTAATGAAAATGTTGAGTTTCTCCTTTAAGCCGCTGTGTGGTGAATACTTGGTGGTGGAGGTGGGTTATATTTAATAACGCCTTTATGCCTTCACAGTGCTAGTTAAATCCCAAGAAATAACCCTTTTCCTTAGTAAAATAAATTGTTAGCAGCTTTGGAGTGAGGGCGGCCAGGGAGAGATGGAACTGGATGTAATGAGCTTGTCACCTGTCTCCGCAGCAGAATTAAAAGGAAACCCATCACTGAGCACGTGACCAGGGTAATAATACTGTCAGCGACTTTTGTCCTAATGTGACTTTTTGTAGCAATCTCAGAAATTAGCAGAATGAAGATCATTTATTACAGATCCGGGTTTCTACATTTTTCCCGTAAAGTTCTAATAAGCAGTCTGATCTCATGTGACTGCATTTGCATTGTTTAGCATGCTTTACAATTGACATCTGAGAATACTGGTCCGGGGAATGGAAAATGTAATGAACATGGAATTGTTTGCCATGTTTTTGCACATTCTAAGCTATGCTTCTAATGACTGCCCGTAAGTCTGGGTAAGCTCGAGCCAAGATATTAAATAATACAATATGATCCGGGGAGTTCATTGGAGTTCCGGCACATGGATTTCTTCCTTGGATTCTTTTTATTAAAAAGACAATTTTATTCACAAAGACATAAATATATTGGAAATAAGAATAATGTGTACTAGACATCAAAATACATTGGTCATCAGCGTGTTGCTACATTCCCCAACCACAAATCAGAGATACAATAAATATTTTATTTATATGTCCACAGCAATCTGAAACCCATCTGGTTAATATGCTGGTTTCTCAGTGCTACTTCTGTTGTAGACAAAATAAAAATACTGCACTAAAGCCCCCCCCCCTTTTGACACTCCATTGCAGCTCATTAAAGGGCCACTCCTCATTAAAGGGCCTCTCCTGCCAGTTTAAGAAATGTTAACGCCCCCTCCGTCCTGCCACCCTCCATTAGAACTGAATCAAGGCTAAAAAGTAAAAAGACAAAATAAATATACCTGCACCTGAAATCCAGCGACGAATTTGGGCAGTGCCACTGTTAGAACCCCGGGTTCGACTGATGCCCAGCTGGTGGCTGGGGTCAATTACCCCATCTGCGGTACCGGTAGACACCAGCTGGTGTCAGCAGAGCTCTGGCTGCTCACCCCATCTGCAGTCCCATCAGCCACCAGCAGGTATCAGCAGAGCCCTGGATGCTCTCTCCCCATCATCTGCTGCACCTGATGTATGGAGCTATTTAAGTAGGATCTGCCTTCCACTTGGTGCAGCAGGATTTTGTTTGTTTGCTTGTGTGTTTTGTGTCTGGTGATCTGAACCAAAGTCTGTACCTGTACCTACCGGAGTCTGGAGACTGCCAGCATCTGTCATAATGCCCTTGGGTGAGTGCGCCAGCACCTTAGGGTTTCTGTTTTTGTTATTAGGTATTTTGTTAGTTAGCCTTATTTTTGTATCTGAATATAAGATCTTTTTGTTTTCCTTTTTCTTTATTAAAACCTTTAATTACATTTTGGTTTGTTGTGTCTTTGCTCTGGCCAAACTTTCTGCTCTCTGGCGGAGAGTTCATATTGGAGAACTCTCCGGCCTGACAGCCACTCATTCCATCCGATCTTCCGCTATCATCTTTCTGAAGTTCAGGCCGGCAGCCGGAGCTCCTTGTCTTGCCACATGTATGCCGTAGTTCACTGGTCCTTTTTCTGATTGCACTGCAATTCAGTATCCACACATTACCCTGCTTTGGGCAGAATTGCAATAATAAACTACTGTAACTCCTAAACACAATTAACTGAGGAGTGAATTGATGCTTCCAAACAATTAGTGGGTGAATCTAAGCCACACTGCAGCAGAGAGCTGTATGCTGTGGCCTGAGTTTGCTGCACTTACGCAGGACTTATTTTGATCCTCTGCTGGGGGTAAAAGCCAAACCTCTAAAAGCCAACCTGTGACAATGTAACACATTATGTACGCACATCATAACAGACACCCAGTATGTCTGATGATATCTTAACCTGATGAGGAGATCACCATATAACCAAGTAGTCTTGCATACTGCATCATGTTGTCAGTTTATTATATTATCATATTCTATTTTAAACTGTCCCACTGTTCCTCCAAATAATCCATTGTCCAGCACTCTGGTAAAGTCTAAAATCACTCGTTTATTACTCCAGTTTTAAAATATACACAGGTTCAATTTAAAACAACTCACATGTTCCAAGTTACATAACGCGTTTCAGACCACATATGGTGCCCTTAGTCATAAGTGTACGGGCCTGGGTATAACTAGGACCATGTCAGTTAACAAATAAGAACACATCAAATACAGTAATAAGACATTAAGCTCTTTTGTGGTTTCTACCCATGAAAGTGCATAGACAGTACAGTACCCTAAAGTAGACTCAAGATGGCAGTAGTGGGTTTAGGCCATAGGCTATAATATGGATGGTTCTAGAAGGTGAGGTAAGAAGGGTTGTTAGTCATAACAGGATGCTGAGTAAAAAACATAGTTATAACTAAAAAGGGTAGTAATTGGTTAGAGGGTTTAGAGAGCAACCTATCAGATGTCGGACATGAGGCCAAACATGTGATAGAATGTTCTGGAAGGTAGTGAGTACGGATATAGGGAAGCCCCAATCCTAAAGCCGTGTGATTTACCATCTTGAATTGTAAAGGAGCAGGAATACAGACTCTGACAGAGAGAAGTGGGAGAGATCCAGCAAGGACAGAGTTCATACTTTCTAGTTGTATCTGTTACTAGGGACAGAACCCAGAACTGAAGCTGGATATATATATTGTACCTGTGCTGTATTTTCTGTTTGCCTGTCGATTAAATAAAGAGGAACTCTGCTTTCATCTCCTGGACTAGTGTTCGTCTTTCCAGGCAGCAACAGTGAGTACTAACCTTCCCCGCAACTACACCCTAACCCTTACCTACCCACACACACACGTAGAGCACCCTGGGCCCAGAAGAACCTGCTCCCTGCCGTCCTCACCGCGTGCGTGAGGGCTACATATACCAGACACTAATAATAATCAACATATATATTAAAATAACTCACCTGTCACCAATGGCATCATTCCCTGCATACTTCTGCCGTAGCATGGGCTCCGTCCATGGGGGGAATCTCCTCTCCTCTCTAAAATGTTTCACTTTGCTGAGTATTACAAATGTCTCACCAAATCCTAACATATAACAACTTACAACTGGGGCCCTGTTATCATTTGCTATAGTGAAATGTATGGATTGGCAGATCATTAGGTCAACCAGGAATATCCTCTATGGACCAGAGATAGCCAAGTTTAGCTTATGTCCAGGTTTGGGGCTACACCTACACACAGCACAGAATACTGCTGATATCCCACTGATAAGCTACAACCCACCACACCCGCATTACCTTGTAAAATGGTCAGATTAATTTGATGGCCCATTTTGAGTACCCCACATAATGATCAGTTTAGGTGTAAATCGAACTTTAACATTGTTCATGTAAATTATATTTATTTTACTTTTTAGACGTGACGTTCCTAATTTTTTGCTGTCTTGAAACCTGTTGGAGAAAATGATTCTCTCACTGTTTTCAGTCATTGCAGCCCATTTTGTAATTTAAAGTCAAATGACCTTTCCAATTCAGTTTGCAGTCGCCATCATTTACAAACCTGAAAAAAATAACGTCCTCTTACTTCAAAAGGATTGGAAACATCCTTTTCCTGCAAATAAAAGTACAGAAATGACCTCCTTCTCTTCTGAGATTGGCTATTACCCCTGAACTGCAGGTATCTTTGTACACTTATTACATAAGTGTTTTTTTTTGTTTGTTTTTTACTTTTTCAGTCTGTATTATTTGCCCTATAAGAGAATTGGCGGGGGTGTCACACTGCCTATGAGGAATGGGAGGGGGGAATTGCCACACTACCTATGGGGATGGGATGGGGTGCCACACTGCCTATGGGGAATGAGAGGGGGAATTGCCACACTGCCTATGGGGATGGGATGGGGGGTACCACACTGCCTATGGGGATGAGGGAATGCCTCACTGCCTATGGGAATTGGATGGCAATTGGATGACAATAAAAGTCAATGGCACTATTTACTACAATTTTAAAAGGAGTAAAAGGCTTTCTACTTTTCTTAGGAGTAAAAATTTACCATTGACTTTTATTGTTTTCCTAGCTGGTGATTTAGCATTCTCAGGCTTTTTTTTTACCACCATTAGAATTTTTTTTCAAACAAGGCCAAAATATCAGGCACTAAAAGGGAGCAGGAGAACCAAAATGATTTTTTTTTAAATAATTAAATATACATATAGGCAGTAGGCACATCACACCCCTGTTTACAACAGTACATCAAATATTAACACTTTATTGTCCCTGCAATATAGGTAACACATTGCTGCGAGTCCAGAAAATACACAAACACCAGTTTTCCTTTCATCATGGTGGGGGCAAGCAAGGACGGTTTTAGCCCCCCGTTCCATGCTGGTCATGCTGAAACTACTGTGTTTTCTTTGGCGTCACTGTGATTAGGCAACAATATAGGGTTGTTCAAACAAGATTCAGAGTTAACAGACTAATCATTTGCTGTATTCATGCTGTGAGAGCTGAACTGCTTCATCCTCATCTTTGAGATATGTGGTACATAGTTACCTAGCTACCGCAGACGAGAAGATAAGAGGTGTTTACTTATGAGATGAATTTTTTCTCAATAACTCAACAAGTCCTAGCTGAAAAAAATGACACATTATATTTTCCCATAATAGATAATGACTTGGCCTTGATGTTATTACCTGTACTAGAAGTAGTAGGAGCAATTTAAGGGACACCTGTAAGATATATATATATATATATATATATATATTCTATTTTTATTTTTTTTTATCCATCTTCTTAAAGTGAAGGCTTGCCGAGGCTAGGTGTAAGATCAAAGCATTGTTTCCTTACCTTTCATGCAGAAGATCATACTGCTGTGTTGCTGCATGAAGCTGCCATTGCAGAAGTTTAGCCTATTTGCTTTAGCCAAGCCCCCAGCTTTGTTTTTTCTGCATAACCAGCTTGAGCAGTGGTCGGAACCCCACTCCTGCACATTATCTTATTCATCTACTTTTTTGTTTCCTTTAGTTTCATAAAAAGTACACTGCAATAAAAGAGTTTTGTTCTCTGAATGCTGAACAGAAATTAAAAACATCAGACAGGACGAGAAACAGGGGCTTGAAATGTAAATTTTATCATCTCTTCCATTCCGGGGCACCGCCAGTAGCAGCGCGTGGGTTAACCTCAGCCATAGACAATATATAGGGCAAGCTGTGGCATGATCTCCTCAGTTCTTCTCTTGCAGTCGCGAGGGACTGAAGATGTTCTGTTTTTTTTTTTTTGGTTTTGCTACAGTGCTGGCAAGGAGCGGGGCTTTGACTACATCTGTCTCTCTTACCAGCTGCAGCTTTTCTGGGGACCCCTGTTAGATGCCTGAAGTGGGTTCCTAAGCCGATAGCGGAGGATCGTGCAGAGTGAGGGGAGCGCACACAGGTCCAGGTAAACGTGCCGGGGCTCACCGAGGATCAAGAACCTTCTGCAGCAGGGTGCCTCCTGATCTTTGGGCCTAGCATAGTGGTCCTGTTGTGTGTCTCCCACTAGCCCTGGTCCCTCTAACCCCTTGATTATCTACCAACATGACTCCATGAAACCTGTGAGAGATGCAGTATGTCTTCCCCATGGCTGCTGAGCTAGGTGGCCGGGCTCCCAGGTGTCAATGTGTGGCGCTTTTACTTGTGCTGGCAGCCATGCTGTCAGAGCTCTTTTAGAGCTCAGTTGCCAGTGTTTGGGGGGGAGGCGGCCTTCTCGAAAAGGGGGGCATGGCCGCCAGCATTTTGTGTATTTTAGTGTTGCCAAATAAAAAGTTACACTTATTGTTAAATTGGTATTTGTGAGATAAATTCATTATAGTAGATGTATGTTTTCCTTTGTATCATTTTTGCCGTTGTTCTGTATAATAAACCCATACCATACAGTTTTTGGAATACAAAGACATTGCTGCCATTACAAAATGGCATCTGCAGCTCTTCGCTTTCTGCTATGAGGGTATTTTGTCAGCATTTTTTTTAAGTCCTCTGAATTTTTTTTCTGCTGATAAGGGAGATCCTGATCCAGTTTTCTACCTGTTAAAGCCGTGTAAACTTATCTGCAAGCAAATATCTTTGAAGGTTCAGCCGAGCATAGGCGCGAGAGATTTCACCATCTGCACATCTGGCTCTCACAGATAGGAGCATCTATCATAAAACTCTGAAAAGTTAAGCATTTAAAATGGAAAGGATAAGAACAACGTAGATGTTTTGGATGTGTTTAAATGTCACAGTAAAATGTTTTTGGCTGGGGGAAAAATATGCAACAGAGTTCAGGCCTGAGAGGAGAAAGCATAATCTATCCTGTACTTTCCAAAAGTGGATTTTAAAGCAGACCTGGCATCTGAAGTTAAAGGAGACATATCTTTAGTTCTTCGTATTCGCTGAGTCGTTGGGTTATGAGCTGGCAATTGGTAGCACCGGCGCATTAATGCTTTGCATAGCCAGAGAAAGGGAACGCTTATGACAAGTCAGGTACGTTTTAGGTTAAATACTTTAAGCATGTTAGAGGAGTGGGTGGGAGAGAGGATAAAGTTGTTAATGAGGGTGTAAGTTCCCTTAAAGTGGAATAAAACCTGGGAATTAGACTTTCCCAGGCTTTCTTCAGTGCCCCTGGGGCATTCTGTGTGAACCCCCCCCCCCCCCCCCGTTCACCCAGGAAAACTCTCTAGGCTCCAATGGCATATGTGCGGGCTCTCATCCAATGATAGCCGAGTGGTGTGACTATGCCATTGACTTGAATGGGGAGCACATGCTGCAGGATTTCCCGCTGTTTGCACGCTCTCTCCCCAGCCTGAATTCGGAATGAATTGTAAACAGTCAGAGCCACCTGCCAAATGACATAGTCACAGCAGGTGTCTCTCATTGGACGAGAGCCCACGCATGTGCTGTTGGAGCCTGAAAAGGTGAGTTTTTATGGGTAAAATGGGGGGTTTCTTTCAGATCTTTCAGATTTCAGGCCGGCCACTGCTCGGTTTTGTTCCAATTTAAAGCAGAACAAAACCCTGAACAGCCACTTGCTGTCCCCTGCAGTGTCCTATTTTAAGATGTCACGCTGTGTTAAACCCGCCCAGATCGCCCATAATAAATCACCTGTTCCCAGTCCAACGGCAAATGCACCAGAGCTGTTGGCCGTGGCTATGTCATTTGGCAAACGAGAGCACAAGCGGCACACCCCTGCATCTTCAGGCTGTGTGTGTGCTCCTGCCCCAGCCATTCAGATAGGGATGAGGCTGCTTGTGCTCCCCATTGAACCAAATCCTAGCCATTTGCTGAATGACATAGTTGACTTGTTCAACTTAGCTGTTGGCCATTTCCTGCCAGTGAATTGTTCAAGAAGGTTCATAGGTGCATTTTCTTACTCTTCTTATTGTTGGCAACATTTAGATCGAAGCAGCTATTCCCAAATGTTTCTTCTGTATTTTTATAGCAGTGTCATTGCTACCATCTAGGCAAATAGTTATCTTGTCACTAGTATGCAGGCCAAATTATTTGGACACAGGTCCTATATTAGGGATCACTGGCCTACATTTGGGAAGCCTGGTCTTGTGGCACAAGTTTTAGGTTTGTATTTGTCTGCTCAAATCCAAGCTCCTCCTTGCTGGACACTTACTTGCCTTGTGCCAGGGACTTGCAATCACACATGAGGAAAAGTATACAGCCAATGGGAAGGGAGAGGTTTTGACAGCAATGGGGCATTTGAGACACACAGAGAAAATGTGTGCTGCTCCATCAGTCCTGTCCTACGTTTGTGGTTTTATAGCTGCAGATATGGCAGTATAGCAATGTGAAAGGGGTAGAGCTTCTTTTAGTTGCCATGGTTGAATCACAACCTCCATATTCTATGCTGGATACCACCTAACCACCTACATAGCCAATAAAACCGTATTGTTTTGTGGGATCCACCCAAACATTTTCTTTGCTGTTTCTCCCAAACCACCAGTTAGTACCTGTCAAATAAAGCATCGACAACCTGGTGCTGTGATTTCTAATGTAATTTGTAGTAAAGAAAACAGCAATTAGAATTATCTCTAAGATAATGTAGTAAGCTGTATTCTCTCAGATGGTCCCTACAATTAATTCCAATAATGGTGCTGTAATCCACACTGAATACGTCACATCTTTCTTTTAGGCCGTATTAAATCAGCTGGAAAAGTTTTGTCAGTGGCACATAGTGGGTATTAAGCTTCCTGTCATGCCTCAGGAAAAGACACATCACAGACAGGTTCTAAGCAGACAGACCAAGGCTTTCAAATTTGTGACAAGCTGGCCAGTCTCTTGACGTTGGGATTCAGAGGTCAGAGTCGGCCACGTGTCTCCAGTTCGTCGTCAGTAACTTTTCTGCCAATAAATTCCGAAAATAAACTATGGAATCCTTATTTTAAGAGCTTGGATTGTGAACGCCTTGCTGGAAATAATACCCACTGATGTTTCTGATATAAAGTCAGGGGAATAATGAATAATATATAACTCTGGTCTACACTCTACAGTGTTTGCCTGAGTATGGTTTAAGGTGGGTTTCAACTATTCAGCAGCCTTGTGAATACACAATCAGTCAGCATTTACTACAAAGTCAGATTTTTTTTCTTGTTCTACGATGCAAATTAGATCATTAGACACATTTAGCCCACTGCAGCTGTAGATTCTATCCCGCCTTATGTTCATCGTAGTATTTGTAAAAAATTCCTTCTCTGCAGGAAAGAAAATATATATATTTCCTTCCTTTTCAAAGTCTTATTTTGTTGGTCTTGATCATAATGGCAATCGCCAGCTAAACCGCAAATTTAACCAAAAAAGCCTGTTTGGCCAGCTCTAGACTTTTTTTGCCAAACAGGGTTTTGGTCCCCTTCAAAGCCTAGGCAATGACATTAGGTCAATAAGACTACAAACAGCTCTTCTGATGCCTGTCCCATGTGCCTCTCCTCCATTTCCTGCAGTGTGCTGTAGATGCTTCTTCAGCAGGTCTTCAAAGTTAGCCCTTCCTTTCAATTCCATTTCTCCACAACTATGCACAGATGGACTCAAACCTTGTTCCTCAGCATCAGCGAGCCCGGAATGCAAGAGTGGTCTTGCTTGCAAATGCAGGGGATTTTAAAGGAGCACTGTTGTGACATTTTCTAATATTAAAAATCCATATAAATATGCTAGCTAGTGAGAGGAGGAGATACTTTATATATCCAAGCTAGTGGTTTTCTTCTGCTAGGAATAAAATCCAGAAGGTGACAGGTTTTTGAGTGTACCGTTCCATTTTTACAGGGGAGAACTGCTCACCTCTGTCTGGCTCCTAAGCCAGCCTGTGGGGAACAGAAGCACTAAATACAAGCAAGCTTGTGGTCTTCTTCTCCTGGTAGCAATAAGCTCCAGGGGTGACAGGTTTGAGTGTATCGGGGGTGACCTGCCCCCCCCCCCCCCCCCAATTTCCTCTTCCTTCTACTAAAAGAAAGACAGGATATTTCTTGATGATGGGTGTATAAATGACCCCTCTTCCAGCCATCCGTATGCAATTTTTTCGTGATAGTGCTCCTTTAAATCAAGTGCTTATGTGTTACCTTTCCATATTGTTATTGCACATAGTAGTCCTTTAAGTGGGCAGGGTGGGTAAGATGTTTGGTGTTATATGGGTCATTAGACAGGCATTGGTTTCAAACCAATGATTTCAAAGAATTTGACCATCTTATAGAATGTTGTGGAGAATTCTCCATAGCAGAGGAGATATGATGGAATATATTAATCACTGTACCACATTCGTTCCAGTTCTGCCACCTCTATCCCAACCAGATACAGGTTGTTTCATGAGGTGTAGAGACCTTCTAATCAAACAAATACTGCACAAAAGAGTTAGAGGCCTCTCTACATGATATTCCAGCCCTGGCTTCCCTCAGCTGATGAAGGCTCCAGCATCCAGCCACTCCATAGGCTGGGAGCAGGAGCGTGCCTCAGTCAGAGGGAAACCTGATATAATGGCCTGTCTCTGATCTCTATGTTGGGCTCTGTGGACAGAGTTCTATGCCATGCATTAATATGCAGGGCATACAGTGCTGATTGGACAAGATCCTACACATGTGTGGTGCGACCGCTGGCGAGGTGATTATACCGCCAGTCCCAGGGGGTTTCGCAAAGTGATTTGGGGAACCCCAGGGACATGGACCTTTGTTTTGTCCTACTTTAATATGTGGCTACAATACCCAGCACAAAACCAGACATGTTTTTCCAGGTTGCAGTTGGACGCCTGTGTAATGTTGGGGTAACCTGTATATACCCTGGGTTTGTGGCCCCAGACGCCGTGAAGTACCCTGGGATTATGGCCCCAGACGCCCCTTAACCTCTTGTGATCGTCCTCAGTCAGTTCTGTATGATCTAGATCGGGAGATTGTACGGATCGCAAGGAAATGCATAACAGCGTTCACCATACAAAAACTCCCACTTTATTCATTTCAACTGGTCTTTAAATACATCTCACGCAGGGGGGGATTTCGGACCCACCTTTACAAATACATTGCCTAAGCAGTTTTATATCTTGTCAGAAATGCTGTTTATTACTTCTAGCTACACAAATTGCTTAAGCACAACTTCTGCTACTTGTGACAGCAATTTTCCAGATAAGCTGTTAAGCAAGCGTGGGCAAGTTTCTATAATATAGTATATTGTATATAGTACATTGTTCATATATCACTAAGCATGCATTAAAAGCTTAAAGGGGCAGAATCAAAAGTTATCCTAAGGCCTGATATTCCCCATTAATCCCTTCTTTGAATCCCGTGAGAACCTCACAGTGATTCATTCCTGTAGATGCCCGGGCGGGCATGAGAATCCACCATTCTCTCTCTCAAATACTGTGCATTGGGCCGGAGGCACTTCCTTGACAGGCGAGAAGGCAAAGGAATAGTCTGAACATAATATAGCACAGTAACACTATGAAAATCACGACTCCTATATGGGTTAGGATGCCCCTCCACCCGGAGAACATTTTCAGAAAATATTGATCCCAGGGATCTGTAACTCTGGCATTTTGTTTCATTTCAACTGCTAGGGAATCCAATTTCTCAATGGCTTTAGTAGTCTTTCCATCAGGACCGGTGTTATCAGGAATATATGTGCAACAGGTTTCCCCTAGCAGCTTACAGACTCCCCTTTTCTCTGCCAGGAGCATATCTAATGCCATCCAATTTTGGAAGGTCATGGCTGTGGTAGGACCCAATTGTTCAGCCATACCCTTCATCCCATCTCTGGTGGCATTGACAAACCTTTGCTGATTGTAGTACAAGTAATTAATCCAATTGGCATTTTTGTTGGCTGTGATGATGGGGAGAATGGACTCAAAACCTGTCTTGACCGGATCACGGACCTTAAACTCATCCGGCACCCCTCGGGGCACGCCAATCATGCACACATATCCCGAGTCACCAAAGATTCTCTGGACAGGGATCTACACTGTCTTACCCGTAGGGACACAGAGGGGGTCAAGGTGGGGTCTACGTGCTTCCCATTACCTTTATTACATATTCCCGCTAGGGGGCCCAGGGCTGCGGGGTCAAATTGACAGTGGGTCAGAACCCAAATCACAGAGACTATGAAAAAAGACACCATCATCGCAGTCCAAAAGTGATCTGAACTCAGCAACCAGTTCAAGATCCAGCTCCCCTTTTTCATAGGGGCCTGGAGACTCAGTTCTTGTTTTCTCTTCTTGTCCCCTTCGTGGGACGTCTGGCTGTGGCTCCCTGGGTGGAGCTTCTGATACTTCATCCTTGTCCTCTCTAGGTAGAGGGTCTGGTAATTTCTTTACTCCTAAAGCGTGTATCCATGATCTGCAGTTTTCCACCAAGACTGCCGTCCTTGTAACCGCCACAATTCTTGTCTCTGGACCAAATGGGAAAGCCTGTTTCCTACTGGGGTTCAGTTGTTGTATCACCACCTGGTCTCCTTTCAAAGGGTGACAAACCTGTCACTTTATTTGGGGTCATCATGCGTATATCAGCTAGAATCGCTGGTAATACTCTTTTCCAGTGCACACGTCCCTCCTGTGGCATTCCCGATTTTAACTTTGTGGATGATATGGAATATGAAACTTCCAGTCTATCCTAAGAACCTTGACCAGATCCTGACAAACCCTGGCCGCGAAGGCGGGACCATTGTCCGAGTTCAGGGCCAAGGACAACCCCAACGGGGTATTATCTCCTGAGTGAGTACTTTAACAACAGTACTCGCATCTTCCCTAGTCGTCGGGAAGCATTCCACCCATCTGGAAAACATTATTACTATTACCTGTTTCTTCCCTATTTTGGATATGTGTGTAAAATCCACCTGTAAGTGAGTAAAAGGTGTCGTAGGATATACTAAATGGTCATGTCTAGGTTTATTTGGGGTATTAGGGTTATTCCTGATGCAAGTAATGCAGCGACTGACATACTGTTTTACCATTTCTCTACAGTCTACTGAGTGCCTGATATGTATTCTTCCATCCTTTATGACCTATACCATGGTACATGTGCTATGAATAACGGGGCACTGCAAATGGGTATACAAGGCTCCCCTCTGCACAAAAGACCATTTTGGTTTGTGCACCCCTGCGTTCCTCAATCCTCCCTGTCTTTTGTACTAGCACATTTTTGTAAGTCAGTCAAAGTCTGGTCAGGGTGTGGTATTTCTAGTGCTAGCATGGGCATTTGCATGTCTGCTGTTAGCATGTATGTTCTTAAGAAGAAAAGACAAATTGTGAGTAGTAAAATAAAGTTGTATCACATCACAAAAAGTAAAGGTTTCTGCCATCTCCACCACCACTACCCACAAGGCCAGGGCTTTGAGACACACAGACATGCCCTGTACCTGCCTAAGACCACCTTTGAGAAAAACAGGGCACCTCCATGCTCTTATGCTGGGCCCCTGCCCACGATTTTACAAATCCTGGCAACTAAGTGACATCTTGTCATAATCGGGAGAACCTAACCCTGGGGCTATCACCATAGTTCAAATACACAAAACATTGGACATTACACATATAATTTAACCATGTCAGGATGTCAGGTTTATCAACATACGTTTCAACTCACAATACTCTGTCATAACATGAATAATCTAAAATCCATTGGCGGCAGCATCCAATCATACCAAAGAAGGTTAGCATGTCCTTCTTGGTAAGTGGGCGGGGCAGACCCACGACAGCAGCTATTCTTTTATGGCTTATTTCTCTTTGTCTCTGGGAAAGCACAAAACCCAGGTATTCAACTCTTTCCTGACACCACTGCAACCTTTCTTTAGACACTTTATGACCACTTTCAAAAAGACATTTCAAATGATCCCTCTTGTCCCACAAGGTGGCCTCCCGATCAAAACTGCAGAGGAGAAATCTGTCTGCAGTAGGACGGAACCATGGCTGGGTGTCCAGGCTTTAAGACGAAGACTATTGTAACCAATACACATAGGCCTAGGGCAAATGTGACCTGAAACAAGGGCAAAGATGGGCTGTGTCTCCTCGTCTACTGGGATGCAGAAAAAAACTATTTCTTAAATCAATGTTGCTATACCAGCCCGTGTCACGAGGTGAGAAGAGATAGCAGGCAGGCACTAAAGGAGCAGTTGGTATCTTTAAACTATTTATGTCCCTGAGATCTTAGAAAAATCTCATGGTTTCAATGTGGCTTTGTAAAATGTTCTGGAAATAAAATCCCAGATCCAGCATCCAGGGGCTTTTCTCCCACATGATATCCTGAGGCAGTTAGTCTTCTATATTAACTTTTTCCAACTAATTTTACTCCTATAATTTCCAGCAGGACCACCATAGGAAACCCAGCTGTCATCTTCACCTAGTTCATTTTCCTCTTTGTGTTCCTCTTTAGCGGAGAAACATCAGCAGACAGCTTCTGTCTATCGCTGCTCATTTGTTATTAAGACTTCTATCTCTTCCTCAGTAAAGGAGGGATAAAGGCTGTTTTTCTTAGGTGGTACGTAAGGCAAGGGCAGTTACTTTTAGCCCTAGACTCTTGTTTACATTTATTTATTTTAATTTAATTAACTGGGAGCAGTCTACAAAAGGTTGCACAAAAAATCCTGTTTCCTGATCACTCTCTCTACATACACACAGGACTCTCCTATCCAAGACTCTTGGCTACCTATTATCAATTATCAATTGACAAATAACAATGTCCGTGGTTTAGAGCGTAAAATATATATATATATATAATATATATAAAACAAATAATCTTATACTCTAAGCGGTATTTAAGAAGCAAAGTAGACAGATAGTATACAGACGCTGACCTGGAGGATCACAGAACAATACTTATTTCTATAGCGCTATTTCAATAATCCCCGGAATCTCTATTCCATAAAATGTTCCTCATCCCAACCTTCTAGTTCAGATATTGCGTCCCAAAGACAAGATAAAATGTACTTACCCTTGGGAGGGGCAATATCCCACTTCTGACACCAAGAAGAACTGTTGGGGTAAACTGTTGATACCCTGGCTTTGTGGCCCCAGACGTCCTGAAGTACCCTGGGATTTCGGCCCCAGACGTAACCTCTTGTGATCGTCCTCAGTCAGTTCTGTATGATTTAGATCGGGAGATTGTACGTATCGCAAGGAAATACATAACAGCGTTCACCATACAAAAACTCCCACTTTATTCATTTCAGCTGGTCTTTAAATACATGTCACGCAGGGAGGGATTCCGGCCCCACCTTTACAAATACATTGTCTAAGCAGTTTTATATCTTGTCAGAAATGCTGTTTGTTACTTCTAGTTACAAATGCCTAAGCACAACTTCTGCTACTTGTGACAGCGATGTTCCAGATAAGCTGTTAAGCCAGCGTGGGCAAGTTTCTATAATATAGTATATTGTATACAGTACATTGTTCATATATCACTAAACATGCATTAAAAGCTTAAAGGGACAGAATCAAAAGTTATCCTAAGGCCTGATATTCCTCCTTAGGCAATTTCAGAAAATCCAGACAACTTCTATTTTATTTTGCCTCTGTGGCCTGTACAGTGAACTTTAGTGTACGCCTGTCTTTATAGATTCAGGCATTTTAAGTTGCCAGGGCAGGCGGAAGAGTTTGGCAGTAATGCCACAGAAGAGGAAAAAGAGAACTTAATACTGTCTGGATTTAAGGGCTGTTCTTTCTCAGACATTTCTGCATTATTTTTCAGATTTTACGATCACTGCAGAGGTTTCGGTAAGTGGCAGGTTACACTGCCCATTTGGCGTCCCGTGCTCGGGCAGGCAGAACATCAGTGACTCATTCTGCTCTGAGGATGCCAGTAGCATAAAGACGCTACACTGCACGTGGAGGGGCCGAAGGGGTTAACTTTCTCCTTAGGCTAATTCATTTTCAGACCATTTCTCAGGAAAGATCTGTAGCAGGGGATAATCGAGGTATAGGCCATGAAAATGCTATCTTTTTACAGTGTGCGCGTGAATCATTTATGCTTACTCACCAGGTTCAGCGCTGGATGAAACCCATTGTTTTTATGATTTAGATGCAGCCTATATCCCTTCATTCCTTCTTTATTATCATTATTATTATCTTACACAGCCATGTATAGTCCCTGCGGAAGAGCGGCTGGCCTGGTTTTCAAATAAAACTGGGTTTTCCCACCACTTCCGAAGCCATACCCTCAGGAACCTTTGAGATCACAAATTGGCTGACTCAAAGGTGCCGGTTGACACACACCAGCTGGCCCCGGCTTTCAAGTGAATGGGTGGGGGGAGCGTGCGCGAATCTGAGGGATGCAGATTTGTGTTTTCTCCACGGCGGCCGCACAGAGACCGGGAGAGTGGCACAGGCCCCCCGGATAAGGGGTCTTTTTCTTTCTAACGCCCCTCCCCCGTCCTGCCTCAGCACCAGGGTGGGGGGGGGCACTTTTTGACTAAATTTCAAGGGGGAGGACAAGGGGGTCCTGCCCTTGTGGGTTTACAGTCTAAAGGATAATAACACCCCATCGACTCCATGCCTCATGAGTTTCAGCCCTTCCCCTTTTTCCCAGCCCCACTATAACTCCTCGAGCCCAGACACCCCAGCCCATATTCTTCCTCTATAGCATATAGCATCATGGCTGTGTAGGGATCATGCCCACCCTTGTCACATTATCTACCCCTACTAAATCACCATAATGTACCATCACTTAAAATGTGGCCATAACCCTGCCCGTAATATGGCCATAGTCTGCCATAATTCCAGTTGCCAAATGCCACCATTGCACATTTGTCTTACATGTCTTACCATAGTCAGTTCAGACTACACCTAACCAGCAATGACGGGGCGGTGGACAATTTAATGGGTGGAGGGATTGAAGAAGTAATGGATGGTGGAATCAAAACCATTGATAGTACAATTACACAATACAATACATACATTATTAAGCGACTTTCCATTGATGGACTGATAATGGGAAGCGGTTAATCTCAGTTTTCCTCTATGTATCCGATTTGTTTCTTTTTATATATAGCCTGTTACTAAACTGCTGCTCTCTACAGTTCTTTCCCCCTCACCATTCAAACAGCATATGTTCATGGAACATAATAAATCATTAGACTTTTTCATAAATGGAATGTCATCTTCCAAGGACAAAGAGAATTATACAAACGCTAGTGGTGATTATTTCTTCTGTAAAGACACATGGCCTTGCCTTGCACTAGAACCAATCAATAATAGCGATTAAGACCTAAGCCCTTATCATGTGGACAGAACATTTTACTTGAGAGACTATGAAATAGGCTTATTGGCCCACTTTTCCTGGAGAACAATAGCACATAAAGCAGTATCTGAAGCAGATATTTACAGTGCTTAGAAGTTAGCCTCTTGTACTAGACAATGTTTTAATTAATAATGAGTATACAGAAATCAGAATTAAAGGGACTGTCCAGGCAAAATGTAAAAAACATGATTAGTAAGTTTACCTCGTTATATCTGCTCTCTCTAATCCTGTAACCTCGCAGCAGCACCATGGTGCCTAGAAGCAGCAAAATGGTAAGTTTATTTTTATGTGCAGCAACCTGATTTGTCCTGGGGAGGGTAAGGGTGGTGGTTCTGTCTATGAGACTTCAGGGCAGACATACTTGCTCTCCCCAGGGGCATCCCATTTCGGGATGCCCTGTTGTGTAACACTCCCGAGGCTACCTGGAAACTCACCTTCTTTCCCGGTCCAACCGCATATGTGCAAACAGCTGCCATATCCCTGCTATGCCTTTAGCAGAGTGCGTGCCTGCATCAGGCATTTGTGAATGGTCGGAGCGGGCACGCTCCCTGTTAAAGGGTAACAGGGAATGTGACCGCCAGCGTCCTCGGATCGCCTTAGACGAGCTCTTGGACGAAGGAGTGGGAGTGGATCCGAGCACGCTGACTGACTGAGAGGCTGCACATGCGCCGTAGGACCAGGGAAGAGTGAGTGAGATTGGGCGGTCTGGGGGGTTTCATAGAGCGGGGCATCCCGATCACCCCGGGGGCAAGGTCCAAAACCCAGGATAGTCAAAATCCTGGGTTTTGGTCCACTTTAAGTCCAGCTGTCACTCATGCACATGGCTGCCATGCAGAGTCCCAAATCCCTGTCAGCATCAGGGGAGGATTATGGTGATCAGCTGAGTTTTATTATTTTAACTCCCAAATTGGGCTCAGCACAGGGGGAAGAAGGGGTGACGGGGGTTACAAAAAAATCAGACTTCCTCTGGAGGAAAGCCAGAATGTCATATCATACAGAACCTTCAGGGACAATGTGATATTGTAATTTTGTGGCTTAAAATCAGTCTTTCAAAGAGCGCTCCCTCATGTGCTCTGGGTGGGGTTTTGCATCCATGGTCATACCTAACAGATGAAGGAGCAAACTCCTACAACAAACCCCGGCTTGCACAGTATGTTGTACTCTTCTGGGACAGAATATTGAAAAAGGGACCACAGTGAGAGGAGGTAAAGCAATGATGACAATGATGTGCAAGGTTTTTAATCAGTTGATTATTTTGCCCTAAAGCCATTCATAACCATTCATACCAACTGGACATGTACCCCTTGTTTCACTTGCCTCACAACCTGTGGCAGACATAACAGACATGATCAGCAGGCTCATTAACATCACTTTTCCCCCTCCGCAGCTGACTCCCTGTAGTGAGCAATGTATCAGTCACAGTGATACTGCCACGTCCCTCCCTTTATTACATTAGTGGGGGCATGCCAGACCAGACTTCGGGATGCCCCCTTCATTGCAATGAATAGAGAGGGCATGTAGACTAGGACTTCATTCACACAACCTGAAGGAAATGCAAAATGTAAATTAAAAACCAAATCAGACCAGCATATTTCTCCATACAGTTTGCTACATTGCAAAAAAAATGAGCACACATTTTGTTTTATAGTCAAATTATGTTTTTTAAGTGTTTTGGATAAAAACCTAAATCTACAGGGGATCTGTCCATAGAAATGAGAAGATGTCTGGTGCTGTATGCTGCAAAGCTTCAGCAGCTCTATTCATTAGCTTCACAACTCCCTCTTTAGGCCTCTGGCGCTTATAGCAGCTCAGTCAATGACATACGAGCAGATGTCTGTTAGCACTCTCTTGCTTTGATGATCACAGGTTTACTGGCTCATGCTGAAGACTACTGTTACTTTATACTGCAGTAAAGGAGAATCTCTACAGAGAAATCCATACAAAAAAAGACAAAAGACATTTAGCAATGTCTAGTTAATAACAATAGAAGTGGTTCTGTCTCTTCACGTCTCTGCAGACAGAACAGAGTGTGGAAGGGTTGAAACCAATTTTACAGACAACTGTAAGCAATTTTTTTTATTATTTCTTAGATCTAACAAGACTCTTCAAACTTGAAGAGGACCAACAGTCAAAAATGACTTAAACCAGACGAACACAACAAACAGTGCTCATATGCATCCCTCCCCGGGGGAATTTAGATTGCTGCACATAAAAATTAATTTACCCTTTTCTAACTCTTGCTGTGATAAATTTTAAAAAACAAGATGGTGGTCCATGCATTTGCAGTCCACCTGCAAACAGGAAGTGCTGTCAGTTGGGAGAGGATGCTCCAAAATGGCCTCTACCTTTATTTTCCAACTGTACCAGGCTGTTGGTCCGGTTTAACATTGTGTGCTAGTTTGAAAGACGTGTTTCTTTATATTTGTTTTTCTTGATAATCTCAGCTAGGGCTTCCACACGGGCCAAAATCTGGCCACAGTTTACCGCCCTCTGCTACAGTGTAGCCTAGTTTTGCCTCTAATATCCAGTGCAGTGCCTACATCTGCATAGTTATGGAGTATGGTATGTACAAGACTTCACTCGTCTCTATTTTCTCACTCATCCATGCACCTGGCAGCAGGACTTTAGGTCTGCCAGGGGCAGAGATTCTTCAGTAATGCAGAGTGTTCTACTGATTGCCAGATCACCATGGCATCCTGAGACAGGGTGAGTTTTACACTGTGGGGCACCCGATTTGGGGTGTTGCCTAGGGAAGGGATTTGACCAGATCTAGAGTCTTTTAGAGGTTAGGCCTGTTGTTGGTCCTCTTTAATAGCAATGTCCAGGCACTAAAAAAAAGAAAAGCCTATACTCACCTTTTATCCCTCCTCTATATGGCTCCACTCCCCCGAGCAGTATCTGTTTTTTTACCAATGTAAGTATAGGACATTAAAGTTGTTGATATTTTTGTCTGATTTCTTTTTTTTTTGTATATAATTACTTATTATTGGATATTGTAGTGTATATAGTGTTTGTGGTACACACAACATGCTGCATGGTTCATCTAGTAATGGAGGTTTTGGGCTTTGTACAGCAGACACGTAGTAAAGGACGTTTGCGGAATAGCAATCGCTGTACTGTATGATAAGGCTGCTGGTGTCAGCGCTTTTACTCGTCGGAATATTTTGTTCCAGCATCTTTTCACCAAGGACTCCCTACTGGGAACAAACGAGATCTTTAGTTGTAGATAGAAATCCAAGGTAGCCAGTCGGCCATATTTGCAGTGTGGAATTTTATGTCCAGCATCTTCTAAATCAGATTGTTCATAGTAGCTGACAATGACAGGCAGCTTTGACTTGGTATTTTGTATGTACTGTAAAAAGGTAACTCAGTCTTACCTTCTAGTCAATAAAGGAAGTTTGGTCAGATTTACATACCATAACAATATTTGTAATATGTAACAGGGAAGAATTTAAAGAGGATTTAAAGACTCCAGGACCTTCCGAGTTCCAGTCCTTTGGGCATCCCGAATTGGTATGGCCTGCTATGTGAAACCCCCACGAACCCCCGGAAACACTCCGAAGCCCTCTGTGTGCTCTGATCGCATCCCCGCTCACCTCTAGCCGTGCACTCTCCCGCACCCAGCCTTTCTGCATGGCCACACCAAGGCTGCAAGGTGGGCGGGGGATGTGGCTGGCAGTGGCGCTCGGCTCCCATCGGAGCATCTTTGCTGCTTAGCCGTCAGTGGTGCTCGCACTCACTCTTGCCCGAGTCTTCACCATAAGAGCAGAAGAAAGGTGACTGAAATGGGGCGACCTGGGGGGGTACACACAGCAGGGCTGGCACCGTAGAGAGGAAAAACAGGAAAGTAAAATTCCTGTGTGGTGTTCCTCTATAAAAAGATTTTCACTAAGCACTGTTTATATTTAAACAATTTTGGACACTGCAGGATAAGGTCAGAGAATTGCGCCTTTTTAAAACTAAATCCGAGGTGCTCAAACCTTTAAAGAGCAGAGGCCATATAAGAAATTTCATTTTTTAAATTTTAAATAACATAATAAAGATTTTCTACACCAATCAGGATACCCACTGTCTCCACAAACTCCAAAGATTTTGTTTACTTGTAGGCCGTTCCATTACCACATTTATATGGAACAATCCCCTCATACTACCAATACAAATGCTGATTGCCTTACCTGTCCAAATTTATGGGTCCCAAATTTACAGCCCATCCCCTTATCAATCCCAACTCATATCTGTATTCCCAATACTCAACCAATCTAACTCCCTCCTAATGTTAAGCATACAATTAAATATAGAAAAAAACTCTTGTTATGGTGCCAGAGATGTCACCCAGGGGTTCTGTTGTCACCATGTTCCACCATCACTGCCCCCTCTATTTGGCAATGGGCGCCACCTATATAACTCTCCTCACAATCTTTCATCCTTACTGAGTCTCTATTTAACTGTACACGCCAGGTCTATTTTTTACACTCCAGTTCTATTCAACCCTCCCACTTTCTCCATAGAAGGTCAGGGGCCACATCAAATGGTTCAGAGGGCCACAGGTTGAGCATATGTGAGCTACAGTCAGACACTGTTAAAGTGGTCCTAAACCCTCCTTGGCAACTCTGTGCCAGGGAGGTTCTTGGTTCATAGGGACACTTAACTAACCTAATCCACCCCCACACACACCATCAGAGAGACACACTCACCTTTTCCTAGAGGAGCTCCATCCAATACAGCACTGGAAACAGCTCCATACAGGCAGCAGCCACACCTCATTAGTAGTAGTTACTAGGAATGCATAGGGGATGGTAGTCTTTTCCTCTCCACTGGCCTCACTGATAGCTTAAAGTGGGTCGAAACCCATGCAGCCCGAGTAAAGAATATTGAAGCAATGGAGGTGAGAGGAGGTGAAGCGATGCTGACTATGCAAGTTTTTTTTCCCATTTTAGCCATTCATAACCATTTACCAGCTACCAGCTACCAACTGGACATGTCCCCCTTGTTTCACTTGCCTCACAACCTGTGGCAGACATGACATCTGTGCCTGGCCTTTGAAGCTCATTTTAAAGCCACGCCACATGCAGCCCGCTGCACACTTAGCCTGTTAAGGGTAGAAGAAAAAGTGTGCCCTTATAGTCACATGGCTGACAGATTTGGCATTTTTTTAGTGTAAGTAGTGCAGTTTTAAAACCCATGTCTTTCCTCATCGTTATGCAGCTTACTATGTGCCAATGATGCAGATTTTCCTTTCACGTGTTCCCCACACATTGTTTACCAGCTCACTTTTTAGTGTTATTTTAGGATTATTCTCAAAGGACTGATTGAAAATTGTTGCTCTAACACTATAAGGATGGAAACACATGCCCCAGAGTGATAGATAAATAGTCCGCTTATTATGCTATGTTTGTATGCTCACCTATAACAGAGTAAAGTAGAGAAAAAGGCATTTGAGCTCCCGTCTCGTTTGTTCCTCCATATGTTAGAATTACACAATGCACCATTTATGGAGCTCTCCTGGGCCATCCATGTAAATTCAATGGCAGACGTGCTGACATTAAATTATACAGGCCAGTGATCTGGGACTTCACCTCAGCCAAGACTTTATGCTTAATTACAATAATGGGAAAACAAATAGTTTAACCCAACTCATCTTAGATGTTTTGTTTGGATGGTTTACAATGTATAGTGTAAAATAAAAAAGCCAAATGTATTGCCCCAGGCAACTAACCACATTTAAACCTCATTTTCTAATTGTTATTTATCCACATCTTTTTCAGTCTGGTTGGTATGCTTTAAAACTATTCATGCTTAGTTTAGTAATGGGAAGTGATATGTAACTGCAGTACATTGTTATAATTAAATATATTGAACTGTAATTAGGGCTTCTATTATTCATGCCTAAAGAAGAAAATAAGGAGCAGATTTAAGACTTGTAAGAAAAACTGGAGCAACTGTCTGGGAACGGCATTCCTGTTTTGGTTTTGATACAGTAAAGAAGGGTCAGAACCATGGAGATTTAGCCTCAGTTCTAGTTTACTGAGCCCCAAAAGGAAGTTGATTACAGAATTGTCAGCAATTACTCAGGGGCAGGAGGTGTGTTAGCTTTTTTTATTTTAGTATTCTTTGCAGATTAAATTAGCTTTCATTTAGGATGAAACAAAAAGTCCCATCTTACCTTACTATGTTACGTCTGCTCATTCAACCCCTGCACAACTCTTCTTGACTCAGCTCTGCCTAACTCACCTCTTCCTGCGTCACCTCTGCTCAATCCTCCTCCCCCTGCCTTACCTCTGCCCACTCAGTCCCACCCCACCTCTTCTTATCTCCCCTCTACCCACCTCACCTCTGTCCATTGCTTCTCTTACCATCTCACTTCTGCCCACCCCAACTTGACACACATCTACCTACCTCTACCCACCCCTGATCACCTCTGCCTACCTCACCTCTTTCAACTTAACCTCTGCTGAAATTACCTTTCCCTGCCTTATCTTTGCCCACTCCTACTCACCTCACCTATATCTACCTCTGGTAACCTTACCTCTTCCACTTCATTTCACCCCACCTCTTCCTGCCTCCTTTGCATATACATAAAGTCATTTGCAGGTTTTTTTTGTGGCTCCCTTGAAGTGGAACAATACGACAGTGTGGCCCCTAGCACAAAAAGGTTGTGCACTCCTGCTCTAGACCTTACCTTCACCAACCTCTGCTGTGTTACTAACTTCTCTTCAACTCCACTGCCCCTCTCTGACCACAACCTAATAACGCTGACTCTTTCCTCCTCCCCTGCTTAAACAACAAACTCACAGCCACTCCTACGTAGAAACCTACATGGTATGGACCTTCAGTGCCTTTCTAACTCTCTGCAACCTCTGAAAACCTTGTCCTTTTTCACTAGAACAGACTGCAGAGCCCTGCACTACCATGACACACTATCCTCTGCAGTTGACTCAGTTTCCGCCCTCTCTTACAGTCACCCTCAATGTACAAACAGACAACCTTGGCTCAACACGGATATTGCCAGATTGAAAAGGTACTCTAGAGTCACTGAAATGAAATGGCGGAAGATCAAAGGCAATGGTGACTTCTTGCTATATAAACATGCCCTTCAGGAACTCAGGACTGCCCTTTCATCTGCTAAACAGGCATACTTATTTTCCCTCATATCCACACAGGCTTGAAACCCCAAACAATTGTTCAATGCATTTAACTCTCTCTACGCTCACAACCCCCTCCTCCCTAATCACAGTAGAGGAATTGGCCACTTTCTTTAAGGATATGATTGACAATATCAGTGCTGGCTTTGCCTCCCAAATCCACTCACCCTACCCAACTTTGCCTCTGTCCACTACCCTATCCGTGTTCCCTCTGCTCTCTGAACATTGGCTGTCCTCCCTCATATGTAAGTCTCATGCCCCCTTGATCCTATTACTTCCCACCTAATCCTGCAACTGTCCTTCTCCCTCACCCCTGCCTTTACATCTCTCTTTGACCTCTCCCTATCTGTTCACATGAGGTTGTATCCCCATTGATCAAAAAAACCCTCCCTAGACCGTCCTTACTAACTACCTGCCCAGCTCACTGCATTTCACATCCAAACTCCTAGAGAAGCAGGTCCGCTCAGAACTCGTCCACCATATGTCCCATAACTCATTATAACTCATAACTAATCATTCCACTGAAAATGCCCTCACCAAAGTCACTAATGAACTATTGACCACAAAACCCAAGGCCACTATTCCATTCTCATCCTTCTTGACTTATCCTCTGTGTTTGACACTGTCCACCACTCACTTGCCTACCTTGGAATTCAAAATCTTGCTCTCTCATGGCTCTCCTCCTACATCTCAGATCACACTTTTAGCATTACCCACTTTGACATGGTATCCTCCCTCACCCTTTATCTGTTAAGCTACCACAAGGATCTGTCCTCAGTCCCCTACTCTTTTCAATCTATACTTATGCCTTGAACAACATATAAACACTTTTGGTATCCATCACCACTTCTGACCTCTCCTTTCTCCTATCACAGGCTCAGACTGTCAACAGCTATCTCTTCATCTGTTTCCTCTCGCTCTCTTAAACTGAACTTCCAATTCTTCCAATTCCATCCAATTCTTCTCCCATCTCCAACATAAATATATCTGTCAGTGACCTCTCTATCACGGCAGCCCCCAAGCACGTTGTCTCGGCATTATACTGGACTCTCCTCTTTCATTTACACCTCACATCCAGTCACGAGCTATCTCCTGTTGCCCCTTCCTGTCACCTGATACCTCTAAAATGTGAGTGCATGCTCATCATCTCCTGCCTAGACTACTGCAACACCCTCCTTAGTGGTCTACAGGCTGGTGCCCCTGCAAGCAATCCTTAACTCTGCTGCCTGCCTCATCTACTTATCCTCTCGCCCTTCCTTTGCTGCTTCCTCTCTGTCAGTCACTCCACTGGCTCCCACTTTCTGAAAGAATTCAGTTCAGATTACTAACTCTAACCTACAAGGCACTCTACAACTAAGCCCCCCTCATAGATTTCATCACTAGTACAAAAATACCAACCCAGACGCAGTCTTCGCTCTGCTCATGACCTCCTCCTGTCCTCTACCTTGATCACTTTCACCTACTTTCAAGTCCAGGACTTCACATGTGCTGGAATGCCCTTGCTTGTACAATGCATCACTCCCCTTATCTTAAAACCTTTAAAACCACCCTTACAACCCATCTATTTAGAAGAGCCTATCATCTGACTTAAAGCGAACCAAAACCCACTGGACTTGTGAAATACGTTTGGTCAAAGCCCATGCTAATAATACCCTCTTATGGTGTAGAACTCGAAATGGATATTTTCACTTTTTAATCGTCCTGAAACAATGTTGTTTTTGCTGTCCCTCGGTGTAAGATGACAGTCAGTCATTACATTGGTGTGGCAATGACGACATTGCTACACACTAAACAGTGGCAATGAATGGAGAACACGGAGCTTTACAGCTAAAACAGGTGGTGTTATCTGGAATTAAAGTAAAGCAGGGGCAGTGAAAATTGGCAAAAGGTACTCTTCATGGGGGAGCAATCCAGTAGATGCTAGTTAAAAATGTGGGTTTTGGTCAGCTTTAACTCACCCATCTTACCGTCTTATTATCCCTCGTAACGCTGAGCACCTGCTTAGTACATATCCATTGTGACACGACCTATTGTCTCCACTCCTTTCCTTTTAGATTGTAGGGCCCTCTATCCTAATTTCTGCATCTATGTCTGTTACATTTGATTCATAATATTGTGCGTTTAATATGCATTGTTGTCATTGTTGTATTTACTTGTATTACCCCTGTACTTGTACCAGGTTTATAAAATATCTGATACTATGTCTCATATATAAATTAAATATAACCATTTGCACTGACTCATGCAAAAGAATGGCTGTTGCTATGCTTAAATTGTATACCTTCTTGTAGTTTTATACCTATTTCCTTGCACTAGTCTCGAGTGATTTTCCCCAGACTACCTCTTGCCGACTGCTTACAAAAACATAAAGGAACTGTAAAGCTATGAAGGCCAATCCAATCCCTAGACATAACAGAGGATCCATTGTTGTCATTAAGACTGAGATGTTAACTGTCAGAATAAATAGGCTTGTAAAGCTAGTGACACACCATTTTTCCCTATGACACCCATTGCTTTTTTTCACACAGGCTAAACCTCAGCATCAAGTTCATAAAGAGCAAAATTAACACAACAGTTACTGTAACCCTTTCTCACTAATCTTAAAAGTAAAAGGGAAACAATAGAAAACAGTAATGCAGGGGCATGTAGGATTTATGTAAGAATGGTAAATCTCAATGTTTGCAGTATTGAATTTGATATACCACCATAAAAAATAATCAACGACCAATAAAGGAGAATAAGATCTTGTATATTGTAGGTGTAAATTGAGTTTAAATAAACACCTCCTGTTTGGCAAGAAAGTACTCTTCTTTTGCAAGACCTACTGAGATATACACAGTGATATACAGAGAGAAATGAAAATTTAGTGGATGTGAAAACATTCCTTTCTTTGAATTACATTGGTACAAATAGTACAGATGTGTAAATCAGGCAGTTAACCATCTACTCTCATACCTCACCTTGTCTTCTGAATTGATTTAGAGGAGTATGGATAAACACGGACTGATTGAAAGTTGTTAAACTAGGCTTATCTGGGTTTATCCTGCAATTTGTTTGAACCTTATTAACCTTGTTACCTGGCTGTTTGGTTTGAGAAATGTTTATGAATTTAGATTTTGCTGATTTAATTTACATTTAGCCTTTTTGTGGATTGGCATTTAAAGGACAAGATTTGTAGTAATAAGTAAAGTCAAATTGAAACATACAGCAAGTACAAAAATTTGAGTAAATTAGAGCCTTCCACGCGTACAGTGATCAAGCATTACTTTTGTGTGGAATGCTCTCCCGACACAGGCATTTGTTCTGGACATACTTTTTGTGGTCTGGTGTTACCAAAATAGTGAATGGTTTTGCTGGGTCAGAACAAAGCAGTATGGGACATTACCCTTTAATTTTAAGCTACTATCATAAAAAGGGCTGTCTCTAATAACATACAGTGTTTGGTCCAAAATAATGAACATGCAAAGTAAAAATTCAACTGCCTCATACTCAGCAGGCCTCTTTGCGATATGTCATGACCCAGATGGCAGTAAAACTGCGTGTAATATAGCTGAAATCCACTGAAACCTTTGAAACATTATTTTCTGAGCTCAGTACAACCCAAATATTGGGGACCCTGAGCCTTATGCTCTTTCAAAGCCCATCTCAACATCTTGGCCAACGAATTCCAGGCACCAGGCCAGCACACACCCAGATTGGCTGTTGGGACTGTCAGTGCCCGACAGCAACCCATGGACCTTGTTTGTTATATGTATTTAAAGGTGACATGTTTCTATGTCCAACATTATAAAAAAATACAGCTGCCAGGTCGTACCTACATCCCAATAACCTAGGAGAAACAACCATAACTTGTATAGTTCTATATTAATCATCCAACCCCCAAAGTCATTTATGGAGCACTGTACACTCCTCCAGGAGGTTCAGGCTTGCTGCGTGACCGATACACAGCATATAAGCCATAGACACATTGAACATACAAGTGTATAAGTCCAAACCTACCAAATAGGTTGTAACCTAGATTATTAGTGACATCTTCTCACCAAAGGCAGATTGTGAAATAGTATATATAAAGCCTGATGTATCAAACACTTCTGCCAGACTACACCACATCAGTGCAAATTACAGTAGTGCAAAATATATTTTATTACACTGGCGCATGTTGCAGCACTGCAAAATACATGTTTGCTTAAACATTAATTATAAATTATATTTTGCATTACTCTGGTTTGGTGTAGGTCTGCTTGATAAATCAGGCCCATTGTATAATAAACACATAAACAAATCGATCAGTATTTAACTATGGAAGGTTCTGTGTTAGGTCACCTAAGTCTATGCCTATAAAAACATGACGTGCCTTCACAAATCACGTCAGTTGACTTGGTTATGAAAACAATGTCATTTCTACAATTAGAATGCCATCTGGCGTGTGTCAAATGTTTCTGTTTCTGCTGCAAATCAAGAAGATTAATTAATAGTGCATAAGATATTCGTCTATATGGAAAATGGGTGCATTTCTTGCTAAAAAGACGCCAACATACTGTATTAATGTGTCCTTAAATTGGAACAAAACCTGGGAATTTGACTTTCCCAGGTTTTGTTCCGTGCCCCCTGTATGAAACCTCCCAGTTCACCCATAAAACCAGTCCTTGGTCCAACGGTGCATGTGTGGGCTCTCATCTAATGTGAGCCGCCTGCTGTACTTCATTCATCAGGTGGCTATCTAATTGGCTGGGGCAGGAGGGTGCATGATACCGGGGATGAGAGCTACCTGCCGAATGACGTAGTCACAGCAGACAGCTCTCATTGGACGATGCGCCATCGGATTAGGGAAAGGTGAGTTTTTACAGGCACCCTGGGGAGTTTCACAAAGTGGGGCATCCTGATTCGGAGTGCCCCGGAGAAAAGCCAGCGGCTGTCGCCAGAATCTTTTAGATTCCAGGCTAGCTGCTGGTGGGTTTTGTTCTGCTTACCATACCATATCATTACAATACCATATTTTTAAGGACAACTGTAGTAAAATTTGTAGAATTTCCCTCCCCAATTGTTAATGCCATACTAAACAAGGATATCCTTCTAAGGTGTACCTCTGGCTTCTCTTTTCGGGAGGCAACTTTTGGAGTGAATGGACAAGTAACAATGTTGAGGCACTACACACTTTTCACTTCTTTGCTGCTAGTGCCATTAAATACAGAAAGATAAATGTATTAACGCTGGACCCAGTACTTTTGTGGATCATTTTTTATAGGCATGTTGACCTAAAGCCATCCCTCAATCCCATCTGATGTGGATTTAAAATAAAAAAATATAATTCTTACCTGCTCTCACCTACTATAGCTGCCCAGTCAGACTGTATCCTCGGCTCCTGCTGAATTGATTCAACCTGTGAACAGCCACAAAGATAAATACACAGATGCTGAGACTACAGTGCTCGGATCCCGGCGTGGGAGGCTTGGGGATTATAAAAAGCCTATGTTGCGGCCTCCACAGCCTCTAGACCAGTGGTGATCAACCCCCTCCTCAAGGATGCTCGGCTTCGGGGTGCCGGGATGGTAGGGACAAGATTGCCCATGCCAGTAAGTTTCAAACTACCAGCATAGGCCGAAACAGCTGCGTGGGACTATAGGTGAGTATCTGTGGTTTGTTGGTTTTGCCCAGACAGGGACTTTAAGGTTTGCGATAATGGACATGGAACACAACGTTTGTCCAAACTCTCCACTCCCCTCCTTGGAGACTATAGTGGTGTGTCTTCAGGGATATATTTTGCTTAATAACTAATCTGAATTCTTCATGTATTGACATGCCTATGATGTCATGAATAACTAAATAAAGTCCATAATGTATATAAAGTACACCAACTTCTAGAAGAGCCCAATAATAAATGTATCCCTCATGAACGCTTATGGCCCATTCTCAAACACATTATCCCACACCCCCCACCAAGATAATCGCTTTAAGCAGCTCCTCTGATGCCTACTAAGGCCTGGATTCTGCTAGGACGAAATACTTTCATTCTTATATGTGAAGCAATAGGTTGGGTAATAGTAGCCAATTGTGGCTTACAGCCTTCCTTAAAGTGGACCAACACCCAGGCCGATCGGCCCGGGAATCTATTCACCTTACCTTCTCTCTAGCCGTTTGTGAATGGCTGGCGCAGGCATGCTCCCTGTTAGAGGGAAGCGCGAGATGCGGCCGCCAGCGTGTTCGGAGCCGCTGTGGTTGTCCGTCCCTTGTACGTACATACCACAGCGGCTCTGAGCGCGCTGATTGGACGAGACCCACGCATGCGCTGTAGGAGCGGGGTGAGGTGAGTTTTTTTCTGCCATTCTGGGGGGTTTCACGCAGCGGGGCACCCCCGATCGGAAGTGGACCAAAACCCAGGATAGTGAAAATCCTGGGTGTTGGGTCACTTTAAATATAATCTTATATGCTCTCATTTAGGTTTAAATGCTATTGTATATTCTACATTGTGTGACTGCTTTGTCATGAACATTTTTTTTTGGTCCAGTCATAGTTTCCTGGCAGATACAGGCACAAGATCGTTTGGGGCATTTCATGTATAGCAAAAGTTACTCCCACACCTGGAAAAGGCTATGACTGGCATGCATTACAATACCCATATAACAAATGAGCCCCCAGGCTATACAGCAGACAAGCTGGCAAAGTACCGTCAGGAACAGGAAAAGTTTGTTTGCCAGATGGGATTATATAGCCCCCTCTCCACAGCTGCAAATGTGAATGTCTGCGTCCTGCTGGAAGATGCACTTAGGACATATTGATGGCAATCCCATCCCTTCCTTTAGCTAGAATGTGCCTTCAACAGTATGCAGCTGCAGAAGAAAGGGCGACTGGCATTCTATCCAGATAGATGTGATGGCTGTTACTATACAGCTTTGGGATGTCAATGAATCATGCTTTCATCCACGACTCTACTACTTCAAATATGGATACAGATTCCTCTAATCAATAAAGTATCATTTTGCTTCTCAACAGGCAAAATTACTCTATTCTAAAGGAAAAAATGAGCTTAGGTCTGTTATGCGTTCTTTGATTTATATAAAACTTTCCCGTCATCAGTAACTACCTTTTCAGTGAAATCAATAACCACTACCTCAGCAATAGACAGTACTGATTTTACACTTGGCTTTGATCAGGTTTCCTTATGATGCTGCAAGCCTTGGAATCATACATTTTAAACACACATGCCAGCAAAAACAATGCTGGACAGTTACTTGGAGGATGAAACCAGTCAAGGGGGCAGCAGAACAGTTATTTGGCCTCAAAACCATAATGGTCAGCTGTTGTAGAGCTAAGCTGACCCTAGAGGAGACTACCTTCAATGAACTCATGCAGCCCCTTTCCAGCTCCAAAACTCGCAACGTAATGGCAAAACTGCGTGTTAAAGAGGCACAAAAACTGTGGCTGTGTAAAACCCCAGGTATTGCTGGTAGACTCATTTTGCCGGCGGCTCACGTGACACTGTCTTAGATAGCGGCCACTTCCTTAGCTACCTCTATCTGTAGCATGCTCCTGCACCCAGCCTTACATATAAGGGGAGCACTCCAATTACGCCAGGAATGCGGCCAGCCGACTGGTCACTCCAATCAGCAATCTCAAAGGTACCATGTGGGCGTGAACTCAACAGGCCACCATCCAGCCAGCTGGTTAAGGGCACAGGGGGTGGGGAGAAGGGTTTTGTACAGCTTTGAGACCACTCAACATAGTTGGTTATAGAAAACTTCCTGCTCCCATTAGTGAAGCTGCTGCTTTCTGCAGCTAGATCGTCAGTGGGGCAGCTGGCCTAGGGATAAGGTGAGTATATATTTTTTTTATTTTGTTTTTTGGATGATACAGGCTTTTCTTTTTTCTTTACTGATGGATACTGTCAGTACTCACCAGGAGAATGAACACTTGTCAATAAGGTCAGTTCATTCAAGTGTCTTTCTCAAAAGCCAGTCAGACAACTAGGTAAACATCTTAAAAGAAAAGTACAATCACCTCGATTTGTTACTACAGATATACCATGGCATGAACAGCATCCTTTACAGTCACTTATTTTAGGTGGAAACTAAAACTCTTGAAATGGAAATTCACAGCTTACATTTCTGAACTCTTTTGGTCATTTCTCAGATCAGTTTATCAAACCCAAACAAACTCAGGTATGTTAAAGAGGAACTATGGTAAAAAAAAACCATAGTGCCTCTTAAATTTACAGCAGTGGGGCAGCTCCCCCGAATATTCATCGCTTCCAGGTCCACTTCTTTGGCTGCAATAGAACAGCCTATCAGCTTCCACAGCCAGCAACTGCGCTGATAGGCTAGGCTGCCGGCTGCGCTGATAGGCTGCTCGCCCCCCGGTAACTGTGGCCGAGACTATCAGCGCAGGTCGTGCTGCCCCGCTACTGCTTATTAACGAGGCACTATGGACATTTTTGACCATAGCTTTTCTATAAATTAAATTTAAGAATGCTTACAGACTGCAGTGTGAATACATTTCTGTGTGGCGATTATACAATTTGGGTGAAAGAAGTAGAGACATGCTGTAAATAATTCTATATTTATGTCATTTTCTAACATTCTTTTTCCTCCATCCTTCTATCTTCAGCCCTTCCTCTGGAATATAGTGTAATCAGGTCACATGGCACACATAAACATCACACTTATCTTTGCTTCATTATTAAGAATATTCTGTCATTAGTTAAGTTACCTCGCCTCCTATTCAGGAAAGAAAATCCATGCACGCTATATAGTGTCTCGGGCCGTAGCTGAAAAGGTTCAATAATTACTTTGTAGTGATGGAGGAAATATGCCAGAGAGCGCAGATCACTGTATAAATAATCTATGGCTCTCCTGCATCCTTCTCTGTGTGAACAGCCATCAGGAAAGTGCAGACGGTGACATTTCCTTTGGTGAGAAATGAAGTGGTTTTCTTGGCAATGGGGCAGCCTGGCATTGTTATGCGGAAAAGATCAGCGGAGGTAGCTTTGCATTGAGCGCATACTTTCAGGTTAATCAGATATATTGTTGGGGCTTCACATATAACAATGAAAGTATTTCGTCCTAGCAGACCTTAGTGGGAATCGGAGGAGCTGCTTAAAACCATAATCTTGGTGGAGGAGGTGTGGACAATACTGAGGCCCTTATTCATCAAGCGATAGCGCCAGGTAGTGTCTGACGAGCGCCAGGTAGCGGCAGCTAACGGCGACTACCGACTCAAGTACGCCCGGCGGCGGTCACAATGACGCATTTATCAAGCAAAATGAGGCTAGCGCCGGCGAGAGCTACGGCTAGCGCGGCATTCATCATGAAGCCGCCTGGACCGAACAGCGCCGCTGCAAATTCCCTCACAGCGACAGGTATGAGCTGTCGCTCCCTGGCGATGTCCAATGCATTTCAATGGAGCAATCTATAATTATTCATAATTAATTGGTAATAATTTTTTTTTTTTTTTTTTTAATGTCAAAAAATCGGAGAACACTTCTGCAATGTTAGGATTTATTTTTAAAAAAAAAAATATGTGCAGAATTGATCTAACAGGTCTGAGATTAATGTATTCATATAACAAAATGATTCTAAAAACATGTATAATGTTACATTCCAAAAATATGGTTGTTTAGGGGTTAAAAACTAGTTAATACACATCGCCGCCAGCGCTCTGGGGTTTAAACAAGGAATGGACAGCGACAGCACATTCGGAGCGTGATTTGTTGATGAATATGAAGCTAGCCGTTCGCTCTGGCCATTCGTTGTCAGGCGCTCACATACAACGCTGGACCTGTGAAACAGCGACCCCCCCAGCCCGTATTCAACATTACCGCACACCGACTGAGTCGCTGTCATCAAGCTAATGCCGGCCAAGCACAGCGAATACTGGCTGGCGCTGAAAAAATCACGCTACAGTCGCTCATCTGTCGCTACCTGGCGCTATTGATGAATCGGCCTCCCCGAATGCGCTATGAGCGTCCATGTGAGATATATTTATTATTTAGCATTGGGTTGCTAACCTCTTCCAGAACCTGGTGTACTTTATATACGTTAATGGACTTTATTTATGTATCCATGACATCATAGGCATGTCAATACATGAAGGATTGTGATTAGTTATTAAGCATATCCCTGAAGACACACCATTATAGTCTCCAAGGAGGGAAGTGGAGAGTTTGGATGGTAATCCTGGGATACCACATTTGTCCAATTTAATGATTGGACAAAATGTTTGCATTGTTTCTCTCCTGAGAAGGGAAAAATCCTACATCTGCTTGGCATAAATCAAAGGAGGATGCTAATGCCCCCTCTTAACACCACATGATCTCCGCCTATAAAATATTGTCTCTGTGACAAGTGTCTATGTTGGCCATTAGCAGTGACAGGTAATTACTGGAGGTGCTAGCTTCCTGTCAGTATGCACAAGCGAGGTCGCAGCTTGATCTATGAATGTTCAAACTGAACAGTTAGTGAGGTTATTGAGAATGATAATATTCTGTACATGTATGTTACATAACTTTCAAAGATCTGGCCTTTTCGGTAAAGTGATGTGAACCTGAAAATCAGTTTGACCAAAAGTGTCACTCACAGTAAGTATGGTTTATCGAAATGATGCTCAGATCATTCTATCGGCTCCAAAACTGATGGTTTTTATTAAAGCGGACCAAAAACCTAGCACCCAGCCTAGTCTAATAGACTCCAGGGCTGACGGAGAGTCCTTTCCAGGAGGCATCCAGGGGCTGTATGAAATTGCCTGAAATATTAACTCGATCCCCACTCCCACATGCCATATCAGGATGCCCCTGTTAAGCAAATCCAAACCCAAGCGGGCAGAAAAACTACATTTTGGGCCACTCTATGGGGTCAGTTCAGAGCCAGGTGAGAAAATGCACTTATTTTTAGGAGAGAAAACTGACATTCACTTTTATTGTCTATTGGGTATAAATTTTAACCTGGCTCTGAATCAGCCCCAAGATAGACAATGAAACTGAATGGCAATTTCCTTCGTAAAAAAGAAGCGTGTTTTCTCACTAGGCTTTGAATCGACCCTATGTCTATTTATAACTATTATTACTTGATTGTCATATATGGTAGGAGTCATGATATGTGCACCACTGAGGTTTTACTGTCAGCCGCCAACCTCTCTTCTTTAGTAAAGCATTTGCCCCAAAAAGTACAGCACACTGGTCATATGACCCACTGATTACGCACACTCTTGAACTCCCACCCCCCAGTGGTGGACACATGGCGTGTCCAGGCGTCCATTCAACAAAGGTGCTTGGACACTGCACCAAAGCTTGCAATGCAAAAGCCAGGGATATTCAGCCCACAAGATAGAGGGTTCGAGCTTACGTCAGATACATTTCTTTTTTATTTTATGACTTGATATGCATGTCAAGAATAAATGTTTGCAATTCTTTCCCTATACTGCATCAATGTAAAATATTTATAGTGGCAGTCTATACATAAATGCTCATAGAAAAAGCAAGCTGGGAGACATTTTGCCATTTTTATATTTGCCTTTTAGCGCTTTTCTGCCATTAAGTATTTGATCACTTTAAAATCTTGTCGCAATCAATCAAAACCGGAGACTTTACTGGAAACATGTAACAAAAAAAACTCTTCTAAAGCAACCCTCAACTCAACAGAAGCCGTCGCGCTTTGTTTCCCAGATGGCAAAAAGAGGTCTTACCCTGTGAGAAAACGTAAGAAAACAAAAGGTGATTAGGTTGTGGTTGGTGGCTTATTGCTGTTGCAGTTCTGCTGCTTTTGGCAGAAGCATTTATCTGGTAAATATTGCTTTTGTATAAAACATAGAAGCGTTTACTCTGATGTACCTCACAGGATCACACATGTGACAGAGAGTTTAGCATGACTCTCCTGTGAAGGTGTACTGTCACATTCTCTATCATCCAAAGTAAAACCTCCTCTTTCCTTCATTGTGTGAGGGGGGGGAGGGGGTACAAAAAGCAAAGTTAAAGTGGACCAAAACCCGCCCTGGTGTCTATGAGATACTTGCACCCCCGGGGCACCCTGATCAGAGATGCGCCACTGTGTGAAACCCCCTAGTCGCCCCATTCACTTCCCGGTCCCATGGCGCATCTAAGAGCAGTGGCTGCATCCCGCTATCCCTGCCCTGCCAGGCATTTGTGAATGGCCGGTGCGGGCGTGCTCCCTGTTAAAGGGGAGCGGAGGATGTCGCCGTCAGAGCAGCTGCTCTTGAACGCACCATGGGACCGGGAAGAAGTGAGCTGGTCTTGGCGTCCTGGGGGGGGGTTCACGCAGCGGGGTACCGCTTATCCTTGTTGAATTTTCATATTTGGGTCTGCTTGAACAAAAGTGAAACCGGACCTTCAGTATCATTTAACGTGAAGCCCAAACCCATAAAAAATATCCCCAGTATCTTTAGATCAGCATCTGGGCTTCAACTCTGTTCAGGACATGGCTCGCGCCTCAGAAGCATCACATATTGAGGAGAGGAGAGGGGTGAAAAGCACAGGGGATGGGTTATAGCTGTGCTTTACACAGACAGAGCAGAGCTGGGGTCAGGAAAAGAACCGCAATCCCAGAATGCAGCGCGGAATAGTCAGAAGATACTTCCTGTCTCCACGGGCTGCCATCTTGGATGTTAAAAGGCTCAAAAAATGCAATGGGTAGGATGATTTTTGGTGCAGGCAATCTGTATGTACGGCGTGGGGGAAACATACAAGATAGACTCTTATTCAGGGTGAAGGTCCGGTTAAAATACAAAGTGTAATTTGTCCCCACAAGATGGGGAAAATATATTACACAGATTCACTTTTCTTTATTGCCAGAATTTACACTACTTGGCAGAACAACTATTTGTCTTCTATATAAATGGAAATATGTTATAGTCTAAAAATATGAACTCTTATTTGTTTATCTGAGCTTGCTTTGTCATATAGCGTGTGACAGACCGCCTGCTGTTGCTTGGGATTGATTGAGATACTTTGACTAATTATGCTAGCCAGGAATAGCCCTTCTCATACCCACAGAATGAAATTAGTAAACAGAGTAATGTGTATTGCTGGAGATGTCATTGATCTTGCTGCTAATGGTTTTCAGATGATGTGCTGTTCTGTCAGCTCCCGTCACATGCCGGTGGCCTATAGCAAGATGTGCTGCTTATGACATACCAATGTTATATATCATTGCCTATAAACACTCCGAAAGGCTGCTATGCTCCCCTGGCAAACGGCATTTGTCTCATACCTCCTCGATGAGTTATATTCATTTAGAAGCAGAGGTAAATAGTGGTCGCCAATTTACATATGCACAATTAGCTGTCATTTGTCTAAAACAAAAAAGCCTAAAATGGAGATTAAATCATTTAAAGCGGTCCTTCACTCCGAATAAGAGTCTATCTTATATTTTTCCCACACCCTGTACATACAGATTGCTCACATTAAAAATCATCCTACCTGCATCTACTGCATGTTATGAGCCTTTAAACATCCAAGATGGCGGCTTATGGAAGCCGCCATCTTATCAGGCAGCCTGCAAACAGGAAGTGCCTCCTGACTGTGCTGCTCTGCATTCTGAGATTGCTGACCTTTACCTGACCCCAGCTCTGCTCTGTCTGAGCAAAGCACAGCTATAACCCGCCCCCCTGTACCTTATCCCACTCTCCTCTCCTCAGTAAGTGTGATGCTTCTGAGTCAAGATGGCGGCACCCGTATCCCAAATTCCTGAACAGAGTTGCAGCCCAGGGGAGAAAGAATAATCAGTTAGTGACTAAAAACGTAAAATATATTAATTTTAGATGCTGGGGAACCGTTTTTAAGAGTTTGGGCTTTTCATTAAATCACGCTGAAGGTCCGGTTTAATCATGAAGGACAAGCAATAGCAGTCACAGAATGATGAACACATGTTCACAGTGTGTCCATAAATTAAAGAATGAGAAACCCAAATGGTCCCTGGATTAACTGACAAAAGTAATTATACATTTTCATTTACTGAAATCAATCAACTACTGTAATGCAAGTCAGACATCCTTCAGAAATATTTTTAAAAAAACTTAATTTTTTTTGCACAATTATTATTTTTTTTTGCAGTATATCTTTATTGAATTTTTAACAATACACCGTTAAATAGAAAATACAGTATATGGAAAAAGTATAGCATGTAGGGCGAACATATCCGCAACAGACATTCACTACTGACCTCCTCCAGGCCATGAGTCTAGATCTCCTATCCACTGTGACCCTGAGGTTACTCCTAGGCCTTAGGGGCTGTAACCCCTTGATAAAGGCTGTTTTGCCAAAACGTTGAGGTTCTCCTTGTTATCCACCTGTGTTCCAGCCAGTAAGCCTTGCTTAACCTTTTCTTTGCAAAACTGTTTGCACTTTTTGCCATCTGTATGCACTACAAAATGATGGACTTGGTTATTGCCCATAGAATCTTTTTGGTGCCTATTATATACATATGGACTCGCTTGCTATATTTCCCATGGAAATGTCTTTCTAAGGGCACCACTGAATGAATCCTGGAACCAGCTATACTGCACCACCTAGCGGTCATTTTTCTGGTACTAAATGTATTGCTCATTTTGATTGTCTTTAAGATTCTCAGCATTAAATGACTTTGTTGGATATATAGACAAACAATTTCTGTATCTCTTAAGGAGATATCAGCACCCGTCTACAGGTATTGTGTCTCATGAGCAAACACAGATTTGTAATAGGATTTAGCTCAGGGCCCATAAAAGTTCACTTCAGAATAGTTCACTGCTTTGCATCTTGGATGTTTTTAGCTGTGTGTTTTGGGTCATTTATTCTTTTGGAGGACCTGCAAGTGAGGCCAAGCTTTCTGACACTGGGCCGCACTTTTCACTCCATGCATTGCTTTGATAGCAAGTGTAGCTGGGCTGGGTCTGATAAAATGCTGTTCAGGCACAGACAAGTTTGCAGAGAGCCAGGAGGCTTGAAATGTCAAGGTACACTCTGGTAAGGTAAACTGTGAAATTAGGTTTAATTTAAAACAAGTGCACAACGTTAAATGCGGAATTAGTGCAATTCAGAAGTGCAGAACACTGATAATTAAGCTTAGGCCCTTATTCATCAAGCGATAGCGCCAGGTAGTGTCTGACGAGCGCCAGGTAGCGGCAGCTAACGGCGACTACCGACTCAAGTACGCCCGGCAGCGGTCACAATGACGCATTTATCAAGCAAAATGAGGCTAGCGCCGGCGAGAGCGACGGCTAGCGCGGCATTCATCATGAAGCCGCCTGGACCGAACAGCGCCGCTGCAAATTCCCTCACAGCGCCAGGTATGAGCTGTCGCTCCCTGGTGATGTCCAATGCATTTCAATGGAGCAATCTATAATTAATCATAATTAATTGGTATTAATTTTTTTTTTTTTTTTGTTAATGTCAAAAATTCGGAGACCACTTCTGCAATGTTCGGATTTATTTTTAAGTAAAAAAAAATTTTAAAAATAATTTGTGCAGAATTGATCTAACAGGTCTGAGATGAATGTATTCATATTACAAAATGATTCTAAAAACATGTATAATGTTACATTCAAAAAATATGGTTGTTTAGGGGTTAAAAACTAGTTAATACAGATCGCCGCCAGCGCTCTGGGGTTTAAACAAGGAATGGACAGCGACAGCACATTCGGAGCGTGATTTGTTGATGAATATGAAGCTAGCCGTTCGCTCTGGCCATTCGTTGTCAGGCGCTCACATACAACGCTGGACCTGTGAAACAGCGACCCCTCAGCCCGTATTCAACATTACCGCACACCGACTGAGTCGCTGTCATCAAGCTAACGCCGGCCAAGCACAGCGAATACTGGCTGGCGCTGAAAAAATCACGCTACAGTCGCTCATCTGTCGCTACCTGGCGCTATTGATGAATCGGCCTCCCCGTGAATGCTTCTCTGCACTGCTGTTTGCTCCATAAGTGTTCTTATGGATGTTCTTAGCAACTGTCTGGACTGGAAAATGATTAAAATGCCAAACGCAGAATAGTTATTCTGAAAGTATAACCGAGCAATGATACATCGAGACTGGTGAGCTTATTGGAATATCATCTTGTTGATGCAGAAAGGCTCCTGGCTGCTGGATATAACACTTGATCAAAAGCTAGTCTAGTTGCCCCTCCTGTTCTAAATGACAAAATGTTTATTTGCATTGGTTGGCAGGTTATTGCCTGATGGCCCTTAATAATGACTTTTGATTTTTTAAGTTACAAGAAAGTAATTATACAGTAACTAAATAATGAGCTACTACTTTACATTATCAAATATGTGAGTGACTGTGCTGCCAATTTAAAAGGTTCCCCTTATATCGATAATGTTTTTTTATGCTGCTAAGCTTGGCTTTAGCTTTGGGTAGAGTTTTTCTATATTATCCTTTGTATGTTCATAATTTCAGACCAAGAGAAATATTATCAGTGTTTGAGATAATGCTCGCATGCCTCTGCACCAAGCCAGTGCTACAACCTGGGTAATGTTACCTGATCCCTGCTGCTCCTGCGGCACTGTCTTAGCCGGTGGCCGCATCCTCTGCACTACACAGTTGAACCGGGGATGCGGCTGTTGGCATGCCTATGCAGGAGCAAAGTTTTGGCAAATGTCTCTGATTGTTTTCAATGGGGGGGGCGCATGCTGCTGCATCCCTGGCAGTGTGCGCTCACTTCTGTCCCAGCCATTCAGATATTTAATCAGAGCCCTTTGCCAAAGGATGTAAACATGGAAAAGGGCTCTAAATGGGTGAGAGCCCACGACTGCACTATTGGAACAAGGAGAAGTGAGTTTTACTAGGGGAACTGAGGGTTTTCAAACAGCTCAGGATGCACCAGGGGGCATGGAACGAAACCAGAGAAAGTCAAATTGCTGGGTTTTGTTCCTCTTTAAGTATTTATATCCATATTTTTATCCCATAAGGCGCACCTCCCAAAAAAGCTGTGGGAAAATGCACTTGCGACTTATGAAGCAAATGTTAAACAAAAACTCTCATTACATGCGCTCCCATGAATCCTGCATCAACCGGGCTTCCTTCCTTCGTTTCAGCGGCTGGGTATGGCCTAAGTGCAAGTGGGCGTGGCCTATGAATTCCCAGCGCCCAATCACAGAAGTGGCCTGTAAATAGGCCAAGTCCATCTGCCAAAGCAAGAAAATCAGCCACAGGAGCATGTAGGAGTGTGTGTCTCTGCGTGTCGGTGTGTGTGTGCATGTGTCTCTTTGTATCAGTGTGTGTGTGTGTGTCTCTCTCTCTCTGTGTCAGTGTGTGTGTCTCTCTCTCTGTCAGTGTGTGTGCATGTGTCTCTGTAATGGTGGATGGTGCTCACTGGTTGTAATGGGGAGTGCCACACACTGCCTGTAATGAGGGATGGTGCTCACTGGCTGTAATGAGGAATGATGCACACTGCCTGTAATGGGGAGTGCCGCACATTGCCTTTAATGAGGGATGCTGCTCTCTGTAATGAGGGATGCCACTCACAGGCTGTAATGAGGGATGCCGCTCACAGGCTATAATGAGGGATGCCACTCACAGGCTGTAATGAGGGATGCCGCTCACAGGCTATAATGAGGGATGCCACTCATTGGCTGTAATGAGGGATGTTGCACACTGGCTGTAATGAGGGATGTTGCACACTGGCTGTAATGAGGGATGTTGCACACTGCCTGTAGTGAAGGATGCAATTCACTGGCTGCAATGAGGGATTCCTCTCAATGGCTGTAATGGGGGATGCACACTGCATTTGATGAGGGATACCATACACTGCCTGTAATTGGAAACGCTGCTCACTGTCTGTAATGGGATGACCGGGATGGGTTTTAAGCACATTATTTGGTTCAAAATGTGTTTTCCTCTTCTAAACCCTGGGTGCGTCTTATGGCACGAATGTACATGATCATGATTGCTAAGGTTTTTGATTAACTTTTTATCTTCTTTTGACCTTCAGATATTTTTTTCAATACCCTCCCTCTAGTTTCTAGTATGGCTGGGCACTGGCAAACACTGTAAGAATGTGTAGTCCTTCCCAGAAGGGAATAAAAAATATTCTGATCTATGGCCAGCAAGGGTTGGCGAATGGTCAGCATTTTGTCATCTGATATTGTGGGTGATTAAGCCTTTTAATTGTACTTGATCTTAAAGAATGTCTGATTAAGTCAACCAGTTCATTTTTTTTTCATTCTCTTAATGTTATTACGGTAAAAAGAGGTTCATAAGAGGCTCTGATTGATTTTTTGTTTAGCATAAAATAATTGGTATGTTGTGTTATTTCTTCGGTCTCCTATTCCTAAAGCCAAGTCAATGCAAATTGCAGTGAGCATGAACAAAATGCAACACATAAAACAGCAGCACACACAAGTGAATGCAGTGCAGCCAGTTTAGGTAAATGTTAAAGTGCAGATTCTGTAAGATGCCACTGGTTACTGTTTGTTGGTGCCTTGCTATTTCGAATCTTGCGTACGCTGCAGGCAGGATGTAAACAAGGACCTGTATTGCCTTTAATGGAGTGCTGCTTGTCAGGTCTTTATACAAACTTGCTTTTGAAACTAGGTAAAGATGATCAGACTGCCGTTATGGCGCACTCAGCCAACATTTTACAGTATGAGCTAAATAGTCGCCGTCATATATCCTATGTCGCTAGTAGATGCTTTTTATATTTCTATATTTTTATACATATTTGTAAGTATAATAACACATATAGAACAACACAGATTCTAAATTGTGTAGAAAAAAGATTAATTGCGATGTGACAGTATTTCACCTTAAACCGGACCTTCAGCATGATTTAATGAAAAGCCCAAACCCTTAAAAAAATATTCCCCAGCATCTAAAATTAATTCATTTTAAGTTTTTACTTACTTATTATTATTATTTCACCCACTGGGCTGCAACTCAGGTTTAGGACTCTAGGATACGGGCGCTGCCATCTTGACTGAGGAGTGGAGAGAGGGATAAAGTACAGGGGGTGTGGTTATAGCTGTGCTTTGCACAGACAGAGCAGAGCTGGGGTCAGAGAAAGGACAGCAATCCCAGAATGAGAGCAACACAGTCAGAGGACACTTCCTGTTTGCAGGCTGCCTGATGTTCTTATTCAGGGTGAAGGTCCACTTTAAGATATCAAGCAGTCTTTCAACAAAGATATGCCAAACATTGAGCTAAACATAATTAGAAAGCAAAAAGAAATGAGAAAGAAAGAGTCAAGGTAAAGGAGGGGGGGGGGGTAGTACATTTTTTATTCAGTCTATATATTAGCATGCTATGCATTTGCTTTTTAGCACCCAACTGCTTCATTCATTAACCTCTGTTTACAACTATAAAGGAAATTCTATATGTACCTTTAATATTACTAAACTACAAACGTAACCTAAACAGCCAGATATGATATTTTGTTTAGCAAGAAAAAGGTGACTTGTTTCCTGTTGCGTTTTTTATCTTATGAGTTCAGACAGCTGCTTTTTCACCCATAATGCGAAATAAAGCTCATCTCGCCACTCAGTTAATATAGTTATAGCAGCTAACATCTGGCTCAAATATTAAGCTGTCACTGTGTACCCAAGGCATTTATGAAGCTAGTGAGCAGCTTAATCTGCTGGTAACTGAAATATTCCATTTCGGGCAGTTTTTATTATTATTTTCTGGAGTTTTTATTTGTTTTTAAGTGCCATAATGACATTATTTTTCATTTTGTAGCGCACAAAGTACAATAATAGCCAACAGAAAGGTAACAAATTGCACATAACATCTACCCCATAGCTTGTGTGACTAGAATACTGTCATCCATTTATGACTGTAACTATATAGGTAACAACATAAAAACTCATTTAATCCTTCTATAGTATGTTGCCTTTTGAGTTTGGAGGTAGTAGTTTTGCTATTGCTAAAAAAGCCAACACTCAATTATTCATAACAGAAATTGTTCACAGAAATAGCTTAGGCTCATTGTAGATTGTCTCATGTCCGGTGTCTTACGACCACCGGACATGCACCTGTTTACAAGGATGAGAGTGTGCTGGGGTTGACCTTTGTTTTCTTAAAGAGATAAATCAGATGCATAGATATAAAAAGCTGATAATGCATCGTCATAGTAGGACTCATTTTCAGACATCCGTCAAGTACATTACTGCCTATGATTGCTTGTCTGTCATCTTGAGGAGGAGGTGCACATCCCCATTGCCCATTGCCATAGCACAGGACTCTTTAGAACACATAGTTACATTGTGTAACTATGATTTTACTTGTTCTTTCTTGTTTGCATATAGTTTTTTTTAGGAAAATGTGGCTTTGATTCTTCTTTTTTAGGGAAACTCTGTGCAACCAAAGAATTGATTGAGGGATTATTTCCAGAAAACTGCGCCCATGTCAACAAGCCTGGTACGCCTAGAAAGCTTGAGGTGTGTACTTCCAGAGAATATATCATTTGTGGGGGGTATTTCAAATTTAAAGGGTTGTTTTTCTGGAAAAACTGCAAGGTGCGCTTACCGCGTAGCATAGTTGTATTTTATCTGAAAATCTCCTAAAGCGCTGTTTCAGTTTGGGGGAGTCTCCTGGGCAGGAAAGAGTGTCTACCAATACATATGTGGTACCGCTGTGAGTGGGAGAAATTGGGGTTTCGCACACAATAACATTTTAGTTCAATATCTTTTTATTCAGTTTACATTGTGTAAGGGAAACAGTACAGAACAGTAATATAAAAGGACAGAAGATCAATACATTTCGCCTTCTACGTCCACATGTGCATACAGTACAATGATACATCATAAGCAGTCCGTTCCACCCCCCAGCAACCCAACCAACCCCCACAAGTATGATCCAGCTCACACTCCGCTTAACCCTCTATGTGATGTTTCGGGCGTGGGTCTCACGCCCCAGGTCTCCCAGTCTCCTCTATTCCAGACCTACCGATCAAAAGGAGACAGAGACAGACCGCTCACACCAAGATCCAGCATACATTCCCATTCCCAGGGGAGGCGGGGATCTAGAGGGCAGAGGGAAGGGGCCGGACGGCCGGAAGATGCAGAACAGCAAGGACATGCTAGGAAGGAAGGAAACAAGAGGGGGAAGGGGGGGAGGGAAGGGGAGGGGGAGGAGGAAGGAAGGAAGGGGAAGGAGGAAGAATGAGGGACAGGATTGCGAGAGCATTGGAAAAAGTTGGGGATGAGTATGGGTAGTTCCAATGCAAGGGCAGGAGTAGGGACGCGTACCGAACCATACACAGGGACAGAAGTACTACTGCTGATAGGGGCGTACCGATGCATGGCCACCTATAATATCTCCTGCGCTAGATGGGTGTCCCTGTAGTCCAGCCAACCGACCCACGTCATCCTATAGCTCTCCCAGGAGCCTTCGGAGTCTGAAATCAACTCCTCCATACGACAAATGACCTCCACCTCCCGAACCCAATCAACAAGAGATGGAGGGGCTGTGGATCTCCACCGTCTCGGGATGACTGACACAATAACATTTTATTTATAAACTTACATTTTTTATTACAAAAAACACTACAAATTGCAAAAAATTATTCACCCAAAAGTATGAATACACTAAAAAAGGCCAAACAAGATATTGCATGCTGAAGCTCAGACTCTGCTGAAATAAACAATATATAATTGTCCTGGAAAATCCCTGGAAATCCCTTCAAAAATCAAGGTTGAACATATGTAGCGCAAAATAGTGAAACGTGGTCTGGCAACAAGGGGTGACAAAAATTCTAGGAAGGCTGGCACTTAAAGGGTTAAACCAACCCTCTCACTCCAAGGCTGCTGACACTGGCGTGTGGGTGGCACTGCTGAGTGACAGCTATCACAGGCAAGATAATTAACCATTTGCAGGGCAAAATAATTTTGTTTCTGTAACCATACATTTTAAGGGTCGTGTTTGCATTTTGTTTCAAGTCTATTATTACCCGGCCCTTTGAAGGCCCCCAGTGAAAATTAGTTTGACACCCCTGCTTTAGAAGATGATTTATTTCTGGTTATTGTTTGCTTGCATATTCATTTCATATCAACGTTACCTAAGATGTATTTTATTCCTATTATTCTATAAAGTAGCTCTGTTTTCCCTAAACTTTCTGATGTATCATTTGTTTAATATAACAAACTCTTTGAACCCTTGTATACTTTCAATCACTTGATATGCAGTAATGATTTATGGTATTTTTTAAGGAACTAATTCAGTTGAAGGACCTAAAGCAAACTATGGGGTTGATTTAGAGCCATGTGAGAATTTGTACTCCTTTTTTATGAGAGAAAACTGCCACTGACTTTAATTATCTACCTTGGGGTTGATTCAGAGCCAGGTGAAAATTTATATCCAGTAGACAATGAAAGTCAATTGTAGTTTTCTATCCTAAAAGAGGAGTGAGAATTCTCACCTGGCTCTAAATCAACCCCTATATGCCTGTTGGTAGATATAACACTCTAATATAAAGCAAAAATAAAGCCAGTAGCTAATGTCTAAGGCATATGTAGATTAGTGTGAATATAAACAATCAAATTGGTTAATTTGCAATCCGTTCTGTGCTTTCATACAACCAAAGGGTAAAACTGATCATAACTCATTCGATAACTCAAATTACTACATTTTGTATCCACATGTATAGCTAGTGCTGCTTTTTTAAAGTGACGCTTTAAGGGTGGAGCCTTTCTTTTGCTGTTATATGACATTAGACATTAGACATTCAGAAAAGAATAAATATTACTGGAAATTATCACAATAATGATCTGTTAATGTTTAAATTAAAGTGAACCTATCACCAAGATTGTCACTATCCTGGTGATAGGTCCATTTACCTTGGGTATTTCAATTTGTGAAACCCCTGCAGATCGCCCACACAACTCACCTTTCTGCCGCTCCCACAATTGCAGGCTCTCGTCCAATCAGTGCTTTAGGTTGTAAATAATAATGCATAACATAAAGCACTGTTTTGAACAGATTGGCAGCATAGTAATTGGGAGTGGTCTCCAGTCTCTTTGCAGTCTGCGGCATGCTGCTGCCCCCAGCCTATCTGAATGGCTGGGAGTGTGTTTCAGCTGCAGGCAGGCCAGAGATGTAGTCACGTCCCATGATAGTGCCATGGGAGTGATGAAAAGGTAGGTTTTTCCAGGGCCTATGCATGGGGGATGCCCCAGGGCACTTAGCCAGCCCTGTAGTCTTTTCATAGGTCCATTTTAACTAGTGCAATGCACATGAAAATATATGCTTGTCTCAGCAGCCTGTCCTTTGCTAAGTGTCTTTTCTATCTTACTTCCCTTTCCTATTGCTGCGCACATAACATTTCTTACCTCTTTTATTTCTTTTTGCTTTACCCTGTTTTTCTTCAATCTTTCCTTCTGTTCTTGCAGCAAAACCATATCAGTGAAAATAATTGATGATGAGGAATATGAGAAAAACAAGACCTTCTACCTTGAAATTGGGGAACCTCGTCTGGTGGAGATGAGTGAGAAGAAAGGTGGGGGATCTGCTGTCATGCTGAGCCCTAACCACTCATGTCTGTTCCAGCAGACATGGAAGTCCATGTCTGACCCAGCAGACTTGGATGGCTTGTTTGTTCCATTGACTCAACTGCACATATCCATTTACGTACTTATTCAAGGGTTTTTTAATCTTATTAAGATAGAATAACATACTGTAACTTATGTAAATTTAAGATTGGTGTAAAGCACTAATGATTCTTAATGATGCCTAGTATATTATCCTTAGTATCCTAATATATTCAATAGTTCCCCTTGATGTACTTGAAAGGATTTGTGCATATTCCTATTTGTATAACCTCATAATAACCATCAAGCTTTAGAGTATTGAAGCATGTGTGTGAGACTGCAAACATCCATTTCCCTTTGTCTTGTGTCCCCACAGGAAGTACATAACCCTTAAAATACTTGACAGAGAGGAGTATGACAAAGAGTCCAATTTCTACCTTGTGCTTGAAGAACCAATCTGGATACGAGGAGGAATGAAAGGTGTGAGAGTATAATAAGGCAAATCGAGCAGCTCAAAAATTCAACCTTCTCTTCCTTTTGTAATTCCCAACTCTCACAACTTGCTCTCTCTCCTCTTGCTTAGCATCTGTACTCTGTGCTATGCTTCCTGTACAACCTAGCCAACTCTTTGTTACTACTCTCTTAGCTTTCTCTAAGCCAGCTCGGTGATTGCTAGGTACTGCAGCTGCTGAGTTACTCCCAGCTTTTAAAACAAAAGAAAAAGACTTCAGTCACTCATAGAATGGAGTTTACATAATTCTGTTTTGTTTTCTACTTTTTTCAGTTGTATTAAATCCAAATAAATGAACATACCTTATTGTACAAAGGCCCCAAATAAACAATATAGACACAATACTACACAAAACAAATGGCCATAAGCCAGGGGCTTGATCATAAAGGGATGGCCCAGGCCCTAGCCAGGCAGCCCTCATGGCAGCCCTGCCCTTAGTCTTTCTGGCTGCTACACTATCTCCATCAGTCCTAATGATGAATGATGAGGTCTTCTCCTGGGCCCCAAGACAACTGGGCTCATTTACATTGAGGTCTAGTTCCAATTAGGGGCCCTTCTATTACATATAGGTTAAAGGGGCCTAGACTCTATACATATTCTGTGCCCTCAAAATCTTTAATGTGATGGCTCAGCCTCTTGTTAGAACTTTAGTTTCTATATAGTCCAGATACCGCCGCAAGCCTGGTTGTCTTGGGCCCAGAGGCTCAGTTCATGCTAGGGGTCTTATTGGTTCTGAAGGGCTCAAATATTGTGGCTGTATGGGTCCCAGAAACTTCTTTCCAGTGGACCTGACTGAACCTAAAATACTTTTTGAGGTTAACGCCTCAATGCACCCAAAGTGCAATTCTGAAAGAAGGTTATAGAGTTATAGAGTATAGGACAGACATCAGACGTGCCATGACAACTGACTAAATTCAGCAAGAGATCTGTCCTGCTAAAAGTGAAGTATATTTTGTAGAATCCCTTACCTGCTTATAAAGTATTCCTTGCTACTCAGCAGAATGCAGTATGGATTACCAAAGAGAAAAACAAAATATTGAGCGACCTCTAAATGTTACCTTGGAACATATGGAAAATCAGTCTCAATTCCACAGTTCCAATTTAGAGACCCAAGTAACCATCACTTCGATATAGATATATATATCAGCCTTTAAAAACAGCCATGTTTATTAAGAATACAGATAAGTATGTTTCAAACCCTACAGATAAATGTAGGAGAGGAAAAAACTTCACAAATTGCAAATTCACAAAGTTGAAGTGCAACCACATATATTTTGAATGCAGTGGAGATCAAGTCACAAACCATAACATATTTACTAATATGAATATGCATGTGTTATTTACTTGCTTATAAATATGTTGAAGGAGCTACTTATATCAATAGCTATTAATACCATTGCATACATTAAAGCCTTGTGCATGTAGGTTTGAGATCTTAACATATAAATGTATTTGCATGTTTCAAATTTTGGTTAGTGTTATATCATTGTGATATAATTAGAGCAATGCAATTTGCAAAACCTAAATTTAAGGTTCAGGCATTCTGAAAAACGATTCTATTATATCTATATCTATCTACTATCTATTTAAATATGTATACAAAAAACCATCTCCATACATTTCAAAGCCAAATTTAAAAAAAACACTTTCTGGAAACCTTAAGCTCTTCAATTCTGCTTTTGCCTTACATCCTCACATTTACATTTTTATGCATTTAGGAAAAGTGTAGTAAACCTGTGTGGTGGCAAAAAAAAGCATAACTATACAAGTTAAAATCCAAATTAATCAATTAATGCATAAGCTCAAAGGGCATTTGGGGGCATTTGATAATAACTAAAAAATACAAACAATATCATAGGTACGTAGAATTCCCCAACCACAACATTGGAAAGAAAATTACATACACATACCTGCAGTTCACTTACCTTGCTTCCCGGTACAACGACGCATGTGTGGGCTGTGGCCACATCCCCACTATCCCTCTGCCAGGGCGTGTGCCCGTGCCAGCCATTTGTGAATGGTCGGCATGGGCACGCTCTCTGTTAGAGGGAAGCAGGGATCCAGTCGCGAGCGCACTCGGAGTCACTGGCCTTAGACGATGTCTTAGATGGGCGTAATGTCAGCAGCTCCGAGCACGCTGATTGGATGAGCGGCCACGCCTGCGCTGTAGCATCGGGAAGAGGTAAGTTTCTGGGGGGTTTCATACAGAGGGGAAAGGACCAAAACTCAGGATAGTTAAAATCCACTTTAAATCCACTTTAAATGCAAACTAATATATAAATTTACTTACGAATGTATCACACCAGCCACATGGTAGCATTCCAATTTGAATGTTCTTCCAGCACGCTTACGGCGCATGTGCAGGCTCTTGTCCAATCAAAGCTGTTTGCCTTGCATATTAAATGTTTGGCAAAGTGCAATCGAAGCAAGCGGGGCAGCTCATGCACAGCCCAAAGATGCAGGGATGCGGCCCTCAATGTTAACATTGGTGAGGGAGCCCTGGAAGCATGTGAGTGGTGCGGTGTCCTGGGAGTGTTTCACACAGCTGGACATCCCGATCTAGGGTGCCCTGGGGGAAGGCCAATGGCCGTGAGGGTTTTGTTCCTCTTTAACAGAAAAGTCCAATTCCTGCAGCACCAGCAGAAGCTAGCAGATCAATGCTAAAAACATTGGACGCTTCTGCACATGGAAGTTCCTGTGGTATGGAGGCCCCCTTTTTTTTTGTAATGGGAGCCAGTCGTAAACTCAGTCCACAGACACCCACCAGCTGGAACCCAGAAGTGTAGCTCCTAGTTTTACAGACCCGGACCTGTGGGAGACCAATCGGCGGTGCGGGACCAGCAGTAAGATATGTGGATATGGTAGTTACTTTCTGGTGCTGCCTGGCCCTGGAGTCTTAGGAAAAGTCCACAGAGGTGTATTTTTCCTTTAACTCTCTGTATTCTCCTGGTTAAAATATTTCCTGTAGCACACAAAATGTTAACACAAGTAAAACATTAAAAACTCCCCAATACTACAACAAAGTGAACTTCATATCCCTTAGCTTTGCTTCTTGGATTTACCCACATAACATTTTGTCAGGTATCTGTTTAATTATGTACAAGAATATTAGTAGACTTTTGTCTGTGCTTAATGAAGTCTACCACAGAATGCCAAGAAAAACTTGGCGGTGTGATAGAACCAGGTTGCTCATTTGCATTAAAACCCTGAGATAATTTACCAGCATTTATGCTACCTCTCAGAATAGGGTCTAGTATTACTTAATTAGAGCCTTATGTTGTTACTGTATTAATGTGCTTATGTACTATTTTATATTTGGCATACACTTTATTTCCCCCTTATTGGTGTAAATCAGAATATTTTAAAATGATTTATTGTAATGCACATTAATTACAATAACAACCTTAAGCATTATTTGTTACAGTAAATGTGGGGAAGACACCATAATTGCTTACTAATAAAAAGGACTTCTGCCTGACCAGTTGTTAATTGAAAAATGTGTTAGTAATTAGTCATTTTAATTAAAACATTCTCCGTGACATGTAAAGCAGTGCTGCCATCTAATGGCCTAGCAGTGAGATTGTACTCTCTGGAAAAAGACTTGCTGATTGGATGAAGATAATTCCATAAAATAAGTAAAATGTGTTGAAACAAAAAAATGACTAGATAGATAACAAGCATAATACAATCGAGCCCCCCCCCCCCCCACTCCAAAATAAAAAACAGATAATATATTATGCATAATAAAATACATATTATTAGCACTAGAAATGTATATAATGGCTTTTGCATTGTCCAATCTGGATTTATATCTTAATCTGAATTTACATGGCTAAAGAAGTATAACTTTAGCCTTGCCAGTCAAGGATTCATTTTATGATCCTTTTTTATTTTTCACTTTCACTTTAGTGAGTGGCAGTGTCAGAGCTGAAATTAACCGTCCAGGCAAACATAACAAACAATATTACTTACCTCTTTGTGCCTGCAGCTACTTTGCCAAGGCCCAAAGGTCTGATATTACCCTTTCTTGTGCTCAAGCCTAGTGACATGCACCTGTCTGGATCCATCAATATGACTTGAGCATGCCACGCTTCACTTTGACAGAGGGGGCATGCCCAGCACTGCTCTGCAGATATCTGAATATCTGAATATTGGGAAATCAGATGAAGAGGGTAAACAAGTATGTTCTGTCTTGTCTACAGCATTGCTGTTAAGATAAAAAATATTTGCTTCTGCAGGGCTAAAAAAATCATAGAGGGATATTAAACGTTCCAATTCTAAATTCAATTATCACCTTCGTAGTGCCACAAATGCTGCAGCTGGAACCCACAAAGATATACACTTTCACATTCCCTTGCTCTGACTCCCATTCTACTGCCACCCGAATTTTTTTGAGCTTTTAGCTGTAGTATGTGTCACTGCCACTATAGGTATTTCACAACGTCCATACTTCATGTAAACATGAAAGCCAAAAACTCTAACGCTCCAGAATAAGTAGGCCTTGCTATACCTGATAATAATCATACACAATAATTTAGGTTACTGGAACAACACAGTCAGAATACTCATATTTTTCCATACACAAATGACATATACACTAACAATACGCCAATATTAAAAACACCCATTGCCTGAAAAGGAAAACAATTTCATGAGATAAACCCCTGTGCCAGGCATATGCCGTACTTAGGTCATAGGAAACCAATGAATTCTGTGGTCAGAGATAACATGCATGCCAATGATACCTATTGGATGCCTCAGTGAAGTCAAAGGCTTTGTTGTAGAGACCGCAAAATGGTTCAAAATCTAAATTCCCCTAGCTCAATGCAGGGCTTTCTGTGGTCACCTTTTTCATTTTCACAATTCATTTGTGTTTCTTATCCCATGTCTGTCCTCTGTGTGTTTTCTTTACAGCCCTGTTGTTGAATGAGCTTGGTAAGCATTTCATTTCCTTTATTTTTTACCTTTCCCTGTCTGCTTTATAGTTTTTATTTTTTCCGTATGTGTTCCTTTTCTTGTTTTCATTATTTACAGATTTTACTGATTTATATGCTGATAGCAGAGGGTTTAATAGCCTTTTGTAATGAAAAAAGAAATGTACTTGACCAGTTACAAAATATATTTTCTTAAAAGCCGACTAGGTTTGTCATAAGAATAGCAGTAATTCTAAATAGAATTGCCTGTTGGGAGCTTTAAACTGAATTGGATTTTGGCACTTAGCAAAGACAGAGCTTTTCTTAACAAATCCACTGAAATCAGCCGGCCACACACTTGGGGTTGTTGACAATAATCCAGCAGTCTGTTTAATCTTGAACCAATGTTCCCAAGCCAATATGGTCCTCAGTGATTGTTAACAGTCCAAGAGTGGGTTATTACAATTTGCTACTTAAAATGGGATTTTCTTTTATACCAGGGAGTTAATTGATACAGAAAAAAATATCCGGGAAGCCATCTGTTACGTTAGTTTAGAATCATGTTAAACTCTTCTAATAGGGAAGATTGGAAGAAATGTTCAAAAAATGAATGTTTTTACAATCCTCTGCATTCCTCTGTTACATCTCCTACTGTCCAAAGAGGAGCTCAACATTGCTAATGCTGAATGATCAGTGAGTGATCTGGCAGAGTCACTGGGAATCAGCAGTAGCATTGTCATGCTATCAGGCTATACATGAGGTCCAGGCTTTCAATCCAGTAAACCAACAATATCAGTTATCCTTTTATAATCAAATTGCAATATGTATAACCATTCAAAAAAGGCAGATGTTGTCAGTATTGGGCTTCATGCCACTGACACATCCTGTCATGAAATGTCTGTCCTTCATTATAAATGGTATACTTTACCATCCATTAGATTATCTAAAGACAATCTAAAAGACTTTAGGTCCCAAATTCAGAATGCTCCCAGCCTGGGATATAGTAAAAAGCTGAGAATAAGCTGGAATACCACTTTTGAGTTCCAGCACTGCCAATACTGTAAGCACCACTCATGCATTCCCTTTTCTGCACTGACCACTGATGACCTATCAGATTTTGTTTTGTTCGAACTCAGTTGGTTGCCCGATCGTCAGAAGCAGAGAAGGGGGTCCCTAGATGGGTTTTATCTTTAAAGCAGGTAGATTTGAACTATTATCGATCATGGAAACGTAAGAATTCGATCATCAGCCAGTCCTCATATCAGGTTGATGGGCATAACATTTCTAATTTGTCGATTGACCATCAGCATGTGGAAACAGTAAACGTCCACAAATAGGAAGTACAATGAACTATTAAAATACAACTCTTCTGAATCTGTACACAAGTAGTTCAATCCTATGAGATTTGTATGGTCATTCGATCTCTGAAGGAATAATCAATGTATCTGTTCATGGAAATAAACTATTAGCTGCAGCCTACCCCCAAGCTGGAACCTGAAAGTACTGTAATACGTATTTTAACCCATTCCTATTTAGCTTTACACTGAGGGGTGTAGAAATTTGATACCCCACTTAACAAGTAAAACAAACAGACAAATCAACAGTAAGTGAATGTAAAGATGTCTGGGATAAGCATACATCTATACTAACATAAAGATATCATATACACATAATGGCAGACTAGATGGACCACGTGTGGACCAACTTTGTGTGTCTCTTAAAAGTATAACAAACCAGTTTAGCGGACCAATTGGCAGATTTGAATAATTTGTTGGTTTTAGATACCAACCAGTTAAGAATATAGGTCTAAATTTTTGGTTCTCCAACCTAGTTTCCTAGAGCAGTGTTTCCCTCTTCCTCAAGGCCCACCAACAGGTCATGTGTTATAGATCTCCATGTAGACGGCTCTATAGATCTGCTGCTGCACTTATCACTTCACCTGTGCATCTGTGTGGCTTTCCACAAAACCTGACCTGTTGATGAGCCTTGGGGAGTAAAGTTGGGGACCACTGCCCTAGGGGGACATCTAGATGTGGGTATGCCCATCTTGAACTAACAAATGTATGCTGCTGAAGTGCAGCATTCTGGTCATTCCCCAGCATCCTTACTTTCTTCCCTGTGTGGCCTGATTGATTTGCCAGAAGTAAAGAGTGGATATGGCACAGATAGAGGGGAAGCAGGGGATGCCAGCGGCTGAACACAATGCTCTATTACAGCAGTGTTAAAATGCGATTCGTTTACAACTATGGGGCATCCAATATCAGTATTCCATCAGGGAACTAGGTTGGAGACCTAGTGCTTACAGCACTGCATTATATGGCACCACAGGACTAGTAAATAGACAAACTAAACTCAGGAAGAACTAATGGGATCTGTTGTGTTTCTCGGACTTTCCTGCTTCACGGGCAAATGACTCTTACCTTGGAAGAAATGCCTCATTATATGCAGAATAAACATTCATGGTGCATAGAAAAAATAAGACACTCTAAAAATTCAATTAGAATTGATTTTCAATCAAAACAAGAAAGAAGCCATATGGAAAAAAACAGTTCAGTAATAAATGCAATTTAATGCACAGACAAGATGTCTGATGCTTTAAAATAAAATAAGCAGATGATGAATAAATGTGAGAATATATAGAAGTTATATTCTAATAATGTAAATATACAGTAGATTCTGCTAAATAGTTAATAACTAACTACAAGACAGTAAAAGGTTCTTTAAAGTGGACCAAAACCCACCCTGGAGTATATGAGACTCCAGGGCAGGCTTATTTCCTCCTCCTGGGGCATCCCAAACTGGGATACCCCCTGTGTGAAATACTCCAGGGTGCCTGATAATCATATTTTACCTCTGAGCCCATGGAGCATAAGCAGCCATCGTTGGCATCATTCGTCTCCCTTCTTTGCTGTACTTGGCCCTGCCTCCCTCAACTGAATGGCTGTGCAGTCAAAGGGAGCCGAGTGATGCCGCTTCACTCATATGTGCGACTAGGATTCCATTCAGCTTCTCTAGCCACACAGTAATATGTGCAGCAGGAGAAGCTGATTGGACAAGCGGCTGCATCTGTGCCAAGCTGATTGGACGAGAGGCTGCATCTGCGCCGTGGGCTCGAGGAGAGGTAGGTGAGCTTGGCGTTCTGGGGGGGGGGTTTACACTGGGGGGACCCCAAACCAGGGTGCCTCAGGTGGAAGAACCAAAACCCGGGTTAGTGAAAAACCTGGGTTTTGGTGCACTATAACCACTTGTCTGCTTAGAAAAGGGTAGTGGAATTAATTATTCAGTAAACTGTCGCCAGCAACTAGAAATATGAATACAGTTGCGTAGAGTTTACTCTACACAACTGTAAATAAAAAACACAAATATTACACTGCTAAAATGCCTATATTCTAAGCATACAGTACGTACTGCTCCATATATAATACTTACACGTGGGTAATCCTCCGCCAGAGGGCGCTGTTCACTGCAGACATGCAAAAACAGGCTCCTCCCGGCCCTTCATATACCCAGGGACATCCCACAAATCCTCAGATTTCTCTGCAGTGCTGACTGCGAAGACATGAAGTATCACTCTCTCGCAGGTGAGCGGGGCTTTTACAGCCTGCGGCCCTGCAGGACTATTACCACCCATCCTCTTCAATAAGGATGTGCCTCCCAGCCTGGGCTGCGCTGGTCGGGTGAAGGTAGGCAGCACCATGTGTGCTCACGGAGCTACGCTCCACTGCAATCCCCCACCATAGGGTAGGCGGTTTAGGCCGATGGTGAGCCTCCAATAGATGCCCCTCCCGCATTGTTGCCCTGTGCCCCTCATAGCGATGAACCCTGGGTGCAGGGTCGCCTTCTCCCTCGCTTCCTCCCGTAGCTTGGGGGAAAAGAAGGGGGGGGGGGTATGTGTGTGGCGGTCCCAGCATAATGTTATACACGTTTATGGCCGTTGCTTTTTTCTTTAAACTTGGGTGTCAGAGCCGCGCTCCTTGCTCCACATAACCCTTGTCTGGTTGCGCGCGTGTGTGTCCCTTCCATTACTAGATGTGTGCGGCCTGGGCGGCAGCATCATTCTCTAGTGTGGAGAGCAATCTCCTTAACTACACTCTCTATGTGTGTCCTATCCGCTGCTGTCATTGACGTTGCACGGGTTAGAGCTTCGCGCTCTTTGGGGGAGGCGGGGACTTGGCATGACGCGCCCCGCGTCACGGCCAGATCAGGCCCGCCCCTCGAGGTTCGCTTGGCGCCATTTTGACGGTCTTCGCGCGCGCGTGGTTGCGATCCGCCTCCTCCCTTGGTCATGTAAGTGCCCTTCTGGGCAGTTTTTGTTCCTATGATCTTTCATTCAGCTGCGCATGGCTCTGACACCCCCCTCTTATCCTCTTTATGTCTTTCAGACGCCAAGTTTTCGGTGGTTTCTCCCGGCTTGACATATATTATAGCGGGTTCATATAAAAAATTCTCCCACATTCCTAGCGGGTCTTGGGGCATCCAGGGTTGCCTATTGCATAAATCCCTGCGGGCATATTGCTCAGATAATCACCATATGGAGGCATCTCAGAATTATGTGCCCGGGGTCCCTTGGGGACAAGACCGGCTGTGTACAGTGTGTGGTCAGCCCCATGCTGATGCTGACAGAGCACGGGTCTGCGGACCGTGTGCTGAACAGGCACTGACCCTGCAATCAGGTTTGCCAATGGCTGCACCTCACTTCAATACACCTGTCTCCCCGGACTTAAATCTCACTCCTGATGAGTTGCACTCGAGCGGGGATGAACAGCACGTGCCGCGCAGGCTGCCTACAGCTGAGCAGGTGCTATCTAGTTTGGCGGAGCGCATGGGCCCTGGAAAGAAGCGGTCCCTGACGCCTCCTGGTTCTCCGGTTCCTAGTGAAACCGATGAATCTGCTGCTATGCAGGACCTTGATCCTTCTGATGAAGGTGAGCTATTCTCTGATTCGGGCTCCTCGGATGAGATGCCCTGGAGCCGTGATGATTCTGGCCCCGGTTCTTGGGGCCTTTGTGACACTGATGAACTACTTATAAAGATCTTTGAGGTTTTGTCAATCTCTCCTCCTGGAGAGGCTCCCAAGCCTAAGAGGGAGAGTTTCCACACAGCGACACCGCGCTTGGAATTTCTGGAACAGGAGCATTTCCAGGCTCTTATATCCAAAGAATGGGAATCGCCTTGTAAACTTAAAGGGGTTCCAGGGGTCTGGGATTGGAAGTACCCTTTTCCCCCTGATGTGGTTAACTTTTGGTCAGCACCTCCCGTGGTGGATGCACCAATCATAGGGGTTACTAATCCCCCCTTCATGACTGCCCCTCATTACCGTACCCTTCGGGATGCTGAGGACCGGCGCATTGACAGACTGGCTTCCCACGCCTTTTCGTGTGCAGGGACTGCTCTGCGCCCGGACTGTGCCGCGGCCATCACTGCGGTGGCCGCCAGGACCCTCATTAGAAAGCTACTTGATCACCGACCGGAGGACCTCCCCTGGGAGGTCTTTAATGCACTCTCAGATTGTGATGTGTTTGTGAGGTTTATCCTCTCAGCGCTGGATGACACCATTAAGATGTGTGCTAGAACCTCTGCCCTTGTGGTAGCTATTCGCCGCCTGGTCTGGCTGCGACAGTGGGGTGCTGACTATGATACGAAAAAGGCTCTCACTGGCCTTCCCTTCAGAGGACAGCGTCTGTTTGGGGCCCATTTGGACCTTTTTGGAAAAAAGGGTAAGGCACCCCTACGCAGAAGGCCGTCTCGGCCTCCTCGGAGCAGGAACACCCCTCCCCCTCCCTACGTTAGTGTGAAGCACGAACCTGAGGTGTGCTTCCAACTTTTCGGAGTGGATTACCACTCCAGGGTGGGCAGGCAACGCCCTGGGCCCTCTGGCAGGGCTAAGTCCAAATCTGCCAAGATCTCCCAAGCATGAAGGGACGCCCTCGCTCTTCTGGGCGAGGGGACTGCCACAGCACCTGGCTCCTATCTGGGAGCGTATCGTCTCCTTCTGGTGGATCCAAGAGGTAGTTCCCCTGGACACAGGATAGAATTTGCTGGGCGGTCCCTCTCAGAGGTCGTCAGGGTGCTTCTAGCCCCTGTTTTCCCCTCAGGAGTTGGTGCAAGGCCGTACTCGGCCTGCAGAGTCTGGGATCACTTGCAGGTTGCCCTTAGCAGGCTGGGGCTATGGCCTCTAAGTTGTCCTTCCTCTTTCCTTCAAAAGGACGAGGCAGTTTGGGCCCTGCTGGCCTATTGTAGGATTGGCAATTCTACACTCACAGGTAGTCCCTGCATGATTTCTCTGTCTTGGGACACGGGCGCCCTGTGCAAGGGTGGGCTTCTGGCCTCCTTGTGGAGATCTAGATCACTTTTAGTTTCCCCTGGGTCCTCTGGACACCAAGACCCTTACTAGTCAGGGTTGAAGGACCAACCCTGCGGATTGGGCCTTGTTTTCAGCCTCTCTTCTGCTCCCAGGCTACTCGCCAAGGTGCGGATGGGGGTGATGTCTCTGACATGCCTGTGGGGCGTCCGTACTAGGACCTACCGGATCGTCCTTCCTTACTTCCCAATCTCTACGTCAGGCCGAGTGGGTTAGTCGGCCGGCGGTGTCCTTCTGGGAGTTATTTGGATGGGTGCTCAGTCACCTCTATCCCTCATGGTCCCTTATTCGCTATCTCCATTCCTTGGATTCGGTTCAGGCTTGAGCCTTCTTCCTGGGCAATAAGTAGACTCCTGGTTACATGGGCTCTGTCTCTCTTTGCTGACACCTTACTTTCACCAGGCAGGATTGCAGCTGGTGGGCCCGTTGGTGGCGGATCAGATGATGTCCCTTATGTTCAGAACCCTTGGGCTCTTCGGCACAGTAGGTTATTAATCCTGGATGGGGTTCCAGCACCCCTGGAGCTAGGTCTGTGCTCATTCCCCCTTGGTACGGGGGTTCCTCTTCAGCTGGTTAAATTCAAGGACCCTTTCAGGGGGCACCCCTTTCTTTGCTTGCATCTTCCTGTGAATGGTCACCTTGGGTACCAAGTCTTGCAGGTTGGCGGGGGGGGGGGATTTTCTTCCAAAAACCCCCCGCGGTTCCTAGGTAGGGTCCCTTAGAGGGTCCATCTTACCTACTGATTTTGTTAAAACAGTGAGCCTTCAGTTTGGCTCTATCTTGCTGGACTTCTCCTCTTCAGGACCTGTCTATTTGGGGACTCTTGGCCTGTCGGAGGACAGTGGTCTGTATTTATTATTGGTCTGGAACTTGAAGCAGGATGATTCTCCTGGAAGGTTTCTGATCCTGATCTAGGTGGGGGTCTACGTTCCCTGCACCTCAGTGGTATTCGCTCCAATGGATGTCCTTCAGTGGCAGGTTGTGCTATCCTGGTGTCCCTCTGAGAGCCACCTAGGGTGGCTCTGTTGGGTCTCGTTAATATCACAAGGGCTCTGCCCTTGTTTTTACTGCCCCAGATCATTCTGACTCTGGTCTTGGAGGCTTAGTTATTTTATGTCTGGACATTCTATTTTATATGTCTTCTCTTCATTCACAAGATTGCGCTGATAAGGGGACCCGTGATACTGATGGCCCCTGGGTGGCCTAGTGGACTGTGGTTCGCAGATGTTTCTGCTGAGGACAGCGGATCTGTACGCTCTCTCAGGAGTGTGGTTCTGCCCTTTTTCAAGCTCCTTATTATGTCGCCCCAATCTACAGGCTCTAGTCTGATGGCTTCACAGTTGATTAATTCACCCTTTCGGAGACGGGTATCTTCTGGGTGACTTTGTCTATTGGGGGGCTAGGAGCAAGCTTCTTCTTCTTCTTCTCCATTCTCCGTCTATTATAGGGTATGGCGTACCCATATTGATTGGCGTGAGTCTTGGTCTCTCCCGTGTTGGACGCTCTCGGTTCCCAGGGTTCTAGAGTTATTACAGCATTGGTTGGGGTTGGCTCCCCATCTTGGTACTCTGACTGTTCAGGTTCTATCCTGTCTGCCTTCCTGTAGAAGTCTTGTTCAGTCTTCCTTGTTAAGCTTTCTCTTGGGGATTGCTCACATGCATCTCCCAAGTAGTTCTATGGTCCCTGTTGGGATCAATTTTCATTCTGTTTGCCTTGCGGGTTGTTCCCTTGGGACTTATTCTGGATGCTGTCTGAGCTGTTTCGTAGTTCAAGTTGCCCCTCCGGGGGTTGTTGCTTCAGTCAGACGTGTGCCTGAGAAGGTGGCTCTGTTTAGTTAGCCCTCGTTCATTATACATATATATACACACCATGATGTGGTGGTATTCCGCCTTACGCCGGACCTTTTGGTGTCTTATGATCATTATTTAAGTCCTTTTAGTCTGCCTATGGGCCTTATTCTTAGTAATGCTGAAGTAAGGGGGTCTACATTCCCTCAACAGGTGTTGAAGTTTTCCTGGTTGTTTCTTGTCCCTTAGGGGGACTGTTGCCCTTTGGGGTCTGCGGGCGCCTCCATATGTATGCGCCTGATCTCGTTTGCTTCCAGGGCCTATGCGCCCTTTGGACTGATCTTACTTGGATGGTTTGCCTTCCTGGTGCTGAGTAAAGGTCTCGGCTTCTTGCTGATCCTTGTTAGTGTAGGGGTCAGTATCCCCGCCTGTCTTGCGGGAGACCAGTTTTCAATTCCCCATTGGGGAGAGTTCTAAGTTTTACCCAGGCTCCTGTTGCATTTGGGCTGGTCAGGCCGTTACTCTGGCCTATTCCTTTAGGGGGAAGAATCTTCCTCTCTTTTTATTCTGTTCTACTTGTGTTTGGGTACCTTTGGTCCTTCAGCACCAGGTTTTTCGGTTAAACAGGTTTGCTAGACCGCTGCTTGTTTTCTGTTTATACCTTTTCAAAGGTTTTGTTATGAGATTGACGTTAGAGCCTTTGCTCATGTCGTACTTGGTAGCAAGGTTTGCAGGTGACAGCGCCTTTACTGTCCGCTGTGCCTTTTTTGTTGGGGATCCCACCCTACTTTATGGACACTGCTATTGGATGCCCCACGTGTAAGTATTATATATGGAGCAGGACGTACTGTATGCTTAGAATAATACAATTCTGTGAAATACTCACCTGTAGAATTGGCATTATAGGCATACAGTACATCCTGCTCCACCCCACCCTGGTTTTACATTTTCTGGATCCCCTGTATGGTGATTGTTATCATTGCTATTGTTACCAGTTTGGTGGTTGGTTTCTCCTGGCTTCTTTTCTCACTACTTTTCAATGCTGGGGACTTGTGGGAGGTCCCTGAGTATATGAAGGTCCGGGAGGAGCCTGTGTTTGCATGTCTGCAGTGAACAGCGCCCTCTGGCGGAGGATTACCCACGTGTAAGTATTATATATGGAGCAGGACGTACTGTATGCGTATAATACCAATTCTACAGGTGAGTATTTCACAGAATTGTATTTTTCTTTGGACTGTGGTGGCTATTTTAGTCCTGCTGATGTCTCCTCATGTGTGGTTTGATCACTTCCCATTACTTATTGGGGTCAAAGAATCTAGGATATAGTCCAGGCAATGGCAATAATAAGGCCGCAAGGAGCTCACCTCAAACCAGTCCTATGTATCTCTGCTCCATTTCCTGCTGTGTGCTGTAGATGCTGTAGTAGGTGTCTAAAGTATTCCCCTCATTTCCTTCCCATTTTTACTTGGCCATGCCCTGAATGTGGTTGCGTGGCTGCCCCTGTACCACTGCACTCTCAAAATGAACAAGCCTGGCAAGAACAACCACTTTGGATTGTCGCTGGCTCATGCAGGTAGCTCCTTGCTGTGTTTTGATTGGCTTTGCCAGGACTGTCTATTTAAGAAATACTTTTTTAATTGTTCTTGCAAAAAAAGAAGAATGAAATAACCGTAGTCCCTCTTTAATATGAAGAAGCTCTGTATCACTGATGCTAAAAGACCAAAACGGTCCACCCGGGTTCTCACCATTTCTGGGTTGCGTGCCCCACGTGAACGCGAGCAGCCTATCAGCGCGGCGGAGCACATTACTGTGCAGTTGCTGCCCCTGCAAGCTGATAGGCTACCGAAGAAGGATCCCAGAAGAGGCGAGTACCTGTGCGGTCCATTGCTTTTAGCGGCAGGGATGCACAGCCTGTAGGAAGGCTAGTAAAACACTTGATCGAAAATGTGATTAGTGGCCTAAAGCTAGATTCATTACATCAATGACAAACTGTGACTTTTATTCTTTGTCTGTTTCATACATGATCTAAGGGAACCTAGGGTCACATGTTTGTGCATAACTGGCTGATATTGCATTCCAACATTTATTTTTGATAAAATCTTTTCGGGTCATTAGGTCACCAGTCTGATAGCCATAGGGGAGGGGGACATCCAGATGGCAGGAGCCCCTCTGCATCCCCTTGCAAACTCCGGTTTTACTTATCTGGTAATGTGGTCGGAGGCTCTTTCACCAGAATCACAGAAAAGACCCCAAACCTCTTGGCTGTCTGAAACTGGAGTTTGTGAGGTAGCTGTGGTAATCTGGATGCCCCCCATCGGTCATAGCAGGTTGGAACTATCACTAAATGCTTTCACACTATCTAAAAGATTTGGAGAGGTTTGCCACATTTTCGGAGTTCATGCAATTTTTAGGATAACTGTGCACCCATCCTATTCTTAACTTGCCACTCAGTATTTAACTCAGTGCATTAAATCCTACCAATCCAGGAGACCCAACTCCAGCCTTCCTGTCTGCATCCACTGGCTCTTTTAGTGCACCCCTAGTAACTGCTAGAGTTGGAACATCACAGTTAACTGAGTGCACCGTATCATTCACATTGTGCAAGGCATATTGGTACTTTGTTTTCCATCTTTCAATGGCAAGGCCTCCATCCTATTCTTAATACTCCATTGGGGGCTGTTACTTTTTATTTTTACAAATTTGTAAAACAAAAAAAAAAAAACTTACCTCTGCACCTAATCAGGAGATTAACAAAACCTACCAAGATTCCAGAGTAGTGTTACTTTTATTGTGTATTCAGTGAGAAAGGCTCTGCAAACTCCACACAGGGTTGATTCAGCACCGTATGATTTTTAACCATGTTTTTTGTGAGTAAACACTTTTTCCCAAGATTTTTTTATGGTGCAATTCAGCATCATATTTAGCTTTGCAGATGTTGCACAAAATGTTGCACAGCTAAATATGGTGCTGAAATTCACAGACGAAAAAACACATGATAAAAAAAAATTGTATGCAAGAGTATGCAATAAAAGTGCAATAAAAATGTCCCAAGCCTCTTCAAATCTTGATATTTAGGTATATAGAGAGCTATCGAACATCTGTTGAAGAGGACCTATACTCACTGATACCCTGCAGCCAATTTTAGGCATTCACATGCAGGGATTTATGTTTAGGACTTAGGAGTATAGGTTCTCTTAAAACAATGATAGAATGTAAAGTACATTTACTAACTTATTTATTTTTTCTTTTTTTTTTATATACATTAGGTGACTTCACTATTACTGGTAAGTGCTTATATTTATCTAACTTATTTATATATATATATATATATATATATATATATATATATATATATTAGTTCTGTTGTGTTTGTGTCTGTTCATAGTTTAGAAAAGTTAATATAACATGATCATTTATTTTAAATTCTTGTTTTGTTTCAAAGGCAAAAAATTATTTGGTAAGATATTACTGAATGTGTGAAAGTTTTGGGCTCCCTACTTTTAACCCATTGATTACAGAACAGCCCTACTTATACATTGTATGTAATATATAACACTGGTTGTGTCATGTGTGCCTATTTAATACTGACTGGTGTGCTGTGACCTTCCTGCATGTTGTATTTATTTGTGTTTTCTATGACTTTCATACAGTATTAGTTCACACTAATTGCAATAGACAAAGAAACAGGATTTTTTTTTAATTACCCACGTGCTGTTTTTTTAAAAAACTTTATTCAACTACTCTCACTATCGTTGGTCTTGTAAAATTAGGCAGTTTTATTTCGTTTATATTTTCCGTGTTTTTATTTTTACTTTTTGAAAGGACGGACAAGTTTAACTTTTTTGCCCTTTAAAGGGGAACATTGGAAGCACTGAAATCTAAAAGACTTCAAAGCCTTCTGATTCCCACTCCCTGGGGCATCCCGAATTGGGATCACTGTGTGAAGCCCCCAGTAAAAGACCCATTCATTCACCTAGCAGTCTTCCATTGGCGCATGCATGGGCTGCGGTCCCACTATACCTATATCGGAGACGGGTAACACTTCCAGGCATTTGTGAATGGCCAACACGGGCATACCCCCGGCTAGCAGTAAGATGGAATGCAGCCCGCAGTGGGTTCGACTCCTTAGCCACCGTGTGGCCATGCCTGTGCCATGGGAATACCATAAAGGTGAGTTTCCTGGATTATCTGTAGGGATACACACAGGGGGGCATCCCAAACCTAGATGCCCCATCTGAGAGGAACAGCAGTCAAGAGAGAAATTCCAGCCTCCACCATGAAGCTTACCTTCCGCATGCTGAGCTCCTGCCCTACACATCCCAACCAGTATGCAATCCGTGGTTGAGCAGGCAGGCGGCCAGCACCGGTAAGATAAGCTTTGTTTTTTATTTTTAATTCCCATATCTCCATCAACATGATCAGCGGAGGCTGCACTCCTACTTTAATACAGCCTAGGGCAGCATGAAACCTGCTGATTTCAGTCAGTCAGCACTGATTGCTGCTATGACTGGAACTTGCCGTATATACAGTACAACCTATTTGAGACCATAATTCATCTAATTTTAGATCTTCTATTTTTTTAGTACATTATTTCCACACCTTGTGCAGGAAATACTGAACTTGCATTAATAGAAAGATTCCTACGAGTGTAAACTGTTGACAGCAATAACTGTAGACTGGCTCCAATTTTACAGCTTTAAGAGTTTGGAGTCTTGTAACATAAAACAGGACACCTCTGTGCAATTACCATTTTACACAGGAGCTGAAATGTACAGTCATAACAGATTTACATTTCCCCCAAATTTTTCCATTTTAGAGTGTCAGGGAAGCTCAGCTTCATATAATAACTCATTCATTTTGTGCTATTTGAATGTAGGCGCTCATCAGTTTAATAGCACTTAAACATGACAAGGTCATCATTTCTTTAAACATTTAATCACAGATATGGCTATTTATATTAACATAGCGGCAGGAGAGGGGGTTGTTTAATTTTACATTGTAAACTAATAAATATAAAGTAATAGCGCTAAAAATCCTGGGCCACTAATTTCTGCAGCATACCCAATCGTTCTGCCATGTCATTCAGTGTAACGTGCAGTAATGTGGTTTCAACTTGTTAAGGAAAGTGCGCAGTTTACTCCATTTCTGTCCCAGTCAACAAATTCACACAGCGTTGGTGGAATATGGAATGAATTAAAGATTGGATTTCCCGACTGAACTTAGCAGAAAGGTTAATTTGCAGATGAAATGCTGTGTTTTACCACCATAGTGTGGTAAATTCACTAATGCAGTAATACTTTTATGTAATTGAAAATGCAATTAAAATAAAATTGACTGAGGTTATGAAACAACAGCTCTGTGAGACAGAGACCTGTCTGCATTTGAAATTAAACATTGGAGAATATCTCCTTGGAGTGTAGTACAAAAGAGCTTTAAGGACTATTTTGGAGTGAATAAAAGAAAGGTGCAATCTTTTTTAATTAAATACTTTTTGCATTTAAAGTTAAGTGGTAATTAAAAAGTTCCCAGTTTAATTCAAATGCTAAAAGCATGTGGGTAAATGTATGCCCACTTAATGCGAGAGTCGATATCAATTAAGAGAAGTCAGTACTGTTTGTAACTATAGAAAATATAATGAGACTCTGTGAGTTGACAAGAATGATCTGTAAGGTTTTGTAAAGTCACTAAAGGTAGAAATAAAGGTATGAACATGTCAACTAAAGGCCCATTTCCACAAATAGATTTTCAAACGCCAAAAAATGCTAAATCCACCACAGTCAGATGAGATTGGATCAGTGGAAATGCGATGATTGAGCGATGATCGAGCAATGATTGAGAATTTAGCATCGTATAGTTTAGGCTGGCATTAAGTTTCAATTTTGTAACAGTCTATCTGGACAATGATTTTGTACCTCTTCATTTGTTCATCATGTTGCTCTTAAAGAAGATGTCCAGTCTATGTGTAACTGCCCCGCCCTGCCATCCTCCCCTAGTGCTGAGGCATTTACAACAAAAAATACTCCTTACCTCGCCAGGGATCCAACATTGACCAGGCAGTGCACAGAGTACTCCCCTGCTCTGTGCATGTGCACGTCTGTCCATTTAAATGATAGGTGAAGCCAGGCACAGGGGAAAACCACTGTGTGCAGCGGTTCCAAAATGACTGATCCCAGCGCCATAGTCGCTGGCTATCACTGTTGAGCACTGGGCGAGGTTAGGAGTTTTATTTGTTGTAACTCGTCCTGCACCAGGGGAGGGTGGCAAGGCAGGGAGTGTTAAATCAAGACTAGGCATCCACGTTAATAACCAATGCATACTGCAAACTCCAATGCAAACATAACACTGTTTATGCTATACCATACTTCATCTTATGAGGATGGGCCTCCATTGAGCTATGTACTTGGTTAATGCCACAATTGGCCCTGTGGAAAGTGGAAAGTGCCCATCTACACACATCCTTGTGGAGAAAAACTTTCATTTGTTTCCAGCAACTACTTTTGTCTCTGTTCATAACAGCAGATACACATTTTACTATTCTCCTCTTCTGCATACTGCCCTACAGACAGTGTAGCGATAGATACCCCTAACAATGTTGATAGATAGAATGTTGCTCAGAACGTGAATGTTTGGATTCTACAGCGATTCCCAACTTGTATCCTTTGCCAACTGCTTTAGTGACAGGCTGTGTGTTTTTTTCATTAATGACACTTCTCCACCTCTCAGCTGATAAATACCTTACTTCTCCTAGTGCATGGGGAAGTGTGTTACATTTAGATACATATGTAACCACAGCCAACTGTATCTAAATGTTACAGAAGCAGTTTATCTTGCACTAGAAGTAACGTATTTATCAGCTGAGAGGCAGAGAAGTGTCACAGAGCGTTGCCAGAGCAATTGACAAATTATATTTGTCCTTTAAGATGCTGATACAACTTTGTTAGCTGCTCCATATGCAGAAGAATAGCTACTGTATTATAGCTACTAAGTCACTGACTAAATCACGTTTGAGGTGTGATATATGCTCCACTAATAACATATAGCGTGTACATCATCTGTAGCATTATTCAATCAATGTTTTCAATCTCTATTGGTCACCTTGCTAGGTAAAGCTGTCTACAGGAAAGTTCACTTTAGAGATCATCCCTTGCCAACTGCAATAGTCAGCATTACAGGTATAATGGTTTTATCCAACTAAGCAGTTAACACTACTCAGTTTGGGCGTGTTTCAATTTGCTAAGCTTTTATTAACACTGATTTTTTAAAAAACCCTTTTTATTATGCATAGAATTGGAAAATTGAAAAAAAAATGCATTGCTAAACATTCAGTGATATAATCCAATACACAAAAATCCAATAAAATATGACTGATCAACATGCTCTTGTATTTCCAAGATAGTGTTCCAAAATCATGGAATGTACTACTGGAAGCCTTACTTAAAGCAGACCTGGAAGCCCTAGTCTCGATCCTCCGCCAGGAATACAGAGCTGCCATTGGCCTCCTGGTGGTCACGTGGGTTGTTCCGGCCTGTATTACCTGCGGAGGATCAAGGCTAAGGTAAGGATTATGGGCATTGGGGAGGTTACGTGAAGGGGGGCTCCACATTCTTGATGCCCCCCAGCCTGTCTTATTGCCGCCGGTCCACTTTAGGTGGATCACTGCTTGGATCAAAATGACTGTATCAATCTAGAACAGGGAACATTGTAAAAATGAGCATGGTTGGTAGTTGGAACTGTTGGTTCTTCACAGAGTTGATAACAATACAGTTGGAACAGTAATACTCTGTGTTGTCAAGTGCTGTCTACTTTTTTAGAAACACTCTTTCAAACAAATTAGATAAACATGGTAATATATGACAATGCTGATTATGTTATACCTAGAATTGTCTAAAATTTTAGCAAAGCCATTATCAGTTTCAAGCACAGCACGGAAGGTTTTCCTGATTGACGATTCCCCTCCCACCCACATGAAGGTCCAGATTTGCCCTAGTTCCACATTACCTCCTCTAGACTTAAATTGCCCATAGGTTAAGATTTCAAAATAAAAAAAAAACATACCAAACAATGCAGATTAATATCTTATTTACATGTATATATTTTAGTGGTTTGTATTTCAGTTATTTCTCTGTATCTTTAGTCTCAGCATAAGTGTGGATTGTGTATTTACTCAAAACATTCTACATTTTAGTTTTTTCTGACGTATCTTCTAAAATAGACATTTCTTTAAAACAAATAGACAAATAATTCAATGATTTATATCTGTAATATGCCGAAGAACTGAAAAATATGTAAATGGTAAATTCCTGCCTTAGAATAGATATAGAAAAATGATGAATCTTGTAGAAATGAAGGCACCACGGGCAGCTTTTTGGTGCCTTTTGCCATAGGTCGGGGCAATATTACCGTTAGCTCCCTATATATTTTCTATATTGTTACCTAAGGCAACACACTAGACTGCTGATGTCTAAAAAAGGATTAGTGACAGAGAACATCCATCCCCAAGCTTTCAAAGCTAGAATAATGGATGAAGTAACCTTGGTTAGCTTGTGATGCTGCAGAGAGCTAAGTGCTCACAGCCAGATAACAACATATGGTTTGTTGGTAATAATGAACACAGGGAAAATTCACAATTGGCATTGGTCACAGGTACTTTCCTGTCCGTCTCAATGAAGGACTAAATCAAGCATATAAGCATATTAAAGAAGAACAGCGATCACCCCCCCCCCCCCCCCATGCTGCACTCATGTGCTTAAATGACATTTGCCTCTTTTCTTATTACACATATGCCTATAGTAAATGGGCGTTGCATTTGCAAAAAAATGCTGTCCATTCTATAGTAGAGCTGGCTGGCAGGAAGGAGCCCGAACCCTCGATGGGGACTTTGCTGCACCTGCTGATACCTGTAGTCCATTCAGGGCTACTTATAGGGACACTGCTGCTGCCGGGTTGGGCTGCGTGTTATTAACCTGGGGCGGGGCAATCGGGCGTCACAATGTGCTCCCCGGCCATTGAGAGGCTGGTTTCCTGGTTCCCCCAGTACTGTCCATTTCTCTGTTTCTCTCCAGCATGGAGAACGGTGTGTTTCTGTGCTTAGCTGGTAATCTTTCGCATGCACGCTTAGTCTCTGATCCATGCCAACCAGCCAGGCAAACAAATTCCTGCAACGGAAAGGACCACATTGGATCGCCGATCGGTTGTGGGCTTTGCGGAATCCGCAGTCCATGACCACAGAAGTAACTGTAGCCTTTTAATTAGTGGTAAATAGATCAGTTATGTAATATACAAATAGCCACATATACAATACAGCGGGGGGGGGCAGGTTATTGCTGCCACATATTAGACTGTTGGTCCACTTTATTGCTTGATATTACTTCTTTTTTAACATTATAATTTCTAAGATATGTATAATTATATATGGGGATAGAAAGATATAGATAAATAAAGATAGATAGGTTAAAATATATATATACCTATTTCAGACCGTAAGACACACCTATGGTTTAGAGTAGAAAAACAAGAAAAAATATGTTCTGAATCAAATGTTGTGCTAATAACCCCCTCCCCCTTGAACCTAATAAGAGGAAGTAGCAGGATTCCCCCCATAACAGTGAGGCAACGTGGCAGAATCCCTCCAATACCCATATAACAGGCAGTGTGACAGAATCCCCCCCTAATTCCCCTATAGGAAGCAGTATACATAATCCTCCCTTATCCCCCTATAACAAACAGTGTGCAAACCCCCCCCCCAATCCTCTGTAACAAACATTGTGCAACATCCCCCCCTCAATTCGCTATAACAAGCCGTGTGCAGAACCCCCCCTCCCATAACTAGCAGGGTGTCCGAATTTCCCCCAATCCCTCTATAACAGGCAGTGTTGCAGGAACTCCCAATCCTCTAGCTGTGGCATGATGGGGAAGGCTACAAAAAAAATCCTTACCTCACCGGGACCCGTTGATGCCAGCGTCACAAAGGCAACAGCACAGAGCAGCTACCCCCTGTTCTGTGCATGTGCACACCTGCCAATTCAAGTAAATGGGTGAGTGGGGCCATGGGGCCATGCACAGAGTGGGGAAGCCGCACCAAGGCTGCTGCTGGATCCCAAGCAGATCAGGAGTTTTTTTTGTGACACCCACCGTACCTTACAGGCACACACGCTGCTGTGTCTTGTATGTGATCATCCTCCTGCAGCCCACCAGAACCAGGGAACTTGCAGTAAGGTGAGTGGGCTCTTTCTTTTATGTTCGTTCCATAAAAGTTTTTTAACGTTTTTTTATGTTAGCTCAAGTGTGTTTATGGAAGCTGTTATCACTACCTACAATCGGTTGCTTCTGTCAGCTGCACACCAAGTCTGTACACCAGGATCTACAAGAAGAGATACAGCATGTGAGTCCTGTACATACAGGATTCTGCTTCTGACTATGTATAAGGTGTATAAGTGAGTTCCCTCACCTCAGCAGAAGCCATAGCAGCTTCCTTTGTGTAAAGTGCTCACTTTGATCTTCTTGGTATACAGTTGCCGATAGCAACCAATTGCACATAGTACAAATTGCCTCCATAAAACACACATTTGCTAACATAAGAAAAAATAATAAAAACAAATAATCAGCTAAGCACATTTTGGCACATAAATATACACTTCCAAAATTCCATTAAAAGTTAGCTTTCCCTTTAAAGATACTACGTCTTACAGATGTTTATTTGTCTTTTAATACAACTTGGACATTTTTAGATTTGGTAGTGTTCGAAGGACTAGCACACACAACTAGAATTTCCCCACCAAAAAACTTGCATGGTATTCAGAACCTAAATATAAAACACTACAAATATGTATGACTGTATATTTCTTCAGGTAGCACATGTCTGTGGGTATACCAAGCATTGGGAATTGGATATCTGCACATACCTGTACATAGTATTCTATACACTGATAGTTGCAGACATATTTGTGACTAGAATACCTGTTACGTATTTTTATTATGGACATTAAAATATCTCTACTAAAAGCTAATAAGAAGTAAAAACGATTTGGCATGACACATTTAAAAAAAAGTCTCATAATATTTTATTACCTCTAGTGTGCAGATGGTAAAAAGATGATTTGTAAAAAGTAGACTTTTGGCTTTCAAAATGTCCCACCTTGCCATTCATTCATTAATTCTTCCTTTGGCAGGCAAAGTTTTCTGAATGGAGACAATGCTACCTGCAGTTTGGATTTAGAACCTAAAAGATGAGATAGCCTTTTCCATATGTTTTCTTAGAAAAAGAAACATTCACAATACCCTTAATATACTGGCAGGGGTATGGATAATGAATGTTGTTCCATGGAGGCACGATTAAACCCAAAGAGAAAGGCTATAAATTTACTGCTACTAAAAAATTGATTGAAATTAAATTCTCTCTGTCCTCACTTACTCCCTCAAACAAAGTTATAGAAGACTCATCTCAGAAAAGTCTTTTGCATTAATACCATGGTAAACTGTTTATAAATTTGTGATTAAAAGAAAGAAACTAGACATGGTGTTTGCTCTTTTAAAAGTTGTACTACTCACTCAATATCCAAATTTGTATTTTAGTAGTGATTAGTTCAGCAGATATACTTCATCCTTCATCCACTGAATGCGGACTGGTTGAGCTATCAGAAGAATTACAGTAGGCGCCCTAAAGCCATGATAGGCACCCCTTATTCTTGTAAAACCCTAGAAGTGGCTTGGTTTTCTCTTATTCTTTTGAGGACATACATTACCCTTAGGGTTATATCAGATAAATTGGGCCGTAAATTCCTTCCACTGAGTGTATCCTACTTCAGAGCTATGCAGCCCACTAGTCTCAAAGGAGAATCCCACAGGTCATCCTGCTGGGATGTTCACAACCCGGTAAACCCCCCTGAGCATTGGGTATTTTTCATCCTTTTTCTTGAAGCTTCAGCTCCCAGTTCCATGTTTGTCCTGGGCTGTCACAGGAACCTGCTGCAGGCAGCTATAGACCCCCCTCCCAAACCCATCATGGTCGGCCCTGGAATATAAAAGGCTAGGACATCCCAAATTAGGATGCCCTGCTGTGTGAACCCCAACCATCCCCTCCCCAGAGTTCCACAAAACTCCCTTCTTCCTGCCTCCCCTACCAATATAAATATTGGACAGCCACATCTTTGGGCTGTGTGCATTCCCGTACCGTGCCATTCATATTAGCTGGGGACAGAAGTGCGCCGCTGCGGATGCGCCCGATTTTGCTTCAGATTGCCAGAAACATAGCCGTTTGCCAAACATTACATGACATAGCAAATGGCTCTGACTGGACAAGAGCTCTCCCATAGGATGGAGGAAAAGTGAGTTTTTTTAGAGCAATCTGTGGCATTTCACACAGCGGGGCATCCCAATCAGGGTGCCCCCGGTGCAAGGAACAAAACCTGGGATAGTGAAAATCCCGGGTTTTGTTCCACTTTAAATTCTTTCTATGATCCTTGAGGCACCTGACATCTAGTCATGCAGTGGTTCTGCCCAGACACACTGTAAAGGCAGTGCACCTGTTTCTTTCTGACAGGGATGCTAGAGAGGCTGTGTGGGAGTGCATCTTTCAAATACAGGTCTGTAATTACCCCAGGTGGTACTAACTAGGGGCTAATTGTTCACTGAAATTCCTATACTGCTTGATATGTAGTCATGCCCGAGGCAACAGGTCATCAAGACGAGAGGTGGGTTATACTGTTTGCCCTTACGGCATAACAAAGTTTCCCTGCAATGAATCAGAGCTTTATGCCTTCTGTGACATATCTGGCTGATGTCATTTGCAAATACCAAGTTAGACTGTTCTGAGTTCTTTAGAGATAGACATTGAGAGATACTAAAGGGCTACAACCAAGAAGATAGGTTAAGCTATTGCTATGATGGCACGTGTTTTCGCTAAGGGAGGGGCCACTATCCCAGTCAAGGCATTGATGCAAGAGTTTTCCACAAAAGACTGAAAATTGAAGTGGATGCTTTAGACATGAAAGTTGCTTGTTTTCATGCTCCATTTTTAGACAGAGCCAATATGTTTCATAGCTGTTTCCTTAAGAGCAGGAAAAAAATCCGTCAACATTAATGCATACCAACCTTCTGAGACTGAGATTGTCAGTCTTTTTTGTCTTTTTACTCCAGACTTCTCCAACTTTCTTTCCTAGCTGACTGGTACAAACAGAGTGTCAATGGCCAGGATTGCCAAGGATGTTTCCAAATATTTTACTTTTGTTAAAACTTGTTAGCTCAATCATAAGCTTCTTTTTGGTGTGGAAGTGATGACAGGCCTCTCCATGTCTCAAAAAGGGTGTAATTGAAGGGCTTTTAAGATGTGCATCACGTGGTAAAGTTAAGACATGGATATGTTTGGCTTGTCACAGTCGGTAAATACTCTGATTGCACTGCTTTCACTGCAGTAGAAAAGGAACCTATGGATTGTTTAAGTTTGACCAGAATTTTGTTGATTTGGTTCAGTTCAACCAGAAGATCATTTTACTAAAATGAAGGTAAATTTGACCAACTTTAATTTTTTTTTTTTATTAGAAGACAAACCTTGATTTTCAGTAAAAAGGCAAATTATTGTTTCCTTTGGGGAAGACCCGTGGTCCCCGGATGATACTGACAGGTTGTTGAGTCATATATTTGAAGTACTTTGTATTTCTCCTCCTGCAGTGGCTCCGCAGCAGCAGGGTGAGCTTTTTCATACGGTTAAGCCACGCTGGGAGTTCCCTGAGCAATCTCACTTTAATAATCTGGTGCTCAAGGAATGGGAACGGCCTAGCAAGCTACCTTGGGGGCCCAAGAGTTGGGACAAGAGGTATCCCTTTCCTGCTGATGTGGTTAAGCATTGGTCATGTCCTCCCGAGGTAGATGCGCCCATCCCAGGGCTGTCTAATACTTCGGTCATGCATTCTCCTGGTGCATGGACCAGCTGTCCTGTCATGCTTTTGCCTGTGTGGGGATCGCGCTGCACCCGGTTTGTGCTTCTGCCATTACAGATATAGCTATTTAAGGGCTGCTTAAGAGTCTCTTAGATGGGGTCTCTGATGACGTGGGAGGAGAAGAGTATAGGTCTCTCCTGCTTTGCTGTGAATTTGTCGCTTACATCCTCACTGCCATGGATGATGCCATTAGAATGTGTGGGAGGACTTCTGCTCTTTTGGTGGCATTACGCCGCTCTGTCTGGCTGCGTCAGTGGGTAGCTGATAATGCGGCTAAGAAGGCTCTCACTGGTTTTCCCTTTATAGGGCTGCGCCTCTTTGGTGAACGCTTGAAACCTGTTTGCAAGGGGCGGTAGGTTACCTCAATGCAGGAGGCCATCTCAGTCCTTTCGGGGGACTGGTGCCTCTCTCCCTTCCTTTTCGTGCTTCCAGGGCTGGTCGAGGAGTTTCCTTTGCTGGAGCATGCGAGGACTATTGGGGCAGGGGCAGAGGACGTGGCTGCCCCCGCCTCTCCTGGGGTCCCAAGCCAAAATCCTCCCCCAAGCCCCCTCAGGCATGAAGGGGCGCCCTCACCCATCCGGGTGGGGGGACGGCTTCGGCTCTTTGCTCAGGTCTGGAGGTTTCACATCTCAGACCGGTGGATTCAGGAGGTAGTATCCTCCGGTTACAAGATAGAGTTTGCAGCCTGGCCACCCCCAAGATTCATCAAATCCTGGATGGCTCAAACCCCCTGTCAGCTCAGGGCCTGTGCCTTGCTGTCCAAAACCTTCTGGAGTTGGGGGTCATCTGCCCGGTGCCTTTCTGGGAAAGGGGCAGAGGCTTCTATTCCAATCTTTTCACTGTCAAAAAGGACGGGTCCCATCCTGGATTTAAAGCGTCTCAACAAGTTTGTCAGATTCAAGCATTTTCGCAGGGAAACTCTGCACTCAGCAGTCAATTCTCTGCGCCCGGGCAACTTCATGACTTCTGTAGACATCAAGGACGCTTACCTTCATGTACCAATCTTTCCAGGTCATCAGAAATTCCTCAGGTTCGCTCTGGAGGATCAGCACTACCAATTTGTGGGCTTGCCTTTCGGTATCACCTCGGCTCTCAGGGTATTCACCAAGGTGCTGGCGGGCGTGATGGCTCTGCTGAGATCTCAGGGCATTCGCATCCTCCCTTATTTGGACGACATTCTCATCACGTCTCAGTCCTTCCATCAGGCCGAGCTGGATACCCAGTTAGTGTGTCCACTCTGGAGTCCTTCGGCTGGGTGATCAACCATCCCAAGTCTTCCCTGTCCCCGTCCCGGGTGAGGTCCTTTCTGGGCATGACTCTGCATACATCTCAGGTCAAGATTTTTCTCCTTCAGCAGAAGGTGGAGAGTCTTCAAGCTCAGGCCCAGCTTCTTCTGGCTTGCCCTCATCCCTCCATCCGGCAGAGGATGCTGCTGGTGGGCCTGATGGTGTCTTGCTTCATGGCGGTTCCATACGCTCAGTTTCACATGAGACCTCTTCAACTTCACCTCTTGTCAGTATGGGATCGTGACCCTGTGTCCCTGGATCAGGTGTTTGTTCTGTCCCCTCTGGCCAGGCGGTCTCTCTCGTGGTGGCTGGACTCAAGGAACCTGTTGGTGGGCAGAACCTTGCTGTCCACTTGCTGGGAGACCACAGATGCCAGTCTGTCAGGTTGGAGGGGCTTCTGGAAATCCTTGAAATTCCAGGGTCAGTGGGGCCCTCAGGAGGCCCATACTCCTATCAACATTCTGGAACTGAGGGCGATAAGGTTGCTTCTCGCCCAATTGACTCCACACCTCCGGGTCGGGCTGTTCAGATCCGCTCGGACAACCAGACAGCGGTTGCCTACATCAATCAGGGAGGGAGCAAGAGAACCCTCAAGGAAGTATCCCTGATACTGTCCTGGCCGGAGGAGAATGTTCTCTGCATCTCGGCAGTGTACATCCCGGGGGTGGAAAATCTGGAGGCAGACTCCCTGAGCAGGGGGATTTCTCGTCTGGGAGAATGGTCCCTCAGCAGCAGGGTATTTCGCTCCCTGTGCCACCGCTGGCGTCTCATCACAATCACATGCTCCCAGTCTTTGTCTCGCTGTCCTAGGACCCTCTGGCCTTAGCCATGGATGCTCTAGCGATGTCTTGGAAGAGCTATAAGCTCCTCTATGTGTTCCCTCCGTTTCCTCTGCTGGGCAGGGTGCTGTGCAAGATAGTCCAGGAAGGGGTGCCAACCATTCTGGTGGCTCCCTGTTGGCCAAGAAGGGTGTGGTTCGCAGACATTGTGCAGCTGGCAGTAGATCAATACGCCCTGCCAAAGGATCCAGACCTGCTCACCTAGGGGCAGCTACGCCATCCCAATTTACAGATGCTGGCTTTGACGGCCTGGCTGCTGAAACCTCCATTTTGATGGGAAAGAGGCTTGCTGCCTCTGTTGTTATTACCATGATTCGGGCTTACATTGCCTGGTGGGAATCCAAGTCTCTTCCCTGTCGGGTGTTTTCTATTCCCAGGATTCTGGAATTCCTGCAACATGGTTTGGACTTGGGCCTACAACTTAGTACCCTCAAAGGACATGTGTCAGCTTTGGCTATTTTCTTCCAAAGATCTTTTGCCAATCACCGTCTGGTTAAGACCTTTTTTCAGGGGGTTACTCACATGCGCCCGCCACGTAAGCCTATGTTACCAGTCTGGGATTTGAACTTGGTTTTATCTGCCATGCAGGGTCCTCCTTTTGAGCCTCTGCGTGATGCTGCTTTGCCTGTTTTGGCTCTTAAGGTAGCCTTTCTGGTGGCTATCACTTCTGTTAGGCATGTTTCTGAGTTGGCGGCGCTTTCCATCAAACCTCCTTACTTTCAGCGACACCAGGACAAGGTGGTGTTTTGTTTTAAGCCAGATTTTCTGCCCAAGGTTGTGTCTGCTTTTCATCTCAATCAGGACATTGTTTTACCTTCTCTGTGCCCTAATCCTAGTAACCCTAAGGAGCGGGTCTTACATTATCTGGATGTGGTCAGGGCTTTGAAGTTTTTCCAAAAAGTTCTTGAAGCTGGCACTCCAACAGACACACTGACATATTTTCTTATCAAATATGGAAATTTAGCTATTTAAACATTCTTGCCCATTCTTGGCCTTAGCTTCACATTTTAAGGTCTTTTGTGGTCTATGGAATTTGGATTTTGATATTTTGGCCGACATTCCCCTGGGCAGTCAAAGAGATGGTTGAGAGGATTATACTGTTTCTTTTGCCACCTTTTAACACTTATCTGAACTTTTTGGATGGCTATCGTTCAGCAGGTGAAAAATGTAAAACCATTTGCAATTCCAGACATGTACCTTCTCTCCTTCACAAAAGAGTGTGTTGTATCTCTTGTGGTTCTGTGCAATAACCACCTATTTCCATGCACTGAATTATTAAATGTCTGCACTGCTAGTACTTTGTAATTGAACAGTTTTAAAACTTTCATTTCTACTGGGATATATTAGAATATTGCCATAAGCAAACTAACAAGACAAATCATAGTGAAAAGAGTTGTATAATGGAATCCTAGTATAGTTCCCGTTTTATACTAGGTGCGTAGGCTGAAGAAAGCCGTAAGGCTAAAGAAAGGTAACTCTGCTCCCTATGACCAGTAGCTTAGAATGCCTTAAGAGGGGTTTTATACTTTAAATGTAAAAGCCTTCTTCGCTGTAGGTAACATGTTCTAGTTGCAGTCCTATTAAATCGGAGCTCTATTACCCTAATGAAATTCAGTTCGCATACAGAGGTCAGTTTAATCAGCTTCCTGCTGAGTCCTGTGGTGCAGCTTCTAAGCTTCTACTCTTGATAGAGTTTGAAGGTAATATACAGTTAAGTGATAAATCAGTCAGCCTTATCATTACTTCAAATCAAGGCAATCAACTGATAACTAACTGTGTAATATGTATAAGGTAATTAGGATGCTGTTATGTTTTGGAAATGTTTAGTCTTACTTGATGTTCATCTGCATGCAGATGCGAAGAGGGCCCTTTGTTTTGCAGCAATCATTAGGTCTAAAGCAGACCTACACCCAGCGACTTTAGGCTGGTGGTTTCCCCAACCTCATGGCATCCCTAATGAAAATGTATGTTTAGCGATTGGAAGTCCTTGGAGGCTGAATTAGGCACCATCTCTTTACATGTTCCACCAATTACCAGTGAGGTTTGCTGGTCAGGTACCCATGATGGAGCCATGAACATCTTGACTGCCATGTTTTCATTTCTGAGCAGAGCAGATACAAAAGTAAGGTAAGTATCAAACACGATTTATGTGGGCACACAGTGACCTTAAAGCATACCTAAAGTTAAGAATTACCTTAGGTCCCTTTTAACAATTGCCCCCAAATTAGGATGTCACAGACCCCTGGAAAAATAGTGTCAGGTATGAATCTATATATGTCAATAGACCAGAAAATAGCTGTCACCTGCAGTAACGCATGCCTCCTATTGTAGAGACGGCCAACATAGAATGGGTGGGTGTGGGACAGTGAGTTCCTATGCTGTGGCCTTCATGGTACCATGCTATATTGATTAGTAATAGAAGGGTAGTGCAGAGGTACAACAACATCACTGAAATATATAACTGTGACTCTCACTCCACATTTGTTCTAGCCCTTCTGTGATATATCATAGAAATCTTTGATTGTTTGCCAGAAATTGCCACTGGCAGCACTGGGTTATATGCCCCTTATTGTCAAGTTAATTTAGTACACAATCAGCAGTAGAAATTTAAATGCACATTGGCTGAGATTGTGGAAATTGGGACAACCTCAGCCTGCAGGACTCCATGGGATTGAATTTGCAAGGTGTAAGGTAAGTAATACTTAATTTTTTGGCCTGGTCAGGCCCTTTTACATGGTGCAAATTCAAACAATAAAACAATTATATTCATAGTATATTCATAGACTGTACACATGCACATATATGTTGAAGTTATACACCTTATACTCTTGCTGTCTACAGATGAAAATGAAGAAAAACAACCACTTACAAGTAAGGAGGAGGAGGAGAGACGCATTGCGGAAATGGGCCGACCTGTATTAGGAGAACACGTAAAACTTGAAGTAATAATTGAAGAGTCATATGAGTTCAAGGTATGGTTACATCTAAAATATTTGTACACATTTTAAATAGGGCTACATAATGATATTTCAACATGTTTTAGAACCTTGATTTTTATTTATGAGTTTCATAATATTTTATTAGTCAAAAGAAAGGGGCTACACACATTGATCTCGATGCCACATTGCGACCACCCCATGCCAGTTTCTCATAGTGGCACTGCAGGTAAGAAATGTGTAGGAGCGGGTGGGATATATGGGGAGTCTTGAGTCAGGGGCAGACCTTAACTTGAGGTCTGTGGGGTAGGTTCACATAAGTGGACTTAGCCTTGAACACTTTTAGTGCCAAGCATAAAGAATCTATGGGGCTGCTTATCCAACCATTTAACCAAACCAACACCCTTACAAGAAACTGTGCTCATATGCTTCCCTCCCCAGGGCAATTTAGATTGCTAAACATAAAAATTAATTTACTGTTGTGTAACTCCTACTGTAGTCAATTTTAAAAACAAAATTTCATCTCTTGGAGCTGCAGGCCACCTGCAAAGAGGAAGTTGCTGCTGCTGTGGTGCATTGGGGGGTTTCGGCTGGGCTGCTGGGAAAGGAAGCTAAAAAATGGCCGCTACCAGGAGAAATTGTGTGAGGTGGCGTTTTAGCTTGGAGTAGGTGCAGGAGCAAATGTAAATACTGATAATGATTCAGTATCATGCATGCAGACGGGACAAGTTAGTTTTGGGGAGTTTTTTCCCCAAATATGCAAGGCTGCTGGTCCAGTTTAAGTGTTTAAGTGCGGCAGATTCTATGTGGCTGGCATTTTCCCCCGTTTAGAGACAATAAAAAAAAGATCGCCTCAGTCTATGATCCAGCATAGCCGGGGCAGAAAACATCGATTGGCTATCGCGCGCATAGCTTATGAGAGCTCCCTCTCCACCACAGGGAGAGGCTCTTTACACTTGTAAGTGTGCTGACATCTGGTATAAAAGGCCCCTCCCTGCAGTGGGAGTGAAAGGCGTAAGTTGTATTTCATGTTAAAATCTCATAAAGCAAGGGGCTTGGCAAGCAGCCGAACGCGATGACTGCACACTGCACAATGAGCGAGCTCTGCTCTCCGGGAGATTAGAAATGCCACAGCCAACACTTTTAAAGCCTTAAGCACTAACCCAGATGGCGCTCAGAGAAGCCTTACCTCGATGGGCAGAAGCGGCACCGGGAAGAATAGGCAGACGCCAGGTGGCCACCCTTCTCGCATCAGCGCAGGGCCAAGATTGCAGAACAGAAGGAAGCCGTGAGCCCTCGTGCCCAGGGCCCCTGCCTACCACTGCACTCAGATGGAGAGAGTATTGTCGACGAAGGAGTGCCTGGGACAGCACATCAGCCCTTCACTGGAGACAAGGGAGGGAGACCGCTTGACCCACACCACAGCAGAAACAGAGCCAAGATGATGGCGGAGAAAGACTGAGCTGACAGCCGCACCCCCTTTGGCAACCTGCATTCCCAATGAGGCAGCAGTGCGGACCAGCCTGTATGAGAATTTGGAGCCTTTGAGTATACAAGGGACCATGCCAGAGACAACAGGCGGAACCAGCTCCTCAAGTTCAGCAGCAGGATATCGAACACCCAGATGCCACATCAGACCGATCTGTGCACAGTGAATGTTCTCTCTTCTCTATTATAAATTGTCCAGTGCTGCCCAACTCCCCACGAAGTACACAGCTGCCCGACCATGAGCCTATAAATGCTGTAGAACTCAGAGATGCCAATCTCCTGGCTAAATTTAGACTATTCTTACAGCAGGGGCTTAAAGCTTTCTTGGAGTCCTGTGCTGCCCCTATGAAAGCCGAGGTACATGACCTGGGCCAGAGAACCTCTACCTTGGAAGACAGAGCTGACCAATGGATCTCAGCCTTAGAGGAACATGACAAGGTGTTAAATGCTGTGCAGTTAAAAATGGAACATCTCAAAAATTGTGCTAGATGGGGCAATCTCAGAATTAGAAGCCTCCCTGAGACTATAGAGGACATGGTGTCCATGGTTACAGCTTTTTTCCAGAAAATGTGAAGCCTCTCGAACTGGATCGAGCACACAGAGCTCTAGACCAAATGGAAAGACAGTCTCCCGAGAGACATTATATTAAAACCAACTTTCTACAGAACACAGGAAGCACTGCTAAAAGCTGCTCGAGAAAAGGGAGAGATTCAATTCATACCAGGATCATAGATACCAGCTTTTCCCTGATTTGGCCCTGATTTGGCCTCCAAAGACAATACAGCGGTGCACTTCCCTCCCCTCGCCCCGCTGTATTGGCTGGGTTGAGGAGTGGGTCTGCCTGATCCTGGATCCTCCAAGAAGTTTGTGATGCTTTGACGGGATGACAAATCTCTCTAGACTTTCTGCATAGTTAGAGTTTCTTGCAATTGAAAATGTAGTGCTTGATGTTCTTTTCCTCTGAAGTTGCACGTTGACAGGTTGTGGTGTTTTATGAGGTAAGAAGCCCCCCTCACACACAAGTTTGACATTTGGGATAATCTTTGATCCCCCATCTACATGCCCAATAATTGGAGTAGTCCCTAAGGACTGGTCTTACAGCCTGGCCTCATGGTTAGCATTCACTAAATTGCTTGTACTAAAAATTCTCCTTATACATTTAATAAAATGTTTACCTAATACCCTTAACTAACCCCCACCCCAACCCGCATACATCCACTTCTGTGTGGCCTGGGACCCCTTGGCTAACCCATACCAATAAAGATAATATATATAATACGTTTCAACTCTCCAAATAAAAGAAGTTAGACCTTCCACTACTATAAGTCATGCAAGTCAGACATTTGGTATCTCCAAGAAACCAGATTTGCCTCTCGTTCAATACCAAAATTCCTGTGTACTCACCAGCTACATTATAATGCCACATTTAGTGAAAAAAAGTGGTGTTGCAGTGGCTTTTAAGAAAAACCTCCCATTTATTTGCAAGACTAAGATAGAAGACCCAACAGGAAGATGTATTTTACTCCAAGGTACATTGTTTGATATAGAACTAACCATAGTGTCATACTACACACCCAACACATTTCAGATACACTCACCAGGACTTCTAAACGTTGCCGGTGAATCAAATTTGACGATTGACCCCAAATTGGACAGATTTGGACAATTGGACAAATACTTTGTATTTAGTTACAGGAAGCCTTGGCTGAGTATTTCCCAACAAATCAGCACTCAGTGGAATCCCCAGTCACTGTCTGGGAGGCCTATAAGGTGGATGCGAGGAAACCTTATCCAAATATGGGCATCCCAAAAAAAGGGGGGAGAAGGGCCAACATTAATAACTTCCCACTCCCAATTTCAAAAGGCAGAACAAAATGGAAGAATAATCAGAATCCAGAAAATAAGAGAAGGTCGACTCCATACTGGCTGAACTGAATTTACTACTGAACTGAACAGAGGGGAGAAGCAATAAGCTGGACCTGGACCTGACTGCTACTTTTGGCCCTACACTTATTGAGCCTCTTTAATGCCCTGAGGTATGGCTCACCATTAAAACTCGGTTATTGCTGATATTTGTATTGCACCAAAACTAGAAAAAGATGGCCCAATTGTAGCAAACAATAGACCCATCGCTTTACTAAATCAAGATATTAAACTCTTGGCCAAGGTGCTTGCCACATGTCTGAACTCCTTTTTGGGATCCATCACTTATGGCCTGATTCAGAGCCTGCGTGTGAATTCTTGTTTGTTTTGAGAACTGATCTAGGTAATCGGGAAATTGCAAATGCTTGTATCATTCACAGCTACGTTCTGATATAAGGGAGTATTTGCTTTGCGTACTCATACAGTTTAGCAGAGCATTTATGGTACTTGCAGTCAAGAGTTTTTACCTCTTTTCGGACGGAACTTCTTGCGCGGCTTTCTAGCGTATGCCTTTTTTGGTTGTAGCCAACTGTTTTATTGTGCTTCCTGCAGTCCCCCGCCACTATAGCCATGGTAGCCTTCTTAGCACATACTTTTCTCCCACAGCTGACATCTATGGCCTTCTTATGTAGTCTGCATGTCCTAGCACAGCCTATATAGACTGCTCAGTAGGGCCAGCCCCTCCTACCCTGACGAAGCTCCCGAGGCGGAGCGAAACAGCTGTCGGTCAGGGCCCCTGACCACGCCCACCACGCACGCTCGCTCACACCGAATGGCCGCGTTTTGAAGCAGCTTTTGAAAATGACACGCTGTTTATCATCTGAATGGAATCCCTTGTGACCCGGGAGCGGTGAGAAAATTTGCTAAAACGCCTGAGGATACAGTGTTGATGGGCCGCCGTGCCCCTATATATATGTGCATTTAGGCTGTGACTCCTGCGCCCAGCCGGGGCTGCGTTGCTTGCATTTCTGTGCTCCATAGTGAGCTTTCTTTAACCATTGCTAAGCACCCAGGTACAAGCACATGCATCTCTTCATAGTAGATAACATTCTGACTCCGGTGTGCCTGTGGACACAATGCTGATGGGCTGTCGTGCCCCTATATATATGTATATGTAAGCCGTGACTTTTGCGCCCAGCTGGGGCAATATTGTCTTCATTCAAGTGCTCCATGTATTGAGCCTTCATTTAAACCAGTGCAAAAAGCGCCCAGGCACAAGTACCTGCATTCCTTCATAGTGGATAACAGCTGAACCCCGGAACGGGGGTTATGACGTCTTGCTGCAGTGCTATTTCCAGGTTGAAGTAGAGGATAATTTTTTTTTGTCCCCCTGATTCGTGCTGGCTAGCATTTTTGTGTGAGCTGTGTAAGTGTGGGTGTGTGCGTGGAGTCCAGGTTGACCTGGCAGGGGCCCCTTTTCCTTTGTATTTGTATTTTAATGCGCAATTGCGTTTTTTATATTGAAGTGTGTGTTTAAGTCTTTCTATATATGCATTTGTCTTGTGCCACAATTTTGTTATTAAAAAGTGAGTCTTTGGCTAACTTTGCCTGTACATTATTGGCCAGCCCAGCATTTAACCTTTGTTGTGTATCTGTGTTTGTAGTTCATGTGTTTAGGTTAGTTGGGCTCCCCTAGAGGGGGCAGAGCCTGTACATTACACATATAGGGGGGTCTTCCACTGTTTTTTAACTTTTTCCATTATGTCCTAGCTCATACCTACCTTTCTTCCCCCTGCTGGTATCTATGGCATCCCATGTAGTCTGCATGTCCTAGCACATACTTATCTTTCTCCCCCCTCTGCTGGCATCTATGGTATCCCATGTAATCTGCCTGTCTTAGCACATAATTACCTTTCCTCCCCTGCTAGGATCCAGGGCATCCCATGTAGTGTGCATGTCATTGCACATACTTACCTTTCATTCCCCTGCTGGCAATTTGGGCACCATTGTACCTTGGTTGCCATGATGTCGCTTCTACCCACTGTTACTCACCTCATACTTTGGCCACCTTCTGTTTTGGTCTTCTGTTTTACACTGCTGTTTGTTTGCTTAGCATCTGCTTCATGTAGTTGCATAGAAAACATGCCACCAGGCAGCATATAACTTTAAAACTCTTGTTTTATTAAATCTCTATTATTATTTTTTTAAATAGTTACGTATTTTACATAACATATGAAACACTTTTCCTATTGCATGGCACTGCCTGCTTCCAGAAGTCCTTACGTATGGGTTATTCCACCACAAGGTGGCACAGTGTACTGCAGAAGAGTTGTGGCTCCTCCCGGTACCATATAAAAACCGAATCACCATAGACTTATCCAGTGTTCTCTCTGCAGTGATTCTGCGAAGATAGAAGATGGCTCTTTATATTGCGCAGGTGAGCGGGGCAACCAAGCCTGCGGCCCTGCATTGCTGTTTTCACCCGTTTCCGGACCCTCTGTGCCTCCCAGCCTCGGCTGATGCTGAGGGTAGAGGAGCACTAGGGTCAAGTGCTCAAGGAGCTCCAAGCTGTACCACAAAGGGTAGCCGGCCATAGGCTTTATGGTCCGCCTCCTAGGGACTTTGTACTTGTACTGGCGTTTTGGGGTCCCCCCATCCCTAGCCTGGGCTCTCGCCGCTGCCTGCTCGCCTTCCTCTCCCCCTCCCCGTCGTGTGTTCGGGGGAGGGGGGCGGGTGGTAGCGACGGGGGTGTTTAGCTATCTTTTAAACTGTTTTTTAACTGTTTTTTTATCAGTTTTTCACCGCCGTCGCCGCTTTGTACTACGCTACGCGGCGGGCGGCGTTATAACTGTGAGGCGTTTTTTCTGCTGTGTAATGACGCCGGCGCGGTCACGTGAGCACCGTTTTCGCGCTCTTCAGGGGGGGCGGGGCCGGAGGATGATGCGTATCGCGTCGTCCTCCCGCGCTCCGCCCCTCAAGGGGTGATCTCGGCCGGTTGTCGCTTCCTCCTGTGGTCTGGCGGCTGGTGCCTTTGCCCTGCTTGGTCCGTGAGTCCCCTTCTGGGATTTTTTGGTTTCCTTGAGGCATGTGCTGCGGGATGCTTATGTGTTTTTACTTATGTCTTTCAGGCGGGACAACTGTGGGCTGTGGTTTCTCCCGGCCCTACCCCTTTACCCTCCCTCATCTTCCCTTACTGGCTTCTGGGGGCATCCCTTGGGGGGGCATCCCGGGTGGCTTTTATTAGCCCTTACCCTGTACTGGCCTATTGCGCCTGTGTTAATCACCATATGGAGGCTTCTGGGGATAGCGTGCTTGGGGGTCCTTCAGAGCAATCCCAGCTGTGTTCCATGTGTGGGGTATCCCCTGTGAGTAACAGTGTCACAGTGTGCGTGCCGTGTGCCCAAGGTATCATTGCGGCCCAGGCTGGGCTGCCCGCTTCGCTTCCCAGCTCTGCGCCCCCTTCGGCATCGCCTACCCCCCCCCCACGCCTGCATTTAGCCCCCAGTGAGGGGGATACTAGCGGGGGGTCACAGTCTGATCTGGCACTGCGTGTGGCCAGTATTGAAAGGCAGCTTGCCAGGCCTGTTCCACGTGAGGCCTCTGGCAAGAAGCGGCACCTAGCTCCCGCGCCATCCCTTTTTCCTGAGGAGGATGAGGGACCTGATGCTTTTGTTGGCCTTTACCCCCTAGAGGAGGGGGAACTCTTTCAGGACTCTGACTCCTCTGGGGACCAGCAAGTGGGTTACGACAGTGACCTTGGGTCTGCGTCTGGGGAGGACTCATGGTTCCCTGAGGACACTGATTGCCTGTTGGCTCACATTTTTGAAATCTTGCATATTGTCCCCCCTGAGGTGGCTAAGAGGAAGCAGGGTGAGCTCTTTCGTCCTGATAAACAGCGTCTGGAGTTCCCTGAGCAGAGCCATTTCACTAATTTGGTGCTCAAGGAGTGGGAACGTCCTAGTAGATTGCCCGCGGTGCCCAAAGGGTTGGATAAGAGGTATCCTTTTCCTGCTGACCTGGTCAAGTGATGGCCCCCAAGATTCATCAGATCCCGGATGTCTCAAAGCCCTCTGTCAGCTCAGGGTTTGCACCTTTCGGTTCAACGTCTGTTGGAGTCAGGAGTCATTTGCCTGGTGCCTTCCCAGGAACGGGGTCGAGGGTTCTACTCCAATCTGTTCACGGTCCCCAAAAAGGACGGGTCCCTGAGGTTCATCCTGAACTTGAAGGGTCTCAACAAGTTTGTCAGGTTTAAGCACTTTCGCATGGAGACTCTGCGTTTGGTGATCATTACCCTGCGCCCGGGTGACTTCATGACCTCAGTGGACATCAAGAATGCCTACCTTCACGTGCCAATTTTTCCAGGTCATCAGAGATTTCTCAGGTTTGCTCTAGAGGATCAGCATTACCAGTTTGTGGCCTTACCGTTCGGTATCACCTCGGCGCCTCGGGTGTTCACCAAGGTGCTGGCGGGCGTGATGGCTCTGCTGCGGAATCAGGGCATTCGCACCCTCCCTTACCTGGACGACATTCTGATTGCGGCTCAGTCTCTTCATCAGGCCGAGAAGGATACTCTGGTGGTGACCTCCACTCTCGAGTCTTTTGGCTGGGTGATCAACTATCCCAAGTCTTCACTGTCTTCGTCTTTGGTGAGGTCCTTTCTGGGCATGACTCTGGATACCTCTCAGGTCAAGGTATTCCTGCCTCAGCAGAAAGTGGAGGGCCTTCAGAAGCAGGCACGAACTCTGCTCTTGTGTCCCCATCCTTCCATCTGTCAAGGGATGCAGTTAGTGGGTCTGATGGTGTCCTGCTTCGAGGCGATCCCCTTTGCTCAGTTTCACATGAGACCTCTTCAGTTGCACCTCTTGTTTGTTTGGGATCAGGAACCTGTGTCCCTAGATCAGGAGTTTGCTCTGTCCCCCCTGGCAAGACAGTCCCTCTCGTGGTGGCTGGACTCAGGGAATCTTCTAGTGGGCAGGACCTTTCTGCCTCCATGCTGGGAGACTGTCACCACAGATGCCAGTCTGACCGGTTGGGGGGCTTTTGGAAGTTTCCGAAGTTCCAGGGTCGGTGGTGCCCTGGAACTGAGGGCGATCAGGTTGGTTCTTTCTCAGCTGACCACGCACCTTCGGGGTCAGGCTGTTCAGATCCGCTCGGACAACCAGACGGCGGTTGCCTACATCAATCATCAGGGAGGGACTCGGAGCAAGCGAGCCCTCAAGGGAGTGTCCCTGATCCTGTCTTGGGGAGAATGTCCCCTGCATCTCGGCGGTTTACATTCCGGGGGTGGAGAACCAGGAGGCAGACTCCCTGAGCAGGGGGACGTCTCGGCTGGGGGAATGGTCCCTCAGCAACAAGATTTTTCACTCCCTGTGTCACCGCTGTGGTCAGCCGGATGTGGACCTGTTTGCGTCCCGCCACAATCACAAGCTTCCCAGGTTTGTCTCCCTGTCACAGGGCCCTCTGGCCTTCGCCACGGATGCGCTAGCAATGCCTTGGACGGAGTTTTGGCTCCTCTGTGTTCCCTCCCTTCCCTCTGCTGGGCAGGGTGCTGCGCAAGATAGCCCAGGAAGGGGTACCAGCCATTCTGGTGGCCTCCTGTTGGCCAAGGAGGGTGTGGTTCGCAACCGTCGTGCAGTTGGCTGTAGATCAGTATGCCCGGCCCAAGGATCCAGATCTGCTCACTCAGGGACAACTGTGCCATCCCAATTTACAAACGCTGGCTTTAACGGCTTGGCTGCTGAAACCTCCATCTTGATGGATAAGAGTTTGCCGGCTTCTGTTGTTGATACCATGATTAGGGCTAGGAAGAAGTCCTCGTCCTTTATCTACTACAGGATCTGGCATGCTTACATTGCCTGGTGTTAGTCCTAGTCTCTTCCTTGTCGGGTGTTTTCTATCCCCAGGATTCTGGAATTTTTGCGACATGGTTTGGATTCGGGCCTTTAACTTAGTACCCTTAAGGGACAGGTGTCATCTCTGGCAATTTTTTTCCAAAGATCCTTTGCCAGTCACCAGTTGGTTAAGACTTTTTTCCAGGGAGTTACTCATGTACGTCCGCCACGTAAGCCTATGCTACCGGTTTGGGACCTGAATCTGGTGTTGTCTGCTCTGCAGGGTCCTCCCTTTGAGCCTATCCATGGGGCTGCTTTGCCCATTCTGACTCTTAAGGTGGCCTTTTTGGTGGCCATTACTTCGGTCAGGCGAGTTTCTGTGCTGGCGGCGCTTTCCATCAAACCTCCTTATTTTGAGCGGCATCATGATAAGGTGGTGTTTAGGCTGAAGCCGGATTTCTTGCCTAAGGCCATTTTACTGCCTATGCTCCCTTCCAGTTTATCTAAATCTGTTTGTAGCTGTCTGCTATTTTGTGCTAATTAATTTAAACTTAGAAACATCTGCAAAGATTGATACATTACTGTTTAATCCTTTCCCGATATAATTAATATATAATAGAGGATCGGGCCCAAAACTGACCCATGCGATACTCCACTAATAACAGTGCCCCAATCGGAGTATGTACCGTTGATAACCACCCTCTGTTTCCTATCATTGAGCCAATTATTCACCAATGTATACACGTTTTCCCCCAGTCCAAGCATTTTCATTTCTTGTACCAATCTTTTATGTGGCACAGTATCAAATGCTTGCAAGATATATGATATCCAAAGGCTCACCCTGATTCAGTTGTGAACTTACTTCAGGAGCATTTCTGTGTGAATCCATTCTTATGAGTGTGGCAGGGTGTCTGCCTCATTGTGTAAAAATGCCTTATTCGAACGGAAAGTACTGGGTTAGGCTACAGACACCAGGAAAAAGTGTCATTATTGTTGTTACCAGACATGCTATATAAGGTCCTGGAGCCTAGCCAGTAAAGGAAACTGGGCGGGTGTTGCTGGCCATGTAGCCCGATCCAGTACTGATCCAGTACAGGGATAGTATAAAGAGGCTGGTGAGCAGTAGTGGACTGGGGCCAAAAGTCAGCCCGGGATTTTGCCAGCACCTGCCCTGCCCATGACCAGCCAGTGGCATCTCTGCTGCTTCCTGGCCAGTCAACTAGTGTGTTCCAAGACTGAGGCTATGTCATTAGGTTGAGGGCATGGTCTGGGGTTGCTTGGGTGAGGGGATAGAATAGTGAAGGATATGGGGGTCTGGAATAGAGTGGTGAAGTGGTTGGGGGGGAGTGTTTGTAAAAGTTGCAGCCCAGACTGCCCCAAAACAGTGAAGCCCACCTGGCATTTGCTCTGGTTTCCCTATGCCCTGTCCACCCCTTCTGATGAGCCTCAGAAGGGTGCTGATGAGCTGGAGCTGAGGGCTGCTGCTGGACTTGCTGAGGTGCATACAGCACCGGTAGCCGAGTGTTGGAGTGTACTGTGGATGGCCATCTTAGTAGGGGTTTGCCTTTCTGAAGTTCTGCATTTTTGTGGTTTCATGGTAGAAATCCTAGTGACTGCTAAGTGGAAATTACAAGGTGGCCCCCGACCTGTTAATTTGTTACTTTGTCTAGTACATTGGTTAGTACATTGTTGGAGCTTGCAATTGTTGGGAAAGTTAGCCATCTTTTGTTTTTGACAAAAAAACTTTTACCTTTAAGAGATCCTCAGGTTTCAGCTTCCCAATCGATATCTGGGTAATTAAAGTCCCCCATGATAACCACTACACTTAAATTAGTGGCTTTATCCATTTGACTTAGCAGCAAATTTTCTGTTGATTCGTGGATCAGTATTATGACTTTTGACTTGCCATTCACTTTAAAAGTCTTACTTTACACCAATGCAGGCTCGTAACAGAAACAGTTGATGTTAAAATACAATAGTCCTGTGCATATATACTGTATATCATTATAACTGGAAATGTACAGTAGGTGTAAAGTTGGGTTTCTATACCCAGCTGTATGCCAACACTGTACACCCTTGAAAAGGGAACTTTGAACAGCTTACCTGCATTATTAATGCAAATTATTAGGGATGAGCGAACCGATTTGGACGAGTCATCGGTAAAGATTTGATTCAAAACATACCAAATTTCTTGCACAAATTTGGCAAATAGTTTAAATGGAAATTGGTGCAAAATTCACTCATCTCTAATGCACAACTTTTGACGTTGCCAAATGGAAGAGTATATTGCAGGTGGTATACTCAGCAATCATTTACATACAGACCAATCTAAAGAAATAAATAATACAATATCAGAGCTGATTTATTAAGGGTCCTTGTGCTTCTGATCCTTTCAGCATGCTGTGCCGATGACGGGAATGAAGGATAAACAAACCACTCAGTTTTGTCACTGCCACTGCATATTAAATGAAAAAGAGGGACAGGGACCCCATTACAAAATGCAGCTTCAGCATTGTATACATTATTAATGTATAAATAACTGAACATACAGTATGTACTGTAGGTCAGGTTGTTCTGCCCTGAGATTATTAGATTATTCCGATTGCTGGATGCCCCACACTGCATACTGCCTAGAGATAGCAAACCGGCGGCCCTGGTACATCTACGCGTGCCCTGGTGACTGCTGCCATTTGGGAGGGATTGCCCATGGGGCACACATGGAACACTGTGCCATCCCAGAAAACTTTAGTGGCTACTAGCAGTTATGGCTAGCTGTAATGTAGTGTAAGATGATGATGAGGTAGATGAATACCAGTGCCGGGGGAACAAACTTCGGCAGGGGCACCCACCAATCGAATACCCCACTACTGCTTGAAGTGGATTCAAACCAGACCTAGCGTCTATAAGACGCTAAGGCCCTTATTCATCAAGCGATAGCGCCAGGTAGTGTCTGACGAGCGCCAGGTAGCGGCAGCTAACGGCGACTACCGACTCAAGTACGCCCGGCAGCGGTCACAATGACGCATTTATCAAGCAAAATGAGGCTAGCGCCGGCGAGAGCGACGGCTAGCGCGGCATTCATCATGAAGCCGCCTGGACCGAACAGCGCCGCTGCAAATTCCCTCACAGTGCCAGGTATGAGCTGTCGCTCCCTGGCGATGTCCAATGCATTTCAATGGAGCAATCTATAATTATTCATAATTAATTGGTAATAATTTTTTTATTTTTTTTTTTAATGTCAAAAAATCGGAGACCACTTCTGCAATGTTAGGATTTATTTTTAAGTCAAAAAAAAAAATATGTGCAGAATTGATCTAACAGGTCTGAGATTAATGTATTCATATTACAAAATGATTCTAAAAACATGTATAATGTTACATTCAAAAAATATGGTTGTTTAGGGGTTAAAAACTAGTTAATACAGATCGCCGCCAGCGCTCTGGGGTTTAAACAAGGAATGGACAGCGACAGCACATTCGGAGCGTGATTTGTTGATGAATATGAAGCTAGCCGTTCGCTCTGGCCATTCGTTGTCAGGCGCTCACATACAACGCTGGACCTGTGAAACAGCGACCCCCCAGCCCGTATTCAACATTACCGCACACCGACTGAGTCGCTGTCATCAAGCTAATGCCGGCCAAGCACAGCGAATACTGGCTGGCGCTGAAAAAATCACGCTACAGTCGCTCATCTGTCGCTACCTGGCGCTATTGATGAATCGGCCTCCCCGTCTGGTTAAATACCCACCCCCACAGTGCGCATTCGTTCAGTGGTGGCATCTCTTTAGCTCCCATTTAGTTTCTTTAGCCGCTCATATTGGGTAACCAATGGGGATTCACCCAGGGGGTTTGGTTTATTTTAAGGAGGGACCATGAGATCTAAGAATGGATTTATTTCTGCAGCCATCTGCATACGCAAAAGCAGTTCTACTCACATGCCTATCCACAAAAACCCCTATTCAGTTGATTGACATTTTGTAATGTAGTATGTGCTAAGCGTTTCTGTATCCCTACAGCAGCCAAGTATCCCTATTGTATCACACTGTTTAACAAGCGAAACTTAATTCCTGTATATCTATGATGTAGTTGGCCAATAAGAGCTATTCTGTTCTATTCTATATCTACTTTGACAGAACAACCCAGTATGTCAACATGACTAACTGTGGGTAATTACTTAATGTTCCTTCCTACTAACTTTCTCCCCCCTTATCCTCCCTGGAGACAATGTCAAGTGTGCCATTTCAAAGCATTTCAAAATTTCCAATTATATGTAAATACCTTATGTATTCTAAGCAATAAAACTTTCTGTGCTTCAATTTCTGGGTTGTGACTGAGCTGGGATTGCTTGTCATGGTGCAGCTTTATGATTCTTGAGCATGCTCTGCTGTGGTCAGAAACAACTGTGGGACTACTGTGGGTTTCTGTGCTCACTCACACTAAGAGCACCGAGGGACAGAGTGGCTGTTAGACAGACTGTGGAGCCTTGCTATGGATTCTACCCTGCCCTTCAGAAAATACAGGCGAGGCACACAGGACAAGCATCCGGTGAGCTGCTTTATTTGGGAACACATTTAAAGAGGAGTAAAAGGGTCTAACTGAGGGCAGGAGAGTGCATTTCAGATACATTTTATTTGCTTGTAGGGAGCAGCCAGCATGGTAAGCAGATAAATAGGTATTTAGCACCTTTTCTGCCTTAGGAGCAAAGATAAATTGGACTATTTTCTAAGAAAATATGAGTTTCAAAAATATACCATTGTTTATGTAACAAGCAAAATTGTTTATTGCCCCAGAAACATTTATTTTGTATTAAAATAAAAAAGCATTGCGCAGAGTGTGTCATTGACATGCCTTTGCAAAACCTAAGCTATTACATTTTTCACAACGCTGTATGAATAAATCATCTGTGTATTTGCTTTGCTAGCTAAGTTGCAATTAATTTTCATTTTTTAAGTGAAGTCACATGACTATCCTTGCTAGTTGAACAAACATGAATCATATAAACATGCTCCATTTGATTAGAGGGATAAGGCTTTGTGCTTGCAGGTGCACAGTGACACATCCACATTGTTCTACAGATTTTTTTTAGTAATCCATTTTTTTTTTCAAAAATCCAAGGTGCAGCCATATGCAAATTATGCTGTAAATACAATTAACCAAAATATAGCTCTGTGATTTTCATTTTTAGTGAGGGGGGGGGTTGTCAAGAAAACAGTTATGCTATTCAGCAAGAACATCAAGACTAAACCTGCTTATGAGCTGATGGATAAGGACCCAGAACCAGGTGAGACGGGCAGGCTGATTCATTACTAGCGCCAGGTACCGACAGATTCGCTGTTACCAAGCGCCTCAGTCGCTGGCCGGCATTGATGAATTTGATGTGTGAGTTGCTAGAATACCAGTACAGCACTATATGGGAGCGAACGGTAGTGACTGGTCAGTGTGAGCGACTCAAACCATATTCATCAAAAAACAGTCTCACACAGTGCCGGCGCTCAAATTGGGTCGCTGTAGCCCAAACCCAGTTTAAAGAGAAGAACAGTAACGTCTATTGAAATGTATGGGAGAGCGACAGGTAATACCAGGCATCTGGAAGCCAGAGTGCCGGCGGTATACGCCGTATGATGATGAATCGCACGCTACATGGCGCTGTTAGAGTCGCTCACAGGAATCGCTTTGATAAATGTGGTATTGTGTACAGTGCCCAGCGTTCACCAGACTGACGCGTACAAGGCACTACCTGCCGCTATCCCTTGATGAATAAATCCCTAAGAATTATCTGTCCACTGCTCTAGGCTTGACAATACAACACTAGAAAATCCACTAGTGAATGGCTTAAAAAATGCAGAAGTACCAAAAATGCAGCTGGATGAGTTTCTTAGAGTGAATGACGCCCAGGACTGTTATTTAAATGTTCTTTTAGCTTGTAGCTTTTTTTCTCTATCTGTTAAATCTGGCTACTATAGTCCCCTAGGGGACTAAAACAATGTAACATGTTTTACAACGCTTGAACTTGATTTGATTGGTTTACCTTCTATTAATAATTGGCACACCAACCCCTACTTACCTTACAGTGGGTATAGTACACAGTTCCATTCACTGTGAACAGAGAAGCCTTGATGAGCGACAGCAGAAAGCATGTTTGGTTCACCTGTAACTGTTCACTAGAGTCTTTTAACAGTGGTCTAAGCAAACAATATTTGATTCTCTAGTATTTCTGGTTCCTTGCTGTTTTGGAAGTAATAGAGGCCACCAGGTGCACTCTTAGAGGTTCCATGGATACAAGCCAGTACTGATTAGCACCTCAGGATTTGATCAGGTGAAGCAACTGGTATGCTGAGGTCTGTAGTGGAGGTGGCGTGGTGAGACATGGATCAGTCGTTCGGCAACAGGGCAAAAACTCCAGATGTGGTCAGACATGGCTAGTTGTTGTCAACAGGGCAAGGCATTCTGATGTGGTCAGACATAGCTAGTGGGAGTCAACAGGACAAGACACTTGAGACGAGGTAAGCTGGCGAACTCTGGCAACATTAGTTTTGATAACTGCCGAACTCTTGCACCAATTCCAGTATGAGTGTGTGGGTGTACAGTCCGTGGAGACACCGCACAAATCCAAGTCCTCAGACATCAAATTATATTAAATAAACATCAATCCAGTAACAATCCAATGTGGTAATGGTTGTTGGCGAAGGCTACATTGGTGGCACAGTGGAGATGTTTGTAGCTTCTCTTTTCCATCTGCATTAAAAGCTGGGGCGATGAAAGATTTCACATGAACTGCCTTTCCATGGTACAACGCAACCATATGTGTGTTTATTGTTATGTGGCAGATGCTAATTATAGTTTTGAGGATGTCAGTGCCACACTTGGCACTACCTTTTCTGTATATCTTTATCCACAGTAACTTTGCTTCATTGTATTGTCTTGTATTCAAACCATCAAAGATCCCTAAGGTACAGGAACTGCAGTTGCCAAATGACCACAGTTTTCTGTGTACTTCTGGTATTTGATGTAAGTGAACAATTCTGATGAGTCCCTTGTTTCTCTTCTGTTTCTACAGAGCACTGTGGACAAACTTATTAAAAAGACGAATCTTGCTCTAGTGGTTGGAACGAACAGCTGGAGAGAGCAATTCATTGAAGCAATCACAGTTAGCGCTGGTAAGCTTTTATATTTGCGTGTCCTATTTTGTTTTTAAAAAGCTATGTAAAATGCTAAGCTGCAAAAAAGGATATCTGTAATGCTTGCTTATCTTTATGATGGTTAAATCTTGTGCAATTCTAAATGTCTGCCCCCCCCCCGAGCCAACCAGCCCAGTGCATTAGGCATAGAGGCTGGCAACCCAGGACTCAGATGCCCAACTTGGGTCTCTTTCCCTACCAGTTTGCCAGCTCCTATGCGATTCGTGCCTGGGGCTAATGCCAATGGAACGGGGGGGGGGGGGGGGGGTGTCATCAGGCGGTCACATGTTGAATAATCAAAAATTGATTTAACAATCTTTAATCTTGTGGTGTAGCTTTGCTTCCCTATAGCTAACACTAGATTTTAAAGAGTAAAACCCCTTTTACTGGCTAAAATATGATTCTGAACTTGAGAATGCTTTTCTGAAGGACAGCAACTAATGCTTTGATTAGTGTCAGATGTTCTGTTTTGTCTCCTGTGGATACTTTCAATTAAAGATTCGAATTACATTATAGTCATCAAAGGCAAATGCCACAGAGCCCTGCCCGTTAGTATTTGGAGATGACATATTGCAGTCAGTGTCAGTAGGTCTGCAGAGAATGTTCGAGGTCACCCAGACTGAGCTCCTAGTAATTTTTCATTTTGCGATACTTTTAGTGATTACTGTAATTGTAACTCTCAGTGCAGCTGTTGCCAGCTGCATTTCAATCCTGCTTATGACGGCTTATGCTAAAAGCACATATATATTCGCTATTCAGTCCAACACTAGCTAAATTAATCATCCCCTAAAGGGATAACTTTTGAAGAGATTTAGGCTTCTGTTCTACATTTTACTATCTAAGAGCATTACAATTTGGCTGAATTATGGTGATTTTATAGGTCTGTCATTCTAACATTGAGTATATTGATTTGTCGGATAAGTCAATTTATCGAGTCACCAGATAGATGTTTTAACTGATTATTATGTGAGAATTATGTCAGAATTATTTAAATATTTTCACATTTTTTTATATAACTTCCCACATGGATCTTTGTTTTTTTTTTTTTTTGTTTTTGTTTTTTTTTGGTGAGGAATGACAAGCAATTGCATTGTTTGTTATTTTAAAAAGAACATTCAGATTTTTCACCAGGTATATACATTACATAGATACTAAAAATTTGTTGTGGTGGGAGACCTAGTAGGTAAGGGGACTAGCCATAAGCACACTTCCAGCATAAACAAAACTAGTAATAGGGAAGCACAGAAACAGGGAATATGTCAAGGACTGCACAAGTAACAAAAGCCACTGTTCATGCAGCCACATAGGGAATAAACGTTTGTGCTCTTTTGCACATAAAACCAAATCCAGCATTGATAACTCCTAGCAGAAAAAAATGGCAAAACTGAGCTCTGCTATGTAACAGAGCATACAGACCGCCCACTGTCATCTCCTTCACCTAGCCTTCACAACAGGTCAGATGGAGGAGATGAGAGTGTGCGGTCAGCGTGCTTTGTTACATACAGTAGTAAAGGCCAGAATCCTGACTCCATAGAACACCACAGCACAGGAGCTCTTTAGACAAGGAATACCATCCCAATTCATTAAATACCAACTGTGAAACACGCTGGTAACAGACTCCGTGTTTCACAGTTGGCATTTAATGAATTAAAGCATTGACCACGACTAATCCTTAAAGATGTATGAACGCCCAATATATTGTTAAATAGCTGGATCTTAGTCCTCCCTGAAGAAGCTAAGGCAAAAGGCATTGGAGGAATCTTACACAATTAATTAGACCTGCCTTGTGAAGCTAGCTATGTATTTAGCAGTTTTTAGGTAACTACTGTATTGCAATTGTACAGTCATTTTGTATATGAAATAATTGTGACACCAGGGAAAGATGATTACTTTATTTAGGAAAAATGTTTTTTACGAGTTTTATGTGGTAGAAGGTGGTATAGACTGACCAGTGAGGTAAGTTATCCCACGCTTAAAAATATTGATACAGGTATCCATATGGCCAGAACAAACCCCTCCCACTTTTATATAAAGTTAAAGCCATTTGACCTATAAGGGTATAATCCACCTGGTGGAGTCCTTTTTTAGTAGGACATTTTTTGGAGTGGGCCATAGGCCCTTTCAGACTTTTCCTCTAATTTAAGGAACGTCTATACTTATAATATTATATGAAAAAAAAATACCAAACACTAGTTTAATCTCAGCTCTATGAATTATGGGCAGCACACATGATTGTGTTGAGATGATCATATTTCTATATTGTCTTTACAGGGGAAGATGATGACGACGATGAATGTGGGGAGGAAAAACTGCCATCTTGCTTTGACTATGTGATGCATTTCTTGACCGTGTTCTGGAAAGTTCTGTTTGCCTTTGTTCCACCAACAGAATACTGGAATGGTTGGGCCTGTTTCATTGTGTCTATTACAATGATTGGTGTCCTGACAGCATTCATTGGGGATTTAGCTTCTCATTTTGGCTGTACTATTGGCCTAAAGGATTCAGTTACTGCAGTTGTGTTTGTCGCCTTGGGAACATCAGTACCTGGTAAGTGACACTTGTTACTAGTATATTTTTTCATTTCTCTCTAAGTTTAATTCATTTTATTCATTTGATGACACAGCTAGATATAAGTAAGGAGAGGTGTGACACATGGGGCTGAGCCAAATATTAATGAGTGGAGGGTAAACTGCTCCTGCAACTATTGGGTGTAACTTCCGGAGGAGGAGCATGGTCGTAGATCCTCCTATGTACGCAGCAAGCGAGATCACTGGCTGGTGGGGAAGTGCGGAAAAGTAGTAAACTTAACCGGTAATTGATGTGCTGCAGAGATAGAGTGTTTAGGTAATGCTCCACAGCATTACCCTGTAGCTAAAGCTATGAGGATGCAGCCGCCAGAGAACACAGCGTTAGCCCAATGTTCACCTTTTTGGTGTTTTTTCAGCATTAAACTTTTTAAGATTTGTCTTGAACTTTTTTTACCAAAAGGAAAAATTACATGCAAAAAATGTAGTGACATTTTCGTTGCTAAAATACATACCGGATGCCCTGGCATGTGTTTTAGGGATGAAATAAGCCTTTTAGTCAGTGAAGTCAGTAGTTACTCTTCAAATTCTCTTTTCTGCCCTTTAAACACCTCATGAATCAGTCGCCAATTTGCGCTTGTGAAAAATTTCAATTACAATGCTCTGCTTTGGCTTCTCACATTTTTATGCCCATGAATCAGGAGGAATGTGTGCAAATGCACAGGCGCAAGACCATGAATCGACCCTCTTGAGTTTCTGTTCTTTTTTTGCCCATAGCAGCCAATTCCTTGCAACATTAGATGGTGCATTGTGATGCATAGTTTTTTTTCGTACCATGGAAAATGGTCATTCAGAAACTTTATATATACATTGCCGAGGTCATTTTTAAACCTTCGTTGACCAACCAGTTCTCTTCCATGATTCTGGTCTGAAACATGACGCCATCTTCTTACCGATGTTGCAGTCTTATTGGTACAAGGTGGCCATCAATTAACCATCCACTACTCCATCCATCTGACCAATTCAGGTTTGCACAGCACTCATCAGTAAACAAAATTGTTTATGCACTACTGCCTCTGGATGATACCATGATGTCCAGGACTCCAAAGGCACAAACAGCTTCATATACCTGTTTGCTACTTTGTAATGGCATTTTAGCTGCTACACTTTTTAACCAATTAATTTGTCTGGCACAACCCTTCCTCATATGCCTTTATCTGCAATAACCAGTCTGCTCTGAATCAGCCACAAATCTCTTCATAATTATCATGTTTTTGTGAAATATCTGTTTTCTTACGTGGTCCAAGGCATTCAACAATCTGGAGCTTTTCACTAGCATAGAGATCTTCTTTCCCATATTGCTTGAAACTTGTGGCCTGCTTAATAATGAGGAATGCCCTCTTAAGTAGTTTTCCTTTAATTTGGTTTACCTGGTAAGCTAATTATCACAGGTATCTGAGTTTAATTTCATTTATCCAGAGAGCTCTAAATCACAATGCTATCCATAAGTTTAACAGGAAAACAATGAATTACACATGTAGTACCGTTGTAACTGGAAGGAATGGGGCTTTTACATGCAATATGGTTTTCTTAAAAAACATACTTTTTGTTTAAAAAAAAAAGTTACAAAATGTAAAAAATAGCATTTTTATTTTTTCCACATATTACACCCAAGAATATTGGGAAAGCACCAAACTTTGCTAAAAAAATATATAATTTTCCTGGGAAATCTCAATCTTTTAAAAATTAAACATGTATAGCACAAAATAGTGAAAAAAAATAGAGGGTCACTAAATCTCTAGGTAGGCTGGTAGTTAAAGGGTTACAGATGTAGTTATGGTTAACATACATGTTACAAAATATCTTGCAATCTTCAGTCCATTCTATGCGATGAAAAAACAAATCTCACTTACTTGCCAGTCCCTCGGTCGAATCTTATGGGATCTTGAGAGCTACAGCTGTCAGACCTCGGCACATGCAGCTGCTGGGTGCTCTTAGCTTTAGAGCTAATGGTGCTGCAACCAGACTGACTGTCTGCAGCATGGGATCAAGCCTGCAAAGTGGCAGGAAAGTGGGGTTTTGTTCTTTTTAATAGCTTGGACTGTACCTTTACCTCAAAAAGGACCACCAGGGAACGAACCCCAGGGACCTTAATTTTCCATCTATGAGGGACAGTGTCAAATGCTTTTGCAAAATACAGAAAAAGGACATCTACAGTTACTCTTCTGTCCAGGCTTCTACTCATCCCTTCGTAGAAGCCAACCAGGTTAGTCTAACAGCTTCAGCACTTAGGAAAACTGTCATGGTTGTCACTTATGACACATTATGCATAGTCACATAATCCTGTATAAAGTCCCTTATGAGCACTCAGGCATGGATGGTAAGCTTACAGGTCTGTATCTAGAGCCCTTTTTAAATATGGGCACCACATTTGCCTTTCGTCTATTCTTTGGTACTATACCAGTCTAGTGAGTCTTTAAAGATCAAGAACAGGGGTCAAGAAATAACTGAATCATGTTCTGTAAGAACTCTTGAGTTAAACTGAAACAACACCCAGTTTTGAGCGCAGGGAGGCATCGCGATTGCCAGTGCCCCCTGTGTATTAGTAGCAATAAACGGGAGTAATTTTACCTTTCTCCTCAGCCCCCGGTGCCATCGAGCACTATGAATGGCTGCTAAATTTCACCAGGGGACTGAGGAGTAAGGTAGGATTTTTCCAGTTTAATGTTATTAATGTGCAGGGGGGGCATAAGCAATTGGGATGGCTCTCTGGGCTCAGAACCTTGTTGTTCTGATTGAGATCCATGCTGGCCTGAAGACTTGTTTCTTTTTAAATTATAGTGTCTTGTTTAATTAATTTGCAATATGCAAACAGTATCTGCAAGATCAAAATGTCAGATCAATATCACACATGGGATTAGGGAAAAGTGAACGTCAAACTAGTAGTAGGATAGAGGCTGCCATAAGCAAGTATTGCCTTAATGAGGCCAGCACAGCAGATGCCGGTTTTACAAACTCAACTTGACAGTGTTGACGAGCCATGGTGGTATTCTGCACATTTATTATGGGATCGCTTTCTTACACCTTCATTTTTATTAACTTGATATTGCTTGTTTTAAACTTCCCCAAGCATAGACAAATGTCATATGAAGGTTATATGGTTGAATGCCCCCATGTCTCTTTGTTTTAGAGCATACTTTATCATTAAGACAGGTAAAGAATATCCTGTCTTCTCTGTCGTATTGGCCACATTGACACTCTCCTACACGTGTTGCCAAATTGTATTCACTTTAAAGTTCATTGTGTATGCGGAGAAAAAAGAGATGTCAGTCCCTCATATAAATAATTTTATATGTTTGAATTCCATTCATTCTGTTTTTAAATTGGAGGAAATGGTGCAAGTACCAGTAACCTTGTTCTTTGAAAATTTACGTTTTAAAACTCTTTAACTATCATAGTGTATGATGTAACAGTATTTTCATTTTACTTTTGCACTCCAACAATGCCTATATGATGTAAAGCTATAGGCCCCTGATGGTGAACCTTCATGGTGACCAGTGCCACTGCTGCAGGAGGTATAGTTTTTCTAGGGAATTTCTGGGGAGTTATTTTCAGGTGGTCCATGTAGGGTGAATGTAATTGATAGGATTTACTTTTGGAAGAAGGGGAAGTTATCAAAATAAGACTAAAAAGCCAGACTAGTCTATTTCGATGACAGATTGATTTAAAAGCAAATAGACAACCAGGTAACCCACATACCACTCCCCCTACATTGAGCACCCTGGCATTCAAGCCTTGGGAATGCCCAAAATAAGAGCCGAAACTCATATTTGCCCCACCTTCATAATTGTGACTGGAGCATGCCACACCCATTTACGTTGACAGAGGGTGCATGTTAGGCCCTGGCTCAGTGCTTTTCCCTCTACAGGAGGCTGCTAAGCATTGCATGGAAGCGACGGAAACCTCATTTAGGATCAGGTAGATCTCACATGTACAGACCTTGTCGAATCACCTGTCTTGAGCTGGGTGCTTTACCTAATCACTAGATCCATGCTTCAACCGAACCTCTGTTACTTCAGTGTGCCGCCTGCTTTAAGTTAGAACCCGCCCCCTTTATTTCAGTCAATAGAGGGGGCATGCCAGCATTACTGTGACAGATGGCAGGGGAGGCGCTGCACAGGCACCGATCTGGTAAGGTCCCCAGTGCCAGAAAAACGGTGAGTATAAAGTTTTTTTGCCAGGACAATTTATATATTGTATACACAGACTATGTGAAAAAACTGACCACTTTTTAGGATACCTTTTTAGTGGCAAATAAATTGTGGGGGGGGGGGGTGCACCAAACTATGTGTTAGGGTGGAGCAGATTTTGGCATTAATGGAAAATGTCCCCACATTTTGTGTTTTTTGTATAACATATTTAATATATATATATTCAAATATTTAATTCGGATTGTTCTGATTTACCATGCTATGTCACAAAAAAACTATTTTTGTGAAGGGCTGCTTTACTAAAAAACATTTATATTATATTGGAAATTTAGAGCAGGTAACTGGAAAATGCAGTGGACGCCAAGTGCATTAAATTGGGCAGAACTGCATTTGAGACCTTTTAGTGTAGAAGAGGTGGTATGAAAACATTATTCCGTGGTATACCTAAAATATGGCTCATTAACAGTTACTTTTCTAGACAACCTCACGGTCTACAGCACAAAATGACAGTTAATCTTGTGACTGCTGGTGACCAATCTTCATTTCCTAGTGGGCTTGCACATCCATGAGGAAGTAGTGACTTGCTCATAGTTCCTCTGTAAGGGAAATATTCTATGTAAATCTTAATGAGAAGTGTTCTCTTTGTCCTGTCTCCAACTAAACTAAGTAAGTATTTTTTTATCTCTCCACAGATACTTTTGCAAGCAAAGTGGCAGCTACCCAGGATCAATACGCTGATGCCTCCATAGGCAATGTCACCGGTAGCAACGCTGTGAATGTTTTCCTTGGAATTGGCGTAGCTTGGTCCATTGCTGCCATTTACCACACTGCCAACGGACAGGAGTTTAGAGTTCAGCCTGGTACACTGGCCTTCTCCGTGACCCTATTCACCATTTTTGCATTTGTAAGCATTGGTGTCCTGCTGTACAGAAGGCGACCTGAAATTGGAGGTGAGCTGGGTGGGCCACGGACTGCCAAGCTACTCACAACAGCTCTTTTTAGCCTACTGTGGCTCTTGTACATTTTCTTCTCATCTCTGGAAGCCTACTGCCACATACAAGGTTTCTAAAGAAACAGTGAAACATAGTAAATATATAAATAAATATAAATATATATAAAATGAACAGAGGAAATCAAAGATATTGCCATTTCCACTTACCTGCTGATGGAATGCAACAGTAGGAGCATTCGTTTTAATGGGTAAGAACAAGCGTTTAGGTTTTCTTACCCATGGGGCGTCATGTTGAACCAGGCATGGATGCAGGGACATCTTTGCAACTGTACCTAAAACAGTGTATTATAAATGTTTGACTACTTTTATTTTTTGAAATATCTGATCTGAATGCTACTTGGACCTTCTTTGTGTGGGAGCCAGAATAAAGAGTAACCTTTTTTGTCCTTGATGTTGTGGGGGAGGGGGGGGGGGTCATGTCTAAAAGAAACATGTCTAAAAGAAAAGAAAAATGGTCCAAGTATGCTATCAGTGAGGCATGAAGGGGGTTCAAAGGTCAAAATATTATAATTCTGTGTATTTTCTTGGTTAATTTTGTCCTGCAATGTTCTGTTAAATTAATATGTGAACAAGGAATGGTAAAGTAAAGGAACCAAAAGGTAGCCTCCTCCTTTCCAACTAACTGTTTGCATTGTAATTAGCATGTGTTTTCACCTTTTCAAATCACTCAACTACATTGAGTCTCTCCCCTATATACTTTGCCTATACAACTCATCACCATATGGTACAAAAAGCCCAAATATGGTAAAGCCAATGTGTTTGCCTTTGCTGTCATGTGGGCCACTCCAGAATAATCTGTGCAGGAATCTTCTGGGCACTTTCCACCCATAACCATTGTCATGTTTTGGAATGTCTTTGTGCTATGTGTACTGTTGTGCATGGATGAAAAGTAATTTGTGTATACAGTAGCCTAGCGATATGCCCTTTTAATAATGCTGACTGAATGTGAAAGACTTTGGGGTTTTAACGTTTATGTTGGGATCTATGTTTTCTTTTTTCTTTTAGTATTGGATTGATATAGGCAGCCTGCATAAATTCAGCACAGGTCTGTACAAAGGAGTCACAATAATACCTTAGTGAAGACATTAAAGACTCTCTTTTGTATTGCTTGTCAGAGGGTAACAAAAGTGTAAATATGGGTCATATACCAAAAATGTGCCTAGGGACTGAACTATTTATTTAAATAAGTATTTATTTAAATTTGAATTGTATGCAGTAAATATAGAAGAGGCATATGGATTGCTGCTTGTGGCTTATTTATTCAGCACATCACCGTTCATTACCACTAAGGGTTTTTTTTTAGATTTATTAGGAGCAGTGCCATTTCCCTTTAGTTGAACTGGATCTTTACAGAGTTAATGAGGATGAAGCCACACACAACAGGGACATGGGCATCCTGAAACACATTGCATTATTTTGCCCACCTTGTTTCCCGTGAAATACAGTTACATAAATACAAATTTGCCAGACTGGAATTAATAGATCTAACTGCAATGTAAAATGTTAATACATCAATTTATTTTATGGTCAAATGTTGTGGTGTGGCAAAATCTACATTGCACAGCCAAATTAAAAATAAATTGTACATGACTAAAAATTAACAAACTAGTAAACATGACCACACAGACGAGCCATCTAAAATCTTTATTTTCATTAAATACATCATTTTTCTTTTTAATGACAATAACCACATATAAATAGAACTTATTTTTTAGAGAGAAACAGGTTAAAGCATAGCTGTGACTGCCAAGGTTGCTAAACTATTTTAGCATCTATTTACATCAGTTGTAATAGGTCAGGGCTTCCCAACCTTTTGCTCTGTGAAGTACCACTTCCCACTGTGAAGTACCCCCATTGTAAAAAAAAAAAACATATCTCACAGCCATATATGAAACCCCCCGCCCCAAGGCCCACAGTACTACAATTAAGAATATCTATTCAACGACATCACAACTGTAAACATGATACAGGGGCAAGATTGTTCCACGAAAAAAAGTCTACAGTGGTGAGCTAGAGCTGCATCAGTGGGTTTTAGTGGATTGAGAAAAATTAAGGTCACCATCATGAGCTACTAATGAGTTGGTGACAAAGTCGTATAATACATGTCCTTGCATATCTCATAAAAATATACATTATATATATATATATATATATATATATATATATATATATATATAGCTAAAATCTGCAAATTCAAAATGTTATATACCATTTAAGTAATGCAAGGAATGCAAGTACCTGTCTATACTATTTTTCCCCAAGATAACTGTCCATTAGAAGTTAAATTATAGCTGCAGTTTCTACAGTATACCCCAGTTACTTAATTCAAATTAATCTTGTCACCTGCCTAAGAGTGCCTGGGCATGCAGAGACTTAGTTATTAAATAAAGTAATGTATTTCTTTCCTATTTGCCAGCTTAACATTGTATTACATATCAATTTTAAAAAAGGCAGTACAAGACTGTAAAATAATGAAATAATTCTGCAGAATCCAAAGCCCATCCAATGCCCACTCCCGTGAATAGGTCATTTTTTAGCTTTATATCATTTTATAATTACAAGATAGTCTGGTCTATGTAAACTGTAAAACTAAAGCAGATTGATTTGATCTTAAAGGGCAAAAAAAAGAGTACTCTTAACCCCTCCACAGTGGATCTGTTCAGATTCAGTCTTTGTTGCATATATCAGCAGTCTGGCCCCAATTTAATGAATAGGCTGTTCTGACATTTTCCCCAAAAAGGGGAGGGAGTGGAGCCTTGTTGAAAAAAACATAAAATTATACTTTATTAGGAGAGTTATGTATATGCTATTTTTTTAGAGGGTCAGATTTGGTGACGGGAACTTAAGAAATGGTGTAATTCTTGACAGTGGGGGGTGGGGGTGCCATTAATGACCAGAGCCAGAGCAAGTTTGAAAGCACTGGAAATGGACAGATCTGCTGTTATAGAGCTAAGGTGAGTATGCAATGGGGTTTCCTAAACCAGTATAATGAGTAATTTTCATAGTCAAAATACACAGCTAAATATATCTAAAATAGTTCTTCTGGTCAATGTTAATTTAAATATTGGTATTTTTGCTAATGTGTAAATACTTCCAACTTCTTGTTTTTGTAAAAACGTAACTAGTTTATTTTTAAATTAGATTATTGTGTTGTATTAATATGTCAGTATTCTGAATACTACGTGTGAATGCAGCCTAAAGATGTTGCTGCTATCATCACCCATATATCTGAAAAAATGTGACACGTAACAGCAGTTGCTGCCAATGGAATGCCATCTGTGGTATCTCCATTCAACACAAACTATATTTTTTTTAATGCGAATATTTAGCTAGCCAGGGCTTAAGAAAATTAGTGTATGCTAATAAAACACTGTAATTAGTTTATATTTCATGTATTGGTCTGCAATGACTGTATGCCTATTGAAGGTTTCACCGCTGAATATTGAGTGAAACAAGAACATTACAAATTCAACTATTGTTATATTTTACTCGAATAGAGGCCTTCTTCAACCCACCTTTTTGTTTGTAATATTAGTATTCAATAGATCCCCCTCCCCCCATCACACGCCTTTTGGAAATTAATTTTTCATACTTTTATGCAAATTATATATATTTTTAATTTCAACCTTAAATCCATTTAAATCTAAAACCCATTTAACCTCCCTGGCGTTATGATTATATGTGCAATTTTGTACAAAAAGCGTTACCATTATGTTTAAATCTGCCGCCCAGTTCCGCCCCCATGAGCCTCTGCGGCTCACTGAGGTACGCATCTGCCGGGGCTCTCACCTGCGATCACAGCGGGGACATCGCTGGATCTCAGGGAAAAGGTAAGGAGACTGCTCCTCTGCCTAATCTACCCCAAGCGTGACTCGGGATTACTGCTACTTGCAGCGAAAATTAACCCTGAGTCACGCTCTGGAACACCGCCAGGGAGGTTAAAATATAAATTCCCATTCTATTAGTTATTAACTGGGTTCCTATTAAACAGTATTTGGGAATTTAAAAAAGTGGGTCCTAGCTCCCCAACAGATCTGTCCAGGTCCACTATTAAGCCTGGTCTAAAGTTATTGGCTTCAGTTGGACCGTCTACATGGCATATGAATGGAGCTGTATGCTCCTAAATGGGCCGGGTTCCAACCATGGCTCTGCTTCAAGTAGACTATGCTCAAACCTGGATTCACAGGCAAGCACCTGAGAACCAAGGGCAGATCTGTTGAATCTGGAAGCTTTTAAACAGCATTCTGAGACAGATCAGCTACCGATCTTTAAAGAAGAACTCTTTTCAGACATGACTCTTTAATATGCAGTCACGGGGCAGCCCAGGACAGGCTGCTCTGCTGTGCATCACCGTTAAGGAAAGATTGCTGTTGCCCATATACCAACCTGTTCCGGGTTGCGCATCCCACGTGCCCACGGGCAGCCTATCAGCGTAGCCGCGCGCAATACTGCATATTAAAAAAGGACTCAGGCATTTTCTGACCAGAGTTCTTCTTTAACATGATAACACTTGGGGGAGTGCTCAGTATAATGGCTCATGACATTATATATAATATCTAAATATTAGTCCTGTGACTTATAACGAATTGAATGACCTTGCCCAAGAAACAAATGTCATCTTGTTTATTTAATACAATTTAAAGGACAAATATTGTTTAATGTCTTAAAATGGAAGTCCAACAGTCATGTATTAACCCCCGCCCCACTCTTCTGACACCCTCCCCTGAACATGGCAAAGAACGCCATCCCCCACTTTATACGCCCACCTATTCACTTTAAAGGAGCGGGTGACCTGTGTGGTCACTGCCTTCACATGAAGGACAGAGCTGGATTGCAGACAAGGTCATTTTTTTTTGTAACTTTCGGTTCCAGCTTCAGCTGGGGATTTATACATGACCGGACCTCCGCTTTAATATCATCTATCATTGTCATAAAAACTGTTGGGTGGATTTTTGGGTGTGGGGGAGGGACATATGGGGGCACTGAATGACCTGTGATTTAAGTAGAGTAAACAATTACAACACGGGTAAAGGGAAAAGTAAATACACTTTGTCCTTCCTTACTTTTAGAATGTTGTTAATATCAATAGTCAGGACAGGGTAATTACACAAATATAGGTTACCAATAACCCTAACAGATATCTGGTGTGCAATACAAACTGCTGGTATATTTAATCTTAAGTAACCTGGTGGCACTAAATGTTCACTATGTGGGAATTGATTTTCTTAAAAAGAGGGAACATAACTTAATGGATAAAATATGCAATAATTTAGGTTTCACAATAAGGTAAAAAATGAAAACATAATAAAAATGAAAATAGTTTTTAGCAAAAATTAAAAGAGTATACTGTCAAGCAGCTAGTAATTACAGTTGGAATATGTATGTATCAGTTTCCATTTTTCTCATTCACTTTTGCTTTGATTTTCACATTTTTGCTTGTATTTTTTTCATTAATACGTTTAAAACACTGACCACTCTAATGCATGTTGAGTCTATAAAAAATCTAAATAAGTTGCCTCTTAGAATTTTTGAAAATGTAAAATTCTCCTTTCTTGAGGCTTTGAAAAGCCCAGTCATTAAACATATCTTGGAACACCTGTGTTTGGGGTGTACATGCTTTAAATGAAGGCATTACATTGTTTTGTTTTGCTTTATTTTCATTCATTTAGAATTTTTGTTATTGTGTTTTGTGCACCAGTGTAGGGTTAAGCACATATACTGTGATAATTGTTGTGGTTCACGTTCAGATGAGACCCATCACCTAATAAACTGTTAATGACATGTACATATACCGTGTTACCTATTTTCTTTGGTACTTTCTTGGCACTTTTCTTTTACTTTTTTGCTTTCATCCTTACAAAATAAAAAAAAGTACAAAAAATCTGGTTGTGAGAAACATTTTTCATATTGAATAATTAATTTGATATTTATGGACCACATATATTTTACATAATAAACATTTGTCATAAAAGGATACATTATAATGAGCATGTACAATTATACTATACAGTAGTTAATTTTAGAAACCGTTTAAATGATGAACTGCCATTATCTTTAATTAATCACTCAGGTACTTCCCTTTATTAATCTGCCTCATGAAAGGGCATTTCCACTGACAAGACTACCAGGTTTTTGTTAGTTTTTAAATAGTTTGGTGTAAGGATACAATACTAGTTATGAAAATATATTTAATCACGTTAAAGCTCAGGAAAATTATAGATAGTTGCAACATCAATAGACCGAATTGTAGTGGCCTGTGGCCTTTGAAAGTTTCAGGAAACATAACAATCACTCCTTTGAGTGTATAAGTTAATAACTGAGACCCCTAATCTGGCTAAAATTGCTGGTTGCAAAGTATATGAAAATTCTCGGAGTGGACACATAGGGGTTGATTTACTATTCACTTTGCCATTATTTGCGGGTTTATGCTGCTTTTGCTAAATTTACCAAACAAAATGTGCCATTTGCTCTTGACTATGCTCATTTTTGCTGCATTTAATTCTAGTTCAGTGTAGCTGGGCAAATGGTAGTGAATCAGCTCCATAATGTTCTAAAACAAAATAATGTTCCTCCCCATAGTAAAACCTCAGCACCATACATTGTTCATGCCCCCCCAGATGTCTGTGCCCGTGACTAGATTTCAAAACTAGACTATAGATTTCAAAATTCACTGTACACAAGATGGCAGGAGCGAACCCGTGCCCTGTGAACTGTTAATCAGAACAAGCGAGTAGGTTATATCATGTTTGCTTTACCCGAAGAATTGTCCTCGATTTAGGGGCAAGCTGATTCATTGCTAGCGCCATGGTAACAGCAGATGAGCATCTGTACAGCGGCGCTAAGAGCGACCGCTAGTGGTCGCTCTGATCGCACGTGAGTCGCTATTACTGAGAGTCTCAGTCGCTGTAGTAACATTTCCGGCATTGAAGAATTTGATGTGTGAGTCGCTATAACACCAGTACAGCGCTATATGGGAGCGAACGGTAGCGACTGGTCAGTGTGAGCGACTCAAACCATTTTCATCAAAAAAACTCTCACACAGCTCGAGCGCTCAAAATTGTGTCGCTGTAGCCCAGAGTGCCAGAGTCTGTTTTTGAACACATATCCACTAGTAACAAAGCGAAAATATATGGAATTACATTGTTATTACATTGTGACATTAATACTTTAATACCAGACCTGTAATGACAATTCTGCATAAAAATATAAAAAATCAAAAATGTATTTAAATAGGCCAGGAGAGGCAACACAATGATTTGATGATACAAAACATAAAAAAAATATTAAGAGAGAACCCTGTTTAAAGAGAAGAAAAGTAACGTCCATTAAAATGTATGGGAGAGCGAAAGGTAATACCAGGCGCTCTGATAGCCAGAGCGCCGCCAGGATCCACTAAGCCGTCTGTGATGATGAATTGGTCGCTACATGTCGCTGTAAGAGGCGCTCACCAGAATCGCCTTCATAAATGTGGTATTGCGTGCTGCGGCTGGCTTTCACCTGCCGCTTACAAGGCACTACGCTATCCCTTGATGAATTAACCCCTAAATGAGCAAAACGTGATATTTTGTGAATTTAAAGTGAACACATACCAAAAGGGATATTCTTTTATGCTTAGATTTCTGTGTTTACTACTACAGAAATTAATTTAATTAGAAAATTTAGAAGTGTATTTCAGTATTTATAATAATATTAATAAAATACTCTCAGTCCACATCCACAATTATTTATTATCCTATAAATTATCATATGGATTAAAAATGTGTTTATGGTAATTTGTTTTTTGGAAGATAATGTTTCTTTTTTGAATATTAAAGTTAGGCAAATAGAAACAACCATGGACAAATATAACAAAGATTATGTTTACAACAACTCTACCATCACAGGTATTTAACTTTATTCATAGATAATATATTATGCATATTTCTTTACTACATTTCTTAGAATAACATTTTGAACCAAACTCCTCAAATAAGGCTAAAAAATATAATTCATCATATATACCATGAATATCTAGCATTTGTTTTTAAGATCCTTGCGCTAGAAAATATTTCTAAATGAGAGCTCCTCCTTAAGAAATAACCCCTTTAATGCTTAAACATCTAACACAGTAAACAACATAAGTATCAGAACTGGGATAAACAATGCAATTAATCAATGGATTATATGTACAGTGATATTTTGCTACATATTAAATATTTAATTTTGGCAAATGCCATGCTGTAATTAAACAAATAATGAGACTGGGATCAGCTATTCCAGCATGAAGGCAAGTGTATAAGTTTTATGTCTTAACACTATGTACACGCCCCCCCCCCACCCCCAACACCATCAATTGCAAATGGAAGAGTATATAAAAAAATGATATATAAAAAACATTTGATGAGTAAAGAAAACCATGTGTTAACAGCGGATTAGACGGGCAAGGCTGAGGTTCTCCTTGTTCACCATACTTACCATATTTTTTCTATTTTGTGTGCCGAAGTGTTCTAGCACCACAAATATTCTTCAGAACGTAATATTTTAAACCAATGACATCAACCAACCCTTCCGTAGTAGGAACTTTATGACTAGCTCTAAAAAAGAAACATGATATTGCTTTGCAGTCCCCGATTTTGCAAAATGGTTACTAATCATCTATAAATAACTTTTGTTCTGGGTGTAGGATCATAATTTTCATTTACATGGCACATACAGACCAAAAATGACAGGCTGCACCCACAGCCATGCTAATCATCTCTCTTTGTCTCTTTGGAGCCACTGAGTTTTTCTAGGAGGCCGATTCATCAATAGCGCCAGGTAGCGACAGATGAGCGACTGTAGCGTGATTTTTTCAGCGCCAGCCAGTATTCGCTGTGCTTGGCCGGCATTAGCTTGATGACAGCGACTCAGTCGGTGTGCGGTAATGTTGAATACTGGCTGGGGGGTCGCTGTTTCACAGGTCCAGCGTTGTATGTGAGCGCCTGACAACGAATGGCCAGAGCGAACGGCTAGCTTCATATTCATCAAAAAATCACGCTCCGAATGTGCTGTCGCTGTCCATTCCTTGTTTAAACCCCAGAGCGCTGGCGCCGATCTGTATTAACTAGTTTTTAACCCCTAAACAACCATATTTTTTGAATGTAACATTATACATGTTTTTAGAATCATTTTGTTATATGAATACATTAATCTCAGACCTGTTAGATCAATTCTGCACATATTTTTTTTTTTTTTTTTTTTGACTTAAAAATAAATCCTAACATTGCAGAAGTGTTCTCCGATTTTTTGACATTAAAAAAATTAAAAATAAAATGATTACCAATTAATCATGAATTATTATAGATTGCTCCATTGAAATGCATTGGACATCGCCAGGGAGCGACAGCTCATACCTGGCGCTGTGAGGGAATTTGCAGCGGCGCTGTTCGGTCCAGCCGGCTTCATGATGAATGCCGCGCTAGCCGTCGCTCTCGCCGGCGCTAGCCTCATTTTGCTTGATAAATGCGTCATTGTGACCGCCGCGGGCGTACTTGAGTCGGTAGTCGCCGTTAGCTGCCGCTACCTGGCGCTCGTCAGACACTACCTGGCGCTATCGCTTGATGAATAAGGGCATAGGTTTTGGCTCTCATTAACACAAGACTGGAAATTGTGCTTTTATGGTGGCAGATGGGTTGAGAACAGTGTAATAGAGAAGATTAAGCCTAATAGGCTAAAACAGACAGAAAAGCCTCATATTCAACAAGGCAAAGAGCACTTTCCTAAAACAGAAAGTATCTACATGGCACATACAGACCCACAGGCAGGAGCCATGCAAACGTTCTCAGAAAGCCAGTGAGTGTGCAGTGTTTGAGTGTAGCATCTAATATTAACACAGCCATCACTTTGTACTTTGGCCCTTATTTATGAAGGAATAGCGACAGGTAGCGACTGGTGAGCGGCCGATAATGATGGGCCCCGCCACGAGAACGCCGGCTCCCCACCACAATCACACATTTATCAAGCCAATCCTGCTTAGCGACTGAGATAGCGCCATATAGCGACTCATTCATCATTATTCCAGCCTCAGCCCACAGCACCAGCGTCCGACCTTGAACAGCGACAGGTATGACCTCTCGCTACCTGGTGCTCTCCAATGCATTTCAATGGAACAATCTTTAAATATTAATAATTAATTGTTATTTTTTTTTTTTTTTTTAAATGTGAAAAATTCTGTCACCACTTCTGCCATTTTAGATAATTTTTTTAAGGGAAAAAAAAAAATTGTGCAGAATTGATATTACAGGTCTGTTATTAATGTATTCATATTACTAAATTATTTAAAAATATATATTTTTTTGGTTTCCAAAAATATGTTGGTTTGGGGGTTAAAAAACTACTATTAACACATCGCCGCCAGCGCTCTGGGGTTTAAACATGCATTTCACAGCGCGATAATTTTTTGAGTGTGATTTTTTTAATGAATATGGTGGGAGCCGGTCGCTCTGACCAGTCGCTATCATGCGCACCCATACATCGCGGAACCTGTCAAATAGCGACTCCTCACCCAATATTCAACATTACTGCACACCGACTGAGTCGCTATCAACTACCGAACAACGGCCAAGCACAGCGACTACTAGCGGGCACTCTGAAAATGCCGCTACAGTCGCTATACTGTCGCTACCTGCCGCTATTAATGAATCGGCCTCCCCGTGTTTCAGGCCATTGGCCTTCCTCAGCACAATGGGGGAATTGATGGCTGTATGGGAGTTAGACTTCAGAGCGCAGTAGGAAGGAACTTTTTATTGTTTAAATACCAGGGGGTCCACCTAAATTTGACTAAAATTAGAGAACTAGCAATGTTCAGTAGAACATGCAACCCAGTTGCAGTTAATATTTTTTTATTTCCTTATATAGCTTAGAGCATGTAATCTAAATAATTTGCTTTCTGGATATTTTCTGCACAGTCAAAACAACTTGGTTATGCGATATTTTGCCCTTTCTTAAATCATAATGGTGTTGCTTTAACCCATTCCAGACTATCCATCAAACAGACACAGAGATGTAATTAAGTGTTGTTACAGGAGTTCTTAGTTAATCCCTCAGGAGAAGATTAAAATATATGCTTCGGTGTTGCTTCCATCTGTTAGATCCATGGTATGTCTTTGGGATTTCCACTGCAGAGAAAGTCTGCCCAAGAAACATAATACTTCCCATTTAGTCATTAAGGATATATAATTTTAACAGACCCCCAAGGTTTCACAGTTTGCTGCCAGGCAGTTCGCCATAAAAACTGAAAATAACCATATGCAAAATGTAATACACAAAAGGTTATAAACCCAAATAATTCAATTTATAAATATTACAACTTGATATTTTTAAATAAATGCCCAGTTAAATTGTTTGAAATCCAGACTCAGAAATTATATTGTTACAGTTGTTCAGCATACTAGTCTAGTTTTTTTTATTTTCACTATCTTTACCTTGCGTGAATGCCATATGATCTTGGCCTGTTTATGATGGTATAGTAAATAGAAGAGGCAGCACAGGCTGGTAGAGGTTTTCAATGCTTAGCAAGCTAACAGGAATATCCTTCATGCGTTTTCTACACTTCAGATAACTTAAACCTGAATTCACTTCTGAGGAGGGAAAGTAAATTAGGTCCTTAGGAAACTATATGGTCATTGGTAATTTTATTTTTCTACTTTATTGCTAAAAGCTGAGGCAGCTTTTTTTACATTTTGAATAATTCTTAAAGATATATAATATATATTTATATTATTTCCAAATATCGAATATAGCAGTTTTTTTTATCTATTTTCGTTTTTATCGCCCTTTTTAAGTGTATTGTTTTATTATTTGTATATCAGTATTTTGCAATAGCAGTAAGAAATCAGAAACATGTGAGAATTGTATCAGTAGTAGCCTTAGGTTGTGTTTATAATTATAATAAGAATGGTACATACCATGTGTATTTGAGCCCTTAGTGAGTTGTTACACTGCAAAACCAGAGTCAAAAATGTAACTAGTGTTTCCAGGTTGATGACAGATGTTGCATGGCTGTAAAGTAAGGGCTGTCTATTGACTAGCTCTTTGTCTAATTTATGATCCTATATAGATACTTTCTAAGTTTGTGTTTGAATGAGTGATATTTACTATTTGGATGTCTTTTATTTCTTTGTATATCATAAACCATTTTCTGTTGTCTGGCTGCCTGTAAAAACACATTTATAACATAATTTGCAACTTTCATTACAATTTCATTGTTTTTCATGCACAATAAGCCACTTGTATACTGTATTTTATTCAACCAGTATACTAAATATATTGTTTTTCAGGGATAGGCACATGTATAATCTCAGCATTCAGTGTCTACAAAGAATCTTATTATAAGTACTGAGAAGGTCAAGATATACATTTATTGAACTATATGTACTGTATATAGTGTGTTTACAGAATATTTGCCTAGTTTATGTGATGTAACTTCAATATAGAACCTTTTTGCTGTATAGGTACGAAGCACCAAAAGCCATAAATTTATTTTTATTATATTAGCAGGGATAGAAAGAGTAATGTCCTCTTCGTGCAAATATACACTTTAATTAACAAAAAACATGGAAACACATATGGAAAGATAATATAATTGAGTACTTATTTCAGTAAGCCGTATTCACAGTACTTTGCCAGAACTTAAAAATCATATAGTAATGACATTTAAATGAAACACTTGAATGGAACATGAAGCAATCCGTTTACCCTGTGATCTAAGTGGATTCTGTTTTAGTGCACTGTATGGTTTAAAATTTGCCATTTGTTTGCCATCTTGTGCACGGATTCAAATACGCTTAGAAATGGAGTCATGACATTCTAAAGGTATACTTACCGTTTCATCCCATTTTTGCCCATGCCATTGGCATTGCTAGTTAAAAAAAACCTTCATTTGTTACATACTTAGGGAGGGAAATAGTTTATTTTTTCATTGTAGTTCGTGGCAATTGATTGTATATATATTTACTGCAAAAACACAACATTTTAGGAATTTTAGGCCTTTTTCGTATAAAGCATATGCATATAAAGTTGACCAGGGGTACCCAACCACTTCTTGTAAACTTAATGACACCTGGAGAGAGGTGAAGGTCTGGGCAGGGGGCTGTCGTAGGGGGATGAATAGTTAAAAATCAGAACACTGGGGAGGGCACCCCCATTGTGCATTGTGGAAAAAACGCTTTTTTGAGAACCTACATCTCTGGCCTGTGGCACACTGCTTTTAACCCCCCCATGCATTCTGTGCAGGCCGTATATAGGTGTTGACTAGGGCCCAAAATGTTACCGGCAATGAGGTCTGGTAGTTAGGATGGATAGATAGAGCTGGGGGGAGAGGGATGAATGGGAGAGGAGCTGTAAGGAAGAGGGATAGACAGAACAGAAAGGACAATGAGGGATGGCGAGGGTTGGGAGAAGGGAATGATGGGCAGAACTAGAAGGACATGAATGGATGGGCAGAGCTGGGGGGATAGATCGCCAGAGCTGGAAGAAAGAGTAATAGATTGGCAAAGCTGGGAGGGCAGGAATTGGATGGGCAAAACTGGGAGGACAGGAATGGATGGAGCAGAAGGACTGGGCTGGATGGGGTAGGACTGAGAGGACAGGAATGGATGGGGCAAAGAGACAGAGAAAAAAAGTTTTTGTGTACCTTGCAGTGCCACTTTCCACCCGTGCATAACTTCATATTGCAACGCTAGGTGCCAAAGAGCCAGAGTCATGACACTGGCAGGGAGACTAAGCACTACATTGCCTATCAAGCAAAGGGGACAGCGCTGAGAACAGCAACACAGAAACAACTGAGTGCAGGGCTCTCAAGGCAGGGGTCCTGAAATCTGGTGCCAAGGTCCGCATTCAGACTCCGGTCCGCCAGTTGAGTACGGCTGACATAGACGATCCTATAATTCTCCAAGGTCTATTTTTTTGTCTTTTTTAACTCTTTTATTGTTTGAGGGTAGTTAGCAAGAAACAGACATTTTTAATGACATATATTCCAATGGCATACACTTAGCTGACACTTTGTGATTTATAACACAATTTCTTTACAGCTTTGAAAGAGGTTGTGCTTGACGTGTACTGACGACTGTACAATGTTTTAAACGTGTAATGCCACATGCTTGTTAAAATGGTATGTATGTAATTTTCCAAATGTGTGTAAATTAAGCTTTAAATAGCTGTTCTCGGTACAAACTTTACTGCCAAAATGGTTTTGTTTAATTTGGGGTGAAATTTATTTGGTGTTAATAAAAGTTTTTTCTACAATATACTAAATATATAAAACTCCAAGCAACTACTAAAAAGACATAATTTCAACTTTCAAACAAAGAAACCAGCAAAGTGGAGATGAATGAATTTGCATGATGTGATAAGCATTTTCTACGTGTCAAGAATGTATTATAAAAGGATTTATTTAACATTTATCTGGTACTTAGGATTGTTCATCAAGAAGAAAATTGTGATGTTACCGTTTAATAATGCCTTCAGTAAACTTGGATACACATCACCCCAATAAGTAATTTTTAAATAGGCGATGCTTGGATTTCAAACAGCACAGCTTTTGTTGGCAACAATTATAATCTGTAGTGCGTCAGGAGAATTTTATTGATCACTGTGCATTTTGTTAATTCAGTAGAAGATAACCCTTTAATAAACTGTACTAATTAAAGTGGAAAAGACTATATCTTCTTCGACACCTACTCATAAGAGATTATAAACTTGTTGCAAAGTCTGTACAATGGGTACAAAAGAAAATAAATTGAGTTTTTCCTGCATGCTGCTTGACGTATGTTGTGATTTCCAGACTAAAATTAATAACTAAAATTGTCCTATACAAATGGCTATATATTATTCAGAAAAAATGCAGCCTGATGTTTCATCACAGTGTTTGTGTATTTAGTGCTGTTGTTTGTCTATTTCAGAAGAACTGTCTGTCATCTGTGTAAATTGTGGCTAACCTTTTTACCTTGTACCATTGTAATATGTTACCCCTTCTTTACCTGGAATGGCCCGTTATGTAAAAATCATTGTCCATCACTTGACACCTTTCCTAACACCGAAATATAAATGTTTGTATATTCTTCATTCATTTTGTCTCTTTGTATGTATCTCTGCTGAGCTCTTTTTAAATTGGTGACAATCTCATATCTTAAACAAATTAACCCCCGAAAAACAATGCTCTAGCCTTTCAAAAATAAAAGTTTTAAACTTACATTCACTTCAACTAATCTATAATAATTTTTACTGCGAGTAATGGGACTTATATGTAAAGAGTCCTTCACACTTTTACCAAATGTTTTTTTGTACTTGAATCTGTGCAACAGGATAGACTCCAACATTCTTAGATGACAACCAGCAGAGGCATAGATGGGGATAAGATCACTCACCTTTATTCATATGGTACCAAAGAAAAAGTTAGAATGTCCTTGGTACGTATTCCAATCTTTACTCATGCTGCATTCAGTATATGCTGTTCAAGTGAAACTTCAGTCTAAAGTTGACCCTACCCTGCCACCCTACCCTGGTGGAGGCAGGACGGCGGGTTACAAAGAAAAAAATACCCTTACCTGACCCTCGGGCCTGTATTGCTGATCCTGCGATTTGGATCCTGGTGGCTGCCATCTTGCCAGAATGACACAGAGCCGCTTCTGCCAGCTTGGTGCATGCTCCCATCCACCCATTCAAGTGAATGAGCAGCTGGAGCACGTGCAGACCCCATGGATGCAGCTTTGTGTCATTTTCAGAGGTGGCTGCACAGAGACTGGGAGAGCGCAGCTGGCCCAAGGGTCAGGTAAGTGTTTTTTTTCTTTGTAACCCCCATTCTGCCTCAGCACCAGGGTAGAGTGGTGGGGAGGGGGTCAACTTTTACATTGCTGAAAAACATGCAGTATTAATAAGTGATCCAGATGTATTGGGGTACTGGACGGCAAGGTATAATCCTCCCGTTCCTTGAAAGGTAGTACCTGCATGTTCTATCTATTTACCAGTAAGTATTACAATAATTTCTCATTGGCTGGAATTTCGGAGCTACTTGGTCACACTAGCCTGTTCATGTAACAACCCAATCAGGCCAACAAAGAGCAAAGAGAACACTTTGTGATACTAGTTGGATAAAAACATGCTGTTTTTACACTTGGGACGTGGTGGGCAAATTTATTGTGTTTTGGTTGTAGGCCCACAAGTCATAAAGATTATATAGGTGTTGGACATAATACATTACAGATCATTACTAGCTGCTCTATCAATTCTACTCTGCTTTTAAACTAAATGTAGAATAGAGGAGGAGTCATGTAGGCTAGGGTTTGCAATTTGACTAACCCTCAGGTTTTCTTTTTTTTTTAATTTGTCAGCTCAAATGCTTGCATCAAAGGGAGGTAATGCTTGGGCACAAACCACTGTGCATCTTTGTGTCCAGGTGGAAGCTGTCGGAACATGATTTGTTTAACAAGGTTAATAGTGTCCTTTTATGGGTTTGCTCTCTGTATAGGCAGAAGCTCTTTGGCTAAGAGTCAGAAAAGCTCAATAAAAATATTGCCACAGTAATAGTACGCTTTTGTCCAGAATTGTCCAGAAGTCCAAAGATACAAGGTGGAAAACTTTATTTTGTGTTTTTTTTAGCAGGACAAGTCCCAATAGAGATTGAAAGGGCATCTGCAATGAGGGCGAGGTCTGGTCAACTTAAAACTCTGTGGTACTGGAGGCCTGGTGCATAACACAATATCACTCTTGTTTACCTGAAATCAAAGACTCAACAAAAAATGGCCAACTTCTTTGATCTGTGGTCTACTCATGAAATTTAGTCTCTTACCCAATTAAAACAAAAAGTCTGGGATTTTTAAAGAACTCTAAACTGGCCTGGTTTATAATAGCTCATCTTAAAAGTGTTGGACTGTGACATAAAGCATACATTATCACCATTTGTTTGACCCACAAGAACCCACATTTTAAATTACATTTAATAACTTTTAATGTATTGGAGTTGTGTGCATGAAGAGACAGCTGGGTGTGCTGGGAGACAGTGGCAGGAAGTTAAATAACAGGTTTATTGAAACTAAAGAGAATCAGAAATTATAAGCTTATTGTGTTTGACTACACACATGCACACAGTAGTCACATAATTATGACCATTAGCTGATATCCAGAGTAACCGCCATTTGCAGCATGAACAGCAGCTAGATGGGCTGCAAATGACTAAATAAGCTCCTGGTAGGTTGGTCTTGTTTACCTGATATAGAAAGCAGCATTTACCCTGTTCCAGACCACTGCAAATTGGGATTAGTCCCATTTAAATAACAACTCCTTATTGGATCAGTTAAGTGCAGTTTAAGGTCACCTTTCTCTAGTTCTTGATTGTTTATATCTATATCTTTGCATCAGTATACACTTTTTTTTTGTGCTGAGTAGTAGAAGAAACATCTAAAATCCTGGGACCTTGGTAGACAATCATATGGAATATGAGTGATTGAACAGCTGTGGCATACAGTATGTCAATAACGTGGCACAAGGAGCAGAGCAGACTAATCAGTAACTTCTAAAACTATCTTAGACATAGTATCAGTTTTTGGCCCTGTCACCAATTGGCATTTTAAGATTAGAGCTCCCCTACGTAACATCAGTTTGGTGGGGTTTTGTAGATGTAGACATGTTTGAAGTTTTTTGGCTCTCAACACACTGATGGAAATTTTGAGAGGCCCCATTTCCGTGCAAATTTTGATAAATGTACAACAGCAAAATGGTTAAATATGCATACAATAAGGTTCCTGAAAATTAGGATACCTGGTATCCTTTTTCAGAGAGTTCTCTAAAAAAACGGACTTGCCGTTTTAGCAAAAGGCTCTCCCTTACCTACTGGTGAACAAGGTATTTTAAAGGATCCTACGGACAGATGTATTGAGTCATTATTATAAGAGATACAGTCTATAGCTGGGGCAGCGGAAAAACCTAGTTGTCTTTTGGCATTATTGGCAAGGTCTTCAGTTATTAAACTGACTGATATTATCACAGGTGCACCCGTGGAACAGATTTTAGCAAACATTGCAAATCTGCTTTTAGTTGCTGAGATTTTATTCTAAGCCTTTATGGATGCTTTCAAGATGACTGCTAGCTCCATAGCTACTACTGTGGCTGCCAGAACGTTGTGGAAAAAAGCATATTCTGGAAATCCGACAGCAAAAGAGGCCTATGGTTTCACTTCTCTTCAAAGGGGGTAAGTTATTCAGTGAAGACCATTAGTTTTTTTTGTATAATATGTTTTTATTCAAGTTTTTAATTGAGAGAAACAATAATTAGTCACAAACACATTATTTATGAAGGCAAATATTGCATACTAACAGCAACTGTTATCCCTAGCCACCTCCTTTGGCCTCAAACAATGGTCTACCAGCCCCACCCACAAAGATGGACATACGCTCAACCTACTCTTTACTCACCTCTGCTCTGTATCCAGTCTTGCCTCATCCCCACTTCCCCTCTCTGATCACAACCTACTAACACTCTCTTCCCTTACCACTACCCCCCCTGCACACAAACCTGCTATTCTTCGCAGGAACCTCAGAAACCTAGACCTTCAATCTCTCTCCGATACTTTACATCCCCTTCACACCCTGCCCTCATTTACCAATGTAGACACTGCCGCTTCATACTACCATAATACACTAACTGCTGCCCTTGATTCTGTTGCTCCCCTTAACTACAGCCGCCCTCAGGCCAAAAAATGACAACCATGGCTTAATACTAACACTGCAACATTCTCGAGTTGCTGAACAGCATTGGAGGAAATCCAAAACCAAGGAGGACTTCCTGTTATACAAGAAAGCCCTTCAGGAACTCAGGACTGCCCTTTCATCTGCTAAACAGGAATATTTCACATCACTCATATCAGCACAGGCCCGGAATCCAAAACAGCTATTTAACACCTTCAACTCCCTTCTCAGCCCACCGCCACCTCCTCCATCCTCACAGCTAACAGCTGAGCAATTTGCCACATACTTCAAAGATAAAATCGACATGATTCGAAGTGGCTTCACCCCTCAGAACACCTCTCTCCTACCAACATCCCCCCTGCCCCACTCATTAACTCATTTCACACTGTTAACGTCTCAAGGTCTCTCCTCCCTGGTCTCAAAGGCTCACCTGACCACCTGCTCCCTTGATCCCATTCCATCCCACCTTATCCCTCAACTGTCTCCATCTGTAATTCCAGCCCTAATATCTTTATTCAACCTCTCCCTCTCCACTGGTACCTTTCCCTCCACCTATAAGCATGCTGTTAGAACTCCACTCATCAAAAAATCCTCTCTGGACCCCTCTGCCCTCCCCAGTTACCGCCCAATCTCTCTGCTCCCTTTCTCATCCAAGCTTCTTGAACAGCATGTCCATACAGAACTTACCAACTATCTGTATACAAACTCCCTCCTAGATCCCCTCCAATCTGCTTTCCGCTCATGTCACTCTACCGAAACTGCACTCACCAAAGTCACCAATGATCTACTGACAGCCAAATCCAAAGGCCACTACTCTGCTCTCATTCTTCTCGACTTATCATCTGCTTTTGACACTGTCGACCATGCTCTGCTTCTCAATATTCTTTCTTCTCTTGGAATCCAAGGTCTCGCACTCTCTTGGCTCTCCTCCTATCTCTCTCACCGCACATTTAGTGTATCTTACTCAAACACCATTTCCTCTCCCCGGCCTCTGTCTGTCGTTTGCCAACAAACAGACTAGCTCCCCTCCAATCTATTCTAAGCTCTGCTGCTCACCTCATCCACCCCTCCTCTCGCTTCTCCAGTGCTACCCCCCTCTGACAATCCCTCCACTGGTTACCTGTCTCCCATAGAGTTCAGTTCAAACTTCTAACGCTAACCTACAAAGCTCTCTCTAACCAGGCCCCTTCCTACATTTCATCTCTGATCCAGCGTTACCAACCCAAGGGCAACCTCCGCTCTGCCTCTGACATTCTCCTGCCCTCTTCCTTGGTTACTTCCTCGCACTCCCGCCTTCAAGACTTCTCCCGTGCCTCTCCACTTCTCTGGAATGCCCTTCCCCGCTCGATCCGCAACTCTCCATCACTCCAAGCCTTTAAAAGTGCCCTCAAAACTCACTTCTTCAGACAAGCATATGACCTGGCTTAAGCAACTCCTATAACTTTCAATGGCACATGCAGCCATACTCAAGCTCTACCACTTGTGACCCGGCCCCTTTGTCTCCACCCCTATCCTTTAGACTGTAAGCTCACAAGGGCAGGGCACTCCTCCCTATTGTCTCCTGTGCTCACAACACTTGGTTTTAACCTGTGGCATCTAATTTTGTATTGTTCTCTGTACTATATGTTTTACCCTGTCTGTAATCATACCATGTAAAGCGCTACGGAAGTTGATGGTGCTATATAAATAAACAATAATAATAATAATAACTGCACTGTATCAGAGAATGTTAAAAAAAAGTTATTCAGCAGCCATATAGATATATCTTCCTTCCTAAGTCCTTTTTTTTTAAAACAATATGCTGCTTAATAGCGCTAGTACAACCGAAGAAGAAACAAAGGAGAATACAATAGGATCAAAATTAAGGAAAAGGGAGAAGGAATAAGTAAGTGAAGGAAAGTAAGGGATAAGAAAAGAAAGGGGAAAGGGAAACTTGGTGGTAGTATTCAGAGAGCAGAGTGTCCCATGCAAGTAAGAAAATAATTTTTTTGACTACCACAATACTTTTCTCAATACTTTACCTCTTTTCATATAAATAAGTAAATAGTACTACCTTCTATTTGTCTCAACCTAGGTTCATCCTAAGGAAAAATATCTACATATTCAGGATGTCATAAGAACTACTAAGTTCTATTTACACTGAATGAAATCATCGAAAAAGTCTGATTTGCTATATGTGACAGTATCTTTGAGAAAGGAGAGTCTGTTTCTAAGCAGATGCTCAGTAAAGTGGGTCAGATTAGCTATCACAGAGGCCTGTGCAGCAAAAGGCAAACCCATTCCAGTAAATGTTATGGCACATTCAAGACCACTTATTCTTGGGATTTCAGACATCAAGCTACTATTGAACACGTATGTATATATTTTATAAAATTCATAAACTAGCATCAGCAGCTGCTGCTCTGGGCTGAAAAACTTTACAGGCAACCTCCGTTTATGCACTCATTTAATTCTGCCCGCAGCCAAGTTATGTTATATATATTTTGTACCCACCCTATTTCTAACTATTTGGGGACATCCCAATTTTAGAAAAAAAAAAAACACACACACCGTATTTTTCGCCCTACAAGACGTACCCAGGATATGGAGGAGAAAAATTAGGAATCAAATGGTGTGTTAAAATACCCCCTCCCAATCACCCCATTACAGACAGTGTGCAGAATTCCCCCAATCACACCATTACAGACCCCACATTACAGGAAGTGAGCAGTAGCCCACATTAAAGACTGTGAGGGACATCCCAAATTACAGGCAGTGTTCAGGCATCCCAAATACAGGCAGTGTGTGGTTCCCGCTATTGCAGGTAGTGTGCGGCTCTCCCTATTGCAGGGAATGTGCGTGCGTCCCTATTGCAGTCAGTATGTGGGCGTCCCTATTGCAGGCAGTGTGCGGGCATCTTAATTACAGGCAGTGTGCGAGCATCTTAATTACAGGCAGTGTGCGTACCCCGCAGCCACCACTACCTGGCACCTCATGCTCCCCCAGGTTTCGTCTTATGGGTAGACAGGGCCTGTAATTTGCCTGAACCAGGTCTCTGAGGAATCGTGGCAGTGGCAGCTACGGGGACAACTGCTGAGGTAGCCGCCAGCAGAGGCAGCGGCTAGGGCAGCGGAAGCTAGTAATGTATACATGTGTGTGTGTTTTTATGTCGGCCGGAGACGGCTGCTGAGGCGTGGGAGTTGGGAATGTAAGTTTTTTATTGTTGTTTTTTTTTTGCATATATAATACACAGGGACATTTTCCCCCCACTTTTGGGGAAAAAAAGTAAACTAATAATTAAATTAACAGCAAAAATAAATCTGCTTTTATGCCTAAAATATATTGCTGCTCAGTAGTTTTAACTTCACAGAGGCACTCCCCTTTTTTTGCCAAAACTTGGAGCAATCTGAGCATTCTTATCAAAAGAGACACAAAGGAAGCTGCAGCATGTCAGCAGCTTTTTGGGGACCTGGAAAATGAGTCAGCCGAAAGGGGCAGTGTGAGACATCCCAATTACCAGCAATTTGAGACATCCCAATTTCAGGCAGTGTGATGCATCCCAATTACAGGCAGTGTGAGGCAGCCCAAATACAGGCAATGTGAGGCAGGCTAATTACAGGCAGTGTGAGGCATCCCAATTACAGGCAGTGTGAGGCATCCCAAATACACATAGTGTGAAGCAGCCCAAATACAGGCAGTGTGAGGCATCCCAATTGCAGGCAGTGTGAGGCATCCTAAATACAGACAATGTGAGGCATCCCAAATACAGGCAGTGTGAGACATCCCAATAGCAGGCACTGTGCAAGTATCCCTATTGCAAGCAATGTGCGGGCGTCCCAAATACAGGCAGTGTGAGGCATCCCAAATATAGGTAGTGTGAGGAATTCAAATTACAGGCAGTGTGAGGCATCCCAAATACAGACAGTGGGAGGCGTCCCAAATACAGGCAGTGTGATGCAGCCCAATTACAGCCAGTGTGAGGCATCCCAATTAGAGGCAGTGTGCAGCATGCCCCCTGAAAAAAGCAAACTTACATTCCTGCTGATCCCACACCATTGGCTTCCAGCTCCTTCAGCAGCCCGTCTCCCACTGACATAGATACTCGCACACACACATCTTACTGGCGTCTGCCGCCTTCTCCGCTGCCGCCACTGCCTCATCTGCACACAGAAGCTCCAGGTATGCTGGTTCCAGCACATGGTTGGGTATGGCCTGTAACTGGAGCCTGTGACGCCGGCTCTATACAGGCCACGCACACACCGACGGCCCAGTGCTAGCACGCAGTGAACATGTATGTGTGGCAGAGAAGGCGGGAGCAGGGGAAGTGGGGCGGTTGCCAGTAAGATATGTGTGTGTGTGTAATTTTGTCTATGTCAGCGGGAGATGAGCTGCTGCAGGAGCTGCAGGCCAGTAGCGTGGGAGCACGGGAATACCCCACCCCCCATGTTGGAGGGAATGGTGCATCTTATAAGACGAAAAACACGGAAATCATGTAAAGTACTATTCTTAGTATACAGTACGTCCTGCTCCAGAAAGAATACTTACTATCGGGTAATACTCCGCCAGATGGCGCTGGACTGCAGAGACATAGAAAACAGGCTCCTCCCGGCCCCTCAAATACCCAGGGACCTCCCACAAATCCCCAGATTTTCTCTGCAGTCTGGACTGCGAAGGACAAGAAATGGCTCTCTCTACTCGCAGGTGAGCGGGGCGATTAGCCTGCGGCCCTGTAGGACTATTCCCACCCGTTCCATCAGTAATTGCCTCCCAGCCTTGGCTGCGCTAGTCGGGTGATGGTAGGCAGCAACGCTGTTAGGTGCTTAGGAGCGCTGCTCCACCGCAATCCCCCACCAAAGGGTAGGTGGTTCAGGCTTATGATGAGCCTCTATGGGATGCCCCTCCCACCCTATTGCCCCTTGCCCCTGTCTATCGGTGGGCCCTATGTAAAGTGGCCGCTGTCCTCCCTCACTCTCCTTGTAGCCTTCGGGGGGAAAGAGGGGGGTCGTGTGTTTATTTATGTATATATATATATATATATATATATACGTGTACTGGCTTTGTGCTATATTACATTCGTTTTGTGTCAGCCGCCGCGCTGACTTGTTTTATTTTTACTGTACTTAAAATTGCCGCGCACCTTTTTGTCACCATGTTCTGCGCTTGGCGGCGGCGTTACCTCAGGCGCCGGCGCGCCGTCATTGGCTGCTTGTCACTTGTTGGCTTTGCGCTCTTCAGAGGGGCGGGGCCTGTCTCTGGCGTGTTCGGCGTCATTGCTTGTGCGGGCCCGCCCCTCGAGGTATACCGATGCCATTTTGTCTGCTTGGTCGGCTTCTGCGTGACGGACCTCTACCTACCACGGTCCATAAGTGCCCTCGTGGGCGGCTTTATTACCACTTTTTTATTATTGTCTGCTTACGGCTCATTTGATTGTGTCTTTCAGACGGGCGAATCCGTTGGCTTCTCCCGGCCCTCTATTAGTTGGTTAACTTGTGAGGCCTAGTGAAATTACTCCCACTTCCCTAGCGGGTTATTGGGGCATCCCGGGTTGCTATTTAGCATTAATCCCTATCGGCCTATAGTGCCGCTATAATCACCATATGGAGGCATCTCAGGATAATGTGACCGGGATTCCTTCGGGACAAGCCCGGCTGTGTGTAGCGTGTGGGCAGCCTCATGTTGACGCTGACAAGGCGCGGGTCTGTGTACCTTGTGCCGAGCAGGTGCTTGCGCTGCAACCTGGCCTTCCAGTGGCTGGGCCTGCACCTCGTTTCACTTCACCTACCCCCCCCAAGCTTAAATCTCACTCCTACTGAGTTGCATACAAGTGGGGATTCTCAGCCTGATGTGTCTTCTAGACTGGCTAGTGTTGACAAGTTAATGGCTAATACCTTAGCGTGTAAGGCCCCTGCTAAAAAGCGGCACTTAACGCCTAATGTCACTCTTTTCCCTATGGAAACTGATGAGTTTTGGCATTTACGTGGCTATACCCCTTCGGACGAAGTGGAGCTATTCTCCGACTCAGGGTCATCTGATGATTCTGGCTCTGACCCCTGGGCCCCGGAAGATACTGATAGATTGCTGGCCCAGATTTTTGAGGTTCTGTCCATTTCCCCCCCTGTTGCGGCTCCCAGGCAAAGGGGGGAACTGTTTCATACTGCTAAGTCACGCTTGGAATTTCCAGAGCAAGCACATTTCAATAACCTGGTGCTCAAGGAATGGGAACGGCCCAGTAGACTTCCCAGTGTACCTAAGAGTTGGGATAGGAAGTATCCCTTTCCTGCTGATGTGGTAAAGTGTTGGTCATCCCCTCCCGAAGTGGATGCCCCGGTGCTAGGGTTATCTAACACCTCTGTCATGCACTCTACTACCCTGCAGGATGCTGAGGACCGGCGCATTGACCATCTGGCGTCCCATGCCTTTGCATGTGTGGGGACGGCGCTGCGCCCGGTCTGTGCCTCGGCCATTATGGCTGTAGCCATTAGGACCCTGCTCAGAAATATACTTGATAGTGCCCCTGATGATTTGCCTTGTGAGGTGTTTAATGCACTCTCTAGTTGTGATGTGTTTGTAAATTTTGTCCTCTCTGCCTTGGATGACACCATTAGAATGTGTGCCAGAACATCTGCCCTTGTGGTGGCTATACGCCGCTCGGTTTGGCTACGCCAGTGGGCTGCTGACAACGCTGCCAAGAAGGCCCTCACTGGTTTATCCTTCAAAAGACTACGCCTGTTTGGGGACCGCCTGGACCTTTTTGCTAAGGGAGGCAGGTTACCCCAGCGCAGGCGGCAGTCTCGGCCCTTTCGGGGTCAGGGCTCCTTCTCCTCCCCCTACCGTGGTGCTAGACAAGGGAGGGGGGTTTCCTTTACTGGGGCCCGGGGAGACTTCTGGGGTAGGGGCAGAGGACGTGGACGTCCTGGCTCCTCCTGAGGCCCCAAGATTAAGTCCTCTCCCAAGCCCCCTCAGGCATGATGGGGCGCCCTCACCCATCCGGATGGGGGGACGGCTGCAGCACTTTGCTCACGTCTGGAGGCTTCATGTCTCAGACCGGTGGATTCAGGAGGTAGTGTCCTCCGTTTACAAGATAGAGTTTGCTGCCTGGCCCCCCCCCAAGATTCATCAGATCACGGATTCCTCAGGACCCTGTGTCAGCTAGTGCAGGCAGTGCAAGGCCTCCTGGAGCTGGGGGTCATCTGCAAGGTCCCCTTAAGAGAAAAAGGCAAGGGCTTCTATTCCAACCTATTCACAGTACCCAAAAAATCTGGGTCACTCAGGCCCATCCTGGACTTGAAGATCCTCAACAAATTTGTCAGGAGCAGACGCTTTCGCATGGAAACTCTGCGCTCTGCCATCAGTTCCCTGCGCCCAGGGGATTTCATGACTTCTGTGGACATCAAAGATGCTTACCTTCATGTTCCTGTATTTCCAGGTCATCAAAGGTTCCTCAGGTTCGCTCTGGAGGATCAACGCTACCAGTTTGTGGCATTGCCCTTTGGTCTCACCTCAGCTCCCAGGGTGTTCACCAAGGTGCTGGCTGGCGTGATGTCTCTGCTCAGGTTTCAGGGCGTCCGCGTGCTGCCTTATCTGGACGACATTCTCATCACATCCCAATCTCTACATCAGGCAGAATTGGATACTCAACTGGTGGTGTCCACCCTGGAGTCTTTTGGATGGGTGATCAACCACCCCAAGTCTTCGCTGTCCCCCTCATTGGTGACTCCCTTCCTAGGAATGAATCTGGACACAGTTCAGGCAAGGATTTTTCTTCCTCAACAGAAGGTGGACAGTCTGATTGCACTGGTCCAGCTCCTGCTATCTTGTCATCATCCCTCCATCAGGCAGGGAATGCAGCTGGTGGGCCTGATGGTGGCGTGCTTTGAGGCGGTCCATTTTGCTCATTTCCACTTGAGGCCTCTGCAACTCCACCTCTTGTCAGTGTGGGACAAGGATCCAGCGTCCCTGGACAGGGTCTGTGTGCTTTCCCCCCTGGTCAGGAGGTCCCTCTCATGGTGGATGGACTCAAGGAACCTGTTGGGGGGCATATCCTTTCTGACCCCTTCCTGGGAGACAGTCACCATGGATGCCAGTCCGTCAGGTTGGGGGGGGTTTCTGGAAGTCCCTGCGGTTCCAGGGGAGTTGGAGACCCACACATCTATCAACGTCTTGGAGCTGCGGGCAATCAGGTTAGTCCTGGCTCAGTTGACTACTCACCTTCGGGGCCTGCCTGTTCAGTTGCGCTTGGACAACCAGATGGCAGTTGCCTACATCAATCATCAAGGAGGGACCTGGAGCAAGGGGGCCCTCCAGGAAGTGTCTCTGATCCTGACCTGGGCGGAGACCAATGTCCGCTGCATATCAGCTGTGTACATCCTGGGGGTGGAAAATCTCCTGGCAGACTCTCTGAGCAGGGGGACCTCTCGCTAGGGAAAATGGTCCCTATGCAACAGGGTGTTCCAATCTCTTTGTTACCGTTGGGGCCAACCAGATGTGGATCTGTTTGCGTCCCGTCACAATCACAAGCTCCCGGCTTTTGTCTCCCTGTCCCAGGATCCTCTGGCCTTGACCATGGATGCCCTAGCAATGTCATGGCAGGACTTTCAGTTCCTGTATGTCTTTCCTCCATTCCCCCTGCTGGGCAGGGTTCTGCGCCAGATTGCTCTGGAAGGGGTGCCAGCAATTCTGGTGGCCCCCAGGTGGCCAAGAAGAGTGTGGTTCTACCCATGGTGCCAGACCTGCTCACTCAGGGCTCCCTACGCCATCCCAATTTACAAACTCTGGCTTTGACGGCCTGGCTGCTGAAACCTCCATCTTGATGAAGAAGGGGCTGTCTACCTCGGTGGTTGATACCATGATAAAGGCTAGGAAGAAGTCTTCTTCTTCCATTTACTACAGGGTTTGGCATGCCTACATTGACTGGTGTGAGTATAAGTCTCTTCCCTGTCGTGTGTTCTCTATTCCCAGGATTCTGGAGTTCCTGCAGCATGGGTTGGACATGGGGCTCCAACTCAGTACTCTGAAGGGTCAGGTCTCTGTCCTGGCTGTTTTCTTCCAGAAGTCCTTTGTTCAGCACCCTCTGATCAGGACTTTTTTCCAGGGGGTCACTCATGTGCGTCCCCCACGTAAGCCTATGGTGCCTGTTTGGGATTTGAACTTGATTTTGTCAGCCTTGCAGGGTGCTCCCTTTGAACCTGTGCAGGATGCTACCCTGGCCATTCTTACGCTTAAGGTTGTCTTTCTGGCAGCTATCACCTCTGTTAGGCGTGTGTCTAAGTTGGTGGCGCTTTCCATTCAGCCCCCCTACTATGAGAGACACCAGGACAAGGTGGTGTTTCGCTTCAAGCCAGATTTTCTGCCTAAGGTTGTGTCTGCCTTTCATTTTAATCAGGACATTGTTCTTCCTTCATTGTGCCCTAATCCTAGTAATGCTAAGGAGAGGGTTTTGCATTCTTTGGATGTGGTTAGGTGTCTGAAGTACTATCTGGTGGCTACTGCACCTTTCAGAAAAACTGATGCTCTTTTTGCGGTCCCTTCTGGTCCTAGGAAGGGTTTGGCTCCTGCCAAGTCTACTATCAGCAAATGGATCTGTCAGGCTGTTATTCAGGCCTACTCTGCTAAGGGGAAGAATCCTCCCTTCCGCCTTACTGCTCATTCTACGCGTGCTATTGGTGCCTCTTGGGCTTTTCAGCACCAGGCTTCTGTTGAACAAGTTTGCAAGGCCGCTACTTGGTCTTCTGTTCATATCTTTTCAAAGTTTTACAAGGTTGATGTTGGGGCCTCAGCTGATGCTGTCTTTGGCAGCAAGGTTTTGCAGGCGGCAGTGATTTAAACTGTCTGTTGTTACCTTTGGGGATCCCACCCTACTGTATGGACACTGCTATTGGATGTCCCGATAGTAAGTATTCTATCTGGAGCAGGACGTACTGTATAGTAAGAATAATGCAATTCTGTGATTACTCACCTGTAGAATTGGTATTATGAGTATACAGTACATCCTGCTCCACCCCACCCTTGGTTTTGCATTATCATTGGATACCCTGTATGGTGATTGTTATTATTGTTATAGTTACTAGTTTGGGTTGTTTTAATTCTCCCGGCTTCTCGTTAACTGCTTTTCAATGCTGGGGATTTGTGGGAGGTCCCCGGGTATTTGAGGGGCCGGGAGGAGCCTGTTTTCGATGTCTCTGCAGTCCAGCGCCATCTGGCGGAGTATTACCCGATAGTAAGTATTCTTTCTGGAGCAGGACATACTGTATACTCATAATACCAATTCTACAGGTGAGTAATCACAGAATTGTATTTTTTAACGCACTATTTATAAAAATTATTTTTGCTATGAGTAAATTCTACTTCTACTTCTTGTATGGTATAACCCTTCAACCTTTTCAAATCCACCACGATAAGAATACCACACATATGAATGTATCTAACATCAGATCAGACTTTTGATATGAAGAATCACCCAACACTTAAAGCATAGCGCCATCTGAATGTACCCTAACTTTAGTCAAATAATCTAATTGCATGTAATAATGTAATACAGGGGTATCAAATTCAAATTCACAGAGGACCAAAATTAAAAAATTGAAGTTGCAGGCCAACCTTGATAGCTGGAACATATTAAAGGGGCCCTCCACCCTATTAAATGCTTCTTTGCACCTGAACATCTTTTCTACTGCCCCCAATGAGTGATACCTTTTATTCATGGGTTGTTGCAAAAAACACTTTTAATCAGGTATAATGTATCACAATATAAGATGAGTGATCTTGTTTGGAGTGCTGGTCCTTACTTTTTGTCTGGATTTGCGGTACCTCCGCAGACAGATGTACCCGCACCTTTATGGGTTATATTATGAAAGAGTAAGAGTGTGGCTGTCAGTGTTTTCTGAGAAGAAGGATATCATTGTAGGAAAGACTTCTACTCAGGATTTTTAAAGAGGACCTCCACCCCAAGTGGACCTTGGTACCTAAACAACAGTTTTATCTCCCACAGTGGTAGCATCCCAATTTTTAATATGAAACTGCATATACCCACATGCATTGCCTTGTTTCTGCCCACCATTCCGCTACCCCACATGACTGACGTAGCACCAAATGGGTTTGCATAGTGGGCAATGGTCACGTGGGCTGAAGAACAAGTGGCAAGCTGCATTCTCTACCATATTTATTATATTTGTGCTCACAACAAAAAAGGAAGCAGTATATGTCTCTTTTGTTTTAGTCTTTAGTTGTCTAGCTGAATCCAATTGAGAGACAGAAAAATGTTCACTGTATGAGCAGTGAAAGGGCCCCATTTCATGTTCGCACCAGGGCCCTACCACATTTATTTATGCCACTGGCTTGTGGGTTTGTGTGGAGGTGTGGGTATCCAAAACAGCAATCTGACCTGCAATAGTTCTAAAAGAGAAACAGTAACCTGGGTCTTGCACACCAATTAGTATTGAATGGCAAAACTGATGGTACCATGGGCCAGATTTTGACACCCATTTGTTAATAGAATAGTGGATACACAATTAGTTAAAGGTTGTAGCACACTTTAAAGCATAATAAAGTAAAATAGAACAAAGTTAACAGGGGTTCCAAAATTCCAAGGACCGCCCACTCACCGCGGACCCAAACTGTATACACTAGGCTGGAGTGGAAGATTGAACACCCTTGGAACGCAAATTGCATTTAAAAGGAAAACATTTTAATGCTGTGAAATGACAACTAGTGACATCAATGAGTGTATATCCAAGACATCGTGCAAGTATAACAAAATCAAAGAAGAAGCATACAAAGTTATGACCGCTGAAAATGGTTCATTCACTAATGCTGCAATCAGCACTTTAAAGTGGACCAACACCCAGGATTTTGACTATCCTGGGTCTTGGTCCACTTCGGTGGGGCACCCCCGATCGGGGTGCCCCGCTGTGTGAAACCCCCCCGAACCCCCCGAACTCACCTCTGTCCGCGGCGACGGACAAGCCGCGGACAAGCGGCTCCTCCGCCGCCGCCTCCCGCGCGTCCCTGTTGGGCGCGCGCATGTCTAGAGGGGCGCGAGGGAGGGAGAAACTAAGGTAAGGAGTTTGGGGTGTTTGGGGGGGTTTCACCCCGCGGGACATCCCGATCTCGGATGTCCCGCGGGGAGGGAGGTGATCGGCCCGGGAATCTTATAGATTCCTGGGCCGATCACCGGTGGGTGTTGGTCCACTTTAAGGGCACATTGTCCATCAGTTCTTCCAGGGGGTCTGAATAGATAAGCAGGCAAGGTAAACGTCCAGTAACAAGGTAGGAGGAGTCCCCTGGGTGAGATTCAATGGAAGTCCCTCATTTTATCCTGTTTAAATGCCATGGCAGGTAAAATGGAAATAGAGAGCACTTACAAGAATGAACAGGCTGAGTGGCTGCAGCACCTGGTGGATAGTAAGAGATCCTGACGTTTTGGCTAAAGATGAGCCTTCTTCATGAGGAGCGGTATTGTGCAACAGGCCTAGGGAGTTTATATATACAAAAGAATTAGCCTCCAGCGAATGAGGGTCACGTCAGCGGACACGCCAATCTGGGCGCACACCGATGACGTCACCCGCGACTATTGCAACCCTTCCCGATCAAACCTAGCGTGGGCGGTAGTATATACTATCCACTAGCTAGGGTGACGCACAGGGTGGGCTAGAATGTCGCTAAAATGTTGTGCCCAGTATCAGAGATCAGTCACTTGAATGGTGTGCGATGGCGCGGGCCACAGAAATATGGCCGCCGCGCTGTTAAGTTATTGTATACTGCAGAGAAATATATTTGTGGGTTACCAGATAACCACAAACAACAACACTATCTATATATCTATATATTTAAATCACTAGATAGCCATCCCACCCCAAATATTTGGGGGCTTTTAACTGTGTTTTTAGATGTATGTAACTTTTGTATGTAGGACTTGACTAAATAAATTACCACAAGTTAACTTAGATTTCCATAGTGTGCGGCATACTTTGTTCGGGCAGTGTTGTTGTTTGTGGTTATCTGGTAACCCACAAATATATTTCTCTGCAGTATACATAAACAGCCCGGCGCCAGCACCTATTTTGCTTATACATAGCGGTGCAGGCTCAGCTTTTCTTTTCTTGTTAAGTTATTGTAGATGAAGGCCTTGTTCAAACATAGGGAGGCTCAGATTGGCACATAAGACAGCTCATAGTAAATACCACATAACACCTTATTATAAACAATGTAATTTGTGGTTTTAAAGATTTATATAACATTTCTTCACCTGATAACATGTTATGTGCCCCTCTACATTATATCATTTTACCTTAGTAATAATAAGAGAGGGAAGGAGCAGATGCTGTATTTTACAGACCTGTATTTTACAAGCTGTTGCAATTGATCAAGGTTGCAGGAGGCTTAGGATTCGTATTGCAAAACGTAATATAAAATGCAAAATGAAACTCATATGAAATAACCTTTTCATTCAGCTCAGTAAGTGCTAATGTTAAATTACAATTACATATAACAAATCATCAAAACAATACCTTGCAGCACAAAATTTTGCCTTTATACTGTCTTTTCAATCATTGAAACAGATGGATTTAGCATATTTGTGCTGCTCTGTGCTTGCTAAGCTGGCCAACAAAGACCAATATCTACACGTTTGCCCAGTCAGGCATAGGCAGGAAATCTCACAGCACTATCTATAAAAGTAGTAAAAAAAAGAAAAAGAAAAGATTTAAATGTGTGGGGTGATGTTATTTATACAGGTGTGTAAAAACATTCAGTCACAATAAATTAATTAGATCATGTTAAAAATCTGTACAAAAGGGGAACAAAATCTGGGATTTTCACTATCCTGGGTATCGGTCCTTTCCGCGGGGGCATTTGGGATTTGGGGTGCCTCGCTATGTGACCCCCCCAAATTGTAAGAATGTGTTAGACCTTAAAATGAATTTACTGTAGGTTAATAAAATCCCATTTAAAATAATATGCTTCATAACCTAACCATTGTGTTCTATGGGGATGAGCCTTACAATGCCAGCAAAAAGGAGTCTAGTCTTTTGACCTGTACTCGAAACTGAGAACAGATTAGTAAATGTGGAATTTCTTTAGTGTGTGAGCGCAACAAGGTAACAAAAGCCTTGTGAAGTCTGCTAAGCATGCTATGCTGGACTATGCAGACCTATGCTGAATTGGCATGACCCTGAATAGCTTTAGTAGATCAGGACTTCAATGTAAGGAAAACTGATTTTATAAAATGTATAGTACACAAAACGAAAGATTTAATGGCAATAGAGCCACATTTAACAATATGCATGCTTATTGGTTGTCTGTCTCTGGTCTGGCATGCCCACCAGCTTTAGAGGGCTACCATGACTGTTATTGCATATTGTACAGGCAATAAAAAATGGTGGCCTACTCACTAGGAGTAAACCAATTTTTGTTTATTTCTTTCATCAATTTCCTATGTGTTTGCATACAATGGCCATGTATGGCCCAGAATTATCATTCTCAAGTCCCACTTATTAAGCTGATTGGTGAAGGCAACATGTAAGACTCATTTTAACTGGCAATTCATAGAAGGGGGTTGGTTATAGTGATTATGCCAGGCATTGTGGTGTGTGTTGAGTTGCTCAGTATGGGTGCATATAGCTGCATGTAGAAGGATGTGCTCATGCTTATTAACTCCTATTTTACTCCTATTCAAAGGAGAACTCCATTATTGGCAAATCAGTGCAAACTTCTTTTTAACATATATGGGAAATCCAGATCTCTGTAATCCTCAGCTCCTTTGCCTAGAGTCTAGTCCTTTGCCTAGAGGGATGAATGCACAAAAATGTCGGAACTACCATGTTGTGTGTCCAACATGTTGCATCTTTAGATCACAAGATTGAGGTTACTGTTCTGCTTCTGTGAAAGCAAAAGGCATATGAATCTATATAATTAACTGCTATGATTTATTATGATTCAATGAGTCAATGGAGAACTATTCTAAACAGCCACAACAGTTAAACCGGAAAATAGGTGTTGTTCCTAGTGCAGGGGGCGTCCCCATTGCAGATGCCCTCTCCGCAACACGTATTCATCCTTATGTGATTGGCCGCCGTGTCAGCCAATCACAGCTATTGATTTTGCCAGGGGGACAGAGGAGAAAGAATTTGAAAAATTGTGAGAAATGGGTTTTGTTCCTGTTTTAGGTTTATAATAAATACTAATTCTACTTCTAAATTGCCTTTAAAGTCTGACAAACACAGTTAACTATTGCAAGAGAATCCACTACATTTAAAATGCAACAACCACGACCAGTCTCCTTGACCTTATCGCCAACATGATCAGTACAATGATTTGAATTATAGTCCATAATCACTTGTATTACCTTCTATGATTTGCACAATGACCAGCTAATGCACGTATGAGGGTCATTGTCAAACCCAGGGACACATGTTCCAGGTCTTTGATGTTGGTCTATGCCATTTCTTCCAATTTCTTCCAACCTGCAGTTTACTTTGGTATTCTGATGAAAAGTTGAAGCTGCAGGGTGCTCGGCCTGGGCTGTCTCAAACTCAGTCGGTTCAAAGAAGGTAGAAGGGTCCACAAAACGTATCATAAAACATCCCTTATTAGAAATATTAAACATCTCCAGTAGAAAAACAACCTCTAAAATCAAGAATCACCAAAGACCCGATAGCAGCAAATAGGGAATCCTCTAAGGAGAATACAAACACCCATACTGACCTAACTGCCCCTTCCAGGTTTCAAATGCCCAGCCCCTGCTTGTTCTAGGTCTCCACCCTGCATTCAGTTTTGAGAGTGTAGTTATCCTTACTGTTTGAAGGAATGGGCACACTACAGTATCCTGCCCACCTGAGAGCCTTTATCTCGTGGTGGCCTGTCTAAAAAGGGAAGAGGTGCATGCTGTCAGCCTGAGTGGAAGACCTGTATTTCACAAGCTGTTACAAGTGATCAGGGTTGCAGGAGGTTTAGGTTTCGTATTGCAAAATGTATTATATAATGTAAAATGAAACTCTGCTGCCTGAAGTTCTTCTTTAACTGATCAAACACACATTTGCTGGCTTCTGATCTATAAGGTTGATTCAGAGAGACAAAAAAATACTTTAGTTTTTGTGTCGATCTGTTTTTTTTTTTATTTTCCCGCTCTCGTATGAGTGTACGAGTGATTCTATGCATGCATTGCAATCCTTCTGTAAAGTCTTCGTCCGTTCGTATGCCAACGAGAATGTCATTTTTCAGCTTTCGTTTTCCGTTTTTTTTTACTCATGTTACAACGTAGGCTTCTGTTTTTGCCCTTTTTCCATCGTCTCCTCCCACGAATCCTTTACGTTTCCCGTTAGATTCTGAATTCCTTTTTCAATAAATAATCGACCAGACGAAAATCCTTACGAACTTACACCTACGCAGTACAAACTTAACTCATTAAAGTGCTTGCCTAAATATTTGGTTCACTCACTTGTGCTACAATGCTTAGCTAAATCACTTTGCGCTTTAATTCTTCTTCCATTTCTGACCCCTAAAACTCACCTAAATCACTTTGCGCTTTAATTCTTCTTCCATTTCTGACCCCTAAAACGCACCTAAATCACTTTGCCCTTAGGTTCTTCTTCCATTTCTGACCCCTAAAACTTACCCAAACCACTTTGCGCTTAGGTTCTTCTTCCATTTCTGACCCCTAAAACTCACCTAAATCACTTCGCGCTTAGGTTCTTCTTCCATTTCTGACCCCTAAACCCACCTAAATTACTTTGCGCTTTCATTCTTCTTCCATTTCTGACCCCTAAAACTTACCCAAACCACTTCACGCTTAGGTTCTACTTCCATTTCTGACCCCTAAAACTTACCCAAACCACATTGTGCTTAGGTTCTTCTTCCATTTCTGACCCCTAAAACGCACCTAAATCACTTTGCGCTTTCATTCTCCTTCCATTTCTGACCCCTAAAACTTACCCAAACCACTTCACGCTTAGGTTCTTCTTCCATTTTGGACCTCTAAAACTCACCCAAACCACTTCGTGCTTAGGTTCTTCTTCCATTTCTGACCCCTAAAACTTACCCAAACCACTTCGCGCTTAGGTTCTTCTTCCATTTTGGACCCTAAAACTTACCTAAATCACTTCGCGTTCATGTGAATCTTCATCTCTAAATATTCCTTGGCCCATTCGTTTGGTGTTAATGTATTTTGAAAATCAAATGACACTGAAACAGTTTTTGTATTTTTTTTGTTTATTCCAAACTGCCATTTTTTGATGGCTTTTTTTTTTTCGGAAAAATGTATACATTTTTTTTTTATATAAAATATAAAATTGTTAAAATTTTAAAATGTTTAAAAATATAAAACTTTAAAACTATTTACAAAGCAATGGCAGGACCCAGAACATTAGTCTTCTTCTGAGGTCCCCAAAGAGTCACGCAGCTCCTGCATGTCGGCCACCAACTGAAGGACCCTTTCACTCATTGCTGCCACTCTGGCACGTGTGGTCCCTGTATAAAAAGAATTGTATAAAAAAACATTATTTGTTGGCAAATGCATGTTTCTCACCTGTGGATGGAATGTTTTTAGGTGGCAAGCTAACACATGACGCCATATGTCATTATGCTAAGTAATTAATCAAAGGAAGTGGGCATATGTCATTATGCTAAGTAATTAATCAAAGGAAGTGGGCATATGTCATTATGCTAAGTAATTAATCAAAGGAAGTGGGCATATGTCATTATGCTAAGTAATTAATCAAAGGAAGTGGGCATATGTCATTATGCTGAGTAATTAATCAAAGGAAGTGGGCACAAGTCATTATGCTGAGTAATTAATCAAAGGAAGTGGGCACAAGTCATTATGCTAAGTAATTAATCAAAGGAAGTGGGCATATGTCATTATGCTAAGTAATTAATCTAAGGAAGAGGGCATATGTCATTATGCTAAGTAATTAATGAAAGGAAGTGGGCATATGTCATTATGCTAATGCCATTGACTGTGGCTTTAGGTATCTTGGTGATCATGTCAATTACCACATACTCAAAAGAATGACATTACAACTTACTTCGTTGGTGGCCGACGTGTGCGTCGGGGACCACCCTGAGTTCTGGGACCTGCCACTGCTGGGAAGTTGAGGCTGTAGAGACATGTCAAATAGGGTCACTTCTAATGTCTGAGTCAACAGTAAGCAAATTACAATTTGAGTGTGTGTGTGACATCACCCACCTTCTACATGTGCCTCCTGGGCCTGATCTGCTGCAGTCCCTGCTCCAGATCCTTCACCCGCTACATTAACATCTAGAAAAAGAGAATAAGGGAATCAGCTTTGTTTTAAATAGCATGTATGTGTGTTACATTAAGAGTCACATACCAGAGGCTAACGGCTCCGTCGCTGGGTACGATTCCCTGCCCACGCTGTGATGCCCCTCCTCTGTAGAAAGGTCCAGGGGCTGGTCGGAGGCCGCTACAGAGGAGGGGTAGGACCGTCGCCCTGGAGATCCACCACCTTCACTTTGTGCTGCAGAATCATGCAGCACTGGTCGGCCTATGCGCCTCCGAGTGCGTCGGATTCGGTACTCCATTTCCAGCACCAGAAAAGAAAAGCATTTATAAATAAAGGCCTACCTTCTGTATTAGTTACATCTAGCATGCAATCGCTATGTACTTACTTGGGAAATGGAGTCCGAAAAATCGCTGCTCCTGGGGCATGTGGAGCCGTTTCGGGTCCGACCAGTGCTGCATGATCTGCGTATGGGTGAAGGTGGTGTCAGTCTCCTGCTGGATCCTGGAAACGATCTCCAGGGCGACAGTCCTCTTCTCAAAAGAGTTGGGCAGGTAGTCGTACCTGCACTAAGGCATTGTCTAAAAAACACAAAATTAACATAGTTGTTAGATCAAACTGCATACAAATATCTGTCACTATCCTTCTAGATGTTAGTGAGTTGGTTCGCACATGTGCACACTAACTTCTGTTTTGCACGGAGATTTACACACTTTTACATATAACTGTTTCTTCCTGCGCTGCCTTAAGGCCTAGGCTTGCATTTAGATGGCAAATCAAAGTCCTTACAATACACTTATGAGCATAATCAGCTCCTGTTGTTGGCGGGTGAAGATCGTGGGCTCCATCTTTCTTCTTGTCCGCAGCAGATAAGTAATGCCCCAGCGGTTTCCGGGTTCCGCACGGCCGGACGAACGTCCGTACGCACGCGTACGCGAACGCGTAAGCGTCATACCCAGGCATTAGTATTTAAAGGGTCCTGGACACACAGCTCATTCTCTTTCAGAGTCTCAACATGGCAGCTAAAAAAGCCATCGCTAAGGACAAACCAGGCAAGGAGGGCAGCAGCAAAATGACACAGCAGCCTGAGGAGGCTTCTTTACGGCCGACCACTCGGTCCCAAATTCCAACGGCGAAGGTGCGAGAAACGCGCAGCCACAGTGGCCAGGCCAAGGCGACAATACCAACCAAGTCTGCTAAGCCAAAAACAACCACCAAAGCAAAGGAGGAATCGGCGAAGAAGAAGACCCAAACTAAGCAGGCAGGTACGCCCGCAAAAATGCCACTAAGAGGGTGAGAAGCCCCAGCCCTCAAAAAAACACCATCCCCTCCTCCCCGGCCTACCACATCCGTTCTGAAAGAACGCTCCACTGGCAAGGCCAGTAAAAGCCACAGGCCCAGAAGCCCCAGCCCCCCAAGCTCAGCATCTCCAGAGACACGTGGGAAACGCGCCCATGGAAACAGCAAAAGCCATAGGCCCATGATGAGCTATATGGGCGAAAATCCAAATCAACAAGCAAATTGCAAAAAACTGAACTCTTGGAGGAGCTCACCAGACAGGTCAATGCAGCGGGGGAGGAGCTTAAAGATGTGGAGCAGATTCAACGCAAAATTTCTGACCTGAAGTATGCAGCACGGAAGAAAGAAAGTTAACGGCGCAATTACAGGTACATATTTGAGTTGTGCATTTGTCTGCTTCTTGTATTGTCAACAATTTCCTAAATTTGCAAACCTATATTTTTTAGCTTACAAACTGGCGGAGGCTTCCCCACAAAATTACAGTTTACCCGAGCTGAGGAGATGGTGCTGGGGCTGATACATCCTGTGGCATTAGAGGGCCACTTGGGGCGACGGGACATGGACACCCCTACTATTCCTGCAGGTTAGTAATGTTAGTGTGTATGTGACATTTCTAATTTGCAAGCCCAACAACCTTGGACAGTATTTATGGTCACTATTAAAGTCTAAATATTAGCAAAGCACTGCCTGATATGTGATTCTACTCAATCATATCCATCACTTCCTTCTTTGTCTTTAGGCCACTTGGGTTTTAGCTGTGCTTTGCTCTCAAATACTTGATCTGGGGTCAGGGAAAGGTCTACATAGGAAGAATGCCCACCAGCATACTCTTAAGCCAAATGCTATATGCAAGCTGAGTGTGGGTCCCTAATGGCCCTTTAGGGATGTGTGAAGCCTCATAACATGCAGTACATGCATGTTTGTATTACTTAAGGTGAGCAATGTGTATGTACAGGGTCAGTCATACATATAACAGATAATGACATTCATAGTGAAGGTCACCTTGGACCGTTGGGGGAGTTGACATTCCTGCTTGGCCACGTGTTTTAGTGAAGCATATGTAGTTATACAGATCATCAATGGATATTTGGGTGTTTATGTGCCTTTTTATTTACAATACAGCCCAGCATCAACCCTCAGCAAGTGTGGAAGCCTCATCCAGTTTGACCACGCCGCCAACTTCCGTGCTGCCTAGTAGCCAGGAGCAGATATATACGGTAAGTGTATTTTGCTGAATCTGCTGATGCATGTGAATGAACATGACTAATTAGCCTAACTAATATATTTAGGGACCAAACTGAACATTTTTTTGCACATGTCCCCACAGACCCACACACTGATAGAGGAAATCCAGGAGATGGAGGAGGATGGCACCTTGATGGGACCTTTACAACTGACCCCCCTGGAACAGAATCTGCCACGGTCCTGACATGCTACTGCAACAAATCCTCTGCAGCAGAGTGAAGCTCGCTGCATGCTGCCAGCCCACCGTGTGCAGCATGCAGAGACTGAGCCTACAGTCCCCAGTGGTAGGTCTGCTGCAGAGGATTTGCCGAGCACATCTGCGACTCTTGCTTGCCCTAGAGGTCCAGCATCTGCAGGCGCTCAAACCCAGGGAATTGGGAGGCGTAGTCAGCAACGTCACCCAGTTTCCCAGGGGAGGCGCGTGCCGATCCTGGAGTCAGCGTTGCACCATGAGAGGCGTTTATTTTGCCAGGTGACTCAAAGAACCACAGAGCAGTTTTCTGCACAATTAGATACATTAAATAATACATTCACCTCCATGCTGACAGAATTTAGGATGAGCAACAGCCACATGGCCACCTTAATTAATACTTTGACAGGCATGCTCGAGGAAGTTAGAAATAGCAATAGACTCATGTTGGAACAGTGGCAGATTCTTAATGCCACACATGCCCAGGTGATGGGCCATCCCCAAGGCCCACCACCAGGGTTTTATGGGCAACACCCATTTTAACAGCTATTTGCCCTGTTTCTGCTCCACATCTTTCCTCTACATCACTACTGTATTGACCTGTCGGTTGAGTGCTACCAAGATAGTTTTTTTTTATGGCTTTGCTTGTCTGATTTGGATTTTCGCCCATATAGCTCATTAGAGTGCTGAAATACCCCACTAGCCAATGCCTGAGCTCAATCCTCACTGAACCTGTCGCTCAAGCTGCCACGCTGCAGGCTTTGGCCTAATGAAATTGTGTCTGGCTCATCCTGTTTGTAGGCATGATTAGGGGACATTCTGGGCTGGCAAACTACGACCTTGAACCCTTGGCAAAGATTGGACTGGGGGTTATTGTTTGGGTGGGCCACTGACAGGCGTGGATGTGGCATAGGTATGGCTGCTTTCCATCTGTGCCTGTGGCAAATGTGGCCAAGCAGGAGAGGGTGTGTATGTGGCCCTATGTATTACTGCACAAATATTGACCTGCAAAGGCTTGCTCCCTATGTCTGTTTCTTTTATTTGTTCTTGAAACTTCGGCCTGGAGTGCATTACTTAAAAACTCCTGGATGTGGCCAATTGCTAGGTACCATGATTCTGCACCAATGTATATTTATGTTGTACTATGTATATACATGAAGTTTGCGAGTGCCCTTCAACTAATAATTGACATATTTATATTAAATATATTGAATGTGACTTTAGCTGTTGTGGACTAAGTTGATGCATTAATGTTTGGGTTATTTGGAGATTATTAAAGGTTTTTTGAATCAAACATGTGAGAAAATAATGAATGAGGCTCAGATCAAGTTTGAAAATGTTAGTAATTCATTCATTACTATTTCTAAATAATAAAATAACCAAGCCTTCACAAAGGCAAATGAGAGTACAAAACAACAAATACATGCAACAAACAAAAACAGGAAAACAAAATTAGGCAAAATGGGTCCGAATCAAATTTGCCCTCACGGCTTGCCCAGAGGCACTAGGTGTGCCACGGTAATTGGCATCAGGCTCCTGGCTGGGTGGAGAGGGGGGAAGATCCACATACTGGGGGACACGCTGCATTATGGCAAAGTTGTGTAGCACACAGCAGGCCAGTATTATATCAATCACCTTTTTGGGGTGATACTGGAGTGCCCCCCGGTATGGTCCAAACATCTGAACCTAGTTTTTAGGAGGCCAAAGGCCCTCTCCACGATGGGCCGGGTTTTTCGGTGGGCCCGATTGTAGGCGTCCTGGGCATTCTGTGGCCGAAGGGCGGGTGACATCAGCCAGGGAAGAAGCGGATAGCCGGAATCCCCTGAAAGAGTTAGAAAATACTTACATTAATTACCCAATCCAACAAAAAAATTTTGGGACAAGCGGTCGTTCCCCCTGACTAAGAGACTCTTAGATTTTTGCAACACCCTGAACATACCGATTGCTCACCTCAAAAAAGAGCCTAACACCATCTACTGCATGTTCTGAGCCTTTAAACATCCAAGATGGCGGATGAGGGCAAATCAGGCAGAATGCAAACAGGAATTGGGTTAGGACTGTGCTGCTCAGCATTCTTGGATGTCTTACATTTTCAGGACCCCAGATCTGCTTTGTCAGTGCCAAGCACAGCTCTAACCCGCCCCCTGCACTTTATCCCGCTCTCCTCTACTCAGTAAGTGTCATGCTTCTGAGCAAAGATGGCGCAGACCCTATCATAAAGTCAAGAACAGATTTGCAGCCGAGTGTGGGGAAGAATAATAAGCAATTTACTAGAAAGTAGAAATATATTATTTAGAAATGGTTTGAAATCATTTTGTAAGGGTTTGTGCTTTGCTAAAGATCATGGTTAAGGTCCGGTTTAACATGTCATCAAAGGGTAAAAACAGACCATAAACCCTAGGCAAGTGAATGACGTTATTTGCGTCCACTTACCAAGAAGCCATCCACCGGAGAATTCTCCAGACTCAAACCGACGGTACAATCCAGATCGTCGCAATATGTACGCGTCATGGGATGAGCCTGGAAACCCGGCGAGGACGCTAAGGAACCGCATGTCCGGGGCCACCACTGCTTGGACATTCAGTGAGTGGTCCATTTTTCGGTTCCTGGGAAAAAAGAAAAAAAAACAAAATTAGCAAGGCAAGTTAAACTACTCAAACACTAACTCCTAACACCCTCCAAAAACATGTTGGGCAATACAAATAACACTAACTAAGTACCTAAGTATTTTTTAGCCCAAAAAAGGATATGTATGTTGGATCAACTAAAGATTACCTTGAAAATGACTAATTAAGGTCCACATGAAAATGTTTGGCTTTGGCCGACATGAAAAACATTGATGAAGCTAAAGACGGGCAAATGTATCACATGAACAATTTACAAGGAGGGATTATTAGATATACAGTGTAAGCTATTTCACAGGGACAATTTACAAGGAGGGATTAATAGATATACAGTGTAAGCTATTTCACAGGGACAATTTACAAGGAGGGATTAATAGATATACAGTGTAAGCTATTTCACAGGGACAATTTACAAGGAGGGATTAATAGATATACAGTGTAAGCTATTTCACAGGGACAATTTACAAGGAGTAATTAATAGATAGTTAAAATAGAATTTATGTAAACTATATAAAAAAATGACCGATTGAACTTGCCTATAGATGTACTCGTCGACTGCCGGAGGGACCAATGCAACGTGGGTGCAATCAATGGCACTCATGACGTTGGGCATGTCGCCGATATTATAAAATTCCAGCTTAAGCGCGTTCCAGGCTACCATGTCGTCTGGAAAATAAATATATTTCTGACTAATGGTAGCCATGCCTTCCAAAAACTTGGATAGCGCGCGGCTCAGCATAGGCTGGGAGATCCCCACGGAGAGGGCACCCAGCTTCTGGAACGAGCCGTTCGCCAAAAAAGTGCAGGCAGCCAAGCATCTTGGTCATACCTGAAATTGCTTGCCCCTTCCTTGTGGTGCGGGCTAACCATGGCCGCAGCTCACTATACAACTTATGGAGGGAAGCGCGATTAAGTCTGGTCAGCTCGAACAGCTCAACTTCATTCATGCCATCGATATGCATGCGTCGCTGGTGCAATCTGGTCTCGGCCCTGCTGATACATTCAATGCCCATTAGCTGGAGCTGGTGATGTTCCTCCACAAAGGCACAAAACATGTTGAAAGCAAGGTATCCGAGGTCAAAATGGTCCCGTAAGGGGATCGCAAATGAAACGGTTTTATAGGGCGGTGGTCCCTCAGCAATCAGCTCTCTGACCAAGACCATACCAATAACTTAAGTTATCTGAACGAACGCAAAATATCAGATTTTTATGGGAAAATGATCCAAACGAACGCAAATGATCCGATTTGCTTTTGTTCTTCGAAAGCGCATATACCCATTAGCCCGAACGTTCGTACGAATGGAAAATGGAACGCAAAAAACAAAAGAAAATGACAAACACACACAAAAACATACACAGTCAGCTGCGAAAGTCCAGACGAATGTGTCTATGAATCGAGGCTTATATCTGTGTCAGACAAAGTGGTGTTCCACCTTGTCTACATGACCAGATTAGAAAACAAATATTTATTCCGGGCAACTAAAGGTAAAAATAACATGTAGCAAGTCTGATTCACATACTGTATATCAGGGGGAATGCAATTACATTTTTACGCAAAAAATCATCTTGGGAACATGAAATGTCATTACTTACATAATCAGATTTGTTTCCTAAGGTGGTGCATTTCCTGTAGCTGTTTGTGCACTGGAGCAAAAGTAATAAAAGTCTAATTATTTTTTAGTCTGTAGTCATATAGAAAAAATGAATTAATACAAATCAGGTCATTTAACCTATACTGTTGTGATTCCTCTGGAATTACAAGCCACATAATAGGTATTGTTTGGTAAGTTTTTACAAAATCAAGTGTACATTCTTTGAACTATGCTTTTTGCAATTTAAAATCTGATCTATAAGATAAAACGCAAATAATTGCCAGCGTAATGGGAAGGGTCCATCCACATACCCACTATTAGGAAATAAGACTACATTCTGGAATACTGTGCTCTGCATTCTCCCTTCCAGCACACTAACCTCCCTCCCATAACCACTCCTTTAAATGAACATTTTATATATATGGACAGGTTCCTACATTGACATTAGTATTACTGCCCTTGTGAAACAACTTTATAGAGCTAATACACTACTGCCCCAATGGAATATGCCAATGTAGGTTTACTCTGCAGAGGGCTTATTTGTGACAAGCCTCTGAGACTTTGAGCAGGGGATGCTGCTCTGTGTATCCTGTCCAAGATGGCTGTGCCCAGGAACCACAGCACCGGGAGAACAGTGCCCGATTCTACGCGAGGTAAGCCATTTTTCTTGTAACCCCCGCCCTGTTTCAGCCCCAGGAGAGGGAGGCAGGGCAGAGGGGTGATTGCTAGACTGGACTTCCACTTTAAAAGCGAGAGCAGAGGAGGTGTTAATGAAGTGTGCTGAGGAGATCAGAGGAACAGGCGAGGGAAGCAAAACGATAATCAATGCATTGCCAATATGTGAGAGCTGGCAGCAGAGAAGATCTAAGGAGAGAAGGTAAAGAAGCTGTTGCGGAACAGCAATGTAATATTATATGGTATTCATTATATTATTTTATATGGTTATTATGGTTATTATATTAATATTATATGGTATAATATATGGTAAACACTGAAATTGCAGGACAATGGGGAGAGTGGAGAGTGTACAGGAACTATGTATTATTTCACTACACAGAGTCCTTTAAAGTGGACCAACACCCAGGATTTACACTATCCTGGGTGTTGGTCCACTTCCGCGGGGCACCCCGATCGGGGGTTCCTCTTACAGGGAGCCCGGGTGTGCGCCCTGCTAGAGGGATGTACGAGAGGCGGCGCCGGGCCGCGCATGCGCCATTGGAACGAGGAACAGGTAGGATTTGCGGGCATCCGGGGGGGTTTCACACAGCGGGGCACCCCCGATCGGGGTGCCCCGCAGGCAGGGAGCTGATCGGCCCGGGAATCTTATAGATTCCCGGGCCAATCAGCGATGGGTGTTGGTCCACTTTAAGCATTGCTGGCTATTAAACCAATTGAGCTGATAGCCAGCTCCATTACCAGACAACCACGGTTCTACCTGGTAACATTTCTATTTAATCATGGCTCCAGCAACCACACTAGTGACATATTATGCAGACACCTACCCACCATCACTGAATAAGAACCCATAGTGTCTGAAACGCATCAGGGGATTCTGTTATCATCTTTTCTGCTTGGGTCTGGTAACTAATGATTTTAATGGTTGCATATATGGAGATGTTTTTAAGATTAATCCAATAAAGCATGGACTTTTAAGGAGTGCGGACCCTCTACCCTTTATGTTGATCTGTGTTAGGACTTGAGACTGCCCTGGGTCGAGCACCCTGTGAATATTACCGATTTTCAGTGTGCATTAACTCCTTTTTTGACCTACCCACCAAACATTTATTCACATAATGCTTATTTTCTCCACATGTATTTAAAATACATAAAAAAACACACACACATATAAAAAAACATTCAAACAATGGGGCACCCGTAACCTGGATAAAAGAGTGCAATAATCCTGTGCTACTCTAAATATAAATAGACATATAATGCTCCAAACAAATTCAATCAAATCAAATTCTCCTGCCCTGTGCAACAATCCACAAAAAGTGGTAAGTGCTATACAGTAGTATAAACGTGCTTTAAGTGCAGTTAACAACTGGAGGAGAACTCAGATAGTGAAAAGACACAACATAGAAAAATATCACCAGAGTGTATGCTTGGGCAGCCTCATGCAAACATCCAAGAGGTGGCTCCCCTGCGCGTTTCGTGGCCCCTCACTTCCTCAAGGTCTACCGGGTCACATGTGTGAGAGACTGTTTTCACTGGTTTATCTGACACTGAAGTGTGCACATATTAGTGCACAGTGACTGAATAGCGTTTATTGTATGCTATATAAGAAACTTGAAGTAAAATGAATTTTTTCCTTTCATCATCATGTGTCTGCACTTTTATACTGGAAGGATATACGGTGGAGACTGATTGATACTGTTTGGTCACCGGGGCAGAAGACAAACAAAAACACAAAGCCATTGACAATCCCGGGCATGTGGCTGGACACAGTCTACCGGGCAAGCTCTGGCTCTTGAGAGTCTGGTGCTTCACCCTACAGCTTATTGCCTCCAAATACAATAATATTTAGGTTGTCATAGATATTGTACCCTGATGTACAGGGTGCTGGTCCTCCATTACCGAGAGAGTGGTAACTTTTTTTAGTATACTCATAGTTTTTCATCTTGGTAAGCAGCAAGTGGTAAATTCCAGCCATCCATTTCCCTTCCTTTTTTGTGGAATATGAATCCCTTCCCAGCTGATTTTGAAGGGAGGTCCTGGAGGTTATGTCAGTATCACCTTTGTGTTCTGAACCAAATGTTGGTCAGAGGACATGCCCACAGGCACATAATTGAGCAACCTGTAGGATGTAGAGGACATACAGTACACAAAATCAGTGCACACATGCAAGTGTTGCATTGGGCTCAAATTGGTGGAGCTACAGCTTTGCACTAGTTGATACTCCCTCCTGGTTTTCTCTATTATATGACCTTTAAAATAGGCAAACTGACAGCTGTTCAATGCTTAACTATCACACTGGATTCTGTCCACCTTGAGGTTCTGTGTCTTGCGCCTGCAGATTTTCCGTTCTGACCCAGCTTCCCCTGTGATTGGGGTTTCTGCTTACTAATCTACTCCCTGACATGAGGCTTAGTTTACAGTATATGATTCCACACCACCTGCCTTTGACCTTCTCTTTCATTATTTGTTCTTTGAACCATAGCTGTCTGTTCTATGACCCAGGGTTTCCTGTAGTCCAGCTTATCACCACTATAAGGAAGACCAGGATTTTCCCTTAGTGACAGGTAGCCCCTTCAGGATAACGTGGAGCAGTGTTTTTCTTGCTCCCATACCAGGCACCACCAGATATCATTCCCCTTTTTAGCTAGTTTGGCAGACATTGACCCCCCCCCCCCCGGCCACAAGATGCACTTCTCCGCAGGACAACTGTTTGGGGCAGTGGGCAGATGATAACTGCCCCCCCCCCCCGCATTCACCTCATAAAGCATATTTATGTTTGAACAGTTTAAAGCCCTACTGCAAGAGTTTGATTTATTATAACAATGCCTTTCTTCAAGAATGTATAAGATAAATGGCCTTGGACAGCAGATTTCAGCAATGGAACAACATCCATAAGGGGTTTCAGTGTGAGGCCTCTTAAAGTGGACCAACACCCAGGGGGGATCGGCCCAGGAATCTATAAGATTCCCAGGCCGATCAGATCCCTCCCCGCGGGCATCCGAAATCGTTTGTGAATGGCCGGCGCGGGCGCGCTCCCTGTTAGAGGGAAGTGCGAGACGCGGCCTCCAGTGCTCGGAGCCGCTGTGGTTGGACGCCGCTTGTACGTGCATACCACAGCGGCTCTGAGCGCTCTGATTGGACGAGCGCCCGCATAGGAGCGTGGTGAGGTGAGTGTTTCCGGGCATTCTGGGGGGTTTCACATAGCGGGGCACCCCCGATCGGGGTGCCCCACCGAAGTGGACCAAAACCCAGGATAGTGAAAATCCTTGGTGTTGGTCCACTTTAAATCTGTATGTAGCTCTTCCAGATAAAAAAGAAGATTTGGTGTGTGTGTAGCACACATTGCTCTAAAGTTAGGATCAGGGGCATTTACCTTCAAGCTACAGTGCTAATGACCTTCTGGAATCTACTCCCTGATATGGCTGAGGCTTGCTTGGAAATATCATAGTGAAAATACTTTTATATTCCTAGTATGTCACATACCCCACTTCCAAATATTCATGACACTTGGGAACCCGGCCTGTAGAGGGCGATCTTGCAGAGATGACATGGAAAAAGGACCCCCTCCTGGTCCATAAGTACTGGGTTCTTCCCACTATTCCTCAGTCTTTTCGTCTCTGCAGTCGGCGAAGCATTCAGAAGATGACTCTCCTTCAAGCTGCAGGTAGCCGGGTTTGCTCCCGGCCCCTTTTTTTCTCTATTTCTGTCTGATACTCTTTAAACCTGTTTGGTTATATTGTATGCCTCCCAGCCCTGGCTGTATGGTTCAGGCAAAGGTAGATACATACACCTTCTGGTGTATACAGGAGTTTTACTCCTCCGTGAGACCCAAATGTGGGTAGGCGGTTTCCGGGTTGGTGTTCTCGGCATGGGATGCCCCTGTCCCTTTATAACCCCCTTGTGCCTTATGGGTGCATTTCTATCCGCTCCCCTTTTAGTTCTCCTTTACCCTGCTGGGGTAAAAAGGAGGGGGGGGGGCGTTATCTGGGCTTGTCACCATGCACACAAATAATGAAAAAAAAAAAAAGATATATAAAATAAATCTTTATTACATATGTATTTTTTTGTATATTTACTATACTATTTAATAGGATATGTTTTATTTAGATTTTCCTATTTCTGTCTAGGCAGCATTCTTTTGCTTACCTTTCAAAGCTCTTTGTTTCTGCTATGTTCAGATTTGAATTTCCCTCCATTCTTGGTCATGTGATTCTGGGGGTGGGCGGAGCTTAGGCACACAGCATAATTTCATTCTCAGAGCACCTGGTGTGCTCTCCTTGTCTGCCTGGCTCCCTATGGTCTTCCCTCATTGTGCTTGCTTCGGCAGCACATATACTAAAATTGGAACGATACAGAGATGATTAGCATGGCCCCTGCGCAAGGATGATACGCATATTCGTGAAGCGTTCCATATTTAAAGTTGCTGTGAGTACCCCTCAGCTTGCTGAAGGGAGTTTCTGTCATTTTTTTCATGCTTTGTCATTTATTGTATTGTGTGCATTGGTGACTATTTGTTTTCTTTGTAGGTGGAAACTCTTTATTTTAAAGAGGTTTCTCCTGGTCTTTAGCCCTTAAAGCCTTATTTGGGGGTCCATTTGTGTTAATATCCTCCTATTTAAAGGGGCATCCCGGGAAGCAATTGCATAAATCCCATATATACTTGGCGACTATAATCAATTATAGTATAATACTAAACACCATATGGAGGCATCTCAGGACAACGGGCATGCAGTTCCCTCTGCACAGACTCGGCAATGTTTTGGATGTGGGGCATCCCTTGTTGGGGATAACGCAATTCTTTGCGTCCCTTGTGCTCAATTAACTATTATGCAGCAAACTGGGGCCCAGGCTTCGGCGTCTGTGGCTTATGCCTTATCTCCTACTCTGCCATGTCTTGTCCGTACCCCCAGTGATATTGTCATGGGTGGTGAGTCGCATTCTGATTTATGTGCCAGATTGGCTCATCTTGAAAAATTAATGTCTAGCTCTGTGGCCAAGAAGGAAACATTTGACTCAGGCCGTTCCGGTAAGTGAGTTGGATAATTGTGAAATGCTTTATTGGTCTGATCCTTCTCAGTTAGAAGAAGGAGAATTCTATGAGGATTCAGATGTTTCTGATGAACAGCAATTTGTTGGTACTGTGATTGAGCAGAGTGTTGTGGATACCCCAAAGGCTCTTGCTCAGTTATTTGAGGTTTTGGTTATCACTCCTCCTGAAGTAGTCCTCAAAAAGGGAAATTCTTTGGAGTCTCTAAACCTCGTTTAGAATTTCCAAATCAAAAGCATTTTGATGAAATTATTCTTAAAGAATGGGAGAAGCCTGCGCGGCTTCCTGGCAATCCCTTGGGCTGGGACAAGAAATATCCCTTCCCAGCTGATACTGTTAAGCGTTGGTCATCACCACCTGTGGTGGATGCCCCTGTGCTTAATTTATCCAATTCTTCTGTGTTGCATTCTCCTGACTCCACTACACTTAAAGATGGATAGGATAAGCGTATTGATCAAATGGCGTGCCACGCTTTTTCCAGTGTGGGCTCGGCCTTGCTGCCTGTTGGTGCTTCTGCACTCATGACAGTGGCTATTAGGTCTGTTGTGAGAGACCTAATGAATTACTCAGGGCTTGATCCGGCCTCTGATGAGCACACCGCTCTTAAGCGATGTGAGATGTTTGCATCTTTTGTACTTTCTTCCTTAGATGATACTCTGCTCATGTGCAGCAGAACCTCTGCCTTGTTAATCGCCATTCGGCGGTCAGTATGGTTGCGGCAGTGGGCAGCTGATATTGTAGCCAAGAAATCGCTTACAGCGCTCCCTTTTGTGGGATTGCGCCTCTTTGGAGAAAAATTGGATTCTGTCACTAAAGGAGGTAAATTACCTCAGCGTAAGAAACAACGTCGTTCCTTTCGTGGAGTGGCCTCTTTTAACCCTTCCTTTCGGGGTCTAGATCCGGTAGAGGGGGTTTCAGCCCCTAGAGGGAATGCATGGAATAGAGGAAAGGGACGTGGCCGTCCAAGTCAGAATTGGGGGTCCAAAACCAAATCTGCCACTAAGCCTGCTCAACAATGAGGGGACGCCCTAACCCTTATGGATGGGGGGACGGCTGCGGTTCTTCTTCCAGGTCTGGGGTCAGGAGGTATCAGACAATTGGGTTCTGGAAGTAGTCTCTTCCGGTTACAAACTGGAATTCGAGTTCCGGCCTCCTCCCAGATTTTTCATGTCCCGGATGCCATCAGACTGCGGGCAGCAGTAGCAAATCTGTTAAACATGGCTGTCATCTGCCTAGTGCCTCCAGCGGAAAGGGGTTTGGGGTTTTACTCCAACCTATTCACGGTACCCAAAATGGACGGCTCTGTTCGGCCTATCCTAGACCTAAGGAGACTCAATCAATTTATCCGTTTCAGAAAATTCCGCATGGAGTCTCTGCAATCAACGATCGATGCTCCCCGTCAGGGGGACTTCATGACATCCATAGACATCAAGGATGCTTATTTGCACATTCCTATTTTTCTGGGTCACCAGAGATTTCTCAGGTTCTCGATAGAAGACCATCATTATCAATTTGTGGCCCTGCCATTCGGCCTTACCTCGGCCCCAAGAGTTTTTACCAAGATGCTGGCAGGAGTGATGGCTATATTCAGGGTCCAGGGCATCCGCATTGTGCCTTTTCTGGACGATCTTCTTATCGCGGCCTCCTCCCTCGAACAATCAGAGTTGGAAACCAGGACGGTGGTCTCTACGCTAGAGAGGTTCGGATGGTAATAGGTTACCCCAAATCCTCTCTCTGTCCGTCCAGGGAAATTCCCTTCCTGGGCCTGATTCTGGATACATTTCAGGCCAAGGTTTTTCTTCCTCAGTCCAAAATGGTTCTGATTCAGGACTTGATTCGTCTATTCTTGTCCAACCCTCGTCAGTCTATCCGTCTAGGGATGAGACTAGTGGGATTGATGGTAGCTGCATTCGAGGCAGTCCCGTTTGCCCAGTTTCACATAAGGACGCTTCAGCTCTTCCTCTTAGCAAGGTGGGACAGGTGCCCACTATCATTGAATCAGACTTGTCTATTGTCTCCCCACGTTTTGCAGTCCCTTCAGTGGTGGTTAATATCGCTCAACCTCCAGAAGGGCAAGTCGTTTCTGACTCCGCGTTGGGAACTGGTTACCACAGATGCAAGCCTGGTGGGCTGGGGGGGCTTCTGGAAGAAGCATCAGTTCCAAGGATTGTGGGGGCCTCAGGAGGCTCATTCTCCAACCAATGTATTAGAGCTTCGGGCCATACGTCTTGTTCTACTTCCACTGACCCATTTCTTACAGAGTCTGCCAGTTCAGATTCGGTCAGACAACCGAACAGCTGTTGCATACATCAATCACCAGGGAGGGACTCGCAGTTGGGGTGCCCTCCGGGAAGTGTCTCTGATCCTTCAGTGGGCAGAGATCAATGTTCCCTGCATATCAGCAGTTTACATTCCGGGGATAGAGAATGTGGAGGCAGACTCCCTGAGCAGGGGATGTTCTCGCCAGGGAGAATGGTCTCTCAATCCAAGGGTCTTTCAGTTCCTCTGTCACAAGTGGGGGACTCCACAGTTGGACCTGTTTGCTTCTCGCCACAATCACAAGATGCCAGCTTTTGTGTCTCTATCCCAGGATCCTCTGGCAGTGGCAGCGGATGCCATGTCTCTGGCCTGGAAGGATCTGGGGTTCCTATATCTGTTTCCTCCATTCTCCATGATCAGCAAGGTGGTGCGCAAGTTAGCACTGGAGGAGGCTCCAGCAATTCTGGTGGCACCAAGGTGGCCAAGATGTCTGTGGTACGCAGACGTCGTAAGGCTGGCAGTGGAACGTTTCCATCTGCCTCTTCTTCCAGATCTCATCAATCAGGGTCAACTTTGTTACCCCAATTTACAAACGCTGGCTTTGACGGCATGGCTGCTGAAGTCTCCATCTTGAAAGAAAAGGGTCTTTCTGATGTGGTTATTCAGACTCTTATTAGAGCTAGGAAGAAGTCTTCCTCTGTCATTTATTATAGGACTTGGAGGTCCTATATTGATTGGTGTGAATCCAGCGCTTTGCCCTGTAGAGTATTTTCTATTCCTAGAATTCTGGAATATCTGCAACGAGGTCTGGATATGGGATTCCAGATTAGTACTTTGAAAGGGCAAGTCTCTGCCTTGGCTATTTTCTTTCAAAGGTCGTTTGCTCTTCATCCTTTGGTTAAGACCTTTTTCCAAGGAGTCGCGCATGTGCGGCCTCCCAGAAAGCCTATACTTCCTGTTTGGGACCTTAACCTGGTGCTTTCAGCTATGCAGGCCGCTCCCTTTGAGCCTTTGCAGGATATTCCTCTTCCTATTCTTACTCAGGAGGTTGCCTTTTTGGTTGCTATTACTTCTGTCCGCCGAGTTTCTGAACTGGCGGCTTTGTCTATTCTAGCCCCTTATTTTGAGAGGCATCAAGATAAGGTTGTTTTCCGTTTTAAACTGGATTTCCTTCCTAAGGTGGTGTCTGCTTTCCACCTAAATCAGGATATAGTTCTTCCTTCCTTGTGTCCTAAACCTAGTAACGACAAGGAAAGGGTCTTACATTCTTTGGATGTAGTTCGTGTTAAGTATTTTTTAGTTACTACTTCGGCCTTCCGCAAGACGGATGCCTTTTTTGTTGTGCCTTCTGGGCCCAAGAAGGGTTTTGCTCCTGCCAAATCTTCCCTTAGTAAGTGGATACGTCAGGCCATCATTGGGGCCTATATGGCTAAGGGGAAGGTTCCCCCTTTTCGTGTCACCGCTCATTCTACTCTATTGGAGCTTCCTGGGCTTTTCAGCACCAGGCTTCTGCTGAACAGGTTTGCAAGGCTGCGACTTGGTCTTCTGTGCATACTTTTTCTAAGTTTTACAAGGTTGATGTGCAGGCCTCAGCGGATGCATTATTATGCATTATTCCTTGGGGATCCCCACCCATTATAGACATTGCTATTGGATGTCCCAAGTGTCATGAATATTTGGAAGTGGGGTGTGTGACATACTAGGGATAATACCATTTTGTGAGTACTCACCTGTAAAATGGTTATTGCGAGTATGTCACACACCCCACTTCCCCCGCCCTTTTTTGTTCTAAGGGATCCTTTATATGGTGATTATTATTTTCAAACTATTTTTCAATTATCGAATATAATTTGATCTTCCTGGTTCTTCACTGCTTTTTAAAAAGACTGAGGAATAGTGGGAGGAACCCAGTACTTATGGACCAGGAGGGGCTCCTTTTTCCATGTCATCTCTGCAAGATCGCCCTCTACAGGCCGGGTTCCCAAGTGTCATGAATATTTGGAAGTGGGGTGTGTGACATACTCACAATAACCATTTTACAGGTGAGTACTCACAAAATGGTATTTTTGCACAAAGAAAACCGTTTGAAGAGCAGCTAGGTATAAAATAGAGATTTCCTATGAATTATACAGCTATCAACTATACACAAACCTTGCTTCTGCTACCCTGGCCAATCTAAAGGCCACGAAAATGTATGTAGATGTGCTTTGTACCAACCACATCAGGAACCACTGAGGTTTTCCATTTGGAATACAGTTTGAGACTCATACACATCCCCTGGGTTGTCTAAGGCAACTCTGGATTCACTGACGCTGACCCTGGGCAGTCCATCTAACCTTCAGGATACTGTAGATCCAATAAAGACTCACACACTGTCTCCAGCACTGGCTAAAACCTCACAACCCTTCATCTATTTCTGGAAGATTCTTTAGAGCTAAACTGAACCAAGATGCTATTAGGTTGACAGCCTGTTGTGCTAAGAATATTGTTATGATGCTTTTATTGAAAGTTTTTTCAGGGTAACTAGTATATTTGTTACAATGTTGTTGCCTTGGCATCCTTGGTATTATTATGTTATATCTAGAGATGAGCGAACTTTTGAAAAATTCGATTCGACTGATTCGCCGAATTTTCCGACAAAAATCGTTTCGACCCGAATTTATTCGCGACGAATCGCTATTAAAAACGGCTATTTCTGAGCCTCCTAGAGCCTCAATAGGGTTGTAAACCATTCTACCTTGCTGTAACACGCATAGGATGCATGCTGGGTTAGTTAAATAATACTTTGAATAAATATCACATGCAGATCAGAGGCATCGCTAATAGAATCGCAGAGCGGCACAATTGCAGAGAGTTGAAGTGGCATCACTATGAGGGGCAGGAGCCCAAACATTGCTTTAAAGAGACACTGGAGTTGGCAGCAGCAGGAGCCCAAAAATTGGATGAATCACACCCTGGAGTTGGCAGCAGCAGCAGCAGCCCAAACATTACTTTAAAGAGACACTGGGGTTGGCTTCAGGAGCCCAAAAATTGGATGATTCACACCCTGGAGTTGGCAGCAGCAGCAGCAGCAGGAGCCCAAACATTACTTTAAAGAGACACTGGGGTTGGCTTCAGGAGCCCAAAAATTGGATGATTCACACCCTGGAGTTGGCAGGAGTTGGCAGCAGCAGCAGCAGCAACAGGACCCCAAACATTACTTTAAAGAGACACTGGGGTTGGCTTCAGGAGCCCAAAAATTGACTGACACACCCTGGAGTTGGCAGCAGCAGCAGCCCAAACATTACTTTAAAGAGACACTGGGGTTGGCTTCAGGAGCCCAAAAATTGGATGATTCACACCCTGGAGTTGGCAGCAGCAGCAGCAGGAGCCCAAATATTACTTTAAAGAGACCCTGGGGTCGGCTTCAGGAGCCCAAAAATAGGATGATTCACACCCTGGAGTTGGCAGCAGCAGCAGCAGGAGCCCAAATATTACTTTAAAGAGACCCTGGGGTTGGCTTCAGGAGCCCAACAATTGGATGAATCACACCCTGGAGTTGGCAGCAGCAGCAGCAGCAGGAGCCCAAATATTACTTTAAAGAGACACTGGGGTTGGCTTCAGGAGCCCAAAAATTGGATGAATCACACCCTGGAGTTGGCAGCAGCAGCAGCAGGAGCCCAAATATTACTTTAAAGAGACCCTGGGGTTGGCTTCAGGAGCCCAAAAATTGGATGAATCACACCCTGGAGTTGGCAGCTGCAGGAGCAGCAGGAGCCCAAACATTACTTTAAAGAGACACTGGGGTTGGCTTCAGGAGCCCAAAAATTGGATGAATCACACCCTGGAGTTGGCAGCAGCAGCAGGAGCCCAAACATTACTTTAAAGAGACACTGGGGTTGGCAGCAGGAGCCCAAAGATTGGATGAATCACACCCTGGAGTTGGCAGCAGCAGCAGCAGGAGCCCAAACATTACTTTAAAGAGACACTGGGGTTGGCAGCAGGAGCCCAAAGATTGGATGAATCACACCCTGGAGTTGGCAGCAGCAGCAGCAGCAGCAGGAGCCCAAACATTACTTTAAAGAGACACTGGGGTTGGCTTCAGGAGCCCAAAAATTGGACGATTCACACCCTGGAGTTGGCAGGAGTCGGCAGCAGCAGCAGCAGCAACAGGAGCCCAAACATTACTTTAAAGAGACACTGGGGTTGGCTTCAGGAGCCCAAAAATTGGATGAATCACACCCTGGAGTTGGCAGCAGCAGCAGCCCAAACATTACTTTAAAGAGACACTGGGGTTGGCTTCAGGAGCCCAAAAATTGGATGAATCACACCCTGGAGTTGGCAGCAGCAGGAGCCCAAATATTACTTTAAAGAGACCCTGGGGTTGGCTTCAGGAGCCCAAAAATAGGATGATTCACACCCTGGAGTTGGCAGCAGCAGCAGCAGGAGCCCAAATATTACTTTAAAGAGACCCTGGGGTTGGCTTCAGGAGCCCAAAAATTGGATGAATCACACCCTGGAGTTGGCAGCAGCAGCAGCAGCAGCAGGAGCCCAAATATTACTTTAAAGAGACCCTGGGGTTGGCTTCAGGAGCCCAAAAATTGGATGAATCACACCCTGGAGTTGGCAGCAGCAGCAGCAGGAGCCCAAATATTACTTTAAAGAGACCCTGGGGTTGGCTTCAGGAGCCCAAAAATTGGATGAATCACACCCTGGAGTTGGCAGCAGCAGGAGCAGCAGGAGCCCAAACATTACTTTAAAGAGACACTGGGGTTGGCTTCAGGAGCCCAAAAATTGGATGAATCACACCCTGGAGTTGGCAGCAGCAGCAGCAGGAGCCCAAACATTACTTTAAAGAGACACTGGGGTTGGCAGCAGGAGCCCAAAGATTGGATGAATCACACCCTGGAGTTGGCAGCAGCAGCAGCAGGAGCCCAAACATTACTTTAAAGAGACACTGGGGTTGGCAGCAGGAGCCCAAAGATTGGATGAATCACACCCTGGAGTTGGCAGCAGCAGCAGCAGCAGCAGGAGCCCAAACATTACTTTAAAGAGACACTGGGGTTGGCTTCAGGAGCCCAAAAATTGGACGATTCACACCCTGGAGTTGGCAGGAGTTGGCAGCAGCAGCAACAGGAGCCCAAACATTACTTTAAAGAGACACTGGGGTTGGCTTCAGGAGCCCAAAAATTGGATGAATCACACCCTGGAGTTGGCAGCAGCAGCAGCCCAAACATTACTTTAAAGAGACACTGGGGTTGGCTTCAGGAGCCCAAAAATTGGATGATTCACACCCTGAAGTTGGCAGCAGCAGCAGCAGCAACAGGAGCCCAAACATTACTTTAAAGAGACACTGGGGTTGGCTTCAGGAGCCCAAAAATTGGATGAATCACACCCTGGAGTTGGCAGCAGCAGCAGGAGCCCAAACATTACTTTAAAGAGACCCTGTGGTTGGCTTCAGTAGTCCAAATATTGGATGAATCACACCCTGGAGTTGGCAGCAGCAGCAGCAGGAGCCAAAACATTACTTTAAAGAGACACTGGAGTTGGCTTCAGGAGCCCAAAAATTGGATGATTCACACCCTGGAGTTGGAAGCAGCAGCAGCAGGAGCCCAAATATTACTTTAAAGAGACCCTGGGGTTGGCTTCAGGAGCCCAAAAATTGGATGAATCCCACCCTGGAGTTGGCAGCAGCAACAGGAGCCCAAACATTACTTTAAAGAGACACTGGGGTTGGCTTCAGGAGCCCAAAAATTGGATGAATCACACCCTGGAGTTGGCAGCAGCAGCAGCAGGAGCCCAAATATTACTTTAAAGAGACCCTGGGGTTGGCTTCAGGAGCCCAAAAATTGGATGAATCACACCCCGGAGTTGGCAGCAGCAGCAGCAGGAGCCCAAATATTACTTTAAAGAGACACTGGAGTTGGCTTCAGGAGCCCAAAAATTGGATGATTCACACCCTGGAGTTGGCATCAGCAGGAGCCCAAATATTGGCCTAAAGACATAAATATGTTTTGCACCATTTGGAAAGTGTAAAACGTGGCACCATGCTGAATCTAGTCGCATGCATCAGGCATTGGTGGGTGGAAATCCTGGCTGATCCATCCCTGATTCATTTTGACAAAGGTGAGTCTCTCCACACTTTTCTAGGGCAAACTCTGCTAGTTGCGGCCACAAATCAAGTTTGGCTGCCCAGAAGTCCAGCGGATCCTCAACGTGTGTTGGCATGGTCATGTCAAAGTATGACATGACCTGCTGGTTCAGGTCCTGCTCCAGGTCTTCCTGCTGCTCATGAGTAGCCTCACTATGCAGGTGTAGAAAGCTACTCATTAGCGACTGAAGACTGAGGCTGCTGCTGATGGAGCTGCAGCTGCTGCTCCTGCCAACCCCCCCAGCGGCCATGGCAGTGGAAGGTGAGCGCAGAGGTCCCCTCGAGTCAGACCTGCGAGAGTATGGACCATGGCGCAGATAGGCATCGGCCAACTGCCTACGTAGAATGTCTTTGTAGTAGTTCAGTTTGTCCTCCCTCTCGGTGGGTTTAAAAAATGCCCCCATTTTGTGCCGGAAGCGAGGGTCCAATAAGGTGGACAGCCAGAAGTCATCCCGCCGACAGATGGAAACAATTCTGGGGTCACTACGCAAGCACGTGAGCATGCTTCCTGCCATTTGCGCAAGTGACTCGGATGGACTACCTGTCTCCATCTCCACTGCATACTGCCACGGTGTGCCGGGTCCTCTGTCTCGCCTTCCTCAAAAACCTCTAGCTCCTCTGGCTGCTCCTGCTCCTCCTCTCCTGTCCGCTGACTAGATAAACCAGCCATTTCGCCAAGCCTAAACTGTGTTTCGCTGGGCAACTCCTCCTCCTCCTCTTCCTCCTCCTCCTCCAGTTCAGCTCCAACGGGGTTCATGTGGCCGTAAGATGTAAACGCCATGTCTCCAGTGCCCTGACCAGCCATGGTTTCCAACATGTGCTGTAGTACATGAAGCAGTGGAATCACGTCGTTCATCCCGTAATCCTGCCGACTGACAAATAAAGTGGCTTCCTCAAAGGGCCTGAGCAAACGGCAGGTGTCACGTATGAGCTGCCACTGGTTGACATTGAAGTTACACAGGGGAGTCCCCCTATCTGCTTGGATCATCAGGAAATCCGTGATGGCTTTTCTCTGTTCATATAATCGGTCCAACATGTGAAGGGTGGAATTCCAACGGGTGGAAACATCACAAATCAGACTATGTTGGGGGATACCATTCTGACGCTGTAGCTCAAGAAGGGTGTGTTTGGCGGTGTATGAGTGGCTGAAGTGCATGCAAAGTTTCCTTGAAGTTGTTAGGATGTCTTGCAGATGGGGGGAACACTTCAGAAACCGCTTGACAACCAGATTGAAGACGTGAGCCATGCAGGGGGCATGGGTCAGGCTTCCTTGGCGCAGCGCAGACAAAATGTTCTTCCCATTGTCGGTAACCATAATTCCCATTTTAAGTTTTCTTGGAGTAAGCCATGTTTGGATTTCCTGATGAATACATTTAAGCAGTTCCTCCCCTGTGTGACTCAGTTCGCCAAGACAAACCATGTGAAGCACTGCGTGACACCTCCGTGCCCTGCACACATGGTAGACTGGAGGGGCACTGAGACTTGAGCCTACAGTGGAGGGTGAGGAGATGGCGGAGGATGAGGAGGCCGAGTCGCACGGTGTCACAGGCCCAACGGGCAGGGAGCGTGGAGGCCGAAGCGGCGTGACCTGTCCAAGTTGCTGCTGCTGCTGCAAAGGGACCACATTCACCCAGTGGGCCGTAAACGACATGTACTGTCCCTGACCGTAGTTACAGCTCCAGATGTCGGCGCTGCCATGCACTTTGCTACACACCGACAGGCTCAAGGACTGGCCCACCTTCTGTTCAACAAAAGTGTGCAGCGCTGGTACTGCCTTCTTGGCAAAGAAATGACGGCTTGGGACTCTCCACCTCGGCTCGGCACAAGCCATCAGTTCTCTGAAAGGTGCAGATTCCACCACCTGAAAAGGGAGCGACTGCAGCACCAGCAACTTGGACAGGAGCACAATCAGCTTCTGCGCCGTAGGATGAGTGGGCGCATACTGCTGTCTCTTGGACATGGCTTCGCTGATGGATTGCTGGCGGGATGCATGACTTGGAGGAGGAGGAGGAGGAGCAGGAGCGACAGAGGATGGGTATGACGCACAGCTGCCTTCGGCTGAGGTGCTGGAGCCTTGGCTGGCAGAAATTGGGAGCGGCGTGCCACTTGGTGAGGAAGCAGACTGGACCACCCCTTGGGAGCCTCGGTTCTCCCAGGTCGCTTTATGGTGACGCATCATATGTTGACGCAGGGCCGTGGTGCCAACATTTGGACCCTGGCCACGCTTCACCTTTTGCCTACATATCTTGCATGTGGCCATGTTACCCTCCTGCGGATGCTTCAGGAAAAACTGCCACACTGCCGAGTAGCTACTTTTCCCACCCCCTGGCCTCACTGATTCACTGCTGCTGTTACCAACTCCAGGAACCCCTGCTCCACTACCTCCCGATAAGGTAGACTGCCGCACAGCAGGTGCTCTACCCCGGCCCCGGCCCCGGCCGGCTCCAGCCTTTGGAATTGTGCCCCCATGCTGACTGCTACCACCTTGCTGCCTCAGCTGCTGACTCCGGGGCAACCTGCGCCCCTCTTCTCCTGATGATGACGATGAAGCCCCTTCATCACCCGGCTCCCAAGTGCGATCGGCTTCATCGTCATCATCATTATCACCGAGTTGTGGCTGTACGTCACTGATGTTCGTGGATTCGTCAACAGTGTCTGGCGCAGGAGCTGGAACGCTCGCAGCACCCACGACACTGTCCACATCACTATTTGTCTGCCTAGCTAAAGAAGCCACCTCCATTTCTTGGCTGGGCAGTAGCTGCTGACTGTCCTCTATCTGATCGTCCTCCTCACTAAAGAGTGGAGCTGAACCCAAAGCATAGGATACGTCGCTGGGGGAGGGAACGGCGTAGGACAGAGGCAATGGGAGGACAGGGACTGCTCTCGGGGCATGCCAACTCAGGGTTGTGTCAGAGGAACCTACCGACCCTAGACTGGGGGTCTCAGACGTAAGTTGTGATGATGTTGTTGATGAGCGCGTCAACCAATCTACCACGGCAGATGCGTTACTGGTGGAGACCCGACCGCTAGCAGATACTGGCAGATTAGGTCTCTCAGCGTGACTCCTGCTGCTACTGGCCCCCAGTCTGCTGCGAGCTCTGCCTGCGGAATCTTGGCCTCTGCCACTCCTCTTTTCACTTCCAGGCACTTGTCTGCCCGACATAGTCTAACTGGCGTGGTAGTAGGTGATATTTTAAGAACCCCCAGGCAGCGGTGGGTCTATATGAAACAGAATATAATGCACACCAAAAGTGAGCAGTAACACTCAGCCTCCAACAGGCCTGCCTAGTGTAAATAAGAGAGCTGCTTAGTGTAAATAAAGAGGGGTATGCTATGTTACAGAATGGGATGCCCCAACAGCCAGCAGTGCACCTGGCAGCAGTACTACTATGCACAGCAAAAGTGTCTTTATCAGGCCTATTTTCTATTAGAATTAGTGCAAATTGTTATTATGGTATTAAATAGAGGCTGGTGTAGTCACAGAATGGGATGCCCCAAAAACCAGAGAGCACCTGGCAGCAGTAAGGCTATGCACAGCAAAAGTGTCTTTATCAGGCCTAATTTCTATTAGAATAAGTGCAAATGGTTATTATGGTTTTAAATAGAGGCTGGTGTAGTCACAGAATGGGATGCCCCAAAAACCAGAGAGCACCTGGCAGCAGTAAGGCTATGCACAGCAAAAGTGTCTTTATCAGGCCTAATTTCAATTAGAATAAGTGCAAATGGTTATTATGGTATTAAATAGAGGCTGGTGTAGTCACAGAATGGGATGCCCCAAAAACCAGAGAGCACCTGGCAGCAGTAAGGCTATGCACAGCAAAAGTGTCTTTATCAGGCCTAATTTCTATTAGAATAAGTGAAAATGGTTATTATGGTATTAAATAGAGGCTGGTGTAGTCACAGAATGGGATGCCCCAAAAACCAGAGAGCACCTGGCAGCAGTAAGGCTATGCACAGAAAAAGTGTCTTTATCAGGCCTATTTTCTATTAGAATAAGTGCAAATGGTTATTATGGTATTAAATAGAGGCTGGTGTAGTCACAGAATGGGATGCCCCAAAAACCAGAGAGCACCTGGCAGCAGTAAGGCTATGCACAGCAAAAGTGTCTTTATCAGGCCTAATTTCTATTAGAATAAGTGCAAATGGTTATTATGGTATTAAATAGAGGCTGGTGTAGTCACAGAATGGGATGCCCCAAAAACAAGAGAGCACCTGGCAGCAGTAAGGCTATGCACAGCAAAAGTGTCTTTATCAGGCCTAATTTCTATTAGAATAAGTGCAAATGGTTATTATGGTATTAAATAGAGGCTGGTGTAGTCACAGAATGGGATGCCCCAAAAACCAGAGAGCACCTGGCAGCAGTAAGGCTATGCACAGCAAAAGTGTCTTTATCAGGACTAATTTCTATTAGAATAAGTGCAAATGGTTATTATGGTATTAAATAGAGGCTGGGGTAGTCACAGAATGGGATGCCCCAAAAACCAGAGAGCACCAGGCAGCAGTAAGGCTATGCACAGCAAAAGTGTCTTTATCAGGCCTAATTTCTATTAGAATAAGTGCAAATGGTTATTATGGTATTAAATAGAGGCTGGTATAGTCACAGAATGGGATGCCTCACAGCAGACTTGAGATCAGTTCAGTATATATGCACAGTTAGTGTATAAGCAGCCTGAAAACGCTAACAAAGCCAGTCAGCCAGCCAGTAACACTCAGACTGGATGAAAAAAAAAAAAATCTCCCTGTGACTGCCTCCGATTTTTCCTAACTTTCCCTGCTTTTCGCTGACTTTCTGTCTGTCTCCTGCCTGTCTCCTGCCTGTCTCCAGCCTGTCCCTGTCTGTCCCTGTCTGTCTAACTGTCTCTCCCTGCCTACAGCAGCATCCTGTCTCTCACGAATGCAATAGAGAAATGAGGAAAAGCAAGTTGTCCGCCGACTTAAATAGCGCTGTGACGTCAACGGGCTTGCTGGCTGCTGATAGGCTGCATGTGACTGTCCCAGCTTGCACTGGCGCGGGGTTGATGTCTGGACATGTCCCATCCGCCATCTTAGAATGCCTGTAATGTAAATGAATGGATGTTAAAGGAAAACTTCGAGCGATCGAATCGCGGGGAAATTCGGATTCGATCCGAATCGAATTTTTCATGAAATTCGGATCGAATCCGGGTTCGTCCGGATCGATTCGCTCATCCCTAGTTATATCATGTTTGTTAACCCCTCTCCTGGTTATCCTAGTGTTAGGAATAGTTATGAGTTAATAAGAATATTAGCCTCGATTCAGAGACACATTCGTCCGGACTTCCGTAGCTGTCTGTGAAAGTTTGGGTGGATGTTTGTCATTTTTTTGCTTTTTTTCGTCCATTTTTCATTTGTACGAACGTTCGGGAATGCGCTTTTGATGAACGGAAGCAAATCGGAACATTTCCGTTAGTTCGGATCATTTTCCAAACAAAATCGGAAATTTTCCGTTCGTTCAGATAACTTCCGTTGTTGGGATGGGTTTCTGTCTGATTCAGAGAGCTGATTTCCGACGGATCACCACCCTATAAATCCGTTTCATTTCCGATCCACTTACGGGACCTTTGAGGCCTCGGATTGATATTGTTGAACATGTTTTGCGGCTATGTGGAGGAGTCTGCGTGCTTTTAGCAACAAGGCATTGCATGTATCAGCATGGCCGAGGCCATAAATTGTATAGCAATGCATACCTGAATCAATACATTTCATGTATGCCTTATAGAAGCATTTTAATGCTGACCTTAATTAGTCCTTAGCATGTAAACATTTATTTTCCCACACATCCATATAATTGCTATATTTTTTTAGACTTATGTCCTTGGTGAATTATATTTGGATTGTTGAACTTGAATCTTAATTTGTTGTAGGAGTTATTGTTTTAGTCGGTTACCTTTGCTTTGTGTAATTATTTTATATTTGGTTGCAGGAACCGCAAGATGTGCCACTCACACAACATAAAAGCAGTGATTGGTCCAGCTATGCGATTCCTCAGTGTTCTTGCAGGGCATCCAGGGTCGTCCCATGATGCTTATATATTGCAGAGCTCCGGCTTATTTTGTCAGTTTGAGTCTAGTTATCTGGTGTATGGCTCCTGGGTAAGTTTGCTCACATTCCATCAATCCATTTTCACTGTATGGCAATGAATATAGTTGATGACTCATGACTTAACCTATTGCTGTTTATAGCCCTTGATTACATGTTAAACAATATTGTAGCTTAGAATGTGTATTTTATGTTATTATTTTTAAATTCTTTCAGGGGATTCTGGATATCCACTCCTGCCCTTGCTCCTGATGCCCGTTCTTTGCCTGCAGAATGCGGGCCAGGGGTTCTCTAATCTAATTTACGTTTTTTAACAGGGACCACACGTGCCAGAGTGGCACAACTGAGTGTCAGGGTTCTTCAGTTGGTGGGCGAGATGCAGGAGCTGCGCAACTCGTTGGGGACCACAGATGAAGAATAATGTTCTGTGGCCTGCCTTTGCTATGTATTTAGTTTTTTATAGTTGTAAAAATTAGAATAATTACAAAATGATGTATACATTTTATATTTTATGATGGAATCCAAAAAAAAAATGTTACAGTGCCATTTCATTTACAAAATACATTAACACAAAACGAATGGGCCCAGAAATATTTAAAGATGAATATTCACATGACCGAGAAGTGATTTGGGTGAGCTTTAAGGCTCCAAAAGGGAAGATGGAGGATAGTGCTAAGTGGTTTAGCTAAACATTGTAGTAGAAGTGAGGGTGGCAAATATGTAGGCAAGCACTTTAATGAGTTACGTTTGTAGTGCGCAGGCGCAAGATCGTAAGGATTTCCGTCTGGACTAATATTTATTGAAAAAGGGAAACAGAATCGAATGGGAAACGTAAAGGATTCGTTGGAGGATACGATGGGAAAAGGGCAAAAACGAAAGCCTACGTTGTAACGTGGAAATGAAACGGAAAAGTCTGGATGGAAAATTACATTTTTGCCGGCATGGTTGGAGCGGGCAGGCCGGCTACGCTGTCAGCGGGCCGGCGGCGGCCCACTGACAGGCATAGCCGGCCTGCCTGCTCCCACCATGCCGGTATTTTTTTTTTTCAGATGAGCGATTCGTGAAAGTTCGATTCGGGCGAACCCGAATTTCTTGGGGAAATTCGGCGGATCGCCCGAATCGAACTTTCAAGAAGTTCGCTCATCTCTAGTGATTAGTATGGGCTTGCGCATGATTCACAACCCTGATTAGCCCTAATTTGCCCTTCTGTACGTGCCAATGAAACAGCCTTTTTTCCGCTCCACTTACGTGCTTATTTTCCTGATGGGAGTGCCGTGGCATGGTACACGAGAATGTTTGGTGATTAAGTCCTGGCACGTACGAGCACCTGCAGTATCCCGGCTTGCTGTGCATTTACCTGATGGAGCCTCGATTGCATCTGCTACGCGTGGATGTCGATCGCAAGCATGATGTTGAGCTATTCGAGATGACTCAACTTATCCGGGATTCCCTTGAGAAACTGTATTGCGAGTTGCACCCATGTTTGGCCCACAAGCAAGTGACATGCAATTACGGGCAAATTGGTTGGCTGCCTTCAATTTTTGGCGAACGGCTCATTCCAGAGGCTGGGCTCCCTCTCTGTGGGCATGTCTCAGCCGCACTCTCAATAAATTTCTTGAAGGCATGGCTACCTTGGTGGACAAGTTTATATGTTTCCCTGACACCATGCTAGCCTGGAATGCACTTAAAGTGAACCAACACCCAGGATTTTGACTATCCTGGGTTTTGGTCCTTCCCCGTGGGGCACCCTGATCGGGGGTGCCCCGCTATGTGAAACCCCCCAGATTTCCCACATCAACTCACCCAGTCCTACGGCACATGTGTGGCTGCTCGTCCGATCAGCGCGCTGGGAGCCACTGAGCTATGGACGTCTTAACCAACGTCTTAGCACTGCAGCTCCGAGTGCGCTGGCGGCCACTTCCCACACTTCCCTCTAACAGGGAGCATGCACGCGGTCTGCTAGAGCAATAGCGGGGATGCAGCCATGGCCCGTGCATGTGCCGTTGGACCGAGAAGTAAGGTAAGTGTAGCGGGTGGGGTTTCATATAGCGGGGCATCCTGGTTTTGGATGCCCCGGGGGGAGGGAATGGATCAGCCTGGGAATCTTATAGATTCCCTGGCCGATCCAGCTTGGTTTCAGTCCACTTTAAGCTGGCCAATATGCACAATGTCATGGGTGCGATCAACTGTACGCATATGGCGCTGGTGCCACCGGTTGCTGATGAATATCTCTTTAGTTATGTGTTTGGTTTCCCTTTTCATCCTTAATTCCTCCGCTTTCAACTAGTTGCTCCCAGTTCCCTGTATCTGCAATGTTAATGTTCCCTTTTGCTCACATAGGTTATGGGCTCCCGTCTAACACAATCTGCCAAGTCCCTTTTCTTACTCACCCAAAGAAAGCAGTCTTACCAGTGGTTGTCCCTTAATGCTTAGCATCTATTCTGTGAGTGTAGGTGTGCTTTAATGCTGCTCAGCTCTTGACCTGTGTGCTTTGTGTCTTTTGTGCAGGAACCGTAAGATGGGTCATTCCATCAATGTGCATTGTGTGGCGGGTCCTGATCTATGGTTCCTGATCTAGGGTTATGGCAGGGTTTCCAGGCTCCACCCATGATGCCTACATACTGAGAATTTAAGCCTGTATGCTCAATTTGAGACTGGAAAGCTGTCTGGCGGATGGTTTCTTGGTAAGTGTTGTCATTATTATTCCTTTCTTGCTGATGTTTTTCTAATGTAGAACTTGTGTATCTGTAGATGCATCCCCTGTCTCCCCCCTTCCATTTTTTTTAAATAGTTAATTTTTTTATTTTTTTCATGTAATAATGTATTTATGATGTATGTGGCTAATACTTATTTTATTTTTGTAGTTGATTCTGGCTAGCCCCTTCTACTGTGGTTGATGACTCTCATTCTGCCATCTCACACTCCACATGCAGCCTATAACTGGGCCCATAGCAAGGCAAGGACAGTGGTGGCATGGGTCAATGGTTTGCTTAAGACCCGGTTCAGGTGCCTGGACCATACAGGGGGTACCCTCCGGTACCAGCCCCAGAAAATGATAAAAATCATTGTGGAGAAGGTTCCGCAGTATCAGGATGTGAACCCCCTCTCCAGCTATTGTGAATTTTCCTGCAGAATTTTTGTCCATTTAGTTTTTCCCCAGTGTTATGTTTGCGGTGTGTCTATTTATATATGTCTATATATGATTTGGGATTTGAGGTAAGCCTTGCCCTTCAAGTTTTTATCTGTAAGCTTCAACCCCTCATTTTATGTATTCAGTGAGATTAAATTGAATTAAACATCACTTATGCTTGTTTTGTTTATTGTTGTCACAAAACTCTGACATACTACTTAATTTTTTACATTTACTTTTCTGCAAAATGTGTTTTTCCTTATTGATATGGTGGCTGGTCTCTGGCTTCTCGCAGTGTCACCAGAGATGCAAAGTTGTCATTTAGCAGCAGCATCGGTGCTATCAGTGTCCCAATGTGCCAATTGTTCTGTTGCTCCACCACCATTGCTTGGAGGTCACGGTGGAGCAGCTTTATGTGTTTCCCCATGGTTTGGCAGAACCAGGCACTGTTTTGCCTTAAGGCTCTGCTATCTGCTCTCCAATCCATCTCCATCAAATGCACCCACCTCACTGGGAGAAGATGGTGACATGCCTGAGGTCGTCATCCTCCTCCACGGTTATGGACACTTGCAGCTGGAGCTGTACTTGGCCTTTCCACATGGGTTGTGTTTGATGTGGGTGATGGGAAATCCTTGGCAGCAGAGCTGGCCCATGGAGGTGATGGCTGCAGTTGCTCATCACGCCCCAGCTGTTGGTCATGCTGGCACTGTGGATCCAGCTGCTGCTGCAGAGGGTGTGGGGGAGGCAGCTGCTGCTGCAGAGGGAGCAGGAGAAGCAGCTTCAGCTGCGGAGGGAGTGGGGGGGCAGCAGATGCTGCTGTGGAAGGATTTGTGGATCCAGCTGCTGCTGCAGAGGGAGTGGGGGAGGCAGCTGTTGAGGCAGATGCTGCTGCAGTGGCAGCTATTTAGGCAGATACTGTGTCTGAGGGTGCTAGGGAGGCAACTGCTGCTGTAGAGGGTTATGATGCTGCTTTTGTGGGGGCAGATGCTGTGGATCGCCCTCCTCAAGATCCTGCAATTTGCCTGGCACTGCTCTGGCTTGGCCTAGCACTTTGCCTGGCACTGCTCTGCCTTGGCCTAGCACTTTGCCTGGAACTGTTCTGGCTTTGCCTTGCACTTTGCCTGGCACTGCTCTGCCTTGGCCTAGCACTTTGCCTGGAACTGTTCTGGCTTTGCCTAGCACTTTGCCTGGAACTGCTCTGGCTTGGCCTAGTACTGGTCTGACTTTGGCTGAAGCGGTGCTGGCTTGAGCTGAGTGTGTACAAAAAATTTTTTTTATTTTTTTTGTAATAAAATACTTTTGTGTCTGTGTTTTTTTTGCTATGTGGGCTAGTAGCCTGTTCTACAAGCCCCCATAGCTGGCCTGGGTCGGTAACGCTGGGCAGGGGGGACCCTACGTAATTTTTGGGGGGGATTTTTAAAGGTTTTTAACCCTTAAAATTCCAAAAAAAACAGGGCCATATGGGACATAAGCGGTTAATTTTTTTTTAAATTAACCTCTTATGTCCTGTTACACAGCAGGTATAAAATGCTTACAGCATTTTGTGGTGTGGTGTGTTTGTGTTTTTTATTACATTTAAAGTGGACCAACACCCAGGATTTTGACTATCCTGGGTATTGGTCCTTTCCCCCGGGGCATCCCGATCGGGGATGCCCCGCTCTGTGAAACCCCCGATCACCCACAATAACTCATCTCACCCCGATCCTATGGTGCATGCGCGGCCGCTCGTCCTATCAGCGCGCTCAGATCGGCTGAGTTATGGACGTGTAAGAGACGTCTAAGCTCAGCCACTCTGAGCGTGCTGGAGACCGCATCCCCCACTTTCCTTTAACAGGGAGCGTGCCCGCGCTGGCCATTCATAAATAGCCAGCGCGGGCACGCGCCCTGCTAGAGGGATAGTGGGGATGCAGCCCGCGCATGCGCCGTAGGACCAGGATTCAAGTAAGTGGTAGCGGGTGTTCCGGGGGGTTTCACACAGAGGGGCATCCCAATTTTGGATGCCCCGGGGGGGGAATAGAATGGTCCAGGAATCTTGTAGATTCCCGGGCCGATCAGCCCTGGGTGTTGGTCCACTTTAACCCATTGTGAACTTGTAAGGAGTCCATGAAACCCCTATACCAGTTCACAAGGCTGGGGGGCAGTCAAGTCACCTGCGGCTAGCGGGTGACTTGCCATTAACCCCGGCCCCCCTATTACCCGCCTCCCCGAAGCCCAGGGGGGGCAGAAGGGCCCGGGCTGATATAGGCGGTGCGGGCTTATACTTGGCAGGACGGGGGGCCCTGCGCCCTGTTCTACAAGCCCTGCATAGCTGATCCCCGGGCTGGTTATGCTGGGTAGGGGGGACCCCATGTCATTTTTATGGGAATTTTTAAGGGTTTTTAACCCTTAAAATAAAAAAAAAATGGGGATTACCCCCCCCCCCCCCCCCTTGGAAGGGGAACCCCATGCCAATTTTTTTCTTGATTTAACCCTTTATGATGTGGATTGTAGTTGTATTTTATTTTTACATGTTATAAAGTGTTCTTTTCAGTTTGGGGGGGTCTTCTGAACAGTAACGGGGGGCTACCGATACATATGTGGTACCGTTGTAATCGGGAGAAACGGGGCTTTCACGTGCAATATGGTTTTCTTTAAAAAAAAAAGGTTTTATTTGAAATAAAGGAGACAATTTTCTAAAAAAATATTTTTTTTTTTATTTTGTTTTGTTTAATTTACTCAAAAATATTTTAAAAAACAGTAAAAAAAATTACAAACAAGACATTTCATGTTAAAGCCTAAACTCTGCCGCAAAAATAAAATATATAATTTTCCTGGAAATACCTGCAAAAATCACAGTTAAGCATAGCGCAAAATGGTTAAAAATGACCTGTCAAGAGAGGGTGACAAAATCTCAAGTAGGCTGGCAGTTAAGAGGGTTAATAGTACCTATGCATGTTGGGTATCGTTCTGCTCAGGGGACCTTGTGCTTTTAGATTTAGCTTGTTTTTTCTTGTTTGCATATTGATATTTTAGGAAAACTCATTTTTTATTCTGCTTTATTATACATTTTTTAAGGGAACCCTGTGCGACCAAAGAATTCTTTGAGGGATTACTCTCAGAAAGATGGGCCCACTACAACATGCTGGGTACGTTTAGAAAGCTTATCATGTGTACTTTCAAGGAATGTATGGTTTGTGGGGGGTATTCCAAATGTAAAGGGTTGTTTTGGTAGAAAAAGCGCAAGGTGCGCACTTTGTCTGCAGAGCTGAAATTTTCAAGCAAAATTACCATTGTGCACATGCTTTACTTTTTGGTGTTTGGCAACTCTTCTTTTGACAGTAGCTATGCATGTTGGGTATCGTTCGGTTCGGGGGATGTTGCTTTTTCAGATTAACTTGTTTTTTCTTGTTTGCATATAGTTTTTTTTAGGAAAATGTGGCTTTGATCCTGCTTTTTTATCCTTTTTTAGGGAAGCTCTGTGTAACCAAAGAATACATTGAGGGAGAACTTCCAGAAAACTGTGGCAACATCAACAAGCCTGGTACGCCTAGAAAGCTTGAAGTGTGTATTTCCAGAGAATATATAGTTTGTGGGGGGTATTTCAAATGTAAATGGTTGTTTTTATTAAAAAACTGCAAGGTGCACATAGCGCTTAGCATAGCTGTATTTGATCTAAAAATCTCTTAAAGTGCTGTTTCAGTTTGGGGGAGTCTCCTGGGCAGGTGGTACCGTTGTAACCGGGAGAAATTGGGATTTCACACGCAATAAGATTTTATTGACAAACTTACATTTTTTATTACAAAAAAACACTACAAATTGTAAAAAATAGATTTTTTTAAATTTTTTTTTCACATATTTCACCCCAAAATATTAAGAATACACTTGACAAATTACATACAAGACATTTTAGCCTCGATTCAGAGAGACACAAAAAAACTTCCGATTTCGCGCCGTCGTCGTATCATTTTCAAAAGTTCCCGCTCTCGTATGAATGTGCGAGCGATTCCAAGCATGCTTCGTAAACCTTCCGTAAAGCATCCGTCCGCTCGTATGCCAGAGTACGCGTACGAGGATGTCATTTTCAATCGAGACTTTTCAGATTCATTTTCTCAGCTAACAACGTAGCCTTTCGATTTTGCCCTTTTCCCATCGTATCCTCACACGAATCCTTTCCGCTTCCCGATACATCCTGCTTCACTTTTTCCAAAATTCTTCGTCCAGACGGAAGTCTTACGATCTTGCGCCTGCGCACTACAAACTTATCTCATTAAAGTGCTTGCATCTATTTCACTCACATCACGTAGAATACCAAAAAAAACACCCTAACCACTTTGCGCTATCCTGCCTCTTCCCTTTTGAGCCCTTAAAGCTCACCCTAACCACTTTGCGCTATCCTGCCTCTTCCCTTTTGCGCCCTTAAAGGTCACCCTAACCACTTTGCGCTAGCCTGCCTCTTCCCTTTTGAGCCCTTAAAGGTAACCCTAACCACTTTGCGCTATCCTGCCTCTTCCCTTTTGAGCCCTTAAAGGTCACCCTAACCACTTTGCGCTATCCTGCCTCTTCCCATTTGAGCCCTTAAAGGTCACCCTAACCACTTTGCGCTAGCCTGCCTCTTCCCTTTTGAGCCCTTAAAGCTCACCCTATCCACTTAGCGCTTAGATTCTTCTTCCATTTTAGCAGCCTAAAACTTACCCAAATCCCTTAGCGCTTAGATTCTTCTGCCATTTTAGCACCCTAAAACTTACCCAAATCCCTTAGCGCTTAGATTCTTCTGCCATTTTAGCACCCTAAAACTTACCCAAATCACTTAGCGCTTAGATTCGTCTGCCATTTTAGGTCCCTAAAACTTACCCAAATCCCTTAGCGCTTAGATTATTCTTCCATTTTAGCACCCTAAAACTTACCCAAATCCCTTAGCGCTTAGATTATTCTTCCATTTTAGCACCCTAAAACTTACCCAAATCACTTAGCGCTTAGATTCGTCTGCCATTTTAGGTCCCTAAAACTTACCCAAATCCCTTAGCGCTTAGATTATTCTTCCATTTAAGGTCCCTAAAACTTACCCAAATCCCTTAGCGCTTAGATTATTCTTCCATTTTAGCACCCTAAAACTTACCCAAATCCCTTAGCACTTAGATTATTCTTCCATTTTAGCACCCTAAAACTTACCCAAATCTCTTAGCGCTTAGATTATTCTTCCATTTTAGCACCCTAAAACTTACCCAAATCACTTAGCGCTTAGGTTCTTCTTCCATTTTAGCAACCTAAAACTTACCCAAATCACTTAGCGCTTAGGTTCTTCTTCCATTTTAGCACCCTAAAACTTACCCAAATCACTTAGCGCTTAGGTTCTTCTTCCATTTTAGCACCCTAAAACTTACCCAAATCCCTTAGCGCTTAGATTATTCTTCCATTTTAGCACCCTAAAACTTACCCAAATCACTTAGCGCTTAGGTTCTTCTTCCATTTTAGCACCCTAAAACTTACCCAAATCACTTAGCGCTTAGATTATTCTTCCATTTTAGCACCCTAAAACTTACCCAAATCACTTAGCGCTTAGATTATTCTTCCATTTTAGGTCCCTAAAACTTACTCAAATCACTTAGCGCTTAGATTATTCTTCCATTTTAGGTCCCTAAAACTTACCCAAATCACTTAGCGCTTAGATTATTCTTCCATTTTAGGTCCCTAAAACTTACCCAAATCACTTGGCGCTTAGGTTCTTCTTCCATTTTAGCACCCTAGAACTTACCCAAATCACTTAGCGCTTAGATTATTCTTCCATTTTAGGTCCCTAAAACTTACCCAAATCACTTAGCGCTTAGGTTCTTCTTCCATTTTGGCACCCTAAAACTTACCCAAATCACTTAGCGCTTAGGTTCTTCTTCCATTTTACCCTGTTTCCCCGAAAATAAGACACTGTCTTATATTAATTTTTGCTCCCAAAGATGCGCTAGGTCTTATTTTCAGGGGATGTCTTACATTTTTCCATGAAGAAGAATTCACATGCATTCACAAAAAAAGGAAATTAACTGTTAAACAGTAGTAGTTGCCATCACAAACCAGCCTAACCAGACAAAATGTGACTCCTGTCAAAAATTCATGTTACTATATTACCATTACAACAATCTATGGTACGGTACATTTTATGAACATAAAGCAAGACTTATTCAATAACAGTCATGTCATCATCTTCTGGAACATCATCATAACAATCCAAACCCTGAATTTCCTGGTGAATTTCTTGTGACTCCATTTCTTTCAGAATCAGTGACCCAAATCTCTCATGTCTAGCAATGGCACTGTCCTTAAATGAACACTTCTTGTCAAGGTAGCCTGCGCGTAGTGCATTGGCAATGCAACTGTCAGTTATTTTCTCCCACGAATTCTTCACCCAAGTCACAACCTTTTGCAGTTTAGGTTTCACAAAGTTTCCACGCTGATTTCTCTCCATTCTGTTTTCAATGTAGTCATTAATTTCCATGCGCAAATTGTCCTTGAATGGCTTGTTTATTGCAATATCAAGAGTCTGGAGATAGGCTGTCATTCCTGCGGGAATCATTATTTGATCTATTTTTCTTTCATGAAGAAATTTCTTCATGTCTTTAGCGCGGTGAGTGCTGGCTGCATCCCAGACTAGCATGCCTCTTTGGCTCCCTCGCATAACAAGTGGCAGCACTAAATCAATCCACTTCCTTATAACTGCTTGTGTGGCCCAGGCTTTTTCGGTTTCAAGAATAAAAATGCCAGAAAGACGTTCAATCTTATCCTTCTTGCCCTTAGAAATTATTAAAGGTGGGACTTTAGTGCCATCCAGACGAATTGCCAAAATACAGGTAACACGTTCACTTTCGTAAGCAGTACAGGGAACGTACACTGAGGAGGCACCTCGCTGTTCAATTGTTGTTTGAGATGCTTGGCCCATAAACACTGCAGTTTCATCCATAGCAATCATGTTGGACAGATTGTATTTAGAGAAGTCAGTGTCATCAATAAAGGATTTGAATGCAAGTGCTCGCTTAATAACTTCAGCACCTTCCAGCCTAAACAGTGTTGTGGATCTTCTTAAAGACAGATCACTTCGGTGAAGGAAATTATCCAGCCAGTGTTGTGATGCTTTGAAATCTTCGGCGGCTATGTCAAACTGTGGTGCCATTGCAAGGGCAAATTCTTAAATCTGAGCCCTATTGACAACCAAAGCCTTTGCTCTCCTGTCAACAACCCAGTCATAGATCAGGTCTTCCAGCTCTGAAAATAATGGTTGCCGACCTGACCCACACTTTCGTTTTTTAGCATTTCCTTTGTCCACTTGTTGACTGAGGTTACCGTACTCTGCTCGCCATTTTCGGACCAATCGGATACTCAACATTTTCTCTTTAGAGAAAGCAGTAAGATTTTTGCCCCTAGATTCTTCCACGATTCCTTTCTTGTACTCGATGGAGTAGCTCTTTCTTTTTGCGCTCATGTCTACGGTAGGGGTAAAAATATACCAGTGCTGTATTTCTAAAGAAGACCCTAAAGAAATAAAAGTGACACACTGGATCAGAGCGGAGTATTGAAATGGCACATCAGGGTATCAAGGGTGGGGGTTTACTTAAAATGACACAGGGGGGGTCAATAGAAATGGCACAGGAGGATTAAAAGGGGGTACTAAAAGGGTAATCTCCTCCTCCTGTGCCATTTTAAGTGAGCCCCCTCCCCCACCCCTGTGACATTTCAATCCCCCCTCTGATCATCCTGTGCCATTTTTATGGTATTGATATCCCCCTCTGATACTCCTTCCCTAGACATCTTATTCCCCATCCAAGGTTAGGGGATAAAATGTCCGATCGTGGGGGGTCCTGCCACTGGGGAGATCGCAGGGGTCCCAGTCATGACATTTTTTCCCCCCTATCCTTAAATGGGGGATAAGATGTCTAGGGGACATCATCTACAGCATGGAGCTACAGCACAGCCCCACGCTGCACCCCATCTCTGACCAGCTACATGCTGCACACTTTGAATAGGCAAATTAACCATTGCTGCAGATCTGCATGTTACACTTAGACAGACAAATGAGGGACACAGCCTCCAAATAGGGACACTTGGGAGGTATGCTTACATCTACGGTATTAAAGGAAAGGCTTACCTCAGCCTCTCCAGCACCTACGGTTTTGTTGAAGCAGCGATCAGACAGTGGGGCGGGTGATCAGAAGGCCCTCAGCCTGTGCCGCCTGATTCATTGGTGGATCAGCTGCTGGGACCACACCCCCCAACTGCCTGTCAGGCGAAAGACAGGCGCCGCCGCTGCGGCCTCACATAGCCTCCTGTGGCCCTGCACTCTGCTCCAATGGCATTCCGGGGGGGGGGGGGGGGGCGGGGCGGCGGGACATAACTCACCAATCCGTGCGAGGTACGTCAGAACGTTGATTGGCCAGTGTCACCACCCGCCCTCCTGCGCATCAGATGCATCATTCGCCGCCCTCCCGCATGACGGCAACCCTGCGGAACTCACATCGGCCTCCCTCCTCGCTCCCGCCATTCAGTTAGTCGCCCGCTATCTCCGCTTCCCTCCCCCACGCAAGTTGGCTGCTACTGGTACCTCTACCGCCCTCCTGCACATCGCCACTCACCTGCAACCAGCCTGTTTCAGCTGCTCACCGATCTGAGATTCTCCGATGGCCAGTCCGCCCAGTCTGCAGGTACCGTATGTCACCCGTACGCCGGCAAACACGGTATTTTGGGGGGGAGGTCTTATTTCGGGGGGGGGGTCTTATTTTCGGGGAAGGCCTTATATTTCGCCATCATGCTAAAAGCACAGTAGGCCTTATTTTCGGGGTAGGTCTTATTTTCGGGGAAACACGGTAGCACCCTAAAACTTACCCAAATCACTTAGCGCTTAGGTTCTTCTTCCATTTTAGCACCCTAAAACTTACCCAAATCCCTTAGCGCTTAGATTATTCTTCCATTTTAGCACCCTAAAACTTACCCAAATCACTTAGCGCTTAGGTTCTTCTTCCATTTTAGCACCCTAAAACTTACCCAAATCACTTAGCGCTTAGATTATTCTTCCATTTTAGCACCCTAAAACTTACCCATATCACTTAGCGCTTAGATTATTCTTCCATTTTAGGTCCCTAAAACTTACTCAAATCACTTAGCGCTTAGATTATTCTTCCATTTTAGGTCCCTAAAACTTACCCAAATCACTTAGCGCTTAGATTATTCTTCCATTTTAGGTCCCTAAAACTTACCCAAATCACTTGGCGCTTAGGTTCTTCTTCCATTTTAGCACCCTAAAACTTACCCAAATCACTTAGCGCTTAGGTTCTTCTTCCATTTTAGCACCCTAAAACTTACCCAAATCACTTAGCGCTTAGGTTCTTCTTCCATTTTAGGTCCCTAAAACTTACCCAAATCACTTAGCGCTTAGGTTCTTCTTCCATTTTAGCAGCCTAAAACTTACCCAAATCACTTAGCGCTTAGGTTCTTCTTCCATTTTAGGTCCCTAAAACTTACCCAAATCACTTAGCGCTTAGGTTCTTCTTCCATTTTAGCACCCTAAAACTTACCCAAATCACTTAGCGCTTAGGTTCTTCTTCCATTTTAGCACCCTAAAACTTACCCAAATCACTTAGCGCTTAGGTTCTTCTTCCATTTTAGGTCCCTAAAACTTACCCAAATCACTTAGCGCTTAGGTTCTTCTTCCATTTTAGCACCCTAAAACTTACCCAAATCACTTAGCGCTTAGATTATTCTTCCATTTTAGGTCCCTAAAACTTACCCAAATCACTTAGCGCTTAGGTTCTTCTTCCATTTTGGCACCCTAAAACTTACCCAAATCCCTTAGCGCTTAGATTATTCTTCCATTTTAGCACCCTAAAACTTACCCAAATCACTTAGCGCTTAGGTTCTTCTTCCATTTTAGCACCCTAAAACTTACCCAAATCACTTAGTGCTTAGATTATTCTTCCATTTTAGCACCCTAAAACTTACCCAAATCACTTAGCGCTTAGATTATTCTTCCATTGTAGGTCCCTAAAACTTACCCAAATCACTTAGCGCTTAGATTATTCTTCCATTTTAGCACCCTAAAACTTACCCAAATCACTTAGCGCTTAGGTTCTTCTTCCATTTTAGCACCCTAAAACTTACCCAAATCACTTAGCGCTTAGATTATTCTTCCATTTTAGCACCCTAAAACTTACCCAAATTACTTAGCGCTTAGATTATTTTTCCATTTTAGGTCCCTAAAACTTACCCAAATCACTTAGCGCTTAGGTTCTTCTTCCATTTTGGCACCCTAAAACTTACCCAAATCACTTAGCGCTTAGGTTCTTCTTCCATTTTAGCACCCTAAAACTTACCCAAATCACTTAGCGCTTAGGTTCTTCTTCCATTTTAGCACCCTAAAACTTACCCAAATCACTTAGTGCTTAGGTTCTTCTTCCATTTTAGCACCCTAAAAGTTACCCAAATCACTTAGCGCTTAGGTTCTTCTTCCATTTTAGCACCCGAAAACTTACCCAAATCCCTTCGTGGACATCTGAATCTTGACCTCAAAATATGTATTTGCCCCTTTCTTTTTTGTAAATGTATGTGTTACCAGAAATGACACTGAAACGTTGTTTTCTTTTAACTTTTTTACTATTAAATATTTTTTGTGTTTTTAAAATAGTAAAACATTTTTTGCTCTGGGCAAATAAAACTTTTTTTTTTAATTAAAACAATTTTAAAAATATAAAAACTGCCTCAGCAGAACAGGGCCAGGACCCAGGACTTTACTCCTCTTCGTCTTCTTCTGTTGTCCCCAACGAGTCAACCATCACCTTCATATCGGCCACCAACGCAAGGACCCTCCTATTCATTTCCAAAATTTGTTGCCGTGTGGTCCCTGTAACAGATGGAGAAAAAAACATTAGATTAATACCAATACATGTTTGCCACCTGTGGATTGAATGTTTTGAAGTTACACAAATAAATCAAGGCTACATATGTAATTCTGGCAAGTCATTAAGCTAAGGAAGTGGCCACAGGTCACTCTTATATTGCCATTGGCTAGGGCTTGATGTATCTGTGTGTTGATGTCAAGTACCACATAAATGCTAATAATGCCCTGACTACTTACTTGGTTGGTGGCCGCGAGCTGGCTCGTTGGGGACAACACACTGAGGTCCTGGGTCCTGGCTCTGCTGTGAAGAAGTGCCTGTAGAAACATGGGAAATATGTTCAGTTTTATGGTCAAATTCCTCAGTCAGAAAATGTCTTTTGCAAAGTCTGGTTCACATCACTCACCTTCTCCAGCTTCTGCTTGTAGCACATCTGCTGCCTCCTCTTCCACTTCCTCACCCGCTCCAGAAGCATCTAGATAAACAGATGAAAGGAATCAGTTGGGTAGGAGATAGCATGTATATGTGTGTGCTTATACATGAAGAGGGACATACCAGAGGCTCCCGCATGCGTGGCAGGGTACGACTCCCTGCCCACGCTGTGCCGCCCCTCCTCTGTGGTAAGGTCCAGGGGCTGGTCTGAGGAGGACACATAGGAGGGGTCGGCCCGTCGCCCTGGAGATCCACCACCTTCACTCCCAGCTGCAGAATCATGCAGCCTGTGCGCCTCCGAGTGCGGCGAATGCGGTAATCCATTTCCAACACTACCAAATAAAAGGCATTATAAATAAAAGGCCTAACTTCTGTCGTAGTTACATCTTGCATGCAAGCGCTATGTACTTACTTGGGAAATGGATCCCGAAAAACCTCCGCACCCGGGGCATGTGTAGTCACTTCAGGTCCGACCAATGCTGCATGATCTGTGTGTGGGTGAAGGTGGTGTCGGTCTGATGTTGGATCTCCGAGATGATCTCCAGGGCGACGTTTCGTTTCTCAAACGAGTTGGGCAGGTAGTTGTACCTGCGCTCCAGCATGGTCTACAAAACAGAAATCAATAGCAAGAAATCAGAAATGCCTATCAAGAAGTGGCAACAATACATTATTTGGTTCGATCACATGAACACATACACACACACACACACACACACACACACACACACACACACACTTCTAGGCTAAGTTAACTTTTAAATCTGCCAGCACTGTTGTTTGGCACGTGTGTGGCGTGCGCTTGGGTGTGCATGTAGTTGAACCAAATGTAAAAACAATCTATTACTTCGTGCGCATCCTTAACATGTAGAGCAGCATTTAGAAAGCCAAGCAAAGTCCTTAAAAGACACTTACGAGCATGATGATCTCTTCTTGTTGGCGGGTGAAGATAGTGGGCGCCATGTTTCTTCTTCTTCTCGGCAGCAGATAAGCACTGCCCCAGCGGTTTCCGGGTTTCGCACGGCCGTGCGAACAGCCGGCCGTGCGCGTAAGCGGACGCGTAGGCGTCACACGCCGGATACCTTATTTAAAGGGCCCTGCACACACAGCTCATTCTCTTTGAGAGTCCACCCAAAATGGCACCGAAAAAAGCTACTGGCCAGAAGAAGCAGACCAAGCGGGCTGAGCAGGCCGAGGGACAGAGAACACGCTCCCAAGAGCCCAAAGCCAGGCTAAGGCCTACCACCAAGGCCGCGGCAAAAAAGGAGGTTGCAGCAGCCCAACCAAAGAGCAAGCAAACCAAGGCTGGGCAAGCTCATGCCCCACAGATGGGTAAGAGGGGACGAAGCCCCACCCCACCCTGCCCCACATCCCCCCCACCACGTGGCACCAAGGCCATAGCCAAAGGCCCCAAACACAGGGCCCGAAGCCGCAGCAGGGGCCGCACAAGGTGTCTAGTCTGGTTTAACAAACCATGCACTAATGTAATGGCATTCCTAGTGAAGGCCAAGTGGCCACGTTGTGGGAGTGGCCATTCCTGCTTTTTCTTCTAATGCAGCCCAGCATCATCCCTCAGCTAGTGGGGACTCCTCTGCCATGTTACCGCTGCCGTCTTCTTCCGCACTGCATAGGACCCAGGATCCGATATCTACGGTAAGTGTTTTTTCATGCTGTTGTGTATGCATGTGGCTTGCCATGTTTTTCTTGTCTGATTTATATATGTATTCCCCACACTGAACCTTTTTTTTTTTACATTTCCCCAACAGAGCCACACACTGATGGAGCAAATCCAGGAGCAGGAGGAAGATGGAAGCTTCCTTGGAGATGATGAAGATCTTCCCCTGGGCCAGAATCTGCAACTGTCCCAAAATGTTTCTCCGCCAAATCCTCAGCAGCAGAGGGAAGCTGGCTGCATGCTGCCTGCACATCGTGGGCAGCATGCAGAGACTGACCCTCCAGTCCCCAGTTTCAGATCTGCTGCTGAGGATTTGGCGAGCATACCTGTGGCTGTTGGGGGTCCTCGAGCAACATCATCTGCACGCCCCACAACCCGGGGAATTGGGCGGCGTACTCAGCAACGTCGCCCAGTTTCCCAGGGGAGGGGCTTTCAGATGATGGAGTCAGCATGGCACCAAGAGAGACGGCTTTTTCGTTGCCAAAATCAGCAAAATCAAGAGCATATTAGGGGCCAATTAGAGTCCCTAAATACTACCTTCAGTGCCATGCTGACTGAATTGAGGACCCATAACAGCCACATGGCCAACTTGACCTCCGAAATCAGGTCAGGCATGGCCGAAATGCACTGTAACCAAAGAAACATTTTGGAACAGTTGCAGATTCTGAATGCCACACAGGCCCAGGTTAGCCCCCCCCCAAGGGCCCCAACCTGGGTTCTATGGGCATCACCAATATTAATGTGTGTTTGGCCTGAATCTGTTCCACATCTTTGCGAGACATCCCCACTGGATTGACTTGTCTGGTGAGGGCTAAAAATCTGCCATTTTGCGCTGCTCTTGCTAGGTTGTTCTGGATTTGCCCCCATATAGGTCAGTCAAGGCGTGAGGTAGCCCACTAGCCAATGCCAGAGCCCAAGACTCACTGAAGCGGCCACTTAAGCTGTGGCGTGGCTGTCTTGGGCACAATCTCATTTGTGGTGGCTCCTCATGTTTGGCGGCATGATTGGGTGACATTCTGGGCTGCAAAACTAAGACCTTGGACCCTGGCTGTGATTGTACTGGATTGGGATTGGGACTGGCTGTTCTGGTTTGGGTGGCCCATTGACTTACAGGTGTAGATGTGGCATAGCTAGGTTTGCTTAAACCCTGTGTCAGTTGAAAATGTGGGCAAGCAGGAGAGGGCTTATTTGTGTCAATTTTTATGTTTTGGAACATGTTTTGCAAACAATTTCATGTACATGTCTGGCCCCAAAGTCTGTGAGGGGCACTCACCTCCTATTCAGTTTGTATGGCCTAAACATTTTACAAACTAGTAAATATTTTGGTTTCAACAAGTTTATGTCTGTGGTGTTTTGATTGCGAAATATTAGTTCAAGTAGACCCAAAAAAAAAAACCAAAAAAAAATGTCTCGAAATAAGTCCAGAAACATTGTTGTTGTTTTTTAGCACAAATTCATTATTGGTTTATTCATAATGAAATTAGACATACCAAAAACAAATAAAAAAATAAACAATAACCAAGTCCAAAAAAAATCCAAACCCAAACATAAATTAGGCAAAATGTGTGGCTATTAAATTGGCCCGCACGGCTTGCCCAGACGCACTTGGCTGGCCCACATAGGCGTCGTCTGGCTCATCGGAGGGTGGAGAGGGTGGGCAATCAACATATCTGGGGACCCTTTGCAGAATAGCAAAATTATGCAGCGCTGCACATGCCATAATGATATCAATGACCTTTTTAGGGTCATACTGCAGGGAGCCCCCAGTGTGGTCCAAGCACCGAAAACGGGTCTTCAGGAGTCCAAAGGCCCTCTCAACCACTGCCCTGGTCTTTCTATGGGCACGATTGTAGGCCTCTTGGGCTGGAGTCTGTGGCCGGAGGACCGGAGTCATCAGCCACGGGAGTAGTGGATACCCCAAATCGTCTACAACAATGTAAGGGAAACTAATATTACCATTAATTCAGACATTGCAGGGCAAAATTGCTTTAAAAAAAAAAATTACTGAGGTATGTGACATTGTCACCAAAACATGAGCATACATATTGCAGATGTCAAAACAACAATTAAACATATGTGAGAGATGGGGGCCCAAAGTAGGTCAATTATACTGTGGATGCTGGGTAATCAGGCAGACTGTTAGCAGCTATTGTTTCCTGTCTGTGCTGCAGAACAATGTATTATGGTTTAACTTTACCTGACCCATTTTCTGTTTTGGCTTAGTCCAAAACAGGTGTAAGGCTGCCCCTGCACTTTATCCCGCTCACCTCTACTCAGTAAGTGAAATGCATGTAAGCAAAGATGGCGCAGACCCTCTGCTAAAGTCCCTAACAGATTTGGAGGGCAAAGTGTTTTGAAGACTGTTTCTGACTTTTGCTCTCATTACACTTTGGAGTTTAAACAATGCAGGACTATAAATTTTGCAGCCAATGTAGTTTGGATCAAGTAATGGGTCCAGTCGGGTTACACATGTTCCCAAGGTGATGTGCAAGGCATCGTGTAGGAAAGGTGACTCCCACAAGCATTCAAGCCACACATATAAATTCTAAATCGGTAATTGGACTCAACTTACCAAGGAGCCATGCACCCGCAAATTCTCCTGACTCAAACCGCCGGAATATTCCAGAACGGCGCAGGATGTAGGCATCATGGGCTGAGCCAGGGTAGCCTGCCAGGACGCTCAGAAAACGCATGTCCTGGGCCACCACTGCTTGCACATTCAGTGAGTGGCCCATTTTGCAATTTCTGTGACAAAAATAAAGATAAAACCAAATTTTAAAAAATGAGGCCACGAATCCAACGCTCACTTCTAACAGGCTAAGTCAAACGTTAACATCCAGACAACTAACAATAAACAAATACCTTGCATTTAAGTGGCCAACAAAAGAAGATGTATGTTCGAGCCTTTACAAAGTTGAGTGACTTGTTCTCTTTCAAGTACACTTTAAAATGTTTGACTTGTGGCAAAGTTGGCAAAGAATGGAAAAAGAAGGTTCATTGTTGCACATACACTCTTGCCAAGGAGGAAGCATTATCATGGAGGGACTGATTGCAATGAGGGAATATGTAAAAGGAGAGACTAGCAGCATAGAGTGGCTAATGAAAAGGAGGGACTAATCACAATAAGGGAGGCTAAAAATGTAGTAAATAAGGGCAAGGATGCTCTGCTTAAAAGGAGGGACTATTCACAATTAGGGCGGCACAAAATGGAGTAAATAAGGGCAAGGATGCTCTGCTTAAAAGGAGGGACTATTCACAATAAGGGAGGCTAAAAATGGAGTAAATAAGGGCAAGGATGCTCTGCTTAAAAGGAGGGACTATTCACAATTAGGGCGGCAAAAAAAGGAGTAAATAAGGGCAAGGATGCTCTGCTTAAAAGGAGGGACTATTCACAATAAGGGAGGCTAAAAATGAAGTAAATAAGGGCAAGAATGCTCTGCTTAAAAGGAGGGACTATTCACAATGATGGTTTAAAAACAAGGATGGAGAAATACAAATAATGGTATTGGCCAAAGGAGGGACAACCAAACATTTAGATACAATGGAAGCCACAACATGCCTGTATATATACTCGTCGACTGCCGGCGGGACGAGGGCAACGTGTGTGCAGTCAATAGCACCCATGACGTTGGGCATGTCGGCGATATTATAAAATGCCAGCTTAATGGCGTTTCGGGCTACCATATCCTCAGGGAAACAAATATATTTCCGAGTTAGGGTAGCCATGCCTTCCAAAAATTTGGATAGTGCGCGGCTCAGCGTAGGCTGAGAAATCCCCACGGAGAGGGCACCCAGCCTCTGGAACGAGCCGTTCGACAAAAATTGCAGGCAGCCAAGCATCTTGGTCATACCTGAAATTGCTTGCCCCTTCCTTGTGGTGTGGGCTAACCATGGCCGCAGCTCACTATACAATTTATGGAGGGCAGCGCGATTAAGCCTGGTCAGCTCAAACAGCTCAACGTCATGCATGCTATTGATGTCCATGCGTCGCCGCCGATGCAGTCTGGTCTGTGACCTCCGGACGATCTCAATTCTCATGAGTTGCAGATCCTCATGCTCCTCAAAGGTAGTAGACTCGTCCATGGCTCTAGTTCCGACGTCTAAAAGGTGCCGGGAGTGGTTCGGCAATGAAACAGATTTATGGGGTGTTGTCCCATCGGCAATCAGCTCTCTGAATTAATCGCAAGCCCACTGCAATAACGAAAAATTTCTGAACGGACGAAAAAATTCAGATTTGGTGGAAAAATGCTCCTGAATGAACGAGAAACTTCCGATTTGCTTCCGTTTTTCGAAAGAGCATATACGCATCTTCCCGAGCGTTCGTACGAATGAAAAATGTACGAAAAAATGCAAAAAAATGACAAACACCCACCAAAATTTTCACAGACAGCTACGGAAGTCCGGATGAATGTGTCTCTGAATCGAGCCTTTTATGTTAAAGCCCAGACTCTGCTGAAAAAAACATATATAATTTTCCTGGGAAACCCCTGGAAATCCCTTCAAAAATCATAGTTGAACATGCATAGTGCAAAATAGTGAAAAATGGTCTGGCAACAAAGCGTAACAAAAACTCCAGGTAGGCTGCCACTTAAAGAGTTAATGATGTTGTCATGTTTTGGCATGGTTTTGGGACAGTTCTAATCGGTCTCTGATCACTAGCCTGCACTTGAAGGAGGGCTGTGGCGACATGGTCAGGCCAGAACATCCATCATGGAATGGCTTGGTTCAGCCGTCCTGCCTGTGTATGTGCGTTTTTTGCCGCCCATCCTGACTTATTTCACACTGGGAACAACAGTGGTGGAGTGTTGCCTTCTCCAGATGTGTGTGGGGTTGAGTTTATGCTTCCCTGTAATTGCTTATGCCTGTTTAGACGCAAAGTTCAGAGCTATGCCAACTTCCGGGATCCGTTGGGGTGCGTCACATCACGCAGCTGAAGAGAGGAGTATGAAAATGGCCCTCTCGCTGGTCACCCGTGACCAGCAGGACACCATCATGCTCGTGAGTACACATGTCTGCGCTTGTGTGCGTGCATAGCAATTCAGGGGTGCAAATGGATAGGAAGGCAGGGTGGAAGGAACGCCGCCATCCACAGCCTAACACATGCAAAAGCTAGTGTGCACATGGTTAGCATGCCGGGACAGTTCTATGTGCGCACATGGGCAGCATGTCAGGACAGTTCTATGTGCACACATGGGAAGCACGCCGGGACAGTTTTGGGCAAGGTGGCTCAATTGGGACCTAGCTGGGTGTGGCAGCCAGATACCAGGTAGCAGACCAGGTAGGACTAACCTGCTTAGCTTGACATTTCTATGGCTTTTACTCTACACTTTAGATGATGACGACCCACAGATATGACTTCCTGTCTGACATCTATCACCGTTGGCACTCCAAGCGGTGACCAAGCTGGAGGAGGAGATAGAAACCACCTACATGTTCACACAGGTCATGCAGCATTGGTCAGACCTAATAAGGAGAAATAAGCCCCGGGTGAGGGGATTTCTTCTGCCTGTACTTGCCAAGTAAGTGACATTTATTTTGCTGAGCACTCACACCTGCAATCACATTAGGCAGGGCTGTGTGTAAAATGATGCACTTCTCTCCTAGAGTTCAGGCGGAGGATCAGGCCCACCCAGAGGCCAATGCTGGCAAGACCTGGTGGACATGTAGGTGAGCGTCCAGGGATGCCAACATCCTCACCCTCCTCTGAGGTGAGCCCCAAGGAAGCAGAGGCTAGACACTAATTGTTTGTTTTTGTCATTTACAGGATACAGAGACAAGACTCACCAGTGGCTGTAGGAGCTCTCAACTGCTGCAAGAGTAATGTGTAATGATTATACATGGGGGCATCCAAAAAATACAAAGCAAGGGGAAGGAGTAGAAGTAATGGTACAGAAAAGCACTTAACAGATGAAAAGACACTGTATGGGATATCAGAAAGTGGTACAGGTAAGCACTTAGCAGATGAAAAGACACTGAATCGCACATCAGAAAGTGGTACAGTTAAGCACTTAGCAGATGAAAAGACACTGAATCGCGCATCAGAAAGTTGTACAGGTAAGCACTTTGCAGATAAAAAAACACTGGGTGGGACCACACTGGAAAACACATAAAATGAGAGGCTCGCAAATGAGTACCTTCCAGCGTATGTTGAAGAAAACAGCTCATTTCCTAAGTAAACTAGTAGGACCTTGCTGGGCAGTGACACATTTTGCAGCAAGGTAAGTTGAATAACAGCCAAAAATGCTGGAGGACAGGACATTCCCGCTACTTAAACAAAACTGTCAACCATAGTGCAAGCTGTACGTGCAATGCTTTCACAGGCTTATGCAACAGTGAAGACGTAACAAAGTGGCCCGATGGAGGCTCTGAATCATGCGAGCACACATACAATATCGTGTAACAAATGGGTTTATGCACTAAAATGGAATCTAAGCTAGAAGGCTGTGAATCGCCCTTAATGTTAGAGTTAAGATAGGGTGCTGAAAATACCCCTGAAGATCTCTCTGTAATTATCCAAAAGCTGTATGAGATAATGCTAGACAATCAGCACTCCAAAACTGTGAATATGCAAATGAGCACTATATATTGTAATCAGAATTCAATTAAAGTATAAAAAGCAAATAGTTCCCCGTTGGAAGTTGGTGCATATATTCAAAAAAGTGATGGCTTACATGAACAATAAAGTAGACAGTGGACTGTAATTAGCCTTAGGGGAAGGGAAAGAGTCCATCATATATCTGCAGTAGCCTGTTTAAATATCTTTAGATGTGGCGGGCTCTTTCCGATTGGCACGGCATCAGGGGGGGGTAGCATCGTTTATGACGCTTCCCGCTGACATCACTGAAGGTTGCAGCAGGTCCTAATCTGACAATCCCAACATAAACACCACACTTGCACGATGTCAGAATGTCAGATGCATCTAACTCAGACAGTTCCAGCACTAACTCCACAGCCCAAACTTTTTTTGGTTCAAGACAATGTCAAAGGGTTAACGTTCAACAAAGAAAACCCATAGAGGCAGGGTCAAGAACATGAAAAGGACGCGGTCAACAGATGTCCTGGCAATATGAGACCAGCAGCCAAATGTCCCAACAACAATAGCCATTAAACTTTTCTTCCTCAACTCAACTAACAGCTTTTTTGCTACCTAACCTCCTCTGCTCCAAACAGCTACTCACAACACATTGATACTAACAAATGTAAAAATAGTAGTACATGGTGTCCCCCACTAGTTTCACATGCAGTAAAATCATATCTAATTTGACTAATTTCCTTGTTGAACTTCAGAGTGTGATACTATACAAAAACTATTTTTATTTGAAAATACATTTTATATTCAGAGACAAGGGACAGCAATGGGGTCAAATATGGCCCCAACTGCACCAATGTATTTATGGCAGATATTGTAGCCAAATTTGTGTACCCAACTATGAATTCTTTCTCACACATACCTCTATGGAAACGATATACTGTATTAATGATGTTGTCATGCTTTGGCATGGTTTTGGGACAGTTCTAATCGGTCTCTGATCACTGTGTCTCTAGCTTACAGTAATCATAGGGTGAACCTTCTGGATGTATTGGTAACAAGGAGGGCTCTATTCATACTACTCTCCACAGGAGGCCAACTGTTCGCAACACACTACTGCATGCAAATAGCCACCACCCCAGTTCCTTAATTGATGGTCTGCCCTACAGTCAGTTTATCAGGGTACGGAGGTTCACAGGCTCTGATGAACTGTTGTTCAAGATAACATCAGAAGAGAGAGGCATGCGTGAGTATGCGTGAGTAAGCAGACCGCTGCTCCAGCAGCCCGAGCCACACGCAGCTATGGTTCCACTCTTCCTCACCTGCCGCTCATCCCCGCTGATTTTTCCCCTCCCCCCGCCAGAGGCTTGATTGCTCCGCTCGAATTGGTGTTGAAGTTGATTGTTGATTGTGGTGGCTCAGTCTCCGATGGACTTTCATGCCGCTACTACAGCACTGAGGATTGCGCCCGTCAACTGATGTACAGCGAAAACCCCTACCTGTTGTGCAAGGCACCCTAGATTGGTTTGGGCGCTCCAGCAAGAATTCAGGTCTGGACCCTGGGTGTGATTTGAGCGCCGCTGCCAGCAGACCGGCTGGACCTCTACGAGCCCTACCTGGGGTCCATTTCGGCTGATATTTCCACTGCGGGCGTCTACCCAGGAGCTTGGCGACTGGCTCCGTTCTATGCCGCAGGAACCCCGCCAACCACGATTCCATCAGCGCTGGCTGGTCGGCTATGGGCGGCGACGGCTACCGAGCATCCCGCCGGCAATTGGAGATGGTCTGAAACAAGCTTTAGCTTTGTATCCTTTGCATGTAGCGGCTTCTGTTCACAGGGTAGGCGGGGGTTCTGTTGCCGTCGGTAGGGACGGTTTCGCCGTTCTGGGCGGCAGGGGTTCCAGTGTTTGTGTCCTCAGCTGCTCCTTTTTCAAACTACCCGCCAGAACCCGGGCTGCCTGGGGCTCTAATTATCTGGCCTAGGAGCAGGGTAGTATCAGTGGTGGTATGTATTATACTGAATCATCCCCCACCAATGTTTGAGATAGTGTTTTAGAATGGGTCTCTGCAATACTGTTTAAACGCCACTGCCGCGATATAATTATACTCATTACTGATACAACTGTCATCAATTCGGTCCTGCCTAATGTACTTTTGCCTATTAGTTCTTGTTAACCAAGTAGCATCCCCTGCTGAACAGTTCCGAAACGGATATTAATTCATATAAAATCTCCACGGTACCTTCGAAATTCACCGTGTATCTTTTGATCTATATCTAGTGTTACTGACTAGTTACAGTAACAAATAAGGTTCTCGAGTATCTCCCTTGTAATGGAGCTTGTTGACTGTATCACAAAATCATGGACAGCAAGTTAATCGATTCTGCCTGGATGATAGGCCTCTCATTTAATTGGCACGTATTTATGGAAGACTAAGCTTACAAAGGGAAATATAAGAGGCGGGAAGAAAGAAATATTAAAAAAATAAAAAAAAATCCTTAAATAACAAAATTAACTGATTATTTTGATCTGACCAAGTCTGGGCACTTTTTACCCTCGGTTGCCGGGTCACTGTCATCCTTCAGCCTCTTAAATCTATTGCTGGAAAAAATTACCGTATACTGGGACCATAACGTAGCTGCCTAGTAAAGAAGAGACATTTGATGGTCTTGCAACTACAGTAGCGATATACGTATTTTAAATAAATAAAAAACATGTCGCAGAATACTAAGAAGAATCTTTTTATGCAGACCTCAATAGCTTCTTTCGGTCAGGGCCCCAATACCAGATCTAGAGGTGACAGCCCGTCAACCATGACTGAGTGCAGAGATTTAACTCAAGATATACCGGGAACACCGAGGCAAACAAATCAATTGGGTCACTTGAGTATGGCTATCTCTTCAGGAGGTATCCGGACCCCCGGAGAGATAGGTACCCACAGGGATCTCATCTATAGGGCTCATGAGCTACTAACACAAGCAGATAAAGAACTAATTATGGAAACAGGAAATTTGAAAAGACAAAATAGTCCATCCCAGGGAAGACTAAAAAAAAATATTCAAGATCTCCCGGCAACGCAAGGGATTGACCCTACTCAAACTGCTAGTAATCTGACCAATAAAGGAGGGAAAGAAGACTCAATAGCATCGCTGGGAAAATCATATAAATTGTTACAAAATGACCAGTTATTTAGAGAAACAGTGGACAACCATTTAACAGACTTTAAAAATACTCTACTACAATCTATACAAGAAACAGTCAAGCTTACAGTTAAAAATGAACTTCAAGAACTCAAAGAAGCTATATATTCAATTGCAGAGAGAATAGAGAATATAGAAGCAGATTTAGTTACAGTTGCGAGAGAGCGGAAACATACGCACTTACCCCTACACACTCATCTGCAAAATTTAGACGAAATCACCATTAAATTGGATGATATAGAAAATAGATCACGTAGAAATAACCTAAAAATAAAAGGAATAGATGTGACAGTTCCAAAAAAGGATCTTAAGCAGAGGATAGAAAAGATCTTTCAACATCTTCTACAAACAGAAGAAACGGTTAAAGTTGACAGAACGCACCGCCTAGGCAGAATCAAAACAGGTTCACTTGGTCAGACACAAGATGTCATCTGTTTTATTCTGGACTACGCCGTTAAGGAGGAAATACTATATAAAGCCAGGCAATCTAAAGAACATAAAATACATAATATGACAATTCAAATCTTTCAAGATTATTCGAATTGAACCCTAAACAAAAGATATCATCTTAAACCATTTTTAGCGGCATTACGCCAGGAGAACCTTAAATTTCGATGGATAGGTCCCTTAAATCTCCAGATTCAAAAAGGCGATAGACAACTGATTCTAAGAGACGGCGACAATCTGAGGAAACTAGTAGGGCAACTAGGAATTGAAGTCCCATTAATTAGAGAATGGGAAAACTCAGGAGGGGACGACGCAACCTTGTTGCCATCTAACCTTATAGTAGAATCATGGTCCGCTAATTCCTAAAGAAGAGTTCCCCATTACTATGGATTACGAAAGGAATAAGTAGACGATGCTTGTCAAGACGAGAAGGGGGAGAGGAATAGACATGGTAAGAGACAGGAGAGTGGGCTGATGAAGTCTGAACTGTAATTTACAAGGCTGAAAGGAGATATAGAAGAGGTCGGGGCAAGGAAGGTAAGGAAGGAAAAAAAAAAAAATAATAGTAATATTTAAAGAAGGGAGAGGGATTGGAAGTACTTTGGGGTAGAGAGGAGATAGCATAAGATAAAAGAAGAAAAAATTAAATACAAATTTGTGCGTGTGGAAATCAGGGTGGTGGTAGAAGTTTGGGTTGACCGGAATATTAAGGTCATATTGGGAATGAGAGAAACTTCAATCTCTCTGAAACCCAAACTAGAGCGGGCAAAAAAAAGGGGGGAGGGGAGTAAGGGAAATTTGAGTATTATTGTTCACGTGCATGAACTGAATCCATTAATTACATTTAGATATAGTATCAAAATAGATAGATGGTGTAAACGAGTATTTCTGAAATCCCATAGCAAACAGAAAAAAAAAAAAAAAAACCCTCTAGTAAGAAATCGGCTGGGATAATAATAACCTAACTATAGCGACTTATAACATTCGTGGGGCAAATTCGCCATACAAAAGGAACAGAATATTGACGGATCTTAAAAACTATAAAATTGATATAGCCTTTCTTCAGGAAACTCATTTTAAACAGTACAAAACCCCACAGCAAGTATTCCATGAATTTGGGACTATTGTTAGTAACGAGTACTCCAAAAAATCAAGGGGAGTGGCCATCTTGCTAAATAAAAAGATAAAGTTTAAGAAATTGGTAGAATATAAAGATAAAGAAGCGCGTCTATTAATTTGGCTAGGATGCCTAAATGGCGAAATCTGTACATTAGTAAATTCTTACGCTCCAAATAGTCAGCAAGGAGTCTTTATTAAGAAAACTATCAAAAAAATAGATGAGATTAAAAAAGGTACCATTATTTGGGGTCGGTGACCTAAATTTGGTTACGGACCCCTTCTTAGATACAACAGGGAAACCTGAAAATAGACAATCTCATACAAAAGTGTGAGATTGGAAGGATGACAACCAGTGACCATGCTCCTGTTATTTTAACTATTTCTTTGGAAAAATAGAAGTAAGGGAAAACCATTGGTCCCTAGATACCAAGATTTTACAACAAAAAACAGTAGCAGAAAAACTCAAGAATTCTTTGCAAGAATATTTCTTATTCAACGACACACCTGAAATGAACCCTAGTATTATCTGGGAGTGCCATAAATGTTTCTTTAGAGGAATGGCGCAAACAGCAGAAATACATTTTAGGAAAACTAAAGAGGCAGAAGTCAAAATCATTTTAGAACAAATGACTAAATTAGAATAGGCTCATAAGCAAAAGCACACAGAGAAGACATATCAAGAATTAATCAAATTAAGGAAAAAATTAAGAATAATAATGGATTCTAACACTAAGTGTAATAGAAAGAATCAACGAGAACATAAACTAAGGCAGAGTATAGGAGGACAAGATCTAGCTACATACTTGAATGATAGAAGAGCTATAAACTTTATAGAAGAGATATTGACCAAAGACGGTGAAAGGAAGTATAAAACCGAAGATATCGTAAATGAATTCGTATCATTTTATAAAAACATATATAATTTAGGAAAAATAGAACAGGATCATTCAACGTATCTTGCGAAAGCATGTAAGATCAAACTTGACGACAACCTAGCAAAAGAGTTAGAGAAACCTTTCACACAGAAAGAGTTAACTGAGACTATCGTCAAATTGAAGGAAAACAAATCTCCTGGCGAAGATGGTTTACCGGCTGAGTACTACAAAGCCTTTGAGGATCAAATAGCTCCATTTATGCTTAAATGGCTGAATAATATTGACTGCCGGCACCCTCCAAGCTCAATAATGAACACGGCAATTATAAAACTTATCCCAAAACCAGGAAAAGATGGAAGGTATTGTAACAACTATCGACCTATTTCTTTAATTAATTGTGATTTAAAGATCTATGCTTCCTTAATTGCAAATAGATTACTTAAGGTGATACCCCATATAATCTCAGGTCTCCAGGCCGGCTTTATTCCAAAAAGGGGTGTAAACCAAAACATTCCATTAGCAGTATCTATAATCAATCATATCAAGGAAACAAAAACCAAAGCTATTGTGCTGGCTTTAGACGCTCAAAAAGCCTTTGATAGGGTTTCCTGGTCCTATCTGGAAGCTACTCTTTACCAAATCGGGCTGGGCCCCAGAATTATAGAAAAGATTATGGCCTTATATACTAACCAAAAAGCCAAACTAGAAATAAACGGAGCCTTATCAGAACCATTTGCATTAGCCAACGGAACCCGCCAAGGTTGTCCATTATCTCCACTACTGTTTAACTTGCATGTGGATCCACTATTAACAGTGATAGAATCTGACCCGCAACTCAAAGGAATCCAGGCTCAATAACTAGAATAATGGGAATTCATACAAAGTTTTCGCTAAATGTAGAAAAATCGATTCTAATGCCTCTAGGTATGAATAAAACAGAAATAGAAGAACTTAACAAGGAGTTTGGATTTTCCATAAAATCTACTCACATTACTTATCTGGGAATTAATCTAATGGCTGACCCAGACAAACTCTACTCAGCAAACTTTCCTGATCTTCTACAAATATTGAAAAATTATATAACTAAATGGTCAAAACTCCCATTAAATATCTTGGCGCGTATCGCGGCAATTAAAATGTATTTTTTACCGCAATTCATCTTCAAACTTATGAACATTCCGATCCAGATACCGAAGACTCTTATAGACAACATAGATAAATTACTGGGCAACTTCTATTGGAACAACCGGCGACACAGAATAGCCTACAGTTCATTAGTAAAAACAAAACTCCAAGGGGGTTGGGGGGCACCTAACCTGTCCCGTTACATCACGGCTTCCCACTTACATCGCTTAGTTAAATGGATTTTTACAGACAAGGATTCATTATGGGTAAAAACGGAACTATACCCGCTTCACTTTAATAAGATTCGGACTTTAGAACCACAAACAATATATCTTTCTAAACAACTAACCAAACAACCAATTGTTCTGTCTGCATTAGGTTCTTTGAGGAAACTCGTAGGGAAACAAGAATATTTCCCATTCCCTGATTTAATGAAAACGCTCAAAAATGCTAACATCGGAAAATGGGAACCGGAAGACTTAGAGGTAGAACCTTATATCGAACCTAGAGTCTATCATCTATGGAAAATCACTCTGACCAAGACTAAATCTTCGATATTGGAGCGGATGAAAAGAGAAAGTAAAACATATATAAAAGCTTTCCAAGCAGAACATTTTTTAAAGAATCTCAATCTACCCGAAGCAACCTTTACCCCTACGGAATTCCAACAACTTTTTTTAAAGGGACAACACAGAACACCTCTGTCGTACTATTATATCTTATTAAGTAAATCTAACAAATTACAAGAAGCAAGACATATAAAAAAATGGGAAATGGATCTAGGATCAGAGATAAGACCAGAACAAAAGGAGAATATACTTAGATCCATTAATAGTATCAAATCTCCAGCCCTGAAAATATTCAGCCTAAAATATTGGCATAGATACTATTACACCTCTGACCATAATCAAGGTTTTACGGAATTCAGCTGTTGGTGGTGTAAAAAACATCAGGCGACGGTCAGTCATCTGTGGTGGGGCTGTGAAAACACATTATATGGAACATCACAGAACAAACTCTTAAAAAAATAAAAAAGGGAGAATTCTCCATTAAAGCTAAGGAGGCCCTACTTATCCCCGCACATAGCGGGAGGAATCAAAGCAAAGAGGCGACCGCATCTAATTTAATGGGGAGGCTTATTTCATTAATTATATGGATAACTAGGAAAAGTATAGTCACTCGCTGGGGAGAATCAATTCATCTTGACCCAACACTATGGAAAAATCATCTTATTCGGCAAATGGAGAATGAATTTGCCTAGCATCCGATCAGAAATATAGACAGGTCTTAGAAGAAGGTCTAGAAATAATTTAAAAAATTAAATTTTGACATGGTTAAACGGGGTTCAGTTCAGTTCATGCACGTGGGTGGTAGGTTGGAGGGGAGGGCGGGGGAGGACTGAGCATGTCTTAATTTAAGCTGCATCGGTTATAGATAAGCTTCATATAATTAATACTTTACAAACTATGATGCAACTATACTCTAAACAACATACAGTACCATTGTGTGACGATGGAACGCTTTGGTGAGGTGGAGCAATTTGATTGCTGACTGTTTGTTAAAGAAAAAAAAAGAAAAAAAAAAAAGATAACATCAGAAGATTTAAAATAGGACTTATGCAGGGGTTAGAGCCCTACTACAGTGAATCAGGCACAACAAAAAGCCTTTGGAAAGGAGAGATCTGAATTGCCACAATTTCGCCCAAAATAAATACAGAACAGGATCCCATTGGTACTTACATACTCACCTATTTTGCACTCCATACAAAAGGTTGTCAAAAGACACTGGCCAGTACTGACCAACGCTGAAGGATTACTTGAGTCTTTAGTGAGCCCCCCTATTTTTTGCACATAAACAATCCAAAAGTATTTGTGACACTCTAATACAGGCCGACTTTAAATCAGTACAACCAGACATGGTTCAGCCCAAATCTATCACATTAGGTACCCAGTGGCTTATGGTAGACCAAAAACTTCATGGTATGAATCTTTGTGGCCACTGTGCCCAGTGTGGCTGTGTGATCAAATTTTCTTTTACTGACCCCCATTCAGGCTACAATTTAAATTAAAATTTGCCAACTGCTCCTCCCATAATCTCATTTATCTTATGAAGTGGGGTATGTTGGCAAACCTTAAAGACCCTTTAGGGATCCTATTTGTGAACATCGCACAGATGTACGCCGAGGCAATACAGACTCTCCCATCACACTTTTCTTGAAACAAATAACCATGACAGAGATGTGCTTTACTGTCATCAAATTAGGCATAAACGAGGTGGGGAACTCAATAGAAGGATCCTACATTGTGAAGTCTGGTGGACGTACCAAATGGACTCAATGAGTGAATGAATGAATGTGGTTTGTATCCATTTTTCCAGCTATGTTGAATAATTGTCATCTATAAACAATGTCTAACATTAACTTTGCACTTCATGTGTCCAGTGGTTCGCCAAGACAATCTCTTCCCCTACTCTGCTTATTCAGTACATAATTGTAATGGACCACCCTCCTACTAGTTACCTTCAATGTACCATTTAACTTTGATTTAATGTTTTTAATTTACTTTTAGTGCACTTGAGTTCATTATAACCATCTTGATTTTTACCTTTCTTAGTCGTTTTGTTTACTACTTCTTGTCCATATGTACTGCAGATTGCCCAGTATACCATGTAGTCTATTAATGATCACATCAATCCTCTTAGTATGATTGAATCCTGATGTCCCCTGGTAGTTGTTCTTACTCTGGTGGTAGCTCCTTGAAAAATCAGGTGTCCAGCTCACCAAAACCATAAAACTTAACATTTAAAATTTCTATTAAAAACATACATGTCCTGTGGGAGGTGTAGTCTCATCTCGCCCCCCTCAAAAGGTGACGCGTTTTGGGGAAAGATACCCGTAGCTCCTTGAAAAATTATCTACATACAATGTCCTCTAAGGAGCCTGACAAAGACATAGCTGGAATATTGGTAAACAACTGAGTACACTGAGTACTCTCAGTAAATACAGATGTGGGTTATTTGGAATAGGGGAATGAATTTGTGTCTTTTGCACTTGCACGTAAGTTTAAAATGTCCTCCTGTTTCCTTAACTGTTATTCCACTAATGTGGGGTAACTTATATCATCTTTGGACTGTAAAGTCCAATACATGGAGTGCACCAACCACCCCTGAATTATGATGCGCTGCAGGTATAATATGCATCGAATGTGGTCAAATATATTGCACAACACCACTTGGGTAGTAAAACAGGAATTCATGTAAATGGTTTCAGATTAGGACCTAGGGGGATAATTTGCATTGGGCTCTCCTGGCCTTCAAAACAGATTTTCAAGTTGAGATCTAGATACCCCTTGGGTATCATGTTTCTTCATAACCTGTCCTTGTGGAAACATAGGTTTATTGGCCCATATTATATCCTTGGGGATATCATTTGGCAAATTACTTGGGAATTCATGTTGGTACTTCGAAAGGTGATTAAAGTAAATTAAGATGGCATCTTCATGTATTATCCATTATGAGCTATACTTAAAATGTATTATTTATAATTTATATTATTTACATTTTTTATTACTCACTCTATTTTCAGTACATTTTTGGATTTTGGATATCTCCTCCTATGCATATTTCTAGTGTTCCCTAATTGCACACATACGGCGGGACGGGCCCCATGCGTCTGACAGTCTGACACACACACACCGCATGCACTGCATCCATCTTGGGATTGTCAGATTGGGACCTGCCGTGTCCCCTAGTGACATCACTATGTCTGACGTCATGGTAGCTGGCAGGAGCCCACCAGTTCATAGGATATTTAAACAGGCTTCAGCAGATATATGAAGAAATCTTTCCCTTCCCTTGAAGAAAGGCTAGGAGTTGTAGCTCCTTCTCTACGCTACACTCTTTTTGTTTATATACACAAAAAAGTTCATAGCAGCCAGGAAACCAGTGCAACCACTGCTCTCATTCACTGTAAATGCATGCTATATATTTACCTGTTGCTTTATTTCTAACAGGGAACTATTTGTTTTTATCTCCCATCTATTGGTATATACCTTATATTCTATATTGAATTCTTATTACTTTACACTGCAACCCTTTTTGCATATTCACAGTTTTGGAGTGCCATTTCATATAGCTAATGTTACTGCTTTCCCTTAGGGTACATCATTATTGTGGTGTTTTGACCCCAGAGTATACGTTTCTTTTGGGCTTTCTTTTGTCTCAAATGTGTTTTCCCTGTTTTTTCATTTTGAGGGTGTAGGTGTTGATCTTTGTGTTGGGTCCATTTTTATTGGGGTGTTGGTCCAGTTTAATGTTTAAGGTCTCAATGTACTTCAGAGGTAAGGTAAAGCATTTCAGCCTTTTGCTATAAGCCGATGAGAGGATGCTTCCAGGAATCACATTTTTCTGCTTCATGTACCAATAACCATGAATTGGTCACTGATTCCTCCTTACTGAGCGACCCTGAGGTAATTATACATGTCCAGCTATCCCAGGATTATTATTTTTCTTTAAATGCTAGCTCGGTGACTTCTGCCACTATTTTATGGGAATGCGCCTAAACTGGTTTTCTGGGGGCACCTTATTCAGATCGCTTCCTGAAAGAAGAGAAAAAGGCAAAAGAAGGTAAAAGAAATGACTAGTCTTTCTGAAGAAAAGCAGCTCCCCAGCTACCGTAATAGGGCTCAGGTAGTGCAGGCTAAACATAAAGTGTGCATTTTGCGATAATTAAAAACTCAGTCCCAATCATATTTATCCTGGAACTGAGATTAGAAATCCTTAACACAAAACAATGAACCCCCACCACCAAGATAATACTAGTGGGGTGTAATGTGCCAACCTGGTGTCTCTATATAAGACTTAAGTACAACACAAATGCACTTGCGGTCCCAGTTACCGCAAACCAGACCTAACCCAAGGTCGGCACCAATCACCCCACACAATTATCCCTTAATCATATAAGAAATATCCAAAAGCGAATTTTTATTACATGAAAAACATCATAAACAACATACAACATAGAAATAAAAGAACAATTAGGGCCACAGCAGGGGCATCCCAATAATAGTAGTAATACAACATCACACCCCATAATCCATCCAAAGAAACCCAATAGCAGCAAATCTATAGTGACAATTTTGAAATATAACTAAATAAATAAATAATCTCTCAAAACATGTGCTAACAAAGTGCTAATAGTGCCACAAATAAAGTGCTTTGTGCTACAAAAATGAAAACTATCAACAAAGATAATGACAATGAACAAAGAATTACAGCAAGGAATTAATTCACCTAAGTGTCTGGTATCCTCACCCATGCGTTCACAGTACCTGTGAAGTCGCCCCACCATGACATGCACAAAGTAACCATAAGAGGAAAACAGAGCAACAGGCTCAAGAAATCATCAAAGAAGATTTAGATTAATGACATATATACATATATACAAATATACATAATGTATACAAAGTCCCACAAATATATATACAGGGTATACACAATGAATAATATTTACAGAGTATATACAGAGTATACATATAATACAATATATACAAGGCTGCCCAAACAAGAAAGGCAACCCATAAATATATATGGCAAGGAAATATATGATATTTGCATGTATCCCACAAACAACAAATTTAAATCAAATTATATTCAAATCAAATAAAAAATATTACAAATATTGAAAATGACGAAAATAATAATAATAATGAAAAAATAAACTATGAAAAAATGAAGAAATATTAAAATAAAAATATAACTATATAAAAAATATATATTTTATTTTTATATTATTGTATATTATTATAGTACGATATTCCATAAAGTGGGCAGGTCCAGAAGTTGAAGGAGATGTAAACACTTCATACTCCAATACCCAGCCACTTCATTGGAATCCACAAAAACCAAACGTGAACCCTCAAAAAATATATAAATTTATACCCAAATCTTTTGATGTTTCGGATGAAAACTTCCAAAATGTAGGAGGCTTTTAACCACTGTATCTTTCCTAAATAATGTAGTCGAGATGGTGCCATCACATTCTAAGCATAATTTCAAATCCAAGAACTCAACCTGTGTGGCAGACATAGAGTAAGTAAGATATTCATATCATTCTGGTTTAATCTCTCAAGGAATTCACAACAAATCTCTGGGGGGGGGGGGGGGGGAGCATATAGAATGTCATCTATAAAACAAAACAAAACCACTGATATATGGTTGGTAATCGTTCATTGCCTCCCCAAAGACCACCTCCCTTTCCCACCACGCCAGGAAGAGGTTCGCTATGGAGAGCACACACATGCCCCCATAGCTACACCCCTCACCTGGCAGTAATGGCGGTTGCCAAACACAAAGTGGTTATGGGTGAGTACAAAATCCATCAGTTCCATAATGAGCTCATGTCGCTCTTTTTTTGTGCCCGCCTCCATATTTAAAACAGCCTTCAGAGTCCACTCATGGGGGATATTAGTGTATAATGATTCCACATCAACGGTAATCAAAATAGTCTTCTCACGCCACTGGGTACCCTCATGAGGTCCAGTGAATCCCAGATGATAAGGATTGCACAAACCCCTGCATCAATAAACAAGCCTGCCTGTTCTGTGAGGCTGCCCATGCCCGGAATTATGGGGCGTCCAGGGCACGCTATCCTGTTTTTATGGACTTTGGACAACAAAAAAAAAGTTGGGATGACCGGAGAATCCACTCTGAGAAAGTCATAGGTGGCTCGGTCTATCACTCCATTGGTAATTGCCCTATCAAGGATGGCCTCAAATGATCTTTTATAATTCACCAATGGATTAGATGGTAATTTTTCATAGTTACTACTATTGCTCAGTTGTCTAAGAGGTTCCTTGATGTAATTCTCAGTACTCAAGAACACCACATTCCCACCATTGTCGGCCTCGTGTATAACGAAGGCAGGATTGGCCCTTAAAGGAGCAGTATCGCGAATTTTTCTTGGTGACTTATATTTAAATGGTACTTTGAATGTAGGTAAGTGTTGCAAATGTAGAAAAAAATTATGTCTGTGTTGTGCAGCTGGAGACTAATAGCTCATGTTAGTGTCTGCTGAGTGTCGGGGCCCGACACTCTGGCCTGTTCCACGCTGAGGAGAGTGGGAAACAATGTAACAAAGTAATCAGCTGTCCAGTGCTGGCAGCCGTCCAGCATAATGTTGCAACATTGCCTGGCCAGAACTCATATATCTAAAACAGAAAGGAAAGCTCTAGAAGTCATTTAGCTCATTGGTAAATTCAATGTCTTTGAACCAGAGAGTAATTGGTTCAAATCTCAGACTCGCCAGTTTTTCATTTTTTGGGGGGGGGTTATTTTATTTCAGAATCGTATTTTTGGGTTTACATCCTGTTTTTTTGCTCTAAACATTTTTCATTTTGACAGTTGTCCCTTCATGTTGGCTCTGCTGCAGAATCTTTCAGTTTACCATTTTCTCTCTCTTTTCTCAACACATTTTTCCATATGATCTTTCTTTCAGCTTTGTGTGTTTTGAGCAAAGCCCAACCCAGGATTTTCACTATCTGGAGTTTTGTTTTGTGCCCCCTAGGGGCATCCCGACTTGAGATGCCCTGATATGTGAAATCCCCAAGTTCGCCTGTGAAAACATATCTTTCCTTGTCCCACAGCGCATGCACGGGCTCTCATCCAATCAGCGCTGTTTGCTTGGCTGGCTCTGTTTGCACGCAGATGGAGAGCCTGAGCAGTAACCTTCCTGGCCGCCCAGCCTGTCTAAATGACTATCTGCGTGAGCGCACCAGAAAAATGGGGGGATCTGTGGTTATCCAGGGGTCGTTTCACACAGTGGGGCATCCCGATTTACAATGCCCAAGGGGGAAGGTCAATGGCCGGGTCTTATAGACTTCAGGGTCGGCCACTCAGGGTTTTGTTCCACTTTAATACCTTTAGATTTTCCTGCACAGTTATTCAAAGAAGAATTTCAGTCATTTTCAGTCAGTTTAGTTTATTTTGTATAGATTTTACACATTTGGTCTCATAACAAAAGCAGCACCTCACACACACACACCCGTTACCACTGATTACAGTGTCAGCCTCTGAGGTAAAGTGTTGCTAGGAGACCAGTGGGCTAAATGAAGCAGCTCACTAAATACAACCCAGCAGATCCCCCTATTCAGCAAATGGACTGAGCCATTGTCATTATACAATTTAAAAGAAAGGCAGATTTTTTATCTTTTTCTATCGCCACATTATTTATAGACATATTAGAAGCTATTGTGTGGCTATTTAATTATTTATCTTTTTTAATGCAAATTTCGCGATACTGCTCCTTTAAGGAGCGTATTGCCTCCAATTCCCTTCTAGTCAAGTTTTTCTTAAACTTATTTTCTATCCTGGAACTGAGGATAATAAAATATTACATTTTTATTCCTATATTGGTAACCATGAATTCCTTGCTGCTGTAGCTTCGCCCTCTTTATATACTTGTTGGGAACAGGTAGGTCTTCTTAGAATCTATAATCTGATCCATCCAGGAAGTGCTATCTCAACCCCCCCCCCCCCCCCCCATTTTAAATATTCAAAAGATGTGAAACAACATGGAACAGATAAGATACAAATGTGGCTTTTTCTCCAGACACTGGTCCCGCTAATAACAGTCATGTATATTTGCTGCTATATTTTTTGGAACCTAGATTCTCATATGCAAAACATCCTTCACAAAGACTCAGCATTTCTTTGTGCACCACAAGAGTAGTTATTCCAAACTTCTGCAAAACCTCCACCTTTTTATTCCTACACTTCTTTAATCTTTCTCTTATTCTAATTTATCCTTTTTATCACTCCTTTAAAAAGAAGCAAAATCTGGTTTAAATATGTAAATAATATCACAGAATGAATAATTCATATAAGGCTATTAGCTTCATCTATGCATCCAACAGTGAACCTGCTTTTCTAAAAGTTATACAGAAAGCTCTACATATGGTTATATGTTTAAATACCATTATTTAAAATACCACCAGAGCTTCCAGCCTTCCATTTATGTATATATGACAACATAACAGGGATCCAGCCAGTGTTGCCATACTCACCAGTTTACAAAAACTGCTAAATCAATCAAGTTTACCTTCTGTAGTCTTTGTCGCAATGGCTGCTAACGGCTCACCCTCCAAGCCCAGTTAGTGTACAACCACTGACATCACAAAAAGCTCTGCCAAACTTGTTTCATCAGCTTAAAGCCAAAGCCCTATGGGCAAATGCTAATATTTTAAAGTATTAAAGTTATCTACTCCCTCTCTTTATGCTCCAGAATATTGTAGGATGTGAATATTCCTGGTTGCAGAATAGGTAGAAGGGCAGCTAAAAGGTGGCTTTGGTGTGATAAAGGTACAGTGAGTAGGGTCACTATTCAAAGTATTATCTTTCTCTAGGTTGTAACTGCATCATTTTTAACTGACACAGGAAATCTTATCTAACCCAGAAAGTATTAAAACATGCTTTAGTGTAGTGAATATTACGATGAACATTCTAAACATGTTCACATTCTCAGCACAACAGAAAACAATATTTTTTAAAAATGTCCAAATTTTTACAATAAAGAATCTAGTTTACCTACCTAACGAAAAGTGTTGTCCCTCAACTAGTGAAATGCCTACCAAGTTGCAGGAATTTTTTTTATATTATAAGAAAAAAAGATTTTTATTTCACTTATTTTTTTGTTGAGCTGGAAAATCTCGGAGAACTCAGCCTTTCTAAAATTTCCAGAGGCTCTCACATGGCCCGTGTAGATGGAATGATTATCGACCAAGAAATTATTAAAGCCACCACAATTTAGAGATAATCGAAAGCAAGGTAAAATAGAACATACAATCATACACAAAGAAACACAGAGCAATATATATAACAGATTTTCAAATTTAGGTCAGCTTATGTTTCCTATATATGTCCACAAATCTATAGTGTCCTCCAATGGTAAGTAATGCTTTTTATCCTGCTATCCCGAGGTGCATGTGCTTCTTAACTTGATTTGACAATAGAATTATTCCAAAATATCCACCGTGTGCCAGTAATACCGTTTAGGTATTTTCATCTTGTGCCCACCACCTTCTCTAGTTACTCTTACCAGATAACGGTGTGGGTTTGTGCCTTAATAAAATTCCTTTCAATTTATGCTCCAATCAGGCGCAGAAAACTTGCTTTTCAATCATATTTCAGAATTCACTTTTAAAGTGTCCCATTGCAAGCCGGGCATGTAAATGAATCCAGTAAAATAATCTAGCGTAATATCGTTTTAATAGCGTGCTCAATTTAAGTTAAAAGTGCACTTACATTAAAAACAGTATAGTAACTGCCTCAAAATCACCAGGCAAGGCTCTCACCAGTCCTTCTCTGCACCTCAGCCGATCAATGCTTTAAGAGGGTGTAGAGTGCCAGGAATGATTTCTCTCGATGTGTTGCTGAAGGTCCGCCCGCCGCCGTCAATGCACTTCGTTGTTTAGTACAACTTTATCAAGACTAGCGGCGCGGTGGTGTGCGCTGCCTTTTAAATGTTTGGGTTGAGGCGGGGCAGGAGGCTGAGAGGGAGTGTGGTGTCGTGTCATTATGACGCTGGCCAATGATATCTCGTTGAACAGTGCGCGTCAAAATGGTCAGTTTCCTTCTATAGAGTTTACCGAGGCTCGCAGTGTTAGTATTTGCTGCGCCTCTTAGTGGGCGTTCACAAGCTTACTGACCTTTTGATACAGCGAAAAATGGCCCTTAATTAACATATCCCTATATTCCAATTGCGTATCGCTCTGGCTTCTTTGGGTTTGTCTGTTTAACCCTAGAAAGGATCAAGAAGCCTGCTCTGCATGTATTCATTTAGAAATACAGGGGCAGATCGCTATTTTAAACTATGCCATTAGTTAGCAAAGATTTTTTAATTCTATTTACATTTGAGATGTGCAGAGAAGGCACCGGTGAGGGTCTCTCCTGTTTGCAGATCATTTTGCCATTATTGAACATATTAAAAGAAATTTTAAAAATGTGAACAGTAATTAATCAATGTATTTATTAAAATGTCCTATCTAAAATGTCCTTCATATTGGAATATTTCCCTACTTCATAGTCAGATGAGTATATGGTCCCAATTCCCCAGTTGTACAGAATCATAGGGGATGTTAATGGATCCTATTTATCTTTGATTACCAGTGATTGAAAAGTATATGTTAATGTGAAATAAAATTATTAAGTGATTAAGCGTCTATGTGTTGTTAGAACTAATTGAAGTGGCTAACTAAAAAAAGGGGGGGGGGAGGTGGCTCTAATGCATGTACGTGTCTATCTAAATAGATATGTGTTGAACTAGGTGAGTTACAATAGCTACCGTGTGTAAAGATGTGAGCTAAATAGCTCTATGTGAAAATTAAGAGGTGTCTACAAAGCAATTTAGGTCAAATTCAACATGTAACCCTTTAGGTGTTAGAGAATTCAACGTGTATATCCAATAACTTTTCCTACGTGAAAGGTCCCATACTAAATTTGAGCCCCTCCAAAGTCTCTCTATTGGTTCCAACCCCATAAAGGATACCTGCCCTGGATCTTGGGAATGACACTGCTTAAAATGCGCAGAAAGACAGTGCGTTTCCAGTCCTTTTCTTATATTACATAGATGTTCCCGTATGTGTGTTTTAAGTGGTCTTATGGTCCTGCCTATGTATTGCAGCCCACATGGGCACCATATAAGGTAAACCACCCCCGCCGTGTTACAAGATATGCTTTTAGTTATTTTGAATTCTTTTGTATGATTGGGGTCTGAGAAAGTTCTCTTAGGTTTTTCTATAGGGATGCAGGTTTTGCAACCCATACAGGATCCGCACCTGTAAAATCCCTGTAGAGGGTTGTTGACTAGGATCACTGGTTTTGGGGGGTCTAGGTAGCTTTTAGTGAGTTTTTCCTTGAGGTTCGGGGATTTCCGGAATATTATTCTTGGGTGATCTGGTACTACTGGTCCCAAAGTGGGATCTCCCTTCAGAATATGCCAGTGTTTGTTTATAAGCTTTTTTACTTCCTTGTGTTGGGAACTATAGTCAGTTATAAAGGGAAGTTCAGGTTGCATCCTAGTTCGTATATTCTTAGAGGTCTCTATCAGGGAATTTCTTTCCTGCTTTCTAATTTCTCCCCTTTGGGTCTCAATCTCTGCCTTCCTATACCCTTTGCCTATAAATCTTTGGGAAAGTAAGCTTGACTGGGTGTCATAATCACTTATTAGGGTGCAATTGCGTCTAAGGCACATAAATTGGCCCTTGGATATGGCCCTTAACCAGGTGGGATGATGGCAGCTCGAGGACGGGATGTATCCATTACGATCTGTGCTATTAAAGTAAGTAGATGTCAATAGAGCTGAACCCTCTTTTTTAATGGTTAGATCTAAAAAGTTAATTGATTTATCACTGCTTTCCACTGTGAAAACCAAATTGAACATGTTAGTGTTCACTGTATGGAAAAATTGGTCCAGTTGTTGTTGGGTGCCCCCCCAAATACATATTGCGCCATCAATATAATGCCTCCAACAAAGTAGGTGTGGCCTGTGTATACCATATATGAACTGTTCCTCCCACCACCCCATATAGAGATTTGCCATACTGTCTTCTGTAAATAAAATTGTCTGTTATCCCTTTCGCTGCCAGCCTACCTGGAGATTTTGTCACCCTTGGTGCCAGAACATTTTGCACTATTTTGCGCTCCCCATGTTCAATTGTGATTTTTGAAGGGATTTCCAGGGATTTCCCAGGAAAATGATATATTGTTTTTTTCAGCAGAGCCTGGGCTTTAACATGAAATGTCTTGTTTGTCATTTTTTAGGTGTATTCTCAATACTTTTGGGTGAAATATGTGCAAAAAAATAAAAAACAATCTATTTTTTGCAATTTGTAGTGTTTTTTGTAATAAAAAATGTAAGTTTGTCAATAAAATCTTATTCCATGTGAAATCCCAATTAATCCCGGTCACAGCGTTACCACATATGTATTGGTAGACACCCTTTCCTGCCCAGGAGACTCCCCCAAACTGAAACAGCGCTTTAGGAGATTTTCAGATAAAATACAACTATGCACCGCGCTAAGCGCACCTTGCTGTCTTTCCAGAAAAAGAACCCTTTAAATTTGAAATACCCCCACAAACTATATATTCTCTGGAAGTATACACCTCAGGCTTTCTAGGCGTACCAGGTTTGTTGACATGGGCGCAATTTTCTGGAAGTAATCCCTCAATCAATTCTTTGGTTGCACAGAGTTTCCCTAAAAAAGAAAAAAAAAGAAGAACCAAAGCCACATTTTCCTAAAAAAAAACTATATGCAAACAGAAAAAAACAAGTAAAATCTGAAAAAGCAACATCCCCCGAACAGAACAATACCCAACATGCATAGGTACTGTCAAGGGAAGAGTTGCCAAACACCCCAAAGTAAAGCATGCGCATAACGGTAACTTTACTTAAAAATTTCAGCTCTGCAGACAAAGTGCGCACCTTGCGATTTTTCAACCAAAACAACCCTTTAAATTTAGAATATCCCCATAAACCACATATTCCTTGAAAGTACACATGTTAAGCTTTCTAAGAGTACTGCGCTTGTTGTAGTGGGCTCATCTTTCTGGAAGTAATCCATTGAAGAATTCTTAGGTTGCACAGGGTTTCCCTAAAAACAATTATAAAAAAAGCAGAATAAAGACCATGTTTTCCTAAAATATCAATATGCAAACAAGAAAAAACAAGCTAAATCTAAAAGCGCAAGGTCCCCCGAGCAGAACAATACCCAACATGCATAGTTACTATTAACCCTTTTAATTGTCAGCCTACTTGAAGTTTTGTCACCCTCTGTTGACAGGTCATTTTTCCCCATTTTGCGGCATGATTAACCGTGATTTTTGCTGGAATTTCCAGAAAAATTATATACATTACATATACATTTTTTGCAGCAGAGTTTAGGCTTTAACATGAAATGTCTTGTTTGTAATGTTTCTACTGTTTTTTGAATATTTCTGCTTAAAAAAACAAAAAAAAACAAAAAATATATATTTTTTAGACAATTGTCTCCTTTATTTTAAATAAAACCTTTTTTTTTTAATGAAAACCATATTGCATGTGATAGCCCCATTTCTCCCGATTACAACGGTACCACATATGTATCGGTAGCCCCCCCCATTCTTGCCCTGGAGACCCCCCAAACTGAACAGAGCAATTTATTACATTTACAAATAAAATACTATCCACACTATAAACATAAGGGGTTAATTAAAAAAAAAATGACATAGGGTCCCCCCTTCCAAGGGGGAGGGGCATTTTTTGGGTAATTTTAAGGGTTTAGGGTTAGGCTAACCCTAACCCTCAAAAATCCCCCAAAAAATGACATAGGGTCCCCCCTCCCAAGGGGGGGGGGCTTTTTTGGGGGAATTTTAAGGGTTAAGGTTAGGCTAACCCTAACCCTTAAAAATAAAAAAATATTAAAAAATTAAAATTCCCCCCAAAAATGGGGAGAGCCCCCCCCCCCCCCCCCCCCCCGGGAGGGGGGACCCTGTGTAATTTTTTTGGGAATTTTAAGGGTTAGGGTTAGGCTAACCCTTAAAAATAAAAAAAAAATGACGTAGGGTCCCAACTCCCGGGGAGGGGGGGTTGGGAGACCCATTTTTTGGGGAATTTTAAGGGTTAGGGTTATTCCCAAAAAAATGCCCCCCCCTGGTAGGGGGACCCTACATCATTTTTATTTCTAAGGGTTAGGGTTAGCCTAACCCTAACACTTAAAAAAAAAAAAATATGACGCAGGGGGGGAACCAATTTTTTTGGGGAATTTTAAGGCTTAGGGTTATTAATTTAAAAAAATGGGCCCCCCCCCTTCCTGGGAGGGGGAACCGTACATCATTTTTTTTTTTTTAACCCTCACCCTTAAAAAAAATTTTTTGAATTTTAAGGGTTAGGGTTAGGCTAACCCTAACCCTTAAAAATAAAAAAAATGACGTAGAGGGGAACCCATTTTTTTTTTTAATTTTAAGGGTTAGGGTTAAACTAACCCTAACCCTAACCCTTAAAAATAAAATAAAAATGACGTAAGGTCCCCCTCCCAGGGGGGGGGAACCCATTTTTTTTTTAATTTTAAGGGTTAGGGTTAGGCTAACCCCAACCCTAACCCTTAAAATTAAAAAAAAAATGACGTAGGGTCCCCCTTACCCATCATAACAGGGCTTATAGGAACAGAGTGGAGGGGCCCCCCACCCTGCAGCCTACGAGCCCACATACCCTGTGTGGGCCCGGGCTCTTCTGCCCCCCCCCTGGGCTTTGGGGAGGCAGGTAATTGGGGGTGCGGGGGTTAATGGCAAGCCACCCGCTAGTTGCAGGTGACTTGCCAGCCCCTAGCCTTGTGAACTGGTATAAGGGGTCTCATGGACCCCTTACCAGTTCACAAAGGGTTAACAGTAAAAAAAAAGACAGACACAAAAATTTCATTTATTTAAAAAATAAATAAATAAACACTTTACTCACCTCACCCGATTGTCAGCTCCTGTGTTCCTCAGCTGTCAGATGCCCTGGTGATCGCTGACCAGAGGAGGGGGGGGCAGGGGATCAGAGCTGCTCTGCCCAGCGATCACCAGGGCATCTGACAGCTGAGCCGAGGAGAGGCAGCAAGACGCCCGGGAGTGACGTCATAAGCCCCGCCCCAAAGGGCAGCAAGATGGCGGCGCCCGTCGGGAGAGGAGGGGGAGAGCCCTTTCAGGCTCTCCCCTGAAGCTGAAGAGGCTGGGGGGGGGGCGATCGGAGCCCCCCCCCCAGTGAAGAGGAGACCCGGAGGGAGGCAGCGCGACTGCAGGTAAGTAAATGTAATTTTTATTTTTTATTTTTTTTACAGTTAGCAGCTGCTGCTGCCAAACGGGGGGGGGCTATTCCGGGGGCTCTCCTGGAGCCATCCGACCCCCCACGGGGGATTGGATGGCACCACATTAAAGAGGGGACCCGGCCGGATCCAACGAGGGGTCAGGTGAGTATTTTTGATTTTGATTTTTTTTGCTAGCAGGGGGGAAAGTCAAGCACGTAGATTCTTCGTGCTTGGCAATTAAGTGGAGTGGAAGTGAGCACGTAGAAACTACGTGCTTGGCACTGAAAGGGTTAAACCAGAAGTAGTTGTGATGTAAGGCGAAGTCAATGCAATCAATAAGAAAATTTACTTGTTGGGGTGGTAAGGAGGATTTAGATGATAGAAAGTGCCTTACGGCCGCCACCCCCTTGTTGTGGGGGATGACTGTATATAGCGACGAAACATCAGCGGTGGCCAATAAACTGGGTTCCCCTAATTGTTGTTTCGCACAGAGTTCCAGGACTTGGGTTGAGTCTCTAAGGTAGGATGGAAGCTGGACTACTAGGTACTGTAAGTATTGGTCCATGTATTCCCCAAGCCTACAGGTCACAGAGCCTATCCCACTAACTATGGGTCGCCCTGGAGGTCTATGTAGGCTTTTGTGTATTTTGGGTACCTGATGGATAGTGGGAATGCGTGGAGCCAAAGGAATTAGATATTCATATTCTTTTTTAGTAAGTATACCTATATTTAGGCCACCATCAAGAATTTAAAAAAGGGCTTTTTTTATACTCAGCCGTGGGGTCCTTAGTTAGAGGTATGTATGTTTCTTTGTCTGAGAGAAGTCTCATCATTTCCTCATGGTAATCTCGTTTGTCAAGTACTACCAACCCCCCCCCTTGTCCGCTGGCTTGATGACTATATCATGTTTGTTTTCTAGTTCTCTAAAGCCCCTAAACAAGGGTGGGGCCAGCTACTTTTTCTCACCATAAGGGCCCTTAAATCTCTAGTCATTACTCCCTTGAAGGTTTCTATTGCTGAGTTCCCTGAATCTAAAGGGTTGAAAAGAGATTTATTTTTAAGTTGGTGTGAACATAGGGATCAATTGATTGTGTCCTTATAGTCTGGGTGTCTACCTCTATGTTTGTTGTTTTACTGTTTAGAAAGTATTTTTTAATGTTTAGGTTACGAATATATTTTTGAAGGTCTTTTCGGTGGCGCAAATTTTAGACCTTTATCTAGAAGTGTGAGTTCATTTTGTGTTAGAATTTTGTTACTCAGATTGAAGATACCCTCCCCTACAGCCAGCTGGGCTTTCTGGTGTTTGGTTCCTCCTCTCCTTCCCCGCTTACCCCCTCTTTTCGTTTTCTGGACGTTCAGGTTAAATCTAATTCGTCCTTGTCCCTCTGGGGTGTCACCTCCCAGGGCAGGGGTAATTTGCCCTGTCTCAGCTGAAAAGGGGTAGTGGGTGAAGGAGAGGGGTATTCCTGTAGGGGTTCATATCTGTTAGATATTCCCCAGTGACTTTGCTGGCTTCCCCAGGATTTCTTTTGATATTGATTTCCAATTCTGGGAAATGGATGGTTTGGGTTCCTAGGGTTTGTCTGTACTGGTCCATCATATCTACCCCTGTGTCTACTAGGTGAAGGCCTATCCTTCCTAAAGGGGGAGTAATTTTGGGGCCTGGGCGGTTGTTTAATCGCTCATGTTGATATGAATATTGTTCTTTGTTCCGTTTAGATGGACTAATCCATCTTTGATTGTCTGATCTAGAGCTTATTCGATTATCTTGAATATTTACTCGGGCTAGATCTTTTGATGGTTGATTTTGCCATTTGAAAACTCTATTAGAGGCATAGTCCCGCTGGTCTCTTTGTATTTTTCTGATCTTTCTATTTTTAATGAAAAATGCTAGCCATTCCCTGAGTGCCACAGATCGACTAAAAAAATCTTGTGTGGAACTCAGGGGGGTCAGCCTCTCCTTTAGCTCTTCTTTTTGGATTGTGAGATTATGAAGTTGTTCCTTTTTCTTATTAACTAGTTTGTCCAGCAATAATAATCCACACTCATTAAAAAAATTAAACCATTCTTTGGTCGATTCCGTAATCTCATCACCATCATGTATCATTAAAGACCATCTCAGTTGTTGAGGAACCATTTTGCATTTAAAACACTGTTCTAAGGTGGCTACATCCCACTTCAACCGAAGCTCTTTGTTTAATATTTTATATAGATTTCTAAAATCAGACTCTATATCGTGTGTGGGGGTGTTGGAGGTCTCATTGGCTAGGAGGGAATGAAAATCAACCATACTAGAACTGCAATAGTTAAAAATATCCATAATGGAAAAATGTGTTATCAAACAATATAAATCTAGTTAGCTGCTGGTTAATAGGGATAAAAGAGAAAAGCTTAATACAAATGAGGAATAAACCACGCTAGATATTTTTAGTAAAGGTTACTACTAGAGATGAGCGAATCGATTCGGACGAACCCGTATTCGTTCCGAATTTCCGGAAAAATTCGATTCTGAACGAATCCGAATTTCCCCGCGATTCGATCGATCGAAGTTTTCCTTTAAACTCCATTTATTTAAATTACAGCCATTGTAAAATGGTGGATGGACATGTCCCCTGGGGCAAGTTATCATGGGAAGGTCACATGCAGCCTATCAGCAGCCAGGAAGCCCGGTGACGTCACAGTGCTATATAAACGGCGGCCATCTTGCTTGTGCGCATTTCAGCCTTACATTGCAGACAGAACGGAGGTTGCTGCAGACAGGGAGAGACTTACAGACAGGCAGGGAGAGTCAGGGAGACCCACAGAGACCCACACAGTGCCAGGGAGAGCCAATCTGTTACACACAAGCATTTCTTATAACTCGATTAGTTTTAATTTTTTTTGTATGCTGTAAAAACCCCAGCCCACATGGGCATACTATTTCAGCACATTTCACCCTATCTGTTATACTGAATCAGCTTCTAAAGGCTCTGTTTTATTAATATATTGCATTTTGAATTGGTTTTGTGCGTCCTGTAAAAACACCAGGCCACATGGGCATCCCAAACCAGCACATTTCACCCTATCTGTTATACATAATCAGCTTCTAAAGGCTCTGTTTTATTAATATATTGCATTTTGAATTTTTTTTTGCGTCCTGTAAAAACACCAGGCCGCAGGGTATCCCAAACCGGCACATTTCACCCTATCTGTTATACTAAAGCAGCTTCTACAGGCTCTGTTTTATTAATATATTGCATTTTGAATTGTTTTTGTGCGTCCTGTAAAAACACCAGGCCGCAGGGTATCCCAAACCGGCACATTTGACCCTATCTGTTATACTAAAGCAGCTTCTACAGGCTCTGTGTCACGGTCAGCTTACCTGTGCCGCGTTCCAGCGGTGTCCCTGTCGTCCCGCCATTCAGGCGCCGGCCGCGCCGGGCGGCGGCTCGCGTGGCTGCGGGCGCGCCCCCTCCTTCTCCTTCTGCCGGCGTATCCGGCATCAGCACACGTGCTCGCGCGGGTGCGCGAGCACGTTCCCTCTATGCCCTCCGGCGGCGCTGCTCTCAGCGCGTCCGCCGGAGGAAGTGAATATTAATTCAAAGGGGCACGCCCCCTTTTCAGTTAAAGGGCTGATGAGCCCAGCTGGGCAGCACGCCCTCTGCTGTGTTTGGGCCAATGAGCCCAATAGGGGTTGCTGGGCTGTACGCCCTATATCCAATCAGGTGCTGGGTCCTGTAAAACACCAATCACACACCCAGCCCTAATCATATACGTTCCCTATAAAGGCTTACCCCACCAGTTGCTCGGTGCCTGTGATAGCGCCTAGACCCTAGTAATTGTTATCTCTGATTTTGATCCTGACTCCTGTTGCCGACCCTCGCTTGTTTGACCATCCTCGATCTCCATTCCTGTTGCCGACCCTCGCTTGTTTGACCATCCTCGATCTCCACTACTGTTGCCGACCCTTGCCTGCCGTTGACCATCCTCGATCTCCACTCCTGTTGCCGACCCTTGCCTGTCCTTGGACTTCCACCTTACGCTCACCTACCGGCTACCCAATTCCACTTCCAGCCGCGGGCTCTCCAGTTCTCTGTACCGTAAGATCTCATCCTTTGAGCCATAAAGTCCTGGGGGCAACCGATCCCGAGCAGGCGTGTTCTGCGTCTCGGCAAGCGGGGGCTCCTATAGGTGAAGCTGGCTGCGGAGATTGGGGGTTGAGGTCCTGACTCCTTACCAAGAGAGCTGGAGTTGTCCAAGTGGTAAATTGTGGTTCCTGGAGCGTGATACTCTGTTTAATTAATATATTGCATTTTGAATTGGTTTTGTGCGTCCTGTAAAAACACCAGGCCACAGGGTATCCAAAATCGGCACATTTCACCCTATCTGTTATACTTAAGCAGCTTGTACAGGCTCTGTTTTATTAATATATTGCATTGGCCGTGTCTCCACCAGTAACGCATCTGCCGTGGTAGATTGGTTAACGTGGTCATCCACATCATCACAAGTTACATCTGACACCCCCAGTCTAGGGTCGGTAGGTTCCTCTGACACAACCCTGAGTTGGCATGGCCCGAGAGCAGTCCCTGTCCTCCCATTGCCTCTGTCCTACGCCGTTCCCTCCCCCAGCGACGTATCCTATGCTTTGGGTTCAGCTCCACTCTTTAGTGAGGAGGACGATCAGATAGAGGACAGTCAGCAGCTACTGCCGAGCCAAGAAATGGAGGTGGCTTCCTTCGCTAGGCAGACAAATAGTGATGTGGAGAGTGGCGTGTGTATTGTTGCGAGCGTTCCAGCTCCTGCGCCAGACACTGTTGAGGAAACCGAGAACATCAGTGACGTGCAGCCACAACTCGGTGATGATGATGATGAAGTCGATCGCACTTGGGAGCCGGGTGCAGAAGGGGCTTCATCGTCATCATCAGGAGAAGAGGGGCGCAGGTTGCCCCAAAGTCAGCAGCTGAGGCAGCAAGGTGTTAGCAGCATGGTTGGCAGTCAGCATGGGGGCAGAATTATAAAGCCTGGAGCCAAACGGGGCCGGGGCCGGGGTAGAGCACCTGCTGCGCGGTAGGCTACCTTATCGGGAGGTAGTGGAGCAGGGGTTCCTGGAGTTGGCGACAGTAGCAGTGAATCAGTGCGGCCTGTTGGTGGGAAAAGTAGCTACTCGGCAGTGTGGCAGTTTTTCCTCAAGCATCCGCAGGAGGGTAACATGGCCACATGTAAGATATGTAGGCAGAAGGGGAAGCGTGGCCAGGGCCCAAATGTTGGCACCACGGCCCCTGCGTCAACATATGATGCATCACCATAAAGCGGCATGGGAGAAACGAAGCTCCGAAGAGGTGGTCCAGGCTGCTTCCTCACCAAGTGGCACGCCGCTCCCAATTTCTGCCAGCCAAGGCTCCAGCACCTCAGCCGAAGGCAGCTGTGCGTCATACCCATCCTCTGTCGCTCCAGATGCTCCTGCTCCTCCTCCTCCAAGTCATGCATCCTGCCAGCAATCCATCAGCGAAGCCATGTCCAAGAGACAGCAGTATGCGCCCACTCATCCTACGGCGCAGAAGCTGAATGTGCTCCTGTCCAAGTTGCTGGTGCTGCAGTCGCTCCCTTTTCAGGTGGTGGACTCTGCACCTTTCAGAGAACTGATGGCTTGTGCCGAGCCGAGGTGGATAGTCCCAAGCCGTCATTTCTTTGCCAAGAAGGCAGTACCAGCGCTGCACATTTTTGTTGAACAGAAGGTGGGCCAGTCCTTGAGCCTGTCGGTGTGTAGCAAAGTGCATGGCAGCGTCGACGTCTGGAGCTGTAACTACGGTCAGGGACAGTACATGTCGTTTACGGCCCACTGGGTGAATGTGGTCCCTTTGCAGCAGCAGCAACTTGGAAAGGTCATGCCGCTTCGGCCTCCGCGCTCCCTGCCCGTTGTGCCTGTGACACCGTGCGACTCGGCCTCCTCATCCTCCACCATCTCCGCACCCTCCACTGTAGGTTCAAGTCTCAGTGCCCCTCCAGCCTACCATGTGTGCAGGGCACGGAGGTGTCACGCTGTGCTTTACATGGTTTGTCTTGGCGAACGGAGTCACACAGGGGAGGAACTGCTTACATTTATTCATCAGGAAATCCAAACATGGCTTACTCCAAGAAAACTGAAAATGGGAACCATGGTTACCGACAATGGGAAGAACATTTTGTCTGCGCTGCGCCAAGGAAGGCTGACCCATGCGCCCTGCATGGCTCACGTCTTCTATCTGGTTGTGAAGAGGTTTCTGAAGTCTTCCCCCCATCTGCAAGACATCCTAACAACTTCAAGGAAACTTTGCATGCACTTCAGCCACTCATACACCGCCAACCACACCCTTCTTGAGCTACAGCGTCAGAACGGTAGCCCCCAACATAGTCTGATTTGCGATGTTTCCACCCGTTGGAATTCCGCCCTGCATATGTTGGACAGACTATACGAACAGAGAAAAGCCATCACGGATTTCTTGATGATCCAAGCGGATAGGGGGACTCCCCTGTGTAACTTCAATGTCAACCAGTGGCAGCTCATACGTGACACCTGCCGTTGGCTCAGGCCCTTTGAGGAAGCCACTATATTTGTGAGTGGCCAGGATTACGGGATGAACGACGTGATTCCACTGCTTCATGTACTACAGCACATGTTGGAAACCATGACTGGTCAGGGCACTAGAGACATGGCGTTTACATCTTACGGCCACATGAACCCCGTTGGGGCTGAACTGGAAGAGGAGAAGGAAGAGGAGGAGGAGTGGCACAGTGCACAGTTTAGGATTGGCGAAATGGCTGGTTTACCTAGTCAGCGGACAGGAGAGGAGGAGCAGGAGCAGCCAGAGGAGCTAGAGGGTTGTGAGGAAGGCGAGCCAGAGGACCCAGACACACAGTGGCAGTATGCAGTGGAGATTGAGACAGGTAGTCCCTCCGAGTCACTTGCACAAATGGCAGGAAGCATGCTCACGTGCTTGCGTAGTGACCCCAGAATTTTTTCCATTTGTCGCCGGGATGACTTCTGGCTGTCCACCTTATTGGACCCTCGCTTCCGGCACAAAATGGGGGCATTTTTTAAACCCGCCAAGAGGGAGGACAAACTTACCTACTACAAAGACATTCTACGTAGTCAGTTGGCCGATGCCTATCTGCGCCATGGTCCATACTCTCGCAGGTCTGACTCGGGGGGACCTCTGCGCTCACCTTCCACTGCCATGGCTGCTGGGGGGGTTGGCAGGAGCAGCAGCAGCAGCTCCATCAGCAGCAGCCTCAGTCTTCAGTCGCTAATGAGTAGCTTTCTACACCCGCATAGTGAGTCTACTCATGAGCAGCAGGAAGACCTGGAGCAGGACCCGAACCAGCAGGTCATGTCATACCTTGACATGACCATGCCAACACACCTTGAGGATCCGCTGGACTTCTGGGCAGCCAAACTTGACTTGTGGCCGCAGCTAGCTGAGTTTGCCCTGGAAAAGCTGTCCTGCCCGGCAAGTAGCGTGCCATCTGAGCGGGTGTTTAGTGCGGCGGGGGCCATAGTTACGGCGAGGAGAACTCGTCTGTCAAATAAAAATGTGGAGAGACTCACCTTTGTGAAAATGAATCAGGGATGGATCAGCCAGGATTTCCACCCACCAATGGCTGATGCATGCAACTAGATTCAGCATGGTGCCACGTTTTACACTTTCCAATTCGTGCAAAACATATTTATGTCTTTAGGCCAATTTTTGGTCTCCTGCTGATGCCAACTTCAGGGTGTGCCTTTCAGCCAAATTTTGACCTCCTGCTGCTGCCAACTGCAGTGTGTCTTTAGGCCAATTTTTGGGTTCCTGCTGCCAACTCTAGTGTCTCTTTCAAGCTATGTTTGGGCTCCTGCTGCTGCTTGCAATCCAGGGTGTCATTCGGCCAATTTTTGGGCTCCTGCTGCCATCTCCAGTGTCTCTTTCAAGCTATGTTTGGGCTCCTGCTGCTGCTGCTGCTTGCAACTCCAGGGTGTCATTCAGCCAATTTTTGGGCTCCTGCTGCCAACTCCAGTGTGTCTTTCAAGCTATGTTTGGGCTGCTGCTGCTGCTGCTTGCAACTCCAGGGTGTCATTCAGACAATTTTTGGGCTCCTGCTGCCAACTCCAGTGTCTCTTTCAAGCTATGTTTGGGCTCCTGCTGCTGCTGCTTGCAACTCCAGGGTGTCATTCAGCCAATTTTTGGGATCCTGCTGCCAACTCCTGTGTCTCTTTCAGCCAATGTTTGGGCTCCTGCTGCTGCTGCTTGCAACTCCAGGGTGTCATTCAGCCAATTTTTGGCCTCCTGCTGCCAACTCCAGTGTGTCTTTCAAGCTAGGTTTGGGCTGCTGCTGCTTCTTGCAACTCCAGGGTGTCATTCAGCCAATTTTTGGGCTCCTGCTGCCAACTCCAGTGTGTCTTCCAAGCTATGTTCGGGATGCTGCTGCTGCTTGCAATCCCAAGGTGTCATTCAGCCAATTTTTGGGCTCCTGCTGCCAACTCCAGTGTGTCTTTCAAGCTAGGTTTGGGCTGCTGTTGCTGCTGCTTGCAACTCCAGGGTGTCATTCAGCCAATTTTTGGGCTCCTGCTGCCAACTCCAGTGTGTCTTTCAAGCTATGTTTGGGCTGCTGCTGCTTGCAACTCCAGGGTGTCATTCAGCCAATTTTGGGCTCCTGCTGCCAACTCCAGTGTGTCTTTCAAGCTAAGTTTGGGCTGCTGCTGCTGCTGCTGCTGCTTGCTACTCCAGGGTGTCATTCAGACAATTTTTGGGCTCCTGCTGCCAACTCCAGTGTCTCTTTCAGGCTATGTTTGGGCTCCTGCTGCTGCTGCTTGCAACTCCAGGGTGTCATTCAGACAATTTTTGGGCTCCTGCTGCCAACTCCAGTGTCTTTTTCAAGCTATGTTTGGGCTGCTGCTGCTTGCAACTCCAGGGTGTCATTCAGCCAATTTTTGGGCTCTTGCTGCCAACTCCAGGATGTCTTTCAGCCAATATTTCGGCTCCTGCTGCTGCCAGCTCCAGGGTGTGTTTTTCAGGCAATATAGGGGCCCCTCATAGTGATGCCACCTCAACTCTCTGCAATTGTGCCGCTCTGCGATTCTAATAGCGATGCCTCTGATCTGCATGTCATAATTATTTACAGTATTATTTCACTAACCCAGCACGCATCCTATGCATGTTACAGCAAGGCAGAATGGTTTACAACCCTATTGAGGCTCTAGGAAGCTCAGAAATAGCCGTTTTTAATAGCGATTCGTCGTGAATAAATTCGGACCGAAACAAATTTTGAAGGAAAATTCGGCGAATCAGCCGAATCGAATTTTTCTCATCTGACTATGAAGTAGGGGTCTTTTATTCAATCAAGTAGGAAACCCCATTTGCTATATCAACATAAGAAAGCAGGGAAATATTCCAATATGAAGGACATTTTAGACATTTTAATAAATACATTGATTAATTACTGTTCACATTTTTAAAATTTCTTTTAATATGTTCAATAATGGTAAAATGATCTGTGAACAGGAGAGACTCTCACCGGTGCCTTCTCTGCACATCTCAAATGTACATAGAATTAAAAAAATCCTTGCTAACTAATGGCATAGTTTAAAATAGCGATCTGCCCCTGTATTTCTAAATGAATACATGCAGAGCAGGCTTCTTGATCCTTTCTTGGGTTAAACAGGCAAACCCAAAGAAGCCAGAGCGATACGCAATTGGAATATAGGGATATGTTAATTAAGGGCCATTTTTCGCTGCATCAATAGGTCAGTAAGCTTGTGAACGCCCACTAAGAGGCGCAGCGAATACTAACGGCGCGAGCCTCGGTAAACTCTATAGAAGGAAACTGACCATTTTATGTTTCAATATTTTTATTGAGTTTTCAACAGTACACGCTTGGAAGGCATACAGTCAATATAACCATCCCACGCAGGGGAGGTAAAAGATTGCAATCTGTCATACATAGAAATGCGCCTTACCCGTACCTGATTAACAAACTACAAAGTACTTTAGATAAGGATGGAGCAAGTGAAATGCAACAAGTTTTAAACAGCAATCTGCCCCGACCCGTACCAGGGACAGTGCAGGCCCCAGGGGCTATCAGCACCCACAACACGCACTGCCACCGGCACATCCGCCATCCCCCGGACCAACTGCCAGATGGGATGAGGCGTGGTTTATGCTATTGAACATTTCCAAATTTGTAGGCATAGAAATATAATTGAAAACTTTTAAATCCTTGGTGTTATAAGAGGAAAAAAGGGGGAGAAGAGGGGAACCGAAATAGGGGGTCAAGGTGGGGGGAAGGGGGATGTCAGGGATGGAGGGGAGGGAGGGAATGGAGGGTAGGTTAGGTTAGGTTGCTCCCGCGTTCCACCAGCCGCTCATCTGGTTATTGGGTAACAATCCTTATAATACCCGCGGAGGTTCCCCAGACCACGTAAACCTTATCCAGGGCTCCCATAGGGAAATTAATTTATCATGAGAGTCGGCCAGGATGCTGGATAACCTCTCGTTAGTAAGAAACCCATTCATCCTGGCCGACACCTCTGAGATTGGGGTAAATTGTTTTTTCCAGGCTTTAGCTATAGTCTGCTTAGCCGCTAGCAGCAGATATACAAAGAATCTGTGTTGCTTGGAAACTGATCATTTTGACGCGCACTATGCAACGAGATATCATTGGCCAGCGTCATAATGACGTGACACCACACTCCCTCTCAGCCTCCGCCTCAACCCAAACATTTAAATGTCAGCACACACCGCCGCGCCGCTAGTCTTGATAAAGTTGTACTAAACAACGAAACGCGTTGACGGCGGCAGGCGGACCTTCGGCAACACATCAAGAGGAATCATTCCTGGCACTCTACACCCTTCCCCCTCTTAAAGCATCGATCGGTCGAGGGACTGCTGAGAGCCTCGCCTGGTGATTTTAAGGCTGTTACTATACTGTTTTTAATGTGAGTGCACTTTTAACTTAAATTGAGCATGCTATTAAAAGGATATTACGCTAGATTCTTTTACTGGTTTCATTTACATGCCCTGTTTGCAATGGGACACTTTAAAAGTGAATTCTGAAATATGATTGAAAAGCAAGTTTTCTGCGCCTGATTGGAGCATAACGAAAAAATTGAAAGGAATTTTATCAAGGCACAAACCCACACCGTTATCTGGTAAGAGTAACTAGAGAAGGTTGTGGGCACAAGGTGAAAATACCTAAACGGTATTACTGGCACACGGTGGATATTTTGGAATAATTCTATTGTCAAATCAAGTTAAGAAGTGCATGCACCTCGGGATAGCAGTATAAAAAGCATTACTTACCATTGGAGGACACTATAGATTTGTGGACATATATAGGGAACATAAGCTGACCTAAATTTGAAAATCTGTTATATATATTGCTCTGTGTTTCTTTGTGTATGATTGTATGTAGGGTCCACGGGGATAATTGGATTAACACACGTTGAGCAACAATTAGTATATTGATTGTAGTAACCTTTACTAAAAATATCTAGCGTGGTTTATTCCTCATTTGTATTAAAATAGAACATAGCTTCTCTATTAGTGGCTGCAGACTTGAAATGTTTAGGTGTCATGCAATTTGCAACAAACACGTCTAATTCATTGCTTTAATCTTTATTCACAAGCTATTTTTTCTGTCCTGTCATGGAGCCACTGTAATCATGAAATGTTGCTTTTAATGTTCCATTAGGGAGCCACAAACAGCCGCTGATTCATTCAGCAGATATATCTTGCGTGCTCTTTCTTTAGAAGCTGAATCATGCTTTATTTTCTATTGGCTTTTACGGCCATTAGTAATGATGTTTCATAAACATATCAGGGGCTAATTAAGAACATCTGCAGGAGTCCATTTGTTTTCATTGCAGCAATATGATTTGTTTCATTATGAGCATTATTGTTTCTATGGAAAAATAGTTATTATTTACATATTATTTAGTACATTGCTTATTTGTAACAGTACATAACTTACACAATTAGCCTCACAGGCTTTTATCAGCAATACAGGGATGCTTGCTCACTGATATTGTTTTAAATTCTAAATGCTGATGATAAAGATAGGGATAAAGCAGAAGCAAGAGAAAAGGTTACTCTCTGGGACTTGAAAAAGTATTCAGGCCCCTCGAGTTTTATAGAATTCAATTGGATTTTATCAAGAATTTATGTGAAATAGAAAAATGAAGTAGCACGTGTTTGTGAAGTGTAGAGAAAATAATACATACACATTCAATGAATATAAAAAAGTGTGACATGCATATGTACAAACAACTAAGGGTTCTGCCAAAAACGCGTTACCAAGTTCAGAGGGAGCCACTCCATGTCATGTGTGTCTTTGTCCGTGTGTATAGGCTTCAATAGTTGGATTGTGCTCATGCTGGACTTTGCACCTATACCATCAACCCTCTATACTCTGATGTCCCTAAATAAAATCCAGTAAGACCAATTGCCTAATAAGTAAATATGGCCCACCTGTATGTAATGTGTTCTTAGTATAACTACAGTTGTGAAGGCCTCAGAGGTTTGTTGGAGATCATTAGTAAAAAAACAGAACCTGCTTTGAGAGGGTTATTCCTTCTCCTTGACGGCGCTATATCTGTTTTGTACGAGACTGGCTATTTATTTAGCTTTTTTGTATGATGTAGTGCGACTTTAAAACATGATAACTGATGTACGACTTTTGCGTTCTATACATGCTGGATTCAATAAAAATTATTGAAATAGAAAAAACAGAACCATGAAAACCAAGGACCAGACCAGACATCTCAGAGATAACGTTGTAATGGCAAAAAAAAATAGTTCAGAATATTTATTTTCTTATTTTCCTCCTCCAAAACCTAGATGTGTCCTATGGGCAGGTGCTTCTTATATGGCGAAAAATATGTTACCTCCTCATTAAAGCTGATCAGGTTTGTCTGGCAGGACTGATTTCTCATAAATCTCCGGTGATAGAGTGATAAAATCATTTTCACGGAGATACTGTCCTATATCTATTAGAAACCCTTCAAACAGCACTCAACCCTTAAAAATGTATATTGGCTATCTGCATTCATAATGTAATGTCGTTCTTTTCTTGTGACTAGAGCCCTGAGTTTATGCTGAAGCCTCACTATTTACATGAAAACACAATAGACTGTGACACTAACTTGTTAAAATAAATGGTTTGCCAGGATCCTGAATGTCAGCAGTACTAGTAATAGCTGTGATATATATCAATAACTAAATGAAAATATCCAATGCCACCATGGAGATGTGTTTTATTTTTAAGACACAGCATTGTTTTGTGGCAAACTTGAAACATGAGATTATCAATTTTGATTTCTACTTTTAGAAAGTCTGCACAATCTGTGCTATTATCTTTGTTCGCCTCATCCTTCGGCCTATCGTGCGGCAATAGCAAAGAGTGATGTTTTCAATCTCGTGGTGTCCCTGCCCTGGTACAGGAAGCATGGCTTGATTAATGAGCCTGCCGCAATTTAGTCTGTGCTTAGCTTTTTGATTAATGTTTCCTAATTTCCCTTTTAGGGGACAGGGAAAACCTTCAGAATTAACTATTTCCTCTGCCTTCTGAAATGCATAATATACATGTAGGTCTGCTATAAAGATACTAAAATGCGTTATGAGAACTAAAGTTGTTATACTCATTCTTTCAAAAGATAAATGACAAATACCGCGCTGCCTAATAAGCACTCTCAATTAGCAAGCTCAACGTGCAGCAAAGTTCCCCAACCTTAGAAGCAAATGAAAAAACACATTTATAAGGGCACAGAGCTAGATATATCTTATTCAGTCTTTCAACAAAGCTTAAATGTGTAAAAAGTATCTGCAAACAGATTCCAAAAGTTTTCTTCTTTCTTTCTATATAAGTGAACCCATCAGGTGAAGATGTCAACTTGTGAAATTCAAATTAATAAAGTTATCCACCACCGTCTGAATAAAACTTCTACCAGAACAACTTCAAAGTGAAGCCATATAAACCAATTCCTCATTCTTCATGGTCATGGTAGCCATCCTGGCTAAAGTCCCTTTGAGGGACGAAACGCGTAGGAGGCGTGCGGTTGACTTCATCCGTTCATGTTACACACATACGGGTTGTTGGATGATAAGGGATTCGGCGGTGAGAGCTACTGTATTGGTTGGTTGGATTTGTTCACACTGCTTTTAACGTTTTAATCATTGTGAGTGCATATGCTCTATTAAATTTATTTTTACTAACCTGGGGTACTGCACTAGATCTTTTTTCTTTTGATCTTTTTGTATTTGCATGGCATCTATTTGGAGTATAACTTAAAAATCACAGGAAATGTGGACTAATCCTCACGGTTTCCTATTGGAGAGTGAAGCTCTATTGGGCTCTCCCCTCACATTCCAGTGCACTGACTATTTCTGGAATATTGTTTGAAATGACCATGAAGAATGAGGAATTGGTTTATATGGCTTCACTTTGAAGTTGTTCTGGTAAGAGTTTAATTCAGACGGTGGTGGATCACTTTATTAATTTGAATTTCACAAGTTGACATCTTCACCTGATGGGTTCACTTATATAGAAAGAAAGAAGAAAACTTTTGGAATCTGTTTGCAGATACTTTTTCCACATTTAAGCTTTGTTGAAAGACTGAATAAGATATATCTAGCTCTGTGCCCTTATTAATGTGTTTTTTTGATATACTCATTCTTTGGTTTTTCATCTAATTCAATTAATAGAAACATAGAAACATAGAAGGTTGATGGCAGGAGACCATACGATCCATCTAGTCTCTGCCCTTATGTGTATCTGTTCTCTTTATCTTAGGATAGATGTGTGCTTATCCCAGGCATGTTTAACCCTTCTATTGCCAGCCACGTAAATTTTACGTGGCTGCCTCTCCAACCGTTAAACGCCAGCCACGTAAAATTTACGTGCCTGGCTTTGCCCCCTGCTAGCGCCTGCAAAATGTAAAAAAAAACACTTACCTGACCCCTCATTCGAACCGGCCGGGTTTCATCTTCACCCTGGGGGGCTCCGATCCCCCGTCGGGGCTCCTCCGGAGGAAGGGGAGAGCCCGGAGTAGGCCCCCCCCATTTTTGTGGCCGCTGGCTTTTCCTGTAAAAATAAAAAAAAATAAAAATTACATTTACTCACCTCCATGTGCGCTCAATCTCGCCGGCCCTCCTCTTCACCCGGGGGGCCTCCGATCCCCCCCCCCCCAGGGCCTTCTATCTTCAGGAGAGAGCCTGTCAGGCTCTCTCCCCTCTTCCTCCGATGGGCGCCGCGAAGCCCCGCCCCTTTTGGGGGTGGGGCTTATGACATCACTCGGCCGGCATCATGACAGCTCCAGGCTTCTCAGCTGCTGTCGATGCCAGTGATCGGTGGCCTGAGAAGGAGGGGACAGGAGATCCTCTGATCTCCTGCCTCCCCTCCTCCTCTGGCTGCCGATCACCGTCATCTGTCATCAGATCAGCGAGGGACAGAGGAGCTGACGATCAGAGGTGAGTAAAGAAAAAAAAATGTTTTTTTTTAATAAAATAATTTTTACTCTGTGTTTGTGTGTTTAGGGGGGGACCCTATGTCATTTTTTTTTTTAAATTAACCCTATGTTATCTGTAACCCAGTAGGTATAAAAGGCTTCCAGCAGCAGCAAGAGAGCAGAAGCCTAAGTGATCAGCGTGGGACACAGGGATGGATGGGAGATAAGTATTAAAAAAAAATTTTAAAAAATTCATTTTTTTTAATAAAGTTATTTTTAAAAAGTGTGTCTGTGTGTTTTTTTTTTTACTTTTAACCCTTTGTGAACTGGTAAGGGGTCCATGTGACCCCTATACCAGTTCACAAGGCTCGGTGGGTCTGGCAAGTCACCTGCGGCTAGCGGGTGACTTGCCATTAACCCCTGAGCACCCCAAATTACCTGCCTCCCCAAATCCCAGGGGGGGGGGGCAGAAGAGCCGTGGCCCTAGGCTATGTCGGCTTTTAGCCTGCAGGGCCAGGGGCCACTAAAGCTGGGCCCTGCGCCCTGTTCTACAAGCCCCCATAGCTGGTCACAGGCTGGTTACGCTGGGTAGGGGGGACCTCACGCCATTTTTTTTTGGATTTTTAAGGGTTTTAACCCTTAAAAATCCCCCCCAAAAATGGGGTCCCCCTCCCTGGGAGGGGGGCCCTATGTAATGTTTTTTAAATTAACCCTATGTTATCTCTAACCCAGTAGGTTTAAAAGCCTTCCAGCAGCAGCAGGAGAGCAGAAGCCTAAGTGATTAGCGTGGGACACAGGGATGGATGGGAGGTAAGTATTTAAAAAAAATAATTAAAAAATGTATTATTTTTTAATAAAGTTATTTTTAAAGTGTGTCTCTGTGTGTTTTTTTTTTACTTTTAACCCTTTGTGAACTGGTAAGGGATCTACGAGACCCCTATACCAGTTCACAAGGCTCTGGGTCTGGCAAGTCACCTGCGGCTAGTGGGTGACTTGCCATTAACCCCGAGACCCCCCATTACCTGCCTCCCAAAAAAAACCTTAAAATTCCCCCAAGAAATGGTGTCCCCCCCCTGTGAAGGGGGACCCCACACCATTTTTTTTTTATTTAACCCTTTATTATGTGGATAGTATTTTATTTGTAAATGTTATAAAGTGCTCTTTTCAGTTTAGGGGATCACCTGGACAGGAACGGGGGGCTACCAATACATATGTGGTATCATTGTAATCGGGAGAAATGGGGCTTTCACATGCAATATGGTTTGTTAAAATAAAGGAGACAATTAAAAAAAAATATATATATATACATTATATTAACAATATATAAAAAAAAGTCGAAAAAATACAAGACATTTCATGTTGAAGCCTAAACTCTGCCACAAAAAGAAAATATGCCATTTTCTTGGAAATTTCTGCAAAAATTACAGTTAAACATCACGCAAAATGGTGAAAAATATCCTGTCAGCAGAGGGTGACAAAATCTCAAGTAGGCTGGCAGTGAAAAGGTTACAGGTACCTATGCATGTTGGGTATTGTTCTGTCGGGGGACCTTGCGCTTTTAGATTTACCTTGTTTTTTCTTATTTGCATATTGATATTTTAGGAAAAGGTGTTTTTATATTCTGCTTTTTTATACATTTTTTGTGAAACCTTGTGCAACCTAAGAATTCTTCGAGATATTACTTCCAGAAAGATGAGCCCACTACAACAAGCTGGGTATGCTTAGAAAGCTTGACATGTGTACTTTCAGGGAATATATGGTTTATCGGGGATATTCCAAATGTAAAGGGTTGTTTTGGTAGAAAAAGCACAAGGCGTGCACTTTGTCTGCAGAGCTGGAATTTTGAAGTAAAATTACCGCTATGCGCATGCTTTACTTTGGTGTGTTTGGCAACTCTTTCCTTGACAGTAGCTATGCATGCTGGGTATTGTTCTGTTCGGGGCATGTTGCTTTTTCAGATTTTTTTTGAGGAAAATGTGGTTTTGATTCTGCTTTTTTATTCTTTTTTTAGGGAAACCCTGTGCAACCAAAGAATACATTGAGGGATTACTTCCAGAAAACTGCACCCATGTCAACAAGCCTGGTACGCCTAGAAAGCTTGAGGTGTGTACTTCCAGAGAATATTATATTCTATTATATTCTATTAGAGAATATTATATTCTACTATAATATAGTTTGTTGGTGGTATTTCAAATGTAAAGGGTTGTTTTTCTTGAAAAACTGCAAGGTGCGCATATTGCATAGCATAGTTGTATTTTATCTGAAAATCTCCTAACGCGTTGTTTCAGTTTGGGGGAGTCTTCTGGGCAGGAAAGGGTGTCTACCTATACATATGTGTTACCGCTGTAACTGGGAGAAATTCGGGTTTCACACAAAATAAGATTTTATTGACAAACTTACATTTTTTATTACAAAAAAACACTAAAAAATTTAAAAAAAAATTTTTTTGCACATATTTCATCCAAAAATATTGAGAATACACCTAAAAAATGACAAACAAGACATTTCATATTAAAGGCCAGACTGCTGAAAAAAAACAATACATCACTTTCCTGGGAAATCCCTGGAAATCCTTTCAAAAATCACAGTTGAACATGGGGAGCGCAAAATAGTGCAAAATGGTGTGGTCTGGCAACAAAGGGTGACAAAATCTCAAGGTAGGCTGGCAGCGAAAGGGTTAAATTCAGTGACTGTTGACTTTTCAACTACCTCTGCTGGAAGTTTGTTCCAAGCATCTCTTACTCTTTCTGTAAAATAATATTTTCTAATATTGCTCCTGATCTTCCCCCCGACTAGCTTCAGGTTGTGCCCCCTTGTTCTATCATTAAGTTTCTTCTTAAAAACACTTCCCTCCTGAACCTTATTCAATCCTTTTACATATTTAAAGGTCTCAATCATGTCCCCCCTCTCCCTTCTTTCCTCCAGACTGTACAAATTAAGTTCTTTAAGTCTCTCCTGATAAGTTTTAAGTTTAGGTCCTTCCACCATTTTTGTTGCCCGCCTTTGGACACGTTCTATTTGAATAATGTCGTTTTGCAGGTAAGGTCTCCAGAACTGCACACAGTATTCTAGCTGTGGCCTCATCAGGACTCTATACAGCGGCATCACAACCTCCCTCTTCCTACTGGTGATGCCTCGAGCTATGCAGTCGAGCATCCTGCTTGCTTTTCCCACTGCCTGGCTACACTGTCCACTCATCTTGCAGCTATCAGTAATCAGTACCCCAAAATCTCTCTCCTCCGAGGTCCTGGCTAACACAGTGCTGCCCATACAGTACTCAGAGCAAGGATTCCTTCTACCCAAGTGCATGATTTTTCATTTAGAGACATTAAACTCTAGTTTCCACAGTTTTGACCATCTATCCAGTAAAGCTAAATCATTTTCCATGTTGCAGACACTTTCAGGAATATCCACCCTATTACTAACCTTTGTATCATCAGCAAACAGGCAAATGTTTCCTACCAAGCCTTCTCCTATGTCACTTACAAACATATTAAAACGAATGGTGCCCAGGACAGAGTCTTGCGGCACACCACTTGTAACTCACCTTTGTTCAGATTGCACGCCATTAACAACAACACACAGCTGGAAATACACTGAACTATCTAGGGATTGAGTCCTACCTTCAATAACTTATCTATGAGCTCTTTATGTGGTACAGTGTCGAAGGCTTTGCTAAAATCCAGATAGGTGATATCCACAGCACCACACTTTAGTGACATTGTCAAAGAAATCATTAAGATTGATCTGATATGATCTGCCCTCAGTAAAGCCTGGTCCAACAAGTCATTCATTTTTAGATGGGAAATTATCTGTTTTCTTAAGAGTGTTTTCATAACTGGCCTGTAATTACTGGCTTCTTCTCTACTCCCCTTTTTATGGATTGGTACGACATTGGCCATTCTCCAATCATCTGGAACCTCACCAGTTGAAAGGGAATGGTTAAGTAAATCAGTCAGAGGGGCTGCAATCACAAATCTAAGTTCCCTTAGAACTCTGGGGTGGATTCCATCTGGACCCATCGCCTTACTTACCTTTAGATGTGCCAGCTCGGCTAAGACATCAGCCTCCAGAAACTCCGGAGCTGTGCCCCCCAGCTGGATGCTGTGCTATGGCCATGCCTGCTGCTATCTGGAAATACCGAACAAAAGTAGCTATTCAGATGGTCAGCCACAGATGTATTTTCAACCTAATCTATTAGGCCCTGTTCACACCTCTGTGTTTTCTCTGCATTGTTGCGCTGTGCTGCGCTTCACTGTAGTTACAATGCAGAGGAAACATTATACATTATTCTAGATGGGATAGCTCACACATCTGCGCTGCATTGTGCAATGCATTAAAAAAGCGTTGCAAGTATCCTTTTCGGTGCAACGTTGTAACAGTGCAGGTCAATAGAAGTCTATGGCAGCGCAAGCAACGCGCATGTATAACACAGTGTACCTGTGTTGCATTGCATATGCAGGGGTGCGGACATGTGCACATGGGAGTGTAGCATGTGCGTTCAGGGTTGCTCGCATGTGCCATTGAGAGTGTGAGTACGGAATGCATGCAAATGCCTGCATGTGCATCTGGGGGAGAGAAGGAAGGAGCCCAGCAAGGGTGTAGTGAATGCCTGTGTTTGATGCAGGCTTTCAGCCAGACCCCATCCATTATGCTTCAGAGAAGAAGGTGAACCTGTAAACCTCAATATCTCTGCCATTTTTTCTACAATTGAAAAAAAAGAAAACAGTTTAGGACAGTGCAAATGTAGCCTGACACGGTGGTGTAACAATTTCCTTTGCCTTTAATATCATATCAATATTACACTTGTGCTAGCCATGTGGCGGGGAGGCCGATTCATTAATAGCGCCAGGTAGCGACAGATGAGCGACTGAAGTATGGCGCTATGAGCGCCGCTAGCGTACGCCGCTGGCGGTAGCGATTCGCTATAGCAGGCCTCCTCAGTCGCTACCTGGCGTTGTTGGGAACAACGCCTACATTGCTGAATATGATGTTTCAGATCAGCTTTGTAGGCGCTGTCAGTCAGTTTGACCACGCTATTCAACACAGCGCCTGCGCTTTGCTTTGCTGTGGGCTGGAAATCAAGTACCTTCAGAATTAAACACATTGCAACATGTTTCTTTAGTTTTTTTTTATTTTGTGGTGAAAAGGAAATAAATTAAACAGAAATTTGAAGGAAAATGAAAATGGCCGTCAGCGTGCATCTCGGGGTGCCTGAAAAAGATTAAAAAGTGCAGTTAGTATATATATTTAAATTGGCTTTTTCGCTGTAAAAAAATATTGCATTAATTGGTAACCAACATTTGGGTCAAACTTGCACACCAACCCTAATTGTTATGTTGTTCAGCTTCCACCCCCCCTTAGAGTTGTTTTGGTCATCTTACACCCCCCTTAGAGTGGTTTGGGTCATCTTACACCCCCCTTAGAGTGGTTTTGGTCATCTTACACACCCCCTTAGAGTGGTTTGGGTCATCTTACACCCCCCTTAGAGTGGTTTGTGTCATCTTACACACCCCCTTAGAGTGGTTTGGGTCATCTTACACACCCCCTTAGAGTGGTTTGGGTCATCTTACACCCCCCTTAGAGTGGTTTGGGTCATCTTACACCCCCCTTAGAGTGGTTTGGGTCATCTTACACCCCCCTTAGAGTGGTTTGTGTCATCTTACACACCCCCTTAGAGTGGTTTGGGTCATCTTACACACCCCCTTAGAGTGGTTTGGGTCATCTTACACCCCCCTTAGAGTGGTTTGTGTCATGTTACACCCCCCTTAGAGTGGTTTGGGTCATGTTACACACCCCCTTAGAGTGGTTTGGGTCATCTTACACCCCCCTTAGAGTGGTTTGTGTCATCTTACACTCCCCTTAGAGTGGTTTGTGTCATCTTACACCCCCCTTAGAGTGGTTTGTGTCATGTTACACCCCCCTTAGAGTGGTTTGTGTCATCTTACACCCCCCTTAGAGTGGTTTGTGTCATGTTACACCCCTCTTAGAGTGGTTTGAGTCATCTTACACCCCCCTTAGAGTGGTTTGTGTCATGTTACACCCCCCTTAGAGTGGTTTGGGTCATGTTACACACCCCCTTAGAGTGGTTTGGGTCATCTTACACCCCCCTTAGAGTGGTTTGTGTCATGTTACACCCCCCCTTAGAGTGGTTTGGGTCATCTTACACCCCCCCTTAGAGTGGTTTGGGTCATCTTACACCCCCCTTAGAGTGGTTTGGGTCATCTTACACCCCCCTTAGAGTGGTTTGTGTCATCTTACACCCCCCTTAGAGTGGTTTGTGTCATCTTACACACCCCTTTAGAGTGGTTTGGGTCATCTTACACACCCCCTTACAGTGGTTTGGGTCATCTTACACCCCCCTTAGAGTGGTTTGTGTCATGTTACACCCCCCTTAGAGTGGTTTGGGTCATGTTACACACCCCCTTAGAGTGGTTTGGGTCATCTTACACCCCCCTTAGAGTGGTTTGTGTCATCTTACACCCCCCTTAGAGTGGTTTGTGTCATCTTACACCCCCCTTAGAGTGGTTTGTGTCATCTTACACCCCCCTTAGAGTGGTTTGGGTCATGTTACACCCCCCTTAGAGTGGTTTGTGTCATCTTACACCCCCCTTAGAGTGGTTTGGGTCATCTTACACCCCCCTTAGAGTGGTTTGTGTCATGTTACACCCCCCTTAGAGTGGTTTGGGTCATGTTACACACCCCCTTAGAGTGGTTTGGGTCATCTTACACCCCCCTTAGAGTGGTTTGTGTCATGTTACACCCCCCTTAGAGTGGTTTGGGTCATCTTACACCCCCCCTTAGAGTGGTTTGGGTCATCTTACACCCCCCTTAGAGTGGTTTGGGTCATCTTACACCCCCCTTAGAGTGGTTTGTGTCATCTTACACCCCCCTTAGAGTGGTTTGTGTCATCTTACACACCCCCTTAGAGTGGTTTGGGTCATCTTACACCCCCCTTACAGTGGTTTGGGTCATCTTACACCCCCCTTAGAGTGGTTTGTGTCATGTTACACCCCCCTTAGAGTGGTTTGGGTCATGTTACACACCCCCTTAGAGTGGTTTGGGTCATGTTACACCCCCCTTAGAGTGGTTTGTGTCATCTTACACCCCCTTAGAGTGGTTTGTGTCATCTTACACCCCCCTTAGAGTGGTTTGTGTCATCTTACACCCCCCTTAGAGTGGTTTGGGTCATGTTACACCCCCCTTAGAGTGGTTTGTCTCATCTTACACCCCCCTTAGAGTGGTTTGTGTCATGTTACACCCCCCTTAGAGTGGTTTGGGTCATCTTACACCCCCCTTAGAGTGATTTGGGTCATGTTACACCCCCCTTAGAGTGGTTTGGGTCATGTTACACACCCCCTTAGAGTGGTTTGGGTAATCTTACACCCCCCTTAGAGTGGTTTGTGTCATGTTACACCCCCCCTTAGAGTGGTTTGGGTCATCTTACACCCCCCTTAGAGTGGTTTGGGTCATCTTACACCCCCCTTAGAGTGGTTTGTGTCATGTTACACCCCCCTTAGAGTGGTTTGGGTCATGTTACACACCCCCTTAGAGTGGTTTGGGTCATCTTACACCCCCCTTAGAGTGGTTTGTGTCATGTTACACCCCCCCTTAGAGTGGTTTGGGTCATCTTACACCCCCCTTAGAGTGGTTTGGGTCATCTTACACCCCCCTTAGAGTGGTTTGGATCATCTTACACCCCCCTTAGAGTGGTTTGGGTCATCTTACACCCCCCTTAGAGTGGTTTGTGTCATGTTACACCCCCCTTAGAGTGGTTTGTGTCATGTTACACCCCCCTTAGAGTGGTTTGTGTCATGTTACACCCCCCTTAGAGTGGTTTGGGTCATCTTACACCCCCCTTAGAGTGGTTTGGGTCATCTTACACCCCCCTTAGAGTGGTTTGGGTCATCTTACACACCCCCTTAGAGTGGTTTGGGTCATGTTACACACCCCCTTAGAGTGGTTTGGGTCATCTTACACCCCCCTTAGAGTGGTTTGTGTCATGTTACACCCCCCTTAGAGTGGTTTGTGCCATCTTACACCCCCCTTAGAGTGGTTTGGGTCATCTTACACACCCCTTAGAGTGGTTTTAGCAAAATTATGATGGGAGGTCAAATAAATTTACCCGGTAGTGCAGTACTTGGATTAGAGTGAAGGGTAGTTAGCTTACCGCAAAAAAGGAAGTGATCATCCTTTCCCTTAGCTCATCGCCAGTCTGGGTGTCCTCACTTCTTTCTGCGGGCAAGTTGGGGATTTCAGGCACCAGTGCTGTCTCCTCAGGGGATTGAATTCGGTGACATATACAGATATTGTGGAGCACACAGCAGGCGAGGATGATCTTGGAGACCTTCTGTGGGCTGTATAGCATCTCTCCTCCTGGGCGTGCCAAACATAGAAAGCGTGCTTTCAGCAGGCCGATGGTTCTTTCCACAATGCTTCTGGTCTTGCGGTGTGCTGCATTGTAGCGTTCATGGGCAGAGGTCTGTGGGCTCCTGACCGGAGTCAGCACCCACGTTCTCTGCCCATATCCCTTATCCGCTGTTGAAAAAACACAAGGAGAGAGACAGCAATTAGTACTAGTACATGTATTGGTTTTCATTTTTTAGAATTTGGCTTACTAGGCCACATATTTGAGTCCAAATACTTTGACATGGTTAATTATTTACCCAGTAGCCAGCCAGCTGGCATTTCGTTGTTCTCAAACTTCCGGCACAGGACTTTCCGCTGCAAGACGTAAGAATCGTGGCATGAGCCGGGGAACCCCGATCTCACCGCCCGCAGCTACATCTCATGGTCACAGACCACCATAACGTTAAAAGAATGAAATTGTTTTCGGTTTCTGTAATACAGCTCCTGTGCACGGGGAGGGCGGAAAGGGATATGTGTACCATCAACGCACCCTAGCACATTCGGGATCCCTCCCATTAGATAGAAAGCATGTTTTATTTTGGCAACCTCCTCCTCATCCTCAGGAAACTTGATGTAAATTGGGATTAAATCACAAATCGCCAGAACTACCTGGATTAATATGCGGCTCATAGTAGCCTGGCTTATCTCGCTGAGGAGGGCAGAGGTTGCCTGGAAGGTCCCTCGTGCCAAAATATTAAGAGTGGCACACAGGCGTAGTATGCCTGGAATGGATTGAGTGCGTTTGGTGGATGGCTCGATTTTGTGCTTAATCTGATCATATAGGGACTGTAGTGCAGCACGATTCAGACGGAAGCGGCTCCTGATCTGCTCGTCACTTAAGTCCCATACTGAAAGGCGGATTCCAAAGGAGCGGGGTGCCCTAAGCCTCACAACACCCCGCTCCCTGGCCTCCTGCTCTTCCAGCATACGCATACATCCATCCACCCAGACACCATACATCACCCTCTTATCCATCACACACACTCAACAGATATACAAAATCAAACAAACAAAAACAAAAACCACAAACACACCGCACACACAAACAATCACACTCCTCACACACTCACTACAATGCAGCTCACCATAAAACCAGAAGTATAGTGGTCCAAACCACCAACCTGCTGAAAAGCAGCTTTCTAAGTTAGGCACAACCAAGAGGGGAGTTGCTGCACAGCCCACAAAAGGCCCCAAAATCAAGCCTCACTTGCTGTATGCTCCACAATATTTGCATATGCCACCAAAATCAATCTCCTAAAGAAACAGCACTGATGTCAGAAATCACCCAACAAGCCACAGAGAGTGAGGACAAAACCCAGACAGAGACTCAAATGAGCTAAGGGAAACAAGCACCACACCACAGCCTTTGCCACAGTGTAACAATACCAGAAGCTTTCAAATTCCTTCCATTTATACTTCACTTTGAAAAAGGACAGGTCCGCTTTGCCGCCTTTTGCGTTGCTCTGCTATTTCCGGGCGCCAATTAGCTGACCCAGGTGTGCGTGAAACGGAGTGCACACGCGCACGCTAGTAGCGCTACTAGCGTACGTGAGCCGAAACTTGCGTGCATTAACGGACATGGCAGAAAATTCAGTGGTGGGCCAATGAAAGGTAAGCTGCTGTTTATTTAAATAGCCGTTAGGATAGCCACATGTCACAAGGGTTTCATATACATGAGTCCATTGTTGTATTTGGTTGTGTGTTGTTTGGTTAATGAGGTCTGTAATTAGTTAATTGGCTAACACACATGCTTCAGTCAGTGCAGTGGAGGTGTGGCTACAAGGACCTGGGCAGTATGTGTGAATCTATTAAGTGGCCTGGTTTGTGATTGGCTGTTAGAGCACATAAAACCTGGCCAACCCAAAGAGAGTGCGATGCCATTCTGTAGTCTGCATGCGTGCTTGTTGGTTGTGTATTGGTGTGTGTGTGCAGCTACAGGATGGAGCCAAATTCAGGACATCTGCCGGCCACAGCAGGCCCAAGTAGGAGTGTGGTGGGTGCTGTGCGCAGACCTCCCTTACGGAAAAGGGCCCAGCCTGAAGGTGGTGCAGCACCCCAGGCTAAGCGCCCAGGTGCCAAGAGGGAGCCTGAATTTAATTTGGCGGAGAATAATCATCTTGTGCGCCTTACCCTTGCTAAATGGGAGCTGATCTTTGGCTCCCAAAGCAAGTCAATAGGCAAACAAGAAAGAAGCAAACTGTGGGATGCCATTCTTGCCCATCCTGCAGGAAACGCTTCTACACTTTGAGAGGGGCCCTTATCAAAAAGATGAATCACGATCTTGATGTGGACAGTGGGACCATCCAGGCTCCAAAGAGTACCTACAGGCCGTATGAGGAGATGCTGAAGGCCAAAATTCCACTGGCTCGGCTGCAGGGTATGGATCCTGGGGATGACACCACAGGTTGGACTGAAGGTACATATTTTCTGCATTTTTTTAAAAGCTAATGTTAATGTATGTGATTTGCATTTTCTCTTTCTGCCCAACTAACAGTAGGACCTGTGAAGTAGTACATTATACCTCATACATTTTTTACTTTCCTGTCTGTTGCTTTCTGCATAGGTGCACATGGTGCTGTCCAGGTTTGCCTCAGGACACACAAACTCCTGCCCTTCAACCAACCTCAAGCCTAACCCAGTCTGCCATTGAAGGTATTTACCACTAATTTAGGTGCTGGTTGTTTGGGGACCAAATGGGTGTGGGAGCAGCTCCAACAATCGAGTGGGGCACTGTTGAGTATTAATAATATGGACCTGCGGCCTAATTTCACGCCCACTTTAACCCTCACAGCAACTAACTAACAAGGCCCTAACATGTGTAGCTATGTTGGAAGGCAGAGATGTGTGGCCATATATCTGCATATACATGTGTAAGCCACACTGGGCTTGATTAGTGAATATTAGTGAATGAGCTGCTCACACACACCTTAATGCATGTTTGATTTTTGACCGCACATTACCAATGGCTCAATGTTTGCTTGGTTTTTGCCTAGCTGCCCCGCCATTGGCCCCAGCATCTCCTCAGGAGCCAAGCTACTCTTTGGATGTCGGTAAGTGCATGTGTCAACCTTGCTTTATCCGATTTAACCCAAGTGCATGTGTCTCATTCCTCTTTTTTATTGGTAGGCCAAGTGACTGGTTCATCTTTGGACCCCACTTCCGATGTTGCAGGTCAACAGGACCCTGTTGGTGTGTATAGCAATACAATAATGTATCCTTTATGCTGTTTATGTTACACTGGTTCTATTTGGTTAGTCTAATAATCTACATGTTTGCTCTGTCAACTTGAAGTTGCCTCTTTTGAGTGCTTATTCCCTCCCCAGGGTCAGTCCAATAGTTTTTGGAGTGATTGCAATGCATTTTGTTTGACATATTTTTGGACAAACATTCACCCTAGTAGTTTGAAGAATATTTTGAGCCATTAATTGTGTTTCTTAGTTGGCCAGAATATCGGAAGTGGCTGTCCGGAAAGGGCCCTTCACGTTCAGGCTGCCAGAGATGAGGGTAAGTTGTTTTGGCTTGATCTAGTATGTATTTTGGCTCTACTTTTGTGGCACTTTCTTCAGGCAACTTGTGCTTCCACATGTATTTTCAAGGTCCAAGCTCGAGTGAGGGCCCCACTCCAGACATCTGGGAGATTGCGGGTATGTGTAATTTTAGCAATGTGTCTGATCTTATTTGGCCCAATTATTGCCTCTTATTCCTCTAACATACATGTTATCAATCTGAGTTTAACAGATACCTTTTGGCTAGTGTGTAATTTTGCACTTTGTGGAGGTATGGCCTCGATAGGCTATCCATGTTACATTTGAGTTTTGTCCACTGACCTACTAACCTGACTTTCCTGTTTAGCATATGCCAACTTGCCGGAGATCTCGGATGTTGATTTGCCCCTCTCTGGCAGCGATACCCCGCTCCTACCTGTGCCGGACGACACGGAGGTAACATGGCTGATTTAGAGGACCAATAACCACATTGCCATGTTCGTGGGTAGTGGATGAAGCAACATGTCACATTTCCTTTCTTGGTCGTTTTTGCAGGAGGCGGAACCAGAACCCCAAGCTGGGACCTCTTCCCAAGTCCCATGTGGCCAAGCTTCCGAGGCTCAAACAAGGGTAAGTTGCATTGTGACAGTTTTGGCAAATGATTTGGAGGGGCATACCTGCATTGGTTCGGTTTGACTAAAATGTTGTTTTCTATTTTGTTAGCCTCAAACCACAGCAAGAGGAGGTGTGGCACCAACCAGTGCAGATTTTTATGAGCTAGGGGTCCGGATGCTGGAGGACTACAGTCGCCAACAGCCGCGTGATGGAACTAATGAGTGCATTGCGGCGTTGGAACATCAGGTGCTGATGTGTCAGCAACAAAATGAGGCCCAGCAGCGCCAGATCGACCAGTTGCTCCTAAACCAACAGCAGAACCAGGAACTTGGTCGGCTGGGCAATCTAATGGAGCAATCTCTCCAGCGCCAGGAACAATCTCTCCAGCGCCAGGAAGAATCTATACAGCGCCAGGAAGAATGTCTCCAGCGGCAGGACCAAACTTTGTTGTTGATACAACAGCTCATACAACAGCAGTCTATATTTTTTACTGCACTGTTGTCCCCCAACACCGCCCCTAGCAATGACTCCCAACCTCCCCGGCCACCCAGCCAAGAATATTAATTTGTTTGTGGTTTTTTTTTTTCTGTAAATATATTTGATTAACCCACCTCTAAATTGTGTTTTTCCTAAGACATAGCTAATAACACAGTCAGGGATGAGTATCTTGATCTACATATGTAAATGTATTTCTAAATTTATGCCACACATTTGTGACCATAGCTTACTATGGTTTACACATTAAATGGCTCCAAAGGTATGGCAAAATTTACACACAAATGGGTTTGGAGACAGTTAAACTATGCTTGACAAGGCACAACACTGTAATTATGAAAATATAAAATGGTTTATTCTAAAGGTGGCCAACAGGGCCAACATTGCCCCACAAAGGGCCTCAAACAAGGGGCCAGTCATCCCCCCACCCTAACGACGCCGCCGCCGCCTCTTCTTGGCCAGAAGCATAAGCTTCAGACGCCTGATCTCCCGCCACAGTCTGCGATGCTGGGTTTCACAAGCTGTAGAGATGTAGAAAAAAAACAGATTTAATAAATGGAATGTGACCTCAACAGACACAGATGTAGCAATGTAATGTCAGTGTGTCCAATTAGCTGACACTCACATTAACATTGTTGCCCACTGTGCCCTTAGTTGTTAACATTATATGAGTACTATTGGCTGGCTGAAATTTGGCCACCACATCCCAAGCATACATTTACTCTTAACTCTTGGGAATCAAAGAAGGTATAAGTCCCAGTGTGGACATTTATGTGTTTAGTCACAGCCAAACATCAGGGCCTAAGTCCTAACGAGTAAACTAGTTTTGACAAGAATCTTAGAGGTCACGACCTAAGCAGCCCCATTTGGTTGTGTCGAAACCACAAATTGTCTCTATGTGGCAAACTCAAGAATGTGAGGCAACAATCAAGCATGCAGACAGGCATGTAGGATTGTTGACCAAACACATGTAACCTAGATGTGTGTTAAATTAACACATAGGTACATTGTAAATGTCTGCAGATTTGACTAGAAGACATAGGGTTCACAAGTGCATATGAAGTGGGATGTACTCACCATCGCAGCTGTGGTGGGGGCCCATGCTGCTGGCCGTCCCTGGAGCTGGGGTGGGGAGGATGGTCACTGGCTCCGTCTGCGTAGCAACATCTGTCAGGAGAAAGCAAAAGAGAAAAGCAAAATTAGTGGGCCAATGACACCTGACTATTTGACATCCATCTGGTTAGGGAGTCTGAAAAATCAAATGCTTGCATGGTTACATACATGTTGTCCAACATTAGCATATTTCCTGGACCATGAGTTCATGTAAATTATTTATGGTTGCAACATGGACCCCTAAAGATAATGTGCAAATAACCTTGACAGTGCAATGTTAAGGACTAATTTGCAGTTGATTGTCGAATGTTACTAGTGTGCAACATGTGTTAGCCGGAACAACTTAACCAAATAACACATTTGCTAGCCCCCATCATGGTGTGGGCAGAAACATAGGGGTGGTTGCCAGTTGGCTAGCACTGTAGTAGGGTTTGTGATGTTAATGTACATTATCAAACCACCTTGTACTATGGACCAGGAAACATGTGTCTCTTAAAAGTGGGCCAAGAACCAGGATTGATACTATTCTGTGTTTTGGTCCACTTTGGCAGAGCACCACCATTTGAGTGAGACACCGTCCGCCGCCGCTGCCTTCCGCACATCACTCCTCCAGTGTGTGCGCACGCGCAGGCCATTAGGAAACAGAGAGCGCAGGCGCACACACATCTAGAGGGGCACGCAGGAGGCTGCGCCGGTGGCTTCTGCCACCCCCAATGAGGTAAGAAGTTTGTGGGGTTTTTTTTGGGGGGGGGGCCCTGGGTGAGGGAGGTGATTGGGCAGGGAAGCTTCGAGATTCCAAGCACAATCAACAATGGGTGTTGGTCCACTTTAAGGAATGTCATAACAACAAACACTTACCATGACTATGCCCGTGGAGAAGGCGTCGCCAAAAGGCCATGGAGGTGCCGCCTATATGATGCCCTGCAAATTAGAGAGGAATGGCAAGGGCTAAGTACAAATGGGCAGATGAAACCTGTCACAGACTAACAATGACAAAATGTGCACTCACCAGGGGATGATCCGCCACTTGAAGCCCAGGGAGGGCTCTGAGGAGGAGGCGGGGAGCCTCGGCTCCTCACACTCTGCTCGGAAGATCCCCCAGCCAAAGGGCCACCCTCCTCCCTCTCACTCCCTGCTCCTTCAGGGAGTGTGGGAGAGTCCATTCCTTCCACCCCACTTGGACTCCCCACTTGAGAGTGGCCCCTTGGCTGGTGAGACTCCTCAGAGTCAGAGTGTGAGGAGCTGAGGCTTGATCCTGCCAGCCCCCCAGCAGCACACTCCTCTGGGGCGTCATCCCCTTCCTCCCCTGGGTCCTCCAAATAGGATCCGCGAGAGGGACCCTCCCCCGATGACTCCCCCGAGTCCGCCTGCCTGGTTCGGGGGAGGAATCCCTTCCCACGTTTACCCAGGGGAGGACGCTTATCTGTGTTGAGGGGGTGAAAGAAAATAATTAATATTACGACCACAAATGGACACAGCTTAGCAGATGATTTTAACTAAAGTATAAACATAGCATAAGCTTAAACTTACCTGATGCGTAGGCATCATATAGGCGGTACACGCCTTCAGGGTCCCGGCCGCTTGAAGTCAGACCATTTCTGTTGTATTGCTCGGACTGATAGCTGGGTGTTGAAGCGCCGGGACACTGTGGCCTTCACCTCCATGGCTATTCTTTTTTTGCCCCCATGGGCATAGTCGTATTGCATCACGCAGAAGTCCTATGAGAAATGAAAAACAAACACAAATCAATACATGACATCAGAACAATGGCATAAACAGTTATACTGAGACCAGAGTAAAGTGGACCCACACCCCGGATTATCACTATTCTGGGTTTGGGTCCACTTTGGTGGGGCACACCAATCGGGGGTGGGCCGCTGTCTGAAACCCCCTTGGAAGGCCAGAAAAACACCACTGACCACACTCCCACGTGACTGCGCCAGGCTAGCACAGCGCTCTGCGCCACTGTGGTATGCGCATCCAAGGCCATTTGGACGTGCATACCAGCTCAGCTGCCTCTGAGCGCCAAAGGACGCGTGTGGCGTTTTGACTCTAACAGGGAGTGCGCCTGCGCAGGCCATGAACAAATGTCTGGCGCAGGGGACCATCCTGCTAGAGGGAAGCGCAAGACGCATCCGCAGCTCACGCATGCACAGATGGGACGGGGCTGAGGTAAGGTTTATGGCCCTCCAGGGGGGTTCATCCCCGCAGGACATCCAGATTGGGGATGCCCCGCGGGGAGTGATCAGATTGGTCCTGAAAACTAATAGATTTCAGGGCCAATCCCCCCTGGGTGTTGGTCCACTTTAAACATAAAATGCAAGAAAAACATACTCACTTTGACCACCTGGCCATTAACGCGGCTATCCACTCTAAAACGCTTCTTTTTTGCATGCCCAGGAGGGGAAGGGGTGGGAGGGGTGCTAGGTGGGGGAGGTGAGGTAGGTGGGGGAGGTGGGGGAGGGGTGGTGGGGTCTGATTCGGAGGAGAAGCTGGGGAGGCGCTGGATCCGTCTCCTGGGCAGCATGGTGGAAACGCTAAGGAGGAAACAGGAACCGGATATGACCCAAGCGACAGGGACACCAAAAAAAAAATTTTAAAAAAAACGCTCCGCGCACCAGGAACAAGCTAATATCAGCTATGTGCAAGCTAAGTGGCGGAAAAAGTAAATTGACGCATTACAACAAGCTATTGGCCTAAGCGCTAGACATTTTTTTGCTTTAGGTGGCTTTGAAACGCAAAGGAGGGAACCGGAACCGGATATGACCAAAGCAACTGTGAAATAAATTAAAAAAAAAAAAACGCTCCGCGCACAAGGCACAAGCTAATTTCAGCTATGTGCAAGCTAAGTGGCGGAAAAAGTTAATTGACGCATTACAACAAGCTATTGGCCTAAGCGCTAGTAATTTTTTTGCTTTAGGTGGCTTTGAAACGCAAAGGAGGAAACCGGAACCGGATATGACGAAAGCAACTGTGAAATAAATAAAAAAAAAAAAAACGCTCCGCGCACCAGGCACAAGCTAATATCAGCTATGTGCAAGCTAAGTGGCGGAAACAGTTAATTGACGCATTGCAACAAGCTATTGGCAAAGACGCCATTATTTATTAGCTTGATTTAGCTGGGGGTTCAAGATACTGTAATGCATAGGTCCTTGAAAACCAAAAAACTTGGTGCTGAAAAAGACAAATCTTATTCCTTCATAAAATCATCACACAATAAAACTATCCAACTACATGATAATGTGGCACACATGAGAATGCATAACGGGTTGTTATGAGCTTGTACGCCTGAATAAATCCTGCATAATGTGGACATGCACGCTCACAACTACAGTGTATTCATTAAGAACGACTGGGGTCGTGGGAAGTGAATTCCTTGCAAATGGCAGAAGGGCACATGTATGAACAGCACAGCGCCGCACAACGCAGCACAGCGAAGCACAGCGATGCTCGCGCCGCCACATAGCGAATCAAAACAGCGACTGCACAAACTCTGACCACCACAGATTCATCAAGGACAGGGCTGCCGAATAGCTTGGGCGCTGACAATTTCGCAGAGCGAACGTGACCGCCAAACAGGACTGGCTAAAAAGTAGCTTTACAAGCCCCGTGTGTGGTGAAAACAAGCGATTTAGAGCCCAATGAGTTTGGTGGGAGGAGATGCATTTTAGATGTCACTCACAACATTACAGTGTAAAAATTACTACTTTCTCCAAAAAAAGAAAAACAACAAGCCAGATTAATAAAACATATCCCAATAAACATGTGTTGAATTTTGTGCCAAAGACAAGAACACAAAAACCACTTAAAAAAATCATTGCAGCGTCTGCCATTGAAATGTATGGGAGAGCGGCAGGTAGCGCCAGGTCATACCTGTCGCTGTGATGGGATTAGCAGCGGCGCTGTTCGTTGCAGTCGGCTACATGATGAATCCCGCGCTAGCCGTCGCTCTCGCCGGAGCTAGCCTCATTTAGTGTGATAAATGCGTCATTGTGACCGCCGCCGGGCGTACTTGAGTCGGTAGTCACCGTTAGCTGGCGGTACATGGCGCTCGTCAGACACTACCTGGCGCTAGCCCGTGATAAATAAGGCCCTTAGTTGAGTAAACATTTTTTTAGCTCCCTGCTCAGCCTCATTGCTGGATGGGGCTTCTCTAAATAGAGTTTATGGTCTGTTTATTAAGTCACATTAATTCTATTGAAAAGGGCTAAAATTTCATGAGTCCCTTGTACCACCTTTGTGTGCTGCTCAGGAACTCCTGCTTTGCCATTCTGGGTGGGGGGGGTAGTGTAGTCGCCCAGTTAGTCCAGCAGAAAACAGTTCCCTGCATTGAGCTGCCAGCGGCTGTGCTTTTTGGCTTATGTGCAGTGAGCGGCCACCAATTGACAGCTCTGCACCCACTGATCACTGTAGCATTGCTGCCGGCGGCTTTGCTGCTCTATACCTGTGGTGGCTTTGGCTGCAGGTTAGAAAAACAAGAAAAGGCTTGCCCAGGAACGGGGGCCCCACTGCTGCCCATAGCTTCATTGCTGGCCCAGCGGCCATCAGACGAAAGACTGAAAAATTCCTGGACCAGACCATAACCCAAATGTTAGTGGAGGCTCCTTTTTGCAAGGCAAGTGGTGGAGGCCCCCGGACGTGTGCCACTCAATCTGGCCCTGCTATCAACTGCACTTCTACAGTCCTTTCAGTAACAGTGTACACCCTCAGTAGTACAGTCTGTATCTGATAAAGGGCTGTTTAGAAAGCTCAGTGCTTATGTGTCAGCATAGTTCTATAGGAAACACCCAAAAGCTGTTGATTCACCGTCAGTGTGTGTTTCAGCCTGTGCTACAGAACATAATAAAAACAATAAACCCTCTAAACTTTACCCAGTCTTCATCTTTACTGACTGCTATGCTCAACACAACCACATCCGGGAAATATTGAACAAGCACAAGTTCCTATTACTTTAGGATCCACAAGTGGCCCATTTTCCAACCAGAAACTTATTTTTAAATTTAACTAGTCTGCCCAGGCATAAGCAAAAGAGCGTTTATGCAACACCTGCAGTACACCTACAAAGGAGGGGATGTGCCTAGCTGGAGCTTGACAGAAGAGCTGCCAGAGACAAAAGGCAAGTATAGATGTTTTTTATGTCTGGAAAGACCCTTTAATATACAGATAAGCTTCCTCCCTTTAGCAGACACTCAGCAGATGCTGTTACAATCTTTCCCAAAGCAAGCTGTGGATTTACCAAATCCTTTGTTTGTGGAACATGTAAGGCAAGCGCTTGCCGGGCCCCAGTTTGTACTGCCCTGGGGGCCAAATACACCAAAAATCCCAAATCGCTAACTGTAGCACACCAGTTGTGATTTATATCGAATATGCATGTGCCTGGTATTCTGTATAGAAAAGAACAACCCTTTAAGGGGCACATTCTTCAACCCATCAGTGACATGTATGCAATACGATCATAGAACACCAACAAGAAAAACCCTTAAAGTGTAACAAAACCCAAGATTTTGACTATCCCATGTTTTGTTCCATGCCTCAGGGGCATCCCGAATTGGGATGTACCCCTGAATGAAACCTCCCAGAACACCCGTACAAACTCACCTTTCCCTTGTCCTATGTCTCTTGTTCAAATAGGGCTGTTTGCCATGCATATTTAATGCTCATCAAATGGCCCTGTTTACATGCAGATGTTTGGCAATATGGAGTGCAGCGGACGCATCACCAGCAGCATGCAAGCTCCAATCTTCAGCCTATCTGAATGGCCGGGGGCGGGAGCACACTCACAGCCTGAAGATGCAGGGATTTGGCTGCCGTATGTTGATATCGCTGAGGGCGCCAGGATGCGGGTGAGTTTTGCGGCACCCCATTCTGCTAGTAACCCTTTAGCTTCTTGAACAAAAGACTGATTCCCATTATCTGAAGAGATTAAAATAATGCAGGTGGGGTTAAATTTGTCATGTCAATCAGAGGATTAGCAAGCCAGAGTGAGGAAGCCTCTGAAATGTGCACCACTTTTATCTACGTTTCTAAGGTAAACACATTTTTGCTATGAAGAACTGTTTTCTTTTAAAACATGGAATTGCAAAAAGATAAAAAAGAAAGAAGATAGAAAAAGGTAATAAACTTAGCACATCAGCACATCATATTGGCACACTAGATTAAAAACTTTTAAAAATGCCATCAAAAGTGGAATTACCATTTGAGGATATGACTTCATTGCTCATTATTATTTGTGGTTGAGCTGATTTTTCTTCTTTTTGGACTCAAACCTGGACCTTGTGTGTGTTAACTGAGGCAGAGGGGTAATCTATTAGCGTTTACCTACGTTTTTAGAGAGACTTGAACACACAGTTCACAACACACAAAGAACGGTTCTCAGGCGAGGATACATTTCTCTAATGCGATAACCCTATAGGGGTTTCCAGTAGTCAGAGTGGCTTGTAAATGTTTTAGAATAGTTCATAGAATGCTGCTATTTCCCAATCTATAATTGGAGGAATGTTTTACCTCACTTGTATTACTGCTTTTGCACTTGTCGGGGTGTTGATTTGCTTTTAAATGTGCAAGCTTTTAAATCAATTCTCACAAAACAAAAAGGTTGATGAACTTTGCTGTTTAACAGTCTAAGTCATTATTACTAATTAGTTAGCAGATTTCCTGTAATGATAGGTTAAATTAATAGCTAAATAGATATAATGCCTTGCAATGTAAATAGGAGCTTTTTAACACCGTGTCTGACAGACTGAAGGTAACAAGCAGAGATGTGCGACTGTTTACGTTGCAGCTCTAGCTGTTGAAGCTTTTCCAACCTTTTCATGGATTGCCTGGCAGAAGCAAACCTATTACAGTACATACATTTGAATGAAATGTTATCACTGAATCTTTTTTTTTGTGTATCAGCGTTCTTGTCTCCGAGCCAAACAATCCTGAGGCCCCTTCACCCTGAAGCCCTGCAGTCGCTTGTGAAACGCTGCCCAGAGGTGAGTGTGATTGCAGAGCCTCACCTGCAGTGTTCTGAAGACAGTGATATCAATCTCACCCCAATGAGCATCAATCACAAGCTGCTTCAAAACACTATGTAATTGCAATTGCTTATGTGGTAGCTATTTCCAATGGCATCAAATAGTCCTTGGTGTGAATGGAGTCTCAATCAGTTGTATCTTTTTAGCTGAGGCATAAACAGCTGCTTCAGTGAAGCCTGAGGCAATGCAAGCTGCAGTCATGGCTGATAAAATGGAGTCTAGCACAGTTGGACAGCTGACTATCTCAGAGGAGAAAAGCTGGTCTGAACTAGTTGAGGTTAAGTTGTAGTAGGTTGCCCACCAGAAGGTGTAAAAAAAGCCCTTTCTTGGCATTTCTGGATGGAAAAGTGGTGCGTTAGGCTACAAAGAGACTCCTGGAGAGTGTGCCATCATTTGTGTTACTGGCCCTTTAAGGGTCTGTCGGTAAGGTGCTCTATAGTGCCTTTGAGTCTGGCCAGTAAAGGAATATGGGTGGGCCCTGTTGGCCAATTATCCATGTCTAGTACTGATGCAGCTACTATGCACACTATCAAGGGATAAACTCGTGGTCTCCCCTCTCCAATCAACACCAGCCCAGGTACCAGTTATGTGGGTTAGTAGACCTGGATTCGGAGGCTGAGCAGCCGGCCCTGGCCTTGAAGGCTACAAGCCCCAATAGCCCACAGGCTCTTTTACAGCCTCCTGGGCTTTGGGGATGCAGGTAATCAGGGGGGTTATGGCAAGCCACCCACTTGCTGCCAGGGGACTTGCCAGCCCTGAGGAACTGGTATAGGGGTCTCAAGTCCACAAAAGGTTAAATGTAAAAAAAAAACATGCACACAGAGACAAAAGTAATTTATATTTTTTTCCCCCTACTTACCGCCTTCCATTGTTCAGAGTCCCCTGCCCCACACCCAGATTCCAGCGATTACTCCGGCTTCTGACATCTCAGTCCTGCTGCCGAGAAGAGCCTTTTTATACAGACTGAGTGAGATGATGTCATCTCACTTGCTGGTATAAAAGACCCCTCCCTGCAGCAGGAGCGAGCTATAAAGGCCTCGGGAAGGGGGGTTAGGAGGAACCCTGGATCTCAGATGATTTTTCTTTAATGCAAACCCAGGGAAACTCCAAGTACATTAAATCTACAGTTTGGCACATAACAGGAGGAGAAGCACCCACGAGGATTCTACAGCTTGACATATAAAAGTTAAATAGGAACAATGCTTTCAAAACAGAAAGCATTACCCAACATACATAGGCAGGAGACCAATTTACATCCTCTATGTGAGCCCTCCTTGTTCCAAACAATCTCCCTCCAAGCAAAAAAAGACAGGAGCCCACATATCCACCAAGTGAGTACTCCAAAGGTATTCTTTGCACCCTTGGTCCTAACAGACAGTATTGCCTAGTGCATCTTTACACTCCTTTCATACTGAAGCATAGCATTTGCAATAGTGATTTGCACAAGATTTTAAAGCGATTAAAAGTGATCGCCATTCTCTAATGTACGCGAGGTTTTGCCCCAAAAGTTTAACGTATTACCCAGTGAGAAGGAAATATCCAGTTTAATCAAATAAAAAGGCCTGAATCCCCTGATACCAGGCTAGAGTTCCCCTTTATTTCCACCCTGTCACATTTGGCTTTCCCGCCATAAACACCCACCAAACTTAATCTCAGCAGGACGACCTCTCTTCTGGAAGGAGGAAAGACCATATAAGGAAGGCCAGCTGTGTGGCTAGATAAGACACAGCAGAAAGCTGTAGCCTGAAAGGATCAGTTCGCACCTCTGGCCTGAAAAGCAGACCAAAGTGTTTTGACCATAATGCCCACCTGCAGAGAGCTGGTCTGATCTCACACACTTGAAAGAATTTGCCCAGACTGACAATCTCTAACATAGAACCAATGACTACTGGTTCACAGTCCATCCAGACCGTAGACCAAATACATAATCGGAACCAGAAGGTAATGACCTTTGCTCATTTTGGTAGTACTTTTAGAACTTGAGATACAGAGATCTCTGGTTCTGACCTTCCTGACCTCCAGTCTTTGGACAAAACCAGGGCCACACAACCCTACCGGCCAAAGTTATAACTCCTAACAGTTTTTAAGTCTCACCATGGGAGGGAGGGAATGTTCCGCTCCACAGACGGGAGGGGGCATGAGGGTCCCATGGCATGAATAGGGATGACCCCAGGCTAGCCTTTTGCCATCTTCTGGGAGAAATCACATTTGTGTGCTAGAAATACCAACACAACGGCAGGCTGTGCCACACTTCTCTGGGGCCTGTTCTACCACACATCAGACCCCATTCTAAGGTACTGTCAACTGTTTTGTTTCTCTGCTTGTAGTTACTTACCTGTACATTATATCATGCTCTCTTAGACTAGTATTGTAATTAGCTTTAAAATAGATATTTAATTTGAGCTGGCTCTTTTTGCTTTGATCGTGAGCTCACAGATCTGGCCTTTTGGCATAAAACAAGCCATTAGCAAGTTACAGAGTAGGACAAGGGAAAGACTTATTGGGTGGGTCCGTGGAGCTGTGGCGTCAGCTGGGCTCCCCCCGTAATTGCGGTTCTGGTATGTGAAAGGGCTCATATCTATGGACATTCTATTGCCAGCATTTCTCAAGTGATTTGGGGGAAATCATGAGCATATTACGTTTGCCTTCAAATCGCCCCTGCGTGAAGTGGGCCTTTCTGGTTTCTGGGGGGGGGGGGTTCTGTACAAAGCCTGTTATGGCATCAATAGGGAAGATTCTGCACATTGCCTGTTGTGGGGGGTTCTGCACACTACCTATTATTAAGTGATCGGGGATGCTGCACACTGCCTCTTATGGGCTTCTGGGAGGGAAATCTGCATACTACCTATTATTGAGTGATTGGGGGGATCCTGCACACTGTCTGTTATGGGGTGATTGGGGAGTCTGCACACTGCCTGTTATGTGATGATTGGGAAGATCCTGCACACTGCCTGTTATGCGGTGATTGGGGGGGATTCTGCATGCTGCCTGTTTAAAGAATTAATCTCCTGAATGGCTCATCCAATATATGTAAACAATTTACTCTAATATTTCCTTTAAGGGCTCCCCAAATTATGTAATAACTAAAATATTAATAAAACTATATATATATATATATATATATATATATATATATATATATATTTATCCTGCCCGGCTCGACTAAAATAGGCAAACAAATTTACAAATATTATTAATATCTGGCCAATGTTAACACAATGGATACACGCATAAGACTGTAGGTTCTTTTGACTTCCGGTATATGCAGAGGACACTGAGACAAATAGTAAATAAAGAGATATATTGTTGATAAAATAACACAAAATGCAACACAGTTCTGAGACCGCCATACATATATCCAAAGATTAAGGCAGTTACCTGACCAGCAACTCATACCATTACCATCCTGACCAAGTAACCCACCACGCTGGCAGTCTTCCTTCCCCTTGCTCTCTGCTCTCTGCCTCTGCTCTTCCCTTCTTCTGTGCTAGCAGTCTCTCCTCTTGCCTTCCTTCTCCCAGCTGCTTCTCTCACCCAGATATATCCAATATCCCCTTTGATCTCTGGTCTTCTTCTTCTTTTGATCTTTTATGACCCTAGTTGTAAGTTTACTCTTCTCCTAATCTGGCTTCTTTATCTTGTCCCCACCTGCTGCTTTGATTGGAATTTATTGCTTTATTGTCTCAGGATGCTGATACTAACTGCTTTGAATACGATTCCTGCCCCAGGCGTAAACAGCTTCCCACTGGTGTCATGCCATGAACTATTTTGCTGTATATCCCTATATCTATATATGCAACATTATTAACAATATTGATTTTCCATAAAGGCTCATTATTTACACCTGTTGTGCTCCAAAACATACAAATAGAAAAGGTAACAGCTGCTTAAACAAATGTATATCTAACCTGGGTGCATGTCTCTATAAGAAAGGTCTTAGGTGGCAAACTTGCAACTGTATGTAGAAGCTGCACTGGGATGCCTCAGCTCCTCTGCATTAGGTCATATCCTACTCTAATCTACAAGAGCCCCACATTTGGAGCATAAACTGCAATAAATACATTGCATAATGATGATGACCACCACATTGGCCAGTACCAACAACAGCAATACAGGATAAAGAAAACAAGATTGGGTCCACAGTCATGCACAGGACCATAAAAAGCAAAATGCTTTGTTGCTTATGTGCTGAGGAGGTCTATCATTAGCATCAAACAAGTGAGTGACTATTGAAATGCCATGGTTTTAGACCCTGGCAATAAAAGCAAGGGGGGGGGGGCAAAATTTGCATATTAGCAGGATAATCTATGTACTCATTTTTCACTATTTTGCACTATACATGTTTAAATGTGACTTTTGAAGAAATGTCCAGGGAATTACCAGGAAAATTATATACTGTTTTTTTCAGAAGAGTTAGGGTTTGACATGAAATGTCTTGTTTGTATTTTTTCCAGTGATTTCTCAAAATTTTTAAGTGAAATATGGGGAAAAAATTAAAAAAGTTATTTTTTCCCTTTACATTTAAAATACCCCCCACAAATTATTATAATTATTAATATTATTTACTTAAAGCACACACCTAAAGCTTTCTAGGTGTACAGTGCTTGTTGTTGTGGGTGCAATTCTCTGGATGCAAACGCTCAAGGAATACCCTGATTGCACATGGCTTCCCTAAAAAATAAAAAAGCAGAATTAAAACAAGCTAAATCTAAAACTGCAAGGCCCCCTGAATAGAGCAATACCCAAAAGCTTAGGTACTGGCAGGCACGTCTACGATTATATATTTTTACACTTACACTTTTGCCATTGAAAAGCAACACTGCTCTATAATCATTGTTTTATTTTTATCATTATTATTAATATTACTACTCCCATGTGGTATTCACTATGCACTTCTATTCTCACATGGGGCCTAGGCACCACTATGGAGTTTTTAACTGCTTTTTCAGATTAATAGGCAGTGAGAGGCTCTGAATGTTTGTCCTCACTCAGCACACAATAATGTTGTTTTTATTTCAAAAACAAATATTAAATGAAAGATGATATTTTGCCAGTTAAATAACCCTATGCTTCTACACCAACCTGCCTTACCAGGATCTTAGTGTGTGGCTCTTATGTTATCTTGTGCATTCTGGTGTTCTATTTTTTCTAAGTACATTTAATAAGAGTCAATGCAGAGACAGATAATAGCATACATCAATGGGCTACAGGAGCTGTCGCCTTTGTCTAAAACATCATTATTAATAATCCTTACAGGAACAGGCTTTGCACTGGTTATTGAATATCAGGATGTGGTGTCTTCCCTACCTCTTTTTTTCTCCTAAAAAGCTCTTTTGTCAAGCGCGTTTAAAGTTCCCTCGCAATCTTTTGCAATAACCACAAAATGAAACACCGCTTTTGTGGCAGGCACGGAACAAATTATATTGATCCCACTTCAAGTACTAAGAACTAAGACTACTTAATGCTGCCTGAGCCACATATGCACAGTAATTAGTATTGACCAACTAAGATACTAAGGAAGTTGAAAATGCTTGAGCCTGAAATAGTCTTTGTTCAATAGGCAAAATCTTATAGAGAAAAAGCGTGATGCAGATTGAAATATACATTTTGTGACTCACATTATATATATATATATATATATATATATATATATATATAATATATATATATATATATATATACAGTATATGTGTGTGTGTGTGTGTGTGTGTGTGTGTGTGTGTGTGTGTAAAAGAAAAACATCAGGTCTACACAGTTACTCTGTGCTACTAATGAGTGAAACAATGTGGATTTTTGCTTTAGGTTCTAGGATGCTGGCTGGTTCTAGGATGCTGGCTTAATTTTAAATGGGATGTATCTCTATGCCTAGATTGTTTATACCAGCTTGGTCTATTATATTCCTGTCTGTGATATGATCACTAGAGATATGTGAATTTATCAAAAATTGGAATTATTTAAAGCATATGTATTGTCTGTAGTGTTTGTACTGTGGAGTAAGTGCCTTGAGGAGTCCCAAAAGAAGAACAGTCACATAGTTATCAGTTTTACAGTTGGCACAGCATGAAGAGTATCAAAACAGGAAAAGTCATATAGGTGGAGTGCGGCAGGTGGCACCAGTATGGGGAATTCCAGAGAAGTCACAGACAAATAACAAGATACTCTGCACCACCCTATAGTGACACTGGGTGCAGGCTGGGTACGCCTCCCTCCGCGATATTCGCGGAGATTACAATGTTACACTTACAAGGGGATCCGCCAGATTTGTCCCAAATGGAGCACCAATAGAATACCCAGCCGCACTACCAAGATGATATAAAATTACCCTTTATTGGGCATATATGGCCTGATGCAGAGCCTCTCCCATTCTGACCTTATTTTGTTCCGTTTTTCCTATGGCCCGTTTTCCTTCCGTTTGTCTCGGGGTCCAAATGTGATTCAGAGCCGCCGTCGGGAGAGCTCTGTTACTGATCCGTTTATGTGTCTTCGGAAAGTGTTTTTTCCCCTCTAGGGTGCTTTCCGTGTGGTCGTGGGTTCCGTTGCCGCTCACACGGACGATACGTTTTTGGGTCCATTTTAATGCGTTTACAAACGTACCTTCTTGCCATCTGTTTCCGTTTTCACCCCGATTCCGATTGTTTTTCCATGTATACTTACATTTCCATGGATTTCCTGTGGACAATCTGGGTCCACGCAAGCGCACATCCCTAGTCCACCCTCAAGCTTTCCTCATACATCAAACTGACACTTTTACCAACGCCAAAACTTACCTTAAACTACTATCCTTCTTCTTCTTCTTCTTCTTCTTCCCTGTGTTTAATGCTTACCTTAATCTGTTCTCCTTCTTCTTTTTCTTCTTCTTCTTCCCTGTGTTTAATGCTTACCTTAATCTGTTCTCCATCTTCATTTTCTTCTTCTTATTTTTCCCTGTGTTTAATGCTTACCTTAATCGGTTCTCCTTCTTCTTCTTCTTCTTCTTCTTCTTCCCTGTGTTTAATGCTTACCTTAATCTGTTCTCCTTCTTCATTTTCTTCTTCTTCTTCTTCCCTGTGTTTAATGCTTACCTTAATCTGTTCTCCTTCTTCATTTTCTTCTTCTTCTTCTTCCCTGTGTTTAATGCTTACCTTAATCTGTTCTCCTTCTTCATTTTCTTCTTCTTCTTCTTCTTCCCTGTGTTTAATGCTTACCTTAATCTGTTCTCCTTCTTCTTTTTCTTCTTCTTCTTCCCTGTGTTTAATGCTTACCTTAATCTGTTCTCCTTCTTTTTCTTCTTCTTCTTCCCTGTGTTTAATGCTTACCTGAATCTGTTCTCCTTCTTCTTTTTCTTCTTCTCCTTCTTCTTCCTCATATTCCTTGTCCCATATACTTACCTTTTGGGACATGTAACTGTATGGTTATGTTGTGAGAACGTACAGTGCCTGGAAAGAGAACACACCACACATTTTTTTTGTTTTTTGGGTTTTTTTACTTAAAGTTTTTTTGGTAAAATTTTTAAAACTTTTGGTTAAAAAACAAATTGCCGTCATCCACCCAGGAGGCTCTTCTTTTTCTTCATTTGTGCCCTTGTCTTTGATCTGTGAATGAAAAACATCATCAGTTTTTCCTTGTAAGTATTTTGCTTATCTAGGGGTTTTGGTTTGGTCCATTTTTAGGGTTAATTTTTCCCTAAGTTATTACATTAATGTGTCTTGGACCATGTTTTTGTTGTTTTGGGCCAGAGTTTAAACTACATGTATGATATATTTTTAACACTTACAAGGCTTGGGGCCAACAGGGCATCTGGGGCGCAGCCTTCTCCTTGGGTACACCATCTCGTCCTGCTGTGAAGCTGTTGGGATCCAAAACACAAGGATATTATTGACTGTTTGTGCCTCCTGAATGTCAGATTAGGTTAGGCTTCTATGCATCAAATCACTCACCTTCCCCAGGCACCTCTTGAGGTTGGGCTGCTTCCTCTTCTATCCTTTGCGACGTCATCATCTAAAAATAACAATAGTGCACATTAGTATATGTCTTTATTGCATGTATCCGGACATATGTAGGTTTGAGAGTCTTACCGGAGTCAGGTTGGAGCTGTGGCTGGTTTGACTCCCTGCCGTGCGACTCCCCCCCTGTATAGTGAGGTCCATCGGCTCCTCAGACTCACTGGCAGAGGAGGGGGTGGGCGTTGACACTGGCGTGGCACCACCTATACCTTCACCAGTATCTCCCAACACTGGGCTGCGGGCTCTTCTCCAAGTGGGGCGGCAACGCATATTCCATTCATGCTCTGCAATATCATCACAATCATAAAAACAGGCCCAGGCAAGGGCAGTGTGATTCTTGCATGTCAAGTAGCAAGACTTACCTGGAAAGTGCTTTGAAAAGTACCGCCTCACCCGGGGCCTATGCCTACTCTTCAAGTCAGACCAGTGTTGGGCGATCTGTGTGAAGGTATAGGTGGTTCCCGAATTCCGGGCAATCGCGTCCACCACCGCCAGTGCCAACGTCCTCTTCTCGAAATCGCACGACAGGAAATCGTAACGGCTTCTCAGCATCATCTGTTTTGGAAAAAACCAAGGGTACAGCATTAGTCACACAAATAGATGTCAAAGTCTCATGCCCTATCTAAAGCAAGTTTCTGACCCTCATTCCTACTCACATGGGCCTACTTATTCGATCTGCCTCTAGGCTAGTGTGCTGCTGCGCACATGTTTAAAACTAAGCTGGTCTAGTAGTTTACCAAAACAAGTCAGTTGGTCCTCACTAATCTAAGACTGCCATTGCTATTTTTTGTTTAGCTCGCCTACTCACATCCATTATAATCTGGTCCTGCTCCTCTGTGTAGATCGCTGGCAACATTTTTCAGGATCTTCCGGGTATGGTTCTGACGTCCCCCCGCGGTGACGTGCGTGCGCACGCGCACGCAGCCACACGCGCTGCAGAACACGCCCACACGGAAAAACTATTTAAAGGTCAATGCACTCAGCTCTGTGTTGATTACCATATCACTATGGCCAGACCAAAAGGGAGCCGTAAGACCCCCAAAAGCCCAGAGGCACATACTAGCCGCACAGATAGACCTCACCAAAAACAACACAAGAGCAGGCACAAGAGCCGGGAGGGACATGCACATACTCCAAGGGTGGATAAGCCAGACACACAGGCTGCTCCCAAAAAATGCAGGAGCAATGAGCCCTTGCCACATTTGCCACCACCTGCTAAATCAGCCAGGCCTCACAAGAGACACAAATCTCTTTCAACCCTGCAGCCTCCAACTCCTCCACACACAAAGCATGCGGCAAAAAACAGACACACCACCAAGGGGAAGTGTAGGTCACAAACCACTAGCCCACCCAGGCCAACCACCCCTCCTCCTCAACACTCTGTGTCCCCAAGTACCACAACCACAGAATCAATCGAGAGCTCCACAGGTGACAGCTCAACAGGCACCCAGCCATTATCACATACCACCACCCACACTTCGTCACACTCACCCATCAGCCCAAGAAACCTAAACTACTCCCCAGACAGACAGCCATCAATCTCGTCTGCTGCCGGGGACACCACACACCCATGTGAGCGCCAGCTGCGCCGTGGCTCACTTACAGCCCATTTTTGTGATGTCCAAAGCATGGCTGTAGCCACTGTTGTTTGTGAGCACTATGATGCCCTATTTGGGCGTTATTCTAAATCCACCACAAAGCAGGCCAAGCAGGAGATTTGGGATAAGATTTGCCGCCAAGTTAATAGTGTTGGTTCTGGGAGGAGAGATGTTGAGCAAATTAAGCGAAAATTTGGTGACCTGAAATATTATGGGGAAAAAATGGACATGCGCCGCCAGCAGAGGTAAAGTCCATTTAGAGTGTAAATGCATGTATAGGCTGCTTTGTAACAGGATGTAACACTTATTAGGTGTGCTTTAATCTTCCCAAGCCTGCAGACAGGGGGTGGGATCCCAACTAAAATCATCCTTACACCAGCAGAAGAACATGTGTTTACATATATTCACCCGGCAACCCTTCAGGGCCTGCCAGGGGGCCAAGACACAGACAGGAATGTCAGGTCCGGAGGTGAGTATGTTTTTAAATGGGTACCAAAACAATTTTAGACTCCTTAATACACACTGGCCTTTGCTGAAACACTAAAAGTACATTCTCTCATCCCAGAACCAACTCAAGGCACGCCACAAGGCCAAACTACCCTTGGCTTGTCCCGAAGGACCATGCAACAACTGCCTTCAGTCCACACAAACCAACCTGAGTGTTTGGATGAGGTAAGTCAATGGTCCACTGTGTAGACTTATGAAATTGCACTTGCATCCATTTAATGTTAAATAGTGGACTCAATACCTGCTACATTTCTTGGCAGAACCTACCCAGTCCACCAATTATAGAAGACATTCGTGATTTGGAGGAGGAGGACACAATTCAGATGCAGCCAAGGCCAACCAAACCAGTGGGTGAACATCAGACCCAACAGGCCCAGCAACTTCAGCCCCTGGTGTCCACTAACCCAACCTCTGTGGCACCAACCTCTTCTGCCGTCCGCACAACAGACTCTGCGCCAAGCCAGCCACCAGCAGCCACTCAGTCTGGAGCAGAACCACCCACCCGTGCCAGTGGCAGAACACATCCAAGGCGACATATCAGCCAGAGGAGACAGCTGCAGATCATGGAGGAAGCCTGGCACCAGGAGAATGTTGAATTTTCTGCAAACACACAGAGATTTAATGAAACTGTGTGTACCCAAATCACCTCGATGTCTACCCAATTAGAGGTTTTAAACCAAAATGTCTCTGGGCTGCTGCAAGAAACCAGACAACTAACCAGGCATATGGGTGAAATGGTCCACCAACGGCAGCTCATTAATCAGAGCCTTGACCATATTGCAGTAAACATTCACCCACACCAGCCATCAACTGCCACCTCATACTCTTCATACCACTAAATGGATGTGTTTATGTATTTGACCCCACGTTAAGCTTTACAGAATACACCCAAAAAGTTTGTAAATTAATTTTTCCTGGATCACCAACAATTAAACCAAACCAAAAAAAAAAATGGAATGTTATTTATGAAAAAACATTGTCCACAAGTTGTGAACGGATCGCCTGTGCTGTGCCACTTTGGGATCCGGAGTAGGGAGGTGTGACTTCTTCCGAAATCTGTAAAATGGCTTCAGGCAGGTCAGTGTATCTCGGCTTTGTATGGCCAGGTTGTGCATGACCCCACACGCAATTATTATTTTGATGACCTTGGCAGGCTCATACAGCAGGGCACCCCCAGTCTGGTCCAGACAGCGGAAGCGCATCTTCATCAAGCGAAAGGCCCGTTCCACCACTGAGCGAGCCCTCCTATGTGCAGTGTTATACCGCTCCTGGGCCTGCGAGGATGGGTGGAGGATGGGGGTGAGTAACCAGGGGAGCAATGGATAGCCAGAATCACCTGCCAAAAAAGATACCAAAAATAAGCACACACCATAATACAAAAGAAAAAAGACAAATGGGCCCCTTTGCCACATATGTAGTGGCAGGCCCCATAACCAGCCAAGACAGAGAAACCTAAACAACAAACATCTAAAGTGTATCTAAACAAGTACCATCATGCTACTAAGGAAGAGCCACAAGTACCTTACATGCTACTTCCAAATACGGCATGTTAGGTTACTTTAAACTGCTAAGAACAGGGAACAACAGACAGAGGCCTAAGGGGAAGAGGCTCATTAATGTGCTGTTTAGCATTCCAGCATTAGTGAACAGGGCCAATAGGTCAGCTGTGCAGTGTCAGTGCAAAGCACAGTTCTGATGAGGCAACATGCACATCCACCCAGCACACTCCTGTACAATGACTCTGGGATGTAACATAGCTAAGAGGGTCAGGACAGAAAGGTATAGTGGCGAATCACAAGCAAGCCCATAGGAGGAAATACTGGTAAGTAAGTGAGTGTAAACTTCTACTGTTTCATTGGAGTCTATAACAGATTAGTGGGGTACAGGCACAGACCAATCAGAAAAATCATGCTGGACGGCAACAACTATTTGTAAACACATACGTTGGCATGTCGGCTATATTATAAAAGGTCAACTTAACCGCATTTCAGCCTTCCGCTGTGTCAGGGAAAAAAAATAATTTTAGTGCCAGGGTAGCCATGCCATCCAAAAACTTGTTAAGGCTGCGGCTCAGCGTAGACTGGGACATCCCCACGGAGAAGGCACCCAGTCTCCGGAACGAGCCGTTTGCCAAAAACTGCAGGCAGCCAACCAGTTTGGTCATACCTGCAATTGCATGCCCCTTCCTTGTGGTGCGGGCTAACCATGGCCGCATCTGGCTATACAAGTCCTGGAGAGAAACACGGTTAAGGCGGGTGAGCTCGAATAGCTCAAGGTCATGCATGCTATCGATGTCCAAACGTGTTCGGTGCAGCCTGGTTTCTGCCATGCTCAAAAGAACCAGGCCGTGTAGCTGACGTCTTTGATGCTCGCGCACAGCAGAATGCATTTCCAAGACACAAAGATCAAATACAGCTGCTAAGACTGTCCGTAAGTGAAGCGTCGACACCCTCGCTAAATTGGGCTGGTTTCAATTGGAAATCAAGGCTCTGAATCAATTAAAAAAACGGACCAATCAACGGTCAGTCCGTTTTCACAGAGTTCAGCCTCTTGCGAGCCGACAATCGAAAAGGCGCCTGCAGAAACACCTGAGCGCATACACGCACACAAAAAGCAACGTAGCACCCTTTCCTGTCCCGATCACAGCCCAAAACCAACGGGAAAACGTATGGGATAGCTGAACGGGGAGGCTCTGCATCAGGCCAATAGAGATTACATGTGAAGTCTATACACATACAAACCAACATCTAAAAACAATTAAAAGACAAGTAAAAACACAAAGCTGTGCCGGACATTCGAATAAATAGCTCTCAAATAAACCAAACAGTTAATAAAGCATGATCCTCTCCGAAAACAATAAATATCTATAAACCAGCCGTGCTGTTATAATTACATCAAAATCAAATACATTCAAGAGTCAATTAATGATTAAGTGAATTAATACACCCTAATATATACAACCTATCATAAAGTGCTTAGTGCATAACAGTGCATTATGAAGTGCTAACATTAGTGCCGCTGACACCAATCAGCCGGCCTATGTAAAACCCTAATCTACCAACCCCTTAATTATCCCTGTGCAATATATACTGACTGTGATAGAGTCAATGGGACAAGGAGAGGGTTAAAGTAATAAGAAGAATATCGCCGTGTGTCTAGAGCTCTGGTCCGGCTTCAACGACAGCTGGCAACACCGACACGTTGCGTGGTTTCCCCTAGCAACCACTTCATCAGGGTGTACTCCAGCTTGTTCCCCGCTTCGCTTTTATGTGCTGTAAAACTGCTTCACGTGTCCGCACCTGTGGAGGCGCGCCACCACGAACCCCGCCGGCCCCCTGCTGGGGGACGCAAGGGCCACGTGACGCACCTCCCACGCACGGCTGGAACGCATCTACCAGGAGATGGCGCCGCAGCCCCCGCACGCGCCCGGAGCCCGACGCGCAGACACGCTCCCCTGCAGTAGGAGGTGTCCACACGCCGGGACTCCAGGCGCAATGTGCGCACCCTCGCGCCACACCTGCCAACCCTCCGGGGCAAAGCACTTTGCCACCAGGTTGGAGCACAATCCTACGGGCGGGGGAGTTGTTCGTAACTATTTTAGAAGACATATACATAAGCAGCGTACCCTGTATGTGCATAATGACAGATACATAATTAATGTCTACAATCAGTCTCCAATCTGTTCTTTAGATTTGGTATACATGCCATGATACCCTTAACCTATCTCTGATCAAATAGTAGTGCCACACATGGATACATGATAGTACCATTCTACTGCTATATAATTCTGATGCACCATGTGGGCACAAGCCACACAGCAATGTTATTTGAGCAATCTACATTATACTATCCAGTATATACTCAAATCTCCTAAGTTGGCTTTATTGCCCATTATTTTGACTGATTACCAAGATAAGGGACTACAGGCCCGGAAAGGGAAAGGGGAAGAAGGAAAAAGAGGGAAAAGGAAACAAAACAACAGGAAAAGGACAAAGAAAAGAAAAAGAAAGAAAAAAGAGAAGGAAAGAAATAGAGAGATGAGCGACAAAACAAAGGGAAAGAAAAGGGGGGGGAAGGGAAGGAGGAGGGCAGGGAGGGGAATAGCATGCCACATGCTATAAACTAGTTTAAAAAATGAAACTATATGACTAAATCGCTAAAAGACAGAGATGTAAGCATCCCACTTGGTTGGTCCACACTCATATGTTCTTCAAGATCGTGTGTCATCCTTTTCTTCAGTGCTTCTGGACGACCTGGTCATCATTGGGCATCTCCAAGCAGCGGAGGTCTGATGAAAACCGTCCCATAAGGGCGCTTGATGGACTGATGTTACAAAAAATGTGCTTTAAAATGAACGCTAAAAAAGAAAAAGAAATAGAAAAAACAAAATCGTGAAAGACCATATTGAACGCTGTGCCGACATGCAAGATTATACATAACGAGGCATACCCCCAAGATAGACAAACAATAAATAAAGCGTATTAGTCCCAACCTAAAAAATGAAAATTCCTCATTTAACCCATACGGTGCTCTGGTGTGCATTTTAAATATCCATTCAAGTTCCCTTTGTTGTAATTTACGTTTTATATTCCCTCCCCTGCCTTCTAAATTGACCTTATCCAGGTACACAATATGCATGTTTTCCACCCTTGCTTCATGACACTCCAAGAAGTGGGACGCTATCGGAGTCAGAGTCTTACCAGCCTCCTTATCCCTTTTGGCCAATTTAATGCTTGATAGATGTTTTTGTATGCGGACCTTGTCACAGACAAATTGATGGAGTGTGACAGGTGGCAACAGCAGGAAGAGTCCCAGGACAGGAACAATAGTACTGCTGGAGGGCAGTAGGTGGTACAGAATCATAAGTACCAAACCAGAAGAAGCAGCCACATTGGAGGAACATACACACTGGTGAGAAATGGTAGGTGGCAACAGAATGAGAAATCCCAGGACAGGAACAGTGGCACAGAATAAATAGCTGGAGGGTGTCAGAAACACAGAATGAAGAGTACCAAAGCAGCAGCAGACATATTGGAGGGGGTGGTAGGTGGCACAGAGCCAAAGCAGTGGTCATCACATTGCTGAAGGATGACAGTTGGCAGCAGCATAAAAAGGCCTAAAAGAGGAACATAAACATTGATGGAGCATGGTAGCTGGCAACAGCATGAAGAATTCCAGAACAGGAACATAAACATTGGTGGAGGGTAGCACCTGGCAACAGCATAAGGACTCCCAGAATAGGAACAGTGACAGTGATGGAGGGTGGCGGTTGCACAGAATAAAGAGACAGCAACAGTTACCCTAGTCGAGAGTTGCAGGTGGCAACAGCATGAAGATTCCCAGAACAGGAACAGTGGTATTGATAAAGGGTGGCAGTTGGCACAGAATAAAAAGTATAAAAGCAGCAACATTGACCCTAATGAATGGTGGCAGGTGGTAACAGCATGAAGATTCCCAGAACAGGAACAGTGGTATTGATAAAGGGTGGCAGTTGGCGCAGAAAAAAGAGTATAAAAGCAGCAACAGTGACCCTGATGAATGGTGGCAGGTGGTAACAAGATGAGGAGTCGCAGAACAAGAACAGGCACATTGGTGAAGTGTGGCAGTTGGCAGCATAGTAAAGAGTCCCAAAAGAGGATTATACGCATTGGTGGTGGGTGGCAGCTGGCAACAGCATAAAGAGTCCTAGAGCAAGAGCATACACATTGGTGGAGGGTTGCACACATTTTTCTTTTATTTATTTATGTATTTTATTAATTCTTTTGCTTTCTGTGATTAATCTGAGTACTTTACCTGTTGTGCCCTCTGACATAAAAAAATGAATATTTTTTTATATTTATGTGTTTACTAGTACTTTCCCTGGCCCACCCTAGCTCCCCAATTTGGCCTCCAAAGCCCGTAAAAAAAAAAAAATAGTTTTATCTTTATTTGTGTATTTCTTGAATTTTTTAGTTTTCTGACTATTTTGAGTACTTTCCCTAGCCCATTTTGTGCTGGGCAATCACCCTGGTGTTTTCCTCGATATTAAGCCCTCTAGCCCTTGCTACCCTCATTTTACAGCATTTTACATTTTTTTGGGGCCCCCAATCCAGGTCCCCATTGACTTCAATGGGGTTTAGGGACCCTTTGGCAGCAAGTTCGGCCGAGCTTCACCAAATCTTTAGCATGACCCCTAATGATGAAAGATTGGTGGTTGTACATACATTTTACATTTTTATATATTTTTAATTTGCAAACTTGTATTTGTAAAAATGATTCCCATGTTTTGTATGCCTACAGGAAGCTTGAGGAGATTGAAAATAATTAACGTGCAAAAAAAAAATTGGGGGAACAAAATACAGGAACATCATTGACCTCATTATTGCTTTCCAATCCACTGAATTACAGAATACATTTTTGCATGTTTTTACCCTCCAGTCATTTACTATAATAAAGAGAAATCATGGGTGTAAACCTGGGCCAACAGCCTTGCAAAGTTGAAATAAAAAAAATCTCCAAAACTCACTTCCTCCATTTGCATGCATGGTACTGAATCATTGTCAGCACTTGCATTTTCACCTGCATGCACTCAAAGATGAAACGTCACCTCAACGATTTTTCTCAGTGTCCCTGCTGCCTAGATTTAACCAACATAACCCACAATGCACAGTGGCAGGAAACCCAGCAGCACTCTCTCTTTGAAGGCTACCTGCAGCTCCATAAGATGTCATTAAGTGGGAAAATGGACCATGGCAAGAATTACAAAAAGGTAAGTTAATTTTTATGTGCAGCAATCTGAATTTCCTGGGGGAGGGGTGCATACGAGCAGTTTCTTGTTAGGTTGTTGGTTATGTTTACGTTTTCCTTTCTATGTTTGGGATACCATTGACCTTCTGAGAGAGTTAGAAGTAATCCAGTTGCTACAATACCTGACACAATATTGGTTGGTTGTGACTGCACTGGGGCCCATGAAGTCAAGGGTGTCCATTATTGCTGATCCTCAACCTTTTACATCAAATTTGTGCTCACATGGCATTATGTACAGAAAGGAAACACTTGCCTCTGCAAGTCTCTGTCTTTAGTAGTCTACCTGTATCCAATTCAGTTAAAATGAACCATAAAGGGATTTGCATTTAATGTCTGCACTAGGGCCCAGTCACCTTTGAGACTAAATTAACCAATCCTTGCCTTTCCCATCCTCTGTCCAGTGCTGCATCTATTAAAATAAAGCCAGCAGAGGCATCTCATAGACTCCCTGCTGGAAAATAGAAAGAACCCTTAAGATGCAGCTAAGAACTGGTGCAGGACACTGAGCAACCCATCAGGCCAGGGATGATGCCACCCAGTGGGGGAAAATAGAAAGAAGACATGGACCGGTAAGTAGTGAAATTTACATTATTAAAGTGTGTGTGTGGGTGTGACTGTTATACCACTAAAATGGCACATAACCCCACTTCACCTCTGTACTGTCCCCAATATGTCTCCAACTGCCACCAACTGATAAGAACTCAATAATGATTTTTTTTAATTGAATTGAATGATATACCCAATATATCTATCCATCTAGCTACTTTATCATTACTCTATCTATCCTTCCACTCTATCCATCTACCCCTCTATTCTATCGATCTCTTCATTTTATTTATCTGTCTATTTATCTATCCAAACCATGTCTATCCATCCCTCTATTCTAACCATCTCTCTATTTTAGCTATCTCTCCGTTACTACATTCTATCTATCAACCTATCTATCCATTCAATACTAAAAGCCAATTTATTAAACTTCTTCTTTCCTTCCATATTCAAAGGGGAGCGTAATATGCCAGGTGAAATGCAGAGAAATAACCTTAACTCTCCATTAAATGTCACTTGTTTAACCAAAGGAGAACTGTGGCACCGCTTTAAACAGATTAAAATGTAGGATCAGTTGGCATATACCCCCGTGTTTTAAGGGAATTATATACAGTAATAGACATTCATCTAAGAAAAAATACCGCGCTATTCAACATATATAATTGTGAGCTCCAACGTGCAAATATTGGGATCTTCCTCCCCAACTAAAAATACAAAGAATAATTAAGAACAAAAGCACAGAGCTGTGAATGCAAGTCCTTATAAAGTCCTTGTAAATAAAGAAGATTGTGAATCGTGAAAACTTCTATGTCACCCGGTGATCATAACATCCAGTGTGAATCCACCACCTGTAAAATAGGAGGCTTACCAGAACATAAAAAACAGTGCGCTTTCAATCCTCAAAGGCTCTCAGATTAATGAGAAGACTCCTCAATCATGTGGCATAGGGTTTAATACCCTGTATCCAAAATCCAGTTTTTCAAACTCAAGGTCATGCAGGATGTAAGTCCCAAATGCATATAAAGGGAATGGAAAGAAACAAAATCTAGTGCAAAAACGCCAATTCAAAAACCACTCTAATCTAAAAACGATTGCACTCACATTTCATTCACAAATAAAAGGCACATAATGTACTGCAGAGCTTTAGCGACTCTCACCGCAAGGGCTCCCAATCCGATGGTAGGTACCACAGAGATGATGCTGTTTGGTACTAAAAACAGAAGAAGTGCTGCTCACCAACGCGTTTCACCCCTTATGGGGCTTTGACCTGGTCAAAGCCCCATAAGGGGTGAAACGCGTTGGTGAGCAGCACTTCTTCTGTTTTTAGTACCAAACAGCATCATCTCTGTGGTACCTACCATCGGATTGGGAGCCCTTGCGGTGAGAGTCGCTAAAGCTCTGCAGTACATTATGTGCCTTTTATTTGTGAATGAAATGTGAGTGCAATCGTTTTTAGATTAGAGTGGTTTTTGAATTGGCGTTTTTGCACTAGATTTTGTTTCTTTCCATTCCCTTTATATGCATTTGGGACTTACATCCTGCATGACCTTGAGTTTGAAAAACTGGATTTTGGATACAGGGTATTAAACCCTATGCCACATGATTGAGGAGTCTTCTCATTAATCTGAGAGCCTTTGAGGATTGAAAGCGCACTGTTTTTTATGTTCTGGTAAGCCTCCTATTTTACAGGTGGTGGATTCACACTGGATGTTATGATCACCGGGTGACATAGAAGTTTTCACGATTCACAATCTTCTTTATTTACAAGGACTTTATAAGGACTTGCATTCACAGCTCTGTGCTTTTGTTCTTAATTATTCTTAACAGACATTCATCATTCTTAATATTTCAAGTTTCCATAATGTCGGGGACTGTGCCACAAGATTGGCACATAGAGAATGTTGTGGCAATATTCCCAAAGAGATCTAAAGGGGAACCTGGGAACTACAAACCGATAAGTTTAAACACCTGTGGTGGGCTTTGTAACCTGCAGTATCTCTGTGAAGGTGACAAACCTGCCAGTTCCAGAGGGTTGCACGTTCAATTCCCAGTCCATGGAACATGACTGAAGTGCTCTTGAGCAAGGCACCTAACCCCCCAACGGCACCCTGGGCACCTTAATCAGGGCAGCCAGCTCTGGGCATGTGTATATTCACTGCACAGATGGGTTAAATTGGGAGGATAAAATCCCTATGTGTGCACATACATACAATAGTGACCAGTGAGATGAGAATGCTTGAACTAGGGGAAAATGTGTATACATGGGTGAGTAATTCAAAAATGTATTCAAAAGTCCACTTGATCTCTAGAGTTTAGTTTATTATTTAATAAAGCCCCTAGGTCTTTTTCCATTGTTGTTTTACCCAGCATGTCCTTACACTTATCTGTATTAAACCACATTTATACAGCTTATACAGCTTAGTATCATCTGCAAATAATTTGACCCAACACACTGCATGGCAAACAGCTCTAATTGGACAAGAGCCTGAGGACCAGGGAGAGGTGGGATTTTATGGGAGATCTGGGGGGAGTGGGGTTCACACAGCTGGGTAGTCAAAATCTTGGATTTTGTTCCACTTTAAAGTGAGTAGAATTGTATTACTGTAACAGCTAACTGTATAATGTTTATTGCTGACCTTGACCCTCACTGACATGTTTATAGACGGGAGGATATGGGTCTACTGTCATTCTAGCACACTGAAATAAAAAAAAAACTATTCTCAGAATTGCACAGAGGTATAGATGGAGTTACAGACCAGGGTACAAGAATATTATCACTGACATACGCCACTGTCAACCTTTTCTCTCATCGCCACTTGGGGGGCAAGGTGCAGGGCATGATAACTGGTGCAGAAAAAGCCAGTAGAAGACGTACTGTAATCCTCAGAGTCTATCTGCCTCAAGCCTGTGTGATTCTCCCCAGCCTCTGCATCACATGACTATAAGGCTGATTCACAGCCTCTCTTCCCGCATGCAAATCTCGGTTTGGCCAGTTTTTCCGGCTTGTGCTATTAAGTGTCATGGTTATTGGGGTATTTGTTTGCTATTTTCTGGGATTTTTTGGCTTGTGTAAGTGAAAACGAGCATTCACCGTATTAATATATGTCAGACCAAGTTTATACGTTCTTACTTTTGTAAATTTATGGTTTTAGCCTGTGCTTGTGTATTATTTTGCTTTATTATTTATGATTTTGCCTTTGGCGGGGCAATAAAAAACGGAAGTTACTGGTGCCAAATGAAGCCATCTTTTTGCTTACAGGATTGCCAGCGGGTGATAGTGCCCCTGGAAAATTATGAGCATCTGCAGTGCCGTGGCCTGCTGACTTTGTACCTTCCAGAACTTAGGCATACCCACAGTCATTTGGACGTTGATCAGATGTCCGATCAACAGTGGTTCAATTTGATCTGACTAAACCACCTTTCTCTTGAGAAGCTTTACTCAGAGGTGTGGCCATGGTTGGCCACCATCACAAGAAAGGGTAAGTGTGTGTATAAGTCTTGCCTTTCTGCATTTCTGTTGTTAGCCTTACATTTGCAATATTGGATGTTGTTATCAGCTGTATTATTTGGTCTTTTTTAGTGTTGTCTAGTTGTCTCCCTGCCCTCCCTCTATACTTGTGTGCTCATGTTTCAGTCCCCATTCCCCCTGTTCCTAGTTTAACTCCTTTGTCCTTGTAGTGCACCTTACCTTTAGTTTGTACTGCTAACTGTCTATATAATGCCAGTGAAACTCTTGACCTACTTGCAGCTGTGGTCCCCTATGTCACCAGCTTTACTTTAGGTAGATATTTTGTATATTTTTGTCCAATTTGCCCTTCCTATTAGCTCTTTCTGTTTGTGGGCTACCCTCTATTGCCCTGGTTGCTCACACCTTTTTTGCATCAGAAGATGCAAGGTCAGGAGGAGTATAACCGGTCCCACCGCAGGACCTGTGGAGTGGTGGAGCATGCTTTCGGCTTATTAAAGAGCAGGTTTCGCTGCCTCGACCATCCTGACAGAGTGCTCCAGTATAAGCCAGAGAAGGTGGTGAAGATAATTGTCGCCTGCATTTCCCTTCACAATTATGCCTTGTTGGAGAAGGTGCCAGCATCTCTGGAGCAGGCAACCCCCGCCGCAGCTTTGGAGGTTCCTGACCATGTTTATTCTGGTACCCAGAGCCGTGCTGGACAGTCAGTCCGCCAGCACCTAGTTGACTCTTCCTTAAGTTAATTTGTGTCTGCTTTGTTTTTGTTCTGCTTTGTTTTGATTGTTATTTGCTGCTGTACCCCTTTCTATTATTTTTTGTTGTGACTAAACAAACATATCAAACTAATTTGTTTTGAGTGTCATTTATGGTGCTCACAACGGGCAACACTGAAACATTGTAACAAAAGCAAAATGGTTGGGCCCCAGGCCAAAATATTTTTTAAAAAAGTCCGCCCTGCTTGGTATCTGCCTAGCCTTCAGGAGGGCCAGCATTCTTTCTGTGTTATCATTTGGCAGCTCCATTAGGGCAATCAGCACCTCAAAATTGGTATTGAGGTGCTGCTGCTCAACCTACCCTGCAGCCAGGTCCTCACAGAACAGTCCTCCGCACCACTTTAAAATACCTGGTGGAATTCCCACAGAACGTTGTGCTGCTGGTCTGCCAGCCTGTCTCCATCATTTAGCAACACCATGCCATTGAGAGGTGGCATCTGGCTGCAGGGCATGGCTGCCATCAAAGTACAGGTGTCAGGTGTGTGCTTTTATATACAAGTGGTGGGTAATTTGGCACCAATTTAGACTTTAACAGGCGAGCACAGGCAGTTGCAACCTAAAGGCTATAGCACGTCAGCCAGCACACTTTCAGGATCCCCTCGGGCGCCTCGGCACAGGGGTACATCACACTGCTGGAAGACCCTGAAGAGACCCTCTGGACCTTGGCACCATGCCTGTTTACCCACGATGAGAAGGAGTACATTATGCTGGTAAGTACCCATGCTATGCCATACTTCGCCTATGCATGTTTGCCGCTTTACAAGCAGGCAAATAGACGGACAGGTGACTTCAAACCCAACACCCATGTCAAGAGGACGTTGGCATTGGAGGTGGACGCACATCTCAATGGGCAGGGAACGAAAGCTTACACACACAACCAAATTATGCAACACTGGTTGGACCTCAAATTAAGGCAGAGGCCCTGGGTGAGGCAGTTTTTCTGCCAGAACTTCAGAGATAATTGGCTGTTACATAGATAAGTTGGCCACTCGTGCTGAACTGTGTGACTAAATTGTGCTTCTCTTCATGGATCAAAGTTCTGATGGCAAAGAATTTAGCCCACCTGGAGAAGAGGGGTCTGACCAGTGGCAAAGCAAAAACTGGGTGTGACAGTAAGGCGTCATCCCCAACGACTGCCAGCATCCTCATCCTCCTCGTCAGACTCACCACCACCAGCCCAGGAAACAGCCGAAAAGGGGAAAACCTGGTGTTTGGCTTGGAGTCAAACTCAGGTAGGACAACAGACACAAAATACACAGCTCAATGCAAGGAATTCCCAAGGAGAAGGTAAGTCACACTACAGGAATGCACACAAACATGGGATGCCCCAAAGGCGAGGCAAAAAAACAAACAACATGTATCCATATGCTAGCATGCCAGCAAGATGGCCACAGGGCACCCAGATCCAAGGACTCTGCGGCAACATACGGCTGGAAACAGGTACACACTCGGCTTCCGAAGCTAGTTCTCAGGCCAAAACTCCTGAGGAAACAGCACATCTTCTACTCGCTTTCTCTACACCCATTATCTGCACCATTATCATCACCGTTCACCTTGAACCCCAACAAAGCAGCAACACGCTTCACGCTTGCAAACTGGAAGGATCCCACCCCTGCTCCTCTCCCTATTAGCCTGTTTTTTTGCTTTTAAATATATATGAATATGTAATTATGCCTTATTTATGAACAAACTATGATAATTTATTTTAACTTAATTACCGGTACTTGTTATTCGAGTGGTGTTGCCACCTTGTGGTTTCCGTTGGAGAGGCAAACACTCTGCATCAGTAGTCTATTCGCCCTGAACCGCAATGAAGACAGCCACTGCATTTGTGCATTGCCAACACAATGCAGTGAAAAAGTGTGAAAGTAGCCTTAAGCATTGGGAGTCCATTTACCCTTTCACCCTCCAACCTTTAAACTGAGTGTGGCAGACAATAAACTGCCCCCTCCAAAGTTAAGAGGATGCCAGAAATCAGAAGAGAGCTTGTCAACCAGCATAAACGCATTAACATCGTCATTGTCATAGCAAATGATCTGACTAGGGATGAGCGAACTGGTTCGGACGAACCGGAATTCGCTCCGAATTTCAGGGAAAATTCGATTCGGCACGAACCCGAATTTCTTTTGGTTCGTGCCGATCGAATTTTCCCTGAAATAAAAAAAAAAAAATGCCGGCACGGTGGAAGCTGGCCCGCTGACAGCGCAGCCGGCCTGCCCGCTCCCACCATGCCGGCAATTTTTTAAAAAGCAAACACTTACCTGCATGGTCGGCGCGTGGAGGCCGGCGCCGCTCTCAGGCGCCCTCTGATGACGCGTCCTCTGATGACGCGTCCTCTGATGACAGCTGAGAGCGGTGCCGGCCTCCACGCTCCGACCATGCAGGTAAGTGTTTGCTTTTTTAATAAAATGCCGGCATGGTGGGAGCGGGCAGGCCGGCTGCGCTGTCAGCGGGCCGGCTTCCGCCGCCCGCTGACAGCGTAGCCGGCCTGCCCGCTCCCACCATGCCGGCATTTTTTTTTTCAGATGAGCGATTCGTGAAAGTTTGATTCGGGCGAACCCGAATTTCTTGGGGAAATTCGGCGAATCGCCCAAATCGAACTTTCAAGAAGTTCGCTCATCTCTAGATCTGACCACTCAGGACATAAACATTGTTTTGTACATAAAAGTCTTCAGGGCTGAACAATTTGGGATACCCCAATGTGTGAAATCCCCTGGATTGTACACATCGTATACTCACCTCACCAGCAACCACACAACAGAGCGGCTTAAAAAATGTGAGTGTTAGCCGCTGATTGGTCTGCGACCTGGGCATGTCCCGTGGGGCCACTGAAGAGGGGAGTTTTTATGGCAATCCTGGGGATTTCACACACCAAATCAGGATGCCCCACTGAAGACGAACAATCAACAGGATAGTGAAAATCCTTATGTTCCTCTTAAATGTAAAGCACCATACTTGGGTAGTCCAGTGGCACTTCCTTGTCATATGTTTCCCAGTGTGGGGAATTAGATCTACCTCAGGGTAGATGGGAAACCGAAAGGCTGGGAGCATCTATACAGGAAATAGACTCAGTATAATGTGAGCAGCATTTACCAGAGTGCCAGAGCAGCATATTCAGCAACATTAGACAAGGATCTAAATAGACTAAGTCCACTGACCATATTACTCCAGAGGTATCCCCCATTTGAAGTACCTCACAGTGGGAAAATCTGAAAAGCCCCTGCTCTTGCTGTATACTCACCTTCTTTTGGGTTCCCTTCCACTCACTTGTGACAACAGCAGGAAACCATCTGCTCTCACCACAATCATCCCAAAAACATGCCCCCTAGGTAATATTGTCATTGGACCAAGTCTACTTTGGCTGCACCTGACTAAGCAATGTTTTTTGTGTTTCTGTTCAGTTGATGCACTTGTTTTTGTTTTAAATAGCAAAGTCAATTTTATATACAAGCTTAGCAAAATGAGCAACATTCGTAAAGCATAGGAAATGCAAATATCTGTATAACAAAATAAATTATAAACACATTTTGTCTTAATAGGCATGATTGCTGTATGATTATGAAAATCACTCATTTTTTTCCGGTAACCCGTAGCTCTGTACTGCATTTTCCGATATTGCACTTATAGATCATTTTAGTTTGTTATATTAATCTAGTTCCCAGCACTCAGTTCATATCCACAAGCAGATAAATAAGTCGAAATTCTGCACACAAAAAACTTTGTTATAAAAAGTATTCACATGATTTTACTAAGGATAATAAAAGAATAAAACTAAAAAGTTAAAACTTTGCCACCTTATTTTACATGCCAAAACACGCTCCATGAACCTATAGGGACGGTCAGGGCAAAATCTTTTCTCCTGGTCTTGTGCTTGAAAACATACCCATCTTCTGAAGACTGTCCATCATTTGCAAGCAAGCTGCAACTCCTTTCACAGTAACAGAGGGAGCACGCCTGCTGCCAAACTTGCCATGGGAACCCAATAATTTTTAAAGACATAAGGTGAGTATAGCTGTTTCTTTTTTCACCAGTGCATGACCCCGTCTTGATACAGCCCCGTCCAATGCAATGAGAGGACCTACTGGGCAGGCAAAACTGGACTAGACCATGGCCCACCATCTTGTACTGGAAAAGGCTGATGAGTCACTAGCTCTCCACTCCCAGTATGTTTTACACCAGTGGGTCAGGACAGTAGAGCTGCACTGGAAAAAAACAAAAGGATTGTTTTACCTGGACAATTCTTTTAATGTACATTAAATATGAATTACTTTCTGAGGCATCTCTAGCTTTTTTTTCTTTCTTTCTGTCATAATGGCCACTCTGATTCCGCATGCACTCCGTGATACTGAACATGTGCAGCAGGAACTTCCTGGTGGTAGTAGCCTTAAAAAGGAGACTTGAGGCACTGGGAAGCTGCCTGCAGATTTTGTCTATACTATGGCCCTGTTTCTGCACACACCTGAACTCTTAACGCCCAGCTCTATTCCTGCACGCACTTGAATCCTGAACACTCAGCTCTGTTCTTGCACGCACCTGAACTCTGAGCTTCTCATCTCTGTTCCTGCACATACTCCTAACTGGACTCGGGCCTGTCTGCAGCACAGTTCAGCTCCTCTTGCGGCGGGGCTCTAGCGAAAACCAGACTTGATGGCAGACTCCCCACTGAAGCTGCCTTGTGGTGTAGTACTGCAGACATTCCCAGCTGACCTTCTCCCAGCTCAGCCAGTGTTAACCCTGTCTTGCTCCTGAATTCCAACTCAGCTCACCGGAATCTGCAATTCATCATTGCCTGACACTCTGGCCTTCCCCTCTGCCGCATTTACCCTGTAACCACTATCAGGGGAAGTTGCAGGTGGTACTGCTGGTACTGCAGTAGTACATCAGCCGATCAACAACCAGGTATGTGACACTTTCTTAATAATGCAGATTACAATATACTTTACTAGCTATCCCTTTTATTCTTTCCCTATGGATGTATTTCACGAATTCAGTGAGTTTTGGTTCTCTTTAAACTTGACTTATATGTCTGAAATAGTCACTTTAAAACTGTAAGACCTCAATAAAAAATTTTTTTATGAAAATAAATCCAGAAGCAGCTTTAGAGTATTTTGAACAAATGCCTTGTACACAAGTGTTGCTTTGTTGCAAGATATGTCAATTTGTTAACGTGACAGTGTGAGATGAAGCAGCTTTTTATTTGAATTTATGCTGCCTTTAACTTTTTCCTCTGGCTGCTTGGAAGATCTGAATGCCTCAAAATGTTTTACCGCTGATCCCTATGGATAAAAGATACAGAAAGATCTATACACAGAACACAGGTCCTCAAGATAGGTTGCTGCCAGAACAGTCATTATGATGATCATAATCAGAGGTGGAGTCCAACTTACTTGTATTCCTGTGTACATGGCTTGGCTGTTCATCCATAAGGATTTACCAACAAATTTATACCAGAGCATGAAAAATTGGGATACCAAGGGTCGCTTTATGCTAGATATTGACACTGCTGGCAAGGAAAAAAGAAAGAATTATATTTCCAGTTTAAAAAAAATAATGGAACATGAGAAATGGCACAAATGTATTCTTTTTTCCTTACATTGTTTTAGATAATCTGAAAATGTTTTGCATTTTATATATATAGTTACATAGTTAATGCAGATGAAAAAATCCATATGTCCATTAAGTTGTACCCAGGGACGGGGAATGTTATTTTTTATTATTTTCTAATAACAGCTATTGGTAACTGGTAATGCTATTTTCCTTAAAATATATAATTGAATCCTTTTATTTGAAGCCGTCAGTTAAAAAAGGATTGTCTATTTTTAAGATGTCAGTACTCATGTACAAACCCAGACTACTTTTTCTATTCCAAGCCCTTCCAGTCAGCATCCCTAGGTAGTTCTTTAAGGACATGAATAAAGCGTTTATATATAAATCCTATGTAGAGCTAAATGTCAAGGAGGCATGACTTTGCCAGACATTAAATTCTATTGGGCCGCAGCTCACCTGCAGCAAGTTTGTGAGTGGCAATGGTGTAGAAGAATAAAGTGATGGGTCCAACTGGAAGATGCCTTTGCCCCGATGCCCTTAGACATTTTCCCCTGGAACAAGGAGATCCCCATGACCCAACTCACTACACATCCAACAATCTTGGCCTCCATGTTCACCTTCCAAAACAACAGGGACCAATCTGGAATCTCCCCTTGCTCATCCCCCCTGACTTCACTGATAGACAACCCCCTCTTGACCATGAACCAGAACAAGGACAGCCTCAGAGAGTGGGGAAACATACATTCAGAGGTGGGGATCTAATCACAAAAACTGGTAGGACCTCCCTGGATGAGCTGATGTCTAAATGGTCAAAAAGCGATGTAGACCCCTGGATGCTACTGCAGCTCCGGCCTTTTCTGACCTGGCTTTAGGAAGGACCGGTGTAGAGAACCAACTAAATATGAGAATGTTTGCTCTTGCAGACAACCCCCACCCACCTGATTTCTAACATATACGCTCTTCTCACTGGTGAACCGGCAGAGCCCCACTCGTTTTGTGGGAATCCGACCTTGGTAGGCCCCTTGCAGAAAAACAAAGGGAAAAAGTATTATATTAGCTCAGTCCTCGATCTCCACCAGGAAAGTCCAGGAAACCAACTATAAGCCACTAACTAGGTGGTACTAACAATCCAGACAGACATGTCCAAGAGTCCAGGACTATTGGAGGAAAGTAACTCCCATAATTTCAACAATCACTGACCTCCAAACCCAGGATGACCCAGCACTTACATTTAACAGACTCACAAGTAGGAAATTAAATAAAAATAGGTAAGCACACTCAAGGTGTAACAACCACAAAGGAGATTATCTGAAGTATAAATGGGTGCAAATATATAGTAGGGATGGGTATCCCAATGCTATTTAGAACAAAACCAATTTATAAATGCACACCTAACACTATAAGTTATGGTCAAAAAGAGTTCATTTATTAAAGTACAAACTAAAGTTCATGTATCTACTAGACATGGGAGTTTCTACACAAGGTATAGTGCACAGAATATAAGACACATTAGTTCACCAAACCTACAGACATAGACATTATATACAATATATACATTATGTACAGGTTTTTATGCAGATAGGCCAAGATACTGTTTCTGTTCATGCTACATATAGCTATAATGCTCCCACAGTATTCAAATGGCTCCTGCAATGTTTGTATCAGAAGGAATTCAATAGGGTAGAAGTACCTGAAAGTGCAGGAGGCACTTATAGATTTTGAGCTTCAGTGCTGATGACTGATAAGCGTTGCTCAAAAGTTCATGCAGGAGTCAATAGACTGAGGATGCTGCGAAGTGTCCAATGCAAAATGAGTCCAGTATGCCACTTCAGCTGACACGTGTTTCGGTATAACCTTCTTCCGAGCTGCTGTGTGCGGAGTGTCGAAAATGCGGGATGCAGGAGGAGCGGTGCCTGTCAGGTGAGGTAGGAACAGCTGTTTTTAAATGCGCATAAGGCGCGAGAATCCCCCCGGGGCTGGCCCTGTGACGCGGTTGGGGACGCGAACGTCGTTCGCGTCACCACGCGTCACTTCCGGTGACGCGCGTCCCGGCCTCGCGCCAACCATCAGACGGTCCGCATTAATGCCAACCGAAACAGACTCACAAGTAGGGAAATACTAGAAAACTCTATTGACTCATTTACTCAATGCTGCCAAACAAGTTATCCCCCATTACTGGAAACAACAATAAGTACCCTCTGTAAGAGACTTGCTCAGCGAAGTATTGGCCATCAAATGGAGATGGAGGACATGATACAACAGAGATGAGCAGTTCAGGGACACCTGCCTACCCTGGTTGATCTTCCAAGAATTCCAAAAACTATTCGATCTCTAATGTCCCTCAGAGGGGCCCTGACCCAGCTTACCACTGGCAGGGTGGCCAGACGCCCCCTGGCTTAAACTCATACCAGTTCTGCAACTACAAAACAAGCAAGGCAACTCTTGCCTCAATCAATCGCCCCCCGTTCGCCCACTTAACCCCCCCTTCGGGTTTAGTTTTTCATCTCTCCACACATCCTCACACAGCTACTATGACATATAGGCTTGGGAAAGAGACAAAGGCTACGTGGCCCTCTCAAACTCAACCCCATGCACTTGCACCGGTATGAATCCATAGGATACGTGTATTTATGGGTTCTCTATGCAGCCTTTTACATGTTACATGTTCTGAGTGCCTAGCCATAATACTGCAAGACACACCGTCTTCACGGTGAATGTGATATGTTTATTCGAACCCTGTTCATACACCCTACTGTTCTAAATGTTGTAGTGGGGCATGAACTACCCTGTCTTCAAAATAAAGAATAAAAAAAAGTTAATCACCCCCACCCCCCTTAGATGTCCTCTTTTTACATAACTTAGATCCTTCGTTCCCCTTATCAGTGTAGGTGGCTCGCCTCTGCATTCTTTCCAAAATTGGGGCCTTCTGTCTATGAAATTAAGCCCAGTAGCTATCCCGTGAAGCCAGCCTGAAACTTTTGAACATCTTCGATGGACTGCACTGTGCTAAATGATCTTCTGTTATTAGGAAGAAGCCTTGTTAACAGATTTTCTTTTAAAATCATTCTTGGTAATAGTGGCTGAATACTCACTAGTTAACTGCATAGCTTGCTAGGGGCAATATTTAATATGTTCTGACAAACTATGAAAGCTCTGCAGTAAAATCTATGCAAAACAGGCAGAATGCCAGGAAGCCAGAGCCAGCAAAGCAATATCAAAATTTGTAGATCCTGCAAAACAGGCAATGTCCATTTATAAAATCTATCTAAAATACATATTCATTAAAATAGGACATTCCAGAGACGTTAAGAGCAAATGAGGATCAGAAAGAGTTAGAAGACTTAAAGGGACATTCCAGGCAAAGGGTTAACTTAGCCTGCTTGTTTTATGCTGGCTATCAGGAGCAGCATCCTTCATTCACCTACATTTTTCATTCCCTGAACATATAGAACTTGCTCCTTTTTTGTTGACTCATTTTCCAGGGCCCCTAATATATAATAACTTCTGAATGGATCCTCACGTTAAAACATGCATGGATGAGTCATCCTCTAATGCTAAGGAGGCCCTACAGGAGTTTAATGGGAGATATTGAGAAATATAAGTCAAGCTGAATTAAAGATGGAGCCCCTAATAGGCAGCAGAGAGAGAGCAGAAAGCAGACTCATTTTATCCTTTGCCTGAAATGTCCCTTTAAAATTAAGGTTGTAAGTCATCTACACTGGCCTGATTCAAAGCCTCATTCTGAATTTAACTCGGAAACCCGGATTTTGCAAACACTTGTATTATTCACAACTGTGTTCCGAGAAATGTTGTACATGAACACGCAACCGTAATTGCTTTGTGTACACACACGGTTTAGCCGAGCATTTACGGTTTTGGCTCTTGAAGTCGTCTCAGAAGCTAAATTTGTACCTTTTTTCTTCTGTAAGTTGCCATGTAGTCCATCCATTTTGGTGTACCGTGTCTGTCTCTGGCCTTCCAGCATATGCATTCCACTTGCAGGCCAGCCTATAATCTGTCTCTAAACTTGGTTAAAAACAGAGGACTCGGTCACACACATCTGCAGAAGTATGCTTAAGCTGCACCACTACGCCAAAGTGCCTCTGTGGGGTGCAGTCCTAACTCTAATTTCTGAGAGCCCATTTGGGACATACAGTGCAATAGATTAATTGGGAGCAGGCTTACCTGAGGTTGCCCTAAACCTCTCAAGTGCAAGCCATGGGGTGGAAGGGTCAAAGACCTTGCAATACAGCCTAGACCCCACACACCATGTGCTTGCACAAATTCAAAAGAAACAAAGGGGGCGGGGGGGTGGCAGCCGCTCAGACCATTTTATAACTAACCTGGGAGGTGCAAGTCAGCAGGGCAATTAGAATACAAAAGTCTTAAAGGAGCCACAGCACTCAACCCTGTTAGCTTGCAGGCCAGCCTATAATCTGTCTCTAAACTTGGTTAAAAACAGAGGACTCGGTCACACACATCTGCAGAAGTATGCTTAAGCTGCACCACTACGCCAAAGTGCCTCTGTGGGGTGCAGTCCTAACTCTAATCTCTGAGAGCCCATTTGGGACATACAGTGCAATAGATAAATTGGGAGCAGGCTTACCTGAGGTTGCCCTAAACCTCTCAAGTGCAAGCCATGGGGTGGAAGGGTCAAAGACCTTGCAATACAGCCTAGACCCCACACACAATGTGCTTGCATAAATTCAAAAGAAACAAAGGGGGGGTGGCAGCCGCTCAGACCATTTTATAACTAACCTGGGAGGTGCACGTTAGCAGGGCAATTAGAATACAAAAGTCTTAAAGGAGCCACAGCACTCAACCCTGTTAGCTTGCAGGCCAGCCTATAATCTGTCTCTAAACTTGGTTAAAAACAGAGGACTCGGTCACACACATCTGCAGAAGTATGCTTAAGCTGCACCACTACGCCAAAGTGCCTCTGTGGGGTGCAGTCCTAACTCTAATCTCTGAGAGCCCATTTGGGACATACAGTGCAATAGATAAATTGGGAGCAGGCTTACCTGAGGTTGCCCTAAACCTCTCAAGTGCAAGCCATGGGGTGGAAGGGTCAAAGACCTTGCAATACAGCCTAGACCCCACACACCATGTGCTTGCACAAATTCAAAAGAAACAAAGGGGGGGTAGCAGCCGCTCAGACCATTTTATAACTAACCTGGGAGGTGCACGTTAGCAGGGCAATTAGAATACAAAAGTCTTAAAGGAGCCACAGCACTCAAGCATGTTCGGTGGCTGGTGGTGGGGAGGCTGTAAAGGTGGGGAGGATGTTGGCAGGGTTCGGGGCCATCGCCTTACAACCACATCCTGTCTTCTTCAAGCCTCTGGTTGGAACCCTCCGGATGGGCTTGATGCGCAGCAAGAAACAGATTTAAAAGTCACTTTACAAGTTCTGGCTGAGAGATTACCTTCTCTCTAGTACATCCACTTACCCAGGACTTACCAACTCTGAGAGGGTCACCACAGTAGAGTGAGCCAGCAGCAGCGGAAGCCCCACAGCCAGAGCTCCCGGCACAGCCCACCACTTTACACCCACCGATTGGGATGCAGGCGCCCTGTGTGGACCCCAGTGTGGGCCCCACAGAGGAGTTCACAGTGCAGTCCCCAGCAGAGCCAACGGCAGAGCCAAAGGCACAACAGTGGAGCCGCAGCTGTACCTACCCGCTTGTCTGCCAGTAGACTGCAATCCAGCCCTTCTGGCCCTGGGAGTGCCTGCAGCGGCTCCAGCTACATCCAACACACCACCCAACAGACCCCAGCATCAGCCAACCAGACTCGTTGCAAAGTCACCAGGGGCAAGCTGAGTGGCCGGTTTAATGATTCCCAGCTGGAGGTCCTGCTGAAAGGTGTTTCTGCTAATTTAGAACCCCTGGATGGGTCACGGTCCCACTCTACCCTCAAACCATTGAGGGAGCAGATGTGAGCCGATATTGCCCGCAACTTAAAGGTGCGGGGCCTGAGCCCAAGGATGCTAAGCAGGCCGAAAAAGAAACAGGGAAATTTCAAAGAGGTTGTCTGGAGGAAAGTCAGCACCAGACTGGCTGGAGGGTAAATGCTGAGTGAGCAGAGGGATGTTTTGGCATCATAAATTCCAACACTCTCCAAATATTTTTTTTATTTTTTTGTAGGTTGCAAACTGGGGGCTTCCCAAAACCCTCCAATTTACACATGCTGAGGAGCGAGTTGCGGGGATGCATCCCAACACCTACCAAGGTATGTCGGTAACCTGCAACACTGATTGCGGCATGTGCCCCCCAGTGGTAAGAGTTGGTTGCAAAATGTAGATTGGCACAGGGGGGTGTGGGAGAAACCCAACCAACCAGCAACTACCACTGTTCAAGAGGCAACCCCTGCACCAACAGCTGCACCATCTGCCGTGGCTGCCTCTGACCCACCGTCAAGGCCATGACCACACAGAAGCCACCAACCCTGTGAGGGGAGCACAGGCACTCATGAGGTAATTGTGTGTCCATAATGAACCAAGGGCAAGGAGCAGAGTGGAAGTGGATTTGGCTAAGCCCACATTACTTTAAGCATTTTGGGGCTGTGTGGATACATTCAGGGACCCAATAATTAATTTCTTTTTCTCACAGACTGCACCTTTAATTGATGCAATACAGGAGCTTGAGGAAGACAGCCAGGAAAGTGTGGACTACACCTCGAATATCTTTCTGATGCCGCCTCCAGCTGCCGGTACATCGGCCACTGTGGCAAACCCCAACTCCCCCAACCTTGACCCGCAAGAGCAGTCTGGCAGCAGCAGTAGGCCACCCCCACCTAATGGACGGAAGCCAGCCTTGCCCTGCACCCAGGCACCACTTTGATAAAGAGGTGCCAAATCATGGAGGCAAACTGGTGAGCCAAAAGCAACACTTTTAGATGCCACTCCACTAGCTATTTTAAAGTTGTGGAGGAGCAGCGGCGCCACGACCAAACGTTAGAGGTGCTGCTGGGCCAAACAATGGAGGCAAACCAACAAAATGCCAGAATGCGCCCACTACATGGGGCACACCAACCAGCAGATAGTGTCAACCAGGCCACTTCACCCTAATCACGGCTGGGGAACTCTTATTTTTGCCGAGGGGCAAACCTCTATTTTGTGGCAATTTGGACACTGTGTTGCCCTTGCGCCACCCATAGAGGGGTGCATTGTAGATATATCCCCTAAATGAAAGGAATCAAACATCAACTTGTTTTTGGTTGTTTTAATTTTACATACCAAAACACAAAAGGGGGTAAACAAAAACAAGCAACAAAACACAAATACATAGACAAAAATTAGGCAAACAAGTTGTTGACTAAATGCTACTGAACGAGTGGGCAGTGCGGTTTGGGGTACCGGAATACAGTAGGCCATGTATCTTGCCAGGTGTAGCAGGGCTTGGCTCCTCCACATATGCTGACACCCTCTCCATTAGGGCAAAATTGTGGAGGATGATAAAGGCCATGATGATTTTAACACCCTTGTCGGTCTTGTATTGGAGGTCCAGACACCGCAACTTCAATAGGCCAAAAGCATGCACCGTAGCTCCCTGAGTGCAAGTGGACCCAATTAAAGGGCCTTCTGGCCATCTGTCTGGGGCCTGTAAAAGGATGTCAGGAGCCAGGGAAGCAGGGGATAACCTGAATCACCTAAAAGGACATAAAAAAACAATATTAGCAAAAATGAATGACCAAAACACACAAACGTGATAAACTAAGTCCTAAGTGGAACCAGTAGGAGATTTGGCAACACATTTTGTAGGAGACAACAATTTAGTGTTGCCTAAGGCAAACCACTGAGCAATAGAGCAAAGCAGAAAGCAGTATGCATGGACAAGGGGTTTGATTAGCCACAGAGAGCAGATTCATTTGAACTAGCCACATAAACACTGTAGTAGTGATGTAAGGCAGGGATAAAACTAGGCATCCACAACAAAGTAGCAACACAACAAAAAAGGGCCACCTTTAACCCTTTAACGCCAGCCTACCTAGAGTTTTTGTCACCCTCTGTTGCCAGACCATTTTTCCCTATTTTACGCTACACATGTTCAACTGTGATTTATGAAGGGATTTCTCAGGAAAATATATATTGTTTTTTCAGCAGAGTCTGGGCTTTAAAGTGGACCAACACCCTCCCCTGATCGGCCCGGGAATCTATAAGATTCCCGGACCGATCAGCTCCCTCCCTGTGTGAAACCCCCCCAGATCCCCGAAAATCCTACCTGATCCTCGTTCCAGCGGCGCATGCGCGGGCTGCCGCCGCCTCCCGTGCGTCCCTCTAGAAGGGCGCGCACCTGCGCCGCCCGTTTGTGAATGGGTCCCTGTAAGAGGAACGCGCGGGAGGTGGCGGCAGCCCGTGCTCAGCTTGTCCGTCGCTGCCTCTCCTTGTCCGGCGGCGGCGGCGATTGGACGAGCGAGTCACGTGGGAGCGGGGTCAGGTGGGTTTTCGGGGCTTTCTGGGGGGTTTCACACAGCGATCGGGGTGCCCCGCGGAAGTGGACCAATACCCAGGATAGTCAAAATCCTGGGTGTTGGTCCACTTTAACAGAGAAATGTCTTGTTTGCCATTTGTTAAGGGTATTCTCAATATTTTGGGGTGAAATATGTGCACTTTTTTTTTTAAATCAGTTTTTCAATGAAATCTTATTGCATGTAAAAACCTAATTTCTCCCTGTTACAATGGTACCTCATATGTATTGATAGACACTTTTTCCTACCCAGGAGACTCCCCAAAACTAAAAACATTGCTTTAGCAGATTTTTAGATAAAATACAACTACTGTGCACACCTTGTAGTTTAAAATAAAAAAAAAAACCCTTTACATTTGAAATACCCCCAACAAACTATATATTCTCTGGAAGTACACACCTCAAGCTTTTTAGCCGTACCAGGCTTGTTGACATGGCCGTTTTCTTGAAGTAATCCCTCAGTTAATTCTTTGGTTGCAAAGGTTTTCCCTAAAAAAGGAGAATCAACGCCACATTTTCCTTAAAAAAAAGTATGCAAACAAGCAAAAACAAGTTAAATCTGAAAAAGCAAGGTCTCCTGTACAGAACAATACCCAACATGCATAGGTACTGTCAAGGAAAGAGTTGCCAAATACCCCAAAGTAAAGCATGCGCGAAAGGATAATTTTACTTGAAAACTTCAGCTCTGCAGACAAAGTGCCCACCTTGCGCTTTTTCAACCTAAACAACCCTTTACATTTGGAATACCTCTATAGTCCCTGAAAGAAAGAAAGAAAGAAAGAAAGAAAGAAAGAAAGAAAGAAAGAAAAAATGTCTCATTAATTTTAAATAAAACATTTATTTTATTAAAGAATTTCTCCCAATTTCAAAGGTACCACATATGTATCAGTAGCCCTTCCTGTCCAGGATACCCCCCAAACTGAAAAGAACACTTTATAACATTTAAAAATTCAACTACTATCCACACTGTAAAGGGTTAAATAAAAACAATTTCAACCCTTACAAATCCCCAAAAAATAGCATGCGGTCCCCCCTACCCAGCATAACCAGCCCGGGGATCAGCTATGGGGGCTTGTAGAACAGGGCACAGAGGCCAGCCTCAGTCGCCCTCCAGCCTGCAGGCTACAAGCCTGTACAGGTTAAAAGACCCCTGGGCCCCTCTGCCCCCCTGGTCTTTGGGGAGGCAAGTGATGGGGGCTGAGGGTTAATGGCAAGTCACCCATTAGCCGCAGGTGACTTGCCAGCCCCCTAAGCCTTGTGACCTGGTATAGGGGTCTCATAGATCCCTTATCAGTCCACAAAGGGTTAAATATAAAAAAAACATAGAATTTACTTTTTTTTTAATACTTACCTCCCATCTCTCCTGGAGCAATATGTCCCACGCTGATCACTGTGGCTTCTGCTCTCCTGCTGATGCTTGAAGGCTTTTATACCTGCTGGGTGTAAGGTAACACATGGTTAATTAAAGAAAAATGACAAATGAACCCTTAAAAATCCCCCCTACCCAGCATAACCAGCCTGAGGACCAGCTATGCAGGACTTGTAAAACAGGGCGCAGGGGACAGCCTTGGTGCCCCCCCCCACTCTGCAGGCTACAAACCATCACAGGGGCCCAGGCTCTTCTTCCCCCCCCCCTAGGCTTTGGAGAGGCAGATAATGGGGCTAGCTGCAGGTAACTTGCCAGACCCAGAGCCTTGTGAACTTGTATAAGGGTTTCATTGATCCCTTACCAGTTCACAAAAGGGTTAACAGCAAAAAAAGAGATCACACATAGAGAAAATGACTTTATTAATAATTTTTTTTTACTTTACTCACCTCCAATCGCCAGCTGCTCTGTCTCTCACCGATCTCGATGACAGATGCGGTGATCACCAGAGGGGGGGCAGGAGACGGCCGATCTAACAGCTGTCAGGTCGGGAGCGGGATGACGTCAGCAGGGCACTCAGGACGCGGCTAGTGGTAAAGTTGGCGGCGGCCATGGCAGAAGCGGGGGGAGGGGGCCTATCGGGCGCTCTCCTGAAGACCGAAGAACTCAGGGGATCAGAGGCCCACCCAGTGAAGAAGAGACCCAGAGGGAGTGATCGGGTGAGAAAATGTCATTTCTAAATATATATTTTTTTTTTACAGGAAATGTCATCGGTTGTTGAAGTGGGTGGCCCTATTCCAGGCCCTCTCCTAAAGCAGGGGGAGCCCGGGCAGGGGGATCAGAGGCCCTCTGGGTAAAGAGGAGACTTGGTCTGATCGATAGAGGGGTTCGGTGAGTGGCTTTTTTGGGGGGCACTAACAGGGGGGAAAGCCAGGCACGTAAAATTTACGCGGCTGGCATTCAAGTGAAGGAGAGGCAGCCACGTAAATTTTATGTGGCTGGAAGTTAAAGGGTTAAAGTGGCTAAAACCGTGGAAATGCAATGCTAAAAATAGACATGCAAAGCAAAGAGAATAGACACACTTACCCAGAAGCCAACCGCCACTCAGCTCGCCACTCTCAAAATGGGTATATAAACTTGAACTCCACAAGATAAATGTGTTGTGCTATAAGCCTTGAAAGCTGGTCAAAATGCTGAAAAAATGAAAATCCGGTCCCATAATGCATTGAGTGTTAAGAGAGTGGTCCATCTTGCGGTTTCTGAAAAAAATCAGAGGGTAAATAAAGTGTATCCAAGTAATTAATTGCAAAACAAATTAAAAATTATAAAGGCATAACAAGGACACAAAGAAGCGTGTTAAAGAGAGTGGAGGCAAGCGCAGTATTAAGACAGGAGAGGTGCAGCAATAGTGGCCCTAAACATTCTGAAACATATACTGAGCAGCTGGGGGAACAAGCGCAATGGTTGATGGTGCCCATGCCACTTGGCATATTAGAAATGTTAAAAAAACTCAACCTCACCACGTTCCAGGCTGCTGTGCTGTCAGGAAAAGAGATGTATTACATCGAGAAATTAAGTCAGGGCACGGTTCCAACTGCCAACTGACAGTGCCCCAAGCCTCTGGAAGGAGCCATTTGCTAAAATTGAAGTCATACCTCCAATTGCATGCCCCTTTCTTGCGGCTGGGGCCAACTATAAAGCTTCTCAAGAGAAAGTTGGGTCAATTTGAACACCTGCTGATTGGATATCTGATCGATATTCAGCCGACTGCGGGTATGCTTAAGCTCTGGAGTGCATATGTTCTCACACACTTCTAAATAATAATAGAGGCCAAGTGCAAGGGCTCGTGGATGCACCGCAAAATCCAAACAGAGCCAGCACATCGAGGGTTAAATGCAAAGTAGTGTATTCCAAAGTCAAAGTGCACAAATGTTTTGGGGTGGCACAGCACCCCTTTCTCAAGGCAAATAATACAGCAACTGTTGTTGTTGTATTATGTTGTCTGTGCTCCCTCTCGCTGGGTGGGTGGCTTCTGTGTGGTCATGGCTTTAACGGTGGGTAGCAGCAGTTGGCGCAGAGGTCGCCTCTTGAGCAGTGGTAACTGCTGGCTGCTTGGTTGCTGCAAAGTCAAGCGAAAACCAATGACAAGGTCAAGTATTACATGTATGGACTCCTTTCAATACTCCACCGGGGTTACTTTGCTGCACTTTACCAAAGGCAAGGTGCCTGGGTGCAGGCAGGGCTGGATTCCTTCCATCCATTTGATGTGGAAACAAAAAGAAAAGGGGGGTTGCCCAGATACCGCCACAACCCCACCAGAAATAATTGACCACACTACTATATAGTTACACTGAGTTATATTTGTGTTTGGGCAATCACAAAGAAGACAATGATTAAAGAATTGCTTTAAAAAACATATACACGTTTGATGGCGGTGGTGGGCCTGCTGCTGCCAGACTCCTGTTGTGGGTCAAGATTGGGGGAGGTGGGGTTTGCAACAGTGGCAGGTGTGCCAGCAGCTGGAGGAGGAGTTAGCAGGATATACAGGGTGTGGGCCACACTTTCCTGGCTGTCCTCCTCAAGCTCCTGTACCATTAGGAGTGCAGTCTGTGAGAAAGAGAATCTGTAATTATTGGGTCCCTGAATGCGCCCACACAGTCCCAAATGCTTAAAGTAATGTGGGCTCAGCTGACTCTTCCACTCTGCCCCTTGCCCTTGGTTCTTTACGGACACACAATTATCTCATCAGTGTCTGTGCTCCCCTCACTGAGCGGGTGGCTTCTGTGTGGCCATGGCCTTGATGGTGGGTCTGGGGCAGCCAAGGCAGACGGTGCAGATGTTGGCGCAGGGGTTACCTCTTGAATAGTGGTAGCTGCTGGCTTGTTTGGTTTCTGCAAAGCTAATGGAAAAGCAATGGCAAGGTCAAGTATTACTTGTTTGGACTTCACCAGGGTTACACTCCGGCCCCATATCTATGTGGGGCTCAAACCACTTTGCTATGTCAATTATCCACCTTACATCTAAATAGTTGCCCACAACATTTGTATGTTACTTGGCCCATCATGTGTGTCCCTGGCCAGCCCTCCCACTTTCAGAGTGCCTGTGGACAGTCATGTTGTTGTGTTTTGTTTGGGTTCCTCCTTCACCCCCCTGTACCAATCTGCATTTTGCAGCCAACTCTGCCACCACTCCTCGGCATGTGTAAATTGAAGGGTTTTGCCCTCCAGCCTACAAAAATATTTTAAAAAATGATGTGGAGAGTTGGAATTTATGAGGCCCAAACATCCCTCTGCTCACTCAGCACTTACCCCTCAGTCAGTCTGATGCTGATTTGCCTTTGGACAACCATTCTGAGATTGCCCCATTTCTTTTCTGGCCTGCTCAGCATTCTTGGGCTCAGGTCCTGCACCCATCATGTTGCAAGCCTGTTGCAGGCTCCCGCAATGTTTTGGGGGTAGAGCGGGACCGTGACCCAGCTAGGGGGTCATAATTTGCAGAAACGCCATCCAGCAGGACCTCCAGCTGGGTCACTCAGATTGCCCCTAGTGAGTTTGCAACCAGTCTGGTTGGCCGATGCTGGGGTCTGCTAGGTGGTGTGTTGGGTGTAGGGGGAGTCACTGTGAGCGCTCACAGGGCCAGAAGGGCTGTATCACAGGCTACTGTCCGTGGGGCCAGCAGCCCCAGCTGCAGCTCCACTGCTATACCTTTGGCTCTGAAGGGGGCTCTGCTGTGGACGCCGCTGTGGGGCCCGTATTGGACTCCGCACAGAGCTCCCATCTCCAGATCTGTGGATGTAATGTTGTGGGCTGTGCCAGGAGCCCAGGGAGCTCTGGGTGTGGGTCTCCCTCTGCTGCTGCCTCACACTGCTGTGGGTGACCCGCTCAGAGTGGGTGGGTAGGGTGGGAGACATCAGGAAAGTGCCAGTGGGAGGAACAGTGAGGCCTTGGGCTTGGGCTGCAGTACCTTAGCCGGGTGCTGTGTCTACCTCGGCCATGCTTGTGTCCTGGACTCTGGGGGCTGTGGGGATGTCTGTGTTTGGGCACCTGGAGATCCAAAGGAAGCACTGGCCTCAAAGGCTGTGGGTGAGGTGTTTTCATTTATACATAAGTGACTGGTTAATTGGACCTCATTTGCGTGTATTTTACAGGTCAGCATAAGCGCATTGAACCTCTTGCCTACATATGGGCACATGGACCCAAGCACACTTCCGGGGCCTGCTGTGGCACGTCACACAACGCCAACACCGAAGCAAAGGCATATAAAGTGTATACCAGGGACAAGCAGGACTATATTTTGATGGTGAATCTCCATGCTATGCCAAATGGCATTTGCCTACACAGGTGTGCCGCTTTACAATCAAGCAGTGCGTACAAGTGACTGACCGGAATGGCGACTTTAGGCCGAAGGCACATGGCGGGGTGCACAGTAGTGCCGGAGGCCTTGTATTTCAAGTGGTTCACTAGGGCAATTAAATAAGGCTAGCACTACAGGTTAATAAAACACCACAGCGTTCCTCCCTATTAACCCGTGATGTTAGCCTTATTAAATTGATTGGCTATTGTTTGTAGTGAAGGCATAGGGTGTGGATGCTTGGTAGGAAACCAGTTTAACCCTTGGAAGTAAGTGAATTACTAAGCTTGGCCTGAACAATGGTGCTGGCAGTGCATCAAGCCGATCCGGAGCAAAGGGGTCCGACCAGTGGCGCAAAGAAGATAGGGTATGGGTGTAAGGCAATGGCCTTGAACCCTATCAACTTCCTCGTCCTTCTCTACAGCCTCCCCACCACCAGCCACGGAACCACTTCTGAGGGGGAGTACACCGCAATAAAACCACTCAAGACAGGTCCAGCGCCAGACTGGCAGAACACTACACAAGCTTAAATAAAACAACACATGTGCGGACTGGTTACTGGTGGAGGAGGGTGACCCCCTAAAAGGGCGCAGAACAATGTTGGGGTAAGTAGGTTGAATTTAGGGGGCCAGCCACACATGTGCCCAAACAGGTGATAACATGATTTTCTTTTATCTATTTTATTTACGGGTGCCATGTTGGTCCACAATATTTAATCTAGTTTTTTATGCTCTTAATATTTCCAATAGTTTTTTTTTTTTTTAAATAAACACATTGTTCTGAAAAATTTCTAGGCTGTCTGGTACCCTTTAATAATGCAACACAATTCAAGCAGGGGGTAGCAGCTCCAACAGGAGTGAGTAATGGTGTGTGGTAAGAGAAGTTTGCCTAAGGATGTCGAACAAAAAAAGGCGAGTAACACTGGGTGGAAGCATACGACATGGGAGGCCAATGAATGAATGAAAACAAGGGATAGGGTAAGTTTCTGGAATGACATGCACAATTCATGGGATGCCACAAAGAAAAACAAGGGAGAAGGTAAGTGTCACGAATTACATGCACACTCCATTGGATGCCGCACAGGTCGGCGACATCTGGAAGAAGCATTAAAACGTAAAAAAAAAAACAGGACGAATGCGTATGCCGGAATGCCAGCTACAGACGCAGTTCAATGAGATGGATGGACTACATGGCGACTTACGGAAGAAAACAGGTACAAACTTGGCTTTCAAGACAACATCGAGAGCCAAAAACGTAAATGTTCAGCTAAACCATATGCGTACGCAAAGCAATTACAGCCGAGTACGCATGTCCAAAAATTTCTCGGCCCGCAGCTGTGAATAATATGAGCATAAGCAAAGCCCGATTTACCAAGCATTCACAAGGTATCACCATATCCTAATCAAGGCCCTAGATCAGGGATCTCCAACCGGCAGCGTGTGAGCCTAATGAAGGTCTAGCACATTGTTGCTGGGGGAGGGGGTACATGGCGCACAGTGGGCGATATCTGTAATGCCCAACTGATCAACAGCCTAAGTTCAGACAATATAACACCGCATCTTCACCTATAGTCAAGCCCCCGTTTGCCGGGAGACATTACACGCCTGCCCCAAACACGGTTGCCCCCAGGACTTAAGGGGGTAAAAGAATGGCACCTGAGGCCGCAAAGGCTGATGTACAACAAGGCAAAACTAACAATACACAGGGGAAGTCAGAGATAGCTGGGTCTGCAGCAGATAATCAGTCCTACCAGTGTCTTAACAGAAGGAGTAAACAAAGCCGAAGTCCAGAGAAAGCCAAAGGTCGAAGTCGTAAATCAGAGAGTCACAGTATCCAAAGGGTCAGGCAAAAGCATAGTCAGGATGCAAAGCAAACTAATCCAGTCAGCAGGAAATAAACACACCACAAGAAAGACACTATCAGAGGCAGTGTGTGCTGAAGCCTGAACAGCCTTTTGTGACTACTGACCAATGGGAGGTTGGAAGGCCATTGCTTAATTTTCCACTATTCCTAGTGAGCCAGACAGAACCTCTAAGTTAAGCCTTAACTTGACCTTAAGCTTCACTGACCACAGCAAGCTGCAATACCCTGCCGTAAGGCATATGAGGCGCGGGCCCCTAAGCGTGTCAGTCTGTGTTTCCACAATGATGTTTGGATGTTCTGCGGACAGGTAAATGCTTGGATCTTACATTATCATTGTCCTGCATGGAGTTAGCACTCCAGTGAAGTGGCACAAAACCCTTCCTAAGTCCCTCTGCTCACCTCACCTGCCTTTCTAGTCCGAATTCCTTGGGCAATACGGCCTGCTTCGATCATTAAAAAAACATTCTTCACTGCCAAGGCTACACTCATTTTTGAGATCGCTGATTTGCTAATCTCAAGAATTCCTACTGATGTGACCTAGCCCACTCGTCACTGGTTTTTCCTGATTTCCTTGTAGTCTGGGGAGTGCTCCCTCCCATCTTAAAGACGGAGATGAGACTGCAAGCTGAAACAGCTGCATAGGAGCTGCCAGAGCTAAAGGTGAGTTTACCGGTGACCTGGGGAAGGGGTCAGATGTCTGGGCAGGATGCCCCAGGAAAGTCTGAGTTAAAGTACTTAGTAGCAGTTCACTTGCCTTCCCTTGCACCAGAGTTTACAATTAGCTTTTTGGGGCTTTGGGAATCCACATGCGTAGGGGTAGCTCCGGTAATTTTTGGGGACTAGTACAGAATCTGTGTGCACTTTGCTTATTAAAGGGGACCAACAATCAAAAGTGAGACCCACAGAAGGGGCATCAGATTTACCCACTTTGCATACCAGCAAGGGAAGCCTGACCGCTCTGCTCCAGTACTCCTACTTCCACTTACCCACTCGCTCCTGCCAGCGGTCGGATCATGAAATACACATTTTCTAACATTAGAGGGAAAAAAAACACTAGATAAGCTCAAAACTCTGATGGCATCAGTTTGGCACAAAAACTAATCTATTTAAAAAATGGCAAAGACTTTCCCTGTAATGAGAAGCACCAATATGGGTCATGCCAATTACCAAAGTTCACTTTGTAAGACTAGAGAGACCCCCTCCTCTGGCTTATTTCATTATAAATAATTCCAGAACATTGTAATCAATGGTGTCTTTCAATATGCATTCATCATCATTAGTATCTCGGTGACAAATTACCTGCAAATATAATTCAGGCTTTATATCTCCAGCAGTTTAAATGCAGAATAATTGTTGACACAGATATTCACAAGAAGTGACACAATATCAATAAGCAGAACAAAATAAAGTTAACTTACATAGTAACATAGTTACATAGTTAATATGGTTTAAAAAAAGCATATGTCCTTCAAGTTCAACCAAGGGTGTTGAGGTAGGGGAAGTTATATTTTATTTTATTTTTTGTTTTTTAGTGATAACAGCTAATAGTAACTGTTAATGTTATTTTCTTTTTAAATCTAATCTAATCCTTTTTTTAAGATGGCGGGTGCCGATGCCATAGCAAGCTTCTGTTTTTATGGTAAAAAATTATTGTCACCTCCGGAGATTTTCCAGTCAAATGGTGTGCCCCCTTGTCTTTATATATATATATATATTTATTTAAGTTAATCATATCCTCCCTCAGTCATCTCCTCTCATGACTAAACAGATTTCCTCTGCACCCTTTCCATAGTCAGAGCGTCCTTTCTATGAACTGGTGCCCAGAACTGGACGGCATATTCCAGATGAGGGCGCACCAGTTCCTTTTAAAGAGGCAAAATTACACCCCATTATTCTATGCCTCTTTTAATGCATGATAATATTTTGGTCGCCTTGACCGCTTGGCATTGCAATGCTGTTATTTAGCCTGTGGTCTACCAGTATCCCCAGATCCTTCTCAACAAGTGATTCTCCCAGTTTTACTCCCCTGAGGACATATGTGGCTTTCAGGTTATAAGAAACCAAATGCATGATTTTACATTTCTCCACATTCAACTTAATTTGCCAAGTGGATGCCCATACACTCAAAGAGTCCAGTCAGTGAAGCTTGTGAACATCTTCAATAGACTACACTGTGCTACATATCTTTGTGTCATCTGCAAAAATAGAGACAGTGCTTTAATTCCATCTTCTATCCCTTTCAGTGCCAAGCACGTAGTTTCTACATGCTCGCTTGCACTTCTTTTAAGTGCCAAGCACGTAGAATCTACATGCCTGACTTTCCCCCCTGCTACAGTAAAAGAAAAGTAAAAAAACACTCACCGGACCTCTTGTTCGATCTGGTCGGGTCTCCTCTTCACCTGGGGGGGCTCTGATGCCCCCCCGGGCTCTTCCAGCTGCAGGAGAGTGCCGTAATAGGGCACCCCCCTGCTTCAGACACCACCGGCAATTCCTGTAATAAAAAATGAAAATGCCATTTACTCGCCTTTGTGCAAGATCACTCAAGATCACCAGGTCTCCTCTTGGCCAGGGGTGCCTCCCATCCTCCACGGGGCTCTTCAGTCTTCAGGAGGGGGCTCAACATGCCCTCTCCCCCAGCTTCTTCCATTGGCGCCGCCATCTTCATGACTAGCTCCTTTGTGGGGTGCTAGTCATCCCGCTCCCAGCGGTACAGCTGTCAGATGCGAAGATCTCCAGCCAGAGGAGAAGAGGGGCATGGGATCCTCTGATCCACTGCCCCCCACCCCTGTCATCGGATTGGCGAGGGACAGAGGAGCTGACAATCGGAGGTGAGTAAAGAAAAAAAAAATTTTTAATAAAGGACCTTTTCTCTATGTGTGTTATTTTTACTGTTAACCCTTTGTGAGTAAGGGATCCATGAGACCCCCATACCAGTTCATAAGGCTCTGGTTCTGGCAAGTCACATGCGGCTAGCGGGTGACTTGTCATTAACCCCAAACCCCCAAATTACCTGCCTCCCCAAAGTCCAGGGGGGCAGAAGGGTCTAGGGACATTAGGCTGTGTGGATCTGTAGCCTACAGGGCCGGGGGCCACCATAGCTGGTCCCCGGGCTGGTCATGTTGGGTAAGGGGGACCTCACACCTTTTTGGGGGGATTTTTAAGGGTTTTTAAAATTCCCAAAGAAAATGGGGTCCGCCCCCCAGGAAGGGGGGACCCTATGTCATTTTTTTAATTAACCCTGTGTTACCTTTCACCCAGCAGGTAGAAAAGGCTTCCAGCAGCGGCAGGAGAGCAGAAGCCAAAGTGATCAGTGTGGGACACAGTGCTCCCGGATGGATGGGAGGTAATTTGTGTTTTTTTTACATTTTGTGAATGGAAAAGGGATCTATAGGACCCCTAAACCAGTTCACAAGGCTTAGGGGGCTGGCAAGTCACCTGCAGCTAGCCGGTGACTTGCCATTAACCCCCAGCCCCCCCATTACCTGCCTCCTCAAAGCCCAGGGGGGCAGAAGGGCCCAGGGGTCATTTTGCCTGTGCGGGCTTGTAGTCTGCAGGGCTGGGGGGCCACAGTAGCTGGACCCTGCGTCCTGTTCTACAAGCCCCCATAGCTGGCCCCCGGGCTGGTAATGCTGGGTAGGGGCGACCTCACGCCATTTTGGGGGGATTTTTAAGGGTTTTTAACCCTTAAAATTCACAAAAAATGGGGTCCTCCCCTTGGGAAGAGGAACTCCACGGCATTTTTTTAAAATGTAACTCTTTATAGTGTGGATAGTAGTTGTATTTTATTTGTAAAGTGCCCTTCCAGTTTGGGCGGTCTCCTAGACAGGCCGGGGTCAACTGATACATATGTGGTACTGTTGTAATCAAGAGAAACAAATGTTTTATTTAAATAATGTTTTGTTTATTTTACTCAAAAATATTTTTATAAACAGTAGAAAAATTACAAACAAGACATTTCATGTTAAAGCCTAAACTCCTGGACATTCCTGGGGACTGTTCTGCTCGGAGGACCATGTCCTTTCAGATTTAGCTTGTTTTTTGTTGTTTGCATACTCATATTTTAGAAAAAAAGTGTTTTTTTATTATTTTTTTATACATTTTTTAGGGAAACCATGTGCAACCTAAGAATTCTTCAAGGGATTACTTCCAGAAAGATGAGCCCACTACAACAAGCTGGGTACGCTTACAAAGCTTTGTTTGCAGAGCTGAAATTTTCAAGTAAAATTACCATTACACACATGCTTTACTTTGGGGTGTTTGGAAACTCTTCCCTTGACAGTACCTCTGCATGTTGGGTATTGTTCTGTTCAGGGGATGTTGTTTTTTCAGATTTAAATTTCTTGTTTGCATATATTTTTTTTTAGGAAAATGTGGCATTGGTTCTGCTTTTTTATTCTTTTTTTAGGGAAACCATGTGCATACAAATAATTAAATAAGGGATTGCTTCCAGAAAACTGAGCCCATGTCAACAAGCCTGGTGCGCATAGAAAGCTTCCAGAGAATATATAGTTTGTGGGAGTCTCCTGAGTTTCTACAAATACATATGTGGTACTGCTGTAACTGGGATTTAACATGCAATAAGATTTTTTTATTTTTTTGCACATATTTCGCCCAAAAATATTGAGAATACACATAAAAAATGACAAACAAGACAAAAAATTCATGTTAAAACACAGACAATATAAAAAAACAATATATAATTTTCCTGGGAAATCCCTGGAAATCACTTCAGAAATCACAGTTGAACATGTTTAGCTCAAAATAGTGCAAAATGGTCTGGCAACAAAGGGTGACAAAATCTCCAGGTAGGCTGGCAGCGGAAGGGTTCTAAACAAGTTGAATAATAGTGGGCCCAGCACTGAACTCTGGGTACACCGTTTATAACTGCTAACTATTGAAAGTAGGTATCATTAACCACAACTCTCTGCACACGATCCTTCAGAAAGTTTTCAATCCAGCTACAAACTGTCTAATCCTGAAGACCTCAATTTCCCCAATAAGCATCTATGGGGGACAGTGTCAAATGCTTTTGCAAAATCCCAAAAAACTATATCTACAGCTGTCCCTCTGTTCAGGCTTCTACTCACCTCTTCATAGAAGCCAATTAGGTTAGTCTGGCAGCTTCTGCCCTTAGTAAAACCATGCTGGTTGTCACTTATAATATTATGCTTAGTTACATATTCAAGTATGTAGTCCCTTAATAGTCCCCCAAGCAATTTTCCCACAATGGATGTTATACTTACAGGTCTGCAATTGCCCATAGAAGACCTAGAGGCTCTTGCTGGCGTACGCCACGGCGATCCTGCGATCCATGCTGTTTTTGGCTCTTTTGGGGTCGTCTCTTCCCTGTCATCTTGATGTGTTAACAGACACATAGCTGTGTTGGCGGCTACCCTTTAAGTAGTTATCACTGTCTATGACATCACATGCCATGACATATGGCCGCACGCCCCAGAAACCACATAACCAAAGAGAAACTCCCAAAGATGGCCCCCACGCTCCTCACCCGCGAGCACCATTATGCGTGTGAGTGTTATCTGCAGGCATTTATTTGCACGGCAAATGCATGCATAGGCGTTTAGGCAGCACGGCCAAAACAAGTGGGCCAAAAATGTAGAATTAAACGCAGCTATAAGCGAATGTTTGTGCGCACATGTGCGCACACGTGTGCAACCAAAAAGTGTACTATCCAAGTATAGGTACAGACATGGACAATGATTTAACATGTTTGGGAGAGTGATAATAATAACCTGCTTGCATAATTCATGTGATCTGTATGATGCTTTATTTAATGACATCTGTTTTTCTTCCACCTTTTAGATGATGCTCACACATCGCTATGATTTCGTGCCGAACAGCTTTGCCAAACGGACATTGGCACTGGACATCGTCGCAAAGCTGGAGGAGGAATCTGACACCACCTTCACGTACACCCAGATCATCCAGCACTGGTCGGACCTTAAACTCAGGATGAAGCCCCGGGTGAGGAAATTCTTCAGGAAACTATTTCCTAGTAAGTAACTTACCATTACATCTTAGGAATACACTAACCTTGGGCAGGCCTATGTTTATGAATGCTATTCTCTTCTAGTGAGCGAATATAACTGTAGAATAAGGCCCACCCAGAGGCGAGGAGTCCGGCCAAGGCTGGATAGATCTGGCAGACGGGAAGGTGGTGGCAGACCAGTGCCAATGTCCTCACTCTTCTCTGCAAGTCCTCAATAACAACCCCTGAACCAGCCTGCAGAGGAGGGGCATCAGCTCTTCTGCAGGGAATCGGAGGAAGAGGAGCAGGAACAGCAGCATTCAGGTATGATTATCACACAGAAGCACACACAGGTACATGCACTGTAAACACACACTCATTTCTTACTTATATACTTTTAGATGCTGAGGTGGCTGGTGATGAGCCAGGACTGGAGAGCCCAGAAAGAGAAGCACCTGAGGTGCAAGGAGAAGGTGGGTGATGTTACACACACATTCTAATTTAATCATTAATAAATATGAAATTATAACTACCAATTTTATTTGCTCTACAGACTCAGACCTAGAGGAGTGGCAGGCCCCAGTAAGGAGGGTGGTCCCCCAGCAACAGGTCGCCCACCAGCCTAGTAAGTTTGTAGACAACTTTGTTAATTTAATTTAACATGCCTTCCTCAACAGGTATTCACAATGCATAGCCTAGAAAATAATCTTTTTTTTTTAACAGGTCTCACCCAGGATGCACAGCAGTGGCTACAACATCTAACTGCTGCAGCTCATAGGCTGGTGGGCGAAATTGAGGAGCTGGCAGCTTCAATGGGGACCAACGATGAGTAGAAATCTGGGAGCCTGCCACTTATTTTGTAAATAGTTTTTTTACATGTTTTATTATAATAAAAATGTTATGAACCACAAAAATAAAAAAATTGAAATACATTTTTTACATCTTTACAATGTGTATGATGTCTATCATTTATTGATAATTACAATCAAATTAATGAGTTTACAAATCCACTTAAATCCGTGAGAAGCCACAAAGAATTCAAAAATATCCAAAGACTAAAGGAAATTAAGGTAAGCATGAAAATATTGGGACATAGGAAAACATACAGTGACAAGGGAGTTAATGAAAAGCACAAACCCTTAAAAAACTATTCCCCATTATCTAAAAATAATATATTTTACGTTTTTAGTCACTTATTATTCTTTCCCCCACCAGACTGCAACTCTGTTCAGGACTCTAGGATACGGGCGCCGCCATCTTGACTCAGAAGCATCACACATACCGAGGGAGAGGAGAGCAGAATAAAGTGCAAGGGGGGCTATAGCTGTGCTTTGCACAGACAGAGCAGAGCTAGGGTCAGGGAAGGGACAGCAATCCCAGAATGCAGAGCAGCACAGTCAGAAGACACTTACTGTTTGCAGGCTGCCTGATGCTCCATGAGCCGCCATCTTGGATGTTTAAAGGCTCATAGCATGCAGTAGATGCAGGTAGGATGATTTTTAATGTGAGCAATCTGTATGTACAGGGTGTGGGAAACATATAACATATGCTCTTATTCAGGGTGAAGGTCCACTTTAAGGTAAGCATTAATAGAGTGGGACATAAGAAAACATACAGTGACAAGGGTGTTAAGGTAAGCATTAATAGAGTGGGACAAAGGAAAACATACAGTGACAAGGAAGTTAAGGTAAGCATTAATAGAGTGGGACATAAGAAAACATACAGTGACAAGGGAGTTAATGTAAGCATTAATAGAGTGGGACAGAGGAAAACATACAGTGACAAGGGCATTAAAGTAAGCATTAATAGAGTGGAGCAGAGTTAAATTAACACTCACAAGGGAGTTGTCAGGATTCGCTTACCTGTCTCCCGGTCCAGCAGTGTCCCCGTCGCGCAGCCGCCCGCCCGGCGGCCGCGGCGGCCAGCGGCTTCCGTCCCTGCTGGCGCGCCTGCGCACTGCTCCCCCTCAGCCGGCGGGCCCGCGCGCGAGCACGTCCTGTTAAGGGCCAATGAGCCCTAAGTTTTGGGATTGGGCCAATGAGCCCGGATAGGGGGATTTTGGGCTATACGCCCCTTTTGGTTTTTGCCTATCTGTGCGTTAGTTTAAAGTTGCACCAATCATCATGCTCTCTCCCCTTTCCCAAATCTTGTCTGTCCCTATAAAGGTTCATTCCGTCAGTTGCTCAGTGCCTGTACGCCTTATACATAGCTTTGTCTTGTGTTATTGCCGTGATTGATCTTCGTTGCCGACCCCTGCCTGAATCGACCAATCTCTATCTGATCTCTGTTGCCGACCCCTGCCTGAATCGACCAATCTCTATCTAACCTTCGCTGCCGACCCCTGCTTGAAACCGACCATTCTGATCCCTGTTGCCAACCTCTGCTTTGTACCCCGACCTCGAGCTGCCTCATCCATCTGTACCGCTGCAATCTCTGAATTCCTGGTGTCGACCTCTGGCCTGTCTCTGGACTTCCGCTAACTCGCTCTAGTCATTGGTTCTTCAGACCCCCAACCAGTAAGCTCTCATCCTTTGAGCCATTGAAGTCCTGGGGGCAACCGATCCCGGGCAGGCGTATTCTGCGTCCCGGCAAGCGGGGGCTCCTACAGGTGAAGCTGGCCGTGGAGATTGGGGGTTGAGGGCTTACCTGGAGAGCTGGAGTTACCCGAGCGTGACAGGAGTTAAGGTAAGCATTGGAGCAGAAGTGAGTGAGGGAATAGTTGAAACCGGGGACATGAATTAGTTAATAAGCTGCGTGCATGCGTACATGCCTGCAGACATAGCAGCTTCTACATCAAAATTACGTTACTACGTATATTTTGAGAAACATGCAAGCTGAATATCGTGGGACACTGAAATTCTACGTTGGAAGGTACGTTGAAAAACGCTCAAAAACGGTAGTAGACGAGGATTACAAAACAACGTAAACGAAAACCTCGTCCTCTCGCGTACGCTGCGAGAGATGTACACAGCCGTTTACGATGGCATACGCAGCTACAAAAAGTAAACAGAACGCTCCCGATGGCGGCTCTGCATCATGCGTACGCACGGAGACATGCGGAAAAAATGTGAAAATTACATATTTCGAGACAAAAACAAGATGGTTTTGAGAAGGCTATGAATCAGCTCAGCCCTGGAGTTCAGCTCTGAGCCTGGGGAAGTTGGCCTTCCTAAAATTTAGTGTCTTTGCCCTCCCTGACAAATACAACTATATTCTGGTCAATGTTACCAAAATTTTTATGGACTGTTACCGTACCCATCAGGTCATCGTTATTTGATTTGACCAGATCTAAAAGTGCATCACCCCTAGTAGGTGAATCCACAAACGGATTCATATCATTATCTTGCAGTTATCTGAGGAATGCTCTCCCCCTTGTAGTTGAAGCAGAACTGTGTGTTCCAGTCGATTCCTGGGTAGTTGAATTCCCCCATCACCACCACTGTACCAGCCTGTGATGCCCACTATTTCCTCAGTTATGTCTGGGGGGTCTATAGATTACACCAAATTGTATTTTAACATTGTTTACTTTTCCTGACACTTTTTCCCACAATAATTCTACATCCTCACAATCTTCTGCTAGTATCCCATCATTAATATATGCTTTGTATTCTTGCTTTACATAGAGACACACTCCGCCGCCTTTCCTTTTTGCTCTGTCTTTCTGAAAGAGAGCAAATCCTTGATTGACAGTCCAGTCATGTCTCAGCCACACCAATAACATCCATATTTTCTTCCAGTACCAGAGCCTCAAGCTCCCCCACTTTACTTGGCAGACTTTTGGCATTTGTGAACATAAACTTTAAGTTCCGATCCAGTTTGACACATTGAGCTTTAGTATTAGCTTCTGCAGTAATGCATTCGCCTACTTTTTCACTGCTGGTTTGCAGCACATGGATCTCCTTATCCATCATAGCAGTCCTCCCCCCTTCTAATTCACCACCCACCATCATATGCTGTCTCCTAAGTAACCTGTCTTCCCCTTTGTTTTCTCTCTTGCCCTCCACCCTCATTGCTAGTTTAAATACCCCCCTACCCCTTCTAGTATCCTTTTACCAAGAACAGCAGCGCCCCTTCCATTCAGGTGCAAATTATCTGTAGAATACAGTTTGTACACCAATGAAAAGTCAGCCCAGTACTCTTGGAACCCAAATCATTCTGCCCTGCACCAAGACTTAAGCAATGCGTTTAACTCTCTACGCTCCCACTGTCGTTCATGTGTAGCGCATGGCACAGGCAGTATTCCAGAGAATACAACCTTGAAGGTCCTTCTCTTCAACTTGGTGCCTAATCCCTCAATGTATACTTAAGGATCCTCCATCTCCGATTAAATCTGTCATTGGTCCCCATGTGGACCACGACAGCTGGGCCATCCCCAGCCCCTCCCAGTAATTTATGCACCCTTTCCACCACATGCCGAACCCTGACACCAGGGAGGCCGCAAACCATTCGGTCCGGCTGTTAGGGAGAGCAGTATCCGCTAAGTCTGCCATTTCTAAGACTGACACTCTTGCATCATTACCCAACTTGGCAATTTTGCTAGGGTGTGCAGACACAGGTATGGCCTTCCTTTTCTGTGCATCCTTTCTACTCCCTCTGTCTACATTTACCCAGCTACTTATCTGCTCCCCCTGACCCATTACTCCACCCTCTGTTTCTACCTCATTTAATGCCTGCTCAGTGAGCAATGCCCTTTTGCATATTAGGCTCGATTCAGATAGACAAAAAAATACTTCCGTTTAAGTGCCGATCAGTCTTTTTTTGGAAATGTTTCCGCTCTCGTATGAGTGTGCGAGCGATTCTATGCATGCATTGCAATCCTTCTGTAAAGTTTCCGTCCGTTCGTACGGCAGATTACGAATACGAGGATGTCAGTTTCCATCGTGACTTTTCCGTTTCATTTTCACATGTTACAACGTAGGCTTTCGCTTTTGCCCTTTTCCCATCGTATCCTCCCACGAATCCTTTACGTTTCCCGTTAGTTTCTGTTTCCCTTTTTCAATAAATAATCGTCCAGACGGAAATCCTTACGATCTTGCGCCTGCGCACTACAAGCTCATTAAAGTGCTCGCCTACATATTTGCCACCCTCACTTCTACTACAATGTTCAGCTAAATCATTTAGCACTATCCTCCATCTTTCCTTTTGGACCCTAAAAGCTCACCCAAACCACTTAGCACTATCCTCCATCTTCCCTTTTGGACCCTTAAGGCTTACCCAAACCACTTAGCACTATCCTACCTCTTACCTTTTGGACCCTTAAAGCTCACCCAAAACACTTCGCGGTTAGGTTCTTCTTCCATTTTAGCCCCCTAAAACTTACCCAAATCACTTCTCGGTCATGTGAATATTCATCTTTAAATATTTCTGGGCCCATTAGTTTTGTGTTAATGTATTTTGTAAATGAAATGACACTGTAACATTTTTTTTATTCCATCATAAAATATAAAATTTTAAAGCATTTTGAAAATTTAAAATTTTTCCAACTATAAAAAACAAAATACATAGCAATGGCAGGCCACAGAACATTATTCTTCATTTGTGGTCCCCAACGAGTTGCGCAGCTCCTGCATCTCGCCCACCAACTGAAGGACCCTGACACTCAGTTGTGCCACTCTGGCACGTGTGGTCCCTGTTAAAAAAACGTAAATTAAAATATTGGTATAACCTTGTTGGGGGTCATACTGCAGTGCCCCCCCCCCCCCCGTATGGTCCAAACACCTAAATCTGGACTTCAAAAGCCAGAGGGCCCTCGCCACCACGGCCCGGGTTTTGCATAGTGCCCGATTAGAGAACCCCTGGCCCGCATTCTGCAGGCAAAGAACGGGCATCAGGAGCAAGGGCAGGAGTGGATATCCGAATCCCCTGAAAGAATTTAAAAATACTAACATAAAATACACATTCTAAGCTACCATATTGTTTAACATGTCATCAAGGGCTAAAAACAGCCATAGGTTAAGACATGAGTCATCAACTATATTCATTGCCATACAGTGAAAATAGATTGATGGAGTGTGAGCAAACTTACCCAGGAGCCAGCCACCAGATAATTCTCCTGACTCAAACTGACAAAATAAGCCGGAGCTCTGCAATATATAAGCATCATGGGACGACCCTGGATGCCCTGCAAGAACACTGAGGAATCGCATAGCTGGACCAAACACTGCTTGTATGTAGTGCGAGTGGCAAATCTTGCGGTTCCTGCAACCAAATATAAAATAATTACACAAAGCAAAGGTAACCGACTAAAACAATAACTCCTACAACAAATTAAGATTCAAGTTCAACAATCCAAATATAATTCACAAAGGACATAAGTCTAAAACAAATAGCAATTATATGGATGTGTGGGAAAATAAAGGTTTATATGCTAAGAACTAATTAAGGTCAGCATTAAAATGCTTCTATAAGGCATACATGAAATTTATTGATTTAGGTATGCATTGCTATACAATTTATGGCCTCGGCCATGCTGATACATGCAATGCCTTGGTGCTAAAGGCGCGCAGACTCCTCCACATAGCCGCAAAACATGTTCAACAACAGCAATCCGAGCCCTCAAAGGTCCCGTAAGTGGATTGGAAATGAAATGGATTTATAGGGTGGTGGTCCGTCGGAAATCAGCTCTCTGAATCAGACGCAAGCCCATCCCAACAACGTAAGTTATCTGAACAAACAAAAAATATCAGATTTTGTTTGGAAAATGATCCGAACTAACGGAAATGTTCCTATTTGCTTTAGTTCATCGAAAGCGCATATACGCATTTTCCCGAACGTTAATACGAATGAAAAATGAACGAAAAAAAGCAAAAAAAAACACCCACTAAAACTTTCACAGACAGCTACGGAAGTGCAGACGAATGTGTCTCTGAGTCGAGCCTATTGTTAGTCCTCCTCCTCAGTATTGCATTTTGCGCCTTCAGATCTCTAACCCGAGTTTCCAAGATTTCAATATGCTCACATTTATCACAGCGGTATCCACCCTGTAACTGCTACTCCTGAATTGTATACATATGACAATTTTAGTGCTTACATTTGCAGCACTTTGGCTTTTAACTTCTTATGTTGCCTCTTTACAAGGCACTTCCTCACCTGGAATATACCATCCAGTTCTGGGCACCAGCTCATAGAAAGGACGCTCTGACTATGGAAAAGGTGCAGAGGAGAGACACCAAACTTAGTTAAGGGGAAAGATTACGAGAATTAAATCTGTTTAGTCTTGAGAGGAGACGACTGATTAACTTGTATGAATATATAAATGGCCCATACAAAAATATGGGGAAACACTATTTAAGGTAAAATCCTATCTAAAGACAAGGGGGCACTCCCTTTGGCTGGAAAAAAATAAATAACCATAAGATCTAAACATCTGTTCAATAGCCTCCCAGAGAAGCTTGGTACAGCATCAACCACTGACAGCTTTAAAAAAGGATTAGATGCTTATTTAGAAGAATATAACATGAAAAGTTTCTATTAGCCGTTATCAGTAAAAAAATAAAATAAAAAAATAACTTCCTCCACCCCAACACCCTTGGTTGAACTTGATGGACATATGCCTATATTACCTATGAAATTATGTAACTATGTAATGTAGAAATCATAAATTGATTCAACAAGCTACACCTTAAACCAGAACACCCATTGTAATTGTTGTTCCTAGCACAGGGGGGCATCCTAATGGCTGCTGCTTCCCTTTTGCATAAATCCTTGGTCCCCCAGCAAAGGCAAGTGTTGGAATTAGCCGATGCATTCTGCAGGCTTCTTCAAGATATCCAATCACGTGAACGCATTAATTACAATCACAGGGCTCACTAGGGGACTGAAGAGAAAAGTAAGACTTCTTGGGTTCAACAGGAGTTAATGTACAGGGGGGGCTCAGCAATCAGAAGACCCATATTGTGAAAATTGGGTGTTGTTCTGGTTTAAAAATTGTCCAGGCTTGTGTAAGTTGGGTCTCCTTATCTTGGAGAATACTTGTGAGCTTCATGACATAATTCAGTTAACTTTATGCATCACAATATTAAAATGTATCTGGGGTTGTTTCCAGGAGGTAGGTACAGCTATTTTTCCAGCCAATATTATAGATGAGATACATTTGCAATTTATTTTGGTGGTCCCTGGGTACCTATCACCTAGCTGGATATAGCAAGGAGTGGAATTACTCCTGTAATCTCTTTATTTATGCTTTTCAATAGTCTTAATAGATTTTGATTAGACAATGTAAAGGTATACATTGTATTGGATTACAGTGAGAGGTGCTATATGCAATATTTATACAGGGGTTGCAATATTTATGTTTCCAATACCCACAATTTATTACACACAAACTGCATAAGGTTTATAGGTAAAACGTACATTTTTACTAGGTTCTTTGCCAAGAAGTATGTCTCCTGAAGGGTTCAAGAATGGTGCGTGCATGGATGCTTCTTAGACCCAGGGCCAGCGTTAGGTTCAGGCATCACAGACAATTGCTTGGGGCCCCTGGAGGTGCAGCTGGGGCCCCAGTATGTGTCTACCACCTACCAGATCGATTGCACTGGAGCCGCGATAGCTCGGAGCCCAAATGCCCCCCCCCCACTCAAGAGCCCCATTCTGGCCCTACCCGATCATTAGCTCTGCTGCTCTGCACCAAGCAACATTCATGTAGCATGCTGTGAGTGAATGAAGTCACCCCCATCACCATGTGCCTCCCTGCCATCAAAAGAGCAGTCAAGGGGGGGGGGGGGGGATTTGTGTACTATGTGTATGAGACTGGTGTCAGCTTACACACACATGCGGAGAAAGCTGTCATAGGCTCAGAGCTGAATCCATGGATCTGATTTGGGGCTGCCCTGGCAATGACCAGCATCCTCTCCTTGAGCTGGGCCGTTAATCCTTTCCTGACAAGCACACACTCTGTGTGCAGTCATGTGTTCTCTAGCGCTTCTGCTAGAGATCAAAAAGAGGTTAGTAGAAATAAAACTGATTCTGTCGCTTTCTCAATTACCCCCCCTTACTTTAGTCCCCCAGTGCATTGCACTGTCTGACTTACTCCCCTGCTAGAAACAAGCTACAGCAACATAAGACCAACACAGACGTTATTGTCATTTCCTTGGGTTTTGGTCTGCTTTATAAGGGTACCTTGAACTGTGTGTGAAACTCCCAGGTTCAACCCTTGGTTACTTCAATCCAGTGATTCCAAGCCGCATGCGTAGGCTATCCTCCTATCTAGGGATGAGCAAATCGATCCGGACGAACCCGGATTCGTTTAGAATTTCATGAAAAATTTGATTCTGAACGAATCCGAATTTCCCTGCGATTCGATCAATCGAAGTATTCCTTTAAACTCCATTTATTTAAATTACAGGCATTCTAAAATGGTGGAAGCACATGTCCAGACATATCCCCTAGGGCAAGGTATCATGGGAAAGTCACATGCAGCCTATCAGCAGCCAGGAAGCCCGATGACGTCACCGTGCTATATAAACCGGCGGCCATCTTCCTTGTGCGCATTTCAGCGTTCTACTGTGGCCAGAGCACACCTGGTAACAGACAGGGACAGAGAGTTAGAGATAGGTAGGGAGAGTCAAAGAGACCGACAGAGAGGCAGACAGAGAGGTAGACAGAGCCAGGGAAAGATAGTGAAAGATAGGGAAAAACCGAAACGATCATAGAACAGCATAGAAGTGACAGCGAAATTTTTTTTTTTCATTAGCCAGATCAGTTTTCAATTTCAGTTCTTTGTGTTGTAAATCTGCCTTGCCACTGTGCATCCCATCTATGCAGTGGCTTATTTAATCCTATCTGTTACACACAAGCATTTCTAAAAACTGGATTTGTTTTAATTTAGTTTTGATCACTTTTAAATTGGTGTGCGTTGTGCTGTAAATCTGCCTTGCCACTGTGCATCCCATCTATGCAGTGGCTTATTTAACCCGATCTGTTACACACAAGCATTTCTAAAAACTGGATTAGTTTTAATTTAGTTTTAATATTTTTTGTCCTGCTTTAAATACACCAGCCCACATGGGCATCCCAAACCTGCACTTTGCACCCTATCTGTTATACTAAATACGTTTGTTCATCCTCAGCTTAATCAAACTATTGCATTTTGAATTGGTTTTTGTCCTGCTTTAAATACACCAGCCCACATGGGCATCCCAAACCTGCACTTAGCAGCCTATCTGTTATACTAAATACGCTTGTTGATCCTCAGCTTAATCAAACTATTGCATTTTGAATTGGTTTTGGTCCTGCTGCCAAAACACTAGGCCGCAGGGTATCCCAAACCTGCACTTAGCAGCCTATCTGTTATACTAAATACGCTTGTTGATCCTCAGCTTAATCAAACTATTGCATTTTGAATTGGTTTTTGTCCTGCTTTACATACACCAGCCCACATGGGCATCCCAAACCTGCACTTAGCAGCCTATCTGTTATACTAAATACGCTTGTTGATCCTCAGCTTAATCAAACTATTCCATTTTGAATTGTTTTTTGTCCTGCTGCCAAAACACTAGGCCGCAGGGTATCCCAAACCTGAACTTAGCAGCCTGTTATATTAAATACGCTTGTTGATTCTCAGCTTAATCAAACTATTGCATTTTGAATTGGTTTTTGACCTGCTGCCAAAACACTAGGCCGCGGGGTATCCTAAACCTGCACTTAGCAGCCTATCTGTTATACAAAATTTGCTTGTTGCTCCTCAGCTGAATCAAACTATTGCATTTTGAATTGATTTTTGTCCTGCTGCCAAAACACTAGGCCGCAGGGTATCCCAAACCTGCACTTAGCAGCCTATCTGTTATACTAAATACGTTTGTTCATCCTCAGCTTAATCAAACTATTGCATTTTGAATTGGTTTTTGTTCTGCTGCCAAAACACTAGGCCGCAGGGTATCCCAAACCTGCACTTAGCAGCCTATCTGTTATACTAAATACACTTGTTGATCCTCAGCTTAATCAAACTATTGCATTTTGAATTGGTTTTTGTCCTGCTGCCAAAACACTAGGCCGCAGGGTATCCCAAACCTGCACTTAGCAGTCTATCTGTTATACTAAATACACTTGTTGATCCTCAGCTTAATCAAACTATTGCATTTTGAATTGGTTTTTGTCCTGCTGCCAAAACACTAGGCCGCAGGGTATCCCAAACCTGCACTTAGCAGTCTATCTGTTATACTAAATACGCTTGTTGATCCTCAGCTTAATCAAACTATTGCAATTTGAATTGGTTTTTGTCCTGCGCTTGTTGATACGCAGGGTATCCCAAACCTGCACTTAGCAGCCTATCTGTTATACTAAATACGCTTGTTCATCCTCAGCTTAATCAAACTATTGCATTTTGAATTGGTTTTTGTTCAGCTGCCAAAACACTAGGCCGCAGGGTATCCCAAACCTGCACTTAGCAGCCTAACTGTTATACTAAATACGCTTGTTGATCCTCAGCTTAATCAAACTATTGCATTTTGAATTGGTTTTTGTCCTGCTTTACATACACCAGCCGACATGGGCATCCCAAACCTGCACTTAGCAGCCTATCTGTTATACTAAATACGCTTGTTGATCCTCAGCTTAATCAAACTATTCCATTTTGAATTGTTTTTTGTCCTGCTGCCAAAACACTAGGCCGCAGGGTATCCCAAACCTGAACTTAGCAGCCTGTTATATTAAATACGCTTGTTGATCCTCAGCTTAATCAAACTATTGCATTTTGAATTGGTTTTTGACCTGCTGCCAAAACACTAGGCCGCGGGGTATCCCAAACCTGCCCTTAGCAGCCTATCTGTTATACAAAATATGCTTGTTGCTCCTCAGCTTAATCAAACTATTGCATTTTGAATTGATTTTTGTCCTGCTGCCAAAACACTAGGCCGCAGGGTATCCCAAACCTGCACTTAGCAGCCTATCTGTTATACTAAATACGCTTGTTCATCCTCAGCTTAATCAAACTATTGCATTTTGAATTGGTTTTTGTTCTGCTGCCAAAACACTAGGCCACAGGGTATCCCAAACCTGCACTTAGCAGCCTATCTGTTATACTAAATACGCTTGTTGATCCTCAGCTTAATCAAACTATTGCATTTTGAATTGGTTTTTGTCCTGCTGCCAAAACACTAGGCCGCAGGGTATCCCAAACCTGCACTTAGCAGTCTATCTGTTATACTAAATGCGCTTGTTGATCCTCAGCTTAATCAAACTATTGCAATTTGAATTGGTTTTTGTCCTGCTTTAAATACACCAGCCCACATGGGCATCCCAAACCAGCACATGTCACCCTATCTGTTATACTAAATAAGCGTTGTTCAGTCTCATTTTAATTAAGCTATTGCATTTTGAATTGGGTTTTGTCTGCTTTAAATACACCAGCCCACATGGGCATCCCAAACCAGTAAGTCACCCTATCTGTTATACTAAATAAGCGTTGTTCAGCTTCATTTTAATTAAGCTATTGCATTTTGAATTGGGTTTTGTCTGGTTTAAATACACCAGCCCACATGGGCATCCCAAACTAGCACATGTCACCCTATCTGTTATACTAAATAAGCGTTGTTCATCCTCATTTTAATTAAGCTATTGCATTTTGATTTGGGCTTTGTCTGCTTTAAATACACCAGCCCACATGGGCATCCCAAACCAGCACATGTCACCCTATCGTTATACTAAATAAGCGTTGTTCAGCCTCATTTTAATTAAGCTATTGCATTTTGAATTGGGTTTTATCTGCTTTAAATACACCAGCCCACATGGGCATCCTAAACCAGCACATGTCACCCTATCTGTTATACTAAATAAGCGTTGTTCAGCCTCATTTTAATTAAGCTATTGCATTTTGATTTGGCCTTTGTCTGCTTTAAATGCACCAGACCACATGGGCATCCCAAACCAGCACATGTCACTCTATCTGTTATACTAAATTAGCATTGTTCAGCCTCGTTTCAATTAAGCTATTGCATTTTGAATTGGGTTTTGTCTGCTTTAAATACACCCGCCCACATGGGCATTCCAAACCAGTTTACGCTCCTGCTGCTGCTGCTTGCAACTCCAGGGTGTGATTCATTCAATTTTTGGGCTCCTGCAGCCAACTCCAGTTTCTCTTTCAAGCTATGTTTGGGCTCCTGCTGCTGCTGCTTGCAACTCCAGGGTGTGATTCATCAAATTTTTGGCCTTCTGCTGCCAACTCCAGTGTCTCTTTAAAGCAATGTTTGGGCTCCTGCTGCTGCTGCAGCTGCTTGCAACTCTAGGGTGGGATTCATCCAATTTTTGGCCTTCTGCTGCCAACTCCAGTGTCTCTTTGAAGCAATGTTTGAGCTCCTGCTGCTGCTGCTGCTGCTTGCAACTCCAGGGTGTGATTCATCCAATTTTTGGCCTCCTGCTGCCAACTCTAGTGTCTCTTTAAAGCAATGTTTGGGCTCCTGCTGCTGCTGCTGCTTGCAACTCCAGGGTGTGATTCATCCAATTTTTGGCTCCTGCTGCCAACTCCAGTGTCTCTTTCACGCAATGTTTGGGCTCCTGCTGCTTGAAACGCCAGGGTGTGATTCATCCAATTTTTGGGCTCCTGCTGCCAACTCCAGTGTCTCTTTCAGCCAATGTTTGGGCGGCTCCTGCTGCTGCTTGCAACTCCAGGGTGTGATTCATCCAATTTTTGGGCTCCTGCTGCCAAGTCCAGTGTCTCTTACAGCCAATGTTTGGGCTCCTGCTGCTGCTTGCAACTCTAGGATGTGATTCATCCAATTTTTGGGCTCCTGCTGCAAACTCCAGTGTCTCTTTCAAGCTATGTTTGGGCTCCTGCTGCTGCTTGCAACTCCAGGGTGTGATTCATCCAATTTTTGGGCTCCTGCTGCCAACTCCAGTGTCTCTTTCAAGCTATGTTTGGGCTCCTGCTGCTGCTGCTGCTTGCAACTCCAGGGTGTGATTCATCCAATTTTTGGCCTCCTGCTGCCAACTCCAGTGTCTATTTCAAGCTATGTTTGGGCTCCTGCTGCTGCTGCTTGCAACTCCAGGGTGTGATTCATCCAATTTTTGGGCTCCTGAAGCCAACTCCAGTGTCTCTTTAAAGTAATGTTTGGGCTCCTGCGGCTGCTTGCAACTCCAGGGTGTGATTCATCCAATTTTTGGGCTCCTGCTGCCAACTCCAGTGTCTCTTTCAGCCAATGTTTGGGCGGCTCCTGCTGCTGCTTGCAACTCCAGGGTGTGATTCATCCAATTTTTTGGCTCCTGCTGCCAAGTCCAGTGTCTCTTACAGCCAATGTTTGGGCTCCTGCGGCTGCTTGCAACTCCAGGGTGTGATTCATCCAATTTTTGGGCTCCTGCTGCCAACTCCAGTGTCTCTTTCAAGCTATGTTTGGGCTGCTGCTGCTGCTTGCAACTCCAGGGTGTGATTCATCCAATTTTTGGGCTCCTGAAGCCAACTCCAGTGTCTCTTTAAAGTAATGTTTGGGCTCCTGCGGCTGCTTGCAACTCCAGGGTGTGATTCATCCAATTTTTGGGCTCCTGCTGCCAACTCCAGTGTCTCTTTCAGCCAATGTTTGGGCGGCTCCTGCTGCTGCTTGCAACTCCAGGGTGTGATTCATCCAATTTTTTGGCTCCTGCTGCCAAGTCCAGTGTCTCTTACAGCCAATGTTTGGGCTCCTGCGGCTGCTTGCAACTCCAGGGTGTGATTCATCCAATTTTTGGGCTCCTGCTGCCAACTCCAGTGTCTCTTTCAAGCTATGTTCGGGCTCCTGCTGCTGCTGCTTGAAACTCCAGGGTGTGATTCATCCCTTTTTATGGCCTCCTGCTGCCAACTCCAGTGTCTCTTTCAAGCTATGTTTGGGCTGCTGCTGCTGCTTGCAACTCCAGGGTGTGATTCATCCAATTTTTGGGCTCCTGCTGCCAACTCCAGTGTCTCTTTCAAGCTATGTTTGGGCTCCTGCTGCTTGCAACTCCAGGGTGTGATTCATCCAATTTTTGGCCTCCTGCAGCCAACTCCAGTGTCTCTTTCAAGCTATGTTTGGGCTCCTGCTGCTGCTGCTTGCAACTCCAGGGTGTGATTCATCCAATTTTTGGCCTCCTGCTGCCAACTCCAGTGTCTATTTCAAGCTATGTTTGGGCTCCTGCTGCTGCTGCTTGCAACTCCAGGGTGTGATTCATCCAATGTTTGGGCTCCTGAAGCCAACTCCAGTGTCTCTTTAAAGTAATGTTTGGGCTCCTGCGGCTGCTTGCAACTCCAGGGTGTGATTCATCCAATTTTTGGGCTCCTGCTGCCAACTCCAGTGTCTCTTTCAGCCAATGTTTGGGCGGCTCCTGCTGCTGCTTGCAACTCCAGGGTGTGATTCATCCAATTTTTTGGCTCCTGCTGCCAAGTCCAGTGTCTCTTACAGCCAATGTTTGGGCTCCTGCGGCTGCTTGCAACTCCAGGGTGTGATTCATCCAATTTTTGGGCTCCTGCTGCCAACTCCAGTGTCTCTTTCAAGCTATGTTTGGGCTCCTGCTGCTGCTGCTGCTGCTTGCAACTCCAGGGTGTGATTCATCCAATTTTTGGCCTCCTGCTGCCAACTCCAGTGTCTATTTCAAGCTATGTTCGGGCTCCTGCTGCTGCTGCTTGCAACTCCAGGGTGTGATTCATCCAATTTTTGGGCTCCTGCTGCCAAGTCCAGTGTCTCTTACAGCCAATGTTTGGGCTCCTGCTGCTTGCAACTCCAGGGTGTGATTCATCCAATTTTTGGCCTCCTGCAGCCAACTCCAGTGTCTCTTTCAATCTATGTTTGGGCTCCTGCTGCTGCTGCTTGCAACTCCAGGGTGTGATTCATCCAATTTTTGGGCTCCTGAAGCCAACTCCAGTGTCTCTTTAAAGTAATGTTTGGGCTCCTGCGGCTGCTTGCAACTCCAGGGTGTGATTCATCCAATTTTTGGGCTCCTGCTGCCAACTCCAGTGTCTCTTTCAGCCAATGTTTGGGCGGCTCCTGCTGCTGCTTGCAACTCCAGGGTGTGATTCATCCAATTTTTGGGCTCCTGCTGCCAAGTCCAGTGTCTCTTACAGCCAATGTTTGGGCTCCTGCTGCTGCTTGCAACTCTAGGATGTGATTCATCCAATTTTTGGGCTCCTGCTGCAAACTCCAGTGTCTCTTTCAAGCTATGTTTGGGCTCCTGCTGCTGCTTGCAACTCCAGGGTGTGATTCATCCAATTTTTTGGGCTCCTGCTGCCAACTCCAGTGTCCCTTTCAGCCAATGTTTGGGCGGCTCCTGCTGCTGCTTGCAACTCCAGGGTGTGATTCATCCAATTTTTGGGCTCCTGCTGCCAAGTCCAGTGTCTCTTTCAGCCAATGTTTGGGCTGCTGCTGCTGCTTGCAACTCCAGGGTGTGATTCATCCAATTTTTGGGCTCCTGCTGCCAACTCCAGTGTCTCTTTCAAGCAATGTCTGGGCTCCTGCTGCTGCTGCTTGCGACTCTAGGGTGTCATTCAGCCAATTTTTGGGCTCCTGCTGCCAACTCCAGTGTCTCTTTCAAGCTATGTTTGGGCTGCTGCTGCTGCTGCTGCTTGCAACTCCAGGGTGTGATTCATCCAATTTTTGGGCTCCTGCTGCCAACTCCAGTGTCTCTTTCAAGCTATGTTTGGGCTCCTGCTGCTGTTGCTTGCAACTCCAGGGTGTCATTCAGACAAATTTTGGGCTCCTGCTGCCAACTCCAGCGTCTCTTTCAAGCTATCTTTGGGCTCCTGCTGCTGCTGCTGCTGCTTGCAACTCCAGGGTGTCATTCAGCCAATTTTTGATCTCCTGCTGCCAACTCCAGTGTCTCTTTCAAGCTATGTTTGGGCTCCTGCTGCTGCTGCTTGCAACTCCAGGGTGCCATTCAGCCAATTTTTGGGCTCCTGCTGCTCCTGCTGCCAACTCCAGGATGTCTTTCAGCCAATATTTGGGCTCCTGCTGCCAGCTCCAGGGTGTGTATTTCAGGCAATATAGGGGCCCCTCATAGTAATGCCACCTCAAATCTCTGCAATTGTGCCGCTCTGCGATTCTAACAGCGATGCCTCTGATCTGCAGGTACTAATTATTTACAGTATTATTTCACTAACCCAGCACGCATCCTATGCATGTTACAACAAGGCAGAATGGTTTACAACCCTATTGAGGCTCTAGGAAGCTCAGAAATAGCCGTTTTTAATAGCGATTCGTCGAAACATTTTTTGTCGGAAAATTCGGCGAATCAGTCGAATCGAATTTTTCAAAAGTTCGCTCATCTCTGGTTGTTACTGCAGAGACTTGTATGGCTAACAATTAGGGTACTGAATGTACTACACCTCTAAAAATGCTTATTATATTATTATATATTATTATTTAATAATATATTATTAATTATTAAAAGGGCACATAAAACTACACCTCTAAAAATGCTTATTATATTATTATATATTATTATTATTATTTAATAATATATTATTAAAAGGGCACATAAAACTTCACCCTGATTCAGAGACCTGCTATTTATTGACCTCTTGAACCGCATATATAAAAATAAACAAAACAAACCAATAAACACAAAAAGTGGACCAAAACCCAGAAATTTGGCTATACTGACTATATTTTTGGCTCTTCGCCCCTGGGCACCCCAATCAGGGATGCTATGCTGTGTGAAACCTGCCCTGTAGTCCTATGACGCATGCATGACCTCTCGTTCAATCAGCGTGCTCGGATCTGCTCCCGTCCCTTCGTCTAAGACCTTGTCTAAGGTGAGTGGATGCGAGCGCGCTGGCGGCTGCATCCACACTACCCTCTAACAGGGAGCATGTCCACGCCTGCAATTCGTAAATGCTTGGTGTAGGCATGCGCCCTGCTAAATGGACAGCGGATGCAGCCGCTGCTCGTGCATGTGTCGTTGGACTGGGAAAGAAGGTGACTTTCCGGTTGACCTAGGGGAGGGAATCTAGTGGCCCTGGAATCTTAGATCCAGGGCCATTGGGGCGTTTTAGTCCACCAGTAACAAAGCGGAAACAAATGGAATGACATTGTTGTAACATTGTGACATTAATACTTTAATGCCAGACCTGAAATGACAATGACTGCATATAAATATAAAAAATCTTTAAAAAGTTTTCCAAAATGACTTTTTTGAGAGAAAAAAAAATAAAAACAAAATACCCTGTTTAAACAGAAGAAAAGGAACGTCCATTGAAATGTATGGACAGCGGGGATGCAGCCGCTGCTTGTGCATGTGCCGTTGGACTGGGAAAGTAGGTGACTTTCCGGTTGACCTAGGGGAGGGAATCTAGTGGCCCTGGAATCTTAGATCCAGGGCCATTGGGGCGTTTTAGTCCACCAGTAATAAAGCGGAAACACATGGAATGACATTGTTGTAACATTGTGACATTAATACTTTAATGCCAGACCTGAAATGACAATGACTGCATATAAATATAAAAAATCTTTAAAAAGTTTTCCAAAATGACTTTTTTGAGAGAAAAAAAAATAAAAACAAAATACCCTGTTTAAACAGAAGAAAAGGAACGTCCATTGAAATGTATGGGAGAGCGACAGGTAATACCTGGCGCCCTGGAAGCTAGAGCGCTGGTGTTATACGCTGAGCTGCCTGTCATGATGAATCATACGCTACACGGTGCTGTTAGAGTCACCAGAATCACCTTCAGAAATGTGGTATTGCGTACAGTGCCCAGCGTTCATCAGATGCTGCCTGACGCTACTAGGCACTACCTGCCACTATCCATTGATAAACAAACCCCATAGATATTTTTTAGATGTAGTTGATCAAGTAAGGACTCTGTAGAGTCACTTCGTTATGCAGTAATCAAATTGTGGGCTGACGTCTTTCAGTTCATTCTTTCAGTGCTTTCAGTTTCAAGAACTTGAAAACATCTTGCATGAACTTAAATCACTGGTCCAGGTTAGAAATTATTTTATCCAACATTACCAGAAAAAAACATTGGCTTTGAAGCTGTTTTCAGGATCATTCTGCTGCCTTCTTGATTGATGAAGCTGCTGTACATTCATCAACTCTGTGGTAAAATTCATGCCGTTATACCGTTATGCCAGATATCCCGAAGTAGTTTTGCTCTCCTAAACATTGCAGCACTTTTACCCAAATAGTTGTAAGAAGAATTGCTCTAAAGGAAGAAAAGTACTTGTAAAGACCTTGAGCATTTGAGTGTGTCTCAGGTGTTAACTTCCAAGATGCAATGATCTTCTCCAGTGCTACAAGTGCTCAAGTGCTTCACATGGCAGTTTTCGAGTAACTGGACAACTAGTTTCAATCCTTGCACTTCATCTGGTGTCGCTTAGGCCATGCAAACATGCAAAGGACGGTCCACTTTTTCAATCAAGGTATTCCACCATTCAGGGCTGCTGCTGAAGAGAACATACATTCTGTCAACACTTCCAAAAAAAAGAACACCCACAAGATTTAAGGTACGAGCAGCACAGGGACAGAAAATTGCTTCAGGGTACTTTGCCTGGATTCTGGGTCTTACCCCTTTTATTCTGCCAGCCATGTTCACTCCATTATCCTACCCCTGACCTCTGCAATTTTTAAGATCAATTGCATGGTGGCTTAGTCTTGAGATGATTATGTAAGCAATTTCTTCTCCCATCTTCCTGAAGAAATAAAAAAAAACTCAAGGAATCACTTTTGAATGCTCCAGCTGCCATTCATAGGACCTTTGTGAAGGTATCTTAAGATTAGGATGTTCTGCTCAGTGTGGGAAATGTCTGATGTAGCATCACAAATGACTTCAAAATAAATTGTTTCTTGCCTTTCATTAAGGATTGAATCCAGGACATGTTTTCCACAAAGATTGATGAACTCGTTCTGTGTGGCCCAAGAAAGGTAATATGCTGCTAGTTTTTTTTTACTTTTTCCTGGCTTGACTTAACTTTCTCTAAATGCCCATGAAGTAGGAAATCATAGTGAATTAGGATTTCCAGGGTGCCAAGGAAATTTAATTTTTTTACGTCTCCAATTCAACACCATATCTACTAATGGATTTCTGAAGAGTACGCCAACTCCAGTAATGCTTTCGATGTTAAACTTTCGTGCTCTGGAAGTCTTTCATACAATTCATGCCATCTAGTTTTGGAGGGATCAAAGCCTTCTTTCCGACAAAGTATACTTAAAGCCTTACTAGTAAACTCTGTGGAAAAAGCCAAACATGTTATGCAGTACAAAACCGGTTTGCTCGTGCTCCATCTAAGCCAGTCTCCTAAAATTGTCTCTCATTTATTTGATGACTTGGCATATAAGAGATATTCACGGAATGAATTTCCATCAGCATCTTTATCCATTTTCTGTGTCATTTCCTTTAATTCATTTTCATTCAATAACCCAGAAACCACAATGCTTTCCATGTGCTTGTCCTGGAGTACATCGAACCACGTTGCTGGGTCTTTCCAATCTTCCCAATAGCCCTGTGCTTCCAATATTTCACTTTCAACAGAGCAATGGGTAACGCTGCTACAAGATGGTGCCTCAAATTCTGCAATGTCTGGAGTCAGGACTACGGTTTGTGCTTTTTCAGATGTTGACTTTCGCAATTCAGCAGCTTCTGGAGTCAGGACTGTTGTCGGTGCCTCTTCAGATGTTGACTCTTCTGCCACAACTAAAGTGTTGCTAGCCAGTATGGAGCCAAAAGAAATGCTCTTATCTGTTACTTCAGGGGACACCTTGACCACTTCTTAAGATGATATACCACATTCAGCCCCTGCCGAGTGCCTTGCAGCTTAAAATACTGCAAGATAACTTTTTTGTTCTTCAACTTCTCTTCTTATTGCTCTCCCCTTTCCTTTTATTGCGCTTCTGTGACCTAGAATTGTGAGGATGCATTTTTCTCTTGCTGTAAATTAAAACTACACAAAAAAGGGTTGTCTAAGAAAAAGGAGTGTATTACACTGCCGAATAAATAAAAGAAATTGAAAGTGCAAAGTGTAGCACAAACAACTTGAAAGTGATCCTGCAAGGTTTACTAAAGAACTGTAACCGTAAATCAATAATTGTAATTCACAGACGACAATCAAAATTGAAAGTGCAAATAACGAACTCCCTGAAAAGGTTCCTTTAATGCTTATTAAAGAACTTTAAAATGTATTAAAGGGGTAATTGACAGACTATACAGTCAAAAATGGAATTGCAAATGTAAAAAAATGTAGTGCAAACTGCTTTAAAGCAGTTTCTGCATTGTTTACTAAAGAACTGTGACCGTAAAACAAGTTTATTTCAACATGCCAATCAAAATTTGAAGTGTAATTGTAAAGAACTTTAGTTAAATTCAGCTAAAAATGCTTTTGTAATGTGTATTAGAGAACTGTAACTTTAAAAGTATTAAAGGTATAATTTACAAACTATTCATTAAAAATGCATATATAAAAAAAATTGTACAAACTACTTTAAAGTGCTTCTGTAAGATTTTACAAAGAAATGCAACAGTAAACCTTTTGTAATTCACAGATAATATGGTAAAAAATGACAAGAACTGTAAGTAGAACAAAGCAATGCAAATGTATTGTTAAAAAAACACACACACACAAACACACACACACACACACACACACACACAAACACACACAATCATTACAACTAGACCTAAAGAAAAAGTTCTTCAAGACTGCAAAACAAATGTACAAACTGGTAGTAGAACAATAAAAACATAACAAAACTGAAGAAAAAAGCTCAAATGTACTATTAACCCTTTAAGTGCCAGCCTACCTGGAGTTTTTGTCACACTCTGTTGCCAGACCATTTTGCACTATTTTGCGCTCCCCATGTTCAAATGTGATTTTTGAAGGGATTTCCAGGGATTTCCCAGGAAAATGATATATTGTTTTTTTCAGCAGAGTCTGGGCTTTAACATGAAATGTCTTGTTTGTCATTTTTTAGGTGTATTCTCAATATTTTTGGTTAAATATGTGCAAAAAAAAAAAAAAAAAATTTTTACATATTGTAGTTTTTTTTGTAATAAAAAATGTAAGTTTGTCAATTAAATCTTATTGCGTGTGAAATCCCAATTTCTCCCAGTTACAGTGGTACCACATATGTATAGGTAGACACCCTTTCCTGCCCAGGAGACTCCCCCAAACTGAAACAACGCTTTAGGGGATTTTCAGATAAAATACAACTGTGCTACGCAATATGCGCACCTTGCAGTTTTTCCAGAAAAACAACCCTTTACATTTGAAATACCCCCAACAACATTCTCTGAAAGTACATACCTCAGGCTTTCTAGGCGTACCAGGCTTGTTGATGTGGCCATAGTTTTCTGGAAGTAATCCCTCAATGGATTCTTTGGTTGCAAAGAGTTTCCCTAAAAAAAGGATAAAAAAGCAGAATCAAAGCCACATTTTCCTAAAAAAACTATATACAAACAAGAAAAAACAAGTTTAATCTGGAAACGCAACATCCCCCGAACAGAACAATACCCAACATGCATAGGTTCTGTCAAGGGAAGAGTTGCCAAACACCCCAAAGTAAAGCATGTGCGTAACGGTAATTTTACTTGAAAATTTCAGCTCTGCAGACAAAGTGCGCACCTTGCGATTTTTCAACCAAAACAACCCTTGACATTTGGAATATCCCCCATAAACCATATATTCCCTGAAAGTACACACGTTAAGCTTTCTAAGGGTACCCAGCTTGTTGTAGTGGGCTCATCTTTCTGGAAGTAATCCCTCAAAGAATTCTTTGTTTGCGCAGGGTTTCCTTAAAAAATTTATAAAAAAGCTGAATAAAAAACACCTTTTCCTAAAATATAAATATGCAAACCAGAAAAAACAAGCTAAGTCTGAAAGCGCAAGGTCCCCCGAACAGAACAATACCCAACATGCATAGGTACTATTAACCCTTTTAATTGCCAGCCTACTTGAGATTTTGTCACCCTCTGTTGACAGGCCATTTTTCCCCATTTTGCGTCATGTTTTGCGCCATTTTTGCTGGAACTTTCAGGAAAATTATATATATATTTTTTTGCAGCAGAGTTTAGGCTTTAACATGAAATGTCTTGTTTGTAAATTTTTTTTTTTTTTTACAATATTATTAAGTATATGCAATAAATATGCAAACCAGAAAAAACAAGCTAAGTCTGAAAGCGCAAGGTCCCCCGAACAGAACAATACCCAACATGCATAGGTACTATTAACCCTTTTAATTGCCAGCCTACTTGAGATTTTGTCACCCTCTGTTGACAGGCCATTTTTCCCCATTTTGCGTCATGTTTTGCGCCATTTTTGCTGGAACTTTCAGGAAAATTATATATATATTTTTTTGCAGCAGAGTTTAGGCTTTAACATGAAATGTCTTGTTTGTAAATTTTTTTTTTTTTTTACAATATTATTAAGTAAAAATAATAAATAAATAAATAAAAAATGTTTTAAAAAAATTGACTCCTTTATTTTAAATAAAAAATGTATTTTATTAAGGAAAATCATATTGCATGTGAAAGCCCCATTTCTACCGATTAGAACGGTACCACATATTTATCGGTAGCCCCCTGTTCCTGCCCAGGAGACCCCCCTAACTGAAACAAGTATTTAATAACATTCACAAAAAAAATACAACTACCATCCACACTACAAAGGGTTAAATCGAGAAAAAAAATGACATAGGGTCCCCCCTCCCAGGGGAGGGAGACCCCATTTTTTTTTTGATTTTTAAGGGTTAAAAACCCTTAAAAATCAAAAAAAAAATTGACGTGGGGTCCCCCTTACCCAAAGTAACCAGCCCGGGACCAGCTATGGGGGCTTGTAGGCACAGAGTGGGGGGGCCAGCTTTTGTGGCCCCCCCACCCTGCAGCCTACGAGCCCACATAGCCCATGTGGGCCCGGGCTCTTCTGCCCCCCCCTGGCCTTTGGGGAGGCAGGTAATGGGGGTGCCGGGGGTTAATGGCAAGCCACCCGCTAGCGCAGGTGGCTTGCCATCCCCCCAGCCTTGTGAACTGGTATAGGGGTCATGGACCCCTTACCAGTTCACAAGGGGTTAAATGTAAATAATCACACAGACACAAGCAGAGAAAAAATATTTTATTAATTTTTTTTTTTTTTTTTTTACACTGTACTCACCTCCCATCCATCCTGGAGCCCTCTGTCCCTCGGCGATCACTGGCTTCTGCTCACTTGCTAGAAGCCTTTTATAGCTGCTGGATGACAGAACACAAAGGGTTAATCAAAAAAAAAAATGACATAGGGTCCCCCCTCCCAGGGGGGGGGGACCCCATTTTTGTTTTGATTTTTAAGGGTTAAAAACCCTTAAAAATCAAAAAAAAAATTGACGTGGGGTCCCCCTTACCCACAGTAACCAGCCCGGGACCAGCTATGGGGGCTTGTAGGCACAGAGTGGGGGGGCCAGCTTATGTGGCCCCCCACCCTGCAGCCTACGAGCCCACATAGCCCATGTGGGCCCGGGCTCTTCTGCCCCCCCCTGGCCTTTGGGGAGGCAGGTAATGGGGGTGCCAGGGGTTAATGGCAAGCCACCCGCTAGCGCAGGTGGCTTCCCATCCCCCCAGCCTTGTGAACTGGTATAGGGGTCATGGACCCCTTACCAGTTCACAAGGGGTTAATAGTAAAAAATGACACAGACACAGAGAAAAAAAAATCTTTATTTTTCTTTTTTTTACACTGTACTCACCTCCGATCCGACGTCCCTCGCCGCTGCCTGTCCCGCGCCGCTGTCACTGACAGATGCCGGTGGTGATCGGCGCAGGGCGGGTGACAGGCGAGGGGGCTCCGATCGGAGCCTCCTCACCTGACATCCGCCCTGCTCCGATCACCACCGGCATCTGACAGATGCCGGAGCTCGGAGGGGGTATAGGAGGAGCGGGATGATGTCATCCCGCTCCTCCCACAATGGGCGGAGCTAAGCGGCGGCGGCCATCGCCGCCATTACAAGAGGTGAGGACCCGGAAGAGGGTCCTCACCTGAAGACTGCGCAGCCCAGGGGGGGGATCGGACCCCCCCCTGGTGAAGAGGAGACCCGGACAGAAGGCTCGGGCGCGGAGGTGAGTAAATGACAGTTTGTTTTTTTTTTTTACAGCGCCGATGTCAGCGCTGGAAACGGGGGGGGGGGGCGGCTGGTTTCGGGCCCCCCCCTGAAGACGGAGGACGACGGGGGGGCGATCGGATGCCCCCCCCAGGAAGAGGGGACCCCAAGCTTCACGGGGATACCGGAGGTAAGTGGTTTTTTTTTCTATCTTTTTAACTGTTTGTGGGAAATGCCAGGCACGTAGTTTCTACGTGCTTGGCACTTAACGGTAGGAGAGGCAACCACGTAGAAACTACGTGCTTGGCATTTAAAGGGTTAATCTTAATATTACACTTGAAAAGACAAAGTTTATCAGGTTATACCTACCTGCTGCTGTCTTCTCTTCTCTTCAGCAGGGGGCATCAAGCATCATGTGCATAATAATGCCACACTACAGCTGAGCCTCTCTCACTGCCTTGTTCAATGTGCTGTCAGTAAAAGCATAATGTATGTGCAGTAATATTTTTACTTTCAGCCTCCTTGTCACTATTTAATTCATAACTAGAGATGAGCGAACCGGTTCGGACGAACCGGAATTCGCTCCGAATTTCAGGAAATATTCGATTCGGCACGAACCACAAAATATTCGGGTTCGTGCCGAATCGAATATTTCCTGAAATTCGGAGCGAATTCCGGTTCGTCCGAACCGGTTCGCTCATCTCTAGTTATGAATTAAATAGTTTTTTTCCTGAAATTAAAAAAAAAAAATGCCGGCATGGTGGGAGCGGGCCGGCCGGTTCCGCTGTCAGCGGAGCCGGCCGGCGGGCCGGTAAAGCCTGCCGGCCCGCTCCCACCATGCCAGCATTTAAAAAAAAAAAAAAAAAAAAAAAAGCATTTTTGCCGGCATGGTGGGAGCGGGCCGGCCGGCTCCGCTGTCAGCGGAACCGGCCGGCCCGCTCCCACCATGCCGGCATTTCAAAAAAAAGCAAACACTTACCTGCAGGTCTGGAGCGTGGAGGCCGGCGCCGCTCTCAGCTGTCATCTGAGGGCGCGTCATCAGAGCGCCCTCTGATGACGCGCCCTCAGATGACAGCTGAGAGCGGCGCCGGCCTCCACGCTCCGGACCTGCAGGTAAGTGTTTGCTTTTTTTTGAAATGCCGGCATGGTGGGAGCGGGCCGGCCGGTTCCGCTGACAGCGGAGCGGGCCGGCCGGTTCCGCTGACAGCGGAGCGGGCCGGCCCGCTCCCACCATGCCGGCAAAAATGCTTTTTTTTTTTTTTTTTTTTTTTTAAATGCCGGCATGGTGGGAGCGGGCCGGCCCGCTCCCACCATGCCGGCATTTATGATGGGGAACTTCGTAAAAGTTCGATTCGGCCGAACCCGAATTTCTTTGTGAAATTCGGCGAATCGGCCGAATCGAACTTTTCAAAAGTTCGCTCATCTCTATTCATAACCCAGAATTGCCCATGCTCATTATATACTACTCATAACCCTACCCCCACGTTATTCTTTAGGCTGCCCCTCACTCCTACTGTATTTCAGCATCCCTTGCCAGTTCCTCATTCCATCCTATGGAATCATTCAGCCACCCCACATGACTGCTGGTTGTGGTTTGCTTTGAATGATTCCTAGAGAGAATCCTGATTTTGTAATTTGCAATAGAACCCCTCCATCCCAATCTGCATACTCACCATTTCCAAAATCCCACGCAGAATGCCTTTTGGAGCAGTAATATTTTTAGTATGGTGTGACAGCCTCTGATAATCACCACAGCTAGTTTTCAGGCTGAATTCTTTTATTACTTTCGGGATCCCGTGGAGCCTGTATGTGGAATCCTGAGCAAGTGGCAGCCCCAGCTTCCTCTAGTCTGTGCGTATCCAGCAAACCAATACGAAGGGGAGCCGGAGGTGCCACCTGCTGTGCAGAATTCACAAACCCAGGAGCTGCTGGATGCCAGAGCAGGGCAACCCAAACAGGTATACGCAATTGCATGCCATACTAAAACTAAAAGTGGTCCAAAAGTAATTAGTTACTCTGATCAAACCCTATTTTGGTGGGCCCCCATTGCAGCCTTACCTGATCATGGCCAAAACATTGGGCCCAGCCATCACATATAGGGTATGGGGGGCCCAGACTACACAGCCTATGGTCCTCCCCATAACCTATAATTTGATATAAAATATCTAGATTGCTTGGACTGGGGGAAAATGTGTGAACATGGGTGAAAAATTGACTTAATTATCGGAAGCCCCATTAATAGTGGAGTACTGCAGGGGTCAGTTCTGGGCCCAATTCTCTTCAATATATATATATATATATATATATATATATATATATATATAAATGACATAGGGTACGGATTAAACAGTACACTCTCAATCTTGGAGATGATAGTAAGCTGTGTAAAGTAATTAACACAAAAGAGGACAGCAGGCAGCTACAATCGGATTTAGATAAATTGGAATGGACAGTTAAATGGCAAATTAAGTTTAACACAGATAAATGTAAGGTTATGCACATGGGAAGGAACAAGTTGTGCCATGATTACACACTAATTAAAGAAATACTTGGTAAAACTACAATGGAAACAATGGAATACAATAGAATAACCTTAACTATGGTAATCAATGCCAGGCAACAGCTGCCAAAGCAAACAGGATCAGGGGGTGCATCAAGAGGCATAGGTACCTATGACCAGGACATCATTTTACCTCTGTACAAGTCATTGGTCAGACCCAATATGGAGTACTGTGTACAGTTCTTGGCACCAGTGCATAAGAAGGACATATCAGTATTGAAATGCATTCAAAGGAGAGCAAACAGGTAATGAATGGAGTGCACCTGAAATATTGTGAAAGTTAGGTTTATTTAGTTTAGAAAAGAGATGCCTGATGGGTGATCTAATAACTATGTATAAATATATCCGGGGGCAATACAAAGATCTGTTCCACAATCTATTTATACCCCAGAGCGTAACCATAACCCAAGGGCATCCACTAAGGCTTAGAGGAAAGGTGCTTTCTCCACCGACATAGGAGGGGATTCTTCTCTTTAAGAGCAGTGACACTATAGAACTCTCAAAAGGGGCCTGGATGCCTTCCTGGCAAGTAATAACATTTCCAGCTCTGGCACTGGAAGGAGATGGAAGGAGATAAACAGGATGAATTGTATGGACTAAAGTCTTTATCCAGCCTTACATGCTACTATGCTACTAGATTAAGGAGGCACACAGCCATAAAATATAGACTGTAGGGTGTGTGCTCAGCTAGGGAAAGGTAGGTATCTTTCTAATTCAGAGCTCACTGATGGGGTGAGGGGGGTGTGGTTAGTTTCCTGTCCCTCATATGATGGAGCTCTGCTAGGAACAAGTGAGTATTTCTCTAATACAGGGTTCACTTGAGGATGAGGTAAGCTAGACTCACCTGTTTGGGTCTGCTTTAAAAACCCAAACAAGAAGCTCCGGATCCTGAGCACACTGCCGGGCCCTATCAGGTGAGCCTCTCCATCCTTTATCTTACACTGAGGGCTGCGTGCAAAGCCACGGACCGCATTGATTAGTGTATGTCGCAGCCTCGTTTAAGGAGGCAAACACAGAGCCGGGCCCACCTCGTGCTCCGGCCTGGGAGACCATTCCTGTCACTCCTTCCCTGATGGCGGCCCTGCCAAAATGCATTTAGAATAGTTATTTACTAGAAAGACAATACAAAGCTTTCAGGCTTTTCTACAACAAAGTAGGCATCAACACAAAAGGTAAAATGACCCTCCATGACTTTTATTCACCTCAGACTGTGGCACTTGATAAAGGTCAAGTTTGCACGGATAAAGGAAAATAAAATTCAAGAGGCAATGTCCCTCAACTAACTTTTATTGTATATATTTACTTGTTTACACTGAAGTGTGAATGAAGAGGTTTCCCAGATACCAGATTATCAATATTTGTCCACTAACCATATCATTTTGTTACTTTATACGAAAGCTGCCAGCCGCAACCTGCTGCCCAGTGCTGCTATTCATTTGGCCATTTAAAGCGACAAAAAATCCAAGTAACATAGTCCTGAAGTCTGATTATAGGCTGCCCTGGGGCTTCTGTAATCAGTGTGCCCCCCTGAGTGAAACCCCCCTGGTCACTGTACTCACCTTTACTGAAGGCTCCTATTCAGATAGGCTGGGGGAAGGAGCGCTTCCCAGTCTACAGGGAAACCAGTTATGTGGCCAGCAGCCTGGGTTACATCAGCCTGCATTCTTGAAAATATCAGTTGGGTGTTGCTCTGGTGGTGGAATTTTCTTTAAAACTGGGCCACCACTTAGCTTTTGTCCTCCCTGATTGGCTGAGAATCCAGCCTATCATGGGTCGGCGCGCTGCCGTCGCGGGCGGTGACATCATCCGACGGGGACCCGGAAGTCGCCTGTTGTGCCGTCGGGAGGGGGTAAGTTTGTTGCTTGATCGTATGTATATATAATTTTTAAAAAACACTAACAATCCATCTATGATTAAGGGCGGTATGGCGCCCAAACGCGTTAGAGGGCTGCTGGTATCGTTTTCATGTTTTTATGCCTTTTCACCATTTTTTGTATTGTTTTAAGAGGACCAGATTAAAACCTACTTTTTAGGAGTGCTGACCATCCACTGTTATTGCTCATTTGTTGGGGCTTGGAAAACCCCAGTCGTTGCACCCGCGGCTATATTTTCTTACCAGAGTGCATCCCATTGCTTTCATTTTCCACCACTTAGCTGGACTCATTCCCCAAGGTAGGAGGAGGCGGGTGGGGGCAAGAGGGAACCCAAGATGAGTTTTGTGCCACTTTAAAATAAAAACTGAAGCTTACCTTGCCGGCACAGGCCATCTTCTGGGAGCAGTGTTTCTGCCACCCTGGACCTGACAATGTATAGTCAGCTAACCAGCAGGGAGGTGTGGTCTCCTCATGCCTTCCATTGCCCGGGGGGGGAAAGTGGGCAGCCATCCCAATGTACAGATGCCCATATACATATTCTTTATTGTGGCCATGCTAGTGCACTGTTCCCAAGCACTAGCACAGGAACACCTTTCTGAGTGGGAGTGATCTCATGTGCGCAATGAAAGTTGCACCTTTCCTTTTTGTATTTAGTGTTGGCAAACACACCCAGTTAGTTTATTTAGGTTACTACATAGTACCTGCAGACAGGGGTGCTGTCATTACATGTGTCACTCAGTAGATGGGCAGGCTGATTCATTACTAGCGCCAGGTACCAACAGATGAGCGTCTGTAGCGAGGCATTGAGAGTGACCGCTAGTAGTCGCTGTGCTCGGCCATGGTTCGCAGTTTCAGAGCATCTCAGTCGCTGGCCGGCATTGATGAATATATTGTGTGAGTCGCTCTAACACCAGTACAGCGATATATGGAAGCGAACGGTAGCGCCAGCTCAGTGAGACCGACTCACACCACATTTATCAAAAAAAAAATAGCCTCACACAGCGCCTGCGCTCAAAATCGGGTCGTTGTAGCCCAGAGTGCCAAAGGCTGTGTGATTAAAGTCTGTTTTTGAACATTTATAAATAAAAAAAAAAAAATTAAAAAATGACTTTAAATAGGCCATGAGAGGTGACACAATTATTTGATAATTGAAAAAAAGAAAAAATAATATAGAACCCTGTTTAAAGAGAATAAAAGGATTGTCCATTGAAATGTATGGGAGAGCGACAGGTAGCGACAGGTAATACCAGGCGCTATGGAAGCCAGAGCGCCGACGGTATACGGTGAGCCGCCTGTGATGAATCGCTACATGTCGCTGTTAGAATCGCTCACCAGATTCGCTTCGATAAATGTGGTATTGCGTACAGCGCCTGCCGGTCACCGTTCGCTAACTGTCGTTACCTGGCGCTATGGCTTGATGAATAAAGCTTTCTGTGCATGCAGCAGTTTGGCCCTTATTGGAATCTATCAGCTGGTCTGACATTTTTCAGAAAAGGAAGTGATACCTTATTTATATTTGTGTTTAAATATATTTATGGGTGGGGTCATTAGGCTTTATGAGATTTTTATACCTGCTGTTTTTCCATAAGAAATTCCTTAGACTTGGTGACGGGAAACCATATGTACAAAAAGTGGGTTTTAGGCCACTTTCAACATTTCAGTGATTTAGACAGTGATTCATTTTTATAGAGGACAGAATAGGCTAACACTGCTGTGAACACCTGACCTGATCTGCAAAGATCAAATACCATTAAAAGGATAATTACATTCGACAATCCTCTAAAGTGGAAACACTTTGTGTTCAGCTCCAAGGCAATGGAATAATTGACAGCACATTGCGTGCTTCTACTTTTCAAAAAATATTATAGGAAACATTGGTGTCTGTAGAAATGCGGAATAAATTTTGTGTGGCCACAATTCTTTGCTGTTCAATAGATAAAACACAATTTAAATGGCAGCAGCACCCTCTAGTGGTCTATTGAGGAAATATACAATACAGGATAACTGGTAAACAGGATAAAAGTGTTCTTGATTTTCTATATTATGGCAAATTACATTTTATATTTATTTTGAAATAAAAGCCAATAGGGCAGTATTACAAAATCATGTGATGCATATACTGTGCATTTGATTGCTTTTGACCCTTTTGCTACCAGCCTACCTGGAGATGTCACCCTCTGTTGCCAGGTCATTTTTTACTAGGTGCCTGGATACTCACCAGGCCTCTTCTGCACGCACCGCTGCATCAGCTTCCCGAGCCAGCGCTGATAGGCTTGGCGGCTGCTCAAAGTCATATGGGAGCGGCCTAGAGGCCTGGAAGTGGTAAGTATCTGGGGATAGCCCGGGTATATAAGACCCAACACTGCCTGATTCCCTCCTCCCAGATCACCCTGATTTGGGATGCCCTGCTGTGTGACACCCCTCCCAGGTCCACAGTAAACCTTCTTCCCTCTCCACCAGCGCATGCACAAGCCACGGCCGCCGTCAGCTACATCTCTAGCCGGGCTCTCACCCGCATCATTTGTAAATGGTTGGCACAGACACAAACCCTGTTAGACTGCCGGTTCTGCTCGTCTCCTTGTGGCTAGGCTTGGCCCTTAGCTCAGTCCTAGCCAATATTGATAAACACAGCTGATTGGATGAGAGACCACGCATGCGCTGTAAGACTAAGGAAAGGTGAGTTTTCTTCGGGGTTTCACACAGTGGGGCATCCCAAATTGGGGTGCCCCGGAGGCAAGGACCAAAACCCGGCATAAACCCTGGTTTTGGTCCACTTTAACAGATGAAGAGCTGGCATTTGAAGGGTCAAAGATACAGTAGTTCCAACACAAAAACATTATTTTAAAACAATGTAAGTGTGATATCATTTGCTCAGGAAACCAGGGGGGTTTACACTGCGGGAATATGGAAATGTCTTAAACAGGGACAACCTATTTGAGTTTTGGTCCACTTTAACGCAATTAAACCATACCTTCACCCTTGATAAGAGCCTATCTTATATGTTTCCCCCACCCTATACAAACAGATTGCCCACATTAAAAATCATCCTATCTGCATCTACTGCATTTTATGAGCGGTGAGCGATTGGGGTAAACGGCAATGACACGGACAACAGTTCTTCAAAATTAAAGACCAGTTTTATTGAAAACCAAAATGTTCAGCAGAAAAGAAATGTCTCTTACTTCAGAGGTTGCAAACAAATTTACAAAAATGCAAAGTGGACAGAACCAGTTCCTTTTAAGAAAGAATAACAGATAGTATAATACAGTGTGCCCCGCTCAGGTGTGGCGGTCTTTTGGGCACCATGGAGACACGGGGGCTTATTGGTGGTTGTTCTTTATTAAATTATTCCTGTGGGTATATAGGGGACTTGTACAGGGTCTTAGTCCATTGTCGTCCTGAGGAAGTAACGGGCACACGTTACGACACGCGTTGGCGGTATATTGGCGGTATATTATACTTGTTATATGTCTCTTTTTTCACTCTGGCTGGTCCTTATAATATAATAATGAATATAAATAGATTTTGAGCATAAGCACTTTATTATTTGTATATAAGATTGCGATTTGCACATTTGGCACATTATTGTATATAATATTTTTTGTTTTGATGAGTGTAGGGATAGTAGCTATTATGGTCCTTTCTAGAATCAGCACTGGTTTGCAATAATATAATACTTCCTGTATGGTTCTCTGGCGCCCCCCGGTGTCTATGGTGTTAATGTGATGTTGTCTTAAATGTATTTTTATTATGTGTTTTTGTGGCTATATGTAATCTCTTAATAAATTATTTTTATTAAATATATTGGAAGGTAGTGCCACTTCTTGTTTGCTTGGCAGGATTTAGGGGAGTGTGGGAACCCCAATTTTGTGTATGTTGTGTACTTCAGAGGTTGCAGCATGCAATGCAATAAATCAAGCGGTTACTTCACCAACTCAACGAAAGTCCAGGGTTTGATACTCCAGCAAACTGCAAGTCCAGGGTATGTCAGGTCCGCTTTACAGGGCATACAAGCCCACGCTGCTCATCCACAAGTCGAAGTTCAGAGATACCAACAAAGTCCTTAGGCTATCTCCAGATCTGTCATTTACTTTGAGCAGTACAGCCTGGGCTCCTTCCTCCAGGCTGGTCAACAGCAAACTGACAGGCTCAGCGGCTCTTTTTATTCAGGCTTCCCCTGCAATCAGCCTCATCACCTGTGCGAGGCCTGGGATCAGGGAACAAACCTGTAGAGGACTGGGGAATGTGACCTGGGTCCTGAAAACCCGGCACGGATAGTGCCTGATAGAGCATAGCAGGGGAAAAATACACACCATTTATCACATTTCCATACACATTACCACAGAGCCTTTAAACATCCGAGATGGCAGCCCATGGAGTCTCATGCTCCCTGCGTACAGGAAGTGTCTTCTGACTATGCTGCTCTGCATTCTGGGATTGCTGTCCTTTTCCTGACCCCGGCTCTGCTCTGCCTGTGCAGAGCACAACTATAACCCCGCACCCTGTACTTTTGTCCCGCTCTCCTTTCCTCAATAAGTGATGTTTCTGAGGCAAGATGGTTTGCACCCATATCCTAGAGTCCTGAACACAAGTAACAAAAGTAAGTGACTAAAAACTTAAAAAATCTTCGTTCTAGATGCTTAAAGGTTAGGTCTGGTTAAACTAGTTAAGTCAGAAGCCATTTTTTTAAACAGTTACCAATTTCCAAACAGAATTTATATGCCCTTGAAAACAAAAAGTTACACTACACAAAATAAATAAATAAATAAATAGCAATCACTCTATGGCTAATTTCACACCAGGGTAACTACAGGGCGATCACAATCCGCTACCGATCGCCCCACAATCTCTGTGAAAACGATGGCCATAGCAATCTATAGGGCTTTTCAGATATGCGCACGTCGTTCAAGACGATTTTGTGGCAATAGCACCTGTAATTGCACTTTATTAAACAGCGATTGCAGGCGCTATCATTTGCAAATCTTATCTTTTGATCAGATTTAGCAGCAATTTTTCATTTGTTTTATGTAAATGTACAAAACCTATTTTTCTAGGAACCACTTGACTTTTTAAGTGAGTTTGATGGGCTTGTATATTACTAACCCCCTAAACAAGATGATATTTTAAAATCTGCATCGCTGCTGTTAAAACAAGATACTAACCACTTTCAGGCTTCTTCTGCGCCCGCCGCAGCGCAGCCTGATGGCCAGCACTGATAGGCTCAGTTGCTGGCTGCGCTGATAGGCTTTTTGCATTCACATGGGCCAATGCAGCCACAGAAGAGGCCTGCAAGTAGTGAGTATCGGGGTGCATGGTTTCTTAACAGTGGCGATGCACAGCGTGTCAGCCCAGGCTGCCCCCTGCTATATAGTACAACAGAACTATGGTCATTTTTTGACCATAGTTCCCCTTTTAACTGTTTGTATGCTTTATATCTTATATATAATTTAGTTTACAAAATGCGGATTGTTTAGTCCTGTTTTGTGGTGGCTTAAGATAAATGCCCCACTCAAGACAGCCTATGACACTAACTACTGTAAATAAACAGGAGAACCAGAGTCACCAGTGTGGAATAGTGGGTTTGGTATTACATTTTTCACCTAAAATAGGACCCTTGTAAGTATTTGGGATCATCTTTCTGGGAACTTAAATTACTTAAAATGGACCTTTCCCTGAGGGCACCCTGATCAGGGGTGCCCCACTGTGTGAACCCCCCCCCCCCCCAGATCGCGCAGCAACTCACCTCTTTCCGGTCCCACGGCGCGTCTAACAGCAGTGGTTCTGACGGCCGCATCCTCCACCTCCCTCTAACAGGGAGCGTGCCCGTGACATTCACAAATACCTGGTGTGGGCACGTGCACTGCTAATAGGAAGTGGAGGATGCGGCCGTCTTAGACACGCCGCGGGGCTGGGATAAGGTGAGTTGGCTGCATCGATCTGGGGAGGGTTTCACACAGCGGGGTGCCCCCGAGGAAAGGACCAAAACCCAGGATAGTCAAAATCCTGGGTTTTGGTCCACTTTAAACCAGACCAACACAACAAACAGTGCTCATATGCATCCCTCCCCAGGGCAATTTAGATTGCCGCACATAAAAATGATGACTTGTAGTAAATTTTAAAAACAAAATGGCTGCTCATGGATGTGCAGTCCGCCTGCAAACAGGAAGTGCTGCTGGGCCTCCTGTTACTGTGCATTGTCAGTTGAATCCAGACAGCAGCATGGCTGAGATGTTGGTATGGTTTAACTACTACTAAAAGTAGGGGGAAAAGAAACGACTGCTACCAGTAAGCACTGACTACAACAAGTATTTGTGTATAATACTGAGAAACTTTATGTAACAAAGTATTAACACCATATATATACCAACAATAGACAGTATGGAATGAGGATTAAAGGGACAGCAGATTAACATAGACACATAGTTAATACTTATGTTCTTTAAGTTTAACCAGGGAACAGGGCTGAGGAAAGTCCCCCCCCCCCCCCCCCCCCCGCCTTTAGAGAGGATTTTATATTAAAGAAATATGCAAGTAAAGTAATAAATACTGAAAATAATTATAGGCAAAGCCAATGGGTTAACAATGGGTTTTGCCTATAATTATTTTCATCTTATAAATAGAAGAGTGTCTGGAAGTGCACGCATGTGCATCTGGGGTGTGTTTTTGAGAGTTCATACATGCATGGGCTTACAGACCCAGGAAGTGCATGCATACGTGTCTGGGAGTGGGCACATGTGCCTCTGGGACTGAAGAACCCATTTAGCAGCTCCGCCTTCTATTGATCCTCTTTGACAAATTCCCCATGACCTATTATTAGTTAGGGCACCTACCTGTTCTGTTCTTGTTTTCTTTGAATTGGTATATATTAATAAATGTTTAGGGATATTTGCCTTCATTGACCACATTTATTTCATGTTGCGCTTTTGTCAGCTTTATTTATTTTTGAAGGGTTTATTAACTGCTTTCTAATTTTCAGTTTACTGCTGAGAGCTCAGCTTTGTAATTTTTAAAACGCCATTTTCTTGTTCTCTATTGACTACCTAAAGTGGACCAACAGGGAAAAATGAATTAAATCAGACCATCACAACAAACAGTGCTCATATGCATCCCTCCCCAGGGCAATATAGATTGCTGCACATAAAAATTTATTTACCTTTTTCTAATGCCTACTGGGATAAATTTTAAAAGATGGCAGCTCATGGGCTTGCAGGCCACCTGCAAACAGGAAGTCGTGCTGGGCTTTCTGTTACTGTGCATCTCAGTTATGTCAGTTGGGAGAGGAAGCTTCAAAATGGCCGCTACCTTTCTTTTCCAACTGTGCCAGGCCATTGGTCCGGTTTAACTGAAGGTGTAAGACAGGATTTGACAAAAGACATTTAAATTGTACTTGTTACCTATAGGAATACATTTTGCAATGTTGGTACTCATTATTGACATAAAGTACTCCTATTAGACATATTAATTATTCATCAAAAGAGTGCAGCCATGAACCTGGAAAAGTTGGGTTTGCTGTTCTAGGCAGAGAAAGTTTTTTTACATTTTATGTTGAATGCAACTATATTGTGGTAACAGTTACCAAGCATTTCATGGACAGTTACCATCCCAGGCCATCATCATTTGATATTACAAGTATTTGGGGCATCTCCACAAACTGGCTCAAAAATGATCTTGTAGCGAGGTATGGAGCCGTGAGGGAGCGTTTTCCTTGAGCTCCCGCATCGACAGCCCAACAGTTAAGCTAGCAGGCAGCGAACCAACCCCAAAAGCCATGGCCAGGAAGAGAAACCCCCAGAGACGTGGAGGGGGTCAGCGGAGGGGTCCCCAAAACCCCCCGACTGCAGATTTCCGGAGGGAAAGAGCCGAGGACCGGAGATCCAAGATGGCGAGGAGCACGCTGGGGGTCGGAGAGGCTGTCGTGCTCGCAGCGGTGGAGGAGCCCCCCCGAGGTCATGGAGCGGGGGACGGGCCGGAGAGGGAGAGACCACACGAGGTCGGGAGGAAAGGCGGGCACACCGGCAGTGCGCCCACAGAGGAGGCTGCAGAGAGCGCAGCGGCGTCTGGAGGTGAGACCACCTACCTGGCGGAGGGGAGGCACCCGCGGATCCCACCGTGGAGAGGACGTCGGGTGACTGCCTGCGGGGCAGAGAAGCTGCGGCGGCGGAGGCGCTGACTATGTGCACCGGCGGGTGCACCAACATGGCGGAGACGGCCAGCAGCACAGGCAGTGGGAGTCCAAAGATGGCGGCCGCCGAGACGATGACGCGGAGGGGCGGGGCTACGGATGCCGATCGGGACTCCCCGGATCAGATGAGGGGGCAGAAGGAGCCCGGCCAACACACCGCCGCAAGCGAGGTGGGTGCACAGCTGACGGCGGGCAGAGAGCCTAGACAGGCAGCCAGCATATCTGGGGAGCAGGCTGCGAATATCCGCCTGACCCCGCCCGCGCCGTCTTAGAGCTCTTGAGGAGAGGTGCGACCGACAGGAATCCTTACTCCGGGCCCAGATGCTTCATATTGACGATGTCAAGAACCTCAGTCGTAGAAACAATCTCAGGCTGCGGGGCATCCCCGAAGCCTCGTCGGGGGAAGACCTCAAATGCATCACAACAGTCATATTCAATACAGTGCTGGATAGGGATCCGGCCACCCCGATCGAGTTGGGCAGAGTCCACAGGGCGATTGGCCCCCCTAACCCGGACCCATCCAGACCGAGAGATGTCGTCTGCAGGGTGCACCGATACACATTGAAAGAAGATATTGCCCGAGCCGCATGGCGGAAAGGAAACATCAGTTTTGATGGAGCAAGCATCCAGATACTGCAAGACCTCTCACGCAGAACACTGCTCATGCGCCGAGCCCTGAAGCCATTACTGGAGACAGTGACGCGCGCAGGAGCGACATATAGGTGGGGGTACCCCTTCCACCTAATCATTAGGAGAGACCGCGACACCTTCCTGCTGAGGTCGCCGGGGGATCTGGCGGACTTGTTTCTCTTCCTTCGGTGTGACCCGGTAGAGGTCCCGGACTGGCTGGCGGCAAGAGTGACTCTTCCACCCTTCCGGCCTGGAGGGGCGCCTGGGAGAGACCCAGGAGGCCCTAGGGGCCCTGGAAGACGTCGACGGGCGAGAAGGCAGTCCAGGCCATACGACGCGGAGACGTGAGCCTGCTCAGGGGGGTGGGATGTCCCGGCCGCTCTCTCGCTCCTCCGGTAGGGAGCCCAACCACCCGTAGACGACCCCAGCATTGGGTGGCGTGTGCCGCCGCGGGTCCGCGGGACGGGTGTTGCGCCCGCCTCCCCCTTTAGTCTGGGGTTCCCTGCCGGGGGGGAGGGGGGCTGGGCTCCTCCCTCCACATAGAGCTATGACTGGAAGGGCATGGACAAGATCTGTTAATGTTATCAATGTTAATATTATTGCCTTCTTACTTGTTGTTTCTGGTTCGCTGTTCACTACTTTTACCCAAGCTGACCTGTTGGCTGATCCGATGCGGGAGGGGGTGACCAGATCTGCGGCGAATACCGAAGGGCGCTCTACCCCGCATTAGGGCCAGCTCGCAGGTTCACCGGACCTGTAGGTTTTGTTTTTCTCCATAGAGGATATTTAGAGTTAATTTCTGTGTTTATTGTTAGTTGTTTGTGCGTTTGATCCCCCCGTAGCCCCTCCAGAAGGAGGCGACTCCCCACTTGCCCAGTGTTCCCCCCCCCTCCTTCCCTCCACAGTTTTCCTCCGGAAGGGGAGAGTCCACTCTCTACCGACCCCCTCCCTCCTCACCCCCCCCCCCCTGAGGGCCGCTCAGCATGGCGGGTACCAAAATCGTCTCATTGAACGCCAAGGGGCTAAACAGCCCCGAAAAGCGCTCCATGATACTACGGAATTTGAGAGGCCTTAAAGCGCAAGTGGGCTTCCTACAAGAAACACATTTTAGAGCCTCAAACCCCCCATCATTAGGTGACAGGTATTATTCCAGGTCCTACAGTAGCCACTCCCCCGACTCTAGGTCCAGAGGGGTTAGCATCGTGTTAGCGAAATCCCTCATGTGGGAGCTTGAGGACTACAAAACGGACACAGAGGGTAGATGGCTATTTGTCAAGGGGAAGTTGGCCTCTGAGATGATCACGTTAGTTAATGTCTATGCCCCGAACACCGGGCAGGTCTCTTTCATTGAGAACTACTTGAGGCCTTGGTAGGCTTCTGGGAAGGGGAATTGATAATCAGTGGGGATTTCAATCTGGCGCTAGATCCTCTGCTGGACACTTCCAGTGGGGGGCCTCACATTGCATACACTAAACTGAAACAGGTTAGGAAGATCCTTCACTTGCACCAGTTGGTGGACCCCTGGAGAGTACAGCACCCTGAGACGAGGGACTACACCTTCTTCTCACATCCCCATAATTCCTACTCCAGGATTGATTTGTTCCTGGTCCCGCATTCCCTGCTGCCCCGGGTGGAAGACTCAATGATAGGTAACATTACTTTGTCTGACCACGCCCCTATAACCCTCACCGTGGGGGGACGCTCCCTGGCCCCTAGGAGCTGGTCTTGGCGTCTCAATGACTCGCTGCTGGACGACCAGAGAGTGCTGGCGGACGTCCAGAAGGAGCTTAAAAGCTTCTTCGAAATAAATTCCACCCCGGAGGTGTCACCTGGGACCCTCTGGGAGACGCACAAGTGCTTTGTCAGGGGACTCTTCATAGTACACAGGGCTAGGGTTAAAAAGGAAAAGATGGAATGCACGTTGAACCTACTAAGGGAGATCAATAGGCTGGAAGCGCTGCATAAAAAGTCCCTGTCTGCCGCCTACTTGCCTACCCTGACTTCGCTACGAGAGAAATTGAAGATGCTATGTTGCGACAAAATCAAAGCGCAGCTAGTGCAATGCCGGCGCGCATTCTACGAGTCGGGGGACAAGTGCGGCAGACTACTAGCTGGCGCTCTGCGGGCCGAAAGGGCCAGGATCTTCGTTCCCAAAATAGTCGACCAGGGGGGCAGGGTCACGCACCTTACGGAAGACATAGCAGAGGCGTTCCGAACATTCTACAGGGACCTATACAACTTACCGGAAGTCCGGGAGCCTGGGCAGGAGCAGAGATGCAGGGACTACATCAGGCTGTCAGGGATGCCGACCCTCCCAGAACAGGTGACGGTGGATCTTGAGACACCGATCTCCATGACGGAATTGCAGGCAGCGCTGTTAAGCTCGGCTAGGGGGAAGGCACCTGGCCCTGATGGACTCAACCTGCAGTACTACAAAAAAATTTTTCCTGTCCTGGGCTCCAGACTCTTGTCCGTTATGAATGCTATAATAAAGGGGGCCACGCTCCCCAGAGACACACTCCGGGCTCATATCGCGGTGATCCCTAAGGAAGGCAGGGACCCCACTCTCTGTGCCAGCTACCGACCCATCTCCCTGCTGAACACTGACATTAAGCTCTTAGCCAAGATTTTGGCAACAAGGATTGCCCCCCACCTGCACCTGGTGATTGGCTCTGACCAGGTGGGCTTTATGCCCATGAGAGAGGCTCGAGACAACACCATAAAAGTGTTAAACATGATCCACCTAGCCCAGAAACAAAAGACGCCTGTCCTTTTGCTCTCCACCGACGCCGAGAAAGCATTTGATAGGGTCAATTGGAAGTTCATGAGCTCGGTCCTAAGGCACATTGGCCTTGGCCCAAATATGCTGAGCTGGATTGAAAGCCTGTACGGTTGCCCTTCGGCGTCGGTGAGAGTTAACGGACACTCGTCGGGATCCTTTGGGATCGCCAATGGGACAAGACAGGGCTGTCCGCTGTCTCCACTAATTTTCATATTGGCAATGGAACCTCTCTTGTGCAGGGTGAGGGGAAACCCGGATGTTAAGGGAATAGAGAATACATCAGGGCAATATAAAGTCGCGGCTTACGCCAACGATTTAATCTTTTTCTTGTCCTGTCCGGAGGTGACCCTGCCGAACCTTATGAAAGACCTGAGAGAATATGGGAACTTATCAGGGTACAAGATAAACTACTGCGGCTTGAGAAATTACAGGACTCCTTCACGTTTAGATGGGCGAAGGACAGTGTTGGTTACTTGGGAACCAAGATTAGTGGTGACCTCACCAAAATATTTGCCCTCAACTTCCCCCCGCTATTGAAGCACTTTGAAGAAGACACCAACAGGTGGGTAAAGGGGAAGCTTTCCTGGTTTGGAAAATGCAACGCAGTGAAGATGACTCTCCTGCCCCGTCTGCTTTATCTCATGCAGGCCCTGCCAGTAATGATCCCCCGCTCCTACCTTCAGAAGGTGCGAGCCCTATTTATCAAATTCATCTGGGCTGGAAAGAGGCCAAGGATAAGAGGGAGCCTGCTGATGAGAACGAAGGAGAGAGGGGGGGTGGGCGTCCACCATCTGTCTGTCCACCTAAACAGGGTGGTGGATTGGTGCATCCACGGATGGCACAAGCAGTGGGTTGGCCTGGAACAAAGCTTCCTGACGTTTCCGATTGGGGGCGCCCCCTGGCTACCACAAGAGGGAATGGCGCAGGCTGCGCTGCACCCTACTATCGGCCCGACGCTAAGGGCCTGCAGGGCGGCGCTGCAACGGGAGGGGATCTCACCCTTCCCCTCCCCCATGTACCCTATTCTGGGGAACCCAGGTTTTGGGCGGGATGTAGGGGGTCGAACGCCACGGCATGGTCTAGAGCAAATGTATACAGGGCAGGTCATTTCAGGACACAGGATGGGTGGGCCTCGCTCACGGGGCTGGCACAGAGACATGGGATCCCTGAGTGGTCTCATTGGCAAGACATGCAGATCAGCCACTTCCTAGCTTCCCTACAGGATTTTAGAGGGGGCAGATGTGACACCACGGCCTTTGAGGAAATGTGTCAGAGTAAGGAGGTTGAAAGACACACTCTATCTAGGATATACAGGTTGCTGATAGACCCCCCAGAGGATGAAATACCCCCTTATTTAGCAAAATGGGAAAGAGATCTTAATGAAACATGGTCGCCTGAGCAGCGCCGAAAAATTCTGCTACTCTCACATAAATCATCAATATGTACCAGGTACCAGGAATGCGGATACAAACTGCTCTCCAGGTGGTACAGGGTCCCCTCGACCCTCAACAAGTGGTCGCCGGAGACGCCCGCAGAGTGTTGGAGGTGTGGTAACGAGAAGGGTGACTTGCTGCACATGTTCTGGGCCTGCCCTGGGCTGCGGGAGTTCTGGAGCAGGGTGAGATTGGTGGCGGAAAAGGTCTTGGGCTCGGAGATCCCTGGAGACCCTGCCCTGTGTCTCCTCCATAGGACTGAGGTCCCAATTAAAAGGTACCGCAAATCGATCACGTGCCATCTGTTGAATGCAGCAAAGGCCTGCATTCCCCAGCTATGGAAAAGCAAAGACCCCCCAAGCATACTTACCTGGTTCCAACGAGTAAATGACATGATGAGGTTCGAGAACATGATGGCCTCCCGGGATGGCACATACGAGAGATTTGCCTCCACATGGAGTGGTTGGATGGTCTTCACTGAGTCCGCTGAGGGGAAGAGCCTCCTGGGCATAATTTAAGAGACCCTCCAGGCCCCCCCCACTCCAATAAGAACAGAGACACATTGTAATTGAAGTTTATTTATTGATCTGCAGTGCTTGAATTATTAAGGACACTCACTTAGTACGCTACACCTGCGAGTATAGACTATCAAGCTGTTATGTCGGTGTGTATACTATTCCTGCTCCACTTGTTATATGTTTGTTTATTTGTGAAAAATCTCAATAAATAAAGAATGTATAAAAAAATGATCTTGTAGCAAGCTGAGACATTTTCTTCCTCCTGAAGTTGAAGCAGAACCATGGCTCCAGTCAATATCTGTATAGTTAAAATCTCCCATTATCACCATTGTATCAATCTCTGCTGGCCACTTTATTTGTTTTTGGAGCTGCCCTATTTCCTCAATTATGTTCAGGGATCTATAGATTACACCAAGATTTATTTTAACATTGTTTAAATCGCCCCACATTTTTACCCCAAGAATAATCCAGTCCCTGATATTTTTTTTTAAGTTTTTATTTTGCTTTTTAAGTGAATAAACACGACAAGCAAACAATACAACACTGGTGCGCTAGGCACCCTATGAACTCTAAACATCCTACCACAAAGATACACATTCTCACACCATTCATGCACGAGACTCAGTATTAGTGTGGGCAGCAGCTTACCAGGGATAACGTTCCATCCACATATTACAAGTACCCGACCTGATATTGTGTTCCAATATGAGATCCAGAGAGGGCAGAGCTGAAAGGCCCTCTACCTCTCAATCATCATCCGACCCGGTCTCCATACATTGCACTCATGGCTCCCAGACCCTATAGAATTTTTGGAGAACTCCCCGGGCAGCGTAGGTCAATTTATACAGGGGTAGCTTCTGGTTAACCAGCCTCTTCCAGGCCTGTACTGACGTCATCGCAGGATGTTTCCAGTTCAGCAATATACACTTTCTGGCGTAGAACGTTAATAGCCTCAGTAATGATCTTTGCGCCTCCACCTCGGAAACCGGCTCCACCACCCCCAGGAGACAAACTGCGACCGAGCCCTGTATCCGGAAACCTATCACTCTACTGACTACTTCCATAATCTCTCCTCAGTATCGCCCTCTGATTGCACACGACCAAGTCATATGTTCCCAAGAGGCACCATCCCTCCCGCACCGTGGGCACTGATCCCTTTCCAGTAATCCCATTCTATGCAGCCGGGCCATGCCTGGTGCAGCCATTTAGTTTGTATAAACCTATCACTGGCCTCCACTACTAACAAGTGAATGTTGTCCATCACTTCGTCCCAATCATCCCCATCCAAGCCAGGATCCAATACATGCCATTTTGACTCCGCCCTCCCACCAGGGGAGTCCAGACACCCCAGCAACGTCTTATATAAGGAGGAGGTGACTTTCCCCAGATCCCTTGCCCTGGTCGCCTGTTCCATTGGATATTTGAGAATCTGTGGGATGCTCCCCGGAAACTGGGTCTGCAGCGCAGGCCTAAGTTGCAGGTATCTAAAGAAATCTCTTGGTGACAACTGGAATAATCCATATAGCTGCTCGAACGACCTCAGAACTCCAGAACTGTATAGTTGGCCCAATTCCCGGACACCCCTCCTCCCCCAGAACCACGTCTCCTGCATACCATATAGCTCCCCTAGTTTACGGTTGCCCCACAGAAGGGTGAACGGAGACCAGAAATGGCCCCCAGTCAGCTCTAAACCCAGACCAACCACTCTATCCCAGATTTTACATACCGGTCTCATACACCCGGTCGTTCCCGGATCTCTCCTCGTACCCTTATACACCAGGGTAGACACCCTCTCCTCAAACCCCAGCAAAGCCACTTCAAGCAAGATCACTGGATTGTCTCATGGGATGCATAGCCACCAGTGTGCGTACAGAAGTTGCACAGCAAAAAAGTACATAACCATATGTGGTATTGCTAATCCACCCTCAGACACCTGGGATTTCATGATCTCTCTGTTAAGCCTCGGTGATGACTGGCCCCAGAAAAACCCAAAGATTATTGAATCTACCAATTTGAAGTGTGAACGGGGCAACAATACTGGGGATGCCTGATACAAATACAGTAGTTTGGGGAGGAAGATCATTTTAAAAATATTTATTCTACCCAACACAGATAAGGGCAGAGTCAACCACTGTGACACCTGCTTCTTCAGTTGGGCCACCACTGGAGAGATATTTAGTTCAACAAATTCCACAAGCTTACAGCTAATAACAATCCCCAAATACTTAAACTGGCTAACCACCTTCAGCTGGGATCTGGGGGTTACCACTAGCTTGTCTGCTCCATCAACTGGCATCAGGCTGGATGTATCCCAGTTCATTTTGAGCCCAGAAAACTCCCCAAATTTCCCAATAATATCTAGCAGGGCATCCAGGGAGCCCAAGCAGTCGGACAGGTTTATATGTGTGGTACACCCAGGCATGAAGCCTGCCTGATCTGGACCGACCAGTTGAAGAATTACTTTGTTCAGTCTAGTTGCTAATATTTTCGCTAACACCTTCGCATCCTGATTCAACAATGAGATAGGCCTATATGATGCGCAGGAGTCCGGTGGCCTACCCTCTTTATGGAATCAGGAGTATATGTGCTTCGGAGAAGGACTCTGGCAGACCCCGGCCTCCACCGCCTGGCTCAGGACCTCGAGCAGCCGCGGGGCAACCAAATCAGCTAATCGTTTGTACCATTCCGCCAGAATCCCATCAGGCCCCGGAGCTTTCCTATTAGGAATTGTACCAATCGCCCCCCTAACTTCCTCTAGCGTAATGGGCCCCCCCCCCCCAGGGCCTCTCCGTCCTCCTCAGCGAGGGCAGGGAAAGTAATCCCAGCCAGGTATCCTCCCAATTCCTCCTCGGAGTATGTTACTTACGAGGAGTACAGTACTGCATAGTACAATTGGAATTGTCTAGCTATGTCCTCCCTATTCATCACCGTATCACTCCCTCATGTAATACTCGCGATAGTGTTAGGGGCCTGTTCCGCTTAAGCCAGAAACGCTAGCGTCTTCCCATTTTTGTCTCCCTTATCAAATATATTGCCTTGTTTTAGCAGCAGGGTTTTTTTGGCCGCTTCCGTGAGAAGCAGGTTATATTCTCTTTTAAGGGACTGCAGAGTCGAGTGCACTCTGTGATCGGCCGAAGCAATAAACTCCTCCTCCCCTTTGGCTATTTTATTCTCAATATTCGCCACTGCCCTCCCCCTCCTAGCTCTATCCACAGCTATAGCAACGATGGCACTACCTCTCGTCACTGCCTTAAGAGCATCCCATGCTACACTAACCGTCGTTTCACCAGTATCACATGCCCAGAAGGATTCAATGGCTGTCTGTAGGTTCTCCCTGACCCCCGGAACATCCAACCAAAGTGAATTCAGGGCCGACCCCACCAGACTCCAGCGCATGTTTGATATCCCTACCGTGAGCAGTAGGGGGGAATGGTCCGAAATCCACCAGGGGAGATAATCACACGCCGTCACGCTAGGCAGCAAATGTGGCGAGGCAAAGGCCTGGTCAATCCTGGGGAGAGTCTGATGCGTAGCTGAGTGACAAATACACCTTCTCTACTGGGTGCTTCCAGCCAGATCTCAACCAGACCCATTGCCTCAGCCCAGGAAGATAACTGTGTTTTGGGGCCGGCCCTCCCCCCCCACCAAGTTGAAATCCCCCGCCAGGAGGACCAGATCAGGAGGGTACTCCATCACCTACCCCATGATACGCTGCAAGATCTGCATATCACACGGCGGCGGGATATAAAGACCCACCAGAATTAGACCTGCGTGTACAGCGTGAAAGGAATGTTCTTAGCAATCAACACTGAGACACCCCTAGAGTAGGATGAGAATAGGGAGTGATTAGGGCGTCTCAACGTTAAGGCCCTGTGGCCCACGAGGTGGTATTACCTCTTGGGGCTTGTATCTCTTAAAAAATTGAACTACTGTTGTCCACTTGATCTTATCATTAAGTCCACGGACATACCAGGAAAGAATCTCCATCGCTATCCCTTAACATTTCCGATATTAATAACTGCAGAGAACTCACCCTGCCGACCACTGCTCCAAGTCTCGTCACATCCGTCCATCCAAACATTGAGCAAGTTAAACATATCCAACAAATAGAGCAACTACAACTAAACATTATACAAGAGTTAACATATACATGCACCGGAGTCTCTCCCTAACCCCGTTGAAGGTGCACCGCTGCTTCTGAAGCTCAGACGTAAAGTCAGAGAAAAAGGACAGGTGAGCGTTGAGTAAGTCATCGCCCCCTTCGTCCTAGCGGCAGTCAGTGTAGCGTCCCGATCTTTGTAGTGGAGCACTTTAAATATGAACGGACCTCCTCAGTGAGCTTCTCCACAAACTGTAGGGGCCCTACGACTTCTCTGGCAGCCACAGAATTCTGATATTATTTGTTCTATTTCTGTTTTCCGAGTCCTCGGCCCTCTCCATAAGAGCAGCAACCTGCCTCCTGAGTGTCGCCACCTCTCCAGCCTGTGCAGTTAATCGGTCCTCCATATCCCCGATTCTCCTTTCGGCTTCTCCCATCCGATCGCGAACATTATCCAGGTCGTGGTGAAAATAATTGAACTGCTTCTGTAGGCTGTCAAATTTGGTAGTTAGAATATTTTGGCACGAGGCTACAACCGCCATGATGGCTGCTGTGTCAGGGTTAGAGGGCTCCTGCCCCGATCCACCTGGGGCTTCCATTGTTTGGGAACACGGAGAGATAATTCCACCCGTTGATTATGATGCGAAACGAAAGAGAGGAGCCTCATGGGGGAGTCAGGAAGCGGAGGGAGTTATACAGCTAGTTATAACGTTTGCGGAGAGTTCGCTCCAGGAGCAGGCCCACGCCGGTCAATACAAGCTGGATGATATAAGGCCGAGTCCAACCAGCTTCACACAGACGCCCAATTAGGGGAGATTCATAATCCCAGGAGGGGGGGAGCAATGGGAAGCAGGGGAGGCAGTGCGGGCAGGTGGCACCTTGGGGGGCAATCCAGCACAGATATAATTATTGGTGGTATCCTCCCGGTCCTGGCGGCCACCCAGAGGTCCGGACAGAAAGGACCCAGCAATTTAATGGTAACTACAGGGAAGCTCCAGGATGGACCATATGCAGGAATGCTGTTTGAACTTGTATTGCTCAGGCACCCTCTAGCAAAGGGCTAATATTGTGCACTGCAGGAGATATGGTATAGTGGATTAGTCAGGCTGTTAACTGGTGATGATAATCTGGTGAAGGTGGTGCTCAGGGGATTACTGTTAAACTTGGCTTTGTGTCAGGGCAGTGTCTCCTCTCCTCTACGGGTCCTTCACTCACTGCACAGCTACTCAGCTGCTTGCAGCCAGCCCCCCCTGTCAGCACCTCTCCCCCTCTTCAGGCTGGATGAGACGCTGCACGAGGCATCCCAGTCCAAGCCGCCTCCACAAAATTGCGTCAGGCCTTCCCTCCCCTCCACTGACTGCGCTCCCTCTGCAGGTGCGCATCTCTCCTCCTCACAGTCAGCGGCCCACACTGCTGCTGATCTCGGGGCCGCTCCTCCTGCCCTAGCTCCGCTCTTCTTGCCTGCATGCCACTGCCCTCCTCCTCCCAGCACGACTCGGCACCGGCCACAGACCCACCGGGGACCTCTCCCCTCCACGCCGCTGTCAGAAGGCTCTTCGGTCGAGCACAGACGCCGCCAGCCCTCTCCAACGCACCCCAGGTACAATACAGCCGACCGCTGGCCAGAATAAAGTGTTCAGGGTAAGTTGATCAGGATTTGTTCTGGAGCCTCTTAGACTTGCATCCTCTCCACCATCTTAGGCACGCCCCCCCCAGTCCCTGATATTTATAATATGAATACAAGTCTGACTGGACAGCAAAGCAGGCTGCCACCCCACCAGTTGTCAGCGATGATGGGGAGGGCCTGCCCACTGGCCAGAATAAAGTGTTCAGGGTAAGTTGATCAGGATTTGTTCTGGAGCCTCTTAGACTTGCATCCTCTCCACCATCTTAGGCACGCCCCCCCCAGTCCCTGATATTTATAATATGAATACAAGTCTGACTGGACAGCAAAGCAGGCTGCCACCCCACCAGTTGTCAGCGATGATGGGGAGGGCCTGCCCACTGGCCAGAATAAAGTGTTCAGGGTAAGTTGATCAGGATTTGTTCTGGAGCCTCTTAGACTTGCATCCTCTCCACCATCTTAGGCACGCCCCCCCCAGTCCCTGATATTTATAATATGAATACAAGTCTGACTGGACAGCAAAGCAGGCTGCCACCCCACCAGTTGTCAGTGATGATGGGGAGGGCCTGCCCACCCTAGAGTGAGTGGACACAGACTGGCTTACTAGGCACTCAGTTGCGGCTGTCGAAGTTCCGTTAGACTGGACATTCAATTTACTGTTTTCATGATAGATGTCCCTTGGAAAATAACTCATTAATAGATTCCAGGGGCAGTCTGAATTAGGATGCCCCTCTATGTGAAGCCCCCTAGGGCACCAGTAATCACTCACCTTTCCCTGGTCCAGCGCTGCATGCGCAGGCTCTTATCCAATTAGAACTCTGATTGCTTACAATAAGGAGCCGGAGCAGCCACACTCGCTCCCCACTGAAGTCAATGAGAGCCCTTTGCCGAAGGATGTAAACACGGCAAAGGTCTCTGACTGGACTAGAGCCTGTGCATGCGCTGTTGAACTGAGTAGAGATGAGGTTTACTGGGCGAACAGCAGGACATCCCAATTCGGGTTCCCCTGGGGCACTGAACAACTTGCAGGGGCAGTTGTCTTTTTAGTTTTTATTATAGCCCCCAGCCCTAGTAAATCACAAGCCCCTGTGTGAAACTCCCCAGAAGGTTCAGAAAAACTCAACTCTTGCCAGTCCAATGGCGCGTGCCCAGCCTCTCGTCCAATCAGACACATTTGCAGTGACTTGTCATTTTGCAAACAGCTCTGTTAGACTTCAAAATGGAGTGCAAGCCGAGGATGTAGGGGAATGCGGCTGCTCCATATTGTAACCAGTTCCCGAATTACATAGGCACGGGAAACAACTCTGACTGGACGAGAGCACACACATGCACCGCTGGACTGGGGAAAGGTAAGCTGATATTGGCGATCGGGGGGGGAGTGTTACACAGTAGGGCATCCCAATTCAGGATGCCCCAAGGAAGGCCAGCGACCGAACCTGGGTTTTATTCTGCTTTAAACTGCATCACACTAAGGTTAGTCCCGCTGCTCCATACGCACTCAGGGGCCAGGCACAGAGGGGTGGAGGCCTCACATGAAAAAGATCATATTGCCAGATATGTTTACTGTACAGCGTGTAGGCATGTAGGTTCCATTCATTTTTTTTTTTATCTGGGTGTTTACAATAGCATTAATGTCCTTTATATAAAAAATACAAGCTATTGCCAGAAGCAGGTAGTCGTACAAATACAGTGTATTTTTTACAATAATAAATTCATATATTGCACATGTTATATTACTAGATAAAGATTTTTTTTTACAAAGTCAGAGATAAAAAAATATTTCCTTGTCTTCGCAATCTGATTGGGTTCAAAGCTCTTCTGCACTCTAGCATTCTGAAATAGATAAGAAATAAAGCGATTTATATAAATAGAAAATATTACTTTTAAAAAAAAAATAAAAACTTTGTGTTGCTGCGAGGTGCAAAGGTAGTAACTTACAGAGGTCTAAGTCAAGGTGCCCAACCAATGAATGGACAGCCGAGGTCAAGCAGAAAAAAAAGTACCTTTTCTTCACTGTAGCGTGCATGGGCACAGGGAAACCTTGGACACCTGTCCACTATTCAAAGTGTCTTTTAGTGGATGTTGTTCCAACCATGTCTACATCACTGGCTTATAGCACACTCCATCTGTAGGAGGCAGCAGGGGCTGGACTGGATGTTGTGATGACCTGATCTCAGGATCCGTTTTTTTAAAAAGCTAGACTATCCCAGTCTTTGTTACATACTCCTGTGTGAAACGCCGCAGGTTGCCAGTACTCACTCACCTTTCCCTGGTTCAACTGCGCATGAGCGCGGATTCCTGTCCGTTCAGAGCTGTTTGCCGTGGCTATGTAATTCAGCAAATGGCTCTGATTTGCTTCAATGGGGAGAGAGAGCGGCCACATACCCAGCGGTGCATGCTCTCCCGTCCCAGCCTATCTGAATGTCTGGAATAGGAGCATGCGCACAGCCTGAGGATGCAGGGGATGTAGCCGCTGTTGTTCCCCATTGTGGAAAATGAGAGTAATTTGCCAAATTATATAAGCATGGCAAAAGTCTCTCATTGCCCGCACATGTGCCACTGGGCCGGAGTAAGGTGAGTGAATACCAGCAACCTGGGGGGTTTCACACAGCAGGGCATCGGTTTGCCCCGGGGATCAGTGCAGCATTTAAATAAAAATAATCAAAATGTTGGAGTGGACTGTAAAGTCTTCTGTAGCTAGATAAGTCTCAACCACATCCCAGAGTAGTGCCAGGACTGCCTTGGTGTGAGTGCCTGATTTTCAAGCTCAAATGTGCACCTTTTATTTTCCTGATAGTGAGTTACAAGATCACAGACACATAATAGACCAAAACGCAGCGTTTCACCGTTGTCGGTTTTGGTTAACTTTACATGGACATCCAAATGTATGAAACACCCAGGTTTTTCTAGAATTAAAGAGGTCCAAAACCCAGGATTTTTACTATCCTGGGTTTTGGTCCTTGCCCCCGGGCACCCCGATGTTAAAGTGGACCAACACCCAGGACTTTGGTCCACTTCGGCGGGGCACCCCGATCGGGGGTTCCCCGCTGTGTGAAACCCCCCAGAAACCCCAAAAAACTCACCTCTCAACGCTCCCACGTGAACGCCGCAGCCAATCCCCGCCAACGTCCAGGCGGGGATCAGGAACGTCCAAGCCGCTTCCGCCGCCGCCGCCGCCGCCTCCCACGCGTCACTCTCGGTGGAAGCGGCGGCGGATCAGGTAAGATGTTTTTGGGGTTTCACCCCGCGGGACATCCCGATCTTGGATGTCCCCCGGGGTGGGAGGTGATCGGCCCGGGAATCTTATAGATTTCCGGGCCGATCACCCCTGGGTGTTGGTCCATTTTAAAGCCTCACCTATATGCTGCCCCTTCCTCCCGCCAGTTTTACCTTTAGGCAATTTTTACTTACCTCACCAGGGCATGCATCTTCTGGGCGACCCCCTGATGGGCAGCGCCACCTTGCATCCTATCATGCAATGGGGCTGCCCGTGCGGTCACTTACAGGCAGCTAAGCCACTGGGGGCAGAGGATCGGGCCCTGAAGCAGCCGAAACTCGCCGCAGCAACCGGGAGACATCCGAAAGGTAAGTAGGAGCTGATTTGGCGGGTGGGGAGAATTGACCCCTTTTTATTTTAGGTCCCTCGTTCCTCTTTAAAGCCTGCGCATGCGCCAGGAAAATGGCAGAGAGGTGAGTTGTTTGGGAAATCTGGGGTGGCTCACACAGCAAGGCATCCCAAATTGGGGACCTATCAGAAGGATTGTGAAGATCCTGGTCATTGGTCCACTTAAGGTATTTAGACTGGCTGATCCTGGGTCCATTCAATGTGCTGGGCTGCACTCACGTCAAATCAGCTAGACTCCACTGAGGGCCGATCCTAACTAAGAAGTGCCGGGCATGCCAGCGGCCACATCCCCGCTACCCTCTAATAGGGTGCGTGGGCATGCGCCCTGCTAAAGGTAAAGCCAGTGGCAGCCGTGGCTCACACATGCGCTGTTGGATTGGGGAGAAGGTGAGTTAACTGGGCGACCTGGGGGGTTTTACACAGCGGGGTATCCTGAATCTGGATGCCCGGAGGGAGGCTTATAGACTCCACTTTAATACAGTTAAAACTCCACCTGGTGTCACAGATAAAAATGTCTTCTCCCATTATATGTAAAATGTGAGAGAGGGGTGAGAAAGTGGAGCAAAATCTCCCAGAACAATCAGAGCCCAGGTGTCATGGACAAGAGGAAAGCTGATTGGCTGCTCTGGGGGTAAGCGTGTGTACATGCCTGTATGGGGAGGAAGCGCGTGTGTACATGCCTGTGTGGCGAGGAAGCGCGTGTGTACATGCCTGTGTGGCGAGGAAGCGCGTGTGTACATGCCTGTGTGGCGAGGAAGCGCGTGTGTACATGCCTGTGTGGCGAGGAAGCGCGTGTGTACATGCCTGTGTGGCGAGGAAGCGCGTGTGTACATGCCTGTGTGGCGAGGAAGCGCGTGTGTACATGCCTGTGTGGCGAGGAAGCGCGTGTGTACATGCCTGTGTGGCGAGGAAGCGCGTGTGTACATGCCTGTGTGGCGAGGAAGCGCGTGTGTACATGCCTGTGTGGCGAGGAAGCGCGTGTGTACATGCCAGTGTGGCGAGGAAGCGCGTGTGTACATGCCTGTGTGGCGAGGACGCGCGTGTGTACATGCCTGTGTGGCGAGGACGCGCGTGTGTACATGCCTGTGTGGCGAGGACGCGCGTGTGTACATGCCTGTATGGCGAGGACGCGCGTGTGTACATGCCTGTATGGCGAGGACGCGCGTGTGTACATGCCTGTATGGCGAGGACGCGCGTGTGTACATGCCTGTATGGCGAGGACGCGCGTGTGTACATGCCTGTATGGCGAGGACGCGCGTGTGTACATGCCTGTATGGCGAGGACGCGCGTGTGTACATGCCTGTATGGCGAGGACGCGCGTGTGTACATGCCTGTATGGCGAGGACGCGCGTGTGTACATGCCTGTATGGCGAGGACGCGCGTGTGTACATGCCTGTATGGCGAGGACGCGCGTGTGTACATGCCTGTATGGCGAGGACGCGCGTGTGTACATGCCTGTATGGCGAGGACGCGCGTGTGTACATGCCTGTATGGCGAGGACGCGCGTGTGTACATGCCTGTATGGCGAGGACGCGCGTGTGTACATGCCTGTATGGCGAGGACGCGCGTGTGTACATGCCTGTATGGCGAGGACGCGCGTGTGTACATGCCTGTATGGCGAGGACGCGCGTGTGTACATGCCTGTATGGCGAGGACGCGCGTGTGTACATGCCTGTATGGCGAGGACGCGCGTGTGTACATGCCTGTATGGCGAGGAAGCGCGTGTGTACATGCCTGTATGGCGAGGAAGCGCGTGTGTACATGCCTGTATGGCGAGGAAGCGCGTGTGTACATGCCTGTATGGCGAGGAAGCGCGTGTGTACATGCCGGTATGGCGAGGAAGCGCGTGTGTACATGCCGGTATGGCGAGGAAGCGTGTGTACATGCCTGTATGGCGAGGAAGCGCGTGTGTACATGCCTGTATGGCGAGGAAGCGCGTGTGTACATGCCGGTATGGCGAGGAAGCGCGTGTGTACATGCCGGTATGGCGAGGAAGCGCGTGTGTACATGCCCGTATGGCGAGGAAGCGCGTGTGTACATGCCCGTATGGCGAGGAAGCGCGTGTGTACATGCCCGTATGGCGAGGAAGCGCGTGTGTACATGCCCGTATGGCGAGGAAGCGCGTGTGTACATGCCCGTATGGCGAGGAAGCGCGTGTGTACATGCCCGTATGGCGAGGAAGCGCGTGTGTACATGCCCGTATGGCGAGGAAGCGCGTGTGTACATGCCCGTATGGCGAGGAAGCGCGTGTGTACATGCCCGTATGGCGAGGAAGCGCGTGTGTACATGCCCGTATGGCGAGGAAGCGCGTGTGTACATGCCCGTATGGCGAGGAAGCGCGTGTGTACATGCCCGTATGGCGAGGAAGCGCGTGTGTACATGCCCGTATGGCGAGGAAGCGCGTGTGTACATGCCTGTATGGGGCTAAGTGTATGTACATGCCTGTATGGGGAGGAAGCGCGTGTGTACATGCCTGCATGGCGAGGAAGCGTGTGTACATGCCTATATGGCGAGGAAGCGTGTGTACATGCCTATATGGCGAGGAAGCGTGTGTACATGCCTATATGGCGAGGAAGCGTGTGTACATGCCTATATGGCGAGGAAGCGTGTGTACATGCCTATATGGCGAGGAAGCGTGTGTACATGCCTATATGGCGAGGAAGCGTGTGTACATGCCTGTATGGCGAGGAAGCGTGTGTAAATGCTTGTATGGCGAGGAAGCGTGTGTAAATGCCTGTATGGCGAGGAAGCGTGTGTACATGCCTGTATGGCGAGGAAGCGTGTGTACATGCCTGTATGGGGAGGAAGCGCGTGTACATGCCTGTATGGGGGTAAGTGTATGTACATGGCTGTATTGGGGTAAGTGTGTGTACATGTCTGTATGGGGGGTCAGTGTATGTACATGCCTGTATGGGGAGTAAGTGTGTGTACATGCCTGTATGGGGGGGGGGGGGGTAATTGTGTGTACATGCCTGTATGGGGGGGTAAGGTAAGTGTGTGTACATGCCTGTATGGGGGGGTAAGGTAAGTGTGTGTACATGCCTGTATGGGGGGGTCAGTGTGTGTACATGCCTGCATGGGGGGATAAGTGTGTGTACATGCCTGTATGGGGGGGGGGGGGTGGTAAGTGTGTGTACATGCCTGTATGGGGGGGGTAAGTGTGTGTACATGCCTGTATGGGGGGGGTCAGTGTGTGTACATGCCTGTATGGGGGGGGTCAGTGTGTGTACATGCCTGTATGGGGGGGTCAGTGTGTGTACATGCCTGTATGGGGGGGGGTCAGTGTGTGTACATGCCTGTATGGGGGGGTCAGTGTGTGTACATGCCTGTATGGGGGGGGGGGTCAGTGTGTGTACATGCCTGTATGGGGGGGTAAGTGTGTGTACATGCCTGTATGGGGGGGGGGGTCAGTGTGTGTACATGCCTGTATGGGGGGGGGGTCAGTGTGTGTACATGCCTGTATGGGGGGGGGGGTCAGTGTGTGTACATGCATGTATGGGGGGTCAGTGTGTGTACATGCCTGTATGGGGGGGGCAGTGTGTGTACATGCCTGTATGGGGGGGGTCAGTGTGTGCACATGCCTGTATGGGGGGGTCAGTGTGTGCACATGCCTGTATGGGGGGGTCAGTGTGTGCACATGCCTGTATGGGGGGGTCAGTGTGTGCACATGCCTGTATGGGGGGGTCAGTGTGTGCACATGCCTGTATGGGGGGGTCAGTGTGTGCACATGCCTGTATGGGGGGGTCAGTGTGTGCACATGCCTGTATGGGGGGGTCAGTGTGTGTACATGCCTGTATGGGGGGGTCAGTGTGTGTACATGCCTGTATGGGGGGGGGGGTCAGTGTGTGTACATGCCTGTATGGGGGGGGGGTCAGTGTGTGTACATGCCTGTATGGGGGGGGGTCAGTGTGTGTACATGCCTGTATTGGGGGGGCAGTGTGTGTACATGCCTGTATGGGGGGGCAGTGTGTGTACATGCCTGTATGGGGGGGGGGGGGGGTCAGTGTGTGTACATGCCTGTATGGGGGGGGGTCAGTGTGTGTGTGTACATGCATGTATGGGGGGTCAGTGTGTGTACATGCCTGTATGGGGGGGGCAGTGTGTGTACATGCCTGTATGGGGGGGTCAGTGTGTGCACATGCCTGTATGGGGGGGTCAGTGTGTGCACATGCCTGTATGGGGGGGTCAGTGTGTGCACATGCCTGTATGGGGGGGTCAGTGTGTGCACATGCCTGTATGGGGGGGTCAGTGTGTGCACATGCCTGTATGGGGGGTCAGTGTGTGCACATGCCTGTATGGGGGGGTCAGTGTGTGCACATGCCTGTATGGGGGGGTCAGTGTGTGTACATGCCTGTATGGGGGGGTCAGTGTGTGTACATGCCTGTATGGGGGGGGGGGGTCAGTGTGTGTACATGCCTGTATGGGGGGGGGGTCAGTGTGTGTACATGCCTGTATGGGGGGGGGTCAGTGTGTGTACATGCCTGTATTGGGGGGGCAGTGTGTGTACATGCCTGTATGGGGGGGCAGTGTGTGTACATGCCTGTATGGGGGGGGGGGGTCAGTGTGTGTACATGCCTGTATGGGGGGGGGGGTCAGTGTGTGTACATGCCTGTATGGGGGGGGTCAGTGTGTGTACATGCCTGTATGGGGGGTGTCAGTGTGTGTACATGCCTGTATGGGGGGGTGTCAGTGTGTGTACATGCCTGTATGGGGGGGGGTGTCAGTGTGTGTACATGCCTGTATGGGGGGGGGGGGAGTCAGTGTGTGTGTACATGCCTGTATGGGGGGGGGTCAGTGTGTGTACATGCCTGTATGGGGGGGGGTGTCAGTGTGTGTACATGCCTGTATGGGGGGGGGGGGGGTCAGTGTGTGTGCATGCCTGTATGGGGGGGGGGGGTCAGTGTGTGTACATGCCTGTATGGGGGGGGGGGTCAGTGTGTGTACATGCCTGTATGGGGAGGAAGCAGTCCAGGGGCAGGCAGCAGGTCAGGGCAGCCTCAGGACAGATCCAGCCTCTTCTGGGTCTCCTGCAGCTTATCCTGCAGCCTCTTCTTCTTCCAGTCCAGGTATTTCCGGCGCTGCCTATTGGCCTGCCATCCTACCAGCACCCCAGCGGCGAAGCTCAGCAGCAGAGCCGCATACAGGCTGCGATCAGACATCTCCGCCATGGCAACTTCTGTGGCTCCCTTCTGACGCTCAGCACATGGGATTCCCCACCAAGGTCGTGGACGCACATAATACGTCAGTGACAGATGGTTTCAGAGTTGAAGTAATCGTCATCATACTGCGCTGACGTGGATGCTTCCACGGCCATATTTTAAATGGAAAATGAGATAAGGAGCTGTAAAAAGTTCCATATTCCACCGCGTGGTGGCGCCAGAGATGCGTGTAATGACTTACACTGCTAATCTCCGGCTGGGACGTGAATGGCTCTCGGCTGAGGCTTTACAGCACAAACCTGTCATGAAATTAGCGCTGAATACCCAACAGAATGGGCACATACATACCTCCCAACTCCTGAAAATATGAAAGCGGGACAAGCCACGCCTAGACCACACCCACTGCCACACACCCCAATACTCTATCAATGCTAAAGGAGCCAAACTGCACACTGAACCTGGGTTATTATATACAGTAGTACAGCACCCACCCAACTGTTCCTATATTCCTATGGGTCGCCCCATACAACTACCTTTCTTCCCGGTCTAACGGCACATGTGCGAGCTGCATCCCCCAATATCCCTCTAGCAGGAAGCGTGCCCGCGCCAGGCATTTGTGAATAGCCAGCATGGGCACACTCCCTGTTAGAGGGAAGTGGGGGATGCGGCTGCCAGCGCACGTGACCTCAGCGGCTCCAAGCACACTGTTTGGACGAGCTCCCGTTGGCGCAGACTCGGACGAGAACGAGTGCGCTGATAGGCTCAACCAATCTTGCAGCCATGGCGTGACCGGGCCCTCCATTCAGGAAGGTCGACCGCGGGCGCCCGCACGGCTAGAGGCGAGCGGGGATGCAGCCTGAGCGCAAACACATGGCGAGGGCTCCGGGAGAGGGTGAGTGTTACGGGGGCCTGGAGGGTTTCACATAGTTCCAGTCCTAATTCGGGATGCCCCAGGGACTGGAACTCAGTCCTCTTTAAGCATGCCATTGGAGCTATAGTCCATGACGTAACTAAAGGTGAGCAAGCCTCGGTGTCACTATTGACTGGGGCCCCATCATGGCTCACACAGTAACCTTTTCCTGTTTATTTTAACTAAGTTGGATACAGCTAGAGCAGGGGTTCCCAACCTTTTTTCATCATGTACCACTTTCCATTTCTGGATTTGGGATCTTAGGATTTTAGGATCACCTAAAACTATAATCAAATGATGGAATCACACAAAAACAGCTTCGTTGAGTACCACCTGAGAGGTTCTCAAGTACCAACAGTGTTGGGAACTCCTGTACTAGACAGATAAAGACTGAAACAGCTGCAACAAATTATGCGCTGGCAGCTGCATTCCTTGCTTCCCTCTAACAGGGAGCATGCCTGCACCGACCATTCACAAATACCTGGTGTGGGCAAATGCGCTGCTAGAGGGACAGAGGGGATGCAGCAGCTTTGCGCTTGCGCCGTTGGACCGGGAAGGAAGGTGAGTTTATGGGCGATCTGGGGGGTTTCACACAGCGGGGCATCTCGATTCAGGATGCCCTGGGGCGAGGGGATCAATCTGTCTGAGAATCTTATAGATTCTTGGTCCGATCTCAGTGGGTTTTGGTCCACTTTAAAGGCATGGCACTGCCCACCCCAGCATTAAAGCATGGCATGCCCTAACCCAGCATAAAATGCATGGCATCCCCCACCACTCCAGCAATAAAATAACTGCACCCCAGCATTAAAGTCAGTAATAGTCTTCTTAAAGTGGACCAACACCCAGGATTTTGACTATCCTGGGTCTTGGTCCACTTCCCCCGATCGGGGGTGCCCCGCTCTGTGAACCCCCCCCCCGACCGCTCATCCAATCAGCGGTGGTATGCGCATCTAAGCGACGTACAACCATAGTGGCTCTGAGCATGCTGGCGGCCGCATCTCGCGCTTCCCTCTAACAGGCCCGCGCATGCGCCGTTGGATCGGGATCAACGTAAGGTTCCTGGGTGTCCAGCGGGGCTTCCCGGTTTTGGATGCCCTACGGGGAGGGATCAGATCGGCCCGATCATCTTATAGATTCCCGGGCCGATCCGGGAGGGTGTTGGTCCACTTTAAACTTATTATTATTCACATTTTATTGTACCCAAATGCAGAGTGCACAGCACAGAAGCGTACTAAACCTTAGCTTCCCTGCGATTTTCTCCTCACGCAGTCACACCTACTTAACATCACCTCAGAGGACTAGGAGTATCCCCGCAGGCTGCCTGATCCACTAAACTTCCAGTCACTTCCATGGCACAGGCTCCAGCTGAGAGTGAGCATGCTGATTGGCTGAGTGGCCGAAGGGAGCCAAGTTTAGAAAGGCCAGTGGCAGGCACATCATGGCTAGGAGGTTAGCGAGGATGCGGCCGCAGCGTAGCGACGCGGCAAGGGCTCCGGGAGAAGTTAAGTGAAACTGGCTATGGGGGGGTGTTTCACACAGCAGGGTATCCCAAATTGGGATGTCCCCAGGGCAAGGAACGAAACCCAGGATAGTCAAAATCCCAGGTTTTGTTCTGCTTTAATGCAAACCAAAAGTCTAAAAAAAAATCTTGGTCCCGTCACTTTTGTCCTCTTACTATGCTCCACTGGGAATGTAGTGAGTGGACATAGAGTCTTTGGGTGCACTCTGATGCTGGGACACATGGGGGGTAGGAAGTGGCTATTGTGGTGCAAGGATGGTCAAAGGACTAAACACTAATAAAAACTTGGCAGACTCACTTGTCTGCCAGCTCCCTTGTCACGGGTGTGTGGTAACTCTGTTGGTCTTCTGCCTTTGTCTCATGCTGTGGTGCATCTGCTAGCAGACATCAGTGACACCAACATTGCTCTGTTAACACCCAAGAGCAGTGTTTAGGTGCTGCTGGGGAAAGTCCAGACACTTGATGCTTTGCTTTAAGGCATCCTCCTGCCCATGTCGCCATTGTACAAGCCAATTATTGGCTGTGTCTCTGTCAGACACGGTCAAGCCAGTGACATAGCTCACCCGCACCTCCCTGATTGAGCCCTGACAATCTGAGCCTGGTTCCCACCCACTGCCAGCCATAATAAACTGGGTCACAAACTTTGTTCTACACCTGGTTTTTGATATATTGAGCCGTACCAAAAGACATACTTTAGAGGGGTGGCAAATCAGTAAGACCAGGGACATATTTTTTTGTTTTTAATTCCTTAATTTAAAACAAATAAGCACCCCCACATGCAATTTTCATAGAAAATAGACCCATGCCAACATTTGCTGCATGGCTTTTATTCAGTGGAAAAAAATAGAATAAAGCCGCTGTCATCCATTTGACTCCCACTGATGTGACTAACTCTAATGCAAGATTGGGAGAACTCACAGAGCAAATGAATATTGCATGCTGTGGGTTCTGACAATGCACAAAAAACAACCCTCAAAAGAAACTCCACCCATAGCGACCAAATAAAATGCAACAAATGCATTAGATGTTCATTCAAACACACAGAACATCCCAGGACACATCAACTGATTAGGCAGCAAGCAAGGTGCTATCACAAAGCAGGCAAGCTAAATCATCCACCTATAATTGACCATACCTCCCAAGTGTCCCTGATTTGGAGGGACTGTCCCTCTTTTGAGTCAGTTTCCCCCTGTCCCAAGTTGTTCTCATTTGTCTCTCTGTGAGGTGTAACATGCAGATCTGCAGCAATATATGATTCATTGCCTGTTTAAATTGCTTACATTGTTTTAACTGTTACAACCTTTCTAATCTCCTATCCATCCCTCAATGAGGAGGCGTGGCCTGATTTAACAAATGTCCCCGTTTCCCACCATGAAAAGTTGGTAGATATGAATTAACAATAGTATACATGTCAATCATTAAAAAATAACTTTATAAATAAAGGAATTGTACCCGCATGCAGCATATACCTACCCCCTCGCAGTGTCACCACTGATGGTCTGTGCACACCTGTGTCTCCTTTATCATGTATTCCCAACAAGAGTGGATTTAAATACACCCTGTTATTATGGCCATGCTATCCCGGTGCGTTAAGTGATAATGTGAGGCTATGGGGGTTATTTGAGAAAGGATAGCGCCAGGTAATGCCTCAAAGCAGCAGGCAGCATCTGGTAAACGCCAGACGCTGTACGCAAAACCACATTTAAGAAAGCGAATCTGGTGCGTGACTGTAACAGCGCCATGTAGCGCCCGATGTATTATTACAGACGGCTCAGCGTATAGCGCTTGCGCTCTAGCTTCCAGAGTGCCAGGTATATTTTTTTATATTTTTATGCAAAATTGTCATTACAGGTCTGGCACTAAAGTGTTATTGTCACAGTGTTAAAACAATGTCATTCCATGTGTTTTTGCTTTGTTACTGGTGCAGCGTCTGGCACTGTGTGTGTGTCCTTTTTTGATAAGTATGGTGTGGAGCGTTGAGAGTCGGTCGCACTGAGCTGGCGCTACCTTTCGCTCCCTGCAGCACTGTAATGGTGTTAGAGTGCCCAACATACATCACATTCATCAATGTCAGCCAGGTTACTACAGCGACTGAGGCACTATGTTACAGCGCATACCTCCCAAGTGTCCCTGATTTGGAGGGACTGTCCCTCTTTTGAGTCCATGTTCCCCTGTCCCTCGTTGTTCTCCTTTGTCCCTCTTTGAGGTGTAACATTCAGATCTGCAGCAATAAATGATTAATTTGCCCATTCAAAGTGTTTCTATTGTTGTAACTGTTACACCCTATCTCCTATCCATCAATCAATGAGGGGGCGTGGCTTAATTTACATATTGTCCCGATTTCCCATTCTAAAAAGTTGGGAGGTATGCAGCGCCAGATACGCGCTTACATGGTCTACTAACGGTCGCTCTAAGCACCACGGCGCTCATCTGCTGATACCTGGCGTTAGCAATGGATCAGCCTCCATGTAGACCCTGTGCAGGCGCAACTTTCAGAACCCCACCAATAAAATGGCCGCCCAGTGAATCCCTGTTTGTACATGCACGCACTGTATATGCATCACTGCGCCTGCACTCTTCAAGATGCCATCTGAGCCCATTAAAAACATGGCGGCTCGAGACGTTATTTAGATAAAGCTCACCTACCATACAGTTCAGCGCCCACCAAAAATATGGCGACTCCCACAGTGCAGTTAACCGAGATAAGGTACTTGGGTCATGTAAATGCCAAAAAAGGAGACGCATGCAGCACAACTCCCAGCTGAGATAAGTGCCATACAATTAGACACAATATAATTCCAATAGTTTTTAATAAACCGTATTGATGTCTGCATGTGTTTAAATCCACCCTAAAAACTATTTATATTGAACAAAAGTGAAATAAATATTAATTAGAAAGCCAGTTAATTAATATAACTAACAGCAAAATATAATATATATCCCTAAGTAATCATAAATAAATAAAAAATATTCAATTCTGTAAATCATATACATTAAATAACAAAATATTTAAATAAATAATAACATAAATAAAGCTATATTTAAATACAACAAAAACATTTAGATAAATACTAAAATCATATTAACAGAATCAGTTACATAATTTCATTATATTCAGCATATGCATTAAATGCTAACATTATCTTGAACAAATTCATAAATGTAATACATGTTCATAAGCTGTGTTACTAAAATCTTGCTTCATAGGTAAGGTGGAGTGATAAATGTTCCAAAAATTGTATTTTACTCCTGTATTACTGACACAGGCAAACTTTTTTTTTTAATATATATATATTTCTTTCTTTCAACAAAATTAGTATGGCAACTAATTAGTTGTCATAAGTATGTTGGCTTATATCAACCTCTGTTGTGCCATATGGACATGACCAAAACTAAATAGGCTCAGGCATTCCAAAATACCATAATATTGTCCCATATTGAGGACAGTACTGATAGATAGCTTTCAAGGCTTTCTCGTTTTTTAAAGTGGACCAACACCCAGGATTTTCACTATCCTGGGTGTTGGTCCTAAAACCCCCCAGAAACCCCCAAAAACTCACCTGACCCCGCTCCCACGTGACTCGCTCCACCAATCACCGCCGACGGACAAGCGCGGTCCGTCGACGGACAAGGTGAGAGCGCCCGCCGCCTCTCGTGCGTCCCTCTTACAGGGAGCGCGGTCAGGAAAAAGGACATGTGTCCCTATATACATGACAACATGAAACATACTACTGTGTCACATAACAAACAACCAAAAAAAGTGTGTGTGAGCAAAACCTAATGGTGAAAAAAAAAACAAATGTGTTGACAAAGCATGTATAAATCAAAACCAAATAAAAAAAAATAAAACAAAACTGTGTATGTGTGATTCTATGAGCTCACTGTCAACCCCACCACCAACCTGCTCAGCCCCCCACAGCCCACCACCCATCAGTGACAAATAAACGTGATATGTCAGAGTCCTAGACGAAAGCCAAGGATGTAAAAATACCATTTTGTGAATACTCACCTGTAAAATGGGTATTATAAGTATGTCACACACCCCGCTTCAAGAAATTCATAACGTGTGGGTAATACTGACCTGTAGAGGGCGATATGCAGAGATGCCAGGAAAAAAGAGCCCCTCCCGGTACATAAATACCTGGGACCTCCCACTCATTACCCAGTATAAGAACAGCAGTAAGGTAAGGGACCAGGAAGAGCCCAACACAAAGCATAACAACGCAAAGTTCACCATATAAAGGATCCAGAATACAAAAGGGCAGGGTGAAGCGGGGTGTGTGACATACTTATAATACCCATTTTACAGGTGAGTATTCACAAAATGGTATTATTCTAAGTATGTCACACACCCCGCTTCAAGAAATTCATAACGTGTGGGACATCCAACAGCAGTGTCCATAAAGGGCGGGGATCCAAAACAAGGCAACAAGGCACAACTTAAACCACTGCAGCTTGCAGAACTTTGCAGCCAAACACAGCATCCGCTGAGGCCCGAACATCAACCTTGTAAAACTTGGAAAAAGTGTGAACAGAAGACCAAGTAGCAGCCTTACAAACTTGCTCAACAGAGGCCTGGTGCTGAAAAGCCCAGGACGCCCCAACCGCACGAGTAGAATGAGCAGTAACACGAAAAGGGGGTACCTTCCCTTTGGCAGAATAGGCCCCAACTATGGTCTGATGGATCCATTTACTAATGGAAGACTTGGCAGGCGCCAAGCCTTTTCGGGGCCCGGAGGGCACCACAAAAAAGGCATCCGTCTTATGAAAGGAAGACGTTACCTCCAAATAATACTTCACAACACGAACCACATCCAAAGAATGCAGGGCCCTCTCCTTGTCATTGCTGGGATTAGGACACAGAGAGGGCAGAACAATGTCTTGGTTTAGGTGAAAGGCAGAAACAACCTTAGGAAGGAAATCGGACTTGAAACGAAAAACCACCTTGTCCTGATGCCCATCAAAGTACGGGGCTTGAATGGACAAAGCCGCCAACTCAGAGACACGCCTAACCGAAGTGATGGCCACCTTCTGCGTAAGTGAAGACAGGGCAATATCATTCAAGGGCTCAAAAGGAGAATCCTGAAGAGCAGAAAGAACCAAATTCAAATCCCAAACAGGGAGCAAAGGTTTTCTAGGAGGCCACACGTGCGTGACTCCCTGGAAAAAAGTCTTAACCAAAGGATGAAGGGAAATGACCTTTGAAAGAACACCGACAGGGCAGAAACCTGCCCCTTCAGAGTACTAAGCTGGAGCCCCAGGTCCAGACCATGTTGAAGAAACTCCAGGATTCTGGAGATGGAAAATTCCCTACAAGGCAACGCCCTGATCTCACACCAATCAATATAAGACCTCCAAGTCCTATACTAGATATTAGAGGAAGACCGCTTCCTAGCACTAATGAGAGTTCGAATCACAGCATCGGAAAGACCTTCCTCCTTCAAGATGGAGGTTTCAGCAGCCACGCCGTCAAAGCCAGCGTTGGTAAATTGGGATAACGTAGTTGACCCTGGGTGAGCAGATCCGGCAGCAGGGGCAGAACGAACTGATCCTCTGCTAACCTTACCACATCTGCGAACCAAACCTGTCTTGGCCACCTTGGAGCCACCAGATTTGCTGACGCGCCCTCCAGGGCCAGCTTGCGCACCACTCTGGCCACCAAGGGAAACGGAGGGAACAGATACAGAAACCCCAGATCCCTCCAGTTCAGAGACATGGCATCCACTGCCAGAGCCAGTGGATCCCGTGAGAGAGACACAAATGTCGGAAGTTTGTGATTGTGACGAGAGGCAAAGAGGTCCACCACCGGGGACCCCCACCTGAGACAAATCAAGCGAAACACTTTGGGGCTGAGAGACCATTCCCCCCGGCGAGCTGAGAACCTGCTCAGAGAGTCCTCCTCCGTGTTCTCCGCTCCCGGAATGTAAACTGCTGAAATGCACGGGACGTGGGTCTCCGCCCAGCCAGAATCAAAGACACTTCCTTGAGGGCACTCCTGCTGCGAGTCCCTCCCTGGTGATTGATGTAGGCGACCGCCGTCCGATTGTCCGACCGGACTTGAACCGGCAATCCTTGCAACTGATGAGTCAAGCGAAACAGAACCATCCTGATGCCCCTCAATTCCAGAACATTGATGGACTCGTGAGCCTCCTGAGGCCCCCACAGTCCCTGAAACTGACGATCCTTCCAGAACCCCCCCCATCCTGATAGACTGGCATCCGTGGTGACCGTCTCCCAACAAGGGGCCCGAAAGGATCTGCCCCTCGACAGATTGATTGGATCCAGCCACCACTGAAGCGAGCACCGAACTCGGGGGGTCATCAGGAAGGACTGATCCAACAACAGTGGCGACCCGTCCCAGGCCGCCAACAGATGGAGCTGGAGTGTCCTTGTGTGGAACTGAGCAAAGGGAACCGCTTCGAAGGAGGCTACCATCAATCCCACCAGCCTCATCCCCAGTCTGATGGCCGGACGAGGGATAGACAGGAGGAGTCGAACCAACTCCTGAATCAAGAGAACCTTGGACTGAGGAAGAAACACCCTGGCCTGGGAAGTATCCAGGGACATTCCCAGAAAAAACACTAACCTGGACGGAGAAAGGGAGGACTTGGGGTAGTTGATCACCCACCCGAATCTCTCCAGAGTGGACACCACAATTCTGGTGTCCAATACCGCTTGGCTGAAGGAAGATGCCATAATGAGAAGGTCGTCCAGATAAGGGACAATGCGAATACCCTGGGCTCTGAGGAGAGCCATCACCCCGGCCATCACCTTGGTGAAAACCCTTGGAGCCGAAGTAAGACCGAAAGGAAGTGCCACAAACTGAAAATGCCGATCCTCCACCACGAACCTGAGAAATCTCTGGTGCGCTGGAAAAATCGGCACATGCAGATAGGCGTCCTTGATGTCTACGGACGTCAGAAAGTCCCCCTGCCGAAGAGAATGGATAGCTGAACGCAGCGTTTCCATGCGAAATTTCCGCGGACGGACGAACCTGTTGAGGATCTTTAGATCCAGAATGGGTCGAACCGAGCCGTCCTTCTTGGGCACCGTGAACAGATTGGAATAAAAGCCCCGACCCCTGTCTGAGGGGGGCACTGGGCAAATAACTGCCATATCCAACAGACTCTTTACTGCCACCTGGAGCTCCTGCGCGGCCAGAAGGTCCGAAGGCACCCGAGACCTGAGGAATCTGGGAGGGGGCCGGAGCTCGAACTCCAGCTTGTAGCCGGAAGTCACCACTTCCCGGATCCATCTGTCCGAGACCTCCCGGTCCCAGACCTGGGAGAAGTGTTGCAGCAGTCCCCCCACCCACATGGGTGAGGGCGCCCCCTCATTGCTGAGCTGGTTTGGCAGCGGGTTTGGGCTTAGAGCCCCAGCTGTATCCTGGGCGGGCACGTCCTCAGCCCCTGTTCCAGGAATCTCCTCTGGCTGCGGGGAAAACAATTCCTCTGCCAGCTCTAGCCCCACGAAAGGAAGGAGCAAAGGAACCCGCCCCCCGAAAGGGACGACGCTGTTTTTTGCGTTGAGGTAACTTACCACCCTTGGCAACTGAATCCAACTTCTCACCAAAGAGCCGTAATCCCACAAAGGGAAGAGCGGTCAGCGACTTTTTAGACACAAAATCAGCCGCCCACTGGCGCAACCAAACCGAACGCCAAATAGTCACCAATAGAGCCGACGTTCTGCCACACATCATCAGTGTGTCATCCAAGGCGGCTAGTACAAATGACAAAAACAATTCACACCTTTTAAGGCCAAGGAACTCGTCACTATCCGGATATAACCCGGAAGAAGTCAACAGGTCCCTGACCACCGACCTGGTAGCCAGCACCAGCAGCGCTGAAGCACAAACCGGCCTCATGGCTGACCCAACACTGGCAAAACCATGACAAGCCATTTGGTCAATGCGTTTATCCTAACCATCTTTAAGCGTGGAGCAATCAGGAGAATTTAAAACAGTAGGGTTGGATAAACCCAGAATCTGTGCATCCACCTCGGGAGGAGACGCCCAACGCTTAACCGTATCCAAGGGAAAGGGATATTTTTTGTCCCAACCCTGAGGGACACCTGGGAGCCGGGCAGGCCTCTCCCATTTCTTAGCAATAATCCCATCAAAATGCTTTTGGTTAGAAAATTCCAAGCGCGGCCTGGATTCTTCGAAAAATTTCCCCCTTTTGCTGTGGAACCACCTCAGGAGGAGAAATAGCCAAAACCTCAAACATCTGAGCCAGAACATTAGGAGTATCCAAAGACCTCCCCAATCCCCGCTCGGTATCAGCACCCACAAACTGCTGATCGTCTGAATTATCTGATTCTTCATATACCTCCCCTTCCTCAAGTTGGGAGTAATCAGACCAGTCCAGATTATCAAGATCATCCAAGTCGGCCGTCGGTGAAGACGGCGACAAGTGCTTTCTCTTAGCCGGAGCCTTTCTGGTGACCGTGCTGGAGAATAATTTTTCAAGATTGGCCAATCGGGCACACATCTCTGATTGCAACTGCCCGCCCATGACAACGTCAGACTGGGCACGGATCAAACTGGGAGGAGGGAGGAGAGACCGGCGGCGCTGAACCAGACGCCTGGGGTCCCGACTGCCGCATAATAGTCTGCTGTGCGCATGGTATACACAGATATACATCATCGCCAGTAAGGGATGCCCCACACCCCATACACTTCCGGGAATGCCCCGATGGGAGCCCGAGGCCAGTATCCGGGGATGCCTCCATAAGGTGAACTTATAGTTAGTCGCAATGACCGAGGGAATTACGCATATAAGCAACCTGGGATGCCCCTTTAATGTCCCAAGTGGGAGGATTTTCAATAAGCCAATTAAGAACCCAGGGACCCTAGGACCGGGAGAAACCCCCTAACACCACTGTAGGTTATATCTGAAAGACATAATAAAAAGGCTAATAAGAAAAGCGGAGTATAAAATATATATATATATATATATATATATGACATAAAAATATATAATTATAGGTGATGGGACAGAAGGGGGCCCACCGGGCCACTCACTGTGGTCCTGAAGACAGCTTCCTCTCTCCGTGAGGTAAAGAGCAGCTCTGAGGAGAGAAGGGGGGTGTGGCCAGCTCCTTCTGAGGAAACAGGCACAGAGAAAAGCACCTCAGCGGTGCCTGTGACACAGGGGCGGGCCGCAGTGCTGGAAAGCCCGGCCCCGCCCCCAAGAGTGAAAGCGTGAGGGGAGAAGCTCCCCTCCACCATGACAATGCAAAAAGGCCGGCACCGCAGCCATGTGCGGCCGCGGCGCCGGTCTCAGAAGAGACAGAAGGAGGGGAGCGGGCGGTGGCTTTGACCCTGACGCCCGACCCCGCTCCTCGCTCAGAATCCAAGCCGCATCAGCGCCAAATAGAAGGGTGGGGGCCGCGGCTCGCGCCTAAAGCCCGGCCCCGCCCCTTTTACCTCAGGGAGAAAGCCTGCATAAAAATGGTGGCCACAGCGCCGTTTTGACAGAAAAATACACGCTGTTATGAAGTAATAAATACGTTAATAACTATTGGGAGGATAATTTAATAAATTAATACATTAAAACATTATTAAGAATTAATGATTACAAAATTTGGACCTAACACCGAATAAGGGGCCCTGCTCCTACCCTCCGCTATCCCGCTAGAGTGAGGGGCATTACCCAAAGGGGGGGACCACCCAAAGTGTAAGGCCAAGGGACGGGGCATCCCAAACCGGGGTCACCGTCCCGGATGACCGCCTACCCTCTTATATAGGGTCTCACGGGAGAGCATTTTCTCTTAAGCACCAAGGGTGCTTTTCTACCCTCACCCGGACCGTCAGCCTAGGCTGGGAGGCATGAGGTAACAGAAAAAAAAAGATCCAGGCGGAAATAGATAACTAAAGGGCCGGGAGTCATCCCGGCTACCTGAAATCCCCCTGTGCAAGGAGGAGACCACATCTTCTGACTTGCTCGCCGTCTGCAGAGATGAAGACTGGGTAATGAGTGGGAGGTCCCAGGTATTTATGGACCGGGAGGGGCTCTCTTTTTTCCTGGCATCTCTGCATATCGCCCTCTACAGGTCAGTATTACCCACACGTTATGAATTTCTTGAAGCGGGGTGTGTGACATACTTAGAATAGGGCCACCTCAAAAAGGGAATGGATGGATCTTTTAAACCCATTGGGATATGTGTTCTTTTGCATTGAATTAATAACTATATTGCCAGGCAAGTGCTGGGGTCCCAGGCATCTTCAAAGGCCCACTTAGGCTCAGTCTTGAGTCTTCACCAGTGGGCCCCACCAACAGACCAGTGTGCATACCTGTTCATAGTTGGCCTCCAGACCAGGGTCCTTTCAGCAGCAATGGAGGAGCTAGTGAGGAATGGAGCTCAGAAGGTGTCAGGGACCAGAGGAGGACTGGCAGAAATGGTGGAACCTTCTACGACAGTGGATAGTGCAGTAAGGACTGGAGCATAATCAGCAGTAAGGACTGGAGGGTGATTTCGGCAGCTGACCAGGCGGGAGGCTTAGAGGACAACTGGTGGCAATCTGGTTAACCCTGCCCCAACACTTGAGTCAATACCCATTTGGTGAACTACATACAGGATTATGTGCATAAAATTAGTAACAGCAAGCACCAATTTACTAAGGACAGAAGCTGGCAGACTAACCTGATTGGCTTCTATAAAGAGGTGAGTTTGAAGCCTGGACAGAGGGAAGGCTGTAGATCTTGTGTTTTTGGATTTTGCTAAAGTGTTTAACACTGTCTCTCATTTTGGGGAAATTTAGGTCTTCAGGGTTAGCATAAACAGTTTGTAACTGGAATCAAAATTAGCTAAAGGACAATGTGAGTTGTTATTCAGAATCGCCCCCAGTGTACTCCAGTGTTCAGTGCTGGGTCCACTATTATTTAACATAAATGATTCAGAAGATTGAATTAATGGCAATATGAAATTGTGTCTCTATTTTGTAGGTGACACCAAGCTATGTAACACAGTACAGTCTATTGAAGATGTTCACAAGCTTCAGGCGGACTTAGATACTTTGGGGTCGATTCAGGGCCAGGTGAGAATTCTCACTCCTTTTATTAGTAGAGAAAACTATCACTGCCTTTCATTGTCTACGGGCTCTGAATCAGCCCCAAGGTAGACAATGTAAGTCAATGGCAGTTTTCTCTCCTAAAAAGGCCACGTATGTCCTCTGGGGGAGTAAATTTGGGCGAATCCCTTGTTGAGAAGAATCTTGGGGTACTGGTAGACCATGGACTACATAACACTATGCAATATCAAGTAGCTGCTTTCATGCCAGTAGGATATTATCATGCATCAAAGTGGCCCTTGGCCAGCCCTGGAGTCTAAAAGGCTTGGTGCTTGCTGGCTGCATCCCCAGCACCTCTGTAGCTGAGGAGCACCCCTGTGCCCAGCCATTCAGGTAGGCTGAGAGCACCGCATTACCACAGGAAAATCAGGGGTGTGGGCACTCCCTCTCCGGCATTTGTCATGAGGAAAGGAGAGTTTTTGGGGGGGAACTGGGGTGGTTTCACAAGGACAGGGGGCAATGTCCCAAACCCGTGATAGTAAAAATGTTTAAAAGAGGCACAGAATTCCGGGATAGGGATGTAATACTGTACTTTCTGTTGAATAGGTACTGGTGCGGACTCATCTGGAATATGTGGTCTAGTTCTGGGCATATGTTTATAAAATGGATACCATGATTTTGGAAAGGGGGCAGAGGAGAGCCGCCAAACTGATAAGAGAAAAGAAGGATGATGGGAAATTAAGGGAAAGTACAGGACACTTTCATTGGCAATACTGAAAGTGTATATTTTTTGTGTCAAAAGAATTTTCCTGAGGTGCTGAGCTGATCTAGTATTTTTTTATTTAGTTTTTTTATGTTGTCAAGTGTGTGTTTTATAGAAAGAGTTATCACTACCTCTAATCTGTTGCTATTGGCAACTATACACATAGGTTTCAATTCAGAGCCAACTGAGAATTGTCACTCCTTTTTTAAATAAGAAACCTGCCATTGACTTTCATTGTCTTCCTTGGGGCTATTTCAGAGCCAGGTGAAAATGTATACCCGGTAGACAGTGAAAGTCAGTGGCAGTTTTCTCTCCTAAAAAAGGAGTGAGAATTCTCACCTGGCTCTGATTTGACCCCCCAAGTCTGTGCAGCAAGATATACAAGGAGAGAAGTGAGCCCTATGAACACATGCTTCTTTACTCATCCTTACATATGGCCTGAAGCTAACTATGGGTGTAAATTGCAACCTGCATCTGAGGAAACTTTAACACAAAAACAATTAGGCTTTGGCAAAAAATCACCTGTACATGCATTGGGGTTTTCATTGGGTTTTTTTTTTTTTTACAGACGAGTAACATAATTTGTCCAATCAGGTTATCATATTTGTACATACGAGCTATACCAGGTATTTTTCGCTCCATAAGACACCCCCACAAAAGTGGGGGAGGAAATGGGTACAACTTATAAAGCGACTACTCCATGACAGACAGTGTGCAGAATCCTCGCCCCCCATTTGGAGCGCTCCCGTCCCCAGCCTATCAAAATGTCTGTCAGTGGGAGCGTGCCACAGCTAGAGGGAAGCTGGTGATGTGGACACAGGCACATTGTGGGAGCCGCCAGAAATGATACGTTTACTGGCGACCCTGGGGTTTTCACAACCCGATTTAGGATGCCCCAGGGGCAGGCAAGTGGCCGGTCCTGGAGTCTGTCTGCGACTTTTGTGCCGATTTAAACTTCTGTTGTATTTCCATTTACTATTTATACAGTATGTTTTATAATAATATCTGTATCTCATTCATTGCAATGTCAGAACTGTGCATACTTTGTCAACCGAACAATATCACTCTGTCCTATTGTCTCCAAACAAACCTATAAAGAATAAAGTGTCTGCACCATCTGTCTTCCTCATACCTGCAAGTGTCAAGTATCTTTTATATACACTGTTAATGGTGCTTTTACAAGATGCTTCTTAGGAAATGGAACTATCTCGCGGACAAGTACAACAAACCATAATTTAAACAAATGATAGAAAGGTGCTAAAACTGTTCTAATGCAAATACTAGTGTTCTTCTTCCTAGTAAAAGGATAATTATAGACTATAACTATAATATAAGCCCTTGTATATTCAAATATTTCGGAAGAAACCTCCCAGTCAATGCCTATAAATCATTATAATAGTCAAAATGGAGGTCCCCTTCCCCCAAAAGGGAAACCTTCTCTACAAATCATGGGTCTAGAACAGGGTTTCACAAAGTTTTTTCACAGAGTACTGCTTCCCATTTGCATTTATCTAACCATCCACACCACCACTAATATAAACTTCTCTAGGAGGTCGGAGGTCCTATACTGGCCCAACAATACAAGCTCTTCTGCCAGCAATGCAGTCATCCCAAGAAGCTCCATCCCTGCAGCTCGCTGACTTAGCCACTTGACACATCCTATTGGAGCAATAGCTTGTCTGCAGTGCTTAATCCCCCCCCCCCCATTTTTACCCCAATGGCTTGAGTACCACCAGTGGAACGGTGGGAACCCCTAGCCTAGATTATTTCCAGCTGCCTTTTCATAGTTTATGGGGGGAGGGGGGTTATTTCTGAACATGTTAAAATAGTAGGTTTGTGTATAGACTCAGGCTAAGCAGTCTAATGGGGAGGGGGCAGCATGTGTCTGCTTGCAAAGCTTTCAAACACAGTGCTGTGTCCTCTCCCCACCCCAGATACATTACCGTTGGATGTTTTCTGCCCTCAGTGCTGCTTGGTATTCCTGTTATAGTAATTTTAACTTTCCCCAGGTTTGCCATTGCATGCTGTTGGTTTCTGACAGGATACCATTGTTCTAAACTAGCTGTTTAAGTCCCCCCCCCCCCTAGCATACTGGGAGCAGTTACAACCTATTGAAGATGGTGCTAGAAGGAAGACAAGAGCCAAAAGAAGTTAATTCTCCTCCTATTTTACCTTTGAAGACCAAATAGTGTATTTTTTTATCCAATTCATCATCAGGGCACTAAGAGGAGTTGGTACATGGATTTTTTTTTAAGTTTAATTTCATAGGACGTGGTTGGTCGCTTTAAAGGGACTTTAAAACAAATGGCAATATTAAGGTTACCCAATGCTTGTCCCATGTGCCTTTCCTCTATTGCAGTGCTCCAAAGTCAAACCCCCCTAAATCTCATTGGCCACCATTCCCCCCAGGTAAAATGCAGCTGCATGATTAGTCAGCAGCCGACACTTGTCCCATTTTCAGGTTTCTGCTTTGCCGGCCACGTGACCTCCACTGGCCAAGCAAGCGGCCTCAGGGGGCTGATCGAAGGGGGGAACCCAGCTATCACCACCCCTTGTGCAAACCCATACTCATTTTTTTGTAAATTTGGCAGGCATTGAAATGAAACAATGATGTATAGTGGGTGTGTTGGAAGGTGATATAATCTAGAAGGAAAAAAGACAAAGTTGTTAAAGTGGAACAAAACCCACTGTAGCCAGCCCTAGAATCATTTTGCCAATATCCCAAATTGGGATGCCCCACTGTGTGAAACCCCCTCTGGGGTGTCGCAGAACTTACCTGCTTTATGGCTCCTTTGGCGATGTAAAAATCCAGCGGCCATATCCCTGCATCTCCAGGCTGTGAGCGCACTCCTGTCCCCAGGCATTCAGATAATGCGGAGGATGCGTCTGCCCTCCCAATTGCCGAATCTTTGCATGTAAACAGAGCCGCTTGCCTAGCATTATATATGCACAGCAAACGGCTCTGATTGGATGAGAGCCCTCGCATGCGGCCTAAGACCAGGAAAGGGTGAATTTGTATGGGCGTTTGGGGGGGATGGGGGTTCACACAGCAGGGCATCTCAATCGGAGATGCCCGGTGGAACAGAACAAAACCTGGCATAGTAAAAATCCCAGACAATGGAATTTTTTCACTGAGTAAAGGGGGAGGGAGTTGCCCCGTTACTATTATTTATACAGGATCTTTCAGGGCTTGGGAACCAATTCATCGCCCAGTTTAACCCTATCATCACTGTATAATATCCAGCAAACAGGCATATGAATCCTGTACAGAAACTAGGGGCCTTCGTTTGCATACAATTGCATCTGCATGTGTTAAACCCCACGCCATGTTAAGGCGTCCCTTTTGGTGGGGTCCCTACTGCTATTTTTGAGTCCCCAAAGTTGGGACATGCAATGCAATCAAATATTTCAGAGCTACTCACCTGGGAAGCTGCCAGCCTCCCTTTAGAACACTCCACAGGGAGAGATCCATATTGACTGAATCTCTCACTCTGGCGGTGGCATCCCCAGCTTCCCTCTATAAGGGAGCATGCCCGCGCTGGCCATTCAGAAATGCCTGACATGGGCACGTGCCCTGCTAGAGATTCCCGGGCAGATTGTGCTGGGTTTTGGTCCACTTTAAAGTGGAACAAAACCTAGGAATTTGACTTTTCTGGGTTTCGTTCCCTTCTCCCAATTCAGGATGCCCCATTGTGTGAAACCCTCGAAAACGCCTGTAATCACTTACCCTTTCCTGGTATAATGGCGCATATGCATGCTCTCATGCCGTCTCGCTTGGCTTTGCAGCGCATGCAATGGCTATCCAAGGGGTTTCACACAGTGAGGCATCTCAAACTGGTTTTGGTCTACCTTAAAATCTTTTAGGAAAAGTTTTTATTATTTAACAAGAAACAAAAATGTATTATTACATTTGTGTAGGGGGTGGGCCCAGACAATGTGGCTGTATGAATTCCTAGTGGTGGCCATATATATATATATATATATATATATATATTACCATGCCATATGTGTTATTTTTTAAGCCCAGTTCCCGGAAACATTTGTCTTGTTAAATTCCTGCTAAGCTTGGCAGATATATTGAGCCTAATTTCCCCATTGTGTGAAGCATTTATAACTGTGACTCCACACATTAGCCCAGGATAAGGGGGCAGTTCGGAATAGAGAGCTCTCTGACTGGGGGCATCGGGCAGGCGTGAGGATATGGCGGCGAACTCCCCCTCACTCATTCCCGAGCCGGCCCCACATTCCCGCTGAGTTGTTTCCGCCGGTCACATGACTTATGCCGGAGCCCGTTTGGAGAGGAGCTGGCTCGGCTTGTTGCTTCCTAATGGGCGGGCGGCACATCGCTGACACAAGCAATTCCCGTTATACGGCTCGTCTTCCTCTCATCAGTTCGTGGCGGAGTTAGTGCTGGAGCGGGACATGTCGGAGAGCGGAGCCAAGCCCGACTTAGAGCCCGAGGCCACTGCGAGCAATGGGATGGAGGGCAACTCGCTGGAGGCGGATGAGGTACAGCCGGTCTCTGCTCCCCCTTAGTGACATCCCGGGCATGCCGCACACATTTGGCATCAATTATCCCCCGCCAGGCTAACAGCCGGCCATGAGTCTGAGATATTACACATAGCGGCTCTATAGTAGGATATAAGAGCCTGTTATTTCTTACACCCCCATCTACCCCATCCTTGAGCACAGATGTTTGGATCTGCTTTAATTTTCTCACCTCCCCCAGGCACAAATATAGGTTTGATGGAGCAAAATTAACTAACAATAACGCAATCAATGATTTTCATAATGCCCAGCACAGCTCGTATAGACTTCAGAGGAGAATAAGAGCAGATCTCTGTGGTTTGATGGGATGTTGGAACTGATTTGGCACCTGGTACCCAGCTTTCCTGGGACTCGCCCTATTTTTACCCCCTACCCTGTCATCCATTTCTTTCTCCCTCTGGGGATGATGAAAAACTCCCACCTGTGTGGTGCCAGGTGCTCAATTCCTGGACTGGGGCTCAGTTTGGTGGGTGCAGCAGCCTATCCTTTTCTAACATCTCTCCTGCAACATACATGCTCCTTGGGATTTCTTGTGCGCTGGTCCAGGGTGTGTCCTTGCCCCCCCCCCCCAACTTCATTCACTGTAATAGATGGAGTGTGCCAGGCTTAACCTTGGCCCAATTCTCTGTAGGACACAACAACTGAATATGCACAGCCTCAGGGGTACTAGGTGCAGGCCACGGGGGGGGGGGGGGGGGGGGGTAAGCATACACTAGCTCACCGCAAAGCAATGGGGCCCTAGAGCTGGCCGACTGCAAACCCCATACACAAATAGCCACACACTCAGATCAATTTTGATAATTTAATAGAAAATTATGCCAGCAATGCAAAAAGAAATCAACACAAAAACACATAAGACAATATAAAACCAAAAAAGCTTAGTGGGGAGGAATTTTGCGGCTAATACCTGAGCAGCCAGGCGCTTCTGTTGACAACGCCCAAGCCTTGCCTCCCGGCAGTTTTGAGTAGCATATTCGCTGTCTCAGAATTGCTGCTGTGTTCGGGCACGCGAGCGGAAGCACAGAATTCGGGGATGCGGCACAGGTGTCCTGGGGGTTTCACAAAGCGGGGCATCCAGTGTAGTTAGGCTAGCAAACATGCCTGGTTTTGACCTGCTTTAAAGTGGACCAACACCCAGGATTTTCACTATCCTGGGTTTTGGCCCACTTCTGCGGGGCACCCCCGATCGCCCTAAAAAAACTCACCTCACTCCACTCCTACGTGAGCGCTCGTCCAATCAGAGCGCTCAGAGCCGCTGTGGTATGTACGGACAAGCGACGGGCAACCGCAGCGGCTCTGAGCACGCTGGAGGCTGCATCTCGCGCTTCCCTCTAACAGGGAGCGCGACGGCCATTCACAAGTGGCCGGCGCGGGTGCGTGCTCTGCTAGAAAGAAGCGCCAGATGCGGCCGCGGCTCGCGCATGCGCCTTTGGTACGGGGTAAGGTTTCTGGGCGTCCTGCGGGGTTTCACACAGCAGGGCATCCCGAGTTCGGAAGCCCCACGGGGAGAGATCTGATCGGCCCGGGAATCTTAAATCTTATAGATACCTGGGCTGATCCCCCCCCCCGGGTGTTGGTCCACTTTAAGTCATAGGAACTCAAAAGTATTCCCATTGTGTAGGGATAAACAAACAAAAGGATAGGGTCCCCACACACCCAAAAAGGTTACCAGGGCTAAGGAAAAAAGTGGCACTACCCTCTAAAAATTCTAATAACAATGATTTTATTAAAGACACATATTGTTACAGAATAGACACAAGACAATACATATTTAAAAAACACATTACACATACACAATAGACACCGGGGGGTGCCAGCATTCCATCTAAGAGCTCATGATACAACCATTGTACACATATAAGATACTAAGGGCTGGACATACAATATATCAGTGCTTATTTATTAAAAAACAAAATGCTAATATTAAACACTTCTACTTAAAATTAATTATATGCAGTTTGTGCAAATCGTGCAAGAAATGTGCACAAAATAAATAGCCGTATATGGATACAAACAATAAATTGCCTGTGCACATCTATCCTAAATCACTATTGTGTAGGGCTACACATGAAATTGTTCTTGTTTTCCTTTTTAAAATGATTTTCCAGAGAAAATATAAAATATAATAAAGTGTTCCTCATGTCCTCTGTGATGGGAGTGGCAGGGCTTAGTGATACAAATACACGTAGGCATTGCATTGGCGTGAGCAGGGATTGAATGACAGTGTGGAGGGCTCAATTCTAGCCTATCACTAACAGAGGGGGTGTCGGGGTGTCAACTTGACACAAGCCTCAGAATTCAATTTGTGGCCCTGGGGGGAGAGGATGTGCAGCGCTGGAGGCATCAAAGAGGAAATTCTTCTTCCTTTCTGTGACCAGAGCAATGAGACAGCATAAGACAGACAGTACATCAGGTAGGCTGCAAGGCAACTGATTCTGGGCACGTGTACACTCACTGCTTTTGTGTGTCTCACTGCAGGGATGGGTTAAATGCAGAGGAAAATTCCTGTTTGTGCACAAGCATACAATGGCCATATTTGCACCCCCCCCCCCCTTGGTTTGACTGGTTAATTCCATCCATTTAAAAATACACATGTATTGTTTGCATTGTGGGGTCTTTTACTACTGAATGTTGAATAATGTACTGAGGATCTTCCTCTGAGGAAAGCTGTTGTTCCTGCACTTCAGAGACTGACAGAGATAGGAAACTGAAGGTAGCCCTATCTATTCAGTTTCCTGTAGGAAGTTAGGTTCTGCAGCTTTGCTCCACTGCCCCCAAGATAGTGAGGAATTGATTGTTGCCTGTTTTTTTTTTTTCCACAGTCCGTTTACACCTCAGGCTCTTATTACACAAGTGGTAGTCTGACTTTATGATGGGAACCTGAGGTGACCGCATTGTAACAAAATTTTGTGAACTAAAGTTTCAAATTGACCAAAACCCAGGACATTGACTATCCTGGGTCTTGGTCCTTGCCCCCGGGGCACCCAGATTGGGGGTGGCCCACTGTGTGAAACCCCCCAGGTCACCCGAACTTTTCCCGGGCCTACAATGCATGCGAGGCTGCTCATCCAATCAGCGGGCTGACGGCCTCATCCCCTGCTACCCTCTATCAGGGAGCGTGACTGCATCGGCCATTCACACACACTTGCCACAGGCACGTGCCCTGATAAAGGACGGCCTGGGGGGTTTCACACAGCGGGGCACCCCGGGGCTGAGTGAGTATACCTTCCCTGGAGTCTCATAGACTCCAGGGTGGGTTTTGGCCCTCTTTAAATCTGATTGGTGGCTCTAAGGCACTGTCCTAGCTCAACACACATGCACGAGGTTTAGGTTTAGTTCATGTTTGTCTCCTGCTGGATATTTGAAATATTAACTTCACCAAACCAGAACACAGATAATCATTAATTAGCAGTCAGTAACTGTGTCAGCACTGCATTCTTGGATGCTCAGTCAGTTTCAGTTTTTCATATGACTGTACTAAACTATTTTATACCTATCAGAGAGCAAATGACGGAAGCAATTCTGCTAAGAGCCACAAATGAACTGCATCCTCCTACACATTCTTACCAGCTGTGGCTAAATCTTGGGCGGAATGGCCATAGGGAGATCAGGGAAAATTTACGGTGGGCTGCAATGCTTTGGGCCCGATCGGGCTGCTACTTTAAACGCCCACATTAAATTCCTGCTCCCTTAGTCTCCCTCACAGCCCCCTGTACCCACAAGCCGAAGAACCCCAATGCTATAGCCCCAGCATCATGGTTGGGGGAGCCTCAGCAGGGTTGTCCATTAGCTGGTAAAATCCCTGGATGATTTTTGGCCCCAGTCCACCACTGCAGCAGAGTAATGGGTCATGGCTAGCCTCAACAAGAGCCCAAAATAAAGACTTTTCTTACCTGTTTTATACCCGTTTATAAGTTTGGTTATTGTATGGGATAGGTACTGTAATACGGATTGTGCTTTGGGTAAGGCTTTGGTTATTGTGAAAGCCAAAAGGCTAGGGCTGTGAAACTTAGTTGCTGGTGTAATCAATGGTCAAGGGTATGGTCAAGGTCCAACTGGATTACCTTGGGTCCAGTGCCATCATCTTCATACTTATTGAGGGCAGAGATTCAGCGTTTCCTGGGTAATGTCTGGACAGTGATTTTAATTGACTAAATTCTGTAATGCTGGGCTCAGAGACAGTGGGAGAGGGGTCGGTGGGTTTTATCTTGGATTGCTGTGGCCCACTCTAAAGCAGGCCTAAACCTGTGATGTTATGCAGGAACTCACCTCCTAATAAATAACAAATCAACCTTTACCTAAACTTGATCCAAGTGACAATACTACATCTAGTAAAAATGGCTGAGGTTGGGGGAGGGTATAACACAGTATGATTTTAATACTCTGTCAGTTTGTGTTTCCTGTTTAGGGAGAAGTTAGTGGCTTGTCGTCCTGGAGGACTATTGGAAATACTGTTACGTTAGTTAGTTACTTAGTAAGACTAACTTTCCTTTTTTCCTCTTCTTTCTAGAATCTTCTTCTGGCTGCAGCGTATGTTTATGATGCTCAGTACAACAGAAACATTCCATTTGAAACTTCACCCCAAGCTATCAGGTGAGTGTTTTTGAAAATCATTTTGTTCATGAAATTGCACTGCTGAGATGTGGCCATCCTAGGCAAGAATAGTTACTAATGCATAAAAAGAAAGAGTCAAAACATTTTTGCATAACATCAAATCCCAATTGCCGGGGCTCCCCTGTACACTAACCATCTGCAGAATGAGAATTTGTACCTTCATCATGCCCCACAATTGCCCACCAGCGTCACATCGTTGCCATTTGCCAGATACCCCATGTGACTGCCACCAGGGAGTGTAGATAAATGTAAGAATTCTGGGGGGTGGGGGGTTATATGCAGGGGGCACAGTCAATCCAGGTGTCTCTCATTTTCTGATAGCCAGTCACATCCTAAAAAGCACCATTTTCTTCCTTGGTGCTTTACAAAAGAGAATTTACAGAAGCAGTATAACAAATTATGTACTTGTAATAAACAGGTATTATGTGACAGAAATGCACAGATAAATATTGATACTTTCATTCAAGGGGAATAAAGTGGCACATGTGAAGTCCTGAAAGTTGAGAGTAGGAGGAGGTTCTGTGCAGACTCGAGATTGTGTCTGGAATGTAAATGTAAAAAGGGGCATGGTTGCAGAGAGCTTTGTAGGTTAAGGTTATAATTAAACCTGACTTCCTTTTATATACTGGCAGCCAGTGGAGGAATTGGCGAAGGGGGAGCCACACTGGAGAAATGAGAGGAGAGGTGGGTGAGGCAAGCAGCAACGTTCAGATTAAGTTGAAGGGACGTCTATTTACTGATTGATGACAGTTGTAGTAGTTTAGTTGGTATATAATTGCGTCACGATTTAGAATTTCAGTGGTAAATTCAATGTGTCAGGAGTAAGTACAGAGAAGGGACAGGTGCAGGAAATGTTGTTGGAGGTGTTGGATTAAATGTGAGCTGAGAAGGGGAGAGCAATAAGTCCAATTTAACACCAATACATTGTAACCTCAAACCTTCTTGTCCATGTTTAGTTTGCGGTAGTATAAAGACATGCATGGGGAAAAACATGAGCAGGGAAGAAAGATTAAGGCCTGGGCATATTTGATGGTCATCTGCATACCTCAGCCGTGGTCCAGCACCGTTCTCCAGGGCACTGGCGGCAGCCACCCATAAATACACAAAGCAACATCCTCTGGCTTAAGGGGCTGAGAGCACGGCATCCGAGGGGGGCACTGGAAAATACTGAATCTCTAGATGTCCGTAGATGTGTTACTATCTACGAAGAACATACTCATGATTTCCATAAAAAAGGCTTCTACACAAAGGTAGATCAATGTATACTAAATGAATAATCAAACTAATAAAATATTAGTTAGGGTTCACCATTCAAGGGTTCACCACTATCCCATATGTGTAAACCGAAAGATGCCATCACAGATGGAGACAGGCCCCCCACTCCAGGTTTTTTGATTCCCCCCCCCCCAGAATATTATTCTAGCGGCCGCCACCAACACCCTCGCCGGGGTGTTGGTTCGCTTTAAATGATAATTCCACTTTTGATGGCATTTTTAAAAGTTTCCAATATTGTGTGCCAAAATGATGTAATCAATGTGCTAAGCTTCTGTTACATTTTTTTCTTTTCTATTTGTTTGCAACAGTTTTCATGATCTACTATCAGTTTACTTTAGCAATGTATATCAAAATTGTGTGTGAAAGGACAGATCAGGGACGCACTGACTTTTGTCTTTGCCTCAGCTAATCGGATGATTAGCAAGCTGGAGTATTAACCCCTTCTACTCTAATTCAAACCCCTAGAATTGGGAGGAAAGCGGCCTTGTGTTAAAGGGTTTCTGGCAGCTTTTCTCAGATGGGGAAGTAAATTACTGCTACTTTGTTTAGCCAAAGCTGCTAATGAGAGCTTTACTAAAAGGCAAGAAAGCCACTCCCGTTTTACCAAGACAGATCATCATAGGAATATATAACACTCAGAAGTGGCATGCTGATAAGTAAATCACAAGAATGGGAGCATAATTCTAATACAAATGTTTATATTACATCCCAGAAGAGGAAAAGGATAAGACAGAACTCCATAAACATGACAAGAAGGGTATTGGTTTCTTGTTTGTATTGCTATTAGTATATGTAAACATTTTATTTATTTTGGCAACCTGGTTTTCTTTATTAATCTTTGCCTTTTGATGAACTTTTTACCATGTTTTTTGTGCTTGTGTTACTTTGCTGCTAATGTATTTCATATGTTTCTGTTTTAGACTGTACTATTTCTATAACCACTGGACTATGCAGCTAGTAACCTATGTCTGTATAGCTGTTGACCTAGCTCTGGCAATTTTTGAGGAGCCTGCTGTGTATCCTTTTCCTTTTCTGGTAGGTAACTCACCAGTGACAAATGCTTCAAACGCTGGAAATCCTTGCATATTTTTTAAAGTTATATACGCTTTGATCTAGTAAAATTATGAACATACTAATAATCACAAAATATTTTTGTATTCATAGAATGGAAGTATCTTGCATTGTTTAATGCTGTGTAATGAAGATTGCGATAGCTGCAACATAATTCCAGCATTCAATAAATCAGTGCATACATACTGTAAATACCTTGGTATAAACTATAGTTAAACTAGACCTTCACCCTGAATAAGAGCCTACCTTATATGTATCCCCCATGCTGTATATACAGATTGCCCACAATAAAAAATCATCCTACCTGCATCTGCTGCATTTTATCAGCCTTTAAACGTCCAAGATGGCGTCTCATGGAGTCTCAGGCTGCCTGCAAATAGGAAGTGTCTTCTGATTGTGATGCTTTGCATTCTGGCATTGCTGTCCTTTTCCTGAGCCCAGCTCTGCTCCGTCTGTGCAAAACACTTTTGACCCCTCCCCTATCCTCAGTGTGTGATGTTACTGAGCCAAGATGGCGGCGCCCATATCCTAGAGTGCTGAATAGAGTTGCAGGCCAGTGGGGGTAAGAATAAAAAGTGATTAAAGCGTTAAATATATTTTAGATGCAGGGGAATAGTTTTTTAAGGGTTTGGCATTTTCATTAAAGTGAACCAACACCCAGGATTTTGACTATCCTGGGTTTTGGTCCACTTCGGTGGGGTGCCCCGCTGTGTGAAACCCCCCAGAAAGCCCCAAAAACTCACCTCTCCCCGCTCCTACGTGACCGCTGCAGCCAATCCCCACCGGCGGAAAAGCTCGAGGCAGCGACGGACAAGAGAGCGCACCCGCCGCCGCCTCCCGTGTGTCACTCTTACAGGGCGTTTGTGAATGGCCCGAGCGGGTGCGCGTCCTGCTCGAGGGACGCGCGGGAGGCGGCGGCGGTGCCGCTGGATCGTGGATAAGGTAGGGATTTAGGGGTCGGGGCACCGATCGGGGTGCCCCGCAGTCAGGGGTCTGATCGGTCCGGGAATCTTATAGATTCCCGGGCCGATCATGGGAGGGTGTTGTTCCACTTTAACTCCTAGACCTTGTCCTAGATTAGCTGCAAGAAGACGGTGGATGTGGTTGAACACTAATTAGCCCTTTGTGACACAAGCAAACATTACAGCTTACTACAGACCCTGGTCCTTAACCCTTCTAACGTCCGCCACATACATTTTACGTGCCTGGCTTTCCCCCCTGTGAATATACCAATACCAACATTATGCTGACAAGTATCTGCTTCATCAAATTCCCCCGATGGACCCACAGTAGATAAAGGCTCAACACTTTGTCTGGTTATCTAAAGGGTGGGGGCAAGAACGTGCAATCCGCTCAGTCCCCATGAATGGGGGGAGTGGGGAGGGCGGTCCATGCCCAGACATGGCGGTGTAAACTCTGGAGACACCATCTCTCGCCTTCCTCCTATGCAGCCAGGAACACAGCAGAGCCCTCACCTCATCAATCATGAGCAGACAGGGGAATGGGATTAGTGGCCCCGACCGCGCAACAATGTGGCTAGTGGACACACGTCCCAGAAGGTGAGTTTTGTGGCGTAGCGACCCAGGGGAGTGTTACCCATAGCAGGGCATCCCGATTTAGATTCCAGGGCTGGCCCTGTTGGGTTTTGTTGCGCTTTAAGTGCAAGCGAATGTTCAATGGGTGGCACTATAGCCTAGGGTTTTTTAGTATAATCAAATTTTATTGGTTTTGTAGGAGAATGGGGGGAAGGGGTACAGAAGACAAAAAAGGGAGGGCGGGGGGAGGAGGGGATTACAACAATTATAGTTTCACAATTAAACACAATGACTGATTTTACTACCCGTTCGCCTTAACAAAGGACCGCCGCGTCCGCTCAAAACATGTACCAACCTAGGATATTTATAGTTTCCTTGTTGCAGGGGTCTTGGAACCTTTACTGTTACTTCAAGGGGAACAGTGGTATTCTCTCTCTCAGCAGGATCGCGACCCCATCCTGCTACTAACTACAGATGGGTCCAAGTGGTAGCACTCTATTCTTTTTGTCTTTCCTACCCAGGCGAATGGGGGTAATGGGATGTAGGAAAGGAGGGGGGAGGAGGCCCCAAGGTCAGGACTCGAGCGAGCAGGTTCTACGTATCATGGTAGCCAGACGTTGACGTAGGCAAACATCCGAGTTCTAAATCTGGTCCAGCCCGGTGGTTGCCCCTCGTGTATTAGGGGCTATACAGTGGTTTGTATCAGGGAAGGGAGATGCGAGTCTCGGTAGGTCAACCAACCCGCCCAGATCATCAAGTAGCTGTCGGTGGTCTCTTTGTCCCTAGCAATCAGACTTTCCATGTAGCGAATCTGTTCCAGCTCCTGCACCCATTCCATCAGCGTGGGGGGGTTTTGTGACCTCCAATGCCGCGGAATAACCGCCCGCATGGCTGCCACAAAATGCCTAAGCACATCTTTTTTAGAGCTAGAGATTGAGCTCTGGAAGAGAGACAAGAGTGCCACCTGCGGCGTGTTAGCTGTTTTGGTTCCGGAGACCTGCTCATAAATGGCAAAGATTTGGTCCCACAGGGCTTTAACAGTCGGGCAGCTCCACCAAATATGAGTCATGTCTCCCAACTCCTTCAGGCATCTCTAGCACCTATCATCGTGTGACTCGTCGAACCTATGGATATTTGCCAGGCATCTATACCACCTTGTGAGAATCTTGTAATTCCGTTCTTGAGTAGTAGTAGCTGGTGATGTGCCATGTGTGCAAGCGTATATCTTGGTTAAATCCTCTCTTGTGAACCCAGCTCCCTCTCCCATTTGTCAATAAATTTCAGGGGCGCTAAATGGTTCAGCTTGGTAAGAAGCGCATATAGGGAAGATATTACATGAGTGGGGGGGTTTCCTGGGTAATTAATGTCTCAAGCTCTGTGGGTGGGCTCCGTGCTACTTCAGCTATGTTATTGGCCACAATGAATGAGCAAAGCTGTCTGTGTAGGAGCCACGATACATATTGGCCTGAAGTTTCCACAGATAGTGGTATCTTTCCCCGGTTTGGGTATTACCGAAATGGTTGCCTCCAGGGCCTGACCAGGGAAGGGACACAGTGTACCAACAGCATTGAAAGTACTTGTTAATAGAGGAGTTAATTGGGATCTAAACTGCTTGTAAAACTTTGGAGAGTATCCGTCCGGTCCCGGGCACTTACCCGTCGGCGTCTCCCCAATGGCCCGGCCCACCTCTTGTTCTTTAAACGGTCGCTCTAGGGACTCAGCGTCCTCCTGGGGGATTGTGGGGAGAGGGGTGCTAGTTATGTATGCGTCAATTGCCTCGGAGGTCGCTCGGTTCTCTGAAATGGGGGGAGGGGGTTTGCGGATATTGTAGAGAGTATTGTAGAAGTCTCTAAAGGTGGCCGCTATAGCAGAGGGAGTGTGTACCAGGGTGCCGTCATGTTTCTTAATGGTGGGAACATGCATCGCTGTCGACCTAGGGTGGAGAGTTCTGGCTAGTATCCGGCCACATTTATTTGCTTGAGCGTAAAACTGGGCTTTACCCTTATCCCTATAGCTCAAATAGGCCCGGTTATACAAGTTTTGCAACTTTTCCCTAGCCTCTTGGAGCTCCAGGAGTTGAGTGTTAGTGGGTCTGTTTTTTATGCTCTCTTTCCAGAGTGGAGATCCTGTTCAGGGATTCGGTTATTAACGAAGCACGCTCTCTTTTTAGTCTAGCCCCTTGCGTGATAAGTTCTCCTCTGATGACACACTACAGGGCCTCCCACTGGTAGGGCAAGGGGGTAGAGTCCTCCTTATGGTCCTCAAGAAAGTGCCCAGTGGTTTCCTCGATTGCTGAGGAGCACACTGTGTCATCAAGGAGACCGTCATTGAGCTTCCACGACCAGCAGGGCAGAGCAAGGCCAGGTAGTCATACAGAGACGTAGACTGGGGCATGGTCTGACCACAATATGGGTCCAATCCACGCTCTAGGATCCCAGTCCAGGGCATGGTGACTGATCATCAAGTAGTCAATCCTGCTATACGAGTTGGCCGCATGAGAGAAGAATGAATAGTCTCTCCTTGCGCCATTAAGAACCCTCCAAGTGTCTACCAATTGGAGATTCAGCAGGGATTTTTTCAACTTGTTGATCTTGCACATGGACACAGCTGCCTTTCCAGATGATGTATCAATAGATGGGTTAAGGGGAAGTTAAGGTCCCCCCCTGCGAGAATCACCCCCTCTGCAAAATCTTCAAGCAACCGGAGTATCCTGACACAAAAGCCGACCTGGTCAGTGTTGGGGGCATAAATGTTCGCTATTGTATATGTTTTGCCAAAGAATTTAACTTTAAGAAACAGGAATCTCCCCTGAGGATCAACCTTCGTGTCAAGAACCTCATACTGTAAGGATCTGTGGAAAGCCACGGAAACTCCTTTAGTCTTGCCCTCCGGATTCGGGGAGTGATACCAAGAGCTGTAGTATCTGCTCTGTATTTGGGGGATGTGGCCCACCTTAAAGTGGGTCTCTTGTAGTAGAGCCACCTTAACTCTCTGCCGGTGCAGGTCATAAAGGATCTTAGATCATTTCTCCGGCACATTAAACCCTTTTACATTGAATGAGCACACTATAAGTTCTGCCATTGTGCGCTAGTATGCGCTACGAGGTCGCTTACTACCCGACCACCTGGGGAGGGGGGGGAGGTTACGGACAAGGGAGTTCAGGGAGTGCATAGGGGAAAGGGTGAGCCTTAGGGCTAGGGGTAAGGGGGAGGCTGGGGGGCACAAGCAAAAGAGAAACAAAGAGGGGGGGGTTAAAAGGGAGGTCAGAAAAATCCGAAAAATTTAACAACTATGTGTAACTTATTATGTTCTCCGCTCTACCCGTCACGGGGGAGAGAAGAAAGGCCTATATTGGGGGGGTGAGAAGTCACAACCATGGAACAGGAGATACGCTTTCCTTGAGGTAAAAACTTTAACCAATAATGCCCACAGGAACATGACCCAGAATCAGCACAATGTGCCCCGGCTGCCGGCCCCGCCGGGGTACAGCAGGCTAGGCTCTGCTCTCAGCCCGGCTACGAGACCGGAGGCAAGAGGCACAGGGAAGCCGCCACACCTCCTTCGGTCAGGCAAACCTCATAAATAACCATCTTAACACTTTATAAACTCAAAACTGGACCCGTAGGCCACAGGGAGCCTCTGTTGTGCAATAATATCATCCACGGACCCCCCCCCCCCCGCCCGGCCGGCCCAGGCAGGCGGCCCCAGCGGGAGCAACCCCACCAAATGCGGAGCGCCCCCCCAGGGGCCCGACCCCGCCCGGCCGGGGGGGGGGCACCCCCGAACCGCCACTAAGTCCGGAGCCGTGGATCGTGTCTTCTTAGATGTTTGAGCGCATGTGTCGAGCTCCGGGCGGCATCCACAGGGAGGAAGCGGTCCGGTCGTCTGCAGTCCACGCGGCTCCCATGTTCAGCGGGGGGATCCGCGGCAACAAGTGGAGGCCATCCCAAGAGGCGGCTCCATGTTCATATTGTCTGTTCCCCGTAAACCAGAGTGTCCAACAAAAACAGGGACGAGGCCCTTAAGCGAGCCGGTTCCGGCGGCCACCTCTCCCGCCGCCCGGCCCGGGCGGGCCGCGTGGGCGACGTACACCGCGTTGTGGTCGTGGAGGTCCCCTGTCGTCAGCCATAAGATCAGGAGACAGCCAATCCTCAACAGGAAGGGGTGGAATTCCCAGAAAAGCAAAAAGATCCGGGAGCTGGGGAGGGGAACGCAGCAGAAACGAGCGGCCCTGTCTCGTGACTACCAGGTGGAAGGGGTGGCCCCACCTGTAGGATGCTCCCACCGCTTTGATTTTTTCTAGTAGAGGCTTGAGCGCCCGTCGCATCTGAAGGGTGCGCCGGGCGAGGTCCGGCAACAGCGTGACTGTGGCCCCGTGATACGAGGAGGGACCTCTCTCCCACGCCTTTCGCATGATTTCCTCTTTGACCTTGTAAAAGTGGATGCGGCACACCACGTCCCTTGGTCGTGTAGGGTCTGTTGATCTTGGACCTGGAGCTCTATGAATTCTATCTATCTCGATAGTTTCATCTTGCCGGCGTCCCAGTAGTTCGTTAAAGATCGAGGAGGCAACAGCTTCTAGGTTATTGTGCTCAGGTATCTCCGGGAGGCCCCGAATTCTAATATTGTTTCGCCTCCCTCTGTTCTCCAAGTCATCCAGATGTAGCAGTGCTCTAGTCACATGCTGTGTCGAGTTTGCCTGTGTCTGCTGCATAGTCGCGTATGCCCTTTCCAGGGCCTCCACGCGTAGACCCGTAGTCTCCTGATTTTGTTCTAGATTCTGGACTCTTCCGGTTACCTCCGTCACCGATTTTGTCACTTCGTCAGGTTCCCTCCGGAACAAAGTCTCCATACGGTTAGTGTAGTTTTCGAAGTCCTTCCGTGATGGAAGAAACTTCAGGAGGACCTCCAGGTTATATTGCGTCGTCGGGATCCGGTCGACGGTTGGGGAGGCAGGTGACGGCGGCAGCGGCGACCCCCCGCCATCCGGTGGGCGACACTCCGGGCTGAGATTCCAGGTCCGCACTCGGTGACCAGCTGCTTCAGGGCATAGGCGGCCCCAGGGCCTCCGCGCCGGCGCCCCCAGCGAGGCCCCCAGGCTGTAAGGTGAGCGAATGGCATCCCCCCACATGTAGCGCCAGAGAGTTCACATCCGCTCCCACATCCAACACTTCTCTTCCAGTGATTGCTTGAATATGGGGTTGTGGCTCCGCTGGACTTCCCGCATTCACGGGCCTATGCTGGGTCTGCTGCAGGGGATGGTACCCCCCCTCCGGCCGAGGCAACACAGGGCATCCCGCTGTGTACCCGACCCTCCGGTGTGGCTCCATAGAGGGTGGTCCGGGCTCCCACTCCCACTCCCAAGCGCTAGACGGCCCGGTTGAGAATGGCACACAGCAGTCTGGGGACACGTCTGCACAGTCCACCTCCTGCCAGGAGGAGTTATCTAGACATGGAGAGCGCGGGGAGCCAGGGTAAGAACACATCGTGGGTCTTATGGGTGACCCCTTGGCACCTTTCCCATGGGAGGCCTGGCAGGCTGGGATCTCCAGTGCAGATGGCAGGACACAGATTGGGGTCAGTGAGGGGGGTATGGGTATAACACTCCCCTCTCTCTCCTCTTTACTCATGGGCTCGTCAGGCTGCATAGAGCCTCTGATGCTGCATCCCGCCTCACCTGTGTATTTGTACTCCGCGGTGGATCGCTCACTGACAGGGCGCCTCTCCTCCCGTTCCTGCCCCGCCACGCGATCAGCTGTCAGTGCTGACACTCCAGTATGGCCACATCGCTCCTCCGCCGGCTCCGGGCTCCCGCCCCTCCTTCCCTCAGCAGGCCGTCGCAGGCAGGCCCCCACCGCCGCCTCTCAGCTCACGTGGCGGCGGGCACTCCGCAGTGGATCGCTCGGCAGCCGGGCACCCCTCTCCTCTCTCCCGGTCTGCCGCCGGGTCAGACATCAGCGGTATGCCTGTATGGCAGCCACGCTCCTCCTCCTCTCCCGCCGGCCGCGTCGCAGCTTCGGGCTCCTGCCCCTCCATTCCCCGGACAGCCATCACCTGGGCCACTGGATCTGGGGCTGCACCTCCACCGCTCGCCTCCTCCCGCAGTAAGTAATCTCTCGCCGGCTCCGCTTCTTCTCTTCCTCTCTCCCCGCCAGCCCCTATAGCCGCACGTGTCTTCGGCTTCTGTCTCTCCGGCGCCATATTGCGGCTCCTTCCTCCACCGCCAGGAGGTCCTTCAGGGGGGAAATAATGACGGATCTTGGCATTCTGGGCACTCCCCGCCGATGCTCGACTCTTCCTGCGCTTGGACATGCTGAAGATGGGCACCTGTGGTGGTCAATAACGGGCTTTTCTGGCACTTTGGGCGCAGAGCTCCTTTGCTCACGTCTTTACACGGCCATGGCTAACCATGCCCCCCATCGCCTAGGGTTTTTTATCTTAAGGGAGGAGGTTGTGCATATATTGCCATTGTATGCTTACATACAAATAGGATGTTTTTCTCTGGCCTTTAACCATCTGTGCAGTGATACAAAGACTAGCAGTGTATGTAGAAATGTTAAGACCTGATACTTGTTTGTTGGATTTGTGTGTGAATTCAAGAGGTATCCAGCAATTTGTGTCATTGAGCTTCCCTGTTGGAGAGTCTTTAATGGGTAGCACCATAGTCTATAGTAAAGCACATAATAATATATTTAGTGTTTAGAATGTTCTTTGATAATAAGTTACATTTAGAGTCGGCAACTTCCGGGGCATCCCTGCAGCTTGGTGGGGGGGTGAACACTCCACAGGAAAACTGGGAATATGGCTGTCGCCGCTCCCTGTATGCCACAGATCTAAAAGATGTGATCAGCAAGTGATAGACAAGGAGACCAAACTGGTAAAACTAAATGGTGATTTATTGTGACAAAGGGAAAATGCAGCACAGCAATCACAACTATGTACAATTACCCTGCACCTACACTGAATACAAACACAACACGCAGCTAGAAATATATACAAGCAAAGGATACATACAAGACTGAATACAGAGCACTGCAAACCAGACAGGAATATATATAAAAGACTAACGGCACACCACAAAAATACAATATATACATTATATACAGGTGCCACAGACAAGGCTGTCAAGTACCTGAAAGGCCGAAGAGAGAATGGACGGGAACCAGAGGCCAGGAAGGATGGAAGGTAGGGCAGGATGGGACTGAGCACTAAACTGGAAGCAGGAACAGAAGTGGTGCTGGAATAGGACCGAAGGCTGAGCAGAAACAAAATCGGGTACCGGAGTTTCAGGCGAAGAGGTCAGCCAGTCTGTAATGTAGGAAGGCAGTTAGATACAGGAGCCCTGAGGGATGTCTGTGGAGCTGATTTATCAGCTAGACAGCAGATGCAGCTGGCACTTACCCAGGAGGGCGTGCCTGAGAGAGCCACCTGCTGGTCAGAGCATTAGTAAGCACGGCTTAAAGCACTGATTCGACGAAAGCAAGTGCCATGGGAACAGCAGATAGGTGAGTTCAATAGACGATCTGGGGGGTTTGACACAGCGGGGCATCCTGAATTGGGATTCCCCAGGGACAAGAACCAATTGCCAGGATAGTCAAAATCTTGGTGATTGGTCCCCTTTAACCAGTTATGCCACAGCACATTGTGAAAACTGCTATATGCCTCTATTGTATTGGTATATGGTGTACAAACTGTATTGGTAAAAATGTTGATGTATTGGAATTGAACAGACTGAAATGTTACATATGATGTAATGTATACCGTTTATACCGTATATATATATATATATATATATATATATATATATATTTGCTTTGTTTTACAAAACCATTGAATATAATTTTAATATAAAATTTGTTTTTACAGGCTACTTCCATAGTGGAAGTTTTTTGCTTGATGGCATTCTTAGCCAGACTGGTCCATTTTAGTAAAGTCACCCCTCGCAGTGTGTTCTGGAAAGACACAAAGAATATTTGCGTAATGGTCACAATAACTGTAAGTAGTTTCCCTAAACCCCTTCAAAAGTGAGAGTGGATTCCCAAAATAAGTGGGTGCATATGGCAAGTAACTCTGAAAGCAGAACAAAACCCACTGAACTTGCGAAATACATTTGGCCAAAGCCCCTGCCGATTCTCCCTTCTTAGTGTGTAGACCTAGAAATGGATATTTGCGCTTTTCGAATTGTCCAGAAAATCTGTTTTTTTTTTCCCTCAGTGTGAGATGGCAGGGGAGGCGGTGCTAAAACAGGCAGCATTATCTGGGATTAGGGTGCAGAAGCAGTGAAATTTGGCCAAAGATAATATTCATGGAGCGAGCAATTCAGACGATGCTAGTAAAAATATGGGGTTTGGTCTGCTTGAAGGACAGTGTTTCAGCATCCATGTTCAGGGTGTGTTTTTTGTTTTGTAATGGTTTGCTCAACCTATTGCATGCCATTTAGGTGATTTGAAATCTGTCCTAGGGCCACAATAAATAGGTTCAAGATTTTAAACTTTTCATTATTCATGGAATAGCATAACAAAGATTTTCTTAATCAGGATAGCCACTCTATCCACAAACTGCCTAATATATTATTTTTTTTTTTTTACTTGTAGGTCCTTCCACCACACCACCCCATTAACAAAACATTATTATCTAACATTCCCACATGCTGTTTGCCTCACCTCCCAAATATATGGGTCTCCCGTATTTATAACCCACCCCCCCAGTCAATCCCAAGTTATAACTGTATTCCCATTTAATGCCTACATACAATTAGATATAGAAAAAACTTTTCTTGGTATGGTGCCAGATATTTCACCAGGGATAGTGTTGCAATATTCCTCCTAGCCACCGCTGCCACCTCTATTTGGCAATGGGCCCCTCCTATATAGCTGTCCTTGCAACCTTTAATTCTTCTCTACTAACTACTAATAAATTTATATTACAGGCTTGGCCAACCAGGAGGATGGACGTAATACAAAACTGTTCTCTTTGGGGGGCGTGGAGTTACATGGGGGGAGGGAATCAGGCTTATAGATTCCAGGGCTGCTTTTGGTCCACTTTAAATTAGCCTTTCTGTTTCCCCTTGCACCATGGACGCTTCTCCTCAAACCTGTTGCTCCCTTGACACCTTTTCACTCAACAGGTGGAACACTTTGCCTGATATGTTTTTTCCATGTGCCGTTGGATAGGGGAGAAGGTAGATTTTACAGAGGACGAGGGGGGGGGTGGCGGTTACACAGGACACTTTAATACGTTTTTCCTCTCCTGGAGGCTAGTAAAGCCATGGAGAGGATAAAGGCTTCATTTGGGTTAAAGTAGTCCTGTACTCTCAAAGATCACCGCCCACCAAACTATGAAAAATATGCATACATACATCTATTGTATTTGAATTGTTGCACTGTGTATATGCCAAAAACAATTCCTTGTTCATCTCTGATGTACTCGGCAAACCATTAAATTGAATTGAATTGGTGTCCAGCTTTAAACCTATCAAAACAAGAAAGAAAGGGTTCTTTTAAAATGCCTGTCCATACATGCACCAACATCCTCCCACTTTATCCCCCTCGGGAACAGTGTAAAATAAGCCATTTCAAAGAATCTTAAAGCAGACCTCCAGCCAAAAATAACAGTTTAGTAAATTGCTTCCCTTCTTATTAACAGTGGCATAGGCAGTTTGAGAGGGCTTGTGAAACGGCATAAAGATTATTTGCTCTTGAATTACATGGGGTCGGTCATCTTACCACAGACCTGCTTACACATGAGAACTAGGGGGTTGCTGTGCCAGCGGCAATTCACACCAAATTAAGAGAGAGATGCCTCAGAAACAAGGAGAAGCGTGCCTGTCATTTTTCACACAGGCAGACATTGAACAAACAGCAATGTAGCAAAAGCAATCTGTGAGGGGAGCCGTTACAACCCATCTCTATGGCAAAAATACTTAGGGACTACAATTTATACAATGCATTTTATTCAAAGATGAGTCTTTACAGGGACATGTGGCAACATGGCCGCTGCCATGCATATTTAGGACTGCAGAATTTGCCTACTACTCCAAACATCTGCATGCTGTTATTCCCTCTTAATAAGCTTTTGTCACTGATTGTCACAGAGGGGCTTTGGGGGAGTAATTTACTAAGCTTTTGACTGGAGGTCTGCTTTAAAATCTTAGATATTATGTAAGTATAGTACCTATGTATTCCAAGTGAAGCTGTTTTTCTACTTCAATTTCTGGGTACTGGCTGAGCATGAAAGGGTGTCATGGCCATGCTTTGCTGTGGTTAGAGGCTCCAGGACCAGTTTGGCTTGCCAGGCTCTCTTATGCTGAGGGCACAAAGGGGCATAGTGGCTGTTTTTGCATGGCCCTGGAGAATGGGGGCCTGCTTGCTAAAAACCCTTCAGTGTGTTGCTGTGTCTCTCTTGACTGGAAACCAACAGCAGGGTTTCATGTGGCCTCTTCACTCCTGTCAAGCTTTTATTTTATGTTATGGATAATTGTAAATAACCTGCCCTATCTGACTTCCCTTATCTCCCGATGCTCACCTTAAAATATACTCCGTAAGCCTTTTTTTTTCATGTAGATTTTCTTATATTAGACACTCTTTAAAAGGACAGTACAGGTAAAATGCCAAAAAAAAGTCTTCTTCCAAGATCGAGTCTTGCATTGTCAATGCCTGCCACCACTTATTGTGACCTCTTTATTGTTTGTCTGCCTCCCTGCTTCAGTCACACTAACTTCAGCATGCCTACCACATTCATTTTAATTGCAGTGAATAGAGAGGTTGTGGGCAGTCATTTTTAAAGACATTGGTGGGCAGCGACCATTATATCCGAAGGACACTGGTAAATGTTAGCACTGCAGTATTCCATGGCCTGGTACGTTTTATATTAAGCAGCTAGGATGGGAGCACTACAGACAAAAAGTGAGTTTGTGGGGGCATGGTATGTTTTGCCTGCCTGAAGCATAGTGAAAGGGGCTGTCATCGGCTCATGGCTGGCCCTGCAAAGAGAGTGTCGTTTCTGCTCTGTTCCCCCAGTAGCGCTCTGGGCAGCCTCTCTAATATGGCTCTGGCCTGGACATGAGACACTGGGAGAATATTACTGAATCCTGGGTAAGGTGTATATATATATATTTTTGGAAGTAACCTCCCTATTCCTGCCTTGGCACAAGGGGGGGGGGGGGATAAAATGTTGAGGTGGGCGGGAGCCTGTAGAACCGGGGGGGGGGGCGAAAGGTACATTTTTATATGAGCGATCTGGGGCGTTTCACTTGGCGGGGAATCCAAAATCGGGATGCTGCTGGGCTGCTTTTAAATACAGTTCTTGAATAATTATTGTATTTTCTTCAACCAAGCAGTTGGCTTAGATTTAACAATTGTTTTTTTTTCAACAGCTTAATTTAATTGATCTGATTATTTATGGGGCTTTAAGTTTGGCTCACATACACAGTGTGCGATGGTCAAGAGTGCTGCGGCCCATTTATTTGGTTAATTTTGCTGAAAGTAGACAGGTAATTAAGAGTTTTTGTACTTCATTTAAAATGTATAGCTGTTTCAAATCAAAAGAAACTGTCGTAGAAATGTTTTACGGTTCTTGCTTGTTACACCTACAGTTTGTCACCACCTAATAATCTTACTGACTTTTTGGATATGTGACCGTAGAGATTGTTATTTTTTTTTCCTTTTTCTCTCCCTTTTTTTTCCCCCTGTTTTTACAATGCAGTTACAGTACAGCAACATTGCTTTTGGCACATTATTAATCTTTATTTATATAGGCACATCATCTTCTGTAGCACTGTACAAGGTATAATTACAGACAAGTTAAAACATACAGTACACCATTGCAAACTACAAAGTTTACACCAAAAGAGGATACAATAGGAAAGAGAGCTCTTTACTTGTGAGCTTATAGTCAGGGGGGTGGAGGCAAAAGGCAACATGTGCTCTGTGTAGGTTATGCGTAAAGTGATTGGCAAGTAAATATTAGTAGCTTACCTTTCATCGAGTGGCTCAACCATTATGCTTCCTCCTCTGTCTGTCTCCTCTGTCTGTCTCCTTCTTCATTCAGCTTTCAGACCCTATTCCATTGACCTGGTCCATCAATCAACCTTCAGTGAGCCAAGAACAGACATCCCCCACTTCCTACCCAGACATACTGATTGGCTGCCTCTCTCTGCAGCTCTGAAACCCCACCCTCCTCTCTCTTCTCACACTCATCAGTGTGCTTACATCACATTGCTGTTGCCACAACCACTGTTTCTCCATTTCTTTTTCTATGAATCTCCAATGCTGTAATACTTTCAAAGATAGCTTAGGAACTACAGGATCTCTTTGAAAACAGATTTAAGTTTAGGACAGGGCAACGTGTAGCCCAAGGCAATGGGACAACAATCGGCTTGCCTTTAGTATGACTTTAAACCAGATAATATGCTTGTCTGAGGGCTGAATTTGGGAGTGCATTTTAGAGAAATGGGGATGCACAGCCTCTGTTACATATGCTTCCTTGCATGCACATGCCGGTCTGCAGGTGCCAGTCATGCCTATATCTGGTAAGAGTACTGGCTATGACATGCAAAGGTCATTTTTTTGTTGGCTTTGTTTAACCCCAGTGGTCAGGGTAGAATATAGGCTAATTTATTTTTACATTGGAGACAAGCTTTCCAGTTCATGTAATACTCCATTATGTAGAACACTAATTTGGCCAGTCTGTAATCTGATCTGGAGTTAGTCCTTTAGGTTGGGAGTGGAAACTGGAAACCTCCTTCCAGTTAAAGGAAGAGAAAGCTAGTAGATATAGATAGATGAGAGGAATTCTATTATCATAAAAAGAAAAGTGAGAAGAATCCTTAAAGTGGACCAAAATCCAACCTGAAGACTGAGACTCCAGGGTAGGCATACTCGTTCCCCCTGGGGCATCCAGATTGTGAATGTCCCGCTGTGTCAACCCCCCCCCCAGGTCACCTGAAAACTCACCTTCTTTTCCGGTCTAATGGCGTATGCACAAGCAGTGGCCGCATCACTGGTATCCCTTTAGCAGGCCGTGTACAAGGCAAGGCATTTGTGAATGGTTGGCGCTGGCACGCTCCCTGTTAAAGGGTAGACAAGCTCTTTGACGAAGTGGCGGGAGCGGATCCGACGAGCACGCTGACTGAATGAGGGGCTGTGCATGTGCCGTAGGACCGAGGAAGGGTGAGTTAGAGTGGGTGACCTGGGGGGTTTCACACAGCAGGAGATCCTCGATTGGGGTGCCGGGGGCGAAGACCAAAACCCAGGATAGTAAAAATTCTGTGTTTTGGGCCACTTTTAAACTTTGTTTGCATACCCAACATACAGTAATAATCTCCCAAAAGGTTCCCATTCTGCAAAGCTATTCAGAAATTACAGTGCCTGGCCATTTCTGCCAATTTATCCCTTCCACCTTTTCTTTAAACAGATCAAAACCCTATAGTGTGAAACCCCCGGGGTCACCTGTAAACACTTCTGGTGGCATCACCTAGCACCCTTCACCAAGCCCACAGCATGGGTATTGCTCCACTTTGTCATAGTGGTGCCTTGATATCTTGCTGCTCTAAGATTACCGTATTTTTCTCTCCATGAGATGCACTTTTTCGTCCCCAAAGGCAACATTGGAAAAAGGAAAATATCTGTGCTTCTTATGGAGCAAATGTAAAGGTGATGGGGGGGGGGGCACTGAATTGCCCACTAAATTGCCGCTGACTGCCTGTAAGGGAGACATGCTGATTACTGCCTGTAAGGGAGGCATGCCCCTTGCTGCTTGTAAGGGAGGCATGCCCCTCGCTGTCTGTCTGTAATGGGTTGACTGGAAGGGGGTATTTCAGCAAACCATTTGGTTCAAAATATTTTTTTTCAAGTCATCCTTCAGCTTGACCACAGAGAGAGATTATGCTCCGCCCCTCGGGAGGAAACATGAACAGAGGTTTAAAGCTCCACCCCTTCCTCTCCAGTTTTGTGTTTTCTCTCTGGGGGAACCACTGGACAGTCTAAAGACTGTCTACGGCCAATTTTTTATTTTTAGTTTTTTTTATTTTAAACAACCCAGAGCTACTGGGCATCTCGCTGTACCCTTTATTTGTCACATATGGGATGTATGCACATCCGCTGACTTGGGGCAGCTGGGGCTTGATTATTCCCACATAGATGGACCTCTCCACGAAAAGTGTTTTGTCACCTTAAATGCCGGGCAGGTTGTCCTTGCTGCGGGTATGCCAGCCATATAAGTTGGGTTTCATGCTGGATTCAGGTTTGGGTGAGATCAGTCGTTTTTTTTCTTCTTGTGGCCGATTTCCCTCCAAATTTTGGAATTTGGGGACAAAACCTAAGGCCGGGACCTGGCGCCTGACTTCACTTAAGGTTCCGGCTGGAACATGTGCAGAAACTCTGGAAGGTAGAGGCTGCATTTCTCCCTCGGCCAGCAGTCAGGTCGGAGGGAGATGGGACAGAGGCACCGACAGATGGTGCTAAAATGTCCAGCGGGGATCAGGCATTGCAGCGATTGGCTACGGGGGCACCGTCGACGGCAGAATCGGGCCCAGCAGAAGCAGCAGAGAGCGCTGGCCTTAAAGCAAAAGCATCAGAGATGAACATCTTCCAAAAACCAGTAGGATTGTAGGATGGTGCAGAACAGTAAGATTAAGTTTGCATTTTGTATGTCTTATTGTTATTTTAATCTGAAATGCCTAAAAGATAAGATCCTGAATCCTCCAAACATGAGAAAGTGGTTAAAAAGCGTTGTGATGATTGTCAATCTGTGCTTCCGGATAGTTGTCAGAAGCTTCTGTGCCAGGAATGCAGGGAAGCTAAGAGGGACGCAGATAATAAACTAATAAATGAGATTCTAGCAATATAGCAACAGATTACTTCAATACAGGAGGCTCAGCAAGACAAGGGGTATCCCGATCCATCGATGGCTACCACACCCTCAGTTAACCTAGTTGTAGAAGGTCTGGGAGAGGGTGTTGGGGCATCCCATATGGCTAACACTCCTGATGTTTTTCGGGTTCGCTGCCGGCTAATGCGTAATTAGAATCTGGTAAAGAGGATCCCTCTTGTCAAGATTATTTTGGTGAGGAGGATCTGGATAATGAGGCTCCAGATGCTGTGCATAAGCTGTCAGCAGAATTCGAAAAACTATTAGGAGACCTTTTATGCAACCTGGGGAATCCAGGAGGAAGAAATGCCCCTATATGTTCAGGATACATTGTACAAGATATTGTTGGAAAAGAAGTCCAAGGTTTTTCCTGACCTGGAATGGGAAAGCCAGAGAAAAAAAAATTTAGGTTGAGGTTTTTAATAAGAAACTGCCCGTTTAATGGGCAGGACATAGTACTTTGGCGCAAGTGTCCCAGGGTGGATGCATCATTGGGGCAGATGTCCAGGTCAGTAGACTTAAGTTTTGAAGACATGGGTACAATTCAGGATCTATGGATCATAAAACTGATATCTTGGCTGAGCCTGGGATGCGGCCTCCTTTTTCTTATAGGCCTGCCTTAGCATCTGATGGTATCCTAAGAAGCAAAAACAGATTAGCTTTCCCTTTAGTTCTTCTAGAGCTTCTGCAGAAAAGGGTGATCGAAGAGGTCCAACAGACCCTTCAGGGGGTGGGGTTCTATTCTCGTGTTTTTCTGGTTCAGAAGCCATCAGGGAAGTTTCAAATGATTTTGAATCTGAAAAGATTAAACAAGTTCATTCGTTACAAGAGGTTCAGAATGGAGTCTTTTTTTTTTTCAGTCAGGAACATTCTAACAGAAAGTATGGATGGTGAACCTGGACCTTCAGGATGCTTACCTTCATGTCCTCATTTGACTACTCACCACAAGTACCTGAGATTTGCAGTAAAGAGCACTTCCCTTCAGCCTCTCCTCATCACCAAGGATCTTTACAAAGATCCTGGCAGAGCCGATGGCTCATCTCAGACAACAGGGAATCGCAGCGATCCCTTATCTGGACGATCTTCTGCTAAACAAGTTGCTCCTGGTAGATCTCGGAGAAACCCTGGTCCTACTGAAGAACCTGGGGTGGGTAATAAATCTAGAAAAATCCACCCGAACACCCAGCAATGCAAGATTCTGGAATTCATTATAGACAGCACACCGCAAAGAACCTCTCTGGCAGGAAAAGGAAGAAAAGATCAGAGCAGAAGTTCAAAAGTTAGTGCCTCAGGTGTCCATAAGACAGATCATGCAGATGCTATGTCTAATTACGTTGTCAATTCCTTCACACAAGTTTGTTGCAAAGGTTCCCTCTAGAGCTATGGGACAGACATCAGGGGTCACTAGATCAACTGGTCCAATTAAGTCCCCTTGTCCGAGAGGATCAAAGATGGTGGACAAATCCACTAGTACTAAAAAAGGTAAAGGAGTGGAGACAGACCAACCCGGTGGTGATCACAACGGATGCAAGCAGTTGGGGAGCCCATGTAAACAATCTACAGGTATAGGGAAAATGGACAAAGTCCTTGGCGCCCAGGTCCTCAAACTACAGAGAGCTCCTGGTGGTCAAACTGGCATTGTGTCGTTTTCAGCAGGTCATAGCAGACAGAGAGGTACTAGTAAGGTCAGACAATGCCTCAACAGTAGCCTACATAAACCATCAGGGAGGGACAAGGTCCCTTGCGCTGATAAACCTGTCAAACTAAATCCTTCTACCCCTTTAAACACAGATTCTTCCATCGCGGCAATCCATCTGAAGGGAGCCCTCAACATATTAGCAGATTGTCTAAGCAGAGTAAATGGTTCAGCAAACAGAATGGTGCCTAAACCAGGAAGTATTTCATCAGATTGTGTTTGGGCGCTTGCGTGGGTGGATATGTTTGTCAGGGCAGCCAATTCAAAATGCAAAAGGTTTTTCTCGCTGGAAAGGGGAGGGGGTGTGCTAGCAGTGGATGCTTTGGCGCAGACGTAGATGATTCACCTTGCTTATGCTTTTGCTTCTTTCACAATTCTGCCACAAGTTACCTGCAAGATAGCACAGGAAAAGGCTCCGATCATCCTGATAGTTCCGTTCTGGCCCAAGAGAGTATGGTTCGCAGGGTTAGGAAGAATGGTGAAGAAAAGCCCTTGGCGACTTCCAGATTTTCTGAACATTATTCATCCGAATCCACCAAGAGTTCAACTGATGGCGTGGATGTTGAAAGGTGTATCTTAAACAGTAAGGGTTTGTTTGGCCATAATAATTGAAACTACTAGACAGCAGAAAGTTGACCACTAGAAAGATCTACCGAAACGTTTTTCTTCTTACTGTGAAATTAACAAGATTGAAGAAAAAAAATATAGCTACAGTACCCAAATTCCTACAGGAAGGATTTCAAGAAAGGGCTAGACGTACGTAAGTACGTAAAAACTCAAACTTCAGCCCTTTCAGTTTTTCTTGAACAGAAACTAAGACAAAGACAAAGGCCAGCTCATTTTAAGGGGTTTCCTACATGGGGCAGATCAATTGTATTAAAAGAACTGATAGAGACCCCTTTTGAACCATTGGATGAGGTCCCGGAGAAATGGCAGTCTCTTAAGTTTTGTTTTCTTTTGGCCATTATCTCTGCAAGAAGAGTCGATGAACTGCAGACCCTGTCGTCAAAGGAGCCTTCTTGCTCGATACTCCTGGATAAAGTTATACTGAGACCTAATCCATTGTTTTTGCCAAAGATTGTGACTACAACTAATAGGACGCAGGATATAGTCCTTCCGACACTACCAGTAGGAGCTGGCAAGGAAGAGGATCTCTCACTATTAGCTGTTAGAAGAGCTCTAATTATTTATTTGGAGGGATCCAGAGATTGGAGGCAGACTGAACAACTCTCAATAACTTTCAGTTGGAAAAAGAAGGGTTTAGCAGCCTCCAAGTACACTATAGCTAGGTGGATAAAACAGATTATTGCACAGACTTATGTGACCAAGGGGGCATATCCCCCAGAAGTGTCTGCCTATTCTATGAGAGCGATGTCAACATCTTGGGCAGAAAGGACTGGGGCATCTTTGGATGAGAGATATAAAGCAGCAATGTGGTCTTTGCCCCACACCTTCCTCTAACATTATAGATTTACTATCTGCAAAGCATCAGGCCTTTGGTAGAAGGGTACTACTTGCAGCATCTCACCCCTAAGGTATAATTACCTGCCTACTCCTCTCTGTGTGGTCAAGCTGAAGATGACTGGGAAAAATCACTGTTAGACTTACCGGTAATTAATTTTTCAGGAAGCCTTCAGCTTGACCGCCTATTACCCACCCAGAGTCCAGGGTTTTATTTAAATTCTTTACAAAGATTGAGGGGAAGAGGTGGTGCTTTTAACCTCTGTTGATGTTTGTGTTTCCTTCCAGGAGGCGGAGCATAATCTGTCCGTGTGGTCAAGCTGAAGGCTTCCTGAAAAATCCGTTACCGTTAAGTCTAGCAGTGGTTTTTCAAATTTTTGTCCTCTAAACCTTGGGCACGTCTTATGGTTATGGAGTAAAAAATATGGTAGTTACTTAAAAGGTTTCACTTTTAGAAGGGGCAGTGGAACTTTTAGCCCAATAACGATCCCCTGAATGTTATCCAGACAAATAAATGCGTACATTTACAGACCATTATAGAACATGGAATTAAATAATGCACATTTTTTTTAATTATATATTTTGTAGATTCGTCGAGCCTTCCGCAGCATTAGAAACACTTTACCAGAGATCCTTTATGTCTTCCTTCTCTTCATGTTTAGTGTTCTCATTTTCTCTCTCATGGCCCTTAAACTTTTTGGAAACAGGTAAAGCATGTTATATATTATAATTAGCACTTTAGCACTACTACTGTTCTTGTTACATATACATCTGTAATGTTGCTCAGTAAATATGCACCTAAGCTCTTTTGGGTTGTATTAAAGAGAAACATTGGCTGCCACCCCTCCCCCCCCCCCCCCCCCCCCCCACCTCTGGTTTTACTTTTGGCCTTGATTTACTCACCTCGCTGGGGGATCCATCTTCTGGGTCCCTCAGATTCTGGGTGACATGCCGTCGGGCGGCACCATCTTGCATCCCATCAGACACTGCGTGCCACCCCCAATCTCGTGCCTGCGCAGTGCCCATGGGATGAATGGAGTGAAGCATGAGCAGTGGAAATAGGAAAAAGATACTCCTCATGGGGGGGTGCAATTCAGGAGATGCTAGTTAAAAATGTGGGTTTTGGTCCACTTTAAGATGAAATGTATAACCAGGGTAAGATTTGAAACATTGGATAAAACTGTATATCACATTGTAATTCGATTTATAATGAACTGCTACTTAAAGGAGCACTATTATTCCAACTCAGATTTCATTCATAGTTGACTAATTGTAGGAATGATAAGCAAAACTGTGTCTCTAAATGGCAATCTGCTTTCATTGAGGAGCGATAGCTGCTTAAATGTTCGATTGAGTGACATTCCGCTACTCCGGAATGAACCATATGGTGTGTGCGGGGGACAGCACCCTCTGCTGTCTTGTGAGAGCAGCATTGTAGCTGCAGTGAAGAGGAATGGGGGGGGGGGGGGGGGGGTGGCAGCATGTGTAGTGAGCCGGAGTTTTACTGCTGCTCTGATGATAGATATATGAGAGCTCGGCTGTGTAGGAGAGCGAGAGAGAGACATTCAAAGTAGAATGCTTTTCAGTTTAGAGAGAGATATTGGTTCACAGATGATACATTAAAACTGTGACCTGACTAGAGTGTCCTAGATAGCTCAGTTGGAAAAGGAATAGACTCAGTCAGTGAGTTGTTAGTTCAAATTCCAACTTGGTTCAGTGAATTTTTATTTTTTGTATTTTTTTTTTCACAATTGTTTTTTTCTGTTTTTATCCACTTTTTGTTGCTTTCCAGATAGATTATTTTTACAGTTTTGCTTTAATGTTACCTCTGCTGTTGTGTGCAGTGTCTATCGGTTTCCCATTTTCTCTTTCTTATTCTTACAGTGCCATTTCCTTTTTTACATCTATTCTTCTTTTCAGCTTTGTGTGTTTGTTTTTAAACTGAACACACCCCAGGATTTTCACTATCCTGAGATTTGTTTCTTGCCCCTGTGGCATCCTGACTTGGGATGCCCTGCTGTGTGAAACCCTCCAGTTTTCCTGTAAAAACTTAGCTTTGCTTGGCAAATGGCTCTGTTTGCATGCAGAGCTCGGCAATGGGAAGCCAAAGTGGCAGCATACCTGGAGAATCAACCTATCTGAATGGCTGTGGGAGTGTGCCTCAGCCCAGAGATGCTGAGGATGCAGCCTTAGCTATTTACATCACCATGCAGCCAAGTAAAAGGTGAGTTTCGTGGCAAACCCGGGGGCGTTTCCCACAGTGGGGCATCACGATTTGGCTGTCAAATTTTTTTTTTTCTGTTGCCACATTATTTATACACATGTTATAAGCTATTATGTGGCTATTTGATTATTTATGTTTTTACATAAATTTTTGGTGATCCTTTAATATCTACCTTACTCCAAAACTTTAGTGCCTCTCCCTTAATCTGCTATTAGGTTCTGTTAGGGGGTAATTTAGCACGACATTTGGTGCAGAATATTTAGTACAAAAATAATTCTAAATTGCACCTAATCAAAAATTATTGAACGACCCAGTCCCATCTTTCATTTACCATACTCTCCTCTATCTCTGCCAAATGGCAGAGGATAGTAACCTCCAGTAAAGGGGCAGCTGGATCAAGATGGATGATTGGAGACCGCATGGGATTCGGTCACAATTTAAAGGAAAAGTCCACTCTTTTTGAGTCTTTTTCCTAAGACTCTAGGGCTGAGCAGTAGACAAGTGACTTACCTTACAGCTGCTTCCGCACCAGCAGTCTCCCACAGACCTGGTTTGTGATGGGAACCTAGATGGTGGGGGGCATGGTCTGTGTTCTTCCAACCCCCATTGAAAACAATAGGGCCTCCATACACCATGAACTTGCATGTACAGAGGCCATATCCTATAATAAAAATAATTGATTAATGCTGTTTAACTAAAGGCTTAGAATAACTAATAGATGCCATGCTGATTTGTAATCAGAATTATGTAATGGAATATATGTTGTGGCATAAAACATTAATAACATTAATATTCATATAATAAATTAATGGAATACTATACATTTTGTGAACATGATACTATGAGAAGTTTATAATTCATGATGATGGCAATAATAAGAATAGATTATTAAAAATACTGTGTATAGCAGAGGTGAAACCAAATGTATATTTTTAAGGGTATATTTTCTATGTTTTGATTTGTTATCTGTATAAAATGGACAAATCTAACATTTACCCTGGTTGTTATGCAAGACCAAGTTTTTAGGTAATTAGTTAATAATCGACTTCCCTACTTATTAAACTATACCCCTTTTCTCTTTGAAACAGAAATCTTAAAACAGCTGATGGAGAACCATATTTTGAAAATTATCTTGAAGTCGTATTTAATCTTTATGTGCTAGTGACTACTGCAAATAGTCCTGATGTCATGTAAGTGGTAACAATAAATTGTAATGGTATTGTATACTGATGGTATGAACTTAGAAACAGGCTTTCAGGTTATTGCCTCTGTCGTGCAATATAAACTTAATTTATAAATAGCTATATTTGTGTTTGCTCTGCATGTTTACATGTAATTAATGTATTGTGTTTTTTTTTCTAGGATGCCAGCTTATGACTACAACTGGTGGTATTCCATTTTCTTCATTGCTTATATTATTCTGAATACTTATATCTTCATGTCAGTCTTCTTAGCTGTTGTTTACAACAATTACAGAAAGCATCTAAAGGTAGATCTCTTAAAGTACTAGCACTGAAAATGTGCCTTAGTTTATCTGTGTAGAAAAATTGTTCTTTTTTGTATACCTCTGACCTAGCAGTGGAAAGTTCATTTTTAACAGTGTCTCAAAAGAGAGAGGCCATGTTTCCTGCAGGCAGCCTGATCAAACCTCTTATATGTTGAGCTACTATTGTGACACGCTACTCATCTGAGGCCCCCAGTTTATAACCCTTCTTTTTTTTTTTTTTTTTTTTTTTTTAACAGTCACTCCTTTTGGGGAAAATAGTAGTTTCCCCTGACTTGCCACTCAAGATCATCCTTGTACCCTCTTAGACCTTAATAAGTGGTCTGCTTTGCTCATCCATGAGCTGTGCCTCTTAGCCTCTGTGCTTCCTGTCTCTTGCTTGCTGACAACTGCTCCGGCGTTTGTTTCAGTGACGCCCTTAGGGTAGTGCCATCTTGTGTCGATGTGTATGACTTGGGGGCAGCATAATCAGTGGTTAAGGGTAAGGGAGTTTGGGGGGGGGGCTGAGCTGAAGGGCTCTAACAAACATCTGTTGCAGAGCTCTGGTTCCTGTGTCAAGTAAAAGGGAAGGCCTCAGAGATGCCAATCAGAGACCAGTTTACAGGGTGATGTGTGTGGTGTGGGTGTGGCTTATTCGCAGACTTATGCATTTAAAATATTTTATAGCCATAAGGGCGTTATACATGGTGCAGGGGAGAAAAATGTATTAAAATACATTTAAAGTGATTGTAAAGTCCCCAAAAAATAAACTGCAGCTTACCTCACCAAACGTCCGTCCAGCACTATCCTTCTTCTCTTGTTTGAGTCCTGAATGAGGTAATCCTCTTCAGGGCTCTGACCACACTGTGCCAGTCTGGTCATTCAATCAGCAATAATGTCCCTGTAACAGAACCACGCCGCCCACCCTTTTGGCTTGAATAGCTCTCTGCTCAAGCCCAGCTAACCCCTCCCTTCTCCCTGTCTCGCCTCCTAGCAGTGCTTTCCCTGGGAGGTGCGGGCAGCAGACCCCCAACCCCCAGTGGCGAGAAGCCATCCGCCACTGCCACCTTCCGCTGGAGGAGCCCCACTTCTGCCCGCCATTACAGCTGGAGGAGCTCCAGTGGAAGATGAGCCAAGCCACTGCCGCTGAATGATGAATGCCTGCTGCCCAAGATGTCTGAAGCCGCCACATGATCCCTGGAGGGAGGCCGCTGGAGCTGCCATGCAAGTAGACCACAGTCTTCCCCAAGCCACTGCCACTTCCCTCCCTCCTGTCTGCCTGCCCAACAGCCTAACTACCTACCAGGTCACTCACCAGCCTGCCCACCCACTTACCTACCAGGTCAACCACCTACCCACCTACCTACCTACCAACCAGGTCACACATTAGCCTGCCCACGTACCTACCAGGTCACTCACCAGGCTATCCAGGCTTCTCCCGCTTTTAAGAGATGTAATCTCCTTGTCTGTGAACAGGCTGTCTGGCTAGGAAGGGGGGTTAGGTGAGGGTAGAGAGGTTTGGTGAGGTCTGAGGGTCAGTGTCTGGGTATAGAGGTTTGGTGAGGTCTGTGGGTCAGTGACTGGGCAGAGGTGTTAGGTGGGGGGCTCAGGTCAGCGTGCGGAGAGGTCCTGAGCGGCTCTCTTCTTAGGTTAGAGGGGGCTGCAGAAGTAATCTTCAGGTTCCGTAGTCTGTGAGGGGCAGCGGGGAGGAGCTCACCTGTTGCTCGAGATCCTGCTCCCCTCTGTGCTGCTTAATGTGCCCGAAGCTCACCCGGTTTCAAGGCAGATGGGGGCAGCGGCGATCCGGTTGGTATTCACGTGCAAGCATGCCAGCCTTTTAAAGGCGCATGTCCATGGGCAGGGTCGTGGGGTATGACCTCACGGGCAGGCCATGCGGCTGGATTGGTGGGCCGCTTTGCCCTGACGATGTAATGTTTTAGGTTCCAGGCTGGCCGCTGGTGGTTTTTGTTCCCCGGTAAGCTAAAGTTGAATTTTGTATAATAGACCTTTCATTCCCTTTGCATAGTTCTATGTCAAATCTGATTGTGGGACAATGGAGAGATCCGGATAAAAGACCCTTTTTACCTAAATCTGCTAAATGTAGATATCCCTTTTAAAGATGAGGAAATCCAAAAGTTGATTAAGATTCCAATAATAGATGTATCAGTTTCAAAACTATCCAGAGATTTTTCTTTGCCTTTGACATTTCAAGGGCCCTAAAGAACGCATTAGATGCAAAAGTTATAGTGGCCCTGCAGTGAGAGTGGGCAACTTCAGCAGCTGCTTTAAAACACCTTTTGGTCGCTACCTGTTTGGCATGCGCTCTGCACACCTGGGTTCAGGAGCTACAGGCCCACATCGAGGCTGGGACTCCTGCAGCAGGTATTTCGGCCCATAACACCCTAGCCCAGTCCAAATTAGCCAGAATAGCGCTCTGTTTGAGATCCTGGGATTGGGATGTAGTCCAGGCTACAGTTAGGGGGGGAGTTGAGATGTCTTCCAGCTTGGGGAGAAATCATGCAGAATCAATGGATGAGAGATCTTATCCAGTCAGCTTACCGATTTGAGTTCAGTTAGACCCCCCCACCAAGGATGTTCAGGATTATGCCAATACTGCAGCCGACCAGCACATTGGGAGGCCCTCTTCAGGCATTTTGGATCAGGAGGTCATAAAGAGAGTCCCATCCTCAGGGCAGGGGTGGGGTTTTTATTCCACCCTGTTCCTCATAAAGTAGCCGAACAAGTCATTCAGGCTTAATAATCAATCTGAGGGAATTAAATCTTCTTCATCTGGTCTACAAAAAATTCAAGATGAAATAGATAGACTGTTTTGCTAATGGCCAAAACACACCCAAATACCAAATATATTACTAATGAATTCCCAAGACAGGGCTACTGATATAAATGCAGGTTCAATATATTGTTTTAAAGAGATTGTAATAAAGATGTAATTTTATTACAAACAATATATAGAATTTAAAGAATACACTCCTTAATTGGTAAATAAGCAAACAAAAGCTACACCATGTAGATATATAAACACAAAACTTACATCACCACGTGTTATCAGCATCATCTTTCCAGAGATACTCAAACGGGAAATCTACACCACTTCACCACGAAAAAGAGTTTGCTTCTATCATCATCTGTCTAAGCATCAGCCGGAGGAATCTTTCAGAGGGACAGAGATTATTTGTGGGAGACCACACTGTGTTAAGACGTCTCAAAACACAAGTTAATAATTCCTTTCACCGCACTCTGGATCTCTTTTTAAGGAGGCAAGCCAGCGTTATTTGCTAATTAGTTAGCTTTTCACAGGAGCTAATAATCAACCCATAATCAAGCAGGGAATGGCCATAATGGCCATTTTCCATACTTGAACTTTGAGTTTAACTTGCAAACTAGACTTTAGACACTCAAATACCCTCTGTTTTGTATTTACTGTGATTTTAGTTATAAATCACAATTAGCAGTGTAAAATTTGGGTTTTTGCAAGGTTGTATCAAGGTTAACAAACAAGACACAAGATATAGACAGCAGAAAGTAGTCCTCAAGGTTTCACTAAGCAAAGGTAGGCCTAATTCAACACGGTATAATTAAAAGTACACATCTTCCCCATATTTCAATGACAGGTCTCTGTTTCTCAATCATAGAAAACGAGTCTGCAAATTAAAGCGTATACCATGTCATTTTTCAATAAAATATATACTTTTAAATCTCAAAATTCTGTTGTATAACATGGACTCTGCTATAAAGCTGATTCAACTGAACTCCTTTTATAGCCTCTATAGATCTAAGAGATGCTTACAACCACTTTCCCATTCACCTTCAGAAATTTCTCAGAACAGCCATTTGGAGCAAGACAGGACTGATTCATCTTCAGTTCCAAGCTCTGCCCTTCGACTCTCCAGTGCCCTGTATTTGTTACCAAGATCATGTCGGAGGCAATGGCTGCCCTGAGAGAGAGAGAGTCTTCTAATCCTTTATCTAGACTATATTCTTGTAGTAGCGTCTCTAGAACAGACCTTAAGAAAGAATGTTTAAGTAGTGATAGACACTTACTCAGTTCGTACTAACCTCGACAAAACAAGTTTTTTTCTAGGAGTGATTCTAGACTCCTCTGTCAAAAAAATCTTTCCTTACAGAATAGAAACTGCCGTTGCTCTTGAGAGAACATTTTTCTCCAGTCATTTTTTTCCCTCCATTTTTTTTTTTTAACATTTTTGGGCACTTCTCCCTAGCCAGCGTGCACGTCGAAGGGAGATGAGCAGAACTAGCGTTTTTGCCTTTTGCTTTTGGGGCAGCAGAGAACGTCCAGCAGCAGCAGTAGTGGCGGAGCCCAGCAACCATCAGCAGCAATGTCCGTTCCTAGCCCAGCAGGGAGCATCCATCCTGGATTTAAAGATACAGGTGCAGGCAATCTTCTACTAGCCTTCTCACCTTAAGCAAGATGTCACAGGAGATGCTGGTAATGTACAAATCTTTAATTTAAATCAGTTTTTTTGTGCAAATGAAAACAGGCGATATGTATACATAATAGGTTTTATGTCGTTGTTATAGCCTGATACACGAAAGGTTAAGGTTAAATATATTAACCCCCCAAAATTAAAGCTCAAGCTTAACTAAGAAATCCTGCAGCACTACACTTTTGGACACTTGGCAGAGGCTTGTGTGTCAGCAATGCAGATTGCAGCCATTTTTTTTGGCAATATGGAATGAAATTGTCTCAATGTGGGATGCCCATAGCTCCTCTGGTTCACAGCCACTACTGCTACACTTATCCCTCAGTCAGTTGCGGGAAGCCAGGAAGAGACTTACTGTTTCCCTTACCTCACCTACCCCCAACACACTAAGTTCAGGTCCACCACAGGTTGCAGTAGGATCCCAAATTGTAGAAAGCGAAGGGCGATCCTTCCTCTCCGGATTCACTAGATGATGGTACCTTGGATAATGAATCCAAAGGGTCTCCCGTCCTTCGGGGAAAGCTGCCAGAATTGGCAGGATTATTAAATTATATTTCATGACACTTGGTGTGATGACAAACCACTGTCTGTATAAGACACGATATATAGAAAATTATAAAGCCTTTTTCCATTCACTTCAGTACTCAACGATATTTAGGCAGAATGGGAAAATCCTGGAAAGTAATTCTTTATGCCTAATTTACTAAAAAGAAAATCCCCGTTCCACGAGCAGGACATGGAGCCTTGGAGCAAATGTCCAAGATGGGATACCTCCACTAGGTCAGATGACCAGAGCGACAAAATTAAGTTTTGTGACAGAGGGGCATTAGGTGTTCCTATGGATCACAGGATATAGAGCATCCTAAAATAAGCAGGGGGTGCTACCTCATTTAGGTCTACCTTGGCATCAGAGAGCGTTCTCAGAATAATGGTGATGTGGCTCAGTAACCTTAAAGGATACATTGAGCGCAACGCTTCTAAGGAGAGTCTTCTAGAAACCTTACCGACGCTCTTTAGAGCTGTCTTCTTCTAAGAAATGCTTCAGAGGATATCATCAGAGCGACAGGAGGAGCCAGACAATATTTTGACCTGGTCAAATGAAATGGGAAAAAGGTTTCCCAATAAGGGCTGGAATTGATTTATTCGGTAAGGAACATCATTATAGAACATGCCCTGATGGTCAATTTAGACCTACAGGGTGCACAATGACATATAGCAATTCTGAACTCTCTTCACGAGTATCTGAGGTTCGTGGTTGAGACAGACCAGGGACCTTATCATTATCAGTACAGGACCCGACCCTTCGATCTGTTGTCCACCCCACTGATCTTTACAAAGATCTTGGGAAATCCGATGGTACACCTCAAACGGAATCATAGTTATTCCTTATTAGGAAGATCCTATATTGTTAAACAGAGCAGGGGAGTCACTTCTAGCAGATCTAGGGAAGAACCCGTCTTTACTAAAGACTTTGGGTCTGGTGGTCGGTCTGGAAAAATTACGCCCAGCTGTCTATGCGGATCTTCGGATACGATATAAACCGTATCCGTCAAAAATTCTACTTCTACAGGAAAGAATAATGGGGATCATTGCAAGGGCCCAAGGATTCTTCACGTTTTCATTCGGGAAATCATGACCCTGCTTGGTCTCATGACCCTAGAAATTCCGGCAGTACCATTGGTTCAATTTCACATGAGAACCCTACACAGTTTCCTTCTATGGGACAAGCATCCAGACTCGCTAGATCAACTAGCCCAGGTAGAATCGAGAGTCTTAGATGGTGGACAGACTCCAATGACACTAGAAAGGTGAAGACTTTGAAGGCAAAGAAATCAAGTAGTCTTCACAACAGATGCCAGCAGCTGGGGTTAGGGAGCCAACTAGGACGGTCATCAAGTTTGGGGGAAGTGGCCACCGACCCTAGTGGTCAGATCCTTAAACTTCAGAGAACTTCTGTCAGTTAAGCTAGCACTGAATTACTTTCTACCAGACATCTCAGGCAGAAATGTCCAAATTTCCTTTTGACAATGTTTCCACAGTAGCCTATTTATTTAATTGGCGCAAGATCAAATCCTTGGCACTGTTAAGTCAAAATTCAATTCTAGTTTTCTTACCGGATCAAGTCTGTCAGCTTGGGCAGTTCATCTAAAAGGGACCCTGTACACTCCCACAAATTACCCAAATCGAGTCAGGGTTCAACAGACAGAGTGGTTTCTAAACCAAAAGTTTTTTCCTGCAGACTGTCTCCCTCAGATACACCATTTAATGACACTGCCAGCAAGTCAAAGTCCAAAACATTTTATTTATTGCTAAGGCAGGGGCCACAGCCCTGCTCTCCTGCACCATAAGGGATTAAGGGATGCAATTTGCAAAGCTATCTTTGTGGAATTCCATTTCATGGTAACCTCCTTTTTGGAGAAGATGGTGCATTTCAGTGGATACTCTCTGGAATTCTGTATCCTGCTGGCCATCTAATCAGCCAGAAGACTGAGAACCTAATTATTCAGTTCGAAATGGAGAGTGTGCGCGCTTTTATGTCATAAAAGCGTGCACACTCTCAATTTCGATTATCGCTACCCTGATGAAACGGCCTGTGGCCGTGAAACGTTGGTAAACATATCCGTTTGAGCGATCATATACTTTACATTCATGTTGTAACTGTGATGTTATTGTAGTTCTGCTGTTGTATAATCGCATATTTGTCTTAGTGTGTATGGGATCTCTAGAGCTCCATTTCATCCTGACATTAGAATCAGGAGTCATATAGTGGGATTATATCTCATCTAAACATGATGTCAGGGGATGTTTTGATTATATTCATATGAATACACAGTATCTCGGCTATACCTTGATCTAACTATCATACAATTAACCCATTGTGTGACCAATCTGAGGCTTACTGAGGTAGTACCAATTTGTAATTATTATACCTGGATGCATCTGAATCGGTGACTATACTCATATGAATATATATCATTTTCTTCAGATCTTGAATTAGCTGTTATGCATTTAACCCACTGTGTGATTAATCCATGGATGACTGTGATAACACCGGACTGTAACTGTCATATTTGGAGATATTTCTTCATTTAACATTACATGCAGACTAGATATTCTGCCTATACTTTGCTATACAGATATTCAGTTACTTTTATATGGTGTTGTGTTACAGCGCAGTCATTCTGGTGAAACATAATTGTATCTCATGTGCATATTGATGTATCATTTCCTTCAGAGATAGGAGATACCTTACATATTTGATTTTCTGTGTATATACATGTATATAAATTAATTGTTTGTATATTCTATATGACCACTATTTTTTTCAAATATAAACTTTGCAAATCACTATTGATTGGTGTGCGCTTGCCTATCTTGTATATTTTTAGTCTAATGTTAGGGATTAAAGGAGGATTTAATCCAGGGCAGGCAGCACTAATATATATATATATATATATATTTTTTTTTTATTTATTTATTTATTTTTTTCAAGTGGAGTGCCGACCAAATCAATTTTGTAAAGGATATAATTACACATGTCCCCCAGATTAACACACAAATAGTACGTGAGTCTAAGATTCTGCCATTTATCTATGCCCCATGAATACAATAGACTATATTCACACCTAGCTGCCAACATCAGTAACTTAGGTGCTTTCTGAGCTGCAGCTCATTTCCTCTTGAAAAGGACATTGTATTTTATTTGTGGAGAGCGATGTAACTCCTGAAATATGACTATATTAATGAGAGAGTCTTATTTGGGATTATAAGACCTTTCATTTGGTATTGATATCAAATATGACATGTGTATTGGCCAGAGTCTGATAATCCACATAGTATCAGAATCTATATGCTATGTATTTGGTGTTTGGGTTCATTTAACTAAGAGATTAATGGGGGTCGTGAATTTCTTGGTTACATTATGATAACATGCATATTGTGGGAGTTATATTACTTTATAGAATATGTATCTAATCTCACAGAGGCAGGTTGTATGTAGGGCAATGCAGACGCACCCAGAAGGCTGGGAATGCTGGTCACTCCTCCCTAGTGTCCAGTAGATTAGGAGGATGTTTGCAGCGGTATTGGACACCCCTACATGATGCTAAGTATCTCTGGGTGTCTCTCTCTCTCTCCATTAACATTTATTATACTGTAACTAACGTATAACTTACTAAAATGTATTATGTAATAACTGCCTCTAACATTTAAGGTTATCTGGGGAAACTTCTGGAACATATTGGGTTAGTGAAGGTTATTTAATGTGCTGGTGACTTAACCCTTTTAAGTGCCAAGCACGTAACACCTACGTTCTGGCTTGTCTATCGATCCGTCCGGGTCTCCTCTTTAATTTGGTGCCATCCGATCCCCCCTGGGTGCTCAGATGACTCCAGGAGAACCCCAGGAACACCCCAGGTGACACATTTACTCACCTGCGGCCGCGATGCCTCCCGCCTGGTCTCTTTTTCACCGTGGGGGCCTCTTGTCCGTGGTGAGGAGAGGGCGAGAAATCTCTCCATCACTTCCTGGATTGTGGCTGCTTGCCCCGCCCCGTGGATTTCATCACTGTGACATCACCCGGCAGCCGGCTTTTCTCACCCGCACCCGAGACGATCAGTCTTGCTGGGTGCTTCGAGGAGAGAGGTTGGAGGAGGAAGAGGGTTTTTACATTTAACCCTTTGTGAACTGGTAAGGGATCCATGAGATCCCTATACCAGTTCACAAGGCTGGGGGCTGCGGGGGGACTTGCCATTAACCCCCGGCACCCCAAATTACCTGCCTCCCCAAAGCCCAGGGGGAGGGCAGAAGAGCCCGGCCCACGGAGCTTGTAGCCAGCAGGGCGGGGGCCACCAAAGCTGGCCCCTGCACCCTGTTCATACATGCCCCCATATCTGGTCCCGGGCTGGTTATGATGGGTAAGGGGGACTCCATATCATTTTTTTGGGGAGTTTTAAGGGTTTTTATCCCTTAAAATTCCCCCAAAAGTTGGTGCCCCCTCCCCAGGAGGGGGGACCCTATGTCATTTTTTTAAATTAACTCCTTATGTTTATAGTGTGGAAAGTATTTGTATTTTATTTGTAAATGTTATAAAGTGCTCTTTTCAGTTTGGGGGGTTTCCTGGGCAAGAATGGGGGGCTACCGATACATATGTGGTACCGTTGTAATTGGCAGAAATGGGGCTTTCACATGCAATATGCTTTCCTCTAATAAAGTAAATGTTTTATTTTTGTTACGCAAAAATATTTTAAAAAAAGGGGGGGGGTGGCTTGTCATGGAGTAAGGTCGCAGGCGAAAGGAGCTCCATACTCAAAAGAAGCAGAGCTGAGGCAGGACGGCTTAAAATCACCTGCAGCACGGATGCCCAGGCGGGAGAAAATGCGGGGAACAAGCAAGAAGGAGAGATCCCACACCATACCTGCGCTGTTCCGAGCCAGGGACTCCACAGGGAAGGAGCAGACAGAGGAGGTTGGCGGCTGCAGGCAGCGAGGTGGGCGCGAGTCATCGGCGCAGCAGAAGGGAGCTCCTGACCGCTCACCGGCCCGGCGGGGGAGCCCCGACACAGAGCCGGACCGCCGGAGGAGCGCAGACATGTCGATCGTGGCTGAGGTGCACTGCGGGGCGGAAGGGCTGGGGGGACTACCCGGCGGGCACCAGGTCAGTTGCGCGTCCCGTCCCCCCCCCCCCCGCAGCAACTCCACAGAAGCCTCGCTACACACATCAATGTGCCAGGTAGGGAATGTAACAGGGGGTGGAGGGAGCAATGGCACTCAAAGCATTGATATGCCCATGAAAAAGCTGCCCCACGTGGTGCCCAAGCAAGGGGGCCCTGGCAGCCCGGACTTCCCCCCACAGAGCATTATAAGGGGCTCTCCGACCCCACACCCGCGAGCACTGGGCTATTCATCCCCACAAATAGAGGAACTGCCTTCGAGTCTCAGCTCATTAGCAGGCACCCCATCACCGCCGCTGAGCCCGCAGCCAACTTGGCAATCCAGACCTGGCAGCCCGGCGGGGGAACATATGATTGTGGGGGACGCCCCTTGCGACCTCTGGGGTGAGGATGTAGACTCCCCGGCTCGGGGGACTCGGGCAGGAGATATGCAGTGGGGCACCCAGCCTAGTCTGGGCCCCACCTCACCTTAATAAAGGCACCTGCTCTGGGCCCGCCGTGGGGCGCCACGCACAATGCCGTGCTGTCTCCTTCGCACAGCTCACCCACAGTTATCCCAATAGATCTGCTCTTGCACTCTATCCCCTGGGCCCCCGGCCGCAAGACCTAAAAAGACCCAGAGACATCATCTGCAGAGTGCATTTCTTCAAGATAAAGGAGGATATACTCCGACGTGCTTGGGAGAAGGGCCCGATCAGGCATAAAGGCGCGCAGGTGATCATCTTTCAAGACCTCTCACGGAGGACACTGCAGATGAGGAAGCTTTTAAAACCTGTGCTGGACGCTATCCAGAGGCGGAGGGCGTCTTACAGATGGGGTCACCCGTTTCAGCTCCTGGTGCGGAGGGGGGGGAAGTTTGTTTGCCCTCAAATCACCTGGCCAATTACCGGGCCTGTTCCATTTCTTGGAAACCGAGGCCCTAGAGGAGAAAGAAGAGGCGTGAGAGGTCGTAGAAGGTGAAGCATGGTGGCCCTGCTTCCCGCGCGTTGCCCTCCCTCGACTCTAGCCTAGCCTTCCAATTCTATTCTCTGTTGTCCCTGTTAGGGATGGATCCAGTGGCGGGGGCGTCGCGGGGGGTGCTGTTAGCGGCTGGTGGGAAATGCTCGTCGTCTTGGAGCCCTGACCTCGCCCGCCGCCCCGGTCACTGTTTGGGGGGCCGAGCTCCGGCCTGGCTCCCCCATTTTCAGATTTTTGTTTGTTGGGGGTGTTCTCCCTTAAAATGTTAAAATTGCATGCATAGAGTTTATTAGTAATGTTTCTAGTGTATGCCGACGCTCCTGTGGGGACCCTCGCAGTGGGGGTTCTCCTTTGAAATGTTTATACCGCATGCCTGGCATTAACTAGAAGTGTTTAACATGTTCCCTGATGCCCCCGTGGGGATTCCCTGCTTGGGTCTCGGCCGGGTTGAGCCTCTGAGCGAGGTGACGGCCAATCTAGTAAAGTCGCTATCGGGTTCTGCCTCGCTGGGTGGCTACAAGCCGGGTGCGACTCCCAACCCGCTGAACGTAAGCCTAGTCCTCCAACACCCCCAACACTTGGTGCACCCCTCTGGGGAAGTCTTCGGCCTCCTCTAGACGGGAATAAGTATTGCACAGGGCCTGGTAGCCTGTGGAGGAGGGACTTCCTTTGGTACCCCCCCCCCCAAATCAAGTGCATAACAAAAAAAAAAAGGGCACCATCGTATAACAGCGTGCCGAAGTGGTTTTCCACCTGTAACATGCTCAGACTAAAATGGGCTCGATTAAGATAGTTTCCCTAAATGTTAAGGGTCTTAATACCCCAGAAAAGAGAACCATCTTGAGGCAAGAACGAAATAGATGCAAAGCAAAGATCGTTTTCTTACAGGAGCCGCATTTCAAGAGAGATGCGGCTCCTAAACTCTGTAGCAAACAATTCACACACGTGTTCACCAGCTGCGCGGCTGACACTAGAAAGAAGGGTGTAGCGATCATGTTGGCACGGGACTTACCTTTCACCTCAAAAGAGGTCTGGAAGGACGAATCGGGGAGGGTGATACTAGTCAAAGGGTTGATCAACCAAAGATTGTATACGCTGGCCTCTATATATGTGCCCAATCAAGGCCAGATCCAATTCCTAAAGAGCGCGTTGGATAAAATAGAAAAGTTTAAGGAAGGAGATGTAATACTGGGGGGGGGGGACTTTAATTTAACCATGGAGCCCCTACTGGATTCTTCTGCGGGCAGATCAGCGGTCTCACAATTGGCTTTGAGATCTCTGAAGACAAAACTACATAGCATGCAACTGGTGGATGCGTGGCACATCAGAAACCCGGGAGCACGAGACTACTCTTTTTACTCTCATGTTCATGGGACATATTCCAGGCTGGATTATATCTGGATCTCACATAGACTACTGAGTCAGGCCACAGGTGACGGGATTTTCGCAACCTCCTTTTCAGACCATGCCCCGGTTTTCTAGACCTCGATCTAGTAGCCAGACCCCCATCCCCCTTGTCGTGGAGACTGAACGAGTCTCTCCTGCAAAACACAGCGGTGTTACAAGACATAAAAGAGGGTATTGAGACTTACTTTAGGCTCAACGACAATGGGGAAGTCTCTCCGCTAACATTGTGGGAGGCGCATAAAAGCGTGGTAAGAGGAATTCTGATTAGTCACGGGGCAAGGCTCAAAAAAGAAAGATCGGCCCAAATAGCAAAGCTCACTGAAAAGGTCAGGCACTTAGAGCTGTCCCACAAACAGTCCGAGGCAGCAAAAGTAACCCAAGCAAGGGAGGCCCTCAACGCCCTTTTGAGACAAAAGGCCAAACACATAATTAGGAGATGTAAACGCACATATTATGAGTACGGCAACAAGAGTAGCGCACTACTGGCTAGGGCGCTAAGAAATCATCAATCCCAGAACTTCATTGCAGAGATACTAGACAGCAGCCAGCAGTCACAACATACCACGGAGGGGATAGCAGACACTTTCAGAAAATATTACTCAGGCCTGTACAACCTGGGTGGGGGGTCAGCGGCGTGGACGTGCCCAGGCAAAATAGAGGAATATATAAGGGCGTCTGGTATGCCGACGATCACAGAAGAGATTGCGACATCCCTAGAGGACCCGATCAGGACGGAGGAACTGCTGGAGGCAGTTAAACAGACCCCCTCAGTGAGAGCCCCAGGACCCGACTGTTATTCTGTAAAGTATTATAAAACCTTAGCCCCAATACTGGGCCCGCAAATGATAAAAGCTTGGAATTCGCTAACGGACTCAGAAGCGCCGGGCTCATTTTCAAGCAGAGACCTAGAAGCCCACATTTCTGTCCTGCACAAGCCGGGAAAGGATCCTCTGTCATGCAAAAGCTACCGCCACATCTCTCTTCTCAACGCGGACCTAAAGTTGTACGCTAAGATCCTAGCCAATAGACTGGTGCCGATAGTGGCCCAGGTGGTCCACCTGGACCAGACGGGCTTCGTGTTGGGAAGAGAGGCAAGGGATAATGTGGTAAGGGCTCTTAGCACGGTGTATGCAGCGCAGAAATCTGACATATCTTTGATGCTCCTGTCCACAGACGCGGAAAAGGCCTTTGACAGGGTGAGCTGGCCTTTCCTAAAAGAGACCCTCCGGCATATAGGCCTCGGGGACAACATGAGAAAGCTTATTGGAGCACTGCATACATTGCCCTCAGCCAGGGTCAAGGTCAATGGTCACCTCTCTGCCCCGGTCCCCATCCGCAACGGAACACCTCAGGGTTGCCCCTATCCCCTCTACTGTTCGCCCTGACCCTGGAGCCATTCTTGTGCACAATCATGGATAGTGCGGACGTAGGGGGCCTAGAATCCAGAGGGGACATTCATAAGGTTGCTGCATACGCAGATGACCTCCTGTTTTTCACCTCAAACCCCACTATCACTCTACTAGTCCTGATCAAAGAATTTGAGGGTTACGGCAGGCTGTCCTTCTTTGAAAATCAACTTCTAGAAATCTGAAGCCCTGAACGTGTCGCTCTCTGGGGACGTGGCCAGGAACCTCCAACGGACTTTGTCATTTAAATGGGCTAGGACCTCGATAAAGTATCTAGGCACTCAGTTGCCGAGCCGGTTGTCGAAGATCCTAGAATTGAACTTCCTGCCCTTGTCCCAGAGAATAAAAGCAGACCTAGAGAGATGGGATTCCCCTACCTTCTCATGGATGGGCAGGGTAAATATAATTAAAATGTCGATCTTGCCAAAACTCCTATTCCTATTTCAGGCTCTCCCAATCAACATCCCTGCATACTTTTTCAAGAACCTAGATAAAGTCCTGAGGGGGTTTGTCTGGCAGAAAAAGAGAGCTAGGCTCAAGCGGCAGTTATTAAGTAAACCCAAACATCTAGGGGGTATGGCGATGCCATATGTCCAATTATATTGGATTGCTTCCCATCTACAGAGAATATGCGAATGGCACACATGTAAAAATACAAAGAGGTGGGTACAACTAGAACATTCATTGGCACTGGCCCCACTGGATGCTACAGCATGGAATAGGGAAGCATATATGTCGGGGTTGAGATCCCACCCAACAGTGGCAGCCACAATGGAGGTCCTACGGTGTCATAGGAAGCTTTCAGAAATCTCCCCCTGGCCTTCCCCCATGATCGCACTAATGGACAACCCACCGCTCCTGGCAGAGCGCTCTAGGACAGCCTTTAGGGAATGGGGAAGGATAAGTCAGCTGAGGGGCGGCGATCTGTTGTCGGAGAGGGGATGGGCATCTTTTGGGGATTTAAAGACTAAACTAGGGAACAAGAACCTGGACCCTTGGACCCTTCTTCATTCTGTCCCGGACGGGTTATCGAAAGGAAAATGCCAGAGGGCCCACAGAGTTTGAAAAGATTTGCATGGAGGGTCAGCCGTATCCCCACCTGATCTCTAAACTATATTCACTACTCATAGGCGAACAGGTGACCCCCCCCCCCCCCCCCGTCATTCTGGAGAGATTGGGAAATTGACCTGGGCAGGACAATAGGGGAGAAAGAGAGGAATAAAATAGCGACCCTGTCGCACAAGTCCTCGGTAGCAACGAGAGTCCAAGAAGTCAACTACAAACTGCTGACGCGTTGGTACTACACCCCAGATAGATTGGGCAAGATGTTTAACACAGTAGACCCAGGCTGTTGGAGATGTGGGGAGAAGAGGGGGGCACTGTTCCACATTCTTTGGACATGTCCCAGAATTCAGGAGTACTGGGAGGTGGTCCTGCCCATTGTCTCGCAGCTTACTGGGGCGCAAGTACTGGGAGATCCGGCCTGGGTCCTTCTCTACTCAACAACGGTCCCGACAGGGAAATACAAAAAAACCCTGTTGATCCACTTACTAAATGCCGCCAAGCAAACAATACCTAGGCTATGGAAACAAAAAATAGCCCCCTCTGTAAGGGACTGGGCGAGGGAAGTCATGAATGTTAGGGAAATGGAGGATCTGACGCTATCCCTACACGACAGAGATGAGCAGTATAGAACCACCTGGATGCCCTGGCTAATATATGAAGAATCGGCAGAATAAAAACAGACATTGTGCAACACCCCAGAACCAAAGTGCTAGACTTTAGGAAGACAAACTTCAAGGAAATGGCGGAGTATGTAGAAAGAAAATTAGGTGAGTGGAACAGAGTAGCAGAAGTGAGTGCCCAGTGGTCACTATTAAAAATGGCCATCTTAAAGACAACTAAGCAATATGTGAAACAAACTAGCAAGAATAAAAGGAAGAAGCAACCATTATGGTTTACTAGGGAAGTCAGCACTATCATAAAAGATAAGAAGTCTGCCTATAAGAAGTATAAAGTGGAAGTGTAGCTGACAGAGAGGCGTATAAAATTAAACAGAGGGAAGCAAAACTGATTATAAGGACTGCTAAAGGGCAAAAGGAGGAAGAAATGGCCAAATCTATGAAGAGGGGAGATAAAACCTTTTTCCGATATATTGGTGACAGAAAGAAGAAAAACAATGCAGTCTCAAAAATTAGAAATAGGGAAAATATATATATTGACGGAGATAAGGCTGTGGCTGACCATCTGAATAGCTACTTTTGTTCGGTATTTTCAGATAGTAGCAGGCATGGCCATAGCACAGCATCCCGCTGGGAGGGCACGGCTCCGGAGTTTCTAGAGGCTGATGTCCTATCCGAGCTGGCACATCTAAAGGTAAGTAAGGCGATTGGTCCAGATGGAATCCACCCCAGAGTTCTAAGGGAACTTAGGTTTGTGATTGCAGCCCTTCTGACTGATTTACTTAACCATTCCCTTTCAACTGGTGAGGTTCTAGATGATTGGAGAATGGCCAATGTCGTACCAATCCATAAAAAGGGGAGTAGAGAAGAAGCCAGTAATTACAGGCCAGTTAGTTTAACATCTATAGTGGTCAAATTAATGGAAACACTCTTAAAAAAACAGATAATTTCCCATCTAAAAATTAATGACCTATTGGACCCAAAACAGCATGGCTTTACTGAGGGCAGATCATGTCAGACCAATCTTATTGATTTCTTTGACAATGTCACTAAAGTGTTAGATGAAGGTAGTGCTGTGGATATCGCCTATCTGGATTTTAGCAAAGCCTTTGACACTGTACCACATAAGGAGCTCATAGATAAGTTATTGAAGGTAGGACTCAATCCCTGGATAGTTCAGTGGATTTCCAGTTGGCTGAGGGATCGGTATCAGAGCGTTGTTGTAAATGGTGTGCAATCTGAACAAAGGCGAGTTACAAGTGGTGTGCCGCAAGGCTCTGTCCTGGGCCCCATTCTTTTTAATATATTTGTAAGTGACATAGGAGAAGGCTTGGTAGGAAAAGTTTGTCTGTTTGCTGATGATACAAAGGTTAGTAATAGGGTGGATATTCCTGGAGGTGTCTGCAACATGGAAAATGATTTAGCTTTACTGGATAGATGATCAAAACTGTGGAAACTAGAGTTTAATGTCTCTAAATGTAAAATCATGCACTTGGGTAGAAGGAATCCCTGCTCTGAGTACCGTATGGGCAGCACTGTGTTAGCCAGGACCTCGGAAGAGAGAGATTTAGGGGTACTGATTACTGATAGCTGCAAGATGAGTGGACAGTGTAGCCAGGCAGTGGGAAAAGCAAGCAGGATGCTCGGCTGCATAGCTCGAGGTATCACCAGTAGGAAGAGGGAGGTTGTGATGCCGCTGTATAGAGCCCTGGTGAGGCCACAGCTAGAATACTGTGTGCAGTTCTGGAGACCTTACCTGCAAAAAGACATTATTCAAATAGAACGGGTCCAAAGGCGGGCAACGAAAATGGTGGAAGGACTTAAACTTAAAACTTATCAGGAGAGACTTAAAGAACTTAATTTGTACAGTCTGGAGGAAAGAAGGGAGAGGGGGGACATGATTGAGACCTTTAAATATGTGAAAGGATTGAATAAGGTTCGGGAGGGAAGTTTTTTTAAGAAGAAGCTTAATGATAGAACAAGGGGGCACAACCTGAAGCTAGTCGGGGGGAAGATCTGGAGCAATGTTAGAAAATATTATTTTACAGAAAGAGTAGTAGATGCTTGGAACAAACTTCCAGCAGAGGTAGTTGAAAAATCAACAGTCACTGAATTTAAACATGCCTGGGATAAGCACACATCTATCCTAAGATAAATAGTACATACAGCATACACATAAGGGCAGACTAGATGGACCGCATGGTCTCCTTCTTCCGTCAACCTTCTATGTTTCTATGAATTTAGGTGCCTGAGCAATCGCACATGAGGCGTGGTCGTGTTGAGGGTTTGCCTAGACCCACACAGGCTAAGGGGAATCAAGGTTTACCCATGGGCTAGCAGTTGAGAGCGGGAGATTGCAAGCGCCCGGCTGGAAACCTCGTCCCACACGCCCTACATAGTCCCCCTTTCCCCCCTTTTCCCTTCCTTTTCCCAACCTATTCATGTTCCTAGTGTTTTTTACCTCCCCCCCCCCCCCCCTTGGATTGGATGGATACACCTCGTGCTGCAAAGAGTTACCTGCTGTTGGGAAATGGCATGTTAGAGTGTACTTGCTTGATGCGGGATGGGCTTTGCCCCACCGGGGTATGCCAGAAAGGCATCTCATATACCAGTGAGGGATGGGAGGGGGACATCAAGAAAAGTGTACTGGCATCTGTAGCTAGCTCACTAATGTTACGATCTACATGCTTTGCTTTGAAAACGGTGTTCCCAGATGCCTTCCCTTTTTCCCCACATGTCTTGTAATTTGAGTCTAAATGTCTGTATTGTTTAAAACCTTCAAATAAAGATTATTAAAAATAAAAAACAGTAGAAAAATTACAAACAAGATATTTCATGTTAACGCTGCAAAATATATATATATATATATATATATATATATATATATAATTTTCTTGGAAATTCTGGCAAAAATCACGGTTAAACATGGTGCAAAATGGGGAAAAATGACCTGTTAACATAGGGTGACAAAACTTCAAGTAGGCTGGCAATTAAAAGGGTTAATAGTACCTATGCATGTTGGGTATTGTTCTGCTCGGGGACCCTTGCTCTTTCAGATTTAGCTTGTTTTTTCTTCTTTGCATATTGATATTTTAGGAAAACATGTTATTTTTTAGCTTTTTTATACATTTTTTTTTAGGGAAACCCTGTGCAACCTAAGAATTCTTCAAGGGATTACTTCCAGAAAGGTGAGCCCACTACAACAAGCTGGGTACTTTTAGAAAGTTTAACGTGTACTTTCAGGGAATATATGGTTTATGGGGGATATTCCAAATGTAAAGGGTTGTTTTGGTTGAAAAATTGCAAGGTTCTCACTTTGTCTGCAGGGCTGAAATTTTCAAGTAAAATTACCGTTATGCACATGCTTTACATTGGGGTGTTTGCCAACTCTTCCCTTGATAGTAGCTATGCATGTTGGGTATTGTTCTGTTCAGGGCATGTTGCTTTTTGAGATTTTTTTTTTTATACATTTTTTATTTATGCATTTAAGTTGTAACATACATATACATATGCAATCATCCCTCATAGAGAGGAATCTTAACATTAACATAACTATACTTACACCAAAAAAAAAAAAAAACATATACTCGCAGATAATTATACTAGACTACAAACACACACAAACAGCCACTCAACGCATACACACCCGCCTGCTACTGGCATCATTTCTCAACAGGAGGTAGGTATTATGATGTCTAAGGGATAGAGGCAGATAAATGACCAAGCAATTGGCTATTTCTAGTTGTTGATGGAGTTGGAGGCATTAAGCCATGCTCCCCATACCCGTTCAAATTTATTTGGGCATCCCCTGGCCTCGTAGGTCATCTTATATAGGACTAGCCTCCCATTTACTAGACTTTTCCAGCCTGAAAGGGTCGGTGCACTCGGATGTTTCCAGTTTAGTAGGATACATTTCCTTGCGTAAAACATTAACAGCCGCAGGAGTACCTTCTGGGAGCCATCATCTAGCATGGGACGTATATATAAAATTGAATACCTCCTACCAAAATGAGGAGACCACCTGGCATTCCCAAATCATATGCACCAGAGTGCCCGGCACTGCATCTCGGACAGATGTCTGAATCCAGCAGGCCCATCCTCTTAGATCTATCCGGAGTCAGATAGACCTGGTGGAGCCACTTAACCTGAATTAATCTGTCTCTCGAGTCTATGACTGAGGAGTACAGATTGTCTACTGCTTCCTCCCAATCATCTTGTTCCAGGTCTGGAATCAGTGCTCTCCATTTCTCCAGTGCTCTGTCCAGAGGGGAGGGGAGCCCCAAGAGGAGGGTACAATACAATGTTGAAGTGGGCTTACTCAGGTCGGCGGACTTTACCAAAGTTTCCACTGTCAATTCCACTAATTGCAGTCGCTCCAAGGGAATCTGATGCTGAAGAGCATGTCGGAGCTGTAGGTATCTAAAGAATTCCCTTGGAGACAGCGCAAACGCCTGACATAACTGTTCATACGACATCAGTGCCTCCCCCAAGAGTATCTGTGATAGCAATGTAATTCCTCTCTTCTTCCAGAAAATTGTGTCTGGGAGGGACATCAATTCAGGCAGTCTGGGGTTGTCCCAAAGAGGTGTATTAGGGGACCATTCTAGGGGAGGACACGGAGAGTCCAATGTATCGTGCACCCGCTGCCATATGTGCAGAGTGGTCCTTATACATGTAGTGGTGCGCGGGAGACCTTTTGCTCCTCTATACACCAAAGTCTGCAGGGGAACAATTGAACCCAGCAAGGAGGTTTCCAAGGAGGTCACCGGGTTGACTGCAGAAGGGTTCATCCACCAAGTAACATATAAAAGTTGGGCAGCATAAAAATATAGTAACATGTGTGGCACCACCAGGCCCAGTTTTCAAAGGCGCTCTGAGAATAGATCTGTTCATCTTGGGGGGAGATACACCCCAGATAAAATTAAATAGTATAGAATCTAAGAGCCGGAAATGGGAGGCCGGTAACACAACGGGCGACGCTTGGTACATGTATAGAAATTTATGGAGGAAAACCATTTTGAACATGTTGATACGACCAATCACAGAAAGGGGGAGAGTTGCCCATTGAGTCGCCTTCCTCCTGAGGGCACCAATCACAGGACATATATTTAATTCAATATGTTTAGAGGGGTCCCCATGAATTGCAACTCCCAGATATTTAAACTGGTCCACTACCTGGAGCGACGAGCTTAGAGAGATCTGGGTGTCCTCCGGCCTGTCCACCAAGTACAAGCTGGACTTTTCCCAATTGACCTTTTAAACCGGAGAACTGCCCAAATCTGGCCATTATGCTCAGTAGGGCCTCTAGTGAACCATTGGCATCTGCCAGATAGTCCAGGGTGTCGTCTGCATACATGGAGACTTTTTCAACAGTGCCTCCCAGTCGCCACCCCTGAATCTCTGGGGAATCTCTAATCGGCGATGCCAGGGGTCCAATCGCAAGTGCAAACAGCAAGGGAGAGAGAGGACACCCTTGGCGCGTACCCCGATGTAATGAGAATTCAGTCATTGTGTCCCCATTTACTCTCTTGCCTCAGGGTTCTTATAGAGCAGCTGTATATATTTAATATAAGTTGGGGGGAGGCCAAACTTAACCAAAACAGCCCATAAATAGGGCCACTCTACGGAGTCAAAGGCCTTTTCGTTATCTAGCGAGATAACCACCCTGCTCCCAGCGTTGTCATGCCAGATTTGCAAATTGCTAAATAATCTCCTCAGATTAATACCTGTTGTCTGTCCTGGCATAAAGCCCGACTGGTCAGCCCCTATGAGTGAAAGAATGACAGTGTTCAATCGGTTTTCTAGAACCTTAGCGAGAATCTTAGCATCCTGATTTAACAGAGAGATTGGCCTGTACGAGCCACAGGAGTCCCTGGGTTTCCCCTCTTTATATATTAGGGTGATAGTTGCCTGTGCAAAGGTCTCAGGCAGAGTCTCCGAGTGTAAGGCTTCAGAGAAGACCTCCAGCAACCTCGACACCAAAACTGAACCACTCTTTTTGTACTATTCTGAGGGTAGACCATCAGGCCAGGGGGCCTTTCGGTTAGACATTAGGGCAATTGCCTTTTCAATCTCAGCGCACGTTATGGGACCATCCAGAATTGCGGCAGCTATAGTAGTCAAGGAATTGCCTGGAGATCCCCTCCCAGTCCGTTATAAATTGGGCCTGACTTGTGATGCCTGCTATGTGTGTTTGCGGGCACTCTGCTCTTGAGAGATATGCCAGAGTTCTCCCATTCTTATCCCCCTTTTCAAAGATGATCTGCTGTTTTAACAGTAGTACCTTTCTCGTAGAGTCAGTTAATGCCAGACTATATTCTTTTACAAAATTTTTATTGGGGTTTGCAAAGCAAAAACACAAACAGTAGTACATACACTAAGGATATAGGAGCACGAGAGTTACAATATACGTTACATATTCGTACAAGTGTTCCAAAGCATGGTTGTCACCAATGATGTTATCCAAATATATAGAAGAAAAAGAAACATCTGCGTGGAGGCAACACAAAAAATTATTCTGAACATAATAAATTCTGAAACAACTACAGAAAATTGCTTTGTGACCATACATATCAAACCGAGATAAAGATAAAAAACCAGAAACTATTGAGGTTATTTGAATACTCATGAAATACTATCATGGTGGCATCAAATGGATTTGTAGGTGAGCCTAGCTGCATTATGATAAGTTGTGAGAACCTTTTTAGGGGTAAGACAGACAAACAGTGGGGTAACAGGATAGGAAAGAGGGGGAAAGGGGAAGTGTTATGAGGCCGATGGGTCCAAACGGGTTCAGACCATTCAATCCATGTAAGAGGCCCAGGCGAGTCAAGCGAGCGGGCCTTCAAACTGGGAATACAGGGTCGGTCTGGCCTTTAGGTACGCTTATGTGATCTAGCCATGGGGACCAAACCTCAAGAAACTGATCATATTGGTCTTTATATATCGCAGTGAGTTTTTCATTACACATAGTGTTTGATACTCTGCCCTGTATATCAGTCCAAGGCAGAGTGCGGAGTTTCCAGTTCCTCGCTATCGTGAGTCTAACGGCTGAGAGGACGTGTTGGGTCAATCTCCATTGAGTCTTAGTATATTCATTAGTTTTGAGTGAAAGAAGTGCTTCCCAGGGATCTTTAGTGAGTGCTAATTCCAAAATACCTGCCAAAAGCCTATATGTCTTGTTCCAGATCTCCTGGGCAAGCGGGCATTCCCACCAAACATGGAGCATCGTACCTGTGTCCTGGCAGCCTCTGAAGCAGAGGGGGGGAGGAGGAGGGGGAGAATCTGTTAACACGCTCAGGGGTGTAATACCACCTGAATAATACTTTGTATGCATTTTCTTGGATCAAAGCGTTATACGAAACTTTGCTTGTGTTCCTTAGAATCGCCCGCCAAGCTTCCCAGTCCCTCTCGGCTCCCAGTTCTACCTCCCATCTAAGCATGTACGTGTGTTTCATTTTGGGAGGGGGGGCTGTCAGCGAAGCGTAGAGGTTCGAGATCAGTTTGCCTGCAAACTGATCCTTGATGCAGCGAAGTTCAAACTCAGTGGTTCTATATGGGGGGACGATTTCCTCAGGTGGGTTTGAATATAGTGTTGCAGTTGTAATGATCTAAAGGTTTCAGCAGGAGGGACATCTTCATCGAGGGCCAATTGCTGCTGAGAATTCATCCCTCTAGGGGTGCAAAAATCGTATAACAGTGTGAGTTGCTTACGCTTCTACCATTTAAATCCCATCTGATGGGACAGACCCGGCGGAAACAAGGGGTTACCAAACACGGGGGAGGCTGGCAGATGGGGAGAGGTGAAGAGATGCTTTATTGTGTCCCAGATATTCAGAGAGAAATTAAGTATGCTAGGGAGGGTCTTTGGTCTGGAGGATTTGGGGATCCATAGAAGCGAAGCAGGTGTCACCGGGCTGCAATTAGCTATGTCGTTCAACACCCAAAGCGGCTTGCCACTTGGGGCATGAAGAAGGGTGAGTGGTGCAACCTGGGCGGCCAGATAGTATTTGTGGAGGGATGGGAAAGCCAGGCCACCCTCCTCTTTTTTACAATAAAGGATATTTCTCCTGATACGTGGTTTGGACTTATTCCATGAAAAAGACAGAATCTTCCGCTGGAGGATATCTAACTGGCGTCTCGGCACTAGCACGGGGAGGACCCGAAAAAGATACAAAATCTTCGGTAAGTATGTCATCTTTAAAGCAGCGATCCTTCCCAACCATGATAGCCTTAAGAAGCTCCACGATTGCAGTAGGGAATCCAGAGATTTAAACATCTCCGGGTAATTGGCGTTATAAAGGTCCCCGTAATTTTTGGTCAACTTAATACCCAGATATGGAAGTCTCTGCACCCAGGACCAAGAAAAATTTTGGACTAGCTGTTGTCTAGTGGGATTGGATAGTGAAACGTCTAAGGCCATAGACTTGGAGGCGTTCAGTTTCAGGCCCGAAATTTCACTAAAGGAGGATAATGTGTGCATAGCGTTGGGGGCCGACACATGAGGGAAGGTAAGCATAAGGAGCATATCGTCCGCGAAAAGCGAGATTTTATGGTCCCTGCCACCCCATGGTATACCCCGAATAGAGGGGTTCTGCCTAAGTTTTTCGGCCAACGGCTCAAGCGCTAATACAAAAAGTATTTGAGATAATGGGCAGCCCTGCCTAGTCCCGCTTTTTATCTGGAAGTCAGGTGAGCTATAACCCGCATATTTCAAATGGGCCATGGGTTTCGAATATATGGCTGAAATCCAGGATAGTAGCCCCGGGCCAAAGCTCGAAGTCGAAAGCTTTCTCTACGTCTAAGGAAAGTAGGAAAGCCTCCAGCTTCTGAGAACGGGTTCCTTCCAGTAACTGAAGGATCCGCCTTACTCCATCCCCCGCCTGCCTCCTAGGGACAAATCCCACCTGATCTTTCCCTACTATCTCTCCTAAGAAGGTATTTATCCTATTAGAGATGATTTTGGTAAGGATCTTCAGGTCTAGATTCAGCAAGGAGATGGGTCTATAGTTCGTCCAGGTTTGAAGATCCCTTACCTGGTTTTGGAATCATCACCACAGAAGCCCGAAGCATCTCCGGGTCAATGGGGTTACCCTGTTTTATATGGTTAAATACTCTTACCAACCGAGGGGCTACAATCGGGGCCAATTTTTTATAAAATGAAGCCGTGAAACCGTCAGGTCCGGGTCTCCTGTTGGGCTTAAGATTTTTAATCACTTTAAGTACTTCATCAACCATAATATCCTCATCCACATTCAGCCTATGGATGTCTGAAATTGGGGACATGGCAATATCTTCAAAAAAGGCCCGGATCTGAGGCTCGGCTCGGGGGGGGGGGGGGGGGGGGGGGCATCATACAACCCAGCCAGACCCGTGGAGAATTCCTCTACTATATTTATCGGGTTGTTGGTGATAAGACCGGTACTAGTCTTCAGCTTAATGGGCTTCATTATGTGGGGTTGACATTTAAGTTGCGAGGCCAGCAGGGTGCCAGGTTTGTTAGCTGAAATGTAATATTTTTGTTTAGAACGGCAATACCTCCCTTCAGCTTCCTCCATTTGTAAGAGGTTGAGTTTGGTTCTGGCCACTTCCAAAGTGCGGAGTTTTCTAGGATTGGGATTGGTTTTAAAATCTTTAGCCGCTAACTCATAGTTTACCTGAAGTGTTTTGGACAAGGCCAACCTCTCCTTCTTCTTCCTGGAAGCAAGACCAACAAAATAGCCCCTCATGACCGATTTGAAGGCTCCCCAGACCATGGTAGGCGCCATATTCGGGGTCTCATTCAACGTGAAGTATTCTGAAGCAGCTTTGTTGGCCTCCTCCACCAGGAGTCTGGAAGAAAGAAGGGAGTCATTAAGTAACCAAGAGGATGGTCTTGGCTTTGTAATTAAAGAGTTACAGGATATTGACACCATGTCATGATCAGACCAGGGGATCTGATGTATGTCAGCCCGATCTACGCAAGGAATAAATGCAGAGGAGACAAAAATATGGTCAATTCTGGTGAATAGGTTGTGAGGAGCTGAGAAGTGGGTGTAGTCTTTTGCGTGCGGATGGAGGGCCCGCCATATGTCTAGTAACTGGTGGTTATCTAATAAATCTCCAAAGCGTTTCCCTCGCTGGCCACCTGAGCGTTGGGGGGGAGGGACCGATCCAGGTGGGGATGAATCGTTAAGTTGGAGTCCCCACACACGAAAACGACTCCCTTCTGGTGATCTTTTAAAATAGAAAGCAAGTGTGCTAGAAACTGTATTTGTTTGGTATTAGGGGCATAATAGTTAAGGAAGGTGACTTCAGCATCTCGGAGAGTGCCCTGAAGTAATAAATATCTGCCATCAGAGTCCGCTATCTGAGTGTGACATGTGAATGAAATCCCATTGCGGAAGGCTATAAGGACCCCTTTTTGTTTGCGTTTTACTAGTAGCTTGGTAGAACTGGGAGAATTTATGGTTGATCTGTTTCGGAGAAGAAGTTGGGGTGTAATGGGTCTCCTGGAGGCAGACTACGTCTGCATGCTGGGAATCGAACAGTTTAAACGCTCTCGATCGCTTGTTTGGGGAGTTCAAACCTTGAACATTTACATAAACTATTTTAAACGCCATGCGAGGTTATGTGGACAAAGGACTGTAGCAAGTGGTTGGCAGTTCGTCACCCATAGACCGGAACCATTAGGGGGTGGGGTATTGGGGTCGTGGTGAGGGGTAGGAGAAGGGAAGAGGGGAGGGGAAGTAAAGACAACAGACATATATACTGGGATGTATAAGACATTTTTTCGTCAACCTGTGACTAAACAAGGGCTTCCAGACCCACAGGAAAGAAAAAAAAAAAATTCCTTCCTGGCTGGAAGTGGTGGAGCGCGTGTGACCTGTCGGGAGGCCACTCACGGTGATTACATCGAAGGGCTTGTATCTGACCCGTGAAAAGATTATTACAGGAAAATGTATCGGGCGATATGCCCGGCCCCCCAACCCCATACCACCCCAACCCACAAACCGCAGAGACCCAGGCCACGCGACCGGGGGTCCCCGGGGGGGGGGGGGGGACGGCAGGGGGCAAAGGGCCAGGCCAGCGCCCCCAACATCAATAACTAATGAGGTAATTTGAATTATTGTACATAAAAGAACATACTGAATCTTTAAGGGGCCTTTAAGAGGCCTAAGCGTTCCGATTGGAACCGGCAAACAAGATTGAGGTCAATAACAACTAAGAGGAGCTAGCGACATGTAGGCATAATATACTCTAATACTTGTCCTGAAAAAATAGAAAGAGTAAAGGATATAAGTGATGCAATAAACAACATAACATTACACACTATCTGACTGGAAAGTCACTGTACTCACGACCCCGTGGTAGGGTAGCGTTCAGTCCCTGAACGGGAAGATATCTTGAGGTACCGTCAGACCAGGAGAGTTGAGGACGGCCCAGACTGCGAAGAGAGGAAAAAAAAAGGAAGAAGAAAAAAAGAAAAAAAAAGGCGTGTCCCGCCCTCGCATCACAGCTTATGGGGCATCCCAAGCCGGTGTGGGAAAGCCTCTGGAGCAAGACCGGCCGCTCAAACAGCTCCTGCTACCCGACGGGGTCCAAAGATAAAGAGGGGTTAAATTTTCAAACTGGCAGGAACTTCTGGGAAATGAGTCTCTTCGGTGCTTGAGAGCTTTGTTGTTGCTTGCGGTGTTTCGGAGACGGAGTGGGTTGTGCAATGGCTTTCTGGCTTGGCTTCGGGGTCCTTGGGGTAGAAGGGAGTGAAGAGGGGGACACCTCAGAGTCTGGAATCTTTAGGCCCAGACCCTTGAATTTTTCTAGAAGCTCAGGGACCGTGGAGACCTGGATTTGTTTACCCTGATGAGAAAAAGAAAGTTTGAAGGGAAATCCCCATCTATAGCGTATGCCGTTAGCTTGGAGCGTTTGCAAATATGGTCGAAATGATCTTCTCTTGAGGATGGTTGTCTGGGAGAGGTCAGTGAAGATTTGATAGTTGTGGCCCTGGAAGGCCAGGGGTTCTTTCTCTCTGGACGCTCTAAGAACCGCTTCTTTCGTCTGGTAAAAGTGGAACTTAACTATTATGTCCCGAGGGGGCCCCTCCACTGGTTTCTTGGAGAGGGCCCTGTGCGCTCTATCTAACTCCAGCCTGGCAACTGGGATTTCAGGGGTTAATTCCTGCAGGAGGGCTATGATGGTTCCATTGGCATCCTCCATAGTTTCTGGGATGCCCCTAAACCTTAAGTTGGACCTCCGATTCCGGTTCTCCAGCTCCTCATTTAAGCTCTTTAACAGGGAGATCTCATCCTGGAGCCGTTCCATCTGGGAGCCCTGTTCCTTCAGGTCCACAGTGGCATCGTCCATCCTGGATTCAAGCGCATCTGTTCTGCCCCCTAGTTCCCTGATTTCCCTCAGCAGGGTGTCTGTATGTTTGGCTGTGATGGTGGTGACTTCTTCTCTGACTATTGCTCTCAGCTGGGAGAGGATGTCATTATTTGTAAGTGGCTGCTGGGCATCATGCTGGGAGGCCTGCTGGGAGATGTGCTGGGAGGCATGCTGGGAGGTATATTGGGAGGTGTGCTGGGAGGCTGGGGGGGATCTGGGCCAACTGTCTGTGGAGTCTATAGAGAGATCCTCAGCCAGACTCACCCTTTCCAGCTCCCCTCCATCTGGCTCAGCAGGACGTTCCCGCTCCTCCTCGTCTGCTGCAGCCGCCGCCGCCATTTTGACCGCCGCCGCTATGGACTTGCGCCCGTCCCTGCGGCTCTTCTTTCTCCCCGCCTGGAGGCTCATTCTGACCCGCCGCCGGTGCAGCAGGTAAACGCCGGCCGGTTAGGGGGATTTGTGGGGTCTGAACGCCCGCTCGCGGGCTGGTAGCTGCTGCGGGGCCTCCCGACAGTGCGGAGCCGAGGGATCAGGCAGCCATGTCTCTCGGCTGCGCGCCGCCAGACTATATTCTTTGAAGTGATTTAACTAAGTCGTGGTCAGCAGAAGTCGTTGATAGCACAAATTTCTCCTCAGCCTTGGCCATTCTTTCTTCTAATTCTCTGATAGACCTCTCCTTTTTTACCCTGGCCGCCTTTATGGCGCTAATAGCACTACCCCTAACAACCGCCTTAAACGCATCCCAGCGTGTATTAATTGAGGTTTCTCCCCCATTACACTGCCAATATCTCTCCTGGACTTTTTCAAGTACACTGCAGACTTCCTCATTCTCCAGCCATAGGGGATTAAGAGCCCACCTTCTCAAGCCAATGTGATCCCCGGACATACATACCGTCACCAGCAGTGGCGAGTGGTCCGATATACCCTGTGGTAAGTACTCGCACCCACCCTAGATAGAAGACACCCAGATGCAAAAGCCAGGTCAATGCGGGAGAGCGATTTGTGGGGAATAGAATGACAGGAGAATGCTCTTTAGGATGTTTCCATCTCCATAGTTCAGTCCGACCCAGGGTATCCACCCATGTTGCCAGCGGGGTAGTCGGGCCCACCCCTGGGGTTAACCCATCCAGAGATCTGTCTAGAATCATATTAAAGTCGCCCAAAAGCATTAAAGGGTCAGGCGGGAAGGCGGCTAATTTGTCCATGACCAAGAACCCCTGCATCAAAGGGAGGTGGGATGTATAAACCTACTATCAAAACACTGACATCATATATTTTTGCATGCACAATAACAAATCTACACTTAGGGTCAGAACATACCAATATGAGAGCAAAAGGGAGATGCTTAGCCACTAGGACCGATACCCCGCATAACTAGAGTAGTGGGAGTGAAACAGATGTGCGATCCATGGTCTTTTGACATCGATTTCTGACCCAGCAGGTGAGTCTCTTGCAGAATTATAATATTAGGGTTGTGACGCTTCAAAAATTGAAGTACTGAAGACCTCTTTATATGGTCGTTGAGACCCCGCACATTCCATGAGATTACTTTACACTCCATACAACCATATATAGTAGATATTTATGCCAAGAAAGCATTGAACTTCGCAGTACCTCACAACCTTCCTTAGGACCTCGTGGCAGCAGGCCAAGCCATTCATACCAGCGCACACACCCATACACCACACACACACACACACACACAATTTACAGTCAAGAAAAAAAAGGCGGAGGAAAACCATTAACAGTAACATTACCTTAACCTTAGAGTCTAGCAACCGCTATACCCAGTGTAACAATTCCCTAACCCACCTGGCTCTACCTAATCCCAACTGTGGTGAGCTTAATCCCGTAAACCTTGTAAACAATCAACACCGGTTAACTGTAGTGCTAATGGGACACAGTCTCTGAAGGCAGTCACATAGAGGGTTAACCTAGGATAAGCGATCCCCGCGAAATCCAGTTATCATATCTCAAAGGGGGTAGGGACAGGGAAATCAGGGGTGGATAACAAGAACGTCATGCATAAGGGCTGAGGGGTGCTGGGGGGGGGGGAAGGGGGAACCAGTAATCCAAACACAGTACCACCTTCGCGAGAGAGTCTCCAACCTCTTCATGCCGGGACCCCCATGAACAACAGCAGCATTAACTATTCAACAAGACAAGGTGGTAAAAGGTGCACTACCAAACCAAAACGCCAACGAGGGTTTCAATAAGGCTCATCAGTACCCAGCATAGCGTTGCTCCTGTTGGACCAGCAGCAGTCAGCCAGCCCTCAGGCCGCAGGGAGTGAGTCGATCCAGTCACTGGCCTCCTCCGCCGTGTGGAAGAATTTAGTAGTAGCTCCATCCTGGACTCGCAGCTTTGCGGGAAATAGCATGACGTACCTAATATTTGTCACCCGGAGGCGCATCCTCACCTCATTGAAGGAACGGCGCTGTTTCTGCACCTCCGATGTAAAGTCCGGAAAGAAGGACAATCTTGCACCATCAAATAGAACATCTCTCCGTTTCCGTGCCGCCATTAATACAGTGTCCCGATCTCTAAAGTTCAGCAGTTTTAAAATGAAGGGACGGGGAGGGGCTCCTGGTGGTGGGGACCTAAATGGGATCCGATGCGCCCTTTCGACCACGAAGAAGGGGGAGAGGCCCTCTGGTGCCAGCACATTTTGAATAAGACTTTCCGCAAAACTTTCCGGAGCATCCCTCTCCGCCCTCTCTGGTATCCCGATTATTCTAATGTTGTTGCGTCTGCAGCGGTTCTCAGGGTCCTTCGCCCGCTCTGTAAGAGTTTTCACTTGGCGTTTCAGAGATTCTATCGCAACAGTGACAGTCGATAGTCCATCCTCCGTTTCCCCGATTCTTCTTTCCGACTCCTGCGCTCTATCCCTCATTTTGTCCAGGTCATGCTTAAAGTAATTGAGCTGTTCTTGCAGATGATCAAATTTAGCTGTTAGGACACTTTGACAATTAGTGATAGCTGCCATTATTGCAGCATTATCAGGACCTGAGACAGGAGAAACAGGACGTTCAGCCTGGCATTCTGCCATGGTTTGCGTGCCACCATTTAGGCGCACAGGATGCCCCTTCTTGCCTCCTTTTCATATAGAGATGGTAGCTGTTTAATATATCACACTGTCCCCCCTTGCTCCCTGGGGCGTGCAGATGCCAGATGTGCTCAAGAGATATAGGGTATATGTAATCACACAAAACACTAGCTTCCAGCTCACAGAGAAACTTGTGCCTCCTCTCAGACTCACAAATATATATAATGGGGTGCACTGCTAGCGGATTTTTGCCCGCACTTTCCTCCGTGCCACTCGAGGGGGGGAATGAGGGGGAATCAAAAGGCACTCAGGCGCAGGGTGAACTTTAGCCGTCTCCTCTAGTCCCCAACCCAGGGCCAGCCAGAAGAATCTAGCCCCGAAGTAACACCGGGGACAGGGCGGTTTCACTAGCCCCAGCAGCAGCCGGAGCCCAGGCTGCAGCAATGGGGGGGGGGCTGCGGCCGCTTTCAGACACCGGCGGCACCGTTGCAGCACAGGACAGGAGCCAATTGGATGGCAGCGGAGGGAGACGACCGGCGGGCAGAAGGTGCTTCACTGGAGGTGACAGCTAGCGGCGGAGGAAGGGAGCCGACCAGCGAACAGGAGGTGCTTCGCCGGAGATGACCGTTAGCGGTCGAGGGAGGGAGCCGACCGGCGGGCAGGAGGTACTTCGCCGGAGACGACAACCACGCCGAAGGTAAGGGGAGAGCCGGCCACAGAGAAGACAGGGCAGGGGTGCGCCTCGTAACAGGAGACCGGCGGCGGCAGGCGAGAGGAGCCAATCGCCGAACAGCAGACGCTGCTGCAGCGTGCGGCCGCAGACAGGCCCGGCTCAGGTCTCACCCGCAGGTCGTCTCTGGCAGATGGGGATCCCGACACTTCACCGCTCCAGACGTCGACAGCGCTCACACAACGGGAGGACCAGCCAGCGAACACACCAAGGTAAGTTGCCTCCACTCACCCAAGATGGCGGGGGTCGCCACGTGTGGGAATTCCAGGTCTCACAGGGGGCCGGCAGATAGATCTCATCTCCACAGAGGCTGACAGGAGGGTCCGGGAAGGTAGACAGTGCAGGTTCCCGGTGAATTTTCTTAGGATCAGCACTGGATTTCAGGGGTTTTCCAGGATTTTTGCAGGAGCCCTCGTGCCGCACGTCTGCTCAGCTCAGCTACATAGCCACGCCCCCTGATTTTTGAGATTTTACTTTTTTCTTGTTTGCATATAGTTTTTTTTTTTTTAGGAAAATGTGGCTTGATTCTTCCTTTTTATTCTTTTTTAGGGAAACTCTGTGCAACCAAAGAATTGATTGAGGGATTACTTCCAGAAAACTACGCCCACATAAACAAGCTTGGTACGCCTAGAAAGCTTGAGGCGTGTACTTCCAGAGAGTTTGTGGGGGTTATTTCAAATGTAAAGGGTTGTTTTTCTGGAAAAACTGCAAGGTGCGCATAGCGCATATGGTGTCTTGTATGGTCTCTTTTAGTGTATATCAATACTTTTCGGTAAAAACAGGGTGACAAAAGCTGCAGGTAGGCTGGCACTTAAAGGGTTAAACTAATTTTCATTTAAACATCTTACTGTGTGTGGTGAATAATTTCTCCCACTATAGATTGTAGTTGCAAAGTATTTGGGGAAGTTATTTATTGAGACATTTCACTGGACTGGACAGCCTACGCAACCATTGGTTTGTATCAGATTGATGGTCTTTGGGTTGATATGATTATTAGCAATATTTATAATATTAATCTCTGAGAGAAGTATTGGATAATGATGTGCAGCAAAAGTAATTTAAATCATATTTCCTCCTTCACTTATTTAATTGTTGCTCAGTAATCTAAAATAACCTCCCAATATTCCTGCTCACCTATTAAAAATGATAAACTCGGGGCGTAGCCGGCAGCTGAGGGAGATGGCTGCTCTCTAAAGCTGCTCTGCTCACCAGGGGCATAGAGACAGGCGGCGATCCAGCAGAAGCATGCTAAACAGCCTCAAACCAGCTTACCTGCAGCCTAGGAGACCCCTGCCTTCACATTGGAAGGAACGGGGTTAAATCAAGGGGACACGGCCCAGGCAGGAGCTGCGGGACCCCGGCGCGCCCACGCCAGCATTCCCGCCATGATGCGGCGACAGCCTCAGAAGAAGAGGGGGAGGGATCCACCTCCCCCACTAACACAATGCCGACAGAGCGACCAGCAGAAGACAGGAGGGAGGTAGGAGAGGCAGCGGGCTCCCTATTCATGCAGGGGGAAAGGTCACAGGCGACCACATGCTCTCCCTCCCAGCAATCCCAGGCCCCCTCTGCAACAATGGCGGCAGACCCCCAGCGCCCCCCCGCACATGGCCGACACAGCTAAAGGGCATGGAGGTGGGGGAGGATCCCCCCCTCCACCATCACCAAAATCCATATCCCCCCCCCCCCCCGTTCTCCCCCCTGGATGGAGGAATCACTGAGGGGAATGGGCGACTGCCACAATGCCAGCGGGGCAGCATGGGCCCGGGACTGGGGACCCACCGCACGACCAGTGAGCCAGAAGCGAGGTCCAGCAGAGAGATAAGTCAGATCCCCAGAGCAACCTCCTCTGGCCGCTTTCAATGCCTGCAAGGCAGCTCACCTCTGTCACTTTCTAATGAGGACCTGTTGTTTTCTGGAGAGCCGCTTTCACCGAAAGGAAGTGGCCTATCCCAGCTATTGATTGATGATGGGGTTGAAAATGGGTCGCAGGCCGGACGGGGATGCTCGGGAACAGAGGCTCTGGACCCAATAGTAAGAGAGGCTAATCTACTGGCCAAATTCAAAGTCTTACTGCAGGAGGAGCTGGCGGCAGCGGTGACCCAGCTCTCATCCAGCTGCTTCAATGAAATCAAAGAACTGGGCAACAGAACCAGCACACTGGAAGATAAAGTGAATGAAATGACTGTGGCCCTGGAACACAGGGTCTGAGTCTGTGGCCCTAAAGGATGATATGGCCTCTTTACAACAAAAATTGGAGGACTTGGAGAATAGATCCAGGAGGGTCAACGTTCACATCCGGGGCCTCCCTGAAGCTATAGAAGATGTACCAGCCACCGTCACGGCCCTATTACAGGAATTAATCCCCTCCATGCCTATTGACCGCCTGGAATTGGATCGTGCCCACAGAGCACTGGGCCCCAAAAAAAAAGGATGGCCTTCCCATGGACATTGTCATCAAACCAACCTTCTACCGTACGAAGGAAACGATCCTGATGGCTGCCAGAGAAAAAGGGGATCTATCCTTCCAGGGCCATCGTTGCCAGATCTTCCCAGATGTGACCCCCCCAAACACTACAGCGCAGAAGAGCCATGAAACCCGGCCTGGAAATACTCAGGAACCACAATATAAAGTACCGCTGGGGATTCCCCTTCAAGCTTGCATTCACGCATGCGGGCCGCCAACATACAGCCAGCTGCCCAGAGGACTTGCGAGACACCCTGAGGGACTTGGGCCTGGCTTCTGCTGACTCCCGGGCCCGCTCGCCTGGTGTGTCTACTCAGCAGGCCCCCAAGCGACCGACGCTCCAGCCCCTGTGGGAGAAAGTGCGGACCCGCAGGAAGAGAGATCGAGTGCCCGGGCACCCCCCAGGCGCTGATCCAAACTCGGGATGAGGACTCAGCTCGCCAGAATGGTAACAGGTTCAGTCCCTGTCCGCCTGTAGGGTCTACAAGTTAAGTTATCTCATACAAAAGTGGTTGGGCCTACAGTCTGTGTTTTGTTGTGTAGCGTGGTCCTGGGCTTCGCGCCGTCTTTGCGGGCTGGCTGCACCTACTTGCGGCTGAGTGGGCCCATTGGTGGTGGTGACGTCTCCCACCGACCCCGCAATTTGAGGTCCATGTGCACAACAGAACCAGAATGGAGCCGCACGATTGTAACATGTTTCCGCCTGTTCTTTGCCGTTTATGACCGCGTAGCCTCGCCTGAGGGGCTGACCCTCAGGGGACGCTTGGCCGGCCTCCTGCCTGGTCTCGCCCTCTCCCCCCTCCCCTGGTCGGCCTGGTCTTACATTGCAGGGACCTCCTGAGATGCCGACTTGGGGGGGTTGGGGGGGGTGACACCCTAATAGTCAGAAGGCCATGGGAAGACTTAGCCGGGTCGGTGACCCAGGTGACCCAGATCGGGCCTCTGTGGTGGCGGTGCGCCCGTGGGGACACCATATTGATTTCCCTATAAGTGTTGGGCCTGAAGCCAGAGTTGCGCTTATACGTTGTAAAGTAATGATACACCAGGCCTTGCCCTGACCTGCCGGGCTCATTTGTTAGCATTTGTTAGCAGCTGCACGGGTCCACCAATGGTAGTGTCAAGTCACTTTTTGAGTTTTGTATTTTAACCCTTCTAGTGCCAGCTACATGAGTCTCACGTAGCTGCCTCTCCAACCGTTAAGTGCCAGCTACGTGAGACTCACGTAGCTGACTTTAAACCCCCATAGAAAAAAACTATAAAAGATGCAGACTTACCTGACCCCTCATTTGATAGTGTCAAGAATCAGCTGTTTGATTTTCGCCCCCGGGCCTCTGATCTTCAGGAGGGGGGCAGTAATAGCCCCCCCCCCCGCGCCATCTGAAAGAAAAAAAAAATAAATAAAAATGACACAAAATCACCTGACAGCCCGTTCGCTCTCTCCGGGTCTTCTCTTCACCAGGGGGGGCTCCGATCCCCCCCCCCCTGGACTTACCACTCTTCGGGTGAGGACCCAGCAACGGGCCCTAACCGTCCTCTTTGGCCGGCGCTGGCCCCGCCAACTTGTGGGAGGAGCGGGATGACATCATCCCGCTCCTCTATACCGGCACCTGGGCTCCGACTGTCACTTGTTGGTAGCGATCGGAGCAGGGAGGGTGGCAGGCAGGGAGGCTCTAATCTCCCTGCCTCCCACCCTCCCTGCTCCGATCAAGACCGACAACTGTCATCTGCAGCGGCGCGGGACACAGGATCAGAGGTAAGTATAAGTAAAAAAAAGAATAATAAAATATTTTGTGTCTGTGTCTTTTTTACTTTTAACTATTTGTGAACTGGTAAGGGGTCCATGAGACCCCTTATACCAGTTCACAAGGCTCTGGGGCTGGCAATCACCTGCGGCTAGCGGGTGACTTGCCATAGCCCCCAGCCCCCCATTACCTGCCTCCCCAATGGCCAGGGGGGGGCAGAAGGGCCCGGGCCCTGCGCCCTCTTCTACAAGCCCCCATAGCTGGTCCGGGTCGGTGAAGGGGGACCCTACGGCATTTTTGGGGGGGATTTTAAGGGTTTTTAACCTTTAAAATTCCAAAAATGAGGTCCCCCCCCTTAAAAAAAAAGAGGGGGGACCCTATGTCATTTTTTTTTAAGTTAACCCCTTACAACTATGCAATCATATTGCATAGTTGTATCCTATCTGAAATCTCCTAAACTGCAGTTTCAGTTTGGGGGAGTTTCCTGGGCAGGAAAGGGTGTATACCAATACATATGTGGTACCGCTGTAACTGGGAGAAATAGGGCTTTTACACGCGATAATATTTTATTAACAAACTTACATTTTTTTATCACAAAAAAACACTACAAATTGTAAAAAATAGATTTTTTTTATTATTTTTGCACATATTTCACCCAAAAGTATTGAGAATACACTAAAAAAAGGCCAAACAAGACATTTCATGTTGAAAAAAAACAATATATAATTTTCCTGGAAGGTTGAACATGTGTAGTGCAAAAACGTGAAAAGTAGTGTGACAAAAAATCTAGGAAGGCTGGCACTTAAAGGGTTAAACCCTCTCACGAGTTGGATTCCATATTCAAGTTACATTGTTTTATGCTGTTCAATGGTAAGCTAAATAATATAGTTAAATTCTGGATTGACCAATTTTAATTACGGTTATGCTTCTTTAAAGTCTTGTCCTATGCACCTGGGGTTTGCCCCCTGTCAGACAAGTTTTCAGAATGACCCTGGTAAGGCCTTATATGGCCCCGACCGAGGGACCATATAAGGTTTGTTTTTCCAGTTTTGTTTTGCTTACTTTTTTCATGTTCTTTAACCTCTTCCCTAATCTTCCCACCCCTTCCCGCCCCCCCCCACCCCCCGCTGGGACCTCCCGTGTTCCACTAGGCCAGATACCCGTAACCCCACACCACCAAGGTCAACATGGTTGGGCTAAACGTTAAAGTGGTGTCACATAACGCCCAGGGCTTCAATGCTCCGGCTAAATGCAACAAGGCCTTCCATTATTACAAGGTCTGCAGGGCTGACATCTTCTTGCAGGAAACCGGGTTCTCCACTTCCTCCAGAACAAACTACCTGGGTGGTCACTTCCCCCTGGCGCACCTTGCTTGCATCGTGCAAGAGAAAAGAAGAGAGGAGTCCTGATTGCCTTCCGCAAGAACCTCGCATTCATATGCTCTAAAGAAATCTCAGACCCCACGGACAGATACCTCATATTACAGGGCACCCTTTATGATGTTGAGCTCACCCTTGTCACGTACTACGCGCCCAACACTTTTCGGACCCGGTTCTTCAAACACCTACTGACGGTGGTTCAGAACAACACTAGAGGGACCCTGATTATGGGGGGCGACTCAAATTTGATAATAAATCCCGGACAGGATAGGCGTCACGCCGGACATACTGCGACAGCGCACTTGGCCTCGGACGGACAGTCCGCAGCTTTCCGCAGCCTCCTTAACTCTCACAGCCTATGCGATGTCTGGAGGGAAAAGAACCCCAATACCCATGACTTCACATTTTACTCCAATCCTCATGGCACGTTCTGCCGGATAGACCATATACTAGTACCCCAAACAGTACTGCCCGCCACTATTGACTCCAGAATTTACAGCACAACCTGGTCTGATCACAGCCCAGTAATGGCCGTCATAGACCTCTTGGCCACAACTAAACATTCCTACAATTGGCGACTCAATGACTCCCTCCTATCAGCTAGGGCCACCTGCTCTAAGATTCAAGAGGCCCTTCAGGAATACTTCACGCTCAATACCAACTCTGTCTCCTCCCCGATCTCCCTGTGGGAAGCCCAAAAGGCTACCATGAGAGGAAACATCATTTCCATAGCCTCTGCCGAGAAGCGAGAAAGGCAAAGGGAGGTAAGGGACTTGACCCTGAGGTTTGAGCAGGCTGAAATGCAATGGAAGGGAGCCCCGTGCACCAAAAACAAGAAGGCTGTTGATAGGCTGAGAACTGAGCTCAATATGCTCCTGGATGTTCAAACAGAGAAGAGGCTCAGGTGGTCGAAAAAAAAGTTTTACACGAGAGGCAATAAGCCGGACACAATGTTAGCCCGAAAGCTGAAGGCCACTGACCTCGAAAGGCGGCAGCCCATAAAACTGAAGCTTGACACAGGTGCCCAAGGGTTTCCAAACGCACTATGCTAGCACAAAGAGCTCAGGGAGGTTAGGGGTGCCAGACATTTTTAAATATTACAAGGCCTCACAGATCGCCCAACTGGTCCCCATGCACTCTGCCCTTAATCCCCCATTGTGGGTATTTTTTGAACTCCCCAACTGCGCACCGGTACCCATCGATAGCCTGCTCTGGATGGACCCGAGACTCGGACCCAAAACGCTGAGTCCCTTAATGAAACACTCTCTCACTGTGTGGGACTCGGTCAGGTACTCTGCTGCCTTGATGTCTACCCACACTCCCCTGGCACACCTATGGGATAACCCAAACTTCCCCCCAAGGCGAACAAAACAGAATGGCTTTTAGGTGGTGGCAAAACAGGGGTATAAACAAAATATCAGACTTGCTCACAAGAGAGGGCCTCGGGTCCTTCCAAAATTTGCAAAGAAAATATGATATCCCCCATAAGGAATACTTTCGCTACATTCAATTAAGGCACTGGATTCTGCCCCTGACAAAACTGAGCCCTTCCTTTCGGATTAGGACCCCCTTCGAGGAAATGTGCGCTAACAATCCCTTCCATAGGGGAACCATATCCTTAATCTATTCGGAACTAAAATGAAATTAAACCAGATTCCCATGGCTATGTGGGGGGCTGGGAGAAGGACCTAAGTCCCTGTCCAGAAGAGAGAGGGTGGACAGAGATATGGTCATATGCCTCCAAATGTTCCGTGAACATTCTGACAGTTGAATAAGCCTACAAGGTAATGCTCCGCTGGTACTTGGTGCCAGGCCGTCTAAACAGGATATTTCCGGGGCAATCTAGCTCATGCTTTAGAGGCTGCAGCGTGGAGGGGGACTTCTTACACATATGGTGGACCTGTCCCATGTTGGCCCGCTTCTGGAGCCAGGTGTACAGGATGGCCAATGAGGTCTTTCAAACCAGTATGAGAAGAGACCCATGGGTTGCCCTCCTGCAAGCCTCGGGAGCTGACTAACAAACAACACAGACTCTTTGTATATCTGCTGCTAGCGGCTAAGCAGGCTATAGCTAAAGCCTGGAAAAAAACAATTTATTCTAAGCATACAGCACGTCCTGCTCCATCTATAATACTTACACATGGGTAATCCTCGGCCAGATGGCACTGTTCACTGCAGACATGCAAAAACAGGCTCCTCCCGGCCCTTCATATACCCAGGGACCTCCCACAAATCCCCAGATTTCTCTGCAGTGCTGACTGCGAAGACATGAAGTATCACTCTCTCGCAGGTGAGCGGGGCTATTGCAGCCTGCGGCCCTGTGAGACTATTCCCACCCGTCCTCTTCGACAAGATGTGCCTCCCAGCCTGGGCTGCGCTGGTCGGGTGAAGGTAGGTAGCACCATGTGTGCTTACGGAGCAACGCTCCACCGCAATCCCCCGCCATAGGGTAGGCGGTCAAGGCTGATGGTAAGTCTTCAGGGGATGCCCCTCCCGCACATTGCCTCACGCCCCATGTAGCGGTGGACCCTATGTTAAGGGGTCGCCTTCCTCCCTCGTTCCCTCCTTAGGGGGAAAAGAAAGGGGGGGGGTTGTGTGTATAGCATCCTTAGTGTATACCTACACGCTTATGGCTAACTGTGTTTTACTGGGACTGGGGATCTTACCTTACCGCTTAAGCACACTGGTATTCAGCCTTCTGCCGCAAGTACGGCGGCGGCTCGCTAACGCCCTGGCGTCTTCTTCTTCCTCCTTCCCTTCTTAGCCTTATCGGCCCTTCATAGGCTGCGCCGGCTGGAGCGCCTGTTTTAATGACAGTTTCTCTGTCACAGACCGGGATTCTTCCCCGACGGGGAGCCGCAGGAGAGCCTGAGTACAGATCTCGGCTGTAACTGCTACGGCTCCGAGCGCCATTTTTTAATAGACGTCTGTCTTTTACATCTCCTGGCTGTACACCATTGGCTGGTTGCCTTACGAGCTTCGCGCTCACTCAGAGAGGGGCGTGGTTTCGGCTTGGCGCCCTACGCGTCACGATCGGTTCAGGCCCGCCCCCTGAGGTTCTTCGGCGCCATTTTCTTCTCCTGCGCGCGTGGTAAAGATCGTTCCCTCCTCTCTGTATGTAAGTGCCCTCGCGGGCGACTTTTTCTTTACTCTCATCCACCATTGCGCATGGCTCTGACATCCCGTTTCCCCTTATGTCTTTCAGACCGCGGATTCAAGTGGCTTCTTCTGGTCCAGCATAGCTCCCGGTCGCGACCATATAAACTTACTCCCACTTCCCAGCGGGTTATTGGGGCATCCAGGGTAGCTTACAGCGTCAATCCCTACTGGCAAATTGTGCCGATTAAATCACCATATGGAGGCATCTCAGGATATTGTGAATGGGGTTCCTTCGGGACAAGCCCGGCTGTGTGTAGCTTGTGGGGTCTTACCTAGCAGTGGTGACAATGCACGGGTCTGCGTTCCTTGTGCACAATACTAGTGGGGATTCTCATCCTGATCTGGCCACAAGGCTGGCTAGTGTTGAAAACTTGCTTGCTAATTCCCTAGCGCATAAAGCCACCGCCAAGAGGCGGCACTTGAACCCTGAATCGACCCTCTTCCTTGTAGAACCTGATGATTTGTTGCATTCCTATGCCCATATCCCCTTGGACGAAGGGGAACTGTTCTCTGACTCAGGGTCATATGACGATAAGTCCAGGGGTCAGGATAAGTCTGGCTCCGAGCATTGGTCCTCGGATGATGTCGATAGACTGCTGGTTCAGATCTTTGAGGTTCTGTCCCTCTCTCCCCCTGCTGCGGCTCCCCACCAAAGGGGGGATCTTTTCCATACTGCTAAAGCTCGCTTGGAGTTCCCCGAGCAGACCCATTTCAATAGCCTCGTGCTTAAAGAATGGGAACATCCCAGCAGACTTCACGGGGTCCCTAAGAGCGTGGATAGGAAATATCCCTTCCCTGCTGACTTGGTTAAGTGCTGGTCATCGCCACCCGAGGTCCATGCTCCTATTCTAGGGTTGTCCAAAACCTCTATTATGCACTCCCCTGACACTACTACGCTACGGGACTCTGAGGACCGGCGTGTTGACCAACTGGCATGCCATGCCTTTGCATTTGGGGGAGCGAATCTGCGCCCAGTTTGCGCCTTAGCCATTACGGCGGTATCGCTCAGGGCCGTGGTTAGGAGTGCTCTCGATGGCACAGATGAGTTGCCTCCTGATACTGTCAATGCTCTGTCCAGCTGTGATGCGTTTGTGAACTTTATCCTGTCTGCATCGGACGATGCCATTAAGATGTGTGCCAGGTCATCTGCCCTGGTGGTTTCTATACGCCGCGCGGTCTGGTTGCGCCAGTGGGCCGCAGACAATGCCGCCAAGAAAGCCCTCACGGGGCTGCAATTTAAAGGGCTGCGCTTGTTTGGGGATCGATTAGACCTCTTTGCCAAGGGAGGCAAGTTACCCCAGCGCAGGCATCAGATTCGGCCTTTTCGTGGCCAAGGCTCCCTGTCAACCACCTACCGGGGGGGCCAAGCAGGGTAGAGGGGCGCCCTTCGCAGGGGCCCGCGCTGATTCCTGGAACAGGAACAGAGGATGCCGTTCAGGTTCCTCCTGGGGAACCAAACCCAAAGCCCCTCCCAAGGCCCCCAGGCATGAGGGGGCGCCCTCACCCGTCAGGGTGGGGGGACGTCTACAGCACTTCGAGCACGTCTGGCGGCGCCACGTCTCAGACCGGTGGATTCAGGAGGTAGTGTCCTCCGGCTACAAGATAGAATTTGCTGTACGGCCCCCCACCAGGTTCATTGGGTCTCGAATCCCTCAAGACCCTGCCTCAGGTCTTGTTGCTGGCCGTGCAGGCTCTCCTGGACCTAGGGGTCATTTGCAAGGTCCCGCCTGGAGACAGGGGCACGGGGTTCTACTCAAACCTTTTCACAGTACCCAAGAAGGATGGGTCAGTCAGGCCCATTTTGGATTTAAAAATCCTCAACAAATTTGTCAAGAACAAGCACTTTCGCATGGAAACTCTGCGCTCAGCCATTGGCTCACTGCGCCCAGGGGACTTCATGATGTCCGTAGACATCAAGGATGCTTACCTGCATGTCCCGGTGTTTCCGGGACACCAAAGGTTTCTCAGATTTGCACTAAAAGATCAGCATTATCAATTTGTGGCCCTGCCATTCGGCCTAACGTCGGCTCCCAGGGTGTTCACCAAGGTGCTGGCAGGGGTGATGTCCCTGATAAGGCTAAGGGGCATACGCGTGCTGCCCTACCTGGACGATATTCTCATCACCTCTCGGTCTCTGCGGCAGGCAGAGTCGGACACTCGGCTGGTAGTGTCCACCCTGGAGTCCTTCGGCTGGGTGATCAATTTCCCCAAGTCATCCCTGTCCCCCTCCTCGGTGACTCCGTTCCTGGGAATGATTCTGGATACGGTTCAGTCAAGGATATTCCTTCCTCAACAGAAGGTGGAAGCTCTGACAGCGCAGGCGAGGTTCCTGCTCTCGAACCCACAGTTCTCCATCCGGCAGGGAATGCAGTTGGTGGGCCTGATGGTGGCGAGCTTCGAGGCGGTGCCCAGTTCCACTTGAGACCCTTGCAGCTTCAACTTCTGTCACAAGAACCCTGCGTCCTTGGACGGGTTCTGTGTGATTCCCCCCTCGGTCAGACAGTCCCTTGCGTGGTGGTTGGACCACGGGAACTTGACAGGGGGCAGGTCCTTTCTGACCCCATCCTGGGAGACGGTCACAACGGATGCCAGTCTGTCAGGTTGGGGAGGATTCTGGAAGTCTCTGTGCTTCCAGGGGACGTGGGGCCCTCAGGAGGCCCATTTGCCCATCAACATTCTGGAATTACGGGCAGTCAGGTTGGTACTGGAGCGATTGACCCAACACCTGAGGGGTCTGTCGGTCCAAGTTCGCTCAGACAACAGAACGGCGGTTGCCTACATCAATCATCAGGGAGGGACCCGGAGCAAGGGTGCTCTCCAAGAAGTGTCACAGATTCTGACATGGGCAGAGGCCAATGTTCAATGCATTACGGCTGTTTACATTCTGGGGGTGGAGAACCTGCTGGCGGACGCCCTGAGCAGGGGAATGTCCCGTCAGGGGGGAGTGGTCCCTCTGCAACACGGTATTCCAGTCCCTGTGCCACCGTTGGGGTCTACCGGATGTGGATCTGTTTGCTTCCCGTCACAATCACAAGCTCCCTGCCTTTGTCTCCCTGTCTCAGGATCCTCTGGCCATGGCCACGGATGCCCTGTCCAGGTCTTGGAGGGAGTTACGACTCCTGTATGCGTTTCCACCGTTTCCCCTTCTGGTGAGGGTTCTACGCAAGATTGCTCTGGAAGGGGTACCTGTGGTCCTGGTGGCCCCCAGGTGGCCAAGAAGAGTGTGGTTCGCAGACGTGGTTCAAATGGCAGTAGATCAGTACGATCTGCCAAGCGTACCGGATCTGCTAACCCAAGGGTCGTTACGCCATCCCAATTTACAAACGCTGGCTTTGACGGCCTGGCTGCTGAAACCTCCATCTTGATGGAGAAAGGGTTGTCTGCCTCTGTGGTGGCTACTATGGTGCAGGCCAGGAAAAATACTAGTAGGCGTTCCTACATTGACTGGTGTGAGTCCAGGTCTCTTCCCTGCCGAGAATTCTCCGTCCCTAGGGTCCTGGAGTTTTTGCAGCATGGTTCGGACTTAGGTCTCAAATTTAGCACTCTGAAGGGTCAGGTTTCTGCCCTATCTATCTTCTTTCAGAAGACCTTTGCTCAGCATCACCTGATTAAGACCTTTTTCCAGGGGGTCACTCACGTGCGTCCCCCTCGAAAGCCTACAGTCCCTGTTTGGGATTTGAATTTGGTTTTGTCTGCCTTGCAGGAGGCTCCCTTTGAGCCTATTCAAGAGGCTGCTCTGGTCGTTCTCACTCTCAAGGTTGTCTTCTTGGTGGCTATTACTTCGGTTAGGAGTGTGTCACAGCTGGCCGCTCTATCTATTCAGCCTCCATACTATGAGCGACACCAGGACAAGGTGGTGTTCCGCTTCAAACCGGATTTTCTGCCAAAAGTGGTTTCCCCATTTCATTTGAGCCAGGATATTGTTCTTCCTTCTCTGTGTCCCAATCCTCGCAACGAAAAGGAGCGAGTTCTGCATTCCTTGGACGTAGTCAGGTGCTTGAAGTATTACCTGGTTGTCACTAAGGCCTTCAGGAAGACTGATGCTCTCTTCGTTGTGCCTTCGGGGCCTAGGAAAGGTTTGGCTCCCGCCAAGTCTACCATCAGTAAATGGATTCGTCAGGCTGTGATTCAGGCCTATTCTACTAAGGGGAGGCCTCCCCCGTTCCGCCTTACGGCTCACTCCACTCGTGCTATTGGTGCCTCTTGGGCTTTTCAGCAACAGGCCTCTGTTGAACAAGTTTGCAAGGCCGCTACCGTACTTGGTCTTCTGTTCACACCTTTTCAAAGTTTTACAAAGTTGATGCTCGGGCCTCAGCTGATGCTACCTTTGGCCGTAAGGTTTTACAGGCGGTTGTAGTTTGAACTACGTGTCGTTGCCTTTGTTGTTGGGGATCCCACCCTACTTTATGGACTTTATTGGATGTCCCATGTGTAAGTATTATAGATGGAGCAGGACGTGCTGTATGCTTAGAATAATACAATTCTGTGAAGAACTCACCTGTAGAATTGGTATTATACGCATACAGCACGTCCTGCTCCACCCCACCCTGGTTTCACCTTGTTCTGGATCCCCTGTATGGTGATTGTTACCATTGTTATCATTGTTATTATTACCAGTTTGGTGGTTGGTTTCTCCCGGCTTCTTTTTCTCACTGCTTTTCAATGCTGGGGATTTGTGGGAGGTCCCTGGGTATATGAAGGGCCGGGAGGAGCCTGTTTTTGCATGTCTGCAGTGAACAGCGCCATCTGGCGGAGGATTACCCATGTGTAAGTATTATAGATGGAGCAGGACGTGCTGTATGCGTATAATACCAATTCTACAGGTGAGTACTTCACAGAATTGTATTACCCCAATCTCAGAGGTGTCGGCCAGGATGAATGGGTTCCTTACTAATGAGAGGTTATCCAGTAACCTGACCGACCCGTATTATAAGGATTGTTATCCAATGACCAGACGAGCGGCAGGTGGAACACGGGAGCAACCTACCCTTCCATCCCCCCCCCTTCCTTCCTCCCATCCATCCCCCCACCCTTTCCCCTCAGCCCTGACCCCTCTACTCCAGGTCTACTCTTTTTTTTTTCCCCTCTTCCTCTTGTAATATTAAGGATTTAACAGTTTTCAACGATTTCTCTCTGTCTACATTCTTGGAAGCGTTTGATAGTCTGAACCACGCCCCATCCCACCTGGCACTTGGACCAGGGGATGGTGGGTGTGCCGGTGGCGGTGCGTGCTGCTGGAGCTGATGGCCCCTGCAGCCCGCACTGTCCTTGACACAGGTCGGGGCATACTGCCATTTAGAATTTGCTGCATTCCACTTGCTCCACCTTTATCTAATGCATTTTTTGTAGAATGTTAATTGGGTACGGTTAAGGCACATTTCTATGTAAGACAGATTGCAATCTTTTACCTCCCCTGCGAGGGATGGCTATATCGACTGTATCCCTACCATATCTGTACTGTTGAAAACCTAAAAATATTGAAACAAAAAAAATTATAAACTCTCTTCTTTTGCTTCCAGAATGAGATTCGTAAACTAGCTTACATGAAGCGGCGCAAGATGGTAGATGCATTTAATGCCCTGAAAGTAAAAGAAGGCTCTGATTTTGTTATACCCGAGGCAACATGGCAAAAACTGGTAAAGTTGGTAGCACCAGACATCAGTAACTCTCACAGAGAGCTTTTGCTAAGAGTGTCTAAAGAGGAAGTCCAGAGATATGTTGGTGAGTAAAAACAGTCATTCTTTATCAATGTCAAAATCGCTGACATATTAGGAAATAAACACTCAGTAAATTGTAGCTCTCACCTATTCTTATTGGGAAATTCAGCAGGCCCACCATGGCCATAAACATGTCAATAGAGAAAATCTGCTGCTGCTCTTATCAAACAACTTACATTAAAGTGGCCCAAACCCACCCTGGAGTCTATTACTCCAAGGCAGGCTTACTCACTCTCACAGGGGCTCTGTGAAACTCACTGAGTTGCCTGGAAATCTTACCTTTTCACTGAGCCCACAGCTCATGCGCGACCAGTGCCAGCATCATTCGCCTTCTTTCTTGGCTGTCTGCAGCCCCGCTTACTGCAACTGAATGGCTGTGCATGGCCGAGCACAGCCAAAGGGAGCCGAGGGTAGGCTCAAGGAGAGGTAAATGAGCTTCAGTGACCCATGAGGCTCTATAAGGGTTGGTTTCACCCTTATATCCCATATATGGCCTCCTAACTATTCCATATTATATATCTACTTCCAGTCAGTGGCCTTTCACCACACTTACAAAACCACTGACCAACTGGTCTAAACAGGTTCTTTTTTTATGATTTATTTCCCTCCAATTTCAGGGTCACCTTCCTATCACTTAACACTACTGTCATCTAGTGTCTTACTGCAACTATCAACTATTTATGAACATCCAACACGGTGTATGCTCCTAGTTAACTACTCCAGGGCCTACTCCACTAAAAGTGTTCTAATCCTTTTTAACTATTTAATCCTGTACCTACCCGTCACACACGCCCCTGCTTTTAATTAATTAAAGCATCATCGCTTTACGCGGTACTTATCTCTTTCCCATGAAGGTACTCCATTCCACCATTACCACTACTACTAGTATAGGAAGTGAGCATCAGTCAAGCACCTTGTTGGGAGTAGCTCCATCACTATTATTTATACAAAATTATCATCATTATTATTCAGGGCCTGGGAACCAATTTACCACCCAGTTTAACCCTCTCATCATCCAAGTATTAAGCACCAAACATGTCTAGCTATGTGGAAAGACCGAGATTTGGTTGCACATATCTGCAGATACATGTGGAAGCCACACTGCCCTGGCAAGGCACTCTGTATTTAGTGTGGTCCCTACTCTTATTTTTGAGTCTCCAACATTGGGACATGATGATAATTTTGTATAAATAATAGTGATGGAGCTACTCCCACCCCCTTTGCTCAGTTTGAATTGCCATGAACACACACAGGGAGGGATTCAGCCACCATGGATTTCTCCCTATGGAGTGTTCTAAAGGGAGGCTGGCAGCTTCCCAGGTGAGTAGCTCTGGCTGCATTGCATGTCCCAACTTTGGGGACTCAAAAATAAGAGTAGTGACCATACTAAACACAGAGTGCCTTGCCGGGGCAGTGTGGCTTCCACCTATATCTGCAGATATGTGCAACCAAATCTCTGTCTTTCCACATAGCTAGATATGTTTGGTGCTTAATACTTGGATGATGAGATGATATATATCGTTTGTTGCTTGATATTTAGTTGATGAGATGATTAAACTGGACGATAAATTAGTTCCCAGGCCCTGAATAATAATAATAATTTTGTATAAATAATAGTGATTGAGCTGCTCCCACCCCCCTTTATTCATAGCTTTCAGAATACCCCATAACAGAGTAGTGTGGCAGACCCCCGCATCCCAAAAAAGCAAGCGGCATGCAAAATCCCCCTCCCCATATAACAGACTGCAACACCCAACCCACCATATAACATGCAGTGTGACAACACTGGGCTCCAGACTGAGTCTGTTAAAAAAAAAAAAAATTCCATACCTGTATCCGGATCTGGAAGCCGCCACTCTCCGCAGCCAGCACACACTGATGCATCAATGACATCGGCGCACCACTCTGTGCACTGTTATTGATGAATCGGCTTGCAGCTGATTGTGTCAGTACAGCCGGCTGCTGACATTAATGCATCAGCGCCCGCTGGCCGCGGAGAGTGCCAGCTTCTTCCGGATCCCAGTGCAGGTATGGCTTTTTTTATGGGGCGGGGGCGGCTGTGGAAGGGGGCGGCTGTGCCACATTAGCCTTCTCCCTATAAGACACATAGACATTCCCCACAGCTTTTGGGGAAAAATAAGTGCATCTTATAGGATGAAAAATACAGTCAATGACCATCATCACACAGCACGACGGTATGAGCGGGAACACCTTGATATAAAAATACATCAATGGAGTTACCTCGCACCACATACTTGAGAGTAAGTAATCTCTTGACCCTTGTGGCAAGATGTCCTATTTTTTTAGCCTATTACAATATTTACAATTAGGGTGGGTGTCTCTTTAGGAGTACACCCCCGGCAGCACCATCTAATTATAATTAGTGGGGGCCTTGAGGTTATTTCCCTGGGGATTCACCTTGTAGTTGACTATGGGATAGGACTAGGGCCTGTTGGTGCCAATTCCTAGGTGGCCATTCAAACTGAACCCCTGGTCTCTCAGACCTGTTGATTGTGACGTTGAGAGGAGTGTCTAGCCACAACTACTGCCTTCCAAGTCAGCATCCTCTCCCTTACTGTACAGACGATTAGTACTCGCCTGTCATGACCAAGGCGAGCTCCGCTCATACTTCCCTGCTATGTGCTGATGGTCATTTATTTAGCCAGCTTCACCTCAGCTGTACTTTCCTGTACCCACTGTTATCCTAGCTAGCTTTGCACTTGTCTTTAGGTACCTATGCACCTTCTGGATCAGTCAAGCCCTATAGGCCATATGTAGTACTTCATTCAACTGAATCTGACAGCATTCTTTCAGCCAAGCCATGTGGGCTCCCAAAGCAACTTCACATGCTGCTGTCTCTTGTCTGTCTAACTCCTTTGGAGAGAAAACCAGACTTGCCCAACTTCTGCTGGTTCTCCCCCTTCATCTGCACCTTGCCGAGAAAGTGAGCATCCAAACAGTCAAGACAGTGTTCCGGTCGTATGCCACTCCACATTTTCTCTTTGACTGATAATTACAGAGTTCTGCTAATTGGCAGACTGTTTTACCAGTTAAGGGAGTCAGACACCTGGCTCCCTAATTCAGCTAGTACTGTAAACTTTTACATTGAAACTGTAGTTTTACAGTAAGGCTTGTAGAAGTATCTACTACATCCCATTAAAACATATTTTAAAACACATTGTAATACATCTCTTTACCTCTGTAATATTTCAGAGGTAAAGAGAGGCAGAACTTCTCCCTGGCATTGTGGGCGTCCAAGCACTGTGACATGGGTGGGGATTGCACGCTGGCTGCTGTAGGCTCAGAGTCCACCACTGAACCAAAGAGTTCCTCAAAGAGCTCCTCCACAATGACTTCCATGCTCTCAGCCTTCTCACATGTGGGGGCTGGCAGTTCCTCCTCGAACTGCTGCAGAAAGATGACAGCCACTCCCATGTCCATGGTTGGCTCTCTCAGCAGGTCGGCTGTTTCCACCAAGTGTAGCGTGTCGCACCCCCTTTGAAAACCGCAAGGTGTATCTTGAACGCTGAAGTCCTCTCTGCGGTTCCTGGGGAAGGGGGTGGTCCGATGAGGCAGCAACCTGGGCTGGGACCTTCTAGAGGGATCTGGACACTCGATTGTGCCAATACTGTACTAGGCCAGTCCCTTTCTCGAGCCACCAAATGTAGTGGGCCTCTGCCTTGTCTGGCAGAGGCTGTGAGGAGCGAGGGGGCTTCTTTGGAATTAGGGTAGGGCACCTCAGGTTGGTGTGGAGTGTGGTGCCCTTATTCTTTAGTCGTCGCTGGTCTCCAGGAATGGCACTTGTAGTAAAACAATGGTTTCTTTATTACAGCGGAACTACAGTAAAAAATTACTGTAGTTCCACAGTACTACTTAGCAGCGGGTCAGCACACTGCATATTGCCTCTGTTAAAGCGGACCAAACCCACCCTGGAGTCTCAGACAGGCATATGCGCTCCCCCCAGAGCATTCAGATTCGGAATTCCCCACTGTGTCAAACCCCCCCAGGTCGCCGAAAACTCACTTTCATTCCTGCTACGACGGTACATGTGCGAGCAGTGGCTGCATCCCCACTATCCCTTTTTAGCAGGGCGTGGGCACTCTCCCTGTTAAAGGTTAGCAGGGTATGCAGCTGCCAGCACACTCTCCTTAGATGAACTGTAGGACAAAGGGGCATGAGAGGATCCGAGCGCGCTGACTGGACGAGAGGTTGCTCATGCGCTGTAGGACCGAGGAAGGAGGAGTGAGATTGGGCGATTGGAGTTTCACATAAAGGGGCATCCCCGATCGGAGTGCCCGGGGACAAAAACCAAAACCCAGGATATTCACTGGGTGCCGGAATACTCGTCCCTTCCAGGCCTTTCTGCGGCGGCTGCGATGTGGTGCAATCAGCCTTGTGGCCAGCGCTAATAGGCTCGTGAGAAGAACATTCTCCCAGTGTTGTATCAGCCCTCTCAACAAAACTGGCAGCTCCTGATATAAAAAAAAGACGTCTACTTCTCCAGCTTTTTGCTTTGTATAGTAGCTAAGGTCAGTCTCCACTATGGTTTCCTAGCTATGTGGTCCTAATAGAGGCCACATGACCAGGAAGTGGAAATGGGTGCAGCCATGACCAGACATATCAGTCTGGTGGTGGCAAGACCTATAAATAAATTTGTTTCCTCACTAGTTTAGTGAGGTGCAGAGGTTTTTCAGTGAGTTGAATATGTTTTCCCATGATCCTGTAGATAAACCAACACTAACTCATGGACAGGGATAGTACAGGTCTGATGCCTTCCCTCACTCCACCAACTTTATTCACTCCATTAGGATGGTGGTTGGGATTTCACCACCAGTAATCATTCTCTGCAAGTGTTATTTAATGATGTGCAGTTAACTTCCTTGGCCAACTGGTAACAGGAAAAGCCAAATTGTTCAAAATTCCTAAGACTTGGAATGTATGTAATCTCTTTACTCCTGAGTTATTAATATTGTGGATGCAAATGATCAAAGTGGATCACTCTGACGCGCTTACCTACAAGGAAACCAGAAGCCTTGTTGAAACGCCTCTACTATACTTATCAGCATGGGCAGCCACATGGGCAGCCTTGGCCGATTGGCAAGAATTCATCTTAGAAGGTTAAATTCAGCGTAATTTAATGAAAAGCCCAAACTCTTAAAAAACGATTCCCCAGCATCTAAAATGAATATATTTTACGTTTTTAGTCACTAACTTATTATTCTTTCCCCCACTGGGCTGCAACTCTGTTCAGGAATTTAGGATACGGGCGCCGCCATCTTGACTCAGAAGCATCACACTTACTGAGGAGAGGAGAGTGGGATAAGGTACCAGGGGGCGGGTTATAGCTGTGCTTTGCTCAGACAGAGCATAGCTGGGGTCAGGTAATGGTCAGCAGTCCCAGAATGCAGAGCAGCACAGTCAGGAGGCACTTCCTGTTTGCAGGCTGCCTGATAAGATGGCGGCTTCCATAAGCCGCCATCTTGGATGTTTATAGGCTCATAACATGCAGTAGATGCAGGTAGGATCATTTTTAATGTGGGCAATCTGTATGTACAGGGTGTGGGAAACATATAAGATAGACTCTTATTCAGAGTGAAGGTCCGCTTTAATGGTTTTCTCATTATAGCCTCTGTAGAATGTGGTGTATAAGTAACCCTCCCTTTCTAGTATGTTTATGGACTTAATATTAGACAAATTCATGATAGACCTCCTTTAAGAAAAGCTGTAGTTTTGGAAGTTTGTTTTTGTTTTTTTATTTACCAACTGAGGTATACATTTTTCAGTACCCAGTAGTTCTGTAATCTAAAAGTGCATTCTCTTATTGCAGTTTTCCTTTTCATTTAGGAAAAGAAGCTTTTATCCGTTTAGCTGACTTATTAAACATTAAGGTGATCACAGTAAAAGCGCGTATGCACCCACTTGAATGCTGGATGCCTCATCTGTACAGAAGTACAGTGAGCCGATGTATACGCCGGGTTGTCCTTCATAAGTAAGTTCACTCTTGTTACAACTTTAAGACTTAAGACTGCACATTTGTATTTTGTGCTCCAATATTTTTTTCCTATTTCAGAGGATTTGTTTATGCATATGATGTGATCATTCTTGTGAATGCAATTTTCATTGCATTGGATGAAAAGAATCCGCTGATATCCTATGCAGAGTGGGTGTTCCTATCGCTTTATCTTGTAGAAATATTTCTGAAACTCTACACCCATGATCCTAGGGCCTTCTTTGCAAAGAATCAGTTTTGGAATTGGTATGTTTTTACTTTATTTTAGAAGTGCTTTAATGTGTTAGTTTTGAGCTAAACACACTTTGGTTAAACATAAGTGACAATATACTGCTTCCTCCCATGCAGTAGTTTCTGCAAGTTGGTCCTCCACGGTGCGCACAGCCAGTGGTGCTTTACGGGTTTCCTCGGACAGTCGTGGCTCCGTATCTATAATGGAGAAATCGCCCAGCTCCATTTACAGCAATAAAGGGGGCGTGCTGAGCCAATTCCTGGCATACCCCCTGCATTGCAGTAATTGAATCTGGGCATGCTTATAGCTGTGGCTGACATGGGGGTGGGGGGCAGGATCCCTGAATGCCTGGCTACCTGTTTTTGGAATAAAGTTTTCTGATCATCGGTCTGGGAAAAAACGCAAGTGTAATTTTTTTTATTTTTTGTCTTATTCAATGATTCAAAGGAGAATTGGGGCTTGTGAAGATTATTTGTGTTTACCTTTAGCACGATTTGCATTGCTTCAGGTATTTTTGGATGCAGCATATCCTATTCCCCTTTTGTGGTCTGCTAGCAAGGTGATCCTAGTAAAACAAGGCCACGTCTGACATTGAAAAGCATGTCCCTGGGCAGCTCTGCTTTTGTCTGCTTTAAAGCAGAACAAAACCCAGTGCAGCAGGCCCTGCAATCTAAAAGCTACTGGCCTTCCGCCTGGGGCATCCCAAATTCAGGATACCCAGCTGTGTGAATCCGCCCCCACCAGTCGCTGCAAATCTCACCTTTTCCCATGGCTCAGAGACCTGGCTTATGGCTCTGGAGGAGAGCCCACGCATGCACCATGGGACCCCGGAAAGGTGCGTTTGTACTGGTTGTACAAGGTTTTGTTCCGCTTTAAAGACCAGTGCTACTTCACACCAACCCCTATTTAGTACAAAAGTGGCATCTGGAAAATACAACCCACCATCTAGATACTGTTTAATGTTAAAACAATTGTTGTATTTATAGCTTTCTCTCTAAATAAACAGGTTTGACACATTAATCATCATTGCTGCCCTTGTTGCTACCATAGTCAACACAGGACTTAAATCAGGTGAGTGGATCATAAAATATTTTCTAGATTTTCCCTATGTTGGTAACAGGCATTTAGTGTTGTAGACTAAATCTACAGTCCAAACTTTCCCCTCTGTCGACTTAGTTGCTGAAAGTCATGTTTTAATTGGTGCACGCTTACCTCCTTTCTGTGGGGTTGCACTGTGGCCATTATGGATCAAATCCAGTTAACCTGTCCACTTTGTACAAACTTTTCTTTCTATTTCCAGAGTGCTGGTAGGAAAGCAGCATTGCCAGCCTTTGGGGTGTGCGAAGTGTGTGGTCTCACATAGCTCCATCCCAACCTCCCTGTAAGGGGGCGCCAGAAGCTCTCAACTGGAACAGCAGGCCTCTCTTATTTTTCTTCCAATCCATTCCAGGCACTCCTTACACTTGGGATTACCTCCTTGCTGAAACAGGTGTGGCCCCTCCTGGCCCATAAGTAGCAGCTGCCTCCTAACCAAGATCAGTTTTTCTTTCTTGCAGTGGCAAGTGACTGTGAAGATTCAGGAAAATAGCTCTCAAGGATTGGCAGCAAGCGGGGGATTGCACCCTGTCGGCTTTCTGTGTAAGCCTTATTCCCACAGATCCCCTAGACCCAAATTGTGCCTCCTACAGCGTCTGGCTGTTCTGGGGTTCGCGAAGGTAAGGTGGAAGCGCCGGGGTCTTGGGGCGCTTCCAGAGTGTATAGGCTCTGGGCTGCAGGCTTTTTAAAAAGCAAGTCAGCCGCAGGTTTTTCTCTGGTGTACCTGCTGAGGAATGTTTTTTATTTTTAATTCAACCCATCCTTCTTCCAAGTCAGGTTTTTTCTCAAAAAAAAAATAAATTTTTTTTTAGGTATGCCTTTAAGGGGCGTGGCTGACGTCACGTAGGGGGTGGAGTTTAACACGGAACCACGAGGACATGTTTCCTGCAGTTCTCGCTCTCTCTCACTGGAAGAAGGTCGGGTCCCTGCTATTCCAAGTAAGTGTAGCAGCCTGCAGGACAGCGGGCGGCCATGACTGGTGCTGTGGATGCAGGCTATGAAAAGCGGCCATAACTGAGCAGGCCGTTTGTGGTGTTCAGGATTGACACTAGGGCGGCCGCAGCGACGGCAGACGGGAAGCACTTTTTATTGCGTGAATGCGGCCATCGCGTGTGCGGCTGCGGTGGCGCCCGTCCGGGGCAGGTTGCCTGTTGCTGCGTTTTTTTGAGCCTAGGAGGCTTGTGTGTGGGTGAATTACGGACAGAGCCTGCTGGTATTTTTATGATTATTATTTTACAGTTTGGCCGACCTGTTTTTTGACTTGCGGCGTTAAAGCAGCCTTTCTTACTTTTTTGTATGATCTTATCTTTTGTTTAGGCTGTGAAGAGAGAACGGTGGTGGTGAGTGGACATCGCCATTATCAATTTTATTATTATTAATTTTATGATCATTTTTAGGCCCAATTGCTTTATCAATGTCATTATTTATTAATGGTATCAATATTATTATTTTTATAATATTTTTTTATAGTATTTTGAGAATTGGTTTAGACCATAATAGAGCGGCTGCTCAGGTCTCTAGCCCAGCTAATGCTGGAGGGAGCGTGACGGCTAAACCATTCCTTACATCCCCCGGAGAAGGGGAAGGCAGTGAGGCGCAGGCGGACGTAGCGCACAGGTTGGATAACCTGGAGAGGCAGTTGTCCTTGGTTATTCCAAAGAAGGCCGCCTATAAGACGAGGCATTTGGAACCTGTTGAGGAAAAAGATTTATTTGCCTCTTTTGGAGGAGGAGGACAAGGAATAGAGAAGCAGCTCTCAGAGGGCGAGTTGTGCTCAGGGGAGGAAGATAGTAACTCTATCTTATTCTCGATGAGGACCTCCTCCTTGCAGACGAAACAGAATGTCTGCTCTCCTCGGTTTTTGAAACTTTGAATATCACCCCTCCTGAGGTTGCGAAAAGAAACTTTGAATATCACCCCTCCTGAGGTTGCGAAAAGAGGGAAGGACGACCTGTTTAAGCCAGTAAGGCAAAGGCAGGTGTTCCCGGAACAGCCGCACTTTTCCAAGATGGTATTAAAGGAGTGGGAAAATCCTAACCAGCTACCGGCTGTTCCCAAGATCCTAGACGCTAGGTATCCCTTTCCGGCGGATATGATTAAGCTTTGGTCTTATCCACCTGAGGTGGACGCCCCAGTAGCAGGCTTGTCTAATACTTCTATCATGCCGTCTGCTACTATGGGATCCTTAAGAGATCCCACAGAGAGACGTATGGATCAATTGGCCCGCCATGCTTTTGCTATGATAGGATCGCACGCGCGCTTTGGCTATGGATGTGTGCGCTGGTTGCGCACGCGCACTTTTCTTTTGCCCCTAAACAGGATGTAGTTAATGGATTGGGACGCTTCATTGGTCCCTGTGATTTAGAAGCGCACGCGTGCTTGGTCTTTTGGAGCCGGAAGCAGATGCCTTGACACAGCGCGCGTCTTTCCCGCTCGGTAAGCTAGCTATTTAATCCCTGTCCTTTTTAATGTTTGCCATTCTGGTTAAAGTCCCTATAGAGGACGAAACGCGTAAGAGGCATATGATATCCATTTGAACCGTTTGGATAGTAGGACGAAAGGGAGCCTGGCGGTGAGAGGGAGCATCTATTGCTGCATGAATTTTTAACTAACTGCTTTTATCCAATTGTTTACATGTGAGTGCATAAACCCTATTAAAAGCTTAATTTGATTCCTGAGGTATTGCACTAGATTTGTTCTTCTTTGTTTTTTTACATGAAAACTTTTATGGAGCTCATTTGTATATTGGAATAAGCCTCCCTTAGTTCATCTGGGAGTGAAGGGGCATGTGATTTAACAGCGTCTGTGGATACTACTTATCAATATATGAGAAGACTTAATGCTCTTTGTCCGTTTCTGTTTTGGTTCTTTGGGGGTTTTTTCCCCCGCTTCCGCTCCTGAGCCGTGTACTAAGAAAGATAGCTCAGGAGGGGGTACCAACCATTCTAGTAGCTCCTTGTTGGCCAAGGAATAGTTGGTTTTCAGACATAACAAGGTTGTCGGTGGACCATTGGCGCCTACCATTCGAGCCAGATCTTCTCACACAGGGGGCGCTTCGGCACCCGAATTTACAGATGCTAGCTTTGACGGCCTGGCTATTGAGACCTCGATCTTAGCAGAGAAGGGTTTATTGGCTAAGGTTATTCATACCATGATTCAGGCCCGGAAGAAGTCTTCTTCCATAATTTATTACAGGGTCTGGCGATCATTCATATCTTGGTGTGAGGCTAGGAATTTTTCATGCAGAAGGTATTCGATTTCTAGAATTCTAGAATTTCTACAAGGTGGCTTAGATATGGGCCTACAGTTAAGCACCCTAAAAGGGCATGTGTCGGCGTTTATCTATATTTTTCCAGAAGTCTATCGCTAGTAATAGACTAATTAAGACTTTTTTTCAAGGTGTCACTCATGTCCGACCACCGCGCAAGTCCATTTTACCGGTGTGGGACTTGAATCTGGTGTTGACGGCTCTACGGGGTGCTTCCTTTGAACCCATGATTGACGCTCCATTGAGCATTTTGACGCTTAAGGTGATATTTTTGGTGGCAATCGCCTCTGTGCGGCGTGGTTCTGAGTTAGCCGCCTTATGTATGAAGTCTCCTTACTTTGAGTTACATAGAGACAAGTTAGTTTTTCGTTTTAAGCCTGATTTTTTTACCTAAGGTTGTCTCTCGTTTTCACCTTAATCAAGAGGTAATTCTACGTTCTCTATGCCCGGTTCCGGCTAATGCTAAGGACAGGGCACTTCATTCTTTAGATGTAGTCAGGGCCATAAGATATTATTTGGCAGCTACAGGTTCCTTCCGCAAGACGGATTTTCTTTTTGTTTTATCAGAAGGGAGGGGCTTCTGCCAGCTAAAGCCACTGTCAGTAAGTGGATTAGGCAGGCAGTAGGAAGAGCCTATTTGGCCAAGGGGAAGGAACCCCCTTTTCGGGTCACGGCCCATTCCACTGGGGCCATTGGTGCCTCCTGGGCTTTTCAGCATCAGGCATCGGTGGAACAGGTTTGCAAAGCTGCCACCTGGTCCTCGGTTCATACATTCACCAAGTTTTACAAGGTAGATGTTAGAGCCTCAGCTGACGCTGTTGTTGGGCGAAAGATTCTTCAGGCGGTAGTGAGATGAACTACCTGCTGTTCTGCGCTAGGGGATCCCACCCATAGATGGCACTGCTTTTGGAGATCCCAAGTGTAAGGAGTGCCTAGAATGGATTGGAAGAAAAAACACAATTCTGTGAAATACTCACCTGTAGAATTGTTTTTTCTGGAAATCCATTCCAGGCACTCCGGCCCGCCCGTTTTGGATCATGATCTATCTTTTGATGCTTTTTTGGTGGTGTTTAGTCCATTTATTACTTTCATTAGCTTTTAAAAAAGAAAAAGAAGAAAAAAGAGAAAGTGAAAAGAACAAAATGTGATTTCTGAGAGTTTTCTGGCAGAGTTCGGTGTGAAGTAACATGGACTCCTATATAGGGCCTCCCGGCCTGCCTCTGATTTACGTTTTTTACTGCTTTTTAAGTAAACTGATCTTGGTTAGGAGGCAGCTGCTACTTATGGGCCGGGAGGGGCCACAACTGTTTTCTTTCTTGCAGTCACGTGATCAGCAAGGAGGTAATCCCAAGTGTAAGGAGTGCCTGAAATGGATTCCCAGAAAAAACAATTCTACAGGTGAGTACTTCACAGAATTGTGTTTTTCAAGATACCCCCATCGCTCTCCTTTCTGCCTCTCTTTTCAGCTTCACCACCACTTCTCTTTTTTTTACCTTCCCTCTCTCTTTTGCCCTCTTACTTACATTGTCTCTCTTTATTTCATTATTTCATTCCCTGTCTGTTTCTCTCTCTCACTTGCTCTTGATTAGGGATGAGCGAACTTTTGAAAAATTCGATTCGGCTGATTCGCCAAATTTTCCGACAAAATTGTCGGAATTTATTCGCGATGAATCGCTATTAAAAACTGCTCAATAGGGTTGTAAACCATTCTGCCTTGCTGTAACACGCATAGGATGCGTGCTGGGTTAGTGAAATAATACTGTAAATAATTAGGACATTCAGATCAGAGGCATCACTATTAGAATCGCAGAGCAGCACAATTGCAGAGAGTTGAGGTGGCATCACTATGAGGGGCCCCTATATTGCCTAAAAACACACCATGGAGCTGGCAGCAGCAGGAGCCCAAATATTGGCTGAAAGACATCCTGGAGTTGGCAGCAGGAGCCCAAACCTAGCTTGAAAGACACACTGGAGTTGGCAGCAGGAGCCCAAAATTTGGCTGAATGACACCCTGGAGTTGCAAGCAGCAGCAGCAGGAGCCCAAACCTAGCTTGAAAGACACACTGGAGTTGGCAGCAGGAGCCCAAAAATTGGCTGAATGACACCCTGGAGTTGAAAGCAGCAGCAGGAGCCCAAACATAACTTGAAAGAGACACTGGAGTTGGCAGCAGGAGCCCAAAAATTGGCTGAATGACACCCTGGAGTTGCAAGCAGCAGCAGCCCACACCTAGCTTGAAAGAGACACTGGAGTTGACAGCAGGAGCCTAAAAATTGGCCGAATGACACCCTGGAGTTGCAAGAAGCAGCAGCCCAAACATAGCTTGAAAGAGACACTGGAGTTGGCAGCAGGAGCCCAAAAATTGGCTGAATGACACCCTGGAGTTGCAAGCAGCAGCAGCAGGAGCCCAAACATAGCTTGAAAGAGACACTGGAGTTGGCAGCAGGAACCCAAAAATTGGCCTAAAGACACACTGCAGTTGGCAGCAGCAGCAGGAGGCCAAAATTTGGCTTAAAGGCACACCCTGAAGTAGGCATCAGCAGGAGCCCAAAAATTGGCTCAAAGACATAAATATGTTTTGCACCATTTGGAAAGTGTAAAACGTGGCACCATGCTGAATCTAGTTTCATGCATCAGCCATTGGTGGGTGGAAATCCTGGCTGATCCATCCCTGATTCATTTTCACAAAGGTGAGTCTCTCCACATTTTTAGTTGACAGACGAGTTCTCCTTGCCGTAACTATAGCCCCCGCCGCACTAAACACCCGCTCAGATGGCACGCTACTTGCCGGGCAGGACAGCTTTTCCAGGGCAAACTAAGCTAGCTGCTGCCCAGAAGTCCAGCGGATCCTCAAGGTGTGTTGGCATGGTCATGTCAAGGTATGACATGACCTGCTGGTTCAGGTCCTGCTCCAGGTCTTCCTGCTGCTCATGTGTAGACTCACTATGCGGGTGTAGAAAGCTACTCATTAGCGACTGAAGACTGAGGCTGCTGCTGATGGAGCTGCTGCTCCTGCCAACCCCCCAGCATCCATGGCAGTGGAAGGTGAGCGCAGAGGTCCCCCCGAGTCAGACCTGCGAGAGTATGGACCATGACGCAGATAGGCATCGGTCAACTGCCTACGTAGAATGTCTTTGTAGTAGGTCAGTTTGTGCTCCCTCTCGGCGGGTTTAAAAAATGCCCCCATTTTGTGCCGGAAGCGAGGGTCCAATAAGGTGGAGAGCCAGAAGTCATCCTGCTGACAAATGGAAACAATTCTGGGGTCACTACGCAAGCACGTGAGCATGCTTCCTGCCATTTGCGCAAGTGACTCGGAGGGACTACCTGTCTCCATCTCCACTGCATACTGCCACGGTGTGTCTGGGTCCTCTGTCTTGCCTTCCTCACAACCCTCTAGCTCCTCTGGCTGCTCCTCCTCTCCTGTCCGCTGACTAGATAAACCAGCCATTTCGCCAAGCCTAAACTGTGCACTGTGCCACTCCTCCTCCTCTTCCTCCTCCTCCTCCAGTTCAGCTCCAACGGGGTTCATGTGGTTGTAAGATGTAGACGCCATGTGTCCAGTGCCCTGACCAGCCATGGTTTCCAACATGTGCTGTAGTACATGAAGCAGTGGAATCACGTCGTTCATCCCGTAATCCTGGCGACTCACAAATAATGTGGCTTCCTCAAAGGGCCTGAGCAAACGGCATGTGTCACGTATGAGCTGCCACTGGTTGACATTGAAGTTACACAGGGGAGTCCCCCCTATCCGCTTGGATCATCAAGAAATCCGTGATGGCTTTTCTCTGTTCTTATAGTCTGTCCAACATATGGAGGGTGGAATTCCAACGGGTGGAAACATCGCAAATCAGACTATATGTTGGGGGCTACCGTTCTGACGCTGTAGCTCAAAAAGGGTGTGCTTGGCGGTGTATGAGTGGCTGAAGTGCATGCAAAGTTTCCTTGAAGTTGTTAGGATGTCTTGCAGATGGGGGGAAGACTTCAGAAAACGCTTCACAACCAGATTGAAGACGTGAGCCATGCAGGGCGCATGGGTCAGCCTTCCTTGTCGCAGCGCAGACAAAATGTTCTTTCCATTGTCGGTAACCATGGTTCCCATTTTAAGTTTTCTTGGAGTAAGCCATGTTTGGATTTCTTGATGAATAAATTTAAGCAGTTACTCCCCTGTGTGACTCCGTTCGCCAAGACAAACCATGTGAAGCACAGCGCAACACCTCCATGCCCTGCACACATGGTAGGCTGGAGGGGCACTGAGACTTGAGCCTACAGTGGAGGGTAAGGAGATGGCGGAGGATGAGGAGGCCGAGTCGCACGGTGTCACAGGCACAACAGCCAGGGAGCGCGGAGGCCGAAGCGGCGTGACCTGTCCAAGTTGCTGCTGCTGCAAAGGGACCACATTCACCCAGTGGGCCGTAAACGACATGTACTGTCCCTGACCGTAGTTACAGCTCCAGACGTCGGCGCTGCCATGCACTTTGCTACACTACCCGGCTTGGGACTCTCCACCTCGGTTCGGCACAAGCCATCAGTTCTCTGAAAGGTGCAGATTTCACCACCTGAAAAGGGAGCGACTGCAGCACCAGCAACTTGGACAGGAGCACATTCAGCTTCTGCGCCGTAGGATGAGTGGGCGCATACTGCTGTCTCTTGGACATGGCTTCGCTGATGGATTGCTGGCGGGATGCATGACTTGGAGGAGGAGGAGGAGCATCAGGAGGAGCGACAGAGGATGGGTATGATGCACAGCTGCCTTCGGCTGAGGTGCTGGGGCCTTGGCTGGCAGAAATTGGGAGCGGCGTGCCACTTGGTGAGGAAGCAGCCTGGACCACCTCTTCGGAGCCTCGGTTCTCCCAGGCCGCTTTATGGTGCCGCATCATATGTTGACACAGGGCTGTGGTGCCAACATTTGGGCCCTGCCCACGCTTCACCTTCTGCCTACATATCTTGCATGTGTCCATGTTACCCTCCTGCGGATGCCTGAGGAAAAACTGCCACACTGCCGAGTAGCTACTTTTCCCACCAACAGGCCGCACTGATTCACTGCTACTGTCGCCAACTCCAGGAACCCCTGCTCCACTACCTCCCGATAAGGTAGCCTGCTGCGCAGGGGAGGGAACGGCGTAGGACAGAGGCAATGGGAGGACAGGGACTGCTCTCGGGCCATGCCAATTCAGGGTTGTGTCAGAGGAACCTACCGACCCTAGACTGGGGGTCTCGGATGTAACTTGTGATGATGTGGATGACCGCGTTAACCAATCTACCACAGCAGATGCGTTACTGGTGGAGACACGACCGCTAGCAGATACTGGCAGATCAGGTCTCTCACCGCGACTCCTGCTGCCACTCGCCCCTAGTCCACTGCGACCTCTGCCTGCTGAATCTTGGCCTCTGACACTCCTCTTTGAACATCCTGGCACTTGTCTGCCTGACATTTTTATGTATTTGAAATGCGCAATAGGCACTTAAAACAATGTGTTTACTTTAAAAAGCAGAATCTAAATAAAGTGAGATACTGCTTCTCTGCACCAGATACTATGAAAATTGGCAATATGGGATACCCCGCGGGCTGATGTTTTTACAAGATGCAAAAAAACAATTCAAAATGCAATATATTAATTAAACAGAGCCTGTAGAAGCTGATTTAGTATAACAGGGTGAAATGTGCCAGTTTGGGATACCCTGCGGCCTGGTGTTTTTAAAGGAGGCACAACACCAATGCAAAATGCAATATATGAATAAAACAGAGCCTTTAGAATCTGATTTAGTATAACAGGGTGAAATGTGCTGGTTTGGGATGCCCATGTGGCCTGGTGTTTTTACAGGATGCACAAAACCAATTCAAAATGCAATATTTTAATAAAACAGAGCCTTTAGAAGCTGCTTTAGTATAACAGATAGGATGAAATGTGCTGGTTTGGGATACCCTGCGGCCTCGTGTTTACAGGACGCAAACAAACCAATTCAAAATGCAATATATTTATTAAACAGAGCCTTTAGAAGCAGATTTAGTATAACAGGGTGAAATGTGCCGGTTTGGGATACTCTGCGGCCTGGTGATTTTACAGGACGCAAAAAAACCAATTCAAAATGCAATATATTAATAAAACAGAGCCTTTAGAAGCTGATTTAGTATAACAGATATGATGAAATGTGCTGGTTTGGGATACTCTGTGGCCTGGTGATTTTACAGGACGCAAAAAAACCAATTCAAAATGCAATATATTAATAAAACAGAGCCTTTAGAAGCTGATTTAGTATAACAGATATGATGAAATGTGCTGGTTTGGGATACTCTGTGGCCTGGTGTTTTTACAGGACGCAAAAAAACAATTCAAAATGCAATATATTAATAAAACAGAGCCTGTATAAGCTGCTTTAGTATAACAGTGTGAAATGTGCCGGTTTGGGATACCCTGCGGCCTGGTGTTTTTACAGGACGCACAAAACCAATTCAAAATGCAATAATATTAATAAATCAGAGCCTGTAGAAGCTGCTTTAGTATAACAGGGTGAAATGTGCCGGTTTGGGATACCCTGCGGCCTGGTGTTTTTACAGGACGCACAAAACCAATTCAAAAGGCAATATATTAATAAAACAGCCTGTAGAAGCTGCTTTAGTATAACAGGTTGAAATGTGCTGGTTTGGGATGCCCATGCGGCCTGGTGTTTTTACAGGACGCACAAAACCATATCAAAATGCAATATATTAAAAAAAACAGAGCCTGTAGAAGCTGCTTTAGTATAACAGGGTGAAATGTGCTGGTTTGGGATACCCTGTGGCCTGGTGTTTTTACAGGACGCACAAAACCAATTCAAAATGCAATATATTAATAAAACAGAGCCTGTAGAAGCTGATTTAGTATAACAGGGTGAAATGTGCTGGTTTGGGATACCCTGCGGCCTGGTGTTTTTACAGGACGCACAAAACCAATTCAAAATGCAATATATTAATAAAACAGAGCCTTTAGAAGCTGCTTTAGTATAACAGATGGGGTGAAATGTGCTGGTTTGGGATGCCCATGTGGCCTGTTGTTTTTACAGGACGCACAAAACCAATTCAAATTGCAATATATTAATAAAATAGAGCCTTTAGAAGCTGATTTAATATAACAGGGTGAAATGTGCTGGTTTGGGATGCCCATGTGACCTGGTGTTTTTACAGGACGCACAAAACCAATGCAAAATGCAATATATTAATAAAACAGAGCCTTTAGAAGCTGATTTAGTATAACAGATAGGGTCAAATGTGCTGAAATAGTATTCCCATGTGGGCTGGGGTTTTTACAGTGTGCAAAAAAAATTAAAACTAATCGAGTTATAAGAAATGCTTGTGTGTAACAGATAGGGTTAAATATGCCACTGCCAAGATGGGATGCACAGTGGCCAGGAATATTTACAGCACAAAAAAAGCAATTTAAAACTGATCTGGCTGATTCTCTGCTGTCCCTGCCTGGATTGTTCCCGATTTTTCCCTATCTTTCCTTGGCTCTCCCTGGCACTCTGTGGGTCTCCCTGACTCTCCCTGCCTGTCTGTAAGTCTCTCCCTGTCTGCAGCAACCTCCGTTCTGTCTGCAATGCAAGACTGAAATGCGCACAAGCAAGATGGCCGCCGTTTATATAGCACTGTGACGTCACCAGGCTTCCTGGCTGCTGATAGGCTGCATGTGACCTTCCCATGATAACTTGCCCCAGGGGACATGTCCGGACATGTCCATCCACCATTTTACAATGGCTGTAATTGAAATAAATGGAGTTTAAAGGAAAACTTCGATCGAATCGCGAGGTAATTCGGATTCGTTCAGAATCGAATTTTTCCTGAAATTCGGAATGAATTCGGGTTCGTCCGAATCGATTCGCTCATCTCTACTCTTGATGTTTGTTTCTTTCTTCCTATTCAACGCTCTGGCTTTCTTTCGTTGTCTATTTTTTCGCTCTCCCACTACTTTTTCTCTACCCTGCTCTTTTTCGTGTTTCCTCTGTTACTCGTTCTCCATTTTGTGTGTATCTCTAGGGGGCACCATCCGGAAATCTTGCACAGGGTGACACTTAGCCTAAGGCTAGCCATGGAAAGCAGTGAAGAAGTTTGTATAGGTCTGTTTTGCTCTACAATTTCTCTATTCGTTAGATTTCAGGGAATTGGACTGGCCAATCCCATTATCTCAATCACGTTAGTCTGTAACCAAGATGTTTACTTACTTGTGTTTTTGGTCATTGTCATGTTGAAGCACCCATCACGAAGGCTTTCAGCATAGGGCAACATGATCCCCCTCAAGCATTTTGACAAATTAAAACTGATCTATGAATCTAGGTATGTGTTAATAGGCCCAACACCATGATTCCCATATCATAATTTTAGCACCACCTTCCGAATGTACTGTGGCTTAAATTTCGTGCTGATGGATTGTCTGAAATATTGGGGTCGATTCAGAAGCAGATGAGAAAACTCAGTCCTTTTTTTAGGAGAGAAAACTACCATTCACTTCCATTATCTACCTTGGAGCTATGTACATTTTCACCTAGTGTTGAATCAGCCCCAAGGTAGACCATAGTGAATGGCCATTTTCTCTCCTAAAAAGTGAAGTTTATTCTAAGTGTGCCATACACTCCACTTCGATCTTCATGACATGTGGGGTAATCTCCAGTAGAGGGTGAACTTGTGCAGAGATGAATATGCAAAAAAAGAAAGCCCCTCCCGGTCCATATATACCTGGGACCTCCCACCAATTTCCCTAGTTCCTTCTCTGCAGGGAAGGTGACAAGACAGAAGATGAAGACTTCTTTCACTTGCAGGTAAGCCGGGCCCGGCCGTTTATTGTCCCTATTGCTGCCAGGACCCTTTCTAAATTGTCCCTATCTGAGCCTCCCAGCTTAGGCTGCGGGTCCTGGTGAGGGTAGGAGCACCCTATGGGTGCGGAAGGAGCATTGCTCCACCATGAGACCTCATTATGGGGTAGGCAGTTACCCAGGTTTTGGTGATCCTGGTTTGGGATGCCCCATTCCTACATGCCTGTGGCCCTATTCGGGCCGGGTCCCTTACTTCCCTCTAGGGGGGAAGGGGGGGGGCTGGCGGGCTGTCATCCTCGGCCTCTCCCTTTTACTTTATAGATATATGTATATATGACCACTGTAAGTTGTGTGTGTATGAGTTGGTGTGGATCACCTGGAAGTTATTCTTTGATGAATTGGTGCTGTTGCTTGGCTTGGCCTGCTGTGGTTTCTCCTGTCAGCCTGGGGAGCTTCTCTCCCTCAGGCTGTGTTTCGATAAGGGGGCTTGGCCGGGCGCGGCCGCGGTTCGGCGCGTTTTTGAAGGGCCTCCCTGGCCAGATCCGCGCTGCTGGGAGGGGGGTGGGGCCTGGAAAAGCGCGCCTTTGGCGCTGGCCCGCCCCCCTTCTCTTCCTGCTTCTTCCTGATCACCTCAGAGACGGGGGCCATCTTGCTGCATTGCTGCTGTAGTTTCTGGGGGACGGTAAGGACCTGGTGGCCACTTCATTAGTTATTTGGGGGTTCCTCTCTGGTGGGGGCCCCCTATGGTACAGGCTTATGCTTTTTTTGTCATTTTGGTATTTGTATATATATATATATATATATATATATATTTTTTTTTTTTTTTTGAATGATGTTGTTACGCTGTATAGTAACTGATATGCCTTATTGTGTGTTGCAGATTGCTTTATAATAGTGCATATTAAGGGGTTCCTCCTGGTCCTGGGGTCCCTAGTGTTAAATTGATCACCTTAAATCCTCCCACCGGGACTTTTAAGGGGCATCCCGGGTTGCTTAGGCATAATTCCCTGCGGTCTTGCGACTGACCACAAAAATCACCTTATGGAGGCTCCGCAGGATACTGGGCTCGGGCTCCCTTTGGGACAATCCGGGCCATGTGTGGGGTGTGGGGTATCCCTTATGGGGGAGAATGTGCTGATTTGTATACCATGTGCACAAAAGGCCATAACGCGACAGTCCGGTAGCCAGCCTTCTGGGTCGGCTCCTCCCACTTCATCGCCTTCCCCTCCCCGCCTTATCCGTACCCCAAGTGTCATTGGTGCCAGCGGGGAGTCGCACTCTGATGTTTGTGCTAGGTTGGTTAGCATCGAGAAATTTATTGTTAGCACGGTGGGCAAGAAGGCCCAGGCTAAAAAGAGATATTTGTCGTCGGCCCAGCCCTTGTGGGATGTTGATGATGATTCCATTGATTTGTCGGATTATTCCCCTTTACAGGAGGGGGAATTGTATGAGGAAACGGAGACTGACTATGTACAGTCTGGTGATGCTGATGTCAGGCAGGCGCTGGGGGATGCCGTTGATACGGCCACTGTTTTGTCACATCTATTGGAGGTGTTGGATATTGACCCGCCTGAGGCGCCTCCTCTCAAGAAGGGGGAATTTTTTGGGGCCCGCAAGCCCTGTCTGGAATTCCCTACCCAGGGTAATTTTGATGCGCTGATCCTGAAAGAATGGGAAAGGCCCAGTCGGCTTCCTGGTGCGCCTCAGGGATGGGACAAGAAGTATGCTTTCCGGTGGAGGCGGTTAAGCGATGGTCTTCTCCTCCCGAGGTCGATGCACCAGTTTTGGGTTTGACTAACTCTTCTGTGCTGAACACCCCTGACGCCACTTCCCTTAAGGATGGCGAGGACAACCGCCTTGATCAGATGGCGTGTCACGCATTTGCCAGCGTGGGCTCGCCCTGCGGCCTGTTTGTGCATCTGCCCTAGTGTCGCTTGCTACCAGGTCTCTTATCAGGGACTGGTTGAATGACGCTCAGTTTGATCCGGCTAGTGATGAGTTTGCTGCCCTTAAGAGATGTGAATCGTTCATGGGTTTTGTCTTGGCTGCTATGGAAGATTCTATTGTCATGTGTAGCAGGACTTCAGCCCTATTGGTGGCTATGCGCAGATTGGTCTGGCTCCGACAGTGGACGGTGGATTTTGGGGCCAAGAAGTCGCTTACAGCTCTTCCCTTCCTGGGTGCGCGGCTGTTTGGAGATAAATTGGATGCTGTTGCTAAGGGAGGTAAGTTACCTCAGCGGAAGAAACAGCGCCATCCCTTTCGGGGGGCTGGCTCGTTCACTCCTTCCTTTCGAGGGGCCAGAGCGGCTAGAGGTTTGGCCTCCTCGGGTGGCATGGGCTCGTCCTGGAACAGGGGCAGAGGTCGGGCACGTCCCGTGGCTGCCTGGGGTTCCAAGTCCAAGCCCGCCGTTAAACCGGCTCAGCAATGAAGGGGTGAGGGGACGGCTGCTGCTCTTCTTCCAGGTCTGGGCCCGGGAGGTCACAGACAATTGGATTTTGGAAGTGGTCTCCTCCGGGTACAAACTGGAGTTCGAGTACTGGCCGCCTCCAAGATTCTTAAGGTCTCGGGTGCCCTCGGACCCTCAGGCTGCACAGGGGCTCCTGTTAGCAGTAAAAATCCTTCTGGACATGGGAGTTATTTGCCCGGTGCCTCAGTTGGAGAGAGGCAGGGGTTACTACTCCAACCTTTTCACGGTTCCCAAAAAGGAGGGTTCGGTGAGACCCATTCTAGATTTCAAGGTTCTCAACAGGTTTATCAGAGCCAAAAAGTTCCGCATGGAGACTCTGCGCTCGGCTATCAATTCCCTTCGCCAGGGGGATTTTATGACATCCATAGACATCAAGGATGCGTATTTGCATGTTCCGATTTTTCCGGCACATCAGAGATTCCTCCGGTTTGCGATGGAGGATCAACATTTTCAGTTTGTAGCCCTTCCCTTCGGACTGACCTCGGCGCCGAGGGTCTTCACCAAGGTCTTGGCGAGAATAATCGCTCTGCTCAGTGCTCGGGAATTCGCATTGTGCTTTATCTGGACGACCTGTTGATCTCAGCTTCTTCCCTCCGTCAGGCGAAGCTGGACACCCACCGGGTGGTGTCGACTCTGGAGAGGTTCGGGTGGGTGATCAACCGCCCCAAGTTTTCTCTCTCTCCGTCACGAGTGATTTCATTTCTGGGCATGAATCTGGATACCATTCAGGTCAGAGTGTTTTTGCCCCAGACCAAGGTGCAGGGGATTCAGGATCTGATCAGCCTTTTTTTGGGCCAGTCCTTGTCCCTCTATCCGACAGGGGATGAAACTGGTGGGCTTGATGGTGTCCTCCTTCGAGGCGGTACCGTTTGCACAGTTTCACATGAGATCTCTTCAACTTCACCTATTGATGCATTGGGACAGATGTCCGCAGTCATTGGGTCAACCTTTCAGGATGTCTCCCAGGGTTTGGCAGTCCCTTTGGGGGTGGCTGGAGTCGAGCGAACCTGTTGAAGGGCAGATCCTTTCTGGTCCCTTGTTGGGAGACGGTTACCATGGATGCCAGCCTGTCGGGCTGGGGAGGTTTTGGAAAAGTCATCAGTTCAGCTGGGTGTGGGGTCCTCAGGAGGCTCACACCCCCATCAATGTCTTGGAGCTCAGAGCCATCCGACTGGTTCTGGCACGGCTGACCTCACATTTACAGGGTCTACCGGTTCAGATTCGTTCAGACAACCGAACGGCGGTAGCTTACATCAATCACCAAGGAGGGACTCGCAGCAGGAGTGTCCTCAGGGAAGTCTCTCTGATCCTGCACTGGGCGGAGAGCAATGTTCCTTGCATTTCAGCAGTCTACATTCCGGGAGTGGAGAACACGGAGGCGGATTCCCTGAGCAGGGGATCCTCTCGCCACGGAGAGTGGTCTCTCAACCCCCGAGGTGTTTCTGGATCTTTGCCGCAAGTGGGGGACTCCGGAGGTGGATCTCTTTGCCTCGAGGCACAATCACAAACTTCCGGCCTTTGTGTCTCAGGATCCTCTATCTCTGGCAGTGGATGCCTTGTCCCTTGCTTGGAAGGATCTGGGTTTTCTTTACCTGTTTCCGCCCGTCTCTATGCTGGGCAAGGTAGTTCGCAAACTGGTTCTAGAAGGGGCGCCAGCAATTCTTGTGGCTCCAAGGTGGCCAAGAAGAGTTTGGTATGCAGACATTGTAAGGCTGGCTGTAGATCAATACCGGCTTCCCATGTTGCCGGATCTGTTATCTCAGGGTCTACTACTTTACCCCAATTTACAAACGCTGGCTTTGACGGCTTGGCTGCTGAAACCTTCATTCTGAAGGAGGAAGGTTTGTCTGCGGCCGTTGTTCAGACCTTGATTAGAGCTAGGAAGCGGTCCTCTTCTGGCATTTACTATAGGACTTGGAGGTCCTATATTGATTGGTGTGAGGCTAGGGCCTTGCCTTGTAGGGTGTTTTCGATTCCTAGGATTTTGGAGGTTCTTCAGCATCATCTGGATCTTGGGTTCCAGCTTAGTACTTTGAAAGGACAGGTTTCTGCTCTGTCGGTTTTCTTCCAGAGGTCTTTTACCTTACACCCGCTGGTTAAGACCTTTTTCCAAGGGGTCCCGCATGTGCGGCCCCCTCGGAAGGCTGTGGTTCCTGTTTGGGATTTGAATTTGGTTCTTTCGGCTCTCCAGGGTCCTCCTTTTGAGCCACTACAGGATATTGCTCTTTCGGTTCTCACTCAGAAGGTTGCTTTCTTGGTGGCTATTACCTCTGTTCGGCGTATCTCTGAGTTGGCGGCTCTGTCGATTCAGGCCCCTTACTTTGAGAGACACCAGGATAAGGTGGTTTTTCGTTTTAAGCCAGATTTCCTTCCTAAGGTGGTGTCTGCTTTCCACCTCAATCAGGATATTGTTCTCCCTTCCTTGTGTCCTAAGCCTAACAATGACAAGGAGAGGGTTCTGCACAATTTGGATGTTGTTTGCTGTGTGAAGTACTATTTGGTGACTACTTCTTCCTTCCGCAAGACGGACGCTTTTTTCGTGGTGCCCTGCGGGCCCAGGAAAGGCTTGACGCCTGCTATGTCTACGATTAGCAAATGGATTCGTCAGGCCATTGTTGGGGCCTATTCTGCTAAGGGGAGGACTCCCCCTTTTAGGGTCACTGCGCACTCTACTCGTGCTGTTGGTGCATCCTGGGCTTTTCAGCACCAGGCTTCTGTTGAACAAGTTTGTAAGGCTGCTACTTGGTCTTCCGTTCATACTTTTTCCAAGTTTTACAAGGTTGATGTGCGGGCTTCAGCGGATGCTGTTTTTGGCCGCAAGGTTCTGCAAGCTGCAGTGGTTTGAGTTGGTACATTCTTTACTGTTTATGGTTCCCACCCATGACGGACACTGCTATTGGATGTCCTACATTTTATGAAGATCGAAGTGGAGTGTATGGCACACTTAGAATAATACCGTTTTGTGAGTACTCACCTGTAAAACGGGTATTATGAGTGTGCCATACACTCCACTTCGCCCCACCCCTTTTTTTCAGGTATTCTGGAGCTTTTATATGGTGAACCATTGGTTTTGATTGTTAAGGTTATAATTGGTTCTTCCTGGTCCCCTTACTGCTTTTTTACACTGGGAAATTGGTGGGAGGTCCCAGGTATATATGGACCGGGAGGGGCTTTCTTTTTTTGCATATTCATCTCTGCACAAGTTCGCCCTCTACTGGAGATTACCCCACATGTCATGAAGATCGAAGTGGAGTGTAATGGCACACTCATAATACCCGTTTTACAGGTGAGTACTCACAAAACTGAATTTTTTTTCACCTGCCTCTGAATTAACTCTAAAGTCTGCAGCTGCTTGATCCAAAAAGGAAAATGTTTTGTTCATCAGTCTACAGAATGTTGCACCATTCAATTTTTTGGCAAATTGTCTTCTACCTCTTTAACAGGAGAACTTTATTTGAACCTGGCTTCCCATATGTACAGAAATTCATCCTACCCACGGGCTGTTTTGACTAAGGGGGAGCCTGCAATGTACACCCTTTTGGTCTCTTCAGTTAATGTCACTGTAAAGGACTATCTCCCTAGATTGGGGTTTTCTTCCCCTGCCTCATAAGAGTATCTTGCCGCTCAAGTACCCCATTGGGTTACCAGTAGCCTCAGTGTAGCCTAAGTTAGGTTAGTGGCCTTAATACAACAGTTTAAATATGCCTGAAATCAAGTCCTTCTCTCATATGGGGGATGTGCAGTTACTTACATCACCAGCACCCAAATGCACCCTCCTCTGCTCTTACATTAATGGGTATTAGGTTACCTACAGGGTATGCCTCTATGCATCTAGGACATAAAGATTTTCTAGATGCATCGAGTCTGTGGATTATTACTAAATGTTTTTCTTGCACACAGATCTAGGGATCCTTTTTATTTCCTAGTCGATGCTATAGTTATTATCTCTGAACCGAACTTTTAAAGACCTCGCTCAACGACCCAAGCCGGTCTCCGCAGCATCCAATGATTCGGCTGCGCTCCCAGCATCTCTGCTTCCTTCCGCAAGGAGGGGCATTTATACTGGTGTAGTGCCCTTAGACACAAGCCACCCCACTTACCTTCCACCTGCACCACAGCTGATACCCATGTTATGGGTGAAAGATTTGTGCTTCAGGAGTGGGTGGGTGGTAAGTGGGGTGTCTCATGCCTGAGGGCACCTCGGATCTGAGGTCTGTGGATTTAACCTTAAAGTGGACAAACAGCTGTGATTTTCACATAAACTGGGTTGCCCCACTGTATCACTCTCGTCCGTGATCCAGGTGCGGCTTCAATCAGCTCCATTGGCAGCACATGCAGATGAGTGGCTAAAGAAGCTGAATGGGAGCTTAACCCCGTCACTCCCAAGGCACAGGAGTCACATGACCACAGTGGAGGGGAGACCTTCTGACTGCCAACGGCAATAAACCTCTTGCACCCTACTTACACACAACATATCTACTTCCTCCTGTGGCTGGGGAATTCCCTGCAGTTGTCTAATGGGAAATACAGCCCAGTATGCAATTTTTTACATTTTAAAACTGTCCCATTTCCTACATAATGGGTGTGGGGCCACATTGTGACAGTGTAGACCCACTATTGGGAACTGGTGGTCAATTGGGGCCCTTTCCTGGCTGATGATGGGCCCATGTAGCCATTAGCGGGGCCTCATTTCACCCAGGGGATCAAGGTTCAGGTAAGGGTTGCAAGGGTCTATGCAGGGGGGGGCGCTCCAGCAATCTGGATGCCCCAGACCCCAGACTGACACAATAAAGCCCCATCATTATGTATAAAAATGGGTTTGGGACCACTTTTACCTTTCGAATCGCCAAATTATTTTTGTAAAGTTTTTATTTTTTTAAAAGTTATATTGAGTTTATCTCTTCACAGAAAGTAATTATAACAGCCAGCAGATCCTAGAAATTGTCTTCATTCTCAGGGTCCTCAGACTTATCAGGATCATTGACAGCATTCAGAGGTATATATACATATTTTTTTTTCCAGACAATGACTTATTTTATAAAATAAAACTTGATTAAAATAGGATTGGGAGTAGCAGTGAGTACCAAGTGCGACTTGCTGGTTTATTACCTCTTTTATGAATGTTTTTGCCACATACACAGTTTTGTAAAGGTATAAGAATAAAAGTGAACTAGAGAAACAGAGAAAAAATGTTTCTTTTATGGCGAATGTTGCCAGTGTGTACAGTCAGTTGCCCCGCCAGTTCCTTTGTGGGTCACTGCTTTTAATAATGTCAAACCATGTTACCCTTATTAACTGAAAGCAGAGGTGTCACAACGTGAGATGGAAGCATGAACACAGCATAGGAACGTGCATACATTTGTATTTACAGTATGTTTATATTTATTTTGGGTCCAGCAGATACGAATCTTCACTGATGTTTGTAAAGGGCACACACATTAAAAAATAGACCTGGCCACATAACTGGATTTACAGGATCTTTCCCCAAATGTCCTCCGGGATGGCCTGCTGATTATCTCCTCCCACCTAGAAGAGGAAACGCAAACGGGACAACGTTAAATACCCACCCCTTCCTCCTGGACCTCAGTGTTTTGTGTTTCCTTTCTCCCCAGGGAAACAAGCTGGTCAGCGCCCCATTTTATTTATTTCCCAGGAAAGATGGCAGGTCCAGACTCCCTCCCCTCTCTCTGTCAGGTGATGGTGGCATCCGGAAGGCCCACTACTGGGTCTCCCGTATGCCAGGGTTTGGGGGTTTGTCCATCATCATCCACTGTTTCCTGGAGTTCCTGCTTTGGAGTTAGTCTGGTTGGCAGACTCCAGGGCAAGACTCGAGTATGGGCTTGGCTCCAAGCAACTTCCACTAATGGTTAGAGGGAAGCAGGTGTAAGTGGATCTTCCATGGCTCCAAGGGACCTTGGCACCCCCAAAGTACCTGTGGATGGCCTGGAGAGAATCGGCGGGATCGGGGCGAACGGCGGGCTTGCACGGACACGTGAGGCCGATGACAGCACTTCCGGGGTCAGGGGTTGAGGTTTAGTGTGGCCTGAGGCTCTGTTTGTGTGGGGAGATGGCGATTTCTTGGTCATCCTCCCCCGGAAGGCTGAAAGCAGGCGGCAGACCAGACTGGAGTTCTTTCACCCCGAGCACATGGCTGTTTCGTTCTGCCAGCGATGGGTGTCGTCGTGGTGCCCAGGCAGCTGAGGGGTAAGAAGACTTTTTTTATTCCAAGGGATTTAAATTGGAGTCACCCTCGGGAGATGGGGGGGACAGCAACAGTGGTTAAGACTGCTCCCCTTTAGCTTAATTTTCTGTTTCTGTGTTTTATTTTAGCAGGGCAAGGAACCTAAAAAGGACTCCAAGCCACTAAGGAATCTAAGGATTCCAAGAAGACTAAGGGGACCAAGGAGTCCAGGGAACATAGAGAGATTAAGGCGGGCAGACCAGTGCCAGATGTTGTGTGAATTGTTAGGCTGCCCTGTCGGAAGGATTTTCCAAGCTCCTGTGTAAATTCTGTTTAGAAGAGGTAGCAGGAGGCAATCATCAGTGCATGATGAAAAGCATTTTTTTAATCTTTTGAGGAAAAAATGGCGGATACCTTTTCCGTCTATAAAAATCGTATGACTTAAGAGTTCAGACTTAGGTGTAGGAACCCGGCTGAGCTGCAGGACCTTAGTTTTACCTGAACCAGAACTGGAGTAGTTTCATCTGATGAAGAGGAAGTTTGTGCTTCACTGGATGAATCTGTTCATTTGACTAGTACCAGGAGAGTCCCAGAGCCATTCATTTTGTGCGTCCTCTCATGGCACCAGATTTAAGTTTGCCATAAAAGACATTCCAGACTTTTTTTATTAGAGGCATTTTGTCTTCCCTTTAAGTGGACCAAAACCCAGGATTTCTGACTATCCTGGGTTTTGGTCCTTGCCTGGGGGGTGCCCCGCTGTGTGAAACCCCCCAGGTCGCCTGATCGAACTCCTCTCTTCTCGGTTCTATGGCGCATGCACAGACACCCGTGCAATCGGTTCCCTTCGGATCCGCTCAAGCCCCTTCATCCCCTTTGTCCAGGAGCTCATTTAATACGAGCGGATCGGGGCGCGCTGGTGGCCACATCCCCCGCTACCCTCTAATAGGGAGCATACCCGTGTCGGCCATTCACAAATGCCTGGAGTGGGCACACGCTCTGCTAAAGAGCTGGGAACCAAGGTGAATCTTCGGGAGACCTGGGGGATTTCACATTGATTGGGGGTGCCCCAGGGGGGAACAAGTTTGCCTGCCCTGTATTCTCATAGACTCCAGGGTGGGTTTTGGTCCACTTTAAGATTAAATCAGAGGTTTGGCCTCTTCATTCAGGATTCCTTTCATCTGGTCTTTTTGAGCAGAAGGATCCCTGTTTTTCACCAGCTCCTTAAAGTGGACCAAAACCCAGGATTTTTAATATCCTGGGTTTTGGTCCTCCCCCGGGGGTGCCTCACTGTGTGAAAAACCCCCAGATAGCCGCAGTGAATTCACCTCTTCCCGGTCCCACGGCGCGTCTAAGAGCAGCGGCTATGACAGCCACATCCTCCGCTACCCTCTAGCAGTGCGCGTGCCTGCAGCAGGCATTTGTGAATGGCCGGCGCGGGCACGCTACCGGTTAGAGGGAGGCAGTGGATGCGGCCGTCTGAGCCGCTGCTCTTAGGCGTGCCGTGGGATCGGTAAGAGGTGAGTTGGTTGCGGCGTCCTGGGGGAGCCCCCGTGGAAAGCACCAAAACCCAGGAAAGTCAAAAATATTGACAACCCTGGGTTTTTTACCACTTTAAGAACATTTTTCCCAGAGAATGGAAGAATCTGGAGGATAGATTCTTCTTTCCCAAATCTCTTAAGAGATTCCCTTTTGAGGAATCCGGTGTTGATACCTGAGCCAAATGCCCAAAGGTTGATGCTCTTCTGGTGCAGGTGTCTTGAAAATCAGACCTTTCTTTTGAGGACATGGGATCCCTTAAGGATCTTTTAGACGGGAGGGTGAATATTGTATTCAGACGAGAGTAGAATGTGGACTCTTTCCTATTCAGACCTCTACTGGTGACCGATTGTTTTAGCAGAGTCCTAGAGCTTTTGGTTGGCAAAGTTAAGGACGGCGTCACTAATGAGAAGGAGAAAGTCCTCGAAGCCTTGATTTTTGTAGCCAAGGCTGTTGATTTAATTTCAGATGCAGCCTCCAAAGCAATCAGGACCAACGCCAAGAGCATGGTCTTGCTCAATAGTGCCCATAGGGCCCTCTGGTTAAAGACATGGCAGAGCGACTACTGCTCTATATCTGACCTTTGTAGTATCCAATTTAAAGGGAAGCTCCTTATTTGGGTCAGAATTGGAAAAAATCTTGACCCACTCTGCAGAACAGAAATTCCCCACTAAGAGGAAGAATACGCTTTCCCCCTCGTAGTAATGCTAAGAGACCTAGGTTCCATTAGAGTAATTTCAAAAGGTTCTAGGAAGCCTTGGTCTTCCCAAATGCTTAAGGGCAAGGTGGGGTTTACTGTTCAAGCCCCCTCAACAGCCTAAGCATCAATCTTGACACTTTGCCAGCAGGAGGATACATCTGCTCTGTTCTATGGATTTTTACAAAGATCCTTGCCGCAGCAATGGTTTATCTGAGAACAAATCAGATCAGAATAGATGCTTACTTGGACGATCTCCTCCTTTTTGCACCTACCAGGGAAGCCTTGGAGGGCAATGTGAGAACATTAGCTCTCCTTTGAGATCTGGTTGGAGAGAAGTCAAGTCTCATTCCTCAGACAACTTGCATTTACCTAGGCTACTTGATCGACGGTGCTCTAGAGAGAAACTTCTTATTGCAGCTGAAGATAGACAATATCACCTCCCTGTCCTACTATGTGCAGGAGCATCCCATAGTATCCTTGAGACAGATTTTGGCTCTGCTCGGTCTCATGACTTCCTCCATGCTGACAGTAACCTGGGCACAGTGGCATTCAAGCCCTTCAGGCCTTCTTTTTGCAGAGCTGGAACCGAGACACAGAGTCCTTGGACTCTGTGACCAGAATTCCAGAGACAGTTTGCCACTCACTTCAATGGTGGGGGACTCCTGTGAACCAATCTCAGGGAAGACCCTGGCAGCAGAAGGATCCATTGTGGATCAGTATGGACCCTATACAGACAGACTCGCGGGACCTGGTCCAGTTCAGTGGCCAGGAAGTCTTTTCGAGAATTGAAGGCCTTTCAGGCTGCCTTGATTCACCTGGAGGAGGAGGAGATAAGGGGTCAAGATGTGTCGATTATCTCATGGTTCAGAAAATTGAGTCTTCTCTACGCGAAGTTCACAACTGAAGAGAACTAAATGTGTTAGCAGACGGAAGTCCGCTAAGGGTAGGAGTCACGCAGACAGAATGGGAGCTAAATCAGGCAGTTTTGAGGAGATTGTTTCCCAGTGGGGCTCTCCAGAGATGAATCTTTTTGCCAACTGGGAAAATTTAAAATGCCAGACCTTCTTCCCTCTGTTTCGCATCCTTTCCTCATAGGAAAGATCTGGCTGGATTGGGCTTCCACTGAGACTCCCTGGGATCCCCAGTTGGGTTAAATGGAGCATGTTAAGTAGGAAGGGTCTTTCTGCTTGAGGTATTGGGACTCTCTGAGATATTCTTCCATTTGTTCCCTATGAAATTTGGTCCGTTCAGACCTCTCGTCCATTTTGGTATTTCTACAGAAAGAGGCAGAGATCGGTTTGGCAATCAGTATGTTGAAGGTACAGATTGCGTCACTTTCTGTATTTTTGGATTAGGAGCTCAGTGAGGAGACCATGATCCACGGTTCGTTTTCTTGTGATAGATACAAATGCCTTCCCACTTTGGAATCTTTCCATATGCCTTCCCACTTTGGAATCTTTCCATAGTCTTAAAGGTTCTTATGCGTGCGATATATGCTGGGCAGCTACATGGGTTTCGTTGCATACCTTCTTGAAGCATTACAGAGTGGAGCTTTCACCCAACAAGAAACAGGTGTTCAGCAGGTAGGTCCTGCAGGCAGCTTCCCCACCTGCTGCAGTATGGCTTATTCTTGGTGTGCCACACACCCCGCTTCACCTTTAATATTCTTCACTATTGGGTTAACTCACCGCCAGGTGACGCTGTGCAGAGAGGAAGTCTTGTAACGAGCCCCCTTCCGGCCTATATATACCTGGTACCTCCCACTTATCACCAGTATTTTTCTCTCTGCTTGACGACAAGACAGAAGATTGAAGTCTCCTGCTTACAGGTAGCCAGGGTCTTACCCCGGCACCCCCTTTTGGTCTATTTCTGCCCGGTTTTGATTGTTTATACCTTTATGGTGGATTGGAAGCCTCCCAGCCTAGGCTGCTCACTGGGCAATTGGTAGACGGCACTATAGGTGCCTAGGAGCTTATCTCCTCCGCTCGACCCCCTCTTTTGGGGGCAATGCGGCTATCTGGCATGGTGATCCGGAAATGGGATGCCCCTGTCCCGAGGGTCCCCTTAGCCCCTTACTCTCCCGTTACGGTCCCTTCTCCCTTCACTATGGGGGGGGGGGGTTAGAGGGTTGTGTATTGTGTGTGCATTTCACTGTATGACTTTTTGTAACATGTGTGTTTTACTTTCATGCACTTAGCAGACTGCACCGCAAGTGTGCACTCGGTCTGATTGTTCCTCTTGTTGTTACTCTTAAAGAGCTTTCCTGATAAGTACTGGCCGGCTTGGCCAGTGTTTAGGTCTGCTTTAGGGGGCAGCTGGGGCGGGCCGCGCTGATTTCAGGCTGGCTTGCTGCCTGAGCCTTTGCTATAGCAGCCTCCCTCCCCCCTCCCCCGCTGGTCTCCTTGCCGTTCGGCCGCCGCATTGTCAGCGTCGGCTGCGCTGAGTCTTTCCTTCCCTCCCTCCTCCTCCCCCCTCCTCTTGCCTTTGTGTTTGGTCCCGTTGTAGTGGCTCATCTGGTAGTAATCCCTTGATGAATGGGCGCACTGATCGGGCTTGAGGGGGGCGGGCTCTGGTGACGTGGAATCGGGGGCGTGGCACCGACGGCAGCGTCATGTGACCGGCCCCAGCCTCACTTCCTTCCTGGCTTAAAGGAAGTCACGTGGGGGGGGGCTCGCTGCTGCACATAGTTTTATTTACCTCTGGCTCCTACTGCTATTGCTGCTGCTGGCTGCTGCGTCGTCCATGCTGTTGCTGCGGCCGCCCTCGGTTCCTTGCAGGTAAGCGGCCCCACCTCGTGTGGGGCCGTTGAGTGTCTTTTAAAAACGATATTGTTTATAGTGTTTTTAGACATGGGGGGGAGAGATCCATAAGGGGATTCATCATGATTGAGGGCAAGGGTTTTTTCCTTTGCTTATTTAAAGGCACCTTGGTGCCATGCATAAGTATGTTTGCATGTTGCCACATGTTTGGGGATCTGACTGTTGGTTTTTTCTTCCCCTACAGATCCCGGGAATCCCTGATTAAAGCGGCCTCCCGGCTCTATATTACTTGGCTAGTCTTTCTTTTTAAATAAAAAAAAAAGGAAAATTGGGACATTTATAATACATATATATATATATATATATATATATATATATATATATATATATATATATTGACATATTAAAAAAAATATATATATATATATAATCTATATTTATATATAGATTATTAAGGGGATCTTCTTTTTGAATTAAATCCTCCCTTCCGGGACATTTACAATAAGGGGGCATCCCGGGTGGCTTATGCCTTAAAACCCAAAAGAATTGCGAATACCATAAATCACCATATGGAGGCTTCCGTTATTACCGGAAATAGTTCTTCTGGGCCATCTAGAGGGTGCGCAAGATGTGGGACTCCGCTCCCAGCTGATGATGTCTTTGTATGCATTCCTTGTGCAAGGCAGAGTATTGCGCGTCAGTCCGTCGCTCCGGCTGCTGGCCTGTCGCAACTTCCATCATCTCCTACCTCTCCCTCCCTGTTCCGGACCCCGCATGACACTGTCAAAAGTGGGGATTCGCAATCCGAGGTGGCGGCGCGGTTGGCCAGCCTCCGGAAAATAGTGCCCGTTAAAGCAGGGTCAAAAGCTACTGCAAAACGGAAGCACCTGACTCCGATACCTTCGGCTTCACAGGATGAGGTATGTGAGCCTGTGGAATGGTCCGATGGCTCCCCGGACGAGGGAGAATTCCTGTTGGAGTCAGATGAGCCTGCAGATCAGCTTGAGGCTGATGCTATTGGCGATTGGTCGGCGGGGGTTTCCCTTGACACCCCCTCCATTCTGGCTCAAATGTTTGAAATTCTGAATTTAGATCCGCCTGAGGCTGTCACCCTGCCAAAGGGCCAGTTGTTTAAAGAGCCTCAGCCGCGTTGGGTTTTTCCCAGACAACACCACTTTGAGAGGGTGGTCCTTAAGGAATGGGAACATCCCACGCGGTTATCTGGAATCCCTTCCAGTTGGGAAAAGCGTTATCCTTTTCCGCCAGAATTGGTGAAGCTTTGGTCCGTCCCTCCTGACGTCGATACCCCTGTGCTAGGGCTCTCCAGCACGGCTATGGTACAGTCTGCTGAGACCACTGTCCCTAAAGATGGGGAGGATCGTCGGATTGACCAGTACGCTCGCCATGGTTTTATTTATGCTGGGTCAACGTTGCGCCCGGTGTGTGCTTCGGCCCTTCTTCTATTGGCGGTTAGGTCTGTAATTCAGGAGCTGTATGGGGATCTCGATCCCACTTGTAAAGAGTTTACTGCGCTCAAGCAGTGTGAATCTTTTTGTTTCCTATGTTCTATCCGCTCAGGACGATGCGCTGGCTATGAGTAGCAAGACAGCTGCAATGCTGGTGGCTATTCGTCGGTCAGTATGGCTGCGTCAGTGGTCGGCGGACTCAGCTTCTAAAAAGGTGCTCACAGCTCTCCCCTTTTTGGGCTTGCGTCTGTTTGGTGAGAAAATTGATTCAGTCGCAAAGGGTGGTAAGATGCCACAACGCAAGAGGCCTCGTCGTCCCTTTAAGGGGGCAAGTTCTGGTAGGCCTTCATTTCGGGGATTCAGAGCGGGTAGGGGGGCTTCCTTTTCTGCTACCAGAGGTGCAGGTTGGACTCGGGGGAGGGGCCGTGGCCGTCCCGCTCAGTCCTGGGGCACCAAGCCCAAGCCTGTTGGTAAACCCGCTCAGCAATGAGGGGCTGCCCTAACCCGTGCGGGTGGGGGGACGATTACGACACTTCTCCCAGGTTTGGGACCAGGAGATTCCGGACAGATGGATCCGGGAGGTAGTGTCGTCCGGTTACAAACTGGAATTCGACTCTCGCCCTCCTTCACGGTTCTTTCGGTCTCGGGTGCCCATCGATCCTTTGGCCGCACAGGGGCTCCTGGCGTCGGTAAAGAATCTGTTAGAGATGGCGGTCATCCGGCCGGTACCGCGCTTAGAGATGGGCCTCGGGTTTTATTCCAATCTTTTCGCAGTCCCCAAGAAAGACGGGTCAGTCCGTCCCGTCCTGGACCTGAAATTACTCAACAGGTTCATCCGTGTTCGGAAGTTTTGCATGGAAACCTTGCGTACGGCCGTCGGTTCCCTTCGGCAAGGGGACTTCATGACGTCCCATAGACATCAAGGATGCTTATCTTCATGTTCCCATCTGCCACGCTCATCAACGTTTTCTTCGATTCGTGATGGAAAATCAGCATTATCAATTCGTGGCACTTCCGTTTGGCCTTACCTCAGCTCCAAGAGTGTTCACCAAGGTGCTGGCAGGGGTCATGGCCATTTTCAGATCTCTGGGCATTCGTGTCGTACCTTATTTGGACGACCTTCTCATCATGACTCCGTCGCTCAATCAATCGGAGACAGACACCAGGTTGGTGGTCTCCACGCTGGAAAGCTTTGGTTGGGTGATCAACTTCCCCAAGTCCTCCCTCGCTCCGGCCAGGGTGGTGTCCTTTCTGGGGATGCAGTTGGACTCTCTTCAACACAGAGTGTTTCTCCCCCAGTCCAAAATTCATCTGATTCAGGAGTTGACTCGGGTCCTACTTTCCGATCCTCGGCCGTCCATCCGTCTGGGGATGAGGCTGATAGGGTTGATGGTCGCCTCTTTCGAGGCAGTTCCTTTTGCTCAATTTCACACGAGGACGCTCCAGCTTTATCTGTTGGCGTCCTGGGACCGGCAGCCTCGGTCGCTGGATCAGCCCTTCCAGTTGTCCTCCCGGGTCCGGCAGTCCCTCCAGTGGTGGTTGGTCTCGACCAATCTTGTGAAGGGCAGGTCTTTCCTGACCCCTCTTTGGGAAATTGTCACCACGAACGCCAGTCTGTCGGGTTGGGGCGGATTTTGGAAGGAGCTGCAGTTCCAGGGGCAGTGGGGACCTCAAGAGGCCCACTTACCCATCAATGTTCTGGAACTGAGAGCCATCCGTCGGGTGCTTGCTCTCCTGACTCAGCACGTTCTGGGCCTTCCGGTCCAGGTGCGTTCAGACAATCGAACAGCGGTTGCTTACATCAATCATCAGGGAGGGACTCGCAGTCTGAGTGCTCTCAGAGAGGTGTCCCTGATCCTGACCTGGGCAGAGGCCCATGTTCCTTGTCTCTCGGCGGTATACATTCCAGGAGTGGAGAACCAGGAAGCGGACCGGTTGAGCAGGGGCTCTCCCCGTCTGGGAGAATGGGCTCTCCATCCTCAGGTGTTTCACTCACTGTGTCTCCGATGGGGGACACCAGAGGTGGACCTGTTTGCCTCTCGTCACAATCACAGGCTCCCGAACTTCGTGTCGCTCTCCCAGGATCCTCTGGCTCTGGCAGTGGACGCCATGTCCCTGAGCTGGGGGGATCTGGGATTTCTATACCTGTTTCCTCCGATACCCATGCTGGGCAGGGTGCTTCGGAAGTTGGCTCTGGAAAAGGTGTCCGCCGTTCTCGTGGCCCCAAGGTGGCCAAGGCGAGTGTGGTTCGCAGACATCGTTCGGCTGGCAGTGGACCAGTTCGTCCTGCCTCTTCGGCCCGATCTGCTCACTCAGGGTCGGTTGTGTTACCCCAATTTACCAGCGCTGGGTTTGACGGCCTGGCTGCTGAAACCTCCATCTTGAAGGAGGAGGGGCTTTCTGACTCAGTTGTCAAGACTCAGTGCCCGGAAGAGGTCTTCTTCGATCATCTACTATAGGACTTGGAAAGCCTACATCACTTGGTGTGAGATGAGATCTTTTCCTTGTAGGGTCTTTTCGGTCTCCAGAATTCTGGAGTTTTTACAATCTGGGCTGGACTCTGGTCTTCAGCTAAGTACGTTGAAAGGGCAAGTTTCTGCCTTATCTATCTTTTTTCAGAAGCGTGTTGCGCTTCAGCCTTTAGTTAAAACTTTTTTCCAGGGGGTTACGCATGTGCGGCCTCCCAGGAAACCATTACTCCCGGTTTGGGATTTGAATTTGGTGCTTTCTGCTCTTCAGGCTCCTCCTTTTGAGCCTTTGCAAGATATTGCTTTGTCTACCCTGACTCAGAAGATTGTCTTCTTGGTAGCGATCCCTTCGGTCCGGCGTGTCTCGGAATTGGCGGCCTTGTCTATCCAGGCGCCTTACTTTGAGAGGCATCAGGATAAAGTGGTCTTTCGGTTCAAGCCAGACTTTCTTCCTAAGGTTGTTTCTGCTTTTCATTTGAACCAAGATATTGTTCTTCCCTCCTTGTGTCCTAATCCTAAGAATGACAAAGAGAGGGTTTTGCATTGTTTGGATGTAGTACGCTGTGTTAAGTACTACTTGATTATCACGTCTCCTTTTCGTAAGACGGATTCCTTTTTTGTTGTGCCCTATGGGCCTAAGAAAGGTTTGGCACCAGCCAAATCTGCCATTAGCAAGTGGATACGTCAGGCCGTTACTGCGGCCTATTCTGCTAAGGGGAAAGTTCCCCCTTTTCGTATCACTGCTCATTCTACTCGCGCCATTGGGGCGTCTTGGGCTTTTCAGCACCAAGCTTCTGTTGAACAAGTTTGTAAGGCCGCCACTTGGTCTTCTGTTCATACTTTTTCTAAGTTTTACAAAGTTGATGTGCGGGCCTCAGCGGATGCTGTTTTTGGCCGCAAAGTTCTGCAGACTGCAGTCATTTAAGTTATGCTTCACCTGGCCTTGAGATGCCCATCCCTTCACAAAGACTGTCCCTTTTTTTTTTTTTTTCCTCTGTGGTGGTCAGTTTTTTTTCCCCCGATTCATTGATGAGATCATTTACTTCACCAAGGTATCTTCTGCTTCTCCTGTTTTTCAAGTATAGGAGCAGTAATTTTTTATCTTGACAATACATGAATCAAGAAAGCGGGTAAAAATACTGCCAGACCTTAAAGTGCACCTATACTCAAAAGATAAAAAAAAAATGTATGTGGTCACCTGCCATACCCAGCTCAGTGACCCAAAACAGCCTGTGATTCTTTTTTATTTTTTACTAAAGCTTTTGCCTAATATCCATAAAAACAGGAAGTAGTATTATGGTGAATGGCATGCCATATGCTAATTAATTCACCTACAACCTAACTGTCTCATGATGATGGTTAGGTTAAAGTGATCCCCATTTCTGAGCTGTGTGTACTCTAACTGATTACATTATCACTGGGGGTGGGGCTGCTCAGCCAGGGAGCAATATGGATGACTGCATCCAGTTCGTGTCGTTGGCAAAGATTTAGGTCAAAAAAGAAACGCAGGCCATTTTGGGGCATTGGACTCGTGATAGAAGGTGACTACATATACTGCAATTTTTGCCCTATAAGTTGCACTTATTTTTCCCCAAAAGTGGACGAGGGAATGTCAGTGCGTCTTATCGGGAGAATGTTAAAAAAAAAAAAAAAAAAAAAAAAAACAGCTGTTGCCCCGTAGCCGTTGCTGCCCCAGGTTCCCAGAGACCCAGTTCAGGCAACCAGGTGGGTGTGGCCTGTGACTCCTGCCAACGTTCAGTGACACATTAAAGGCTGCCCCTTACTGTCTTTAATGTGGGATGCCTCTTACTGCCTTTAATGTGGGATGCCTCTTACTGCCTTTAATGTGGGGTGCCCCTTACTGCCTTTAATGTGGGATGCCCCTTACTGCCTTTTAATGTGGGATGCCCCTCACTGCCTGTAATGTGGGGTCTGCAATGGTGTGATTGGGGGAATTTTGCATACGGTCTATAAAAGGGTGATTGGGAAGGCGTATTTTAGCACATCATTTGGTTCAGAATATTTTTTTTCTAATTTTTCTCCTCCATTCCTGGGTGCATCTTATAGAGCATGGTACGTCCCTCGGAGTACAGGTGCACTTTAAATAGCCTGCTGATTATTACTATTAAGGTTAAACTTTCAATATTACTCCAGACATGGTCAGACAGTCTGACTGTTCAGTTTACGTATACAGTGTAATGTTTAGCTTGAAGCTTAAAGTGGACTAAAACCAATGATTTAGACTATCCTGGGTTTTGGTCCTTGCCCCCAGGGCACCCCCTTTAGCTGTGTAAAACCCCCCAGACCCCCTAATCTCACTTACCCTTCCCCGGTCCTACAGCGTATGCGCAGTCTCTCGTCCAGTCAGCGTGCTCAGATCTGCTCCTGCCCCTTTGTCCAAGAGCTTGTCTAAGGCGAGCGGATACAAACGCACTGGCGGGCGCATCCTCTGCTACCCTTTAACAGGGGGCATGCCTGTGCCAGCCATCCGAACAATGCCTGGCGCAGGAATGCGCCTTGCTAAAGGGATAGCGGGGATGCGGCCACTGTTCACGCATAATCAAGAAAGAAGGCGCGTGTGCCTTGCTAATTAATTCCATGTTATTACATTGAAAGGCATGATAGTGTGGTGACCAGGTTAGGGAAGCTGGGAGGCAGCTGTGGGTCACCGGCTTTTGGGGTGGCAGGCCAAAGCCTAGGTTCCGGACAGATGTTAAAGTCCGTAGGCCCAGATGGTATGAGGGCCCTGTGTCATGATGCCAGGAGGGTTTGGTGGCACCGGTTACCCTACCAACCGTAGCTGAATTGAAGACAGGCTCTGTGACCTGGAATATGAAAGATGATGCTGTAGATTTATCAGCAGACTTGGTAAGCATTAGTCCTCCACACAGGTACTGAGTCTAGCCCCTTTCTCCACACTAGCCTCATAAGACAAGCCAGCAGCACAAGCACAGATCTTCTTCCTTCAGAGATCACAGCTATTCTGACTAGAAAATGGAAGGGAGACTAGGCTTAGGGGCTCAGCAGTCCTGATAGGCTCACCACTTGTCACATGACCCTTCCCTAGCAAGTTAGTTACAACACTAGGGAGTTATGAAGTTTCTAGAACTGCACAATGTGAATACATTAACTCTGAGTGCAAACTACATAAATTCGCATATGAAACATGTTATTACATGAAAACAGGATACAAAAGGTTATTATACAGGAACAGGATATATATATATATATATATATATATATATATATATATATATATATATATATATTATACTGTATGAACACAGATATATTATACCATATTAGCTACGCAATATAACAGACCCCAAAGTCACAGGGACAGCCAAATGTTGAGGGGACACATATGGAACAGTATTGCAAATGCTGTACTGAGACATTGCAAACCCCCGCACTTAAGAGAAGTCGTCCTCGACGTAAGTCCTTGAGGCATGAGGATGGACTTGTGGCTGTAGGAGTCGTCCAAACAAACCTGGGGCATTAATATGCAAATGTCTATTATATCCAGGCAAAACAGGATTTGTTATTGTTAACTTGTAAACCAGACAAATATAATACTCTAGGTATATTATTTAACACGGTAGTATTACCATTAGGTTTTAGGCTATTAGTGTTTAGACGAACAGGGTTTATATGAGCAAGATCTTATTTAGAATAATATCCTTACGAACAGAATCAAATATAGATTGTAAGTATTGAGGAGTGCTAGGAAATTTTTGGGTTGTATGCACACTAGGCGTAGTACTTATTTGAGATGTGAAGTAGTATTAATTGATATTATGTGATGCACCACTCAGGATGCTAGTAACAGGTAATGTTGGGGTGTTGACTGGTATAAAGGCATTGTATTGAGGATGCCAGTAGCAAAGTTGTACATCCTGATAACGAATAGGTATTTGGCCTTGTGTAGACCGTTGAGACCTACGCAACACCACTTCATGAGCTCTCAAAGAGTCTTCAGCTTCAGAGACATTTTCAGTTTCAGGAACTCTTACTTCTTCCTCTGATGACGGCACTTCAGTTGCTACTTCAGGAACCACGGCAGGAGGTTCCTCATTGTGAATTGGGGGACTTTCTGGCTTCGGCAAGGCAGGTGAACATGGTACAGGGATGTACTCAGGAGCAGTTGGTGAGAGTGCTTGATCGGGAGGGGTCACCAGAGAAGGCTGTAGAACTGCAGTATTTGGGACCAATCCTAAGAAGGCCACTTGACCAGGAGAAAACATTGGAATGTCCATAGAGGGATGGATGCCTTCTCCAGGTACATATTCCCAGGTTGGTCTGTTAGTCACTAGAGGAGCAACAGGAACAGTGGAAACTACAGGCAGATCCTCTTTCTGGCAGAGCTTCAGACAATTGCGATGAACCACTCAGGGTTCAAATCCTGGTTTCCAGACTTTATAGACAGCAGAGTTGGGATAGGGCACCTCAATCACTTCATAAGGCTTGTTCTCCCACAAGGAGTCTAAATTGTGTGTCCTCGGAAATTTCCTCATCCAAACCCAATCACCAACTTGAAGAGGTTGGGCAGTCACCTTCCGGTTATACTCTTGTTGTTGTCTGGCTTGAGTTTCCCCCATCTTTTTGCTGACAATCTCTTGGCCTCCTGAATTCTCTGTTGATGGTCTGAGACCCACTCCAGAGGCACTTGAGGGGAATTATTGATCGGAGCTTGTAGTCCAAAGATCCGGTCCTTGGGAAGCTGTCCATGTCAGCCCATCATCAGATAGAAGGGTGTATACCCGTTAGAACAGTGTACTGTGTTGTTGTACACCTCTAAGAGTTCTGGTAGAAGTTTGGGCCACTCTTCGTTTCTGGAGACTGCTGTCGCCCTTAACATTTGGAGAAAGACTTGATTGATCTTCTCACAGAGCCCATTTCCCTGGGGATGATAGGCAGTAGCCTCAGTTTCTTACAGTCGTGGAAATGGCACAACTCCTGGAACAGGTGAGCTTCAAAGGCAGCCCCTCTATCAGTGAGGACGGTCTCTGGACATCCGAGAACTTGGACCCAGTGGGAATAGAACAGTTGGGCGGTGGTTTTGGCAGTCAAATCCTTCACGGGCACCACCACGACCCACTTGGAGTAAAGATCCACCATGGTAAGAGCATACGAGTACCCTGATCGGGTAGGAGCCAGCTTGACATGGTCCAAGGCAACCATTTGATTCGGTCTCAAGGGAATGAAGGGGGGCTCGGACATCTCCCCGGTTGTTCTTGGTGACATACGGCACATTCACCACACCACTTCTCAATATGACTTCTCATTCCGATCCAATAGAATCTCTGGCGGATAGTGGCTTCTGTCTTGTGAACACCAAAGTGTCCTGACTGATCGTGATAAGCATTGAGGACCATCGCAGCATCCCTTCAAGGAATCAGAATCTGATGAATTCTTTCGCCTGAGACTGGATCTAGGGAATTTCTGTACAACAGCTCTTCCGCTGACGCCACAACCGCTTCAACTCATAGTCACTCTGGTTTTGGCGTAGACGGGTTATCACCCTTCACCTGAGTAGGTAATCCAACAGCTCCCCCATTACTCGACTCTCCTCCTGTAGGGTCCTCCAAGTATAGAGATCTTCCTGGATCTTTTGGACCTGAGGATCGCCCTCTTTGCGGGTTGCCGCAGCATTTTGAGCCACGAACCGTTGGTAGAAGGGAGGCATCTCCACATCCTCCCATTCATTCACGATGGGTGGAGCTTCACCAGGCGCAAACCGGGACAGCACATCCGCATTCACATTACTCTCCACTGCGATACTTGATAGAGAAGTCATAGTTCGCCAATCTGGAGGCCCAGCGCTGTTCCAGAGCACCCAACTTTGCTGTGTTCAAGTGAGCCAAAGGGTTGTTATCCGTATAGACAACAAAGGGCGTAGCAGCCTGGTAATCTTTGAACTTCTCAGTCATAGCCCAGACAAGGGCCAGGAGTTGCAACTAAAAAGAGCTATAATTGGCATCATTCCTCTCTGCTCCTTGCAGGTTTCGGCTAGCGTAGGCGATAACATGCTCTTTTTCTTCTTGGACCTGCGACAGGATGGCACCAAGTCCCTCAAAACTGGCATCTGTGTACAAGCGGAAAGGTTGGGAATAATCCGGAAAAGCTAGTATGGGAGGCTCTGTTAGAAGGTGCTTCAGGGCCTGGAAGGCCACTTCTTGTTCTTCACCCCAATCCACGGGAAGCCTTCCATTGTAGTTTTCTTTAGCTGTCCCTCGGAGAAGGGATGTGAGAGGTTCAGCAATTTGAGCGAAATGTGGTACGAACCGCCGGTAGTACCCAGCGAATCCTAGGAAGCTCCTGACATCCTTGACTGTGCGCAGAGCGAGCCAATTCTTCATTATCTCCACTTTTGCTGGATCAGGTTGAATGCCTTCCGCACCTACATGTCCCAGATAATGCACTTGAGGCTTCAAAAGGTGATACTTTGACGGTTTGATCTTGAGGCCGTGTCGGATAAGTACCTGGAATACCTCAGAGAGGTGGGTCAAATGTTCCTGATGGGATTGAGAGTAGACAATAACATCATCGAGGTAGAGAAGGACACTCTGGAAATTAAGATGACCCAAACAGCGTTCCATCAGGCGCTGGAAGGTGGCCAGTGCATTACAGAGGCCGAAGGGCATGCTCTTGAACTCAAATAGTCCCATCGGGGTCACAAAAGCGGTCCTCTCTCTATCTTCTGGAGCCACTGACACTTGTCAGTACCCACTGGTAAGATCCAGAGTGGAGAAATAGGATGCTGATCCTAAAGCTGTGAGTGATTCCTCTAATCGAGGGAGTGGATACGCGTCCTTGTGGGTGACATTGTTCAATCTTCTGTAATCCACGCAGAATCGGACGGTGCCGTCTTTTTTCTTAACGAGAACCACAGGGGCGGCCCACGGGCTTTGACTCTCTTGAATGACATCTGCATCCTTCATGTCACCCAATAGTTTCTTCACTGTCTGATACATGCCCGGAGCCACAGGCCAATGCCTCTCCTTGATAGGGGGATGAGTCCCAGTCTCTATCAGATGCTGTATCATAGTGGTTTGGCCGAAGTCAGTGGGGTGCTTACTGAAGGCAGCTTGATGGTCCTTAGCCACTCGCATTACCCCTTCGATTTGATCCTTTGGGGTATCTTCCCCGCCTATTTGGAGCTGTGTCCACCAGGGTGGTGATGGTTTATCTGTGGCATCAGAAGTTAGGTAGGCCACGTTCTGGTGAGCCACGTCACGCTCTGACAACAGGTCTTCTGGCATGAGCAAGGATAGCTGGGCTACAGGCGTATACTTTGGCGGTACCGCGGGCACTCCTGATAGATTCACCAGCCGGACGGGTACCTTTCCATTCATTACCGTGACTAGACTCCTAGCAGCTCGGATTAGCGGGTAATTCTCCATTTGTATAGGTTCCAGCAGTGCAGAATAATCTTGTTTTCTCACTCCTGGCCGGGCACGGCACCATAAGAAGATTTCTGAGTTAGGGGGGATGGTCACAGATCGGATGTCCTGGACTCTCACTTTACAAACTTCTCCTTGTCGGTTAACAAACCTCTGTTCAGCTTGTAGCACCTTTAAGTGGTGTTGCGCAACCCTCTGGTCCGACGGGGAGAGATAAGGGAGAGAAGTGTGCAATGCCTCAACAATGTCGCATAATATTCATTCCCAGAATAAAAGCAGCAGAACCCTCATCTGAAACTTCTGTGACTATTATCCCTTGTCCCCTTAATACACATTCCCCAACCTGCATGGTGGGCTCCCAGTATCCATGTCTGGGGACTGGTTTCCTGTTACCGGCCATCACACTGAAATTAACATTGGTGGGTTCACACAAAGATTCTGCACTCCAATACTGGTAAAAGAGGTCTTTGGAGATGGTGGACACCTGAGAGCCTGTGTCAACTAGGGCTTCCAGCTGAACACCCTCTACAATTACCCTTACATAGAGACATGAGGCGACATATAATGAGTGTCCTGATGTGGACTGTTCTCCAGACGGGTCTGAGAATGACTTTCCTGAGGGCTGGCCCTCGACCTCAGGGAATACCCGTTTAAAGCCCAGTACGACATTTTCCATTGTCCTGGTTTACTACAATAAGTACAATAGGGCCTTTGAGTCCCAGGGGGTTTAGGGTTAGGGCCCTGTCGGGTATTAGCAGAACGTGGAGCAGAAGCCGTGGGATTTTGTCCCACAGGAGCTTGGCGGCAAACTTGGACAGATTGGGTAGTAAGTTCCCTTACGGCTCGGGTCAGCTGTTCTATGTCTTGCTTGACGCTTTGGAACTCAGACAAACTGGGTGTAGTAGCAGGGGCCGGATTATTAGGCTGCACCTGTAGTGTGGCAGGTGTAGCGATGGCACCAACGGTTTCGGGAGAGGGTTTACAAATCTCTGATGAGTCAGTGCTGGGTTCTATGACCTGAACAGCTAGTCTCTTAAAGGCCGAGAAGGACAAGTTGGGATTCTGGGCGGCTAACATATACGTAATTGGGCCCTATCCCACTTGTTATGGGCCCCATCTATGAACTGGTCCATCAGGACTTTGTTGCCTTGTTCGGGAGAGATCCCATCTCATTTTTGTACTGCTTCCAGAGCACTCTGTAATGCAACAGCATAAGCCCTCAGGGTCTCACCTAGCTTCTGGCATCTTTCATAGAGCCGGAGACATACCTCAGAAGGAGAGTAAGCTTCAAACACCTGGCGGAGTCCGTCAAGGATCTGCTCCACCGTTGCTTTCTCAGTGGAGGGCCAGGTACGGACCTCATCTAAGGCTGATCCCTGAAGTTGTCCCGCCAGCAACTGCACCTGTTGGTCAGGGGAAAAAGAATAAAAGAGAAAGAGACCCTGGATCTTCTCCTTGAAGTCTCGCAGCGTGAAGGGGTCTCCATTATAGGTGGGCAGAACAGGGTTCCCTATGAAGACTGGGGAGATAGCTGGGGCTCCTATAGGATTTCGTGGCATCGGCGATGATGTGGCAATCTCCTCCGATCTTCCCTTGGAGAAGATGATCCAGCTGCCCGAACTGGAGGGGCCCCCTTATCAGCAGACTCTGGGGAATTTGGATCAGACATGTTGCTGCTGAATGGTAATGCGCTATCGGCAGGAAAATTAGGGTGCGCTGGCCCTTTAAGAAGTTGAGTGCGTCATCTATTGGGTACGCGGTCCTTGAGAGCGTCGTCCTTGAGTGCATTGTCCGGTCGTCGGAGGTTCTGCAGCAGCCGCGACACACTTGCGCTGGCGTTTCGGTGAAGTCTCGGGGAGCCGGGGGAATTTCAAAGATGGCGGCGCCCAGGAACTTCCCGTTTGGTCCGGGGCTGAATATCTTCCCCTGTGCAACACAGGGCGGATCTTTAGTTCCGGCTGTCGCTGAAGGGGGAGAGGCGTTACCGCTGGCGTCTGGCTGGGCGGAGCTGCGACTGCGTGTGCGCAGGAAATCTGCAAGCTCTATCTATCTAAAGCTCTGTGTGACAAGTTTAGGGAAGCTGGGAGGCAGCTGTGGGTCACCGGCTTTTGGGGTGGCAGGCCGAAGCCTAGGTTCCGGACAGATGTTAAAGTCCGTAGGCCCAGATGGTATGAGGGCCCTGTGTCGTGACTTCAGGAGGGTTGGGTGGCACCGGTTACCCTACCAACCGGGGGTCCCAGGAGATCCCTTGCTAGGTGTTCGGTAGCAATAATAGGCAGAGGCCAGGTTAGGATCAACGGAACTTTTACTGGCAGTCTAGATGGTACAGTGACAGTACAGATCGGGAGCTCAGGAGCGATCCTGTGGTGTGGGAGACTAGAGGACTTGCATAGACTTATAGTGCCATTTAGGCTGAATAGCTTACTTGCAAGATTGGAGATCGGTTCTGCGACTTTGGAGATTAGAGCTGAATTGAAGACAGGCTCTGTGACCTGGAATATGAAAGATGATGCTGTAGATTTATCAGCAGACTTGGTAAGCATTAGTCCTCCACACAGGTACTGAGTCTGGCCCCTTTCTCCACACTAGCCACATGAGACAAGCCAGCACCACAAGCACAGATCTTCTTCCTTCGGAGATCACAGCTATTCTGACTAGAAAATGGAAGGGAGGCTAGGCTTAGGGGCTCAGCTGTCCTGATAGGCTCACCACGTGTCACATGACCCTTCCCTAGCAAGTTAGTTACAACACTAGGGAGTTATGAAGTTTCTAGAACTGCACAATGTGAATACATTAACTCTGAGTGCAAACTACATAAATTCGCATATGAAACATGTTATTACATGAAAACAGGATACAAAAGGTTATTATACAGGAACAGGGTATAATAAATATATATATATACTGTATGAACACAGATATATTATACCATATAAGTTACGCAATATAACAGACCCCAAAGTCACAGGGACAGCCGAATGTCGAGGGGACACATATAGAACAGTATTGCGAATGCTGTACTGGGACATTGCAATAGGACCTGCACCGGCTCCACTCCTCTTTGCCAAATGGCTAAGCAAAGAAAGCTGGATGACACTCATTTAACAAATGCTTCTATAAAGCCTGAAATAAAATGTTGAAAAAAAAAAATCTGTTTTGTTTACAACTTTTTCTGTTTGCTGCCTATTACCCCAGTAATAGGCAGCGTGCAGAAATAATAGAACTGAAAGCCACTGTAATGGGGTGAAGCTGAATCCCAACGTAGTTGACGATTATCAAAGAGTAGAGTACAAAAAACTGAACAGCAGATGAAGCTGTGGTAAACATTGCGGAGTCCACACAGCTAGGCGCGGGGTGCTGTTACAAAGCAGCTGGAATATCCTCTCTGAAAATGGGTCCTGTGGAAGGGGCGGGTTCCACAGGACTGCCCCAAAGTTGCACGGTACCTTCCCTAGGCTGGGTACCTTCCCTAGGCTGTCTGGAAGGTCCCTGGGCAATAATTCCACTTTCAGCACTGTAGCTGTGGGCAAATATGAGGTTTCTGAGACTGTCAGACACTGTTCATATCCAGTGGCATGCGCACTTCAAGGATTTTTTTTTTTTGTTCTACTGCCCTGTCCACTCACCTTACCAGCGTTTCTGCGCCACTGTGTACGATCAGATGCTGGAGAATCAGTGGCACAAGAGTGCCGGTAAGGTGATTGGACTACATTCGCCACATAAGATGCACAGGCATTTCCCCAGCTTCTAGGGGAAATAAGTGTGTCTTATAGGGCAAACAATATGATATATGTTAGCAATATATGTACCTAACAGTTAAAAAAATTAATTGTGGTCAGAATGAAGTATAAAAAAGTTAAAATTAGTTGAATGTGATGCACATACTAGTAAATGATACTGATTATTTATTTACACTTCTTTTATCTTTTTAGGTTTCGAGTCATTGTTAATACACTAATAAACATCTTTCCAACCATGTTGACATTTTGTGGTATTATTTTAGTAAGTATTACAATTTGTCAGTTTACAAGCCATAGCAAGGCAAGGGCAGACTAGTAAAAATGAGATTACTGTGAATGAATGCAATAGTTTTTCTGTGTCCTTGAAATTTCACTAGTCATCCATTTGACTTTCTCAATTCTGAATTGAGAGATTTGGGCAGAACAAAACCCAGGGTGACTGGCCCTGGCATTTGGGGCATCCCAGATCGGGATACACACTGTGTAAACCCTGGGGGGGGGGGCGCTAAACTCACCTGCTTCCAGGTGCCCTCGGCAATGTAAACAATGATATAATGAGGCCATAATGTCACACCAAACTCCAAAAATGGCTGGACAAAATTATTGGCACACTTTGTCGATAAATAAGATTGTTTCAAGCATGTGATGCTCCTTTAAACTCACCTGGGGCAAGTAACAGGTGGGGGCAATATAAAAATCACACGTGAAAGCAGCAGATAAAAAGGAAAGACGTTCACTTAGTCTTTGCATTGTGTGTCTGTGTGTGCCACACTAAGCATGGACAACAAAAAGAGGAGTGGAATTGTGGAAAAATCTCAACCATCTCAAGGTTAAAAGTCTATCTCCAGAGATCTAGATTTGCCTTTGTCCACAACACGCAACATTTGGAACCCATGGCACTGTAGCTAATCTCCCTGGGCGTGGATGAAAGAGAAAAATTTATGAAAGGTGTCAACACAGGATAGTCCAGATGGTGGATAAGCAGCCCCACACAAGTCCCAAGGATAGTCCTGCAGGCTCGGGGAGTATCAGTGTCAGCTCGAACTATCCATCGACATTTAGATGAAATGAAACGCTATGGCAGGAGACCCAGGAGGACCCCACTGCTGACACAGACATAAAAAGGCAAGACTACATTTTGCCAAAATGCACTTGAGTAAGCCAAAATCTATCTGAGAAAACAGATGAGACAGAGATAGCGCTTTTTGGTAAAGCACATCATTCTGCTGTTTTCCGAAAATGGAATGAGGCCTACAAAGAAAAGAACACAGTACCTACAGTGAAATATGGTGGATATTCAATGAGGATTTGGGGTTGTTTTGCTGATTTTGGCACTGGGTGCCTTGAATGTGTGCAAGGCATCATGAGATCTGAGGATTACCAACGGATTATGGGTCACACTGTACATCCCAGTGTCAGAAAGCTGGGTTTGCGTGCAAGATCTTGGGTCTTAAAGCAGGACAATGACTCCAAACATACATCAAAAAGCACTCAGAAATGGATGGCAACCACGCGCTGGAAAGTTCTGAAGTGGCCAGCAATGAGTCCAGATCTAAATCCCACTGAACACCTGCGGAGAGATCGTAAAATTTCTGTAGGGAAAAGGCGCCCTTAGAATAAGAGAGCTGCAGCAGTTTGCAAAGGAAGAGTGGTCTAACATTCCAGCTGAGAGGTGTAAGAAGCTTATTGATGCTTATAAGACTGATTTCAGTTATTTTAAGGGTGTGCAACCAAGTATTAAGTTAAGGGTGCTAATAATTTTGTCCAGCCCATTTTGGGAGTTTGGTGTGACATTATGTTCAATTAGCTTTTTTTCCTCCCTTTTTGGTTTAGTTCCAACACACAAAGGGAATAAACATGTATGGCAACACACGTGTTACTGCAAGCCTTTTCTGTGAGAAATACTTAATTTCTTTAAAAATTTCAGGGGTGCCAACATTTACAGCCATGACTGTATGATGAGGCCAGCCTTTTTTTCAGCAAAGAGTTACCTATTACTCTGGGGTAATCTTCACCAGAAAAGTTGGTTTTCTTGAAAGTGTACTGTAGTAACAAAGGAACATTTAAAAGGTAGGCGAGCGAGGCTTCT